>CM064872.1:7122670-8377865 GCA_032719365.1 Prinsepia uniflora
TCAAAAGACTTGTTTTTGCTCCAAAGGGTGAAGTGGCTTTACCTTGTTTTCTCCTGTGAAAGCTCGGTGAATTAGGTGTCTGACTGAACATGTCCAAGGCATTTTCATCACAGACTGGCATTTACATTTATGGGTTGGATGAGATTGCTCTTGGCTCTAAGTCCGAAGGGGGTTTTAGGTTCTCTCGCCCCTCCTCCTTCAGTGCTTCACAATGTACTAACACAATCAATCCCAGAGCTTTTCCTTCTTTGATGGCTGATTTCTTGGGAAAATCCATCATTGTCTCAGATCAAAATAAGGGTTTTGACAATTGGAGGGTCAAAACGCCGTCCAATTTCTCTGTTCATGTATGTAAAGTTTCTTCATTTTTCCCCTTTTCCTTTTAGGTTAATTTGTTTTTCTTGCCCTTTCCACATCCCAACAAATAATAATCAATATCTATCTGATTTCAGGCTCAAGCATCCGTTTGTGTAAGCAGAGGCATGAAATGGTGGGAAAAGACCCTTTCACCCAACTTGGTGGAGATCCATTCTGCTCAACAACTTGTTGATTCCTTGCACAAAGCTGGGGATAGATTGGTTGTAGTTAACTTCTACTCTCCAGGCTGTGGAGGTTGCAGAGCTCTCCATCCCAAGGTATATATTTATTCATGGACCAGTCTCAATCTCACCTTGAAATTCTGCCAATATTTCTAATTTGTTTGAAAAAATCTTTGAATTTTCAAATTTGTTAACAATATTCATCAATTTTTATCAGATCTGTCAGCTGCTGAATTGAACCAAGACGCAATTTTTCTCAAGGTTAACTATGAAGAGCTCAAGCCTATGTGTCATTCTCTCAACATTCATGTGTTGCCATTTTTTAGATTCTACAGGGGTGCAGAAGGTCGTGTTTGTAGCTTCAGCTGCACCAATGCAACAGTAAGTCAAATCTAATTTCTCAACTTTTGACATTTTTCTGGTGGATTAATTGTGGATCAAGATACTCAGATTGAAATTGATTTGCAAACAGATTAAGAAATTCAAAAATGCATTGGCAAAACATGGATCCGGTCGTTGTAATCTTGGGCCAGCAAAAGGCTTAGATGAATCTGAGATACTACAGCTAGCTTCAATAGGTGAAATATCAACATCATCATCACCATCACCTTCTTCCACAAAGGAAGAAGAAACAATGGAGGATCTAGTTGCTGCGAGCGTCGATTTTTCAGGCGTTTGGAGCAATCCAAGCCATAATATAGAACTTCATGATGGAAGTTCCATGGTGAAAGCTCTCTAGGGGCAGCTTCCTACTTGATGTTGTACATATACCTTCATTTTTTTTGGGTTTTCCATAATCAAAAGGGGCTCTAGCTTTTTAACAATGAGCCCTATTAGTTTGATTAATCTGTTATATTAGATTGGGTATTGGGATCTGATTAATGCTTTTTAACCAGATCAAGCATTGTACTATTTGATTCAATTCACTTCTTCTATTGGAATATATGATGCTATGGATTTGGTGCCATAGAAAAAATGTAAATTTTGTTGGATTTTTTCAAATTTGATAAAATGAAATCCAGAAAATTGCAGATTTGTACCAAGGCTTTGTCAATAATTACAGCTAAGTAGACCATGAATCATTCAAAAACAGGAACATAAATCTTGTGGGGTATGAATTTAGGCAGTTGGAGTGGTTTAATCATGGGGTTGTCATATTGTGGCCAACCTTGATTCTTGAATATTGACAATATTATGGTGTGGACAACAGTTTTGTAGTGATTTTTTGGATCCCTGCATTTGAGAATTGAAGTGTCTGATTTTGATTTTGATTTTGGCTTTGGCTTTTTTGAGTTAGGAGAGTTGTCCTCCCTATATTGGAATCAATGGGGTGGTTGGACACTCGAGCCAAGTTCTTTTTCAACCTCCTTTTCCTCCATTTTCATTATATTAAAACGTTTCACATGAAAAAGAATCCATCTGCTTCTAAAATTCAAATTTTCCGGCCTATTAGCCTGAAAATTTGAGTTTGATTTCTACTTATAAGATTTAAACTTTTACACTTAGGTCAGAAAATTTGAGTTTGATTTTTATTTATAAAAATTAACCTCATATACTTGACTTGAAAAATTGAGTGTTAGGTAGTTTATTCTTATTTGTGATATTACTCGAGAGTTTTTTTTTAACAGGTCATATTACTTAATTGAGAGTAAAAAATAAAAATAAAAATTAATGACCGTTTCATAGCTAATATATGAAAATAAAATCAAACACAAAGTGACTAGATTCTTATATATAAAAATCAAACTCATCTGAAATAGTGAAAGGCCTAAAGCATTTAAAAACAATAAAATTATTCATTTGGAAATTGGAAGGATGAACGAAATCATCATATTCTACGAACATTAATTTCAACCTAACAATTTATATCGATCTTCTTGGCCTACACGATGTACACATGCATGAAAATGGAATTGGAGAAGCAACAAAAACAAAATTAGGACCAAAGTAAGAGACTTGAGTCTTTGATTGATCAACCACCGTGGCACGGAGGTGGATTCGTCGGAATCCGACTCAGCGTGGGTCCCAGGGAGGATATAACATAAATAAGTTAGGGCAAGTGGGGTTTGGGGCATCATCCCTGTGCTTGGCTATATATTGGAAAATAGTACAAAGTCCAAGGTATCCATGTGAGTTTCCAGCTCCCATTTTCCACTTCCACGTTAATGGATAAAGGCATCATTTTTATTTCTTCAAAGTGGATATATTGTTGGATAAGGTGGTGCCACTTCTGACGATCTAATTATTTCTTGCAATTTCCATTCAGATCTATATGATTTTTAAGTATTGAGTGGTAAAGTATATTGCTATGCTTACTTATTTCGAAAGTTGAGTAAAAAATATTTTGACGTTATGTGACATTATAACACATTAACATGTTCATTTATTTAAAAGTGTCACAATAAGATAAAAAAAAATCTGACAAATTTAAATAAATAAAAAATTAGAAGTGAAAAAACTAAGATTAAAACTACCTTGGTACATATATTTACTCTACATTTGTAAAACTAAGGAGAAAGTCCTCGCAAGAAGGCTTTTACTAGGGTTTTAGTGGTCTCTCTATTAGGGTTTCGCCTGCGGCCGCCAACTTGAGTACCCTTATCTCCAAGGCAGCTCACTTGAGTGACCCCCGAAGAAAGAAGTAAGCAAGACTGAGTGGTGGGAGAGAGACGAGAGGTGGAAACACGAGTGCTTGTGAGAGTGAGTTTTTATACAGTTTAGTTAGAGGCTTCACTAGGAGATTGCCATTCATGGAGGACTTAGCTGGCTCTCTAGGGCATAAGCTTCGATGGTCGGAAAAAGAAAGGTTGGGCATGGTCCTGAGTAGGTAGGACACAAAAGGGGTTTTGGTGGGTGTGAGTTTTTTCTTGGTTGTTGAAGTGGTCACTAGCAAACCTGTGAGTATGGAGACTTTTGTGACTGTTTTCTCAGGTATGTGGATAGGTGCTATGAGTGTATCTTGTCTACGGCTACGTTTTAGGTTCAACTTCATAGTATTCCATCCATTAGCATGATAGTGGCTTTTCCGCAAAGGATTAGCGGATGGATTTGAGAGGTTTAAAAAAATTAATGAGGCAGATTGAAAGGACTGTGTCGGTCGATTAATTCGATGAAGGGTTCGGTTGGATGTGGGAGAGCCGCATATGCAAGGAATGTATGTGGAATTCCCTAGCATGGGCACGAGATGGGTGACCTTCAGGTATGAGAACATGCTTGAGTTCTACATAAGATAGGGGTTTGTGGCACATAGCACACAGCTTCGCTCATTGGAAGGGTCAACGGCGGGGTCTGGAGAGAAAGACGACTGTGTGCATAGTCCTCACGACTTTGAGGGATTGGATGCCATGAAAGACAAGTGAGGACGGAAGTTGAAACCATTTGGAAGGAGAGAGGTAGGTTAGCATGGGCCAACAACTAGAGAGTCTCTGTAAAGGCTCATCTCGGATCTCGGGATTAGATTAGTGATTAATTACGGATTAGTAAAGCTAATCGGTGATTAGTTGGGTGATTTCGGATGAACGGTACGAAATGACGATTTTGCCCCTAGAATGGGCGAAACATTGACTTTTAGTTCTGGCGGTTAAACGGACTTTGGCCAAGGATGGTGATGCAGTGCGGGACGTCACGAGTTCATAGACAGGTGGCATGTTTGATTCCAACATTCAAGGAGGAAGTTATGATGTTCAGAAGTCCGGGGGTATTTTGGGTAATTTGGTTGAAAAGGGGCAAATGGTTGACTTTTTATACGACAAGTATTTTTTACGTATTTCGAGGACCGTTAGGTAGGTCTCGATTCCATGAGTACAACGATAGTCGGTACTCTGTCATCAGACTTCGGATGGCTCGGATTTTAGCCTAAATGTCTTAGGGGCAAATGGTAATTTGCAGGGGCAAGGGCAATTTGGTCTTTTTGGCTGTGTCCAGTTATATTTGGATATGTGGCTGTCTGGGAAATTGTGCCCAGTAGAATTGGGACACCTGTCCCTTCTATAGAGGGCTGTGGAAGGTTGGACAACCTCCTTAATTGATTTTTAAAAAAGGATGATATTTGTTGCACGAGTTAGGGAGAATAGAAACAGAGTGTGTGTGTGTGTGTGTGTGTGTGTGTGTGTGTGTGTGTGTGTGTGTGTGTGTGTGTGTGTGTGTAAACCGTGAGGAATCCACTTATACAATGTCAGGACCCATCCCAAATCCCCCCGGATTAACGTGGGACATGCCTGATCTCGTCTGACACGAAGTGTCAGACCAGGAAAAATTCCGTCTCTAGCCCTCCCTGGGCTTCGAGAGTACACCAGGATCGTAGGAGAATGAGTGTGATGTCTCGTCTCTGCTACAGCCCGCATCCGCAAACCTGAAGGGCATTAAAACACCAAAAGTCGCGAGTGGACAAAATAATATTTAATAAAACATTTTCACATAAAAGACATTTATGCCCTTCATTAAAAGCATATGCATGCATTCAAAAATCATTTATCAAACGTTCATAAAACCATTTGTCAAACATATTCTCAAAACCTGTCAAGGGTTCATATCCGGTCCCCATAAACAGTCATGACCCATAAAAACCTTTCAAGGGTTCATGCCGGTCCCCATAAACCGTCATGAACCATAAATCTATTTATGGGTCCCCGACCCAAAATCACAAAACCCGTAAATCAACACATGGGAACTCAGCCCAAATCATTCTCAAGTGGGACTCTGCCCAAATCCAGTAAACATGGGTCTCAATCCAAAACTGTTCTCAGTGAAATACTAAAACATCGAATACGGGGTCTCCGTCCCAAACCATTTCCAAAATATCAAATACGGGGTCTCCTCCCCAAATCACTTTCTAAAACATGGAACACAGTGTCTTCGCCCCCAAATCACTTTCTGTAAAACCTCATACATATCAACATACGTATAACCCATCCACGGAACTTCCGAGAAGATGCTAACTCTGGGCACACAGTCCCTAGGGAACACATCCCCGATATATGTCACGATTCATCTCATCTATACTAGTGTGCACACTACTCGGGGTCTCACTCCGAGTCTTCCCCCAGGAATTCTCCATCTGGGAGGCTCAATCTCTGGATCTAGTCCGAGCTCTTTCTCTGGATCTAGTCCGATCATCTCTACGAAATCTGGTCAGGAACCACATCATATCTCATAACTCCCACTCCTGGAACGGGATCCCTATGGGGATACCCATTCTGGTCCGTGGATCGTGACTCTCCAAGTCGATGTCTGGAAGAGACCATATAATCATATGGAGGGTTCATATAAATTTTCCAAATACTTTCTTTTTTTCTCAAAACACATTTTAACTGGGTCTCATACCCGATTCATCTCAATAGGATTCCTCGAATCCGATTCAAATTCACTTTCACAGGCATCGGCCTAAATCCACAGTTCAACATGGTCTCATACCTAATTCATCTCAATAGGATTCCTCGAATCCGATTCAAATGCACTTTCACAGCCATCGGCCTAAATCCACAGTTCAACAGGGTCTCATACCCAATTTCTCATTTCATAAACCGAACTGGGACTCAAGCCCGATTTCACAATCAACTGGGCATTTAGGCCGATATCACGACTAACTGGGCCCTAAGCCCGAAACCATAACTCAACGGGGCCTCAAGCTCAATTTCACATCAAATAGGGCATCAAGCCTGATACTACAGTCAAATGGGCATCCAGCCCGATACTACAACCAAATGGGCCTTAAGCCCGGATTCGTAAACCAACGGGGCCCTCGGCCCGATCGTATACTCAAATGGACCCTCGGTCTGATTCCTCGTCAAATCAAATGGACTCCAAGTCCGAGAGTTCGTAAATAAAATGGGCCTCGTGCCCGATTTCATATTTCCAAATCCAAAACCAATTCATTAAATCCTCATTGAAAACCTAGCACGTATAAGCATCGTATAAAACTAGAAATCTCGAAATACGTGCAAATACGTAAATTCTAGGCTACCACAACCAAATGAACTCATGGCATCACAAAACATGTAATAAAAAATTATAAAACATTTATGCATGCATCGAATTCATAAAACAAGTCCACTCACAGATCGTCCGAAGTTGCGCCTCGATACGCGCGCCATAAGCTTCTCGCGGGCCAATCGTCGCCTTCGGGATTCCCGAACCTGTCCAAATCGTAATAGAAGGTTATTAACTACTTATATAACCCCTCACTAAAGTCCCGTAATTTTCTTGATTTTCTAACTATTTTTAAACGCAAACCTAAACCTTCGGGCGTCTCAAACTATATCGAAACGATGTCCGATTGACACGAAACCAGTCCCAAAATGTTCGTTACATCGAATAGATGAAATTACATGTTGGAAACTTCCCCAAATTCCCTGCCACGCGCCATCACCCGCCCAGAGATTTCCCTGCGCGTGGGCCTTACGCGCCGGGCTACAGTCTTCATCTTCAATCTTCAGACCGGTCCAAACCGGCCAGTTCGGTTCAGGCCTGTAACTGGACCGGCGTGACCGGTCCAGGGCTCCCCTTTCTTCTTTTTTCATCCAGTCTTCTCCTTTTCAATCCTAAACTTCCTAATTCAATCCTAGGAACTAGTTTGTGCAACCAAATCTACCTTAAACCCATAAAAACCCACGGGTTCAATCTCCTCCTCACGGTTCGACCTTGTCCAGTTCTTCCCCAGGCCTCCCCAGCCATGAACCTCCACTAAACTCATCCTAAAATCTCCCTAGAAATCCCATAAACTCACTCAAAACATCCAAAACCGTCCATAACATCAAAATCGAAATATTGGATTTAAAAATCAAAACTGAGCTTCTTACCTCTCTCCACCGTGCACGGCGGCCCAGCTGCCTCCTACCATCGTCCTCAGCTTCAACAGCCTCCTCTCACTCTCTTGGTTCCTCAGACATGATCACATTTTCTAAGGGTTTGGATTTGGGCTTGGATGGTCGATCGGGTTTGGGTTAGAAATGGGAAAAATGATCGATGAGAAAGGAAGGTGAGATGCATGAATTGCTTAGGCTGGGCAATGGATGGGTGACACTTGTCAATCATCCATTGGGCCTCCACCAAAATATTTGGGCCCACAAAATTCCAAAAGGCACCCGTCTCGTAATTCATGCAATAGTACATTAGGACTTCCGTGAACAGTAACTTCTCCGTCGAACTTTCGAATTTGACGTGCCGCTTGTCTATGGACTTGTATCGTCTCGATCTACGTAATAGTTCTCAGCCATCGTACCTCCCAGATCAAAAGTCATTTATTTGCTCCTATTCAACTAAATTACCAAATTTCCCCGGAACTTCTGAAAATCATAACTTCTTCCTCGAACGTCGGAATCGGGCGTGCCACCTGTCTATGAACTCATGACATCCCGAACTACATCACAGTCATCGGCGAAAGTCCAATTGACCGCCTGAACGAAAAGTCAACGATTCGCCCATTCTAGGGGCAAAATTATAATTTGCCCGAACGTCAGGGATTAGTCTCGTTAATCCGTCATTAATTCTTAATTAATCCCGATAATTCGGGACGGGTCGTCACGTACAATCCCTTTAATCTTCATCAAGTGCCTTGGATTGGTGAATGAAAAAGATTGAGGATGATGAGACGCTGATGACGGCGGTGGCACGGCTGTCCACGACGGCGAGAGGTGGTGAAAAACCTGAACAAAACCCGTGAAGTCCCCTGTTTGAGTTTGGAAATGGTAAAGGTTGATTGAAGGGCTGATGATCGATTTGGTTCACTAGGTGATGTGTTTGAGGTTGTAAGGAAATGATAGAGCCTGTTTTTGAGGCCTGAGTTGAACGGTAAGTGAACTTCCCATGAACCTTTCTTTTAAGTTCGAAAATGGTAACTTTGGTTGTGATGATTGATGATAAAAATGGTTATTTGGGTGAGGTTTTGGACGTCAAAAGAAATCTAATGGATGTGGAATTAGGGACAGAGATGGACGGAAGCACGAGAACAGAGAAGAGGAAAGTCGAAGGTTTTTACTCGATCAGGGAGGTAAGGTTGAGGCTTGAATTTTCAAGTTTTAAGGTTGTAAATCAATAGAATAAGAACAGACGTAGTTATAGGATTGAACAGAATTGAAAACGGATAAAAATGGACGATTTAGGGGTTTGAACCATCCTTGTCGGTTCGGTTGGACGGGGCTGGTTTGAACCGGTCTGAACCGGTCTAGCGAGAGGTTGAAGGAGATGAACAGTAAGGTGCGTGGCTCCCATGCGCAACTCCTTTGGTCCGCTCGTGAGGGCGCGTGGGGCTTCCTTTGGGGAAGTGTTCAACATGACTATTAAAGTATTTGATGTAATGAACATTTTGGGACTGGTTTCGAGTCGATCGGACATCGTCTCAATATGTTTCGGGATATCCGAAGGTTTTAGGGCTCGTTTAAAAATAGTTAAAAATTCGAGAAAATTACGGGACTTTAGTAGAAGCATTATGAAGTAGTTAGTGACCTTATTATGTGATATGGACAGGTTCGGGAAGTCCGTTGATAGTGGATTATTCAGGAAAGCGTAATTGCACGTTATCGAGGCGGCAGCGGGAATGGTCTGTGAGTGGACTTTGTTTTCTAACTTATGATGCATGCATAAATGTTTTATATGATTTATATACATGATTTCTATGTTTCTATGTTTTTATATACAATTTTGCACGTATTTCGAGATATTTTACGTCATTGCACGTTTTACGAGATATGCTTCTATGTCGTGATTTGATAATGATTTAGATACTATGATTTTAGGATTCGAATTATGATGTGATTTTAAGGATTTGAAATGGATTTCGGAAAGTGCATTCGGACATGAGGCCCGTTTCTAATGATTTCGGTTTTCGGTTTCCATGTGCTTTCGGGATTTGAATCGAGATTTCCTTTGATGATTTCGTATTTGGTTTTGGATTCGAGTTCCTACGATTTTCACTTGATTTTGGGTTTAAAGACCCGTTGCTATTGATTTTGGGTTTAAAGACCCGTTGTTATTGGTTTTGGGTTCAAAGACCCGGTTGTTATTGCTGGATCTGGTTTTGGGTTTAATGACCCGGTTGATTGATGGCGGGGGAGGACCCTAAATTGATAATATCCCCTGAGGCCTGTTGATTGTGTTCTGAGTTTAAAAACTTGTTGATATCCCAGGACGGCTTGATATGTTGTTTTGAGTTTAAAGACTTGTTGGAAGGTCGGATATGTGGTTTTGAGTTTAAATACTCGTTGATATCCTGGGCAGGCCTGATGCACATGTGTTTTGAGTTTAAAGACTCGGTGCTTGAGATCTAGCAGATTGATTGATTTGTGGTTTTCAGTTGTTTTTTTCACTAGAATTCAGTTGTTTTGGGAAATAGCCCGGATGATTCGGATTTGTGGCTTATGGGCTGAGTTCCCGTATTTGGATGTTGATTTATGATTTTGGAAGGAGGCCCTGGATTTGAGAAACGGATTTGAGAAACGGATTGGAGAAAAAAAAATGATTTCAGGCTTTTGGTTTCATAAATGGTTATAGCTTGAATATGAAGTGGTTTTATGAAATGGGTTTTATTTACATGCATTATTTTTTTTTAAATGGAGGGTATAAATGTCTTCTCTTATGAAATGTTTTATGAACTTATTATTTTATTTTTGTCTACTTACAGTCTTTTATGTTTTTCGATACCTTCCAAGTTGAATGGAGTGCGGGCTGTTGTGAGAGAGACGGAGACATCACACATGCAATCCACAATGTTGCTGTGAACTCTGGTTAAAAGTTTTTGGTTTGGGTACGTTGACCTAGGTATCCCTTGTTCGGCTTGCGTGTTCCACGGGAGTTGAATGGGTGTTTAGCCTTCGTATCGGACGTGAGTTAGGCGGGAGCATGACTTAGCCCTTAATTCCGGGGGATTGGGGGTGGGTCGTGTCAGTCTCGCCATGGGTGGCAGGGACGGTCGATTTCTACCCGCTCAGATTCTGATAATTGGAGGAGTCTTGATAGATATAAGATTGGATCAGAGGGTCTCCCAAAAGGTCTCGTACTGGGAAGATATCGTCTGCACATATAATGCACTTCATATTTCCCTCCTCGAGCGTTGTGGGATTGTTCACCGGTCTTACTTCCCAAGCTCACGGCTCTTACAATCCGCCAACATTGGGGCCCAACGTCCTCATTGACACCCTTCAGGTTAAGATCCAGCTCTAGTACCATTTTGTCACTACGCGACTCCCCTAGCACGATATTATCTGCTTTGGACCATGTCCTCACGGTTTTATTTCTGAGAACTTACGCGAAACTTCCTATTAGGTCACACATCAAAAGATTGCTTCATCCCAAACTCACTTAACTTTGGAGTTCCAAAGGGATCCAAAGTCAGTGAGCTCCCAAAAGGCTCTGTGCTAAGAAGATATCGTCTACACATATAAAGCACTTCACCTTTCCCTACCGAGCGATGTGGGATTATGACACGACCCACCCTCAATCCCATGGGATTAAGGGTTAAGTCATGCTCCCGTCTAACTTACGCAAGACACGAAGGTTCAACCGACGTCCAACCTCCGTATGACACGAAAGTCGAACAAGGGATTCTCAACCGAACCGTTCAAAACTTTCGGACTTCCCAGAGCGCGCAGACTCTACTGTGGATCGCGTATGTGATATCTCCGTCTCTCTCGACCAACAGCCTGCATCGCAACAACCTGAAGGGTATCAAAAAGATAAAAGACTGTGAGTAGACAAAAATAAATAGTACATTCAGAAAACGATTTATAAGAAATTTACATTTATACCCTCCACTCAAAAACCAAAGCATGCATATGAAACCCATTCCACAAAACCATGTCGTATTCAAGATAAGAAAACCATAATTGAAAACCAAATTCATTTTCTTTTCTCAAATCAGTAATTCAATTCCAGGGCCTTAGCCGAAAATCATAAATCTTTTCTTTTGTCAGGTTAGCAGGTTACTACCGGAGATTCGTGGAAGGTTTCTCCAAAATTGTTGTACCATTGACTTGTCTGACTCGGAAGGGAGTGAAGTTTATTTGGGACGAGCAGTGTGATCGGAGTTTTCAAGAATTGAAGGATCGATTGACCACTGCACATGTCCTTGCATTGCCGGATGACAGTGGAGAATTCGTGGTCTTTAGTGACGCATCACTCCAGGGTTTGGGCTGCGTGTTGATGCAAACTGGCAAGGTTATCGCCTACGCATCCCTGCAGCTAAAGACTCATGAGTTGAACTACCCTACCCATGATTTGGAGTTGGCAGCGGTGGTTCATGCTCTAAAAATCTGGAGACATTACCTATTCGGCGCAACGTACTGGATCTACACCGACCACCAGAGCCTAAAGTACTTATTCACTCAGAAGGAGCTTAACATGAGACAACGGAGATGGTTAGAGTTGCTGAAGGATTATGACTGTACAATTGAGTACCATTCGGGTAAGGCCAATGTGGTGGCGGATGCACTCAGCAGAAAATCAGCGGGATCAGTTACACACCTGGGGATGGTGTATCTTCCTTTGCTGGTGGAACTCCGGAAGGCGGGAGTTATGTTGGATACTGATGAGCATGGAGCTTTGTTGGCCAGCTTCCATGTACGACCTGTATTGATTGATCGGATCATCGAAGCACAACTTCAGGATCCGATACTCTGTATTTATAGGATTGAGGTCGATGCGGATGGGAGACAGGATTTTACCATCCGGGATGATGGAGCACTGGTTAAGTTGGGCCGTTTGTGTGTACCTGCAGTGGCAGAGTTACGGGCCGAGATTCTTGAGGAAGCCCATAGTTCGGCTTATGCTATGCATCCGGGAGGTACAAAGATGTACCGTACCCTCCGGAACCATTATTGGTGGCCAGGAATGAAGAAGGATATTGCTGAGTTCGTGAGCAGATGCTTAACCTGTCAGCAGGTTAAGGTGGAACGGCAGAGACCGTATGGTGCTATGCAGCCACTTCCGATTCCCGAGTGGAAGTGGGATCACATCACCATGGACTTCGTCTTTAAGTTACCAAGGACTCAGAGTGGAGTGGACGAAGTATGGGTGATCGTGGACCGGTTAACCAAGTCAGCCCATTTTCTGCCAGTTCAGGAGACTTATAAACCTAACTGACTTGCTCAGTGTTCGTAAAAGAAATTATACGGTTGCATGGTACGCCGGAATCGATCGTGTCTGATCGTGATCCGCGTTTCACTTCTAGGTTCTGGCGGAGTTTGCAAGCTACTTTGGGAACAACCCTACGTTTCAGTACTGCGTTCCATCCACAAACCGATGGACAGTCTGAACGGACCATTCAGACCCTGGAGGACATGATGAGGTCCTGTGTGCTACAGTTTCAGGATTCTTGGGATACTCATTTGCCATTGATGGAATTCGCTTACAACAACAACTATCAGACAAGCATCGGGATGACACCCTATGAGGCACTGTATGGTCGACAGTGCAGGACACCTATCTGCTGGATGGAGATAGGGGAGTGAGCGGTCGTAGGGCCAGAATTGATGGACTTAACCCTGGAAAATGTTCGGGTTATCAAGGAGAGATTGAAGGCGGCGCAGGATCGCCAAAAGAGTTATACCGATCGACGTATTCGAGACTTGGAATTTGAAGTGGGAGATTTTGTCTTCCTGAAGTTATCTCTGTGGAAAGGGATTATCCGTTTTGGTCGACGGGGGAAACTGAGTCCGCGTTTTATCGGACCGTATGAGATCGTGGAGAGGATTGGCAGGGTTGCATATAGATTGGCACTACCTCCAGAACTTTCTAGAGTTCACGATGTTTTTCACGTATCGATGATGCGGAAGTACGTACATGATGCTTCTCATGTACTGGAGGATCAACCTATCGAACTCCGAGGGGATTTGAGCTTTGAGGAACAACCAGTGCAGATTTTGGATCGGAAAGACAAGGTACTACATCGGAAGACGATTCCTCTCTTGAAGATTCTCTGGAGAAACCAGAATGTGGAAGAAGCCACATGGGAGCCTGAGGCTCAAATGCAAGAACAATTTCCTCACTTGTTTCTTTGAAATTTCGGGACGAAATTCCTTAAGGGGGGAAGGTTGTAACACCCCGAAAATTCGAATATTTGAATTAAGTGAAGTTAGCACGTGTCACATGTCAGTGCACAGTCAGCACTGATGTAATGACCCGTCCCGAATATCGGGATTGAATATTAATTAATCATGATTTAGAATGATTAATCGGGGATTAGTTGAGTGAAATCGGACAAACGTGCAAAATGACCGTTTTGCCCCTAGCGTGGGCAAAATGTTGACTTTTAGTTCGGGCGGTCAAACGGACCTTGACCGATGACGGTGACGTAGTTCGGGACATCACGAGTTCATAGACAAGTGGCACGTTCGATTCCGACATTCGAGGAGAAAGTTATGATGTTCGGAAGTTGAGGGGTATTTTGGTAATTTGGCATAGTAGGGGCCAAATGTTGCCTTTTTGATCGGGAGGTCCGATGGACGAGGGCCAAGGACCGTTACGTAGGTCTCGTCGATACGAATCCAACGACAGGCGGCATGCCGAAATCGGAGATTCGACGACGAAGTTATGGTCACGGAATCAGGCTCGATTAACCGAACGAACCGGGAATAAAATAATATTTTAATAAGAACAGTAGCCGGTGACTGGACACACTTGGATGAGTGACAAGTGTCACTCATCCCTTAAAATCAGGCACAAAACATGGATCCATGATTTTGGGGAGACCAAATAATTATGTTTTATTATTTTTAATTAATTAATTATCCTCTAATTTCCATTATTTCTCTTCTGTTTTCTTACCCGTGTGCAAGCAAACACAGAGAATGAGAGAGTCTGAAATTGTCCACCATTTCCTTCCATTTCTGAACCAAAGTGTGAGTAATTGAGAGGGTGTTGAGATTTAATTAGCAAGGATTAACGAGGGACTGAGTGAGGGCTTGAATTTGGAATTTCGAATTTTCGAATTTTGAGGGGGAAAATTCGAATTGGAAGCTTGGAGCCGTGTTGATCGAAATTGAGTTCATTTCTAGTCTTCTGGGATTACCACGACCTGTTTCATCGAAAGAACGAAGGCAATTGAGGTCCAATTGAGGTAGAACAGAAGCACTGTAGTCGCAGAGAGTTCGAGCTTGAGTCGTGGAGTTTGAGCTGTGATTGGATGCAATGGAGTTGGGAAAAATGCTTACCTGAGTCCCTTGATGCTGCTGGATTAATCAATTTGGGGAAATCGTGTGACGGTGAAGGTTTTGGAATGTTGAACAATGGCCGGAGGACCTTCGATTGATCATCTGTGATCGTGAGGTTAGAGGTAATGTTTCTTGTAATTAGGTCCACAGAACTCTAATTAGATTTGAATCGAAACTGACTGAATGTTCAATTGGTGGAATCAATGTCGAATTGACAGAAAACGAACTGGGTCGCCTCGCGGGTTAAATGGCCTGTTTTACAGACAAACGGGTGAGGGAGACAGCACTGTAGCTGGCGCGTGGGTTTCACGCGCAGCCACTCACGGCAGCGCGTGGGGGCGCGTCCGGCCTAGTCTCAAGGTGAGGTCAACATAACTTTTGATCCTCTCAGTGTAACGAACATTTTGACGTTGATTTCGATGAAATCGGATATTGTTTCGTTAATGTTCCGCGTATCCGAAGTTTTGTATTATGATAAAAATACGTATTTAAATCCCCAAAAAATTGGGGAAAATTATATGATGTATTTTGAATTGTTAGTAACCCTTTATAATGATTTTGGACAGGAGTTGTGATTTCCAGATTTTACGGAAAAACGTGCAGCTCGGAAACGGACCGTTTTGGACGGTGTGTGTGAGTGGACTTTGTTTTCTAACCGTGATGCATGCATATATGATTTCTAATGCCTTATTATATGATTTTATATGCTTGGGCATGATTTGTGTTTCAATCCGGTAATTTCTCGATTTTATGATTATTATATTATTATTTTGGGCGATTTTCGAGAAATTACGAAATCTGGTAAAAATGATGTTTGGACTTGGTTTATGAGTCCGGGATTGAAATTGATTGAAAATAATGTTTGGACTCGGATTATTGAGTCATGGATTGAAAAATGATGTGGTGACTCGGGAATGAGTCGAGGGTCAATTTCGTGGATTTACGTGAAAATGGCAACGGAGGTTGCAACGCATGGATTTGCGTGATAATGTTATTTTGGGCATGAGAACCCAAGTGAATAGTGATTTTGACTCGGAATTGGAGTCATTTGTGAAATTGTGAAATTAATGATTTATTGGGATTTTATGATTATTTTAATCAGTCCTTCGGGCACGTTTTACGAGGTACGTGCAAATGATGTTTTGGGCTAGGCCCGGAGTTTAAATGATTTCTAAAATGATATTTTGACTTGGTTGGTGAGTCAATGATGATTTTCGGATTATTCTATTGATTTAAATGTGATTTTAACGGTTTATGTGTAAAAGGGTATTTTGGGCTTGAGACCCAGTTGAGAAGGACCTTGACTTGGTATGAAGTCAAGACTTGATTGAAATGTTTTGGGATGTAATTCCCCGGATGGTTTTCATTTTGATTGTGATATTCCCAGACGGTCGGTGCTTGGGGGGATTACCCAGACGACCGGAGCTTGGGGGATGTGATTGTAGGATCGGGAGTTGATCCTATGGTAGTCAGCTTCTCGGATGAGACTGAGCCTGGATGTACCACTCGTGTAAGACCCGTGTCCTGGAGGGAACGGTGAACAATCCCACATTCCTGCGAGGGGAAATGGTCTGGGAGAGGATGGTGGTGTGCCTTAAAGGTGTAGGCACACACCTATCTAGCATGAGGCCTTTTGGGAGCTCAGTGGCTTTTGGGGGGGGGGGGGGGGGGGATTGGAACCCCAAAGTTAAGCGAGTTGAGGCTGGTGCAATTCCAGATGGGTGACCCCCTGGGAAGTTGCACCGTGAGCTCCCGAAAACAAAACCGTGAGGGCGAGGCCCAAAGCGGACAATATCGTGCTAGATGAATCGGGACCTCACAGAAGAGGGTCGGGTCCTGACAATTTGGTATCAGAGCCAGACCCCGACCGGGAAGTGTGCCAGCGAGGACGCTGGGCCCTAAGGGGGGTGGATTGTAAGACCCGAGTCCTGGAGGGAACGGTGAACAATCCCACATTCCTGCGAGGGGAAATGGTCTGGGAGAGGATGGTGGTGTGCCTTAAAGGTGTAGGCACACACCTATCTAGCATGAGGCCTTTTGGGAGCTCAGTGGCTTTGGGGGGGGATTGGAACCCCAAAGTTAAGCGAGTTGAGGCTGGTGCAATTCCAGATGGGTGACCCCCTGGGAAGTTGCACCGTGAGCTCCCGAAAACAAAACCGTGAGGGCGAGGCCTAAAGCGGACAATATCGTGCTAGATGAATCGGGACCTCACAGAAGAGGGTCGGGTCCTGACAACTCGGAGGTGTCTGATCCTGGGGATGTGTTCGCCCAGAGGTGACTGAGCCCGAGGGGGTTGAGCCCAGAGGTGTTTGTTCCCGAGAGAGTGACTAGATATTGGCCTACGCGTAGTGCAGCACTTGTGAGTAGTACAGTTTGATTGATTGTGCACTTGTGAGTAGTGCGGATGTGATTTGTGATAGTTTATGCACTTGTGAGTAGTGCGGATTGATTGGATTGATATTTTTCTTGTGCACTGGTGATTAGTGCTGATTGGTATTGATTGTGATGATGTACTGGTATTGAATACGGGTTTTTGGTCTTTATGGCCAGTGATTATGTTTTCACATGGTTTGGCCTGAGAGCCGGGATTTGATGTTTTACAACATGAACTGATTTGGTGAACATGAGTTTTATGGACCATGGGAAAATATGTTTTAATTTTATCGGTCACTCATGTTTTACGATATGCATGCAAGTTTGTGAAAACTGGAGGGTAAGATTGTATTTTGATAAATGTTTTTATAAGAGGTCATTTTTGTCCACTCACACCTTTTCTGTTTTGTGACCCTCCAGGCCGTGGTACGACGCTCGGGACTGATCGTGAGGCAGTGACAGCAGCAGAAATCCGCGCAAACATCCCTTGTCTGGCAAGTACTGAAGGGGAGTTTCGGACCTTTAGTTGACTTGTCAGACGGGAGCAGGACCGGGCACAGTTTTTGACGTCCAGTTGGGACGGGTCTTGTCAACTGACATGTCAGTGACGTGGCCCAATCTGGGACTGCCAAGTGTCACTGACATGTCAGTGACGTGCTGACACGTGGCACATGTCAGATATGACACGTGGCACATGTCAGATATGACACGTGGCCTGACAGATCAGTGATGTGGACCAATCGAGTGTTGACATGTGGCACTTGTCAGAGTCTGACATGTCAGACCTGACAGCTATCAGATGACGTCAGCAGGGACTGTTCCTGCGTTGACCGACGCGTTGACTGCCGCGTGTGGACGCGTGTGAATAGTACTTTTGGTGGGACCACCACCATTCTTTAGCTTTCGACGATCCGGATCCAATGGCGGTGGTTTCGGGTCGATCGGAGATCATTAAGTTGGTCAATTTGAGGTTTATTGCCTCGGGAAGCGCGTTCGGGCAGCTTTTCCGGGCCGGTTTCAGTCTAGGGTTTCATGGTGGAATGTTAGAGGTTTGTATTGACCTTTACGTATACTTTGGATATGACAGGGATTGTACAATTGTACCAGAATGAGGGTATACGTTCAGTTTTCAGCAGGATTGTACTGTGAGTGGGCCGTTTTCTTAAACCCTTGCGTTCATAAATGTTTTCTGATTTATTATACATATTCACATGCTAAAAACAAATAATGGTTTTGATGATATCGAAATTATGGTTATGGCACGTTTCACGGTATTTGAGCTTGATACCCGTCTGATGAAACTTAAAGATTGGTTGGATTTTATCTATGTATATATATATATGCTTTGCATGTGGATATCAATAAAATGTATTTGGTACTGCACTGTATAGATCCATTCATGTGATACTGTCTCCTCCGGATGAGGTACCCCGGAGTGGTCACGAACGTCTAGAACGTCCAGCGTCTATGACGCTAAGCATCGGGGATGCTGTACCCGAATGGGGTTCGGGGATTGAACTCGGAATTGAGACCCGAGTGGCACGCGTAGCCTTGTGATTGTGACCTTATTAGACGTCAGGGACATCAGACATCGGGGATGTCGAGATTGGAGTGTATAGTGCAGTGGCTAAAATTATGTTATGGCTTTAATTATATGCCTTATGGTTCATATTATATGGTCGATGGTTTAAAATTCTGATGCATGCATGTTTGGAAAACGGAGGGGTAAATTATATATTTTACTTACTAAACGATTTTATAAACTTGAGTTTCGGTCCACTCACCCTTCTTGTTTTGGTAACCCCTCCAGGTCGTGTTACTGAGGTAGAGGAGGAACCTGAGGCTGAGGCATAGATCTACTTCTGCGTACCTGAACCCCTGTTGGGTGGTCTACCCACAGGTTTATTTTAGAGTCGTGCTCGCAACTTGTAATTTTGGATTTCATCCCTTGTTTGACATCTGTTTAATTCGGATTTGATGTAAAACTTTAATTTGGTTATTTATGCATTTAATATTTTGAGGTTAAAATTGGTATGAATTTTGGGTGTCAGACGGCAGCAGGGCACGTCCCCTTGTGGTCCCTGTGGGATCGGGACGGGTTCTGTCAAGGGCCCTCCTCCATCAATCAACCGAGTCTTTAAACTCAAAACCAGATCCAGCCATTTCCTTTTTCCGGGTCTTTAAACCCAAAACCATTTTTCAACGGGTCTTTAAACCCAAAACCAACTGAAAATCATAGAAAATCCATATCCGAATTCGCAATAATGATTCCGTAAGCTAGCATCCGGAACCATCATCCCGAACCCAAATCCAAAATTTCTCTTTCAAGTTTCAAACCGAATCAAGAATCATCTTTCCAAAATCCGATTCTAAAACCGAAATCTCGTTTATCAAAAATCACATGAATAGGGCTTCAAGCCCGAAATCAATTTTCCAAAAATCCATTATAAATCATATTTCAAATCCCAAAATCAAATCATCAAAACCATGATCAAATCACATTAGAAATCGAAAACTCGTAAAACGTGCAAATACGTAATAATCTCAAAATACGTGCAAAACCGTAAATCATCATGATCATAATCATAACCATAGAATCACGTATAGAAAAAATATAAAAACATATACGCATGCATCATAAGTTAGAAAGCGAAGTCCACTCACATACCGTTTACGCCGCTGCCTCGATACGCGCACTTATGCCGTTCCCGGCTAGTCCGCTATCACCGACTTTCCCGAACCTTTCCAAATCCCATAATAAGGTCACTAACTACTTAATAAAGCTTATACTAAAACCCCGTAATTTTTCAGAATTTTTTAACTATTTTTAACCGAGCCCTAAAACGTTCGGACATCCCGAAACATATCGGGACGTTGTCCGTTCAACTTGAAACCAGTGCCAAAATGTTCGTTACATCGAATACTTTAAAAGTCATGTTGGAACCATTTTCAAAAGACGTGCCACACGCCCCCAAGTGCCTCCCAAAGGGATTGCGCGTGGGCATCACACGCCTCAGCAATCATCTTCAACCTCACGCCGAACCGGGTCCAGACCGGTTCGATTCAACCCAGTCCAGCCGAACCAACGAGGGCGGTTTTTGTCCAATTTAAGGTCCAATTTTAGTCCTATTTAATCCCTTAGGTTCGTCTAAACATATGTGATCAACCTAACTAATGAAAAACATGAAACCATGGTCGATGATTACCTTCCCGATTCGAAGAAAAAAAAACCAAATTACTCCTCTGTTCTCAGCCCTCACCGTCGTCCTCCGGCCACCACTAGCTTCTCCGGTCACGGGGTTGAATCCTTGAGTCCAAAAGGAAGCAAAACCAGGTACCCAAACGAAGCGTGAATCGATTACAACTAAATTGCCATTTTTATTTACCTTCACTCCCTTCCTCCCCCCGTGAGCACCATTACACTTCTCACATCGTCAGGGATCATCTGCACTCACTGATAACCACCACAGGTAGCTTCACAATGGTATGGATCTTCACAATTGCTCATGGTTCCTTCATCCTCTGTCCCAGTGTTCTCTCACTTCTCACAGACACTTCACTCAGTCTCTCACTTAAACACACTCAGAAAGCTCATAAGCAAGCCCCTGATCTCTCACTCAAGCATACTGAACTCACCCACGACTCACAATTGAACCAATTTCACGATTGCCCTCATTGTCTCTGTTTTCTCTTTAGAACGTGCAACCCATTTAAATCGTGTGAGACAAGTGTGAAGGACAGTGAGTAAGGTTCTACAGCTATCCTGACCCAGCCAGGTGTCTAAAACCTTGTGGTCACCCCTCGCACAGATCCCTAGGCCATTAAATGACCAAAATGCCCTTAATGCACTACTTACCATTTTGCCCCTCGCACGTTTAGACCAATAACTGAATCATTCGACGTCCAATGACAACGTGCTGCCTGTCGTTGTACTCAGGGAATCGAGACCTACCTAACGGTCCTCAAATTATATGAAAAGTCCATGTCGTCAGAAAAGTCGATAAATTGCCCATTTTAACCAAATTACTAAATTACCCTCAAACTTCCGAATGTCATAACTTTTTCCTCGTATGTCGGAATCGGACGTGCCACCTGTCTATGAACGCGTGACGTTTCGAACTACGTCACAGTCATCGGTTGAAGTTCAGTTGACCGCTCGAACCAAAAGTCAACCGTTTGCCTAATTCTAGGGGCAAAATCGTCATTTCGTACCGTCTGTCCGAAAGCATCCAACTAATCACCGATTAACTTTACTAATCCTTCATTACCCACTATTCTAATCCCGGTTTCTGGGACGGGTTGTTACAGATTATTCACTAGTCTTACTTCCCAAACTCCTGAGTCTTGCTCACCGTTCTTGTTTTCCAAGCTCAGTGGTCTTACAGTTTGATGCTGGGCGGACTTAGCTGGAAAGGTGATACTCCCATCCAAGAAGGTGGGTGAGGAGCTGGGCTTGGAACCCTAGCTGGGCCACCCTAGGTGTGTGCTACTACTTGCATAGGATGCATATGCGGGTCGAGTAGTGGAGTTGGCAGACTAGGAAATTGTGGAGGGCCTGGATGAAGGAACAGGCAACAGTCATTTGGCTATACATGCAGGGGACTCAGACCAACTTGTTTTGGGCCGTTTAGTTGAACATTCCAGCCATGCCCACAAGAATTTTAAGCTGGTTGGGAGTGTAAATAGGGGGGACTGTACGCATGGTGATGTGGTTCAAAAACTCTCCACGATCCTGTTTTTGGTTAGGAGTAAAGTAAGGGAAGTTGATGTGGAGAGGGAAGATGAAAACTTTGAGGATTTTGCTAGACGTCACAAATTGAATGTTGGTGGGAAAATTGATCAGGTGGTTGGGACCTCCTTTGGTGGGTCTCTTGAGAAAATGGATGATGTGTCCACCACTCCCCAAGAGCTGTGATCATCGTGAGGATTCTTCATTGGAACTTCTAAGGCATTAGAGGTGTCTTGACGCTTCAGATCTTGGTGGACCAATGTAGGAATTGCAGGTTCGATATTGTTATTTTATTGGAAACAAAAAAATAAAAAATTTGAAGTTTGAATATTTGAAGCGTAAATTATACATTGATGGTATGCATGTTGTGAGCCCAAGGGGTGTAGTGGGGGTTTATGCATTTTTTGGAAGTCTGCTGATACTGTGACACTAGTTAAATATGGTGATTTTTTCATTAAGGTGTTGATACATGATGGTTTCTCCCGTAAAATTTGGAGATTGTATGATGTTTATGCTAGTACTAATTATAGGATTCGAGAGACACAACTAGATTGCCTTCATGACCGAATTAAATGCTTTGGGGAGCCTTGTTTGTTAATAGGGGATTTCAATGACATTTTGAATACAGATGAAAAAAGTTGGGGGTGAATATTCGATCAAAGAATAGTATGAGAGTTTTTAGAAGGTGTGTACCAAACAATAACCTCTTAGATCTTGATTATGAAGGTTATCCTTTCACTTAGCGGAATAAACGAGAAGGTGGATATATTCAGAAGCGGATAGGTAGGGGTTTTTCTACTGATCAGTGGGTTCACTGGTATCCTGAAGCTCTAGTTACTCATATTGTTTCATAAGGGTCTGACCATGCTATGCATGCCTTGGATACGACCCCTAAGCATATATGTAAGAGAAGGCATTTTGTGTATGATCCGATATGGGGTTATGTTTAGGGTTGTACTGAGGTGGTCAAGGAGGGATGGAAGAAGTTTCCTTCTGAGGTGGACATAGCCTTTATTGAGGGGCAATTTAGCAGGGTTAAAAAGGGGCTACTTGTTTGGAGGAAGAAATCGGTTCCCAATGCTCAATTGTGTATTGGGTCACCTCGGAAGGAGCTGTTGGATGTCCTTTAACAGCCTACTAGTGAGGCTACTTGGATTGGGAAGTTGGAAACGGACCTAAAATAGGCAATCCTAGATGAGGAGATTCACTAGAAGTTGAAGTCTAGAGTTCATTGGTTGAATGAAGGGGATAAGAACAATAAGTTTTTCCATACAAAAACTATTAAACGGAGATGCCAAAATTGTATTATGGGAATCCATGATCAGGATGGATGTTGGACTGAGGAACCAGAGGAAGTTTGATCCATTGTTGTGGACTATTTCCAATCCATGTTTACGGCCTCTCCTCCTTCTATGGATACCACAGTTAGTAATTGTCTTCCTGTTTGTATTTCAGGCTGTGACAATAGTATGCTAACTATCCAGGTTACAAATGATGAGATTCATGGTGCATTGTTGTTGATACATCCAACAAAAGCTCTTGGCCATGATGGATTTATGGCTGCTTTCTTTCATAAACACCGGGGTATTATTGGTGAGGATGCTATCACTTTTGTACGAGGTTTTTTTACTACATAGCAGCTGGGAGGGAGACACAATCATACAAACATAGTTTTGATCCCAAAGGTACCTGATCCCACTCATATGCATTAGATGAGGCCTATTTCCTTATGTAATTTTATGTATAAGATTATAGCCAAGATTGTGACTAAGAGTTTGAAGAGGGTTTTTAAAAAAGATCATCAGCCTTGTACAAACTGGTTTTGATGAAAATAAGCAAATTACTGATAACATCTTAGTGGTGCATGATGTTTTGCATACTTTGAAAAAGAAGCGCGGGGGGGGGGGGGGGGGGGGGGGGGGGGGGGGAGAGATGGTTCTGAAGTTGGATATGCCGAAAGCCTATGATAAAGTTTAGTGGAGTTTTCTACAGGCTATTATGAGAAGGCTTGGTTTTTCTGAAAAATTTATACAGTGGGTAATGGGTTGTGTCACTACAGTCACCTACAATATTATGATTAATGGTGAACCTTCGGGGCTTATTTCATCCTTCTCGTGGAATACGGAAAAGGGACCCGCTCTCCCCTTTTCTTTTTGTTATGTGTGCTAATGACAGAACTCGTCCCTAACTACGATGAAAACCAAACCGGTTCTGCTCCCATCTAACAGCTCGGATTAGACATGGGATATTACTAACTCTGACCATGTCCTAATTTTACTCAATTAACCAAACTAATCTGTCCTTATGGGGTTACCGCTCACATCCGACTCACTTCCTCAATAAGGCGAAGAATTCACCAATTGTACCAAGTATAAATCATTAAATATACGCACTAAGAACTTTAATAGATATGTTTATGCACACAAAACCTTATTTAAACTCTTTATCCACGTTTCCTTTCGTTCTTTTACCTTCCATAGTCGTTATGAGTTTTAATTTTACTAAAATTGTATTATTACCAAACATTACATATATATATATATATATTATACATAACTTGTTGTTTGAAATAGAGTCTAATCACTAAATTTAATCACGTAGCACACATCATAACCAAATGTTCATAATCTTTCCCATAAAGGATTTCCATTCCCAATTGATATTATAGTTTACAGAATTAATACTACGATACCTAAAAATATTCTCCTAATCCAATATTCACAATCAATCAATATTTCTACCTCATTATAAGTTCTCCCTTTCTCAGAATCATCACAATCTAATAAATTCCAAATATAACCATACCCTTTATTTGTTCACCCATTTTCCATTTTTCAACTAACCATAATTTATTATCATCTTACTTAATTTCTCATACATAATGTCTTGAATTAACACATAAAAACATCATAGACATAACATATTTTACAAGGTATATAAATGCTTTATACCTTTAATCAAGGACCCTTTTAATCATCATAATCTACAACTGAGATCCATAAATAGGAGTCATTAGGGTTAAATTCCATAATTTATCCTTGTGTCACAAGCTATTCTTATATAAGCATGATAGTACCTTGATTATTCACATAAGCAAAATTCATAATCGGCCCTTTTTTTTTCACACCTTCCCAATATTTACTATTAATCATAATTACCAACAATTATCCAAATATGGTTAAAATCAAGCTCTTTAGTTTTCCCAATTTAATTTTGGATTTCAAGTATAACAATGTATATAAAATCTTGAAACTCTACTCAATCGGTGCCCAAATTCCTCAAACTATATACCATTAAATTAAGAATAAATAGAGGAACATTTTTCGTATTGGTCGGACGACCAAAGGAGGCCGCAAGCACTCGCACGCACCAGCTCATTCGACTGCGCGTGGTGGCCACACACCAACTACAGTGCCATCTTCAACCTCAGAATTCGACTCGGGTTCCTGCAACCGGGTCTCCGCGACCCGCGATCTTGACCCAGTTCCAAAGCCTAAATTTCACGTCCATTTTTACCTACTCCAATCATCTAACAACAGCTAGAAGAACCTAGGAGAAGATATGTAGAGTTAAAACAATAAAAGCTTACCTTGGCAACTCAGTACAAAATCATGAGCTACAACCATGGTTTCAGAGCTTCTTCCAGGGACTTCCCTATGTACAATCCACTTGTTTCCAAGCCTTAGAGAACCCTAGGAACATGTACAACCTTCTAGGAATCGTGGATCACTGCTAGGAATCTCCACGACATTCTGATCACTCACGGACAAACTGTGGCTTCCATAGATTCCTTCTCGGGTCTGAGAGTCCCAACTTTTCCACAACCCCGTTCTTATCCTCTCATTTCCTTCCTACTCTTCCCTTCTTACTCTTCTCTCCCTGTTTTTTCTTTTCTCCCTCACGGTCGTGGATATTCATGGTTGTATTCTATTCGGCCTACCACCACCGAACTCCCTTTTTACACACACACACACACCCACACCCACATATAAATAATTATAACATGTCGATGAAAGAGAGTAGGAGGAATATTACTTAATCTTCTAGAAATAACACATATTATTCACATGTAAATTTGTGAAATGACCAAATTGCCCTTTTACCAAAATACCCTTATACTATTTTAACCCAAAATTATTTTATATGAACTCAATTTTTGGGATGTCGCTTGTCTATGTACTCAAGAACTCGAGCCCTTCGTAACGGTCCTTTCAGAACGTCCAATAAGTTTCCCAATAAAAAAGTCAACATTTTAACTTCCAGGAGAAAAATCGTCTTTTTACCTTTCTATTTTTTAAATTTACGTTTTTTTTAAGATTTGGTCTGTTACAGTTGAGGACCTTTCAGCCCTTATTCGAAGACGTGAATAAGAGGGTCTATTATGAGGTATCAGGCTTGTTCCTAATGGAATTAAGCTCACTCATCTTCTATTTGCTCACGATTATGTCTTTATATGCAAAGCTTCCCAGGAGGAAGTTTTTTGTGTCAAAGAGATCCTGTCCACTTATGCTACTGAGTCTAGCCAACAAATTATTTTGAAAAAAATTTAGGCTTCTTCAATGGTGATGTCCCTCGGGAAAACAAAGCTTAGCTATCTAATCTTCTTGGGATCCAGAGTAATGATGGGATTGAGAAATATTTGGGACTCATGGTAAATTTTGGTACCTCGGAAAAGAAAGTATTTGAGGAAACCTGGCTTCACATTGAAGGCCGTATCCAAGGTTGGGCAAAGCAATTTCTGTCTCCTGTTGGTAAGGAAGTTCTTCTAAAATACATTGATATGGCTATGCCCATATATTCTATGTTGTGTTTGTTATGCTTGCAATAGAATAAGGCCACACAATAGTACAGCTCGGTAAGTGCAAGGTCGATCCCACAGGGATTGAAGAAAATATTCTCTAGTTAAGTGCTTAGAAATCCAGTTCTTGAAAATCTAGAAGTTATACTAAAACTGAATATAAAATGAGTAGTTTGATTGTTTTGAATGGTAAGAGAATGGAATTATGCAAACTAACTAAACTTAAGTGCCTAACATGATTTTAAGACAAGTTAACTGGGAAGGAATGAAAAAGATAAAGTCTGCTTTTGTGAATGAGTTAAGGGGACCTAGGGCAGTGACTTTACCTAAACAATCTAATTCAAAGTTTCTAAGTAATCAACCAAACAAGTCTAATCTGATTCCAGAATTACTTCTCTCTAAGTTATGATTAAATCATGGTATGTGATCTTAACCATGTATTTCTTATTTGAAACCTAATCTAGTCATGGTATGTAACTTAGGCTAGGCAACAGAAATCCATTAAGCTCAAGAAAAGTTCAATTAATCAACTAAGTCTCTTATGCATGGTATGTGCCATCAAATCTTAGTCATCCTGTTTACAGATCCATTAGAAAATAAGTACGGTATGTGCTCTTAATCCTAATTTAGATATGCTTATTCTAATGGTGATCAAACATCAAAACAAGCATATTCAATTATGCAAAATAAACAGAAACATAAATCAGAATAGAACTTGAAAGACTGAAATTCTTATTAATTTCAAATGATCATGTTTGGTTACATCACAACCCCAGGATGAAGTATTTAGCCTCTAGACATGTTTATAGAAATCACAGTAGATGGCATGAAAGTAAAGATTAGAAGAACCCTTGAGGCAAGCCACAACAAAGTCTTGGCTTGTATTCAGAAATCTTCTATTCTTCAATGGAGAAGATGATATTTTCAGTGATGGAATGAGAAGCTGCAGGAGTTGAATGAATTCTGAATTCATAAAGGCTAGAATGGAGTGCTCTCATTTGAATGGAGAGATCTATATATTTAGAGGCTGAAATAGATTTCAAGGTGGCCAAATGTTGATTTGGTCAAGGATTGTAGGATGGTCTGAAATGAAGATTGGGTCAAGTACTGTAGGATGATATGAAATGGAGACTATGTCAAGGATGTAGGCTGGTCTAAAATGGAGATTGGGTCAAGTATGTAGGCTGGTCTGAAATGGAGACTCCTTGTTATTTCCTTGTTGCCTTAATTTCGTCCATTTTGCCCAAGTGGCATTTTTTAACAGCTCAAATCACTTTAAGAGTCAATGTCTTCATTGTGAACAAGTTTTCTTTGATTCTGGAATACTTGAGAGTTTCATTAGCTCTAACGATTCTGGACGTCTATGCTCTGCACATTTAGCACAAACCGAGTAAAATGCAACCAATTTGACTCAAAAGCATAGTAAAAGACGAGAACTGAAATAGAATAATGTATACAAAATGTGAGTGTTTCAAGAGTTATCAGTGTTTTATGTTACCAGTGGATGTTTGTCAGGATATTACTAGGATCATGGCGGGATTTTGGTGGGGCAGCACAAGCAAGAAGATTGGGATCCACTGGGATTCTTGGGACAAACTCACACATCCTAAATGGGCTGGAGGTTTGGGCTTCAAGGATCTACGGTGTTTCAATGTGGCTATGTTGGCTAAGATTAGATGGGGAATTTTGACTTTCCTGACTCTATACTGGCACGACTTTTGAAAGGAAAATATTTTCTAGATGGGTAAATATTGAATGCAAAACAAGTACGAGGAGGTGGAAGGGAATCCTTAAAGGGCTCCAAGTCCTCAACGCTGGGATCAAATGGCGGATTGGAGATGGTACACGGGTTCGGGTTTTGTCTGGCTTGTGGTTAGGCGCACGTAGACCCTTTCAACCCATGTCACGACATGCTCTTATGTCTAATTTGGCTGCAGATCTTATGAAGGAGGGAGGTAAATGTTGGAACATTAACCTTGTTTCAACAGTTTTCAATCAGGCAGAGGAACATTGTATTTTAGCTATGCCAATTAGCTATTTGGGTTGTCCTAATCGCCTTATCTGACACCATGCCAGTACTGGACGGTATAATGTGAAATCCAACTACAATGTATCTCTTAGTCTGTAAAAGAATGGTGAATTCATGTGGAAGCAAGGTTCTGGTGATTCTAGTTTTTCAAACCAACAGAGTGATTTTTGAGACTCCATATGGTCAACAATGATGCCTTTAATTCTATAGTTACTTATGTGGAGATGTACAAAGGAATATTTGGTCGTAAGGGAAAATCTAGTCAAACGACGTATTTTGGTGGACACTTTATGTCCACAGTATTGAGATGCAGAGAAGACTTATGTACATTTATTTTTCCAATGCAAATTTGCTCAGTTATACTGGATTGGCTGCCCTTGCAAATTGAGTTGGATGGTTTGGCAGGTGGTGATTTTGAGTGGTATTAGAAAACTATCGTCCAAAAATGTTCTTTGCCCGATAGCAAGGAAAGGGTCCTACAACACCTCAACTTTGGCCTTTGGCGATTATGGAAGTGCTGAAACATGCGATGTTTTAATGATGTTGCCACTGACCCTAGGGAGGCTGTTCAGATGATGGTGGCACAACTGTTTGATTTTTGCACGACCGGGCTAGAGAAACCCTTGCTTGTACAGACAGTCTCACAGTTGGTGGTGGTTATGACAGGACCCGTCCCCAACTTTCCAGGAAAATCGAACCGGTCATACTCTCGTCTGCCATACCCTATCGGACTAGGAATTATGAATTTTCATATTTTTTTAATTTTAATTTCGAATAATTATTAGCTAAACAGACTTTATCTGTAAGATCCGTGTCCTAGAAGGAATGATGAACGATCTCACATTCTTGCAAGGGGAATGGTGATGTGCCTTATATGTGTAGGCACACCTATCTAGCGCTAGGCCTCTTGGGAGCTCACTGGCTTTGGATTCCTGGGGAACTCCAAAGTTAAACGACTGGAGGCTAGTGCAATCCTATGATGGGTGACCTACTGGGAAGTTGCACCGTGAACTCCTAGGAACAAAACCCTGTGGGCTGGGCTGGTTCGGCTAGTGAGTCCAGAGGGGATAATATCGTGTTAAGTAGAGTGGGCCGCTGTGTAACTCTGATCTAAGCTAGGCCTCTTAAGAGCTCACTAGCTTTGAATTCCGAGGGAACTCCAAATTTAAGCAAGTTGGGGCTAGTGCAATCCTAGGATGGGTGACCTACTCGGAAGTTGCACCGTGAGCTCCCGGGAACAAAACCTTGTAGGGCTGAGCTAATGTGTCCTGCGGCCCCTGGGTTGAGCTGGTGTGTCCTGCAGCTCAGAAGGGATAATATCATGTTAGATAGAGTGGGCCGTTGCGTAACTCTGATCTATACGAGGCCTTTTGGGAGCGCAATGGTTTTGGATTCGGTTGGAACTCCAAAGTTAAGCGAGTTGAGGCTGGTGCAATTCCATGATGGGTGACCCCTTAGGAAGTTGCACCGTGAGCTCCCGAAAACAAAACCGTGAGGGTGAGGAGGCCCAAAGTGGACAATATCGTGCTAGAGTTGGTTCCTAACCCAGGAGGGTCGGGTCCTGACATTATCCCCCTACGGGGTACCATCCATATCCAACCCACTTACTCCAGCGCGGGTGAAAGAATCTACTAATTCAACCATATTCAGATTTTATTTCCGTTATTACAATCATTTTTATTTGCCTTGTCAATCAAAAAAATAATAATAAGATACTTCATTCATTTAAAAAACATAAGTATAATCGTACTATAACTCAAGTAAACCCACATAAGACCATTCCTAGTATAATTCATAACCTCTTCATAAAAATGAAGCAAATCAACGTAATAACATGTATTTGTGATAATTAGGAGACTGAGGATACTCACATCCATCAAATATAGTAAATTTATCGTTATAGATTAGCACATACTTATGGGTTCAAAATGCATAACTGATTTTTAACAAAAACAAACCAATATGCCACACATCCTCTATTTAAACAAGTTTTCACAACCTTTCACTTTAGTTATCATGTCCTCACTATCATATTACTATCATGTTTCACCCTAGAATCATATATATCGTATTCCCTTGTATCATTGCATCATCACATGGATTATGCTAACTCACCATCACATACCATCGTATCCTCTTAACATAACATACCATCTTTATACATAATACTAAGAATACTTATCCTTTGTATTCTTGTACAATTGATCATAATAGTTTCTTAATTGAACATATTTTATTTCATTTTTAAACATATAACATAATAAGATTAGATAGCCAAAACGTTACTTAAACGGCGTCCAATGACCTCAAACATTATACCAATTGATTTAGAAATGGAAAAAAAAAATCCTGTTAGTGGGACAGCTAACAAAATTCGTGGTGGCCATGCGCTAGTATCAGGGTCATCATCTACCTCTGGCCAGGTCCTGGTTCAGGGTCGTTTGACCCAAGACTTCAATCCGGTTCAAAGTCAACTATTTGACATCATTTTTTCATGTTTCAAATGTTCAGAATTGTCTACATGATCTTAGGAAAGGATCTATAAACTCTCTTGCAGGAAAACTAACCTCGAAGCCAAGGTGCAACTTTCACCATATACGACCGTCCTTCGAACTGAGTATCTCAGACCATCCTGAGCCCAAAGCATCTCTATTTTGTCTCAAAATGATCACATGAACCTTTACCAGTATTCTAGGACCCTCAACTTTGACGAGAGTAGCCCTAAACTTGTTGGACGACCCACGGTTTAGAAATGCAATTTTCACGAGTTTGCCCATAGTCACATGAACCTGGGTTCCTCACCTTCCCAGATTCCTCTCCGATCTTTCCTCTCTTTATTTTCCTTCATTTCATCTTCTTATTATGTCTCACTTCCTCTATTCAGTTTTTTCCCTGTTTTTTTTCTTTTTTTTCTTCTTCACTTTTCTGGCCAACTCTATTGAATGCCCAAAGCATCACTCTCTCCCATTTATAGTCTTCTAGGTCAGTGGAGATTATTAGGAAGACAAGTTAAAGGCATCTCTAGGACATTCAAGATCCTTTATGTAAATTTACCAAAATGACCTTTTAACCAAAAGTACCAAAAAATGCCCCTACATCAATTTAGACCCAAAACAGACCTATCCGAACTCCGTTTTTGCCATACTATCTGTCTATGCACTCAGGAGTTCAAGACCTTTCAAAAAACCCTTTTGAATTGTCCAATAAGTTTCTCGATAAAAAAGTGAACCTTTTGACCTAATTGAGGAAAAATCGTCTTTTCATTTTTCTCAAATATCCTGGATGTTACAACCTACCCCAAAAAAAGAAAATTGTCCTCAAAATTTCTATACAATCTCATCTTATGATCAAACTCAAATTAGACAACTGAATTGCTTCAAACAATCAACTTACCATTTTTGTTTTGTGCCCACTCACAATTTCACTTGAACATAGACAATGTCGAGATCCTGCATAAGCTCCACTAACTCACATAAACATACTAAGCGTTTTTTGAGCCATATTCAGGTACCCAATATACTCATATTAAATTAAGCCAAGTTCAACCAATTACTATCTCAAACCATAACTATCTCAAGTACCAACCGGATCACATATCGGCACTACGTGTAGGCCACCACCATAATCATTATCTAGATTAAATACGAAAACAATATAAACTCATCATCCTTTCAAATACTCCCTCAGGGGTATTTCTATTCTACCTGTAAGCAAACCACTGTCCACGTGGGAACCGACTCAGGATATAGAGCCCAGCTCAACGTCTGAGTCGTCACCACAATGCTAGTCTCAGCATATAGAGCTCAGCTCGACGTTTAAGACTAACCAGTATTTCCATATACACCACTCAAGATATAGAGCCCAGCTTGACGTCCGAGTGTATACTGACTCAGGAAACAGAGCCATGATCGACGTCTGAGTCAGCACCAGTCTTAAGATACAGAGCCCTGCTCGATGTCTGAGACTGACTACCCCAATAACAGTCCCAGGAACTGGAGCCCCGCTAGACGTCCTAAGCTACCCAACCACTACTGACTCAGGATCTGAAGCCTTAACTCGAGATATGAGATTGTCCACCATCACCTATTTACAACATAATAATACACATATTTCGAGGGACATACGCTTATAATATGCTTACGAATTTCCCAACATCAATTGCATATTCACATCATATTTACATTCCTTAAAATTTAAGTCACCATATCAAATTTCAAATTTTAAACTCAATACAATTTCGGAACACCTCATAAGACATGCACAATTAACATCGTCCGTAAAACCGCCAAAAGTCATATGAAAATCATACTCAACCAAATATCACCAAAATCATATATAGCCATTAGATATTACGAATAACGAAAAATCACATACTTATAACACATATCAATTTTTATAAATCAATCCAACATTCGAAACTCGGGCCTAAGCCCAAATCACATTTTATGCCCAAAACTGGAAACATAACTCAAGCGCAATCCTCGTAAAATGCTTATTCGAGATTCATGTAAAATTCTCAAAAATCATGGACAATGATCATTTAAAAAAAAACTCAAATCATTATCACACATATCATTTAATACTTTTCACTCTCATTTTCAATCAAATCAAATTCCAAATCGAATTTTAGTTCAAACATCATTTGTAAACATAAGCTCGTAAAACGTATGTTTTAGTGATTCCATCAAAACTCATTGAAACATAATCAAATTTTTCTCATCATATTATGAGGCTCACATTTTAAGAACAAAATATCCAATATCCTAGCTCTGATGTTAAGTTGACAAGACCCGTCTTCAACTTTTGTGGAAAATCGGACTGGTCCTGCTCCTATCTGACAAACCCTGACGGACTAGGGATTTTTTTATTTTGTTAATTTTAATTTTGATTAATTCTTAGCTAAACATATTGTATCTCTTACGGGGTACCAACCACATCCAAACCACTTACCTTGCGCTGGTGAAAGAATCTACTAATTTAACCATATTCATATTTTATTTCCATTATTAAAATCGTCTTTTTTTTTGCCTTGTCAATCATAAAAATAAAAATAAGATACTTCACTTGCTCACTACTCCTTATAACTCCAAAAAAATCACATTTGAAGAACATAAGTATAATCACACTATAACTTAAGTATACCCACATAAGACCATTCCAAGTATAAATCGTAACCACTTCATAAAAATAAAGTAAATCAAGGTAATAACATGTATTTGTGATAATTAGCAAAATGAGGATACTCACATCCATCAAATACAGTAAATTTATCATTATAGATTAGCACATACTTATGAGTTCAAAATGCATAACCGATTTTTAACAAAAATAAATCAATATGCCACACATCCTCTATTTAAACAAGTTTTCACGACCTCTTTAGTTATCATGTCCTCACTATCATATTACTATCATGTTTCATCCTAGAATCATATGTATCATATTCCCTTGAATTATTGCATCATCACATGGATTATGCTAACTCACCATCGCATACCATCGTATCCTCCTAACATAACATACCATCGTTATACATAACACGAATAATACTTATCCTTTGTATTCCTGTACAATTAATGATAATAGTTGATTAATTAAACATATTTTAATTCAATTTCAAACATATAACATAATAAGATTGGACAACCAAAATGATACTCGAACGACGTCCAATGACCGCAAACATTATACCAATAGACGTAGAAATGGAAAACAAATATTGTTCATGTTGGCCGGACGACCAAAGGACCCTACACGCCCAGCCACTCGCCAGGCAGGCACTTTGTGCGTGATGGCTACACGCCAGTATCAGGGTCGTCATCTACCTTTAGCCGGGTCCTGGTTTTGAGTCGTTCGACCCACGACTTCGACCCACGACTTCGACCTAGTTCAAACTCAACTATTTGACATCCTTTTTCATGTTTCAAATGTTCAGAATTGTCTACACAATCTTAGGAAAGGATCTATAAACTCTCTAGCAGGAAAACTTACCTCGAAGCCAAAGTGTAGTTTCACCAATACGTCCATTCTTCGAATTGAGTATCTCAAACCATCCTAAGCCCAAAGCATCACTATTCCGTCTCAAAATTATCACATGAACCTCTACCAGTATTCTAGGACCCCCAACTTCGACAAGAGTAGCCCTAAACTTGTTGGACGACCCACGGTCCAGAAATGCAATTTTCACGTGTTTTCTCATAGTCACACGAACCTGGGTTCCCTCACCTTCCCAGATTCCTCTCTGATATTTCCTCTCTTTATTTTCCTTCATTTCTTCTCCTTATCAGGTCTCACTTCCTTCCTTCAGTGTTTTCCCATTTTTTTCTCTTTTTTCATTGTTTTTCTTCTCTTTTCAGGCCAACTCCACTGAATTCCCAAAAAATCACACTCTCTCCCATTTATAGCCTTCTAGGTCGGTGGAGATTATTAGGAAGACAAGTTAAAGACATCTCTATGACATTCTAGGACATTCTAGATCCTTTATGTAAATTAACCAAAATGCCCTTTTAACCAAAAGTACCAAAATTTCCCTACAACAATTTAGACCCAAACATACCTATCTGAACTCTGTTTTTGCGATACTACCTGTCTATGTACTCATGAGTTTGAAATCTTCATAATGATCATTTTAAATCGTCCAAAAAATATCTCGATTAAAAAGTCAACATTTTGACCTAATAGGGGCAAAATCGTCTTTTTCATTTTTCTCAAATTTCTAGGGCGTTACAGGCTAGCTAACCTAGCTCTTGTTTGGGTCGGCCTTCGATTAGTTATGTGAAGATTAATTGTGATGGTGCCTTTTCTGCGGTGCATGGCCACAGAGCATATGGATGGGTTCGCAGATCTGGTATAGGTGAGTTTATTGCAGCGGGAGGGGAGGGGGGTTTCCCATGTGTGATATTTCTGCAGGTGAAGCTTATACTTTGTGTGCTGCTATGCTTGCGTATGCGGAGTATGACTGCAAGAGGGTTATCCTTCAGACGGATTCACAAGTGTTGGTGAAGTATGTTACAACTGGATGTGATGGTGAATCCAAACTTGAAGGAGTTATATATGATATTCTTGGGTTATAGGCAATCTTTGAGACTGTTCAACTTAGGTACACATCTCGTAAATATAACATTGTAGCACATCAGGTTGCAGTTTTTAGTAAGCGGGCTAACCGTTTTTTTAGATGGGTGAATTGATCCCCCATGTTTTTTTGATCTTTTAACTAAGGATATAAACATATTTTCCTTCCCTTTTTTTCCCCCAAAAAGAACATTTGTAAAACTAAGCTTAAAACTAGAAATTGTCAATTCAACAACATTTCTACCCACCGTGTAAAAAAAATATTTTGAATTCACTTTTAAAAATAATTAATCTCTCTCTCTCTCTCTCTCTCTCTCTCTCTCTCTCTCTCTCTCTCTCTCTCTCTCTCTCTCTCTCTCCATCATAATACTCATTGCAAGAAAGCTCAAGTATACAAATGTCACCTAAATTGAGCAGCATACAAATATCCCCTACAATCCCAAAGCTATACATAACAAAACACCTTTGCTTTGGGCCTCGATTGAGTACATCCTACTTAGTGCATTAGATTTCCCTTCATTTATGTTCATTTGAGTACTCTTCATTTATGTTCATTGGAGTTCTCTTCATCTATGTTCATTTTGGTACTCTTCGTTTTTGTTCATTGGGTACTCTTCATCTTTGTTTATTGGAGTTCTTTTCATCTTTTTTCATTGGAGTTCTCTTCATATTTGTTCATTGGAGTTCTCTTCATCAATGTTCATTGGGGTAACTCCATTTTTGGTCATCAAATTTCTCTTTATCCATGTTCATTTAGGTACTCTTCATTTTTGTTCGTTGGAGTTCTATTCATCATTGTTCATTGGAGTTCTTCATCTTTGTTCATTGGAATTCTCTTCATCTAATGATAGGACCCCACCTAAATACCCCAGACTGGTACACTCAGGTCCTACTCCCATTTGACAAAAACCTTGACAAATGAGGGATAAACGCAAAACTTGCGAGTTCATGCCTCCGCCTCTTAAGCCTTGAATTCCATGCAGTGGTCCTGGAGGGTTACAAAACAAGAAAACATGTGAGTGGACAAAAGAAATAGTTTTAAAATATATTTTGAAAACATCCATATTTTACCCTCTATTTTCCAAAACCATGCATACGAAAATCGTTTCAGTTTGATTAAAACAAAACACAATTTATAATGCTCGAAATACGTGAAAATCAGAAATCGAGAAATCTAGTGACACCCTGAAATCAGTCCATATAACTCACAACCATACACGAGTCATCACATCAGCCACATGGGAATCATCATATGTAACACCCCGGAAATTTGAGGATTTCAATATTATAAATTAATGAATGAATTGACGTTTTTACCCCTGGTTACTGTAGCAACCGCGGGGGAGCATGGGCTGCACCACCATGTGCGGTGGTTCTAAGTGCCCAATTGATTATTCGGGTGTGTGCTGGAAAGAAAGGATTGTTTAAAGCTTTATGGGGCATCAGAACGTGGTCTGAATCACCCATCCAGCAAAGCCACCATTGTTAATTCGAGATTCGAAGCTTTCGGGGAACAAATCTCAGTGGACAGATTGGACTTCCACGAGCTTTTAGGATGGCACAGGTCGTTTAAACTGAATGAGAATTGAGTGGTCTTCACTCTGCTGAGGTGAGGGATGTGAGCTTGAGAGGAAAAACCAGAGAAATCAGTTTCTGGAAATTGGAGGGAAAATCGGGATTTAATTTCTACGGTTTGTTGGACCAATCTAAACACAGAGTGAGCCTTGTGGGAGTGTTTAGAACAAATCCATATCAAAATTGAAGGCAACCAGCTACGGGTGAGCTGGGACGGTGACTGCCGTGTTCAGAGAAATTTCAGAGGTTTGGACGGCTACTTCCAGGTGAGTGTTGGTTCAATTGATTGTGTTTCTCAGTTCGTTTTGATCCTATGATGCTTCCTGTAAAGTGAATTTGATAATGGGTTAGAAACCAGGGAGTTGTGGTGATTGACCCGTTTGGTTGATCACGGGTCGAAGGGTCAATTGAGGACTTGTCGAGGCTAATTAATGTCACAGAACTTAAATTGGAAGATTAATAAACATGTTAGGATCAAGATGGATTGAAATCAAGTCGAAATTAAGGGTTAATTGACCGGGTCAAGCCGCGGGTGGCAGACCCGTATTACAGGTATTCGGGTGAAGAAGCTGACACTGTAGCTACAGTGTCAGGCGCGTGACTTTCAAGCGCAGCCACTTTGGGCGGCGCGTGAGGGCGCGTTAGGCCTTATCTCCGATCACGATCAACATGACTTTTGTTCCTCTCATCTTTCTGAACATTTTTGGTGATTTAACCATGTTGATCTGAGATAGTTAGGTGGGTCAGTTTAGGGCCGGTTGTCTCGGGAAGCGTGTTTGGACGGTTTCCCCGAGCCGGTTTCTGTTTCGGATTTTTGGATAAATGTTAAGGACTTGTAGTGACCCTTACGTGTGAATTGGACTGACACGAATTGTACGATAATCCCGGAACGGGTCCGTACGTGCAGCTTCGCAGCGGGATCTTACTGTGAGTGGGCCCGATTTCATTAAACCCTTGCATGCATAAATATTTTCTGATTTACTCATATATTCACATGCTGGAAATAAGGAATGGTTTTGATGATCTTGAAATTATGATTATGGCACGTTTTACGATGTTTGGGCTTGAGAACCGTCTGGTGAAACTTGAGTATGGTTTTGGATTTTAACTCTTTATACTTATATCTGCATGTGGATATCAATGACTATTTTTAGTACTGCACTGTAGAGATATACTCGTATCATACTGTCTCCTCCGGATGAGGTAAACCGGAGTAGTCACGGCGCAATGCCTGCGATGGGCCATTCTAAGGAGGAACCAGACCGTAGAATGACTCAGGAACGGGATTGCTATGATTGGGCGTCTGGGACGTCGAGCGTCTAGACGCTAGGCATCTGGGATGCTGTACCCGGACAGGGTTCGGGGATTGGACTTGGGATTGAGACCCCGAGTGGCACGCGTAGCCTTGGGACTGTGACCTTATTGGATGTCAGGGACGTCAGACATCTGGGATGTCAGGATCGGAGTGTGTAGTGCAGTGACTGTTGTTGTGTTTATGGTTTTACTATATGCCTTATGGTTATTATATATGATGTACGTACCTTGTACATTGTTCGAGGTACGATACCGGGCAGACTTGTGGTGTATGGTGATGGTATATAGGTTATACCAGAGGTATATTGGTGAGCGTATTGGTAGTCGGCTTAGTTTCGATACCATTGGATTAGTCGGGGTCGCGGACTGTACATTGGATGCTGTGTGTTGGGTCATGGTATTTCTGAGGGGTCCAGTTACACACAGGTTGGGTATTTTGTTGGTATACGTATACACAGGTTGAGTGAGTTGGTGGTTAGTGTAACCACGGGTGAGTATAGTGTCAGTTTTTGACTGTCGACTGTCAAGTGGTGACAGTTTGTAGAGGTGTCAGCGTGGATCGTGGTGTGAGGTCTGATGACTCTCAGTGGGGGCAGAGGACAGGATAGTTAGTGGTTAAGCAAGGAACCGTCTAGTTGTTGTATGAACGAAATGGTAAATTTGACAAGCGGTGTCAATTCGGGACGTATGATTACTGTCATTCGACGTGGTCGAGTGCAGTCGATGCGACGCGAGTGTTAGTGGTACGTCTGGTTGCAGACGAGTTTTGTTCTGGTTAGTTGGTGTACTAGTGTACACGTGTTGCGATGTAGATTGTATTTTCCACGAGATGGAAGTAGAATCCGAATAGTTGGAGTTTCGAGAATGAAACTAATTAAGGAGGGAATAACGGTTAAAATTAGGTCGGTTGGAATTTCGAGGACGAAATTAATTAAGGAGGGAAGGTTGTAATGACCCGTCCCAAATTCCATGATTAGATTAGTGACTAATCATGATTACTGAGGTTAATCGGTGATTAGTTAGGCTAAATCGGACGAACGATGCGAAATGACCGTTTTGCCCCTAGTGGTGGCAAAACGTTGACTTTTTAATCGGCCGGTCAAATGGACTTTGACCGATGACCGTGACGTAGTTCGTGATGTCACGAGTTCATAGACAGGTGGCACGTTCAATTCCGACGTTCGTGGAGGAAGTTATGACGTTCGGAAGTTTAGGGGCATTTTGGTAATTTTGGTTAAATGGGGGTCAAATGTTGACTTTTTGACTGGGAGGTCCGATGGCCGATGGCCGAGGGCCGAAGACCGTTACGTAGATAAAGACGATACGAATCCATAGACAGGCGACACATTGAAATCGGACTTCGAACGGGAGAGTTATGGGTCACGGAAGTTCGATTTCACTATGCACGAACTTCGAGACGGGGACGATTTGGCGAAATCTGATTTGGGCAGATATTTTGGTGGGTCCCATGGATGAGTGACAAGTGTCACTCATCCTATTGGCTAACTCCCCCAAAATGTGGATCTACTTAATAAAATAATATTATAATTATTATTATATAATTAATCTACCCTACCATTAATCCTAACCATCCATTACCAACTAACTATCAATCCTCACCATCAATCCTCTCTTCTCTCATCTGATCACATCATCTTCTTTCCTCTTCTCTTCCACGGCACCACCACCATTTTCATTTCATTTTCTTCCTTTTCCTTCACAAATCCGAAACACACACACACCATCACCATTCCTTGCTTGTGTAAGCTGAACATGACCGTGAGGTGGTGGAAAGAGGTTGAGGATGGAAAGCCACGGCCAGCCACGGCGGAGGACACGGCGGGGAGAGAGAACCCGTGAGGTAAAAATATTCAAAAAATTCAAAACTCAGTTTTGTTGCTTTTTATTCGATTCTAAGGTTTAGTTTAGGTTGCTGGTAGTCCTAGGAGTTGAATAGGATTAGTTTTGGGGATGGGGATGGCCTGGAAAGGCCGTGAACGGCGGAGGAAGTCACGGCCGCCATGGCCGAATTGAAGGTACAGGTTTTTGATGTTTTCTTCCATTTTAATGTCATAGAACCCTAGGTTAGGATTAGAGGAGGAAAATAGGACAAACGGGAACGGTTTTGGTGGCCGGACGGCGGAGAACCGGCCGGGTCAAGCCGCGGGTCACGGCGACCCGGTTACTGGTATTCGGGTCGACCCGCAGGAGGACAGAGATGACAGGTGACGTCATCCTACTAACATCATCATGTCAGGGATGACGTCAGCATTGTCAGGTCTGACAATGTCAGCTGACATGTCAGAAAATGGGCCAATAGGAGTACGACACGTGTCACATGTCAGTGCACAGTCAGCACTGACATGTCAGTGACGTGGCCCAATCAGGGGCTGACACGCGTCACAGACGTGGACCAGTGCCGTGATGACACGTGGCACATGTCAGACTGCCACGTGGCATTGACAGCACAGTGACGTGGACCAATGGGAGCTTGACACATGGCACCTGTCAGAGTCTGACATGTCAGACCTGACAGCTGTCAGATGACGTCAGCAGTTACTGTAGCAGCGTTGACCCACGCGTTGACCAGGCGCGTGGGGGCGCGTGTGAACAGTGTTTTGAGTGGGCCCAGTGTCATTTTAAAGGTTTCGACGATCTGGATCCAATGGTGGTGGTTTCGGGTCGATCGGAGATCGTTAAGTTGGTCAAATTGAGGTTTTTCACCTCGGGAAACGTGTACGGTGCACGTTGACTTTTTCGGGAAAGTTTAGGGTTTTTAATATGGACTTGCATAGGTTATTAGTAACCTTTAGATATGGTTTGGACAGGTTTGGGAGTCCCGGTGACGGTGATCGGCTCGGGGAGCCGTATGGCACGCAAATCAAGGCGGCAGCTCGGACGGTCTGTGAGTGGACCTTGTTTTCTAAATTGGTGCATGCATAAATGTTTATTATATGTTTTATTACTTGTTTGATGATGCCATGGGTGCATTTGTATGTGGTTACGTATAAGCACGTATTTCGAGGTTTCGGCCTTATACGGTGCTTATACGGGTCTGTATTTCTTTAATGGTTTTAATGAAATGGTTTTGGATTTCTAAAAGGATAAACTCGGGTATGAGACCCATTTGGTTTTGTCTCGGGCATATGACCTCAGATTCCAAGCACGGTGCCCAGCTGATGTCCTATGTTCGGGCACGAGACCCAGTCACTTTACGGTTTTGATTTCAGGTCAGGGAACCTTAAATGGATTCCCAGGTTCATGACGGTTTATAGGAACCGGCATGAACCCTTGTTATGGTATCGTGGTTCATGACGATTTATAGGAACCGGCATGAACCCTTGTTGGTTATTACGGTACATGACGGTTTATGGGAACCGGCATGTTACCTTGGTTAGAGATATTAAAGATCATGACGGTTCAGGGGAACCGGGCATGGATATTATGTTATGTATATATATGTTCATCTACCTTCCTTTACTTCTACTATCTCCTCCGGGGAGGGTCGTTGGCCTAGGTGGACCCCGGAGTAGTCACGGAGCACCGACTGAGTGGAGTCACCCCCCAGTTGGGTTCCTTACTCTCAGGAAGGCTATGGTTACTATTACCTCGAGTAGGATCAGTGGTCTGCGGACATTGACCTTGACTTTGAGAAGACTCGGATTGAGACCCGGGTAGCACGCGCGTAGCTTTGGATACCGTGACAGGATTGGTTGTGTGACTTATATGTATATATATGATATATGATATATGATATGTGGTGTGCACAGGTGTGCACAGGATTTGAGCAGTGGCTCGTGTACTTGGTTTCTTTATGGTTTGGGGCCGAGACCCTTATGGATTTGGGCAATGGCCCGTATGGTCGTTTTCATTGTGGTCCTTTCGACCTTGGTTTATTTCTGATTTGGGCTTAGTTCCCATATGTGGTCCATTTGGTTAAATGGTTTTCGAACGAATGCATGCATGCTTTTTAGTGAAGGGTGCAAATGTCTTCTCGTTAAAATGTTTTTATAAACTTTGGTTTTGTCCACTCACAGCTTTTAATGTTTTGACTGCCCTTCAGGTTGACAGCGGACATGGAATGTAGCAGAGATCGAGATATCACATGCCTTCTCCGGATCCTGGCGTACTCTGATAGCCCGGGAGGGCAAAGGACGGAAATATCCCTTGTCTGACAGTTCGTGTCAGACGGGAGCAGGGTCATCCTGCACTAATCCCGGGGGGATTGGGATGGGTCCTATCAACTGAGGTAGAGGAGGATCCTGAGGCTGAGGCATAGATCTACTTCTGCGTACCTGAACCCCTGTTGGGTGGTTTACCCGCGGGATGATTTTAGAGTCGTGCTCGCAATTTATAATTTTGGATTTTATCCCTTGTCTGACATCTGTTAAATTTGGATTTGATGTATAACTTTAATTTGGTTATTTATGCAATTTGAACGTTTGAGGTTAAAATTGGAATTTTAGTTTGGGTGTCAGACGGGAGCAGGGCACGTCCCCTTGTGGTCCCCGGGGGATTGGGGCGGGTCGTGTCAGCTTGGTATCAGAGCACTAGGTTGTGGTCAGCATGCTAGACTAGCGATTAGTACTAGTTACTTTTCGAGTTTAAGGATAATGTTATCTGATCTATGCCTCTTGACAGTTGGTTATGCCTCCAAGGAGGATTCCTCATACACGGACTGACGAGGATCTGGAGAGGGAAATGGAATGCGCAAGCATTGAATGAGCTCAGCGTTTGGGAGCCACTCCTTTCAACGGGGATCAAACCCCGAAGATGCTTATGAATGGATTACCAAGTGGGAAAGGATTTTCACAGTGATGCACTGCCCACCAGGCGAGCGGGTGACCTTGGTGGCCTTCTTACTGGAAGGAGGAGCCTATCAGTGGTGGCATGGCCTTGAGATGTCTGGATGGTCTGTCCACACCACTACCTGGGAGGTCTTCCGTTCCCGATTCCTGGATCAGTATTACCCGCGATCGTTTTGCGCGGCACGGGAGGCAGAGTTCCTGCGACTGGAGCAGGGGGATATGTCCGTTGCGGACTATGAGCAAACTTTTGGGAAACTTTCCCGGTTCGCTGCATCATTTGTAAGCACTGAGGAGGACAAGTGCCATAGGTTCGAACTCGGACTCCGAGGGGAGGTTCGGGCAGGTGTGACTGCTGCCAGTCATGCTTCTCTGAGGGACATGATCGACGCGGCGGTGCGTGTCGAGGCCAGTCTGGCGACACACCAGACACAACAGCCTTCTGGCGAGGGGCGACGTCGGGATCGTCCACACCTTGGACCGGCGGGCCAGAAGAACACTAAGGGAGGAGGCTACAGGGGAGCACCCTTATCTTTTAAGGGTCGTGGCTGGTCAGGTCGACGTGGGGGCTCTCAGAAAACAGGATCAGGATTCAACTCTGGACAACGTTCATATTGGAGTGGTGCTTCCGGTGGGCATTCGGACAGGCCGAGGCCAGTGAGCTATTTTGCTTGCGGAGAAGAGGGCCACTATGCCCGTGATTGCCCGCTGTTGTCCAGGAGCAACGACGCTGGGGGCTCTAGTGTGGTGCAGAGCACGACTTCCCACACTAACGGAGGTCGAGGTCAGGGAGGTGACCGTGGTGCTGGGCGTGGCGCGCGCGGGCGCGAACGGAATTGACGGCCTAGGCCTCATGTGTTTGCAATGACCCAGCAGCAGGCGAGGACAGCCCCAGGCGTGGTTACAGGTACACTTCATATCTCAAACCTTCTTGTACGTGTATTGATGGATGCGGGGGCTACACATTCTTTTATTTCGAGGAGTTGTGCTGGTATTCTTGATTGTGTGGTATCAGCCTTAGATTGCGAGATGGGTGGTGGCACCCCGATGGGCATCATGTACCTTGTGAATTAGGTGATTCGGAGGTGCCCGGTGAGAATTGAGGATGTGGATTTACCAGTGGACTTGATCATTCTGGATATCCACGACTTCGATGTAATTTTAGGGATGGATTGGCTATCGGAGCATGGGTCGCTCATCGATTGTTGTAGTAGGCAAGTTATTCTACGAAGTCCGGGTTTGCCGGAGGTTATCTTTCAGGGAGAGCGTGACGATTCGCCTCCTGAAGTAATTTCTTCACTTGCTGCTACTAAACTTCTACGGAAGGGATATCAGGGTTATCTGGCACATGTCGTGTCGAAGCAGGTTGATACTCCGGGTATCGACGAGATACCAGTGGTACGTGAGTTTCCGGATGTGTTCCCGGAAGACTTACCTGGATTACCACCACCGCGGGAGATCGAGTTTACAATTGAACTACTCCCCGGTACCCGACCTATATCCCAGGCACCATATCGGATGGCGCCGGCCGAGTTACGAGAACTCAAAACTCAGTTGCAGGAGTTGGCGGATTTGGGATATGTCTGACCGAGTACTTCACCGTGGGGAGCACCGGTGTTGTTCGTGAAGAAGAAGGAGGGGAGTCTCCGTTTGTGTATAGAATATCGACAACTCAACAAGGTGACACTGAGGAACCAGTACCCTCTACCCAGGATCGATGACCTTTTCGACCAGTTGCGGGGAGCACAGTGCTTCTCGAAGATTGATTTGCGATCTGGGTATCACCAACTGAGGATTTCGGAGGAGGATATTCCAAAAATAGCATTTCGAACTCGTTATGGACACTATGAGTTCCTAATGATGCCTTTCGGCTTGACAAATGCTCCGGAAACATTCATGGATCTGATGAACAGGGTCTTCCGACCCTACTTGGATAAATTTGTGATTGTGTTCATCGATTGATTTACTATCTGGGTATCACCAACTGAGGATTTCGGAGGAGGATATTCCGAAAATAGCATTTCGAACTCGTTACGGACACTATGAGTTCCTAATGATGCCTTTCGGCTTGACGAATGCTCCGGAAGCATTCATGGATCTGATGAACAGGGTCTTCCGACCCTACTTGGATAAATTTGTGATTGTGTTCATCGATGATATCTTGGTGTACTCAAGGAGTGCCCAAGCACATGAGGAACACCTACGGTTGGTGTTGGAGAAGCTGAGGCAGGAACAGTTGTACGCCAAACTGAGCAAGTGTCAGTTTTGGCTGAACAGTATTGGTTTTCTGGGACATGTGATATCAACAGACGGGATTAGCGTGGATCCCCAGAAAACAGAGGCGGTGACTAAATGGGCTAGACCGACAACGGTAACGGAGGTGCGGAGTTTTGTCGGGTTAGCAGGTTACTACCGGAGATTCGTAGAGGGTTTCTCCAAAATTGATGCACCGTTGACTCGATTGACTCTGAAGGGAGTGAAGTTCATTTGGGACGAGCAGTGTGAACGGAGTTTTCAAGAATTGAAGGATCGATTGACCACTGCACCTGTCCTTGCATTGCCGGATGACAGTGGAGAGTTTTTGGTCTTTAGTGACGCATCGCTACAAGGTTTGGGCTGCGTGTTGATGCAGATTGGTAAGGTTATCGCTTACGCATCGCGACAGCTAAAGACTCATGAGTTGAACTACCCTACCCATGATTTGGAGTTGGCAGCGGTGGTTCATGCTCTAAAAATCTGGAGACTTTATCTATTCGGCGCAACGTGCAGGATATACACCGACCACCAGAGCCTAAAGTATCTATTTACTCAGAAGGAACTTAACATGAGACAACGGATATGGTTAGAGCTGCTAAAGGATTACGACTGTACGATTGAGTACCATCCGGGTAAGGCCAATGTGGTGGCAGATGCACTCAGCAGGAAGTCGGTGGGATCAGTTGCACACCTGGGGAGGGTGTATCTTCCTTTGCTGGTGGAACTCCGGAAGGCGGGAGTTATTTTGGATACGGATGAGCATGGAGCTTTGTTGGCCAGCTTCCATGTACGACCAGTGCTGATTGATCTGATCATCGAAGCACAACTTCAGGATCCGATACTCTGTATCTACAGGATTGAGGTCGAAGCAGATGAGAGATAGGATTTTACCATCCAGGATTTTACCATCCGAGTATTTACAATTTAAACTTTTTTTGTGTAAATATAGTATTGGTAAATAAAGATCGTTCTTAATCGGTAAAATTAGGGAACATTAATAATGTATTAGTGAAAATGAATAATAAATAATCAAGGAATAAAATAATAAATGAATTAAAAAAATTAAAGAATTAACGATTTAAATAGGGGGTTTTGAAAAGAGTTTATAGTCGAAACTACGTTTTAATAAACTAAGAATTATATTCAAATTAACAATCGCATTATTTAAACTACTCCTAAAATACACTTCATTCAAACACAATTTTTACCAACACTCTAACATTATGCACATATTTAACCAATCACGAAATCTTACCTCAATTACTTCAAGTACCAAAATATGTTTTTCAATATTATAAATGCAACAACAGCGACCGACATTTACAATATGATATACCTTAAGTTTTTGATTAAATGCACCGACAATGGCCGACATTCGGCCACTTAGCTTTGAATTGAAATTTAAGCACTAGAACGTACAAAATAACTAAAATTCATAAAGTAAAATACATGGAGATTGTATTCACATTTACAAATGTTATAAAGAAAATACCAACATAAATATTGAATTATAAGTAAAACCAAAACAATAACAAGAGTTTAAGTAAAAAAACATGGTTTTTCACAAGGAACCCTGATAGCATGCAGAACCGTGTGAAGATGGAGGAAGAAATATGAGGAATTTTGTCTTTAAAACTCTCGAATTACGTTAGAATTACCTAACCTTGGGTTTTTATTAAGGAAAACATAAAAATATGTACAAAGAGAAGTTTAAGAGATTCTAAGAACAAAATAAAGAAAATGAAACTAAGAAACAAAATGTAAATACAAATGTAAAAACAAAAATTAAAAGAAAACTAAAAGAAACCAAAAAATGGTCCCAAAATAAATCTCAAAAGAGAGAAACATGAACTTAACAAAGAAAGAAAAGGGGTCGTCTATAAAGAAAAATGACTAAAAAGAAAAGGGGCAAAAAGGGACTAACTAGGGACTAAAGGGGACCCTTAAACAATGAAATGACCTCCTTATTTATAGACGGACTTATGAGGCATATGTGACAGGACCCGTCCCAAATCCCTCGGGATTAGCGTGGGACGTGCTTGCTCCCGTTTGACACAAAGTGTCAGACCAGGGATATTTTCGTCCTTTACCCAATTGGGGCTATCAGAGTATGCCAGGATCTGAAGGAGTAATGTGAATGTCTCGTCTTTGCTACAGCCGCATCTGCGATCAATCTGAAGGGCATTCAAAACACAAAAGCTGTGAGTGGACAAAACAATTATTTTATAAAAACATTTCATAAAAAGACCTTTATGCCCTTCATTAAAAATATATCCATGCATTCGAAAACCATTTTTAGGGTTCATGCCTGGTCCCCATAAACCGTCATAAACCATAAAACCATTTGGACCTTGGCCCGAAATCCGTAAATCAATACATGGGACCTCCGCCCAAACAAAAACACGTGGGAACTCGTCCCAAAGCCATCTCATATGGGTCTCAGCCCAAAATCAATACGCGTGGGTCTCAGCCCAATGTCGTCTCAGTGAAAACTCGTACACATATACATATATACATATATAACCCATCCTAGGCACTTCCGGAAAAGATGCCAACTCGGGGCACACAGCCCCTAGGGAACACATCCCCGATATAGTCACGACGTCTCTATATATATAAGTATGCATACTACTCGGGGTCTCACTCTGAGTCTTCTCCCAGGAATTTTCCATCTGGGAGGCTCATCTTCGGACCTAGTCCGATCATCTCTCCGGAATCAGGTCCGGGACCACAACATAACGCCCACTCCTAGAACGGGATCCCTATGGGGATACCCACTCGGGTCTGTGGATCGTGACTCTCCAGGTCGACACCTGGAGGAGTCCAATCAATAAACTCATAAGGAGGGTATACACATACTAGTATACAAAACCTATAAAATGGGACTCACGCCCGACAACACAAATCAACTGGGCCTTCCGCCCGAACATAGAACTCAAAAGAGCCTCAAGCTCGATTTCACAATAACTGGGCATCGAGCCCGAACTCATAAATCAACTGGGCATCGAGCCCGATATCTCAGGGTCAGTCACGATCCCGATTATAGCGATGCGTGCAACCATCAATTCAGGACCGCTCTCAATCCTGGTATGTCGTCGTGAACACATCACTGTCGCGGCCATCTCGAGACCATGGTGCACACTTCACCGATCGATCCTCTAAAATGTCAGCACTCTGAAGTCGAGCCTCCAATGGCTGCTCGACAACGGGATGTGCATCGTGACCTCTCCGGAAGGAACGTATCCCAATCCGGAGGCGAGAGTCATGTCGTCCGTCGCCGTGCACACAGCACCCGTCGCGACCACAACTCAGACCCGTAGGTCATCAATAGGGTCTCATGCCCAAGTCAAAATCAAATCCAAATTGGTCTCATGCCCGGTTTTACCTTTTCAAAACCATTTCATGAAAACCGAAAGCATAAGAGAGTATAAGCACGTATAAAACTCGAAAACCTCGAAGTACGTGCCCATACGTAAACACACACCAAAATGAACTCAAGGAATCCTAAAACACATATTAAAACATATATAAAACATTTAGGCATGCATCAATTTCAGAAAGAAAGTCCACTCACAGACCGTCAGCGTTGTCGACTCGATACACGTGCAATACGGTTCTCCCGGGTCAATCGCCGTCACCGGGACTTCCAAACCTGTACAAATCACTTTAGAGGGTTACTAACTACTTAATTAACCCCTCACTAAAGCCCCCTAATTTTTCGGGATTTTTAACTATTTTTAAACACGCTCCGAAACCTTCGAACAGCCCGAACTATATCGAGACGATGTCCGATTGACTCGAAACTAGTCCCAAAATGTTCGACATCGAATAGATGATTTGACATGATGGAACCACTCTCAAATTCTCTCCCACGCATCCGCACGCGCCGCCTGAAGTGGATGTGCATGGGAGCCACGCGCCAGTGCTACAGTCGTCTTCCTCCTCGGTCAGGCCAATCCGAACCGTCCGGCCCAGTTTTCCTCTACAACTTGGACCGACGTGACCGGTTCAGCTTCATACCTTGTCCAATCTTCATTGTTTTCCTTCCTAATCAATCCTAATCTTCTTGTTTTGATCCTAGGAACTTGAAACTATGAATCAAATCCCTCAAAACCCCTAAAATCCAACTGGTCCAATTATCCTCCACGGTTCAGCTTTTCCAAAACCTCCCCAGTGGTTTCTCAACCTCCAACCTTCCACAAAATCATTCTGTTACAATCCTAATAACCAAATAAACTCATTCAAATCATTAAAAACGGTCCATAACGTTCAAAATGAAAAAAAGGGAGAAAATCGGTTAAAACCGATACCTTGCACGGGTTCCTCCTCCGCCATCCACAACGGTATTGTTCCTGGCTAGCCACCACCTTCCACAGTCCTCTTCTTACTCTCTTGGTTCCTTGGACATGATCATAGGGTTGAAGGGTTTGGATTGGATTAGAAATGGTTGATTGGGTTTAGGTTTGGAAATGGGAAAATGATCGATGAAGGAAATGGATGGATATGCATGAGTTGGTTTGGATGGGCAATAGATGGGTGACACTTGTCACTCATCCATTGGGTCTGTCTAATAATATCTGGGCCCCACTTGCTGCCAAATGGTCTCCGTCTCGTAAAACGTACAATAGTGCATTTGTAAGACCCGTGTCTTGGAGGGAACGGTGAACAATCCAACATTCCTGTGAGGGGGAATGATCTGGGAGAGGATGGTGGTGTGCTTTAAAGGTGTAGGAACACACCTATCTAGCACTAGGTCTTTTGGGAGCTCAAGTAGCTTTGGGGGGATTGGAACCCCAAAGTTAAGCGAGTTGAGGCTGGTGCAATTCCATGATGGGCGACCCCCTAGGAAGCTGCACCATGAGCTCCCGAAAACAAAACCGTGAGGGCGAGGCCCAAAGCGGACAATATGGTGCTAGATGAGTCGGGTCCTGACCGAGGAGGGTTGGGTCCTGACAATTTGGTATCAGAGCCAGACCCCGACCGGGAAGTGTGCCAGCGAGGACGCTGGACCCTAAGGGGGGTGGATTGTAAGACCCGTGTCCTGGAGGGAACGGTGAACAATCCCATATTCCTGCTAGGGGGAATCGTCTGGGAGAGGATGGTGGTGTGTCTTAAAGGTGTAGGCACACACCTATCTAGCACTAGGCCTTTTGGGAGCTCAAGTGGCTTTGGGGGGGATTGTAACCCCAAAGTTAAGCGAGTTGAGGCTGGTGCAATTCCATGATGGGTGACCCCCTGGGAAGTTGCACCATGAGCTCCCGAAAACAAAACCGTGAGGGCGTGGCCCAAAGCGGACAATATGGTGCTAGATGAGGGGTCCTGATCGAGGAGGGTTGGGTCCTGACACCGTTCGAACGTCCAAATTCGACATTTCGCCTGTCTACGGATTCATATCGTTCGTATCTACGTAACGGTCCTTGACCCTCAGCCATCGGACCTCCCGGTTCAAAAGTCAATTGTTGGCCCCTATTCAACCAAATTACCAAAATGCCCTCGAACTTCCGATCGTCCTAACTTCTTCCTCGAATGTCGGAATCGAGCGTACCACCTGTCTATGAACTCATGACGTTCTGAACTACGTCACAGTCATCGACCAAAGTCCATTTAGCCGACCAAACGAAAAGTCAACGTTTCGCCCATTTCAAGGGTAAAATCGTCATTTCGCCCTGAACGTCCGTTAATCCTCGTCCAATCCCCGATTAGTCTCGTTAATCCGTCATTAATCCTTAATTAATCCCACTAATTCGGGACGGTTCGTTACAATATGTATATCAATTTAAACAAAGAATTTTTAAATCACTCATCAAAGATGTTTATAAATCTCTAAAACTCACATAAGGTTCATATAATTCATAATTATCTTAACATGCTCGTTTATGTACCAGTTTAACATGCATTATCTACAAGTCATAAACATTTAATCACAAAGTATTAACAAACGAATTCAAGTTGTAGTGATCATCTTTATAGCCATAACTTAAGCGTTTTTTCTTTATTATTATCATCGGCGAGTTAAAGGGAAACCTAAAACTTGTAAAAACACTTAGTTACAACAAAAAAGCTCAAAAATGCAATAAAAACTCGATTTTTTTTCAAAAAAAAATTCATGAAATTTTATAAAACAATTTTATTGCACAATTAAAATTGTAAAATATTCCCCCATACTTAAATTCTACATTGTCCTCAATGTAAGCAAGTAGAATGTAATCGAACATATAATTAAAGTAAGGAAGATGATTTATGAAAATAAAGTGAGAAAAAAAATTAAATAAACAAAATAAAAGACAGTGAAGGGTAGAAAGATAGCAAATCTGCGTTGATAACTCATTCACATCTCGGGAACACATTGTGTCCAACAAGCGCTTGAAGTTTAAAGTCTATCTAGCCTAGATCAAGATGCAAGTTAGTTTGTCAGAAATGCACGTTTGTCAAGAATGCAAGTTAGAGATGCAAGTTTAAGCTAAGAATGCATGTTAAAGATGCAATGCAAATTAAAATGAAAAATGCAAGTTAGAGATGTAACTTTAAGTTAAAGATGCAATACAAGTTAAACTAAAGATGCAAGATAGTTAAAAATGCAAGTTAAAAATGTCATGAAAAGAAATGTAAGGGAAGGTATAAACAAATGTAATATGATATATACAAGCATGAAATAACAAAGTATACACAAGTTTAAAATGCACAAAATAAAGTCACGGTAAAATCAAGCACATGCACAAGTTCCAAAAACGTCTAAACTAATGCAACACATAAGTATCTACATGAAAAGATGGTGTGAATGCATAAGAGATAAACAGTTAGAATCTGCACAAGGCATAAAAGTTACGTGACAATGCATGACAGAATGACCTGCACCTTTGATCTCACTTCCCTAGATTCGCTTAGTCTAGGGGGGGCGAGGATGAAATCCGAGCATCATGAAACCTTAAGGAGGTTATACAATTTACAAATGCAAAAGATAGAAACAATATTTACACATTGGGGAAGTCAAAGATATTTATGGTTCACATAGCTTCAAAATTTAGATGGAGACCTCTACGCTCATGTGGCCCAAGTAAATATCTTAGATTTATTCAACTATTTGGGTAAATTCAAAGGTGACCAGGTTAGAGAGAATAAACATAAGAGGCATGCCTAATTTCAAGACATCCCAAGACTTAAACTCCATTGATTTCCCTTTCTTAGACCCAAAACTCGTTACGAATATTGTCTCATGTCATAAACATCACCCTCGAAAATTTCTTACTCCAGATGAACCAAGATAACTTAAGTGTTAACAATCACCGCTCTCAACCTCATGGCTTTCTAGGTCCATGAGAGTTTAGGTAAGAGTTAACAAACGAAACTTCACCTATTCCATTAAAGATCAAAATCTAAACTCTGAAACACAAGTGATCCACATATAACCGAGACTAATGCATGAATACAAGATTTATTCACCAATATGGTTTTATGCACAAGTAATGTTATTTACAATGAATATTTACACTAACACAATAAAATATGCACAAGACTTATTCACAAGTATACATTTACACTAATGTAAAGCTAAGACTAAGAAAAAATTGAAATTAACTTTTTTATTATTTTTTTCAATATTTTTTAAGTAATGGAAACTAAATTTGAAAAGAAAAATAATTTTTTTTAAGTAATGGCAAAAAGTAGAGATAATTTTTTTTTTTTATAATTTACAAAGATAAATTGAAATAAATCAAAATTAATCAAAATTAAATAAATAAAGAAAATGTGAACAAGTATAATATGAGCATTATGCACAAATATGAACAAGTAGGTACAACCATGAACAAGTGTAATAAGAATTCAAATTCACATAAACAATTATAATATGAACAATTATACAAAACAATTATGAACAAGTATAAAAATAAAATGTAACGACCCGTCCCAAATTTCGGGATTAGATTAGTGACTAATCAAAGATTAGTGGGGTTAATCGGTGATTAGTTGGGCGAAAGCAGACGGACGACGCAAAATGACCGTTTTGCCCCTGGTCATGGACAAAATGTTGACTTTTGACCCGGGAGGTCCGATGGCCGAGGGCCGAGAACCGTTACATAAATCGGATCGATACGAATCTGTAGACAGGCGGTACGCCGAAATCGGACATCAAACGAGAAAGTTATGGGTCACGGAAGTTCGATTGCACTATGCACGCATTACGAGGCAATGATGATGTGGCATTATCTGTTTGGGCAGATATTTAGGTGGGACCTATGGATGAGTGAAAAATGTCACACATCCCATTGGCCCAAAATGTAATGACTCGTCCCGAATTCCGGGATTAGATTAATGACTAATCAAGGATTAGTAAGGTTAATCGGTGATTAGTTGATCGAAATCGGACGAACGGTGCAAAATGACCATTTTGTCTCTAGTCGTGGGTAAAATATTAACTTTTTGACCGGGAGATCTGATGGCCGAGGGCTGAGGACCGTTACGTAGATTGGGTCGATACGAATCCATAGACAGACGACACGCCGAAATCGGATTTCGAACGGGAAAGTTATGGGTCACGGAAGTTCAATTTCACTATGCATGCATTACGAGATGGAGATGATGTGGTGATATCTGATTGGGCAGATATTTGAATGGGACCTATGGATGAGTGACAAGTGTCACTCATCCTAATGGTCATTAACCCCAAATTGTGGATCTCACATTGATTAGTGAGATTTGGATTAAAATAATATTAATGATATTATTTTATATTCCTCACTCATCTCATCTTTTAATCCTAACCCTTCATCTATATTTCTTCCTTCAATCCTCACCGTCTATCTCATCTCTCTCTCATCTGATCATCATCACCCTCTCTGTTCCTCTCACAACCCGAACACCCTTCCCCCTCCATTCTCCATTTTCTTCGAACAACCAAACACACCCAAACACATACCTCACCACCATAATCATATCTGGGTGCTAGTGGAGGAGTGGGAGAGGCTAGGACGGCGTGGGAATGGACGGCGAGCCATGGCGGTGGCCACGGCGGGGAAAACCTGAAACCAAGGGTAAGCCATTTCAAATTTTGAACTTTGAGTTCTAGGGGTGTTCAATTGATTCTAAGGGCTGGGACTTATTTCTGGGGACCTTAGGAGGAGTTTTGGATTGGTTTCGAGGTCTAGGATGGCCGGAGGCCACGGCGGCGATCGATTGCAGGTGGCCGGTTCAAGCTTGGATCTTCAAGGTGAGTTTTCGACCCGTTTCTTCTATTTTTAATGGCTAAAATAAGTAGGTTTAGTGTTAGGAACATTTAGGGATAAAAATGGGAAGGAATGGACTGAAAATAGGTGAAAAATAGGGCTAGACCGTGATCTTCGGTTCGGTTGGACCAAACCGGTTCAAACCGGTCTTAACCCGGCCGACTAGAGGTTAGGGATGATGAACAGTGCCCGGCGCGTGGGCTTCACACGCAGGGAGTTTAGGCCGCGCATGGGGGCGTCTGGGCCACTTTTTGGGGATGCTTCCAACACACGAAATCATCCTTTCGATGTAACGAACATTTTGGGACTGGTTTCGTTTCGATCGGATATCGTTTCGATAGGTTTCGAGGTGTCCGAAGGTTTAGGATCGGGATTAAAAATAGTTAAAATTACGGGGCTTTAGTGAGAGGTTAATAAGGTAGTTAGTAACCCTCTAGAGTGATTTGGACAGGTTTGGAGGTCCTGGTGACGGTGTTTGGCCCGGGAGAGCTGTATGGCACGCGTATCAAGGCGGCAGCTCGGACGGTCTGTAAGTGGACCTTGTTTTATAAATTGATGCATGCATAAATGTTTATTATGTGTTTTAATACTTGTTTCGTGATTCCATGAGTGCATTTGTGTGTGGTTACGTATTGGCACGTATTTCGAGGTTTCGGCCTTATACGGGGCCTATACGGGTTTGTACTTGTACGTTGATTTAAATGAAATGGTTTTGGATTTAAAAAGGATAAACTTGGGCATGAGACCCATTTGGTTTTATCTCAGGCATGAAACCCTATTGTGACCTACGGGTCTGCGTCGTGGTCGCGGCCAGTGCTTTGTGCACGGCGACGGACGATACGACGCTCACCTCTAGACTAGGATGTGTTCCTTCCGGAGAAGTCACGATGCACGAATCATCGTCGAGCAGCCACTGGAGGCTCGACTTCGGAGTGCTGACAGTTCAGGATATCGATCAGTGATGGGTGCACCATGATCTAGAGGTGGTCGCGTCGGTTGATACGTTCACGGCGACATACCAAGATTGAGGGCGGTCCTAGACGGATGGTTGCACGCATCATTAAAATCGGAGTCGTGACTGACCCTGAGATATCGGGCACGATGCTCAGTTGAGTCATGAGTTCGGGCTTAAGGCCCAGTTACTTTACGTTTATGATTTCGGGTCGAGGACCCTAAATGGATTTCTAGTTTCATGATGGTTTATGGGGACCGGGCATGAATGTTATATATATATATATATATATATTCATATACCTTCCTTATTTGGAATTTCTCTGCCAGGGAGGGTCGTTGGCCTGGGTGGACCCTGGAGTAATCACGGAGCACTAACTGAGTGGAGTCGCCCCCGTTGGGTACCTTACTCTCATGAGGGCTTGGATTGTAACCCCAAGGAGGGTCATTGATCTACGGACATTGACCTGGGTGGACCCTGGGAGACTTGGGCTTTGAGATCCCGGGTAGCACGCGGGTAGCTTTAAAAATTGTGACAGGATTGGTAGCATGATTTATATGTATATGTGTATGATGTATGATGTACAGGTTTTGGGCTGAGTCCCACATGGATTTGGACAGTGCCCCGTATGGTTGGTGTCATTATGATTCTTTTAGATAAATGGTTTTCGAATGCATGCATGCTTTTTAGTGAAGGGTACAAATGTCTTTCATTGAAAATATTTTTATAAACTCTTTGTTTTGTCCACTCACAGCTTTTAAATGTTTTGACTGCCCTTCAAGTTGACAGCGGGTGCGGACTGTAGCACAGACGGAGACATCACATACCTCCTCCGGATCCTGGCGTACTCTTAAGCCCGAGCAGGCTAAGGCTGGAATTTCCCTTGTTTGACACTCCGTGTCAGACGAGATCAGGAACGTCCCGCGTTAATCCCGGGGGGATTGGGACGGGTCCTGACCCAAAACCCCATTTTGTGGATCTAAATGATGATTGGTCCACTTGGATTAAAAAATATATATATTTCCACCCAACATTCATCCTAGCCCTTCATCTTCACCCTTCCCCTTCATTTTGACCGTCCATCTTCTTTCACTCTCTCATCTGATCATCATCAGAGATCATCTTCCTTCCTTTTTCATTTTCCAAACCCGATCACCATTATTTTTCCTCTCAAACATACACACGACACAACCATCTCACAGCCCTCAAAATCCACCCTTTGCTCATGAAAACTGAAGGGAACTTGGAGGGGAGATCGAGACGAGTCGACTGGTGGCCACGGGTCGAGCCGTCGTGGATGGTGGTGGACGGTGGCTGGTTTCGGTAGCAGGAAACCGAAATGATTTCAAATGGCATAATGCGGATTTGGGGAGGTTGTTGATTGTTTTAGATGGACCCAACGCGTTCTGGAGGTTGAGACAGACCTAGGGAAGGCCACGGTCGTGCACGGCGGCGACAGTAGGCCGACTTTCCCGAAAATGGTTGTTTTTGAGCTATTAATGGCATTTATTGTTTTAATGGTGAATAATGGTTTTGTTTGCTTGGAAACTACTTCTGAGGTTACAATGAGTCGGTTTGGATTGGAGGTGGAGGCTGAGGTGGCCAGAGACGACGGCGGTGGATGGTGCAAACTTGGTCGTGGGAGTTATTGATCGGGGAGGTGATTTCACAACCCTTTTCCATGTATTTAATAGCTAGATCGATAAGGTTTAATGCTAGGAACCTATAGGAATGAAAATGGGATAAAAAAGATTGAAAATGGGGGAGAAATAGCCGTGAAACGTGACTGCCGGTTCAGTTGGACTGGACCGGTCTGCGCTGGTCTGAACCGGCTGGGCTGCAAAGGTTAGGGATGACACTATTTGGCGCGTGGTTTAAACGCGCAGCCCCTTTGGGCGGCGCATGAGGGCGTGTGGGGAGTTTGTTGAGGATGACTTCAACATGACTTTTAATCTATTCGATGTGACAAACATTTTAGGACTGGTTTCGTGTCGATCGGACACCGTCTCGATATTGTTCGGGACGTCCGAAGGTTTAGGATCGAGTTTAAAAATAGTTAAAAATTCGAGAAAATTACGGGGCTTCAATGAAAGGTTAATAAGGTAGTTAGTAACCCTATAGATTGATTTGGATAAGTTTGGGATTCCCAGTGATGACGATTAGCCCGGTGAGGCTTACGGCACGCAAATCGAGGCGGCAGCTTAGGACGGTCTATGAGTGGACCTTGATTTATAAACTGTGATGCATGCATAAATATTTTATATGGTTTATAGATATGATTCTATGATGATGATTTGGATGATTGTGATTTACATAGTTTCACGCATTTCGAGGTAATTTACGTGCTTGCACGTAAATCGAGGTTTACGGTTTTACACTGATTTTTCGTGCTTACAGTTTTGAAAATGATTTCATGAAATGGTTTTGGATTTGAAAAGGTAAACTCGGGTTCGAGACCCATTTATTTTACGAACTCTCGGACTTGAAGTCCATTTGATTTAACAAGGCATCGGGCTGGAGACCCAGTTGGTTTACGTATCGAGCTTGAGGCCCAATTGGTTTGCGTATCGGGCTCGAGACCCGTTGACTTACGTATCAGGCACGAGGCCCATTTGGTTTACGAAATCAGGCACGAGGCCCATTTGGTCTACGAAATCGAGCACGAGGCCCATTTGGTTTACGAAATCGGGCACAAGGCCCAGTTGGTTTGTTAATTCGGGCTTAGGGCCCAATTATGGTTTACGATTGCGATTTCGAGTCGGGGACTCATAAATGGATTTATGGTTCAAGATGGTTTATGGGGACCGGGCATGAACCCTTGAAAGGTTTTGAGAATGTTTTCAGAAGGTTTTTTCGTATACCATCATTTATTTATGGATTGTCTCTTTCGGGGAAGGTCGTTGGCCTGAGTGGACCCCGGAGTAGTCACGGAGCACTGACTGAGTGGAGTCGCCCCCGTTGGGTTCCTTACTCTCAGAAAGGCTATAGATTATAACCCTCAGGGATGGTCATTGATCTACGGACATTGACCTGGATGGACCTTGGGGAGACTTGGGCTTTGAGACCCCAGGTAGCACGTGCATAGTTCTAGATACCATGACATGATTGGTTATATGATATATATATGATGAACATGATGTTTTGGTTTTGCGAAATTGTGTTTTATGATGATAAATGGATTTGTGCTGAGATCCCACATATGTTTGTTATGAAAATGGATTTCTGTAAATGGTTTTGGGTAGGGGTCCGTGAGACTTGAATTTACGGAACTTGGGGCTGAGACCCTATAAATGTTTGTTTAAGCATATGTGGTTTGATAAATGGTTTTACTATACATGCATGTTTTAGTGAAGGGCATAAAGGTCTTTTATGAAATGTGTTTTACTAAACTTACTACTTTTCGTCCACTCACGGTCTTTCTGTTTTCAATGCCCTTCCGGTTGAATACAGTGCGGACTGTAGCAGAGATCGAGACATCACATACCTCCTCCGGATCCTGACATACTCTGGAAGTCGGTCGGGCTAAAGATTTTAATTTTTCTTGGTCTGACACTCCGTATTAGACGGAATCAGGAGCGCCTCTCGTTAATCCCAAAGGGATTTGGGACGGGTCCTAACATAAAAGATATGAAGAAGTATAAAAATAAGAAATAAATAAAAATTATAGACAAGTATAATATGAACATGTATAAAGACAAACATTATGAACAAGTATAATATGTACATGTATAAGAAACAAAAATAAACAAATATAATTTAAACAAGTATATTATAAAAATTATGAACAAATATAATATAAAAATTATAAACAAGTATAATATGCACAATTTATACATATTAACACATTAAAAATGATTTTCAATTTCTCCAGCAACGACGTCAAAAATTGATAACGCTCGAACTATACATTTAAATAAACACGTAATTCGAGTATTTACAATTTAAACCATTTTTGTGTAGATGTAGTATTAGTAAATATGAATCGTTCTTAACTGGAGAAATTAGGGAACGTTAATAATGTGTTAATGAAAAAGAATAATAAATAATCAAGGAATTAAATAATAAATTAATTAATGAATTAAAAAATTAAAAAATTAAAGAATTAAAGAATAAAAAATAAAGAATAAAAAATTAAAAAATTAAAGAATTAACGGATTAAAGAATTAAAGAGTTAAAGAATTAAAGAATTAAATGAAAGGTTTTGAAAAGAGTTTACAGTCGAAATTGCATTTTAACAAACTAATAATTAAATTCAAATTAACAATCGCATTATTTAAACTACTCCTAAAATACACTTTCTTCAAACACACTTTTTACCAACACTCTAATATTATGCATATATTAAATCAATTACGAAATTTTACCTCAATTACTTCAATTACCAAAATAAATTTTTCAATATTATAAATACACCAACAACAGTCGATATTTCAATCTCTTCAATCCTATTCTAAGTGCACCGACAGTGATTGACACTTAGCTTTGAATTCAAATTTAAGTATTAAAATTTACAAAATAACTAAAATTCATTGAGTGAAACGCGTTGAGATTGTATTCACATTTACAAATGTTAGAAATAAAATATCAACACAAACATTGAATTATAAATAAAATCGAAACAATAACAAGAGTTTAAATAAAAAATTATAAATAAAAAACCGTGTGGAAATGGAAAAAGAAACATAAGAAATTCAATTTTAAAAAGTCTCAAATTGTCTTAAAATTATCCAACCTTATATTCTTTTAAGGAAAACATAAAAATATGTACAATATGAAATTTCAGAAATTCTAAGTTCATTGATGAACTCCAGTTTTGTTCATAGGGGTTTTCGAGTTCCCATCTTTGTTCAGTGGAGTTCTCATCTATATTCATTGGAGTACTCTTCTTTATGGTCATGTGGAGTCTCCTCATCTTTATTCAGTGAAGTTCTCTTGTTTATGGTCATTGAAGTTCCCTTCAGATTTAAGATGTTAACATGGCATTTTTAACTGATTTTGGTTATTCTTAACTGATTTTGGTTCTTCAAATCGTTTCAGCAAAATCTTTCAAACATACAATTTATGCAGCACTTGCTTTACTACAATTCAAAGTACAGATTTGCTTCAAAAAAAAATTTAGCAAATTCTTTTACCTACACACTTCCTGGAGAACTTATTTTACCAATTTAAAAGAAGTAACGTACATAAAAAGTGTCGGGAAAACAAACAAAATTTTGAATCACGAAAAGCCTTCATATACTATCCAGCGTGAGTGATTATTTCATAAGGTGCTTTTGCAGCCCAACTCTTAATCAGTAAAGCCTCCACAAAAGTACACACTTCAAATCTACGTTCTTTTGTTGCAATCATCAGGCTCACAATTTCAAACAAATCATTCTCCAAAAATAGAAAACAAACATTCAACATCTAAGAACACAAATACTGATAAAAGATTTTGCCTCAGAGATAGTTAATAATATGTATCATCATATTTACATCTGATAATACGTGCAATTTTATTCCATCATTGGCAAAATCAACAAGAAAGATCCCATTGAATTCGATTCAAACAATGTTGAAACAATCAAATAAAGAAGAGAAATGGTAAGACAATTTTGCCTCAGAGGTAGTGACAATAGCATGTGTATCATCATATGTACATCTGAAGATAATACGTGCAATTTACTGCATCATTGGCAAAATCAACAAATTTTGTTAACATTCAATCAAATTCTGGTCTATTCGATAATGTTTTAAAAATCAAACAATGTAATGAATGTTGTGCATCAGAGAGATTCCCAGACGAGTCACCATCCTCCCAGAGGAGTACTGATGTCCCTGTCTTTTTTATCGTCATTTACACAAATTACATCATATTTTTCAAGGTACATCAAACATGCAAGCAAATCACAACTAATTACGCTTTTGAAAATTAATCAAAATATGCAACATAACAATTGCAGTGTAAAAGTGTTATGGTTGGACGCATCATAGAGATTCCCATAGACCAGTCATCAATCTCCAATGGAGTGCAGTTGTCCCTGTCTATTTTATCATCACTTGCATTTCCAATAAACCCACAATCCCTACTCAAATTTTCACAGTAAAAATTCAATCTTTCAAGCATACAAATTAAAGGCAAGAAAATAGAGTGAAGAAACCAGGCAATCAAATCTCTAAGGAATTCAAGGAATAAAAAGAAAAGGAAACAAGCGGCTAGTTCTAAAGCTCATGCCTCAGAGTAGACTTGTTTCATGGAATTGAATCTCAAAGTATATTTAACACCATCATAGGCATAGACAGGCATAAAACTAAGAAAAAACAGAACAAAACAATCTAAGCTGAACAACAAACGATACAAATATGATACGACCTGAATCAATTGAAAACGAAATAGAATCCGGGTTGTCGCGAATAATCTTAAATTCGAACAGCCGGGTGAGGAGGCTGGTGTGGGAGAAGAGAGGGGTTATGAGTTAGGGGTTTTGAGAGATGATGATCATATATAGCGAAGGCGAAAGCAATTAGGGTACAACACAAAGGACGGGTTTGATCAGGACCGTTGATTTGTAATCTACAGGCCCGGTCCAAATTTGTAAGGATCATGTACAATATGCGCGAAAGCCCAAACGCCACAAAATATCCCAATAGAAATGGGTCAAGCCGTCAAGGCCTTGTAATTTCTACAGTATTAGATTGCTCACACATGGGGCCCTCAAACCTGATATGCAAATTTTGCGCCTAGTTCTGTTAATTTGTTTGGAAAAATCGACCGAAAAACTCCACTGAATCGAGACCAAATCGAAAAATATCGAACCGTTGAAAATCCGAGACTATTTGGGAAAAACTGAACTGAACCGGACAGCATCTGGTTCGATTTCGATTTTCGATATCATTACACTAGACCGAACCGGATGGGACCGAAAGGAGATAAAAATCGAATTGAACTGGTCGAACCAGACCGAACTGTAATAATTAAAATCTTAAAAAACGGCCTCGTTTTTAGTCTTGTTGTTGTATGAATTATGAAACCCTAGAGAAATCATTCCACGTCGTCTTCGACCGACGCCTCCTCCTCCTTCATTCGCTTCATCGCTTGCTCTTGCGCTTTCTTTCTCTCTATCCTTCTACCTATCCCGCTCTCTGCCTCTCCAGCTCTCAAGATCCATTGCTCTCTATAACCTATTGCGATTCGCAATCAAACCAGGCAAAGAATCGTATCGCACTCCAAAGCTCTCCCCCGTTCGTCTCGCTTTTCTCAGGTTTTCTTCTTCTGCGCACAATCTCTGAAATTAATTGTACCATTACTATTAGGGTTTTTATTTCTTTCTTCCATCAGAACGACAGTGGTTGGGTACTTGGGTCTCGGTTCAATGTTGTATCCTCCTCGATACTTAGGATTTTGATTTTGGGCTTCTTCTTTTTTCTTTTGGAGACGCAGGAAGTTATTTTGAATTTTTTTTGGCCTATTACATTTACTCGTTTGAAGAATCTGATAATGGAAGGTTTCTCAAATCGGATTTCTTTTTTGCAATGTGTTTCTCAAATCTGATAATTGAAGCAGAAAAGCTGATAATTGAATCGAATTTTTGCGATGTGCTTCTCAAATTGAATTTTTGCGGCCTATTACATTTACTTGTTTCTCAAATCTTATAATTGAATCTTATGTATAATCTGCTGAATAATCTTATGTTTATAATTTGCTGAATCTTATTTCTCAAATCTACATTTACAGTTACCTTCATCTCATAAAAACATATAACCTGCTGCATCACTATGTACCAAGCATTGGAAAGTTGAAAATACCCTACGTTTGGAATGTAGAACTGGTTTAATTTATGTTTTATGTGCTGGAATTTAGTTTAATTTATAATTTAATGCAATTCTTAATTTTCGAATGTAGAACTTGTAGTTTTACGTTCATATATACTTTGAGCTAGTTTCACTTTTTATCATTGTTCTCAACTTTACATGGCCAATTGACAGATTCACTTTAATTTACTTGTGTTTCCAGTTTAGCCTGTCTTAGTAGGCATATCAATTTACTTTGTTTTGTGCTTTTTTCATGGTGGATGCTAATCTGACTTTTTTCACAGCAAGTATTTCTCCTTCACGATGAGAGAATACAAAATACAAAATTACATTTCTCAAGATTATTGGATATTAGATAGCGGTTGTTCTTATCACCTTTACTTTAGGAGAGAATATTTTGATACGTTCCAAGAAGTCCAAGGATTTGTGACTTGGGGTGATGGCACAAGACGTCGTGTCATGGGTACGGGAACTGTGAAGATCAAGATGTTCGATGGAGCAGTTCGCACATTGGGTGATGTGGTGTATGTCCCAAAGTTCCGAAGAAATCTAATATCCTTGAGCCAACTAGACTCCAAGTGCTGCAAATTTTCGTCAGTAGAGGAGTTATGAAAGTGTCACGTGGCTGCATGGTCTTAATGAAGGGAGAAAAATGTAAAAGTATGTTTCATCTTGACAGGACCCGCCCCCGAAGGACATAGATAACCGTGCCCGGTCTTGCTCCTGTCTGACAAGTCAACTGAAAGTCTGAAACAACCCTTCAGCACCTGCCAGACAAGGGAATTTTGCGCCTGTGCCCACACATACCTCCACCTCTGGAATAGCCTCGATCAACGCGCCACGACCTGAAAGGTTAATAAAACAGAAAAGGTGTGAGTGGACAAAATAACTTCTTATAAAAACATTTACCAAAATATATTCTTACCCTCCAGTTTTTACAAACGTGCATGCATATCGTAATACATGAGTAATAGTATGAAATCATTCAAGTATGAACAGTGGACCGATAAAATCAAAATACGTTGTTTCCCATGGTCCGTAAAAACTTATGTTCACCAAATCAGTTCAAGTTATAAAACATCAAATCCCGTCACTTAGGCCAAAAACATGTGAACACCATTACCTGGCCACAAGGACCAAAAACCCGTACTCAAAATCGGTACGTAATCACAAACATCATGTTTCTAAATTCCATGACCACATTTTCCTTGAAACTCATTTTTATCAAATCAATTTAATATCTCAAAAAGTTCACAGTTTCCTTAAATCATTTTAACCGCTAAACCACGGTTTCCACAAAATCATTTTCCATAAACCACGGGACTTATTTTCATATCCTGTTGCTTAGAATCACGTTTATCCCTGCAATGCGTGCATATCAATAGGCTCAAGGACCGCTCAAAATCCGAGCATCCGCCACTATGAACACATCACCAGCGGCAATCCAGATCTAGTGAACACATCACTTACCGATCTATGTATATCCAGCACATCTGATCTGAGTCAAGCCTCCCTCGGCTGCTCGACAAAGACCGTGCTACGTGACCTCTTCGGGGTAAACACTTCCATCCCGAAGGCGAGCGTTATCTCCAGGGTGCACTCCGGGGAAAAACATATTTTCTCCCGAAAGCCCTAAATATCCGCAACATATCATCATCACAAAAACCAGTGAAAAACAGTTGCATTAAAAACCAAATCATATATCAACACAGGATCTCAGCCCCAACATAACCAAAGTCCCGATTTACTTCATAAATCCGAAAATCATCAATATCATCATGTCATCACATGGAAATATAAATCCATTCAAAATCACAATTCCATTGGGTCTCAAGCCCAAAGTATCATTTTCACGCAAATCCGTGCACCCGTAAACCCGAGTTGCCACGATCACGTAAAACCATAAAATCAATCACTGACTCATAATCCGAGTCCAAATATCATTTTTAATTTCCTGACTCATAACCCGAGTCAAAACATCATTTTCAATCCCGGGCCTAGCCCAAAACATCAACTTCATCATTTCTCGAAAATCGTGCCAAAATATAATATAATAATCATAAAACCGAGAAATCACTGGATTGAAACATCAATCTTGTCAAAACATATAAAATCATATAATAAAGCATTCAAATCATATTTGCATGCATCACGGTTAGAAAACAAAAGTCCACTCACACACACCGTTCAAAACGGTTCGTTTCCGGGCTGCACGTTTTTCCGTAAATTTTGGAAATCACAACTCCTGCCCAAAATCATTATAGAGGGTTACTAACATCTCAAAATACTTCATATAATTTTCCCCAATTTTTCCGGAATTTATATACGTATTTTTGACGTCAGCAGTACTGTAGCAGCGTTGACCCACGCGTTAACCAGGCGCGTGGGGGCGCGTGTGAACAGTGATTTTGGTGGGGCCGATACCATTTTCAAGGTTTCGACGATACGGATCCAATGGAGGTGGTTTCGTGTCGATCGGAGATCGTTATGTTAGTCAAAATGGGGTTTGAAGCACCGGGAATAGTGCCCGGGATGCGATTTTGAGGCGGATCTGTTCTAGGGTCATGGTATTGATGTTATAGGGTCTTTAAGTAACCCTCAGGTATAAAAATACAGGTTTTTAGAGATCGTTGAGCAACAAGGACCGAGTGTGAGTGGGCTGTTTGATTTATAAAAGGCTTGCATGCATAAACTGTTTTACTATTTCCACTGATGAGTCTTATGAACTGTTTATATATGCTATTACAATGTTTTGGGCATGAGACCCGTCTGGATTATATGTGGATTTTTTTTGGGAGGTCCGGGGGACATAGGGTAAACTATACTGTTATTGTACTGTACTTTCCTACCTGTGTATATTGTCTCCTCCAGGGAGGGTCGTTGGCGTGGGTGGACCCTGGAGTAGTCACGGGACTCTGACTGAGTGGAGTTGACCCCCGTTGGGCTGCTTACTCTCAGGAAGGCATGTTCATATACCTCGGGCAGTGAACGGGATACCGGGAGCTGATGTACCTAGAGAGTCTCGGGTGTGAGACCCTGAGTGGCAACGCGTAGCCTTAGAACCGTGACATCATTTGGGTTGGGTTTTACAGTGCACTGATATGTTAGTTTCACCTTTCGATTACTATTGTGGTTTATTTGTTATGATTTCAGTATAATATTATATTTTCACTACATGCAAGATTTGGAAAACGGAGGGGTAAAACCTTATGATTATTTTATTATTAAATTGATTTCTAAACTGTTATTTTTGGCTCACTCACCCTTGTTTTACTGACCCCTCCAGACCCTGACACGGAAATAGAGGAGGAGGAGGACCCGGAGGAGGAGGCAGAGGTTTAGTGACAGGGACCCGCCCCGATCCCCCGGGGACCACAAGGGGACGTGCCCTGCTCCCGTCTGACACCCGAACCGAAAGTCCCGATTTTAGCCTTAAAAACTTAAATGCATAAATGTCTGAATTAAAAAGTCATACATAGTCCAAATTTAACAGATGTCAGACAAGGGATACAATTTAAAATACAAATCCGAGCACGACACTAGAAAGGAAAATCCTGCGGGTGATCCGACCCGACAGGGGATCAGGTGCGCAGTACAAAATCTATGCCTCAGCCTCGGGGTCCTCACCAACCTCAGCAACACGACCTGGAGGGGTTACCAAAACATGAAGGGTGAGTGGGCCGAAACTCAGGTTTGTAAAAACAGTATAATAAGTAAAACACATACTTTACCCCTCCGTTTTCCAAACATGCATGCATCAGTATTTAAAAACCATAAATACAAGTAATCTATCACAAGCATTATATTAAGCCAGAAATGTATTATAAACCCAGCTACTGCACAATACACATCCGATATTGACATCCCAGATGTCCGACGTCATAGTGGTCAAAGTCCCAAAGCTACGCGTGCCATCCGGGGTCTCAAATCCCGAGTCCAATCTCTGAACCCAGTTCGGTTATGGCATCCCAGATGCCTAGCGTCCCAGACGTCCAATAATAGCAATCCTGCTCCTGAGTCATCCTACGGTCCGACACCTCCGTAGCATGACTCCTCGCAGGCAATGCACCGTGACCGCTCCGGGGTACCACATCCGGAGGAGACAGTATCGTACGGTGGATTATACAGTGCAGTACCCAAAATAGTCAACGTATCCACAAGTATATGTGACTATATATATAATATAAAACAGTATTTATTTTCCGTAAAACGGGCCTCAGCCCAACACCGTAAAATGTGTCACAGCCGTAAATCGAGATAATCAAAATCCATTAATGATTCACGCACAATTATAGATATACGGAAATGAAAACGGTTATGCATGCAAGTGTTAATAAAAACAGGCCCACTCACAGTACGCTCCCGCTGCGAATAACGCGCGTACGAACTTATCTCCGGAATTAACGTAAGTTTCCTGTCATTTCCAATCACACACAAGTGTCATTATAGGTCCTTAAAATACCCTCAAAAAGTCCAAAACAGAAACCGGTTTGGGAAAGCCGGCCAACACGCTTCCCGAGACATCCGGCCCTAAACTGACCTTCCTCACTATCTCAGATCAACATGGTTATTTCACAGAAAATGTTCAAAATGATGAAAGGATTAAAAGTCATGTTGACCGTGATCCGAGATAGTGCTCAACGCGCCCTCACGCGCCGCCCAAAGTGGCTGCGCGTGAAAGTCACGCGCTGCTACAGTGTCACTGCTACAGTACCGTCGTCCTTGCCCAATTTACTGTAATTCGGGTCTTCAACCCGAGGTGTGACCCGGTTAAATAACCCTCAATTTCTACTTAATTTCATTCATTCTTGATTCTAACGTGTTCTAAAGTCATTTAATTATAGTTCTTAGTCCTCTAATCATCTCGACAAGTCAACAATCGTCCTATCCAAACCCGAATAGCTACACGGGTCAAACCTCAGAACACCTCCAAACTATCACCATTGTCCAATTAATTTATACAGAAGCATACTAGGATCTAGACTAGCAAAATAGCACCACCAATTAAACGAAATATCACCTGGAAGTAGTCGTCCAAACGCTGTGATTTCCTCTGCACACGGCGGTCACTGTCCCAGCTCCTCCGTGGCTGGTTGTCGTCGATTTCGATATGGACGAGTTCCAAATGCTCCCAGAATGCTTACTCAGTGGTTAGTTTCGTCCAACGAGCCGTAGAAATTGAACTCGAATTTTCCCTCCAAACCGGTTTTCTCTGAACTGGAACTTGGGTTCCTGGGCAATTCCTCGATCACACTCTTCGAATCTTGCACGGTTAGGTTTCTGCTACTCCCAGAAAGCTTCCCCAGTGTTTAGATCGATCCCAAAACCCGTAGAGATTGAATTCGGAATTTTTCCCCCAAAAAACCCGAAACTGTTCTTCACTGTTTCTCCCTGCCTCTCACAATCTCTCAGCCCCAAACAGACACCGAAATGAAACCTTCCCTCACTCCCCTACTCGGTTAAGAGATCAAGGAGTCCAACACCCGTGGGAGACACTCACAGACCTCACTGGACACTGCCTCCCGCACACAGAGCTCAACCAAATTTTAAATCCTACCCGTGGTCTGCAACAGCCACAACCACACTCCCAACGTCTCAAATTACATAAACAATTCCCACAATCCGTCCACTCAGTGTTTAAACAATTGCACGCCCACAAACACCACGGCATGGCCGTGTGCCCTGTTTTCACGGTTGTTGCTACAGTAACCGTGCGAAAAGACCAAAATGCCCTCAGGGCAGAAATTACCAAAATGCCCTCCAACTTCCGTGACCCGTAGCTCGGTCATCTGATGTTCGTTTCACGCGTGCCGCCTATCGTTGTACTCAGGGCATCGAGACAAATTTAACGGTCTTCGGGTCGTGCGAAAAATCCCGGTACATCAAAAAGTCAACTATTAGCCATAATCCACAGGGGTAAAATCGTCAATTCATACATTAAATTACAATATTACAATCTACGAATTTTCGGGGTGTTACATTTAGTTTGCCTAGCTGTGCACCTGTACACCCACTTGTGGGTAGGTTGAGCACCGAATAAATGTACTCTGACTATTGTGCTCACGTGTTGTATTTTTTACTTTCCCTTGTCTGACAGTATCGCTTTAAACACTGTGGTAGTACGTTATCTATCTATTTAAGTCTTCGGTTTTTATTTAAGGGTAATTTTGGTATGTTTAGAGTCATTGTCAGACGGGAGCGGGGCACGTCCCCGGGTGGTCCCAGTGGGATTGGGACGGGTCCTGTCAGGTATGTTATTTTGGGTGTCAGACGGGAGCAGGGCACGTCCCCATGTGGTCCCATGGGGATCGGGGCGGGTCCTGTCACACAGCAGAGACGCTATCTACATGTTTCCAAGTTCCAGACAATGGTGAGAAGGATAATCCTGCTAGGGAAGAGGCAAAGTCGAGGTCCCTCTCTGGAGCCAACTAGTAATTGTTGACTCAGAGTAGCTGCACATAGCATTGGCCATTTTGAATTAGGGGGAGCTAGGACTGTATGCAACTGATTCAGGGTATGTGTACTTGGAACAAGAATAAGGCCAATGGAATGCTTATGGGTATATCAAGTGGTATCTCAATTTGAGATGGACTTCAGGGATTGAAGTGGTGGTGCAACACTATCCACCTAAGTCGGCAGGGGGAGATTGTTGAGTTATTGCCACCTTAGTGAATTATTAATGCATTGGAATTTTAATGCATGTTATTATGTATTGTGAATAAATACATAGTGTTATTCATTCATAGTGGAATCTTGTAGAAAAAGGTTGATGTGGAAATTTCATAAAGATAAACATTAATTGAAGAAGGTTCATGAATGAACTTTAATGAAAAAAAATGTATTGAGTTTCTATCAAGGTAATAAGGTTTGATTATGTAATGTTTGAGTTAAGTCCTTTACATTCGTAAAATCCGACACAAAGAATGAATTCGAGGCCCAACATGATGAAATTTGGCCTATGTTCGAAGAGATAGATTACTGACATCATTGTACTAAGGTTGGGAAGTTATGTTATGTTATGGGAATCTAGTTAGTCTTGGAACAAATTTGAGCACCACTTATCCAATATTTTCCTTGCCTCTAAGTTTAACCCCATTACAACCTTTATAAAGACCTTATGATCCTTAAGATGGTAAACTTTAATTAGTTGAGTCAATCACTTGAGTTAGCTTATGGTTTTGGTTCATTTGTGCAAGTATGTTTTTGTTTTTATCTTGAGGTGTTTGTTTGAGATTTTTCAAAAATACTTCATTTCTATTATGTGAACATTTTTCTCACATACTTTGAGTGCAAACACAAACCCTTACAAATTGAGTGAATTTATGAGTGCATATCCTTGTGACTTGATTCATACTTGTTTTATTCATGTTGAGATCCATTTCACCATATTTACTCATTATCTTACTTGTTTAAACATTTTGTTACCATGTATTAACTCTTGAATTCTGTATGCTTAAACGCTTTAAGTGAAAATCTTTTATACCATAATATTGATGAAATTTTGAGACAAATGGTTAAGGGTTTACTTGTTTTGAATTCGTAGTTTAATTTTAGTATTTGTTTAAGTGTGGGGGTATTTGATAGGTCGTTAATTAAGCATTATTTTATATTATTTTATACCATTTATACTTGACTTTTAATATTAAACTAATAAATATTTAGATAAATAATATATTTTGTGATATTTTTGTTTAAATAATTAAAGTATGTAATTTGGAGCGTTTTGGCGAAAGAATCGTCTCGATCGGATTTATAACGAAGAAATTATGGACGAAATTTGGTTGAATTATATTAATTAATTAATTTTGATTTTGCAAAGCCCAATTCATATTTTAATTTCAGCCCATTTTCTTTCCTTTGTGCATCCCAGTGGAGTGCCCAGACCCGCGCAACTCCACGTCTAGCTCGTGAACCATTGTTCGATTGCAGCCCAGCCAAAAGCCCAGAAGAAAAGCTCCAGCCTGGCCACCAGTTGTAAGCCCAGAAGCGCCAGCAGCTGGCCCCTTTCCAAATGGATACAGTCCAAAATCGAAGCAGCAGCCTACGGCCCGCTATCACCTGCCCCTGCAGTCTGGACCCGCGCCTCGCTTGATCTGCGTCCCCAGCTCCAACAGCCCGCGTCCACGGCCTGCGCTAATTAGAAGCTCAATTCGTACGCCTGCTCGCAGCCCACCTGCTCCACCTACCCGCTACAGGCCTGTTCAGTGATAGGTCGTTATTTAAGCATTATTTTATATTATTTTATACTCTTTATACTTGACTTTTAATATTAAAATATTAAATAATTAGATAAAATAGTATATTTTGTGATTTTTCTATTTAAATAAATAAAACTTGTATTTTAGAGCGTTTTAGTGAAAGAATCGTCCCGATCGGAATTATAACGAAAGAATTAAGGACGAAATTTGATTGAATTGAATTTATTAATTAATTTTATTATTGTAAGTCCAAGCTCATATTTAATTTATTTTGTGTGCAGCTCAGAAGAAAGGCTCAGCTTGTGAGCCCCTGTTCCACGTGCAGCGCAGACGCCAGGCCCGCTATCACTAGCCCAGACCCACGCGTACGACCCACCCCTTCCGCGACCCGCGCGCAACAACCCATGCATTTCGGCCCAATTTCCTTCTGTTTCCAGCCCGCGCGCAACAACCCATGCATTTCAGCCCAAGTTCTGCTTCCAGCCCGCGCGCAACAACCCGTGCACTTCAGCCCATCTCCTGCTCGGCCCGCAGCTCCAGCTTGTACACCTGCACAGCCCACCTGCTCGCCAGCCTGCAACAAGCAACATCCCATCAATTAAATTTGCTACCTAAGGTCTAGTAACATCATTCTGCAACCCAACCACTTCAAGCAACCTAATTTTCTGCACACAACTACTCCACCCACTCCATTTGTACATCAGAAAATCAGAAAAATCAGCTCTAAACCATGCCTAATTTCATCATTAATCATCATTGTTCATCATTAATCATCATTTCATTTTTATTTATTTTTTATTGTAATTTTTATTTACTTTATTTTATTTTTTTAAGTAGTTTTTCCCCTCCTATAAATAGGGGTTCAATTCACTTGTTTAGGGACTTTGTTTTGAGAGAGAGCTCTAAAACACAAATTGTATTCTTCCTTTAGAAATATCAAGACTAGTATTTCCGTTGCAATTCTTGAGTTTAAGTTCGTATTCTCGTGTTTATTCCTCTATCTTCATAAGGTTTCTTCTACTGTTAGAAAATTTTATGAATAACATTTCATTTTTTCCATCCATTTTCGAAATCACAAGCTTTCTTGAATTCCGAAAGTGTAACTTGTTATTTTCCTTACTTAAACTCTCATTGTTGTTTCAGTTTTACTTTCTTTAATTCAATATTTTCGTGGGTATTTTCTTTCTAACTTTTGTAGACAAGAATATCATTATAATGTGTTCTATTTTTCGAACTTCATTTACTTCATACATTTGAGTGCTTAAGCTTCAATTTTATGCTAAGTGTTTATGACTGATGTTCGGTGCACTTAGTATAAAATTGAAGAGATTTAAATGTTTAACACACATTCAAATCATAAACATTAGGTTAATCATTTTATAAATGTTTATGACCGTTGTTCGGTGCATTTATAATATAAAAAATGTATGCATGAGTGAGATGGTGAAAGTAGAATTTTGTAATATGTTCAATTTTGTAATTGTTAGAGTGTTGGTAGAATTTGTGTTTAAAGAAAGTCCACTTGTATGTAGACTAAAATAGGAATATAATTAGTTTATTTATGTCTTTACTTGCTTTGTATAATCACAATCCCTAAAAACCCCCATCTTTATTCTTTTATTCATTTATTCTTTATTTCATTAATTCATTGATTCTCTTATTCATTAATTCTTTCATTCTTTTATTCGTTAATTCTTTCATTCTTTGTTACTTAATTATTCAATTATTTAATTATTTGATTATTTAATTCTTTAGTTCTTCAATTCATTATTCTTTAATTATTCATTATTCTATTTAACTAACATATTATTAATATTCCCTAATTTTCCATGTTAAGAACGATCCCTATTTACCAATACTATAACTACACAAAAAGAGTTTAATTTGCATAATACTCAAATTACGTGTTTAATTTAGTGCGTAGTTTGGGCTTTATCATTCAGCCAACTTACTCGGCCCGTACAAGTCCATCACGCCAGAAGCCCAGCTGCACAGCCACCTGCCTCCACCAACCATCCGCATGGCCCAGCTTCTTCACACCAGCCCACCAACCCGCCTGCAACAGCCACCAACCCACCTAATCCCTGCTCCAGCCCATTATTTTCTGCAAACCAACCCCCCTTTCATCAATTTTTCAGCATAAAATGCTCCAAACCATGCCTAATTTCATCATTAATCATCATTGTTCATAATTATTCATCATTTCATTTTTATTTATTTTTTTATTGTAATTTTTATTTACTTTATTAGTTTTTTTAGTAGCTTTTTCTCCCTATAAATAGGGGTTCAATTCACTTGTTTAAGGGACTTAGTTTTGAGACACATTGTGAGTCTTCTTTAGGAGAAACTATGGCAAAATATTTCCAATACAAATTCTAAGAGTTCAAGTTCCACATTTCCTTTGTTTTATCATTTCCATCTTCACAAGGTTCTAGACGCTGTTCGGTGTTTCTTGTAAAAAACAATCCATTGTTCTCATCCATTCCGAAAGTGTAACCTTTGTTTTCCATCTCCTTAAGCTCTTTTATTTGTTATTGGTTCTATTTATAATGCAATATATGTGTTAGTTTTTTTCCTTTCTATCTTTTGTGAAGATTGAATATAATCTTCATGTGTTTTACTTTCTAAAAATCATTTACTTCTTACATTTTAGAACTTAATCTTCATTTTGAAACTAAATGTTGATCCGCTGTTCGGAGCATTTAGAATGGAGTTGAAGAGATTTAATGTAACGACCCGTCCCGAATTCCGGGATTAGATAGTGATTAATCTCAATTAGTGAGGTTGATCGGTGGTTAGTAGGGCGGAATCGGACAAAATGTGCAAAATGACTGTTTTGCCCCTGGTCGTGGGCAAAATGTTGACTTTTTGATCGGGTGGTCAAACGGATTTTGGCCGATGACCGTGACGTAGTTTGGGACGTCACAAGTTCATAGACAGGCGGCACGTTCGATTCCGACATCCGAGGAGAAAGTTATGATGTTCGGAAATTGAGGGGCATTTTGGTAATTTGGTCAATTTGGGTCAAATGTTGACTTTTTGACCGGGAGGTCCGATGGACGAGGGCCAAGGACCGTTACGTAGGTCTCGTCGATACGAATCCAACGACAGGCCGCTTGCCGAAATCGGACGTACGACGAAAAAGTTATGGTCAAGGACGTAATCGCGATTAACCGAACGAATCGAGAGTTTGATTAAAATAATAATATAATAATGAATAGTGATTGACGAATCTGGACCCTTGGATGTAGGCCACGTGTCACTCATCCCCTACATTTCCTAAATCAAGGATCTTGGTTGGCCATTTGGGTTAATTAATCATTTCCTCTCATGAAATCTTCACCCTTCATTTTTAACTGAGAATGAACCTGGGCCGTTGATTCATTTTCCTTCTCTTTATCTGAGCAGACCACACATTCCTCTCATTTTCATTCTCCCTCAAAACCGTGAGCACGGTTTCCTTCCAAGAACAAACACATCACTACATCACAGCCTCAACCCATGCACCAGACACGTCCAGACACACATCAGCCACCTCTAAATGCCGGCCACCACCTCACGGCCGCCCTGCACGGCCGGGAAACCTCCCAGACACGAGAGGAAACCAAACAACCCGACGTTGCCCAACCGTCCAAACCACCTCACCTGGACCTGAAACAACTTCATGTTAACATCACTGGAACCTTAGGACAACTCAGAACTAGACTGGGCAGCCCACGGCGGCGGTAAGTCTGAAAAACCGTGAAGACGCGATTTACTTCCCTGCTTCGAAACGTCCGTTTTTGACGTTTAAATTGTTTGGTTGTTTTTGAGACATGTCCTAGGAACCTAGACGACCATTCTAGACCGAAGCTCATGGCCGGAATCTCTACGAGTCGCCGGAGATGATGACCTGAGTTCTCAGCCGATTTTCCCGTCAGTCTTCAGGTAGTTTAATCAACCTAAAAATTAGTTTGGATGACACAGAACCGTAGAGGAGATTATGACGAGTCCATAGGATCAAACCGCATAAAAAATGGTGGTCTGAAACTCGATATGTGATCGGGTTAAGCCGTCGGTCGACGGCGACCCGGTTTCAGAACCCGGTTACTGTAGCATGACGTCATCAGTGTTGACCTGCGTGTTGACCTGGAGCGTGGGAGCGCATGAAGGGTATTTTGGGGAAACTTCCAACATGACTTTTAATCTATTCGATGTAATGAACATTTTGGGATTGGTTTTGTGTCGATCGGACACCGTTTCGATATTGTTCGGGATGTCCGAAGGTTTTAAATCAAGTTTAAAAATAGTTAAAAAATTTGGGAAAATTACGGGACTTTGATAGGATGTTAATGTGGAGGTTAGTAACCCTCTAATGTGATTTGGACAGGATTGGGAGTCCCGGTGATAGTGGTGAGGCCCGGGAGGGCCGATGGCACGCGTATCGAGGCATACCATTAAAACGGTCTGTGGGTGGACTTTGGTTTTATAAATTCTATGCATGCTTAAATGTTTTATATGGATTATGATTGTGATTGTATGATGTTGATTTGATTGTTGGTAAATTGTACGGTTTCACGTATTTCGAGGCGATTTACGTGTAATATGATGAAATGGTTTTGAAATTGGAAATAGAAACTCAGGCTTGAGGCCCACTTGTTTTGGAAACTTCGGCCTTGGAGTCCATTTGAGTACGAATTCGGGTCGTGGGCCCAGTGGGTTTATAAGTCGGGCTGCGGGCCCAGTTGGTTTACAAATCGGGTCGTGGGCCCAGTGGTTCATAAAATCGGGCATAAGGCCCAGTTGGATTATAAATGTGATTTTGGTTCAGGGACCCTATGTTTAATAATTGTGATTTTGGGTCAGGGACCCTAAATGGAATTATGTTGTTTTATGGAAATTTCGGGCAGGGCCCAATTATAATGATGTGATAAAAGGAATAAATGAAACTGTTTTCCATATACCATCTGGATACAAGGATATATGATGGTCTCCTCCAGATGTCTGGGACACTGGGGAAGTCACGGTGCATTGCCTGCGAGGGGTCATTATACGGAGCAGCCGGACCGTATGATGACTCAGGAGCAGGATTGCTATGATTGACGTCAGGGACGTCAGACATCAGGGATGTCAGATATATGGACCCGGAGAGACCCCGGGCATCACGCGTAGCTTATCAAACCGTGAGATATGACGTTAGGGACGTCAAGCGTCTGGGACGCTAAGCATCTGGGATGCTAGTGATGGTAATGGTAAAATATGGATTAATGAATCTATGAAATGGCTTTTCGGTTGGATTGGTGTTATGTGGTAAAAATGGATTATGAAATGGTATGTCGGGTTGGGGACCCTAAATGGTTTTGGATTTATGGATTTATATTTATGGCTTTGGGCGGTGGCCCACATGGTTTTAATATGTCTGGTTGTGGTATTCCACAGTTTTGGGTTGAGTTCCCACACTTGATTTTTGGTTAACGGTTTTTGGGCTAAGGCCCTAATGGCTCGGTTGAGCAAACGTTTTGGTTACTGGTTTTCGTGGCATACATACGTTTTTATTGGAGGGCATAAATGTCTTATAACTTTATTTGATAAACTTATTGGTTTTTGTCCACTCACAGCTTTTGGTTTTGATGCCCTTCAGGTTGATTATGGATGCGACTGCAGCAGAGACTAGGACATTGCACGCCTCATCCATCAATCCTTGCGCACTCTGGATGCCCCGTTTGGGCAGTGGCTTTTGGTTATCCCTTGTCTAACACCCCTTGTTGGACGGGAGCAGGGCACATTCCACGGCCATCCCAAGTGGGATTGGGATGGGTCCTGTCAACTTGGTATCAGAGCAGGGTTGCCATTTTGTCCGCGCAGGTCGAGGGTGTGATGTCTCTTTGGGCTGCAGTTTCGTTATCAACCTGATAGATAGTTTTTGGGTTTGGATAGTGGATAGAATATAATTGGCCCGATACGTCGTGCGTCAATGTGATTCGACCCAAGTGGGGTTGATTGTGATGAACTGGTATTGTGGGACCGACGGTTCGGTCATGTAATATTTGATTTTTGTGCTGCTAGGTGCAGCTAGGTTCGGGGAACCTCATTTGAGTAATGGTCTAAAATGTGAACCCTTGTGGTGGTTTCTAGTGTGAGGGATGTTGGTTCATCGGAGTTGGCTGATGACCTAGTGGTGGAACCCACGTTGATGGGATCGTAGGATTGAATTTGACGTCTATACGATTTCTAGACCGCGGGGTCGGTCAGGTTGTGGATTTTATATTACGGAGAGCTGTTTGGTTCGGTTGAACCATAGGGTGTGATTGTGGAACCCTAGTGTATGATGGATTAAAAAGGTAAACCTTAATTGCGATTAGTGGATGAGAACTTGTGCTGCGACGAGCGGCTGAGGTCATGGATGACCATGTGGATGGCTCTGGTGAGTCTAGTTAGAACTATGGGATCCGATCTACGGATACGGTTCTGAGATAAATTATGGAATCCCGTGTTAGACCGGGTATTGATGTGATGTGTGGATGCGGATCTCGATAGCAATGTCAGTTAGTCGGTAGTCATATGGAGATGACTGGCTATCGAGGGTAATTAGTGTGGTTATAATACTTGGGGATCAGGGGACGTTCAGGGAACGTTCATTTTCCTGATGTGGATTGTCAGAGTGGTGGTACCCATAGTCGTGAGGTACGGGATCGTCGTTCGGTATGAACGGAGATCCAGGGTTGTCGTATTTGCACACGGTGTGCAAGTATGGATGTTTGTATGTTGGTACTTTTGTGCCGATACTAGTATGGATGCATGGGTGCTGATACTAGTATTGTTGATAGTGTGTTGGTGCTGGTACTAGCGCTAGTGCTAGTGTCGGTGATGGTGTTGACGATGAGCCACAAGTTGAGGTGTGACTCCGTCATGATGAACATATGTTCGGTCGTTGAGATTCGGTAGTGGTTGAGTGATGGACTGGATGGGATCCAGTTGAGATTGTGATGTGTTGGGATAAGTCCCAATAGTGGTGAGATAACCAGTTAGGAGTGGATAAAATGGTATAATTGAGACTTAAGGAATTTTGGGGTGACGTCCCCTACGTCAAGAATTAGTGGGTTTAGGGAGTTGTTGGCAACTCCAAAATTGGGGTGATTTTATGTTTTTATTATAGATGTGGAATTTTGTAATTGAGAACTTGAAAATCGAGTGTTGAACCTGTAAAGGTTGGGATGTGCGAACGGAACAATAACAGATTGATTGTGGATACGTGGTTGTCCAAGTGAGTTGAGGAGGTAGGAAGTCTAGTGGTTAGACTTGACATCTCGTTGGGAGCATGTCTGTTTCCAACATGGTTGAAACCTTAGTTTTGAGGAAAGTTGTGAGTGGGGAACGAGAGTGGTGCTCGTTTTTGGTGATTGGTATTCCGAAGTCATTGGGGTTGACTTCTTGCTTTCTGCCCTGGCAGACATTGACTGTAGTTACCAGTACGTTGAGCGTGTATTGGTTGGTGAGCCCATGTGTGTTGTGGGGTCATCAGGGGGAGTTGCGTATTCAATATTAGGTAAACGAGATTTTTTTTTTTCATTTTCTGCTTGGTGGCAGACGATGTTGTGGTACATGGCGTGGTGAGTGCATCGAGTTTTGTTTGCATCCACGTAGGATGAGTATTGGCGTCATTTTGTTGGATCATCCTTGGTTTTTCCTAGGTGGAATGACAAGGATCGATACGAACTTGGGTGTGTGAGTCGTAAATGACGGGGTTGAACTTCTTTTCGAAGTGGAGCCCGTGTGGTATTTTACTCGAGTGAGTAGGTTTCCGACCTGTCGGATTTTGTCAACCTTAGACGTGTGGAGGTTGGATTGACTTCCCTATGAAGTCAATTGGAGGTATTGAACAGGTGACCGATGGGTTCGATTTTGGTGTGTCTTGGTAAATGTGAACGAGATTTGGGGATTTGGAATCGAATTTCTGGGTGACGATTCAGGATTCGATTTTGGAACTTGAAAGTATATTTCTGGATTTGGGTACGGAATGATTATTCCAAATGCTAGCTTACGAAATAATGATTTCGGATTCGGATTTGGAAATGTATTAAAAATGTGATGTCTGGGTTTGGATTCGGACTTTCTTACGAAATTGCGGATTCAGATTCGGAATTGGAACTAGATAATGGGTGGAGTTTCGATTTGTCTCATGTTGGATTGGGCAAATGGTACTCCATTATTGGAACGTGTTTGGCTATGACCTAGGTGGTTGTAGTTTGGTCGATGGGTTATACCCGGGGCGTGTCGGCGAGCGTGTTGGTAGCCGGATTGGTTCCGATACCATTGGATTAGTCGAGGTCGAGAACTGGACATTGGATACTATGCAATGGGTCATGGTATTTCCGATGAGTCTAATTACACACAGGTCGTGTGAAATGTCAGTAAGTGTATTTGTGAGTCGAGTAAGTTGGTGGCATGTGTAGCCACGAGTGAGTCTAGTGTCAGTTTTCGACTGACAACAACTGTGTGGAGACAGATTGTCAGGATGTGTCAACGTAGATCGTTGAGTGGGGTCAGGTGACTCCTAGTGGGAGTAGATACCAGGTTAGACTGGTGAGTGAGAAAGGAACTGGGGAGTTGTTGCGTCAATAAAATGGTCGATTTGACAAGTGGTGTCAATTCGAAACGAGTGGTTTCGGTCATTCGACGGGGTCAAATGTAGTCATTGCGTTATGAGTGCTAGTGGTACGTTTGGGTGCAGAAAAGTTTTGTCTGATTAGTTGGTGTACGGGTGTACACGTGTTGCGTGTCGATTCCACTTTCCACGGGGTGTTCGTGGAATCAGGGTAGTCGAGTTTCGAGAATGAAACTTATTAAGGAGGGAAGAACATTTGAGTTTAGAGCGGTTGGAATTTCGAGGACGAAATTTATTAAGGAGGGAAGATTGTAACGACCCGTCCCGAATTCCGGGATTAGATTAGTGATTAATCTCGATTAGTGAGGTTGATCGGTGGTTAGTAGGGCGGAATCGGACAAAATGTGCAAAATGACCGTTTGCCCCTGGTCGTGGGCAAAATGTTGACTTTTTGATCGGGCGGTCAAACGGACTTTGACCGATGACCGTGACGTAGTTCGGGACGTCACGAGTACATAGACAGGCGGCACGTTCGATTCCGACATCCGAGGAGAAAGTTATGATGTTCGGAAGTTGAGGGGCATTTTGGTAATTTGGTCAATTGGGGTCAAATGTTGACTTTTTGACCGGGAGGTCCGATGGACGAGGGCCAAGGACCGTTACGTAGGTCTCGTCGATACGAATCCAACGACAGGCGGCATGCCGAAATCGGACGTACGACGAAAAAGTTATGGTCAAGGACGTAATCGCGATTAACCGAACGAATCGAGAGATTGATTAAAATAATAATATAATAATGAATAGTGATTGACGAATCTGGACCCTTGGATGTAGGCCACGTGTCACTCATCCCCTACATTCCCTAAATCAAGGATCTTGGTTGGCCATTTGGGTTAATTAATCATTTCCTCTCATGAAATCTTCACCCTTCATTTTTAACTGAGAATGAATCTGGGCCGTTGATTCCATTTTCCTTCTCTTTATCTGAGCAGACCACACATTCCTCTCATTTTCATTCTCCCTCAAAACCGTGAGCACGGTTTCCTTCCAAGAACAAACACATCACCACATCTCAGCCACAACCCATGCACCAGACACGTCCAGACACACATCAGCCACCTCTAGACGCCGGCCACCACCTCACGGCCGCCCTGCACGGCCGGGAAACCTCCCAGACCCGAGAGGAAACCAAACAACCCGACGCTGCCCAACTGACACGACCCATCCCAATCCCCCCGGGATTACCATGGAATGTGACGTGCTCCCGTCTGACAAGAGGCGCCAGACAAGGGATAACCGATTGCCATTGCCCAAAAGGGCTTCCAGAGTGCGTAAGGATCGATGGAGGAGGTGTGCGATGCTCAAGTCTCTGCTGCAGTGTTATCCGGAATCAACCTGAAGGGCATTGAAAACAAAAGCTGTGAGTGGACGAAAATAAACAAGTCTGTTTAAAACATTTATAAGACATTTATGCCCCTCAGTAAAATCATATGCATGCACCAAAACCAATAATTTCATAATTATTTAGAAATAACCATTAGGGCCTTAGCCCGGAAACCAAAGCATAGTTTCAATTTCCGAAAGTAAATCCAAGAGTTATTTCATAAATCCAGTAATATAAACCATAAGGCATATAATAATAACCATAACCATAATTTTAGTTGCTGCACTATACACTCCACTCCGACATCCCTGATGTCTGACGTCCCTGACGTCAATAAGGTCACAATCACAAGGCTACGCGTGCCACTCGGGTCTCAATTTCCGAGTTCAATCCCCGAACCCCGTTCGGGTACAGCATCCCCGATGCTTAGCGTCATAGACGCTGGACGTACTAGACGTCCGTGACCTCTCCGGGGTACCTCGCCGGAGGAGACAATATAATATGGAAGGATCTATACAGTGCAGTACCAAATACATTTTATTGATATCCACATGCAAAACATATAGGTATACATAGATAAAATCCGAACCAATCGTTACGTTTCATCAAACGGGTCTCATGCCCAAATACCGTGAAACGTGCCATAACCGAAATATCATCAAAACCATTTATAGATTCCAGCATGTGAACATATATAAAATGTAAACCAGGAACATTTATTCAATTCCATTTTAGGGTCCCCGACCCGCAATCACGTGTAGAAATCAACTGGGCCCCTGGCCCGATTCCACAAGTTAACTGGGCCCCTGGCCCGATCCACATGTTAACTGGGCCCCTGGCCCGATTTCATAAATCAACTGGGCCCCCGGCCCGATTTTACTTTATTCAAGTTCGTAACCGTTTCATGAAATCATATTCAACCACATTTATGGAAATCGGTGAAAATCCAGAAAATCTCGGTTTACGTGCAAATACGTAATTCACCTCGAAATGCGTGAAATCATTTTAAATTCACCGATATCCAAAGTAAATCATTTGATCATAATTATAACAATCATAAAACAGTTATGCATGCATCGAATTTATGAAACCAATGTCCACTCACAGACCGTTTAACCGAGCGCCTCGATACGCGTGCCATAGGCCTTCCCGGGCCACCTCACTATCACCGGGACTCCCAATCCTGTTCAAATCAATTTAGAGGATCACTAACCTCATCATTAACATCCTATTCAAGTCCCGTAATTTCCCCGAATTTTTAAGTATTTTTAAACTGGATTTAAAACCTTCGGACATCCCGAACAATATCGAGACGGTGTCCGATCGACACGAAACCAATCCCAAAATGTTCGTTACAATGTATAGGGTAAAAGTCATGTTGACCTCACCTCGAGATTCGTGTCCACGCGCCGTCACGCGCCGCCGTGAGTGGCTGCGCGTGAAAGCCACGCGCCTGCTACAGTGACTGCTACAGTGTTCCTTCTTCACCCGAATGACTGGTAAACGGGTCTGATTACCCGCGATCTGACCCGGCCAGAAACCTGTCAATTCCCACTTAATTGCATTAATTCAATCAGCCAAAAGGATCGTCCTGTGTCTAATTGTGGTTCTGTAAACTTAATTACACCCATAAATCCTTAATCCAACAATTCTCTCGAATTCAAACTCACGGTCATAACATTCGAAACTCACACAAATCATCCTGGTTTTCAAATTAAAAGATACAGAAGCTTCGTATGACCCAACCAATCATTAATCCGTAACTAATTTCAGGAATTCTTACCCGTAGATGGTCGCCCTCAAGCTCCAAATTCCCCAGAAACTGGAACCTGCGTTCATGGCCAAACCGTGATCGATACCCTTGCCAATCGATACGGTTGAGTTCGTAATGAACCCAGAAGAGTATTACAGCCCTTGGTTTCATCCAAAACACCACACATTTTAAATTCTGATTTTCCCTCAATTTTTCCAGATTTCTCCAATCTCTGTTTCTCTCCAATTCGACAGTCCTCACTTGCCCAGAATGAATCCTCACGACTCACTCACAATTATTTAATCCAAATCAGTTGTTTAAAGCACCCCAATCATTCTTCAATCCTCTGTGTAAAGTTTCCCGCACTGGCCCGAAACCATTAAACAAAACCAGTCCATGTTGTGCAATCAATTGCCAGCTCCCCACATGTGCGATCACACATCAAAGCTGCTCCAAAACAGTCCACTAATTGATAAACAATCCCTGGAACCGATCGCACAAAACATCCATCCACGGCTGCTCGATCAAACAGTGCCCATGAGAAATTACCATTCTGCCCCTGTGCAGAAAATTACCAAAATGCCCCTCACGCATCCTGACCCGTAACTCGGTCATACGGACTCCGATTGATGCGTGCCGCCTGTCATTGGATTCGTATCGACGATACTTACGTAACGGTCCTTGGCCCTCGGCCATCGGACATCCCGGTCAAAAAGTCAACATTTGCCCCTATTTCGTCCAAATTACGAAAATGCCCCTGGACTTCCGTACATCATAACTTTCACCACGAACGTCGGAATCGAACGTGCCACCTGTCTATGAACTCGTGACGTCCCGAACTACGTCACGGTCATTGGTCAAAGTCCATTTGACCATCCGAATTAAAAGTCAACGTTTTGCCCATGCCCAGGGGCAAAACGGTCATTTTGCACACTTCGTCCGAAATCGCTCAACTAATCCCAGATTAGTAAATCACAATTAAATATTAATAAATCCCGATATTCGGGACGGGTCGTTACAACCTTCCCTCCTTAAAGAATTTCGTCCTCGAAATTACCAATAACCTTATTCCACAACCACCTTGTGGAAAACAGTTCGACCACACATCTGTGTACACTTGTGCACCTACATACTGGGTCAACACCAGCCTCGTCTGTACTCAGACATCCCATCACAGTCATACGTCACAATCAACAGCACTCGACCACCTCGAGTGGAAATGATCACCTGATCCGCGATAAAATCGCCTAACCCTTTAGCTGACTCCTTCAGCTAGATGGTTCCTTCCATTAACAATAAATCCTTACATTTGCTCCCGTTGGGAGTCACCAAATCTCATTTTTCAGTCCATGCCGACACCATCAGTCAAACTGTCACCACTAAGCTTTACCACCCTAGTAAAGCCCCAACCATCTGCCAGTCAGTGACAACGCCACGCACTACATCACTCTCGATGTGGCGTAAGATCAACCACATGATCTCAATTCGCAGGGCAAGCCTAATCCTGCGACACCAATTAATCTCAATGTCCATAATCGCCGACTCCCTCAGCGAACCAAGACGCTGGGAAATCACGGTGTGATCAAGTCACACAAGGCTACTCGTGGTTACTCAGACCACCAATTCACTCATCCTGAGTGTACGTATACCGTCAATTAACCCAATCAAGTGGTGTAACTGGAACACATTGAATACCAGCCCAGCAGTGATCACACATATCAATACTAGGGTTCCACAAGCCAACCATGGCTAAGAGCACCTGCTCATACCAACACTGAACCCTGACAAAATCACCCTGCTCAGCGCACAGTATCCAATGTCCAGTCCACAATACAGCCAAACAAATGATATCAGAACCAATCCGATTACCAACACATTAGTTACACACCACTGGTACATCCCCTGTACCGCCATTAGGCACCACTCAGCCTAACCAGTATCAATCATCGTACAACGTACCCTGTACGTACCTCAATCCATCAATCTGACTATAGCCACCCAGGTCATAGCCAACCACGTTCTAGTAATGGAGTACATTTGCCCAGCCAACATGAGACAAACGAACTCCACCCATCATCTAGTTCCAAATCCGAATCTGAATCCGCAATTTCGTAAGAAATCCCGAATCCGATCCCAACATCACATTTTTAATCCATGTCCAAATCCGAATCCGAAATCATTATTCCGTAAGCTAGCATTGGAATAATCATTCCGCACCCAAATCCAGTAATCCAATTTCGAGCTTCGCAATCGAATCCTGAATCGTCACCCAGAAATTCGATTCCAAAACCCAAAATCTCGTTTACGTCCATCAAGACGTAACATAACCGAATCTATCGGTTGCCTGTACAAAACACTCGATTGACTTCATAGGGAAGCCAATCCCAATATTCACACGTCAAAGTTTGACAAAATCCGACCACTTCGGAAACCTACTCAACCGAGTAACAACCATATGGACTCCGCTCCGAAAAGAAGTTCAGTCCCGTCATTTACTACTCACATATCAAGGTAAGAGTGATAAACTCTCCACCCATCTGGATCATCAAGATCACAATCCATATCCATCGCTACGTCACCCGACAAGTAACATCACGATCCTAGATCGTCACATCGACCAAAGTCGACAACATCACAAATCAGATCCACCTAGGATCCACACATGCTCACACAGCTAACAATCCATCTGGACGCTGATCGTAGGGTCTTACACCCTCAATGAATCATTCGCCAAATTTCCCTAGGTGGAAAGATGACCACGCATTTCACCACCAAGTCCAAATCACACACAACTTCTTGTGTCCAATGACCCAAGCCAAACATGGGTCCACTTACCAATACACGCTCAACGTACTGATAGCAACAATCGTCATCCGCCACGGCAGGAAAATATGAAGTCAACCCTAATGACTTCGGAATACCAATCACTGATTCGGAAACGAGCACTCCTCTCGTCTCCCAATCACAACTCTCCCCGAAACGGGAGTTCCAACCATGTTGGAAACAGACATGCTCCCAAAGAGATGTCAAGTCCAACCACTGGACTGCCCATGTCCATACCTTACTTGGTCCACCACGTGTCCAAGATCGATTCATTACTCGGACCTCACGTCCGTCAATAATCATGTATGCACACACCCCGATTCCGAACGGAATATCCACAATTTTGCCTGAATGTGCATACCATACTGCCTTCGTTTCACATCTCAACCTAAACAGGTTCAATCCTCAGGTTCCAAGTGATTCACAATCACAAAATCCCACATCCATACCACGAATGGTTTTCCCCGACTTTTCCAATCTCAATAATTTCCTTGTACTCTCAGGGGATATAAGCAGTACACAAACTTACCAATCTCGGAGTTGACCACAACTCCCCAAATCCATCAATTCTCATGACATAGGGAACAGCATCCCGAGATTCCCCAAATTTTCAATCATACCTTTTGATCCATTCATCACTTGTCATCATAAATCTGTCGGAACTCATCCCAACACGACTCAACCTCCACTGGATCCCATCCAGTCCAAGACTCAACCACCACTGAGTCGCAGATACCAATCATCTGTTCATCATGACAGAGTCACACCCCAACTGGTGGCTCAACGTCATCACAATTACCGTCCCCAGCACCAGCGCTAGTACCAGCACCAACATACCATCATCCACACTAGTATCAGCACACAGGCATCCATACTAGTATCGGCATATAGGTACCAACATCCATACATAGCACACGAACACCCATGCTAGCACACGAACATCCATGCTAGCACACAGTGTGCAAGGTTGTTACCCTGGATCTCCGTTCATTCCGAACGACGATCCCGTAACACCACTCGTTCCCCACGACTATGGGTACCTCCAACTTTTGCCATCGGCACATCAGGATAATGGACGTTCCCTAAACATCCCCTGATCCCCAAGTGTCAAAACCACACTGAATACCCTCGATAGCCAGTTATCTCGACACAACTGTCGACCAACAGTCATCGTTGTCAAGATCTGTAACCACACCTCACACTAATATTCGATCCAACACGGGATTCCATATTTTCTCATAACCACATCCGTGGATCGAAACCCATAATCCTGACTAGACTCCCTTGAGTCATCCCACATGGTCATCCACGACCTTCGCCGCTCGTCGCAGCACAAGTTCTCATTCAAAGTTCACTTTCCAGTCCATCAATTACAAGTTAGGGTTCCAAAATCACACCCTAGGGTTCCACCGAACCCAACTGCCCTCCGTAGTAAAATCCACAACCTGACCGACCCCGCGGTCCTGACATCATATAGACGTCCAATCCAATCCAATCGTCAACTCAACGTGGGTTCCACCACGAAGGTCATCGGCTAACTCCGATGCACCAACAACCCGAACACTAGCCAACACTACCAGGGTCCAAAACATAGACCAATACTCAACCGAGTTTCACATTTCCAATCAAATGAGGTTCCCTGAACCTAGCTGTGCCCAGTGGCACAACAATTCATCATCTCATGACCGAACCGACGGTCCCACATTACCAGTTAATCGTATACAACCCCACCTGGGTTGAATCGCATCAATGCACGGCGTATCGGGCCAAACACACCCAATTCACCTTACAAACCCCAAACTATCTATCAGGTTGACAACGGAACAGCAGCCCAAAGAGACATCACACCCTCGACCTTCGCGCACAAAAGAGCAAAACCTGCTCTGATACCACTTGACACGACCCATCCCAATCCCCCCGGGATTACCATGGAATGTGACGTGCTCCCGTCTGACAAGAGGCGCCAGACAAGGGATAACCGATTGCCATTGCCCAAAAGGGCTTCCAGAGTGCGTAAGGATCGATGGAGGAGGTGTGCGATGCTCAAGTCTCTGCTGCAGTGTTATCCGGAATCAACCTGAAGGGCATTGAAAACAAAAGCTGTGAGTGGACGAAAATAAACAAGTCTGTTTAAAACATTTATAAGACATTTATGCCCCTCAGTAAAATCATATGCATGCACCAAAACCAATAATTTCATAATTATTTAGAAATAACCATTAGGGCCTTAGCCCGGAAACCAAAGCATAGTTTCAATTTCCGAAAGTAAATCCAAGAGTTATTTCATAAATCCAGTAATATAAACCATAAGGCATATAATAATAACCATAACCATAATTTTAGTTGCTGCACTATACACTCCACTCCGACATCCCTGATGTCTGACGTCCCTGACGTCAATAAGGTCACAATCACAAGGCTACGCGTGCCACTCGGGTCTCAATTTCCGAGTTCAATCCCCGAACCCCGTTCGGGTACAGCATCCCCGATGCTTAGCGTCATAGACGCTGGACGTACTAGACGTCCGTGACCTCTCCGGGGTACCTCGCCGGAGGAGACAATATAATATGGAAGGATCTATACAGTGCAGTACCAAATACATTTTATTGATATCCACATGCAAAACATATAGGTATACATAGATAAAATCCGAACCAATCGTTACGTTTCATCAAACGGGTCTCATGCCCAAATACCGTGAAACGTGCCATAACCGAAATATCATCAAAACCATTTATAGATTCCAGCATGTGAACATATATAAAATGTAAACCAGGAACATTTATTCAATTCCATTTTAGGGTCCCCGACCCGCAATCACGTGTAGAAATCAACTGGGCCCCTGGCCCGATTCCACAAGTTAACTGGGCCCCTGGCCCGATCCACATGTTAACTGGGCCCCTGGCCCGATTTCATAAATCAACTGGGCCCCCGGCCCGATTTTACTTTATTCAAGTTCGTAACCGTTTCATGAAATCATATTCAACCACATTTATGGAAATCGGTGAAAATCCAGAAAATCTCGGTTTACGTGCAAATACGTAATTCACCTCGAAATGCGTGAAATCATTTTAAATTCACCGATATCCAAAGTAAATCATTTGATCATAATTATAACAATCATAAAACAGTTATGCATGCATCGAATTTATGAAACCAATGTCCACTCACAGACCGTTTAACCGAGCGCCTCGATACGCGTGCCATAGGCCTTCCCGGGCCACCTCACTATCACCGGGACTCCCAATCCTGTTCAAATCAATTTAGAGGATCACTAACCTCATCATTAACATCCTATTCAAGTCCCGTAATTTCCCCGAATTTTTAAGTATTTTTAAACTGGATTTAAAACCTTCGGACATCCCGAACAATATCGAGACGGTGTCCGATCGACACGAAACCAATCCCAAAATGTTCGTTACAATGTATAGGGTAAAAGTCATGTTGACCTCACCTCGAGATTCGTGTCCACGCGCCGTCACGCGCCGCCGTGAGTGGCTGCGCGTGAAAGCCACGCGCCTGCTACAGTGACTGCTACAGTGTTCCTTCTTCACCCGAATGACTGGTAAACGGGTCTGATTACCCGCGATCTGACCCGGCCAGAAACCTGTCAATTCCCACTTAATTGCATTAATTCAATCAGCCAAAAGGATCGTCCTGTGTCTAATTGTGGTTCTGTAAACTTAATTACACCCATAAATCCTTAATCCAACAATTCTCTCGAATTCAAACTCACGGTCATAACATTCGAAACTCACACAAATCATCCTGGTTTTCAAATTAAAAGATACAGAAGCTTCGTATGACCCAACCAATCATTAATCCGTAACTAATTTCAGGAATTCTTACCCGTAGATGGTCGCCCTCAAGCTCCAAATTCCCCAGAAACTGGAACCTGCGTTCATGGCCAAACCGTGATCGATACCCTTGCCAATCGATACGGTTGAGTTCGTAATGAACCCAGAAGAGTATTACAGCCCTTGGTTTCATCCAAAACACCACACATTTTAAATTCTGATTTTCCCTCAATTTTTCCAGATTTCTCCAATCTCTGTTTCTCTCCAATTCGACAGTCCTCACTTGCCCAGAATGAATCCTCACGACTCACTCACAATTATTTAATCCAAATCAGTTGTTTAAAGCACCCCAATCATTCTTCAATCCTCTGTGTAAAGTTTCCCGCACTGGCCCGAAACCATTAAACAAAACCAGTCCATGTTGTGCAATCAATTGCCAGCTCCCCACATGTGCGATCACACATCAAAGCTGCTCCAAAACAGTCCACTAATTGATAAACAATCCCTGGAACCGATCGCACAAAACATCCATCCACGGCTGCTCGATCAAACAGTGCCCATGAGAAATTACCATTCTGCCCCTGTGCAGAAAATTACCAAAATGCCCCTCACGCATCCTGACCCGTAACTCGGTCATACGGACTCCGATTGATGCGTGCCGCCTGTCATTGGATTCGTATCGACGATACTTACGTAACGGTCCTTGGCCCTCGGCCATCGGACATCCCGGTCAAAAAGTCAACATTTGCCCCTATTTCGTCCAAATTACGAAAATGCCCCTGGACTTCCGTACATCATAACTTTCACCACGAACGTCGGAATCGAACGTGCCACCTGTCTATGAACTCGTGACGTCCCGAACTACGTCACGGTCATTGGTCAAAGTCCATTTGACCATCCGAATTAAAAGTCAACGTTTTGCCCATGCCCAGGGGCAAAACGGTCATTTTGCACACTTCGTCCGAAATCGCTCAACTAATCCCAGATTAGTAAATCACAATTAAATATTAATAAATCCCGATATTCGGGACGGGTCGTTACACCAACCGTCCAAACCACCTCACCTGGACCTGAAACAACTTCATGTTAACATCACTGGAACCTTAGGACAACTCAGAACTAGACTGGGCAACCCACGGCGGCGACACGGCGGCGGTAAGTCTGAAAAACCGTGAAGACCCGATTTACTTCCCTGCTTCGAAACGTCCGTTTTTAACGTTGAAATTGTTTGGTTGTTTTTGAGACATGTCCTAGGAACCTAGACGACCATTCTAGACCGAAGCTCATGGCCGGAATCTCGACGAGTCGCCGGAGATGATGACCTGAATTCTCAGCCGATTTTCCCATCAGTCTTCAGGTAGTTTAATCAACCTAAAAATTAGTTTGGATGACACATAACCGTAGAGGAGATTATGACGAGTCCATAGGATTAAACCGCATAAAAAATGGTGGTCTGAAACTCGATCTGTGATCGGGTCAAGCCGTAGGTCGACGGCGACCCGGTTACAGACCCGGTTTCAGAACCCGGTTACTGTAGCATGACGTCATCAGTGTTGACCTGAGTGTTGACCTGGCGCGTGGGGGCACGTGAAGGGTATTTTGGGGAAACTTCCAACATGACTTTTAATCTATTCGATGTAACGAACATTTTGGGATTGGTTTCGTGTCGATCGGACACCGTTTCGATATTGTTCGGGATGTCCGAAGGTTTTAAATAAAGTTTAAAAATAGTTAAAAATTACGGGACTTTGATAGGATGTTAATGTGGAGGTTAGTAACCCTCTAATGTGATTTGGACAGGATTGGGAGTCCCGGTGATAGTGGTGAGGCCCGGGAAGGCCGATGGCACGCGTATCGAGGCATACCGTTAAAACGGTCTGTGAGTGGACTTTGGTTTTATAAATTCTATGCATGCTTAAATGTTTTATATGGATTATGATTGTGATTGTATGATGTTGATTTGATTGTTGGTAAATTGTACGGTTTCACGTATTTCGAGGCGATTTACGTGCTTGCACGTAAATCGAGGTTTTCCGGTTTTACATGGATTTTCCATATTTATGACTTGGATATAATATGATGAAATGGTTTTGAAATTGGAAATAGAAACTCGGGCTTGAGGCCCACTTGTTTTGGAAATTTCGGACTTGGAGTCCATTTGAGTACGAATTCGGGCCGTGGGCCCAGTGGGTTTATAAGTCGGGTTGCGGGTCCAGTTGGTTTACAAATCGGGTCGTGGGCCCAGTGGTTCATAAAATCGGGCATGAGGCCCAGTTGGATTATAAATGTGATTTTGGGTCAGGGACCCTATGTTTAATAATTGTGATTTTGGGTCAGGGACCCTAAATGGAATTATGTTGTTTTATGGAAATTTCGGGCAGGGCCCAATTATAATGATGTGATAAAAGGAATAAATGAAACTGTTTTCCATATACCATCTGGATACAAGGATATATGATGGTCTCCTCCAGATGTCTGGGACACTGGGGAAGTCACGGTGCATTGCCTGCGAAGGGTCATTATACGGAGCAGCCGGACCGTATGATGACTCAGGAGCAAGATTGCTATGATTGACGTCAGGGACGTCAGACATCAGGGATGTCAGATATATGGACCCGGAGAGACCCCAGGCAGCACGCGTAGCTTATTAAACCGTGAGATATGACGTTAGGGACGTCAAGCGTCTGGGACGCTAAGCATCTGGGATGCTAGTGATGGTAATGGTAAAATATGGATTAATGAATCTATGAAATGGCTTTTCGGTTGGATTGGTGTTATGTGGTAAAAATGGATTATGAAATGGTATGTCGGGTCGGGGACCCTAAATGGTTTTGGATTTATGGATTTATATTTATGGCTTTGGGCGGTGGCCCACATGGTTTTAATATGTCTGGTGGTGGTATTCCACAGTTTTGGGCTGAGTTCCCACACTTGGTTTTTAGTTAACGGTTTTTGGGCTAAGGCCCTAATGGCTCGATTGAGCAAACGTTTTGGTTACTGGTTTTCGTGACATGCATACGTTTTTATTGGAAGGCATAAATGTCTTATAACTGTATTTGATAAACTTATTGGTTTTTGTCCACTCACAGCTTTTGGTTTTGATGCCCTTCAGGTTGATTATGGATGCGACTGCAGCAGAGACTGGGACATTGCACGCCTCCTCCATCGATCCTTGCGCACTCTGGATGCCCCGTTTGGGCAGTGGCTTTTGGTTATCCCTTGTCTAACACCCCTTATTGGACGGGAGCAGGGCACATTCCACGGCCATCCCAAGTGGGATTGGGATGGGTCCTGTCATTTAATGTATGACCGCTATTCGACGCCTTAAATCACAAACTTAAGGTAAATCATATCATAAGTAAAATTCCGTTGTTCGGTGCATTTATAATATGAAATTTTTTTGAAGTATGAGTTTGTGAAGGTAAAATTTCGTGATTAATTCGAATATTTACAAATGCTAGTGTGTTGGTGAAATTTGTGTTTAAGAAAAGTCTACTTGTATATAGGTTAAAATAGGAATAGAATGAGTTTATTTATGTTTTTACTTATTTTGTATGATTACAATCTTTTCAAACACCCTTCCCCTCCCCCCCCCCCCCCCCCCCCTCCCAAATTTAATTCTTTATTCGTTTATTCTTTTATTCTTTATTTCATTAATTGATTAATTCTCTTATTCATTAATTCTTTAACTCTTCATTATTTAATCATTTGATTATTTAATTCTTTATTATTTAATCATTTAATTATTTATTCTTTTATTCATTATTCTTCCTCACTAACATATTATTAATGCTCCCTAATTTCCCCGATTAAGAACGATACTTATTTACCAATACTATAACTACACAAAAAGGGTTTAATTTGCATATTACTCAAATTACGTGTTTAAATTAATGTGCAGTTTGGGCTTTATCAAGGTCCTTATTAAAAAGCTAACATACTGAAACTAGCGTGGCAAAGACTCAAAAATAGAAAGAAAAAAAAAACACAAAAAGAAGCAAAAAACAAAAACTGAAAATTTGGTTTAGTCTATACCCCCAAACCTATTGGTGTCTATATGCCAATGTGTAATTTGCACCCCCAAACCTAAATCGAACATTGTCCTAGATGTAAAGAACATGAAATTTGGACAAAATAGCAACAAAGGTCAAGAGAGAAAAACATTAACAATAGAGTTGGAAGAAGAAAAAAAACCGATGCTTGGCTACCTCGTAGTAGTGCTTCATTTAATGTCTGGGCAAGACGAAGGTCATCCCCCTGTGTTGGGCAGGTCGGAGGGAGGCCTATGAGACTCTTTATGGGGTTGGGGAAAGTTGCCAAGTAGTGCTTGAGGCGATGGGCATTCACCTTGAATGGTTCCCACTTGCTCGGATGCTAAATTTCCACTGCACTATGGGGAAATACTTGATTCCCCACTTCGAATTTCTTGCCCCAAATCCGTTTTTCGTGGATCCCTTTGGTCTTCTCTTTATAGATGCGGTCATTTTCGAAAGCAGCGTTCCAGATTTCATCTAACTCACTTAGCTGGACTTTCCTTTAAAGATCAGGTTCATCCACGTTCATGTTAACCTACTTGGTGAACCAAAAGGCCTAGTGCTAAAGCTCAACCAGTAGGTGACATCCCCTACCATAAACAAGTCGAAATGAGGACATACCGATGGGAGTCTTGTAGGCGACCCGATAAGCCCAAAGAGTATCATTGAGGCATGCATATCAGTCTTTCCTATTTGGACTCATGGTCTTTTGCACTGATAACCACTTTTGCATAAGTCACCAGGTATTCAATTCAGACTTTTTAAAACTTTAAAAAACAATATGAAAGTTGAAAGGTATTCAATTCAGATTTTTAGTAAGTTTAAAAAACTCTATAAAAGTTGATAAGTATTCAATTCATATTTTTAGCAACTTTAAAAAACTCTATGAAAGTTGAGAGCTATTCAATAATAATTTTTTAGGAGTCAACAAAAAGTTGATTGATATTCAAAATTAGATTGACATTTATTGAGTTCATTAAATGTTGATTTTTTTTTTTTTTTGTAGATTTGGATGTATGAAATATAAATAGCAATGTCAATTCACAATCTTACCTCTACCCCTAATATTTTCATAGACTTTTGAATGTAAGTATTTGTTATTTTGACTTTTTTGCCTTTTTTTCTCTTGATATGAACCACGAGAAAATGCTAATGAATCACGAATTAGTATTGCTAGTACCATATGGACAGATGTTTGACACAATGATAACGGAAATGGCAGACAACATATATGTTATTTTTTAATTTTTCAAGAATACTATATCTTTTTTCCTTATTTCTTATTGTTTGCATGAGATTATAATTTTTAGAAATAATTAGTATATTTTTTTTTCCATTTTAAAAAAAACATTCTTTCCCAATTTTCTATGATAAATTTAAATTCTAATGACAATACCAAATTATCATACACTATCACAATCATGTCTAGCCTTTTATTGATAGTTTGAGTTTTGAGGGTGCTATTATGATATGTTTATAAAAATATTCAAATTTCCTTAATTAAAAAAAAAACTTCTAATTGAAAAAAGGTATATCAAATTCTACAAATCTCAATACAAAACTTTATCAAACTCTATAAATGTCAATATTAAAATCTATAAAACTCTGTAACACAACTCTGTATAATTATATCATTAACTCAGTAAAAGTTAATAAACTCTGTAAAAGTTAATAAAAATTTGCTAAACTTGTAAAATCCAATCATTTAAACAACTCTATAAAATTTTATATAAATTTATGTACAATTATACACCCCCTTATTGCGGATTTATACGATCTCTCTAATAGCTTCTAAAATTCTCCGGTTTGATCATATGAATCTTGGTTGCACTTGTGGCTTCTAACTATAATATTTCTTTTCTTTTTTCTTTACATCCAAAAATAATAATAAGGAATATGTTCCAGACTTCCAAAATATACTTTTATTCATGCTCACTTATCTGGCTACTTCCTCATCTCCCATTAAAGTTGCTTTACTGGATATATATATATAGGAGCCGAAAATTATAGTAGAGACTTGCCTATTAATTAAATTTTGATATATTATTATTATTTTGACAAATATCACAAAATATCTAAATATTTGAATGGTGAATTTTAAATCATATTTATTAAGCAGTTATTCTTTTGGCTTAAAGTATTTTTAGAGAATTTTGTTTGGGCACCCCCAAGATCTCCAGATGTTGTCTTTATTTCTATTTGTAATATGGTTAGATCCTGTTTAAGTACTTTGATTATTAGGACTTCAAACATAAATGTATTGGAAGCTCTGAGATGGAACATTAGCCTTTAGGTTGTGTTGTTGTGAGAGTCCTTTGTGACCTTCTGTGATTTTCTTTGCTGGATTTGCTCCAGTGTCCGTTGTTAAGTTGTTTTTTTGTTTCCGTTGGGGTCAATTTTGCTTGTGTTATATAATCTTTTTGTTTAAAAAAAAAGTATTTTTCGAGAATTTTAAACTCCTCTTACTATTTAAGATCAGAAAATTCATCCTTTTCAAAATAACAATTTATTAACGGCACGATAACTTATGATTATTATCTTTCTTTTAGAATGAATCTCTTTCTTTTAATCATGGCCGTCGTGCATGCCTTTTGTTTTGGATAAACACTTAATTAAGTATATATTTTGTCAAATATGTCTTAAAGGAAGAGGAATATTTCACGCCTCTCCGCCTAATGCCTTCAATTAAGGCTGTTTGTTTTCACTTTTTTGAGTAATCCACCAACAGCCGAAAAAGTTTCAAAAAATGCTCATGAAAGTTCCGTAGAGATTTACTCGTTCATAATATATGTATATATATTTGTGAGAAAGTTTCAATTACTACACGGCATTGGGTGGAATATATTGTCCTAGTCACAAATGACCATCAAGAATGGATTAATATAAATATTTTCATAGTTTTATGATTTGTGGCCTATATTACTTTGTTATTTTCTCCTCCCCTATCCTTGCGCGGTTTTTATTGACTTATTTCCCTCAGTTTTTCCTGCATGCACATACGTATACGTACTGGATAATATTGCAGCATTTCATATGTTCCTTACAATTCTAACCTAGTCACTTACTACGTAGTATTGGTGGGTGTTTTAATTACGTGGATGCAGGTTTGGGGCCGTCATTTTTCATGTATGATAATGGTCTGAGTAGCAGAGATATTGCAGAGATTCGAGGACTGATATGAAAGATCCGTGAAGGATAAGGAAATAACAGAAGCTTGATAAAAAAGGATAGAATGATAAAAGCTACAGCAAGGTATACATCAAGATGACGATCGTGGATCGGCCAAATGAGTGTTCACTTTGGAAGCAGCCAAAAAATAGTGCTGGATCCCATATAGATAAAACCCTCGACGTTGCTTTCCAGATATATTTGATATTATCTCTATATATTTGACAACATTAATTCCACTCCAACGTCTCTTTTCAATTCTCTTAATTATCTCTATTTTGATTATATTTTTAAGTAGTCATAATTCAATACGAATATTCTTTAATTTGTGGGATTCCCTTAATCACGTTCGTCTAAATTAATTTAGTTGTCTTCTTCCACACTATTTTTAGGGGAAAAAAAATTAATTCTGTATTTGATATATATACACACACAATATAAATATGCAGTCATATATGTTGCCGTTGTTATAAACTTAGAATGATTCTGAATATATGATAGGATATGATATAGAGATGCTCTATAGTCGACGTTCACCATGATCATCGCCAACTCAATCATGTTCTCGGAGATCGTGCATGCCTCTCTGCAAATAATAATAGTTACATAATACATACATATATATATATATATAATATCGATGACATGCATTTGTTGACTGGTTGACATAACAAGAACATGTATTATAATACTATATCGTATTTTAACCAGTTGAAGAACAATGACATATTCATGCATCCTTATGATTGATTGATTGCAATTTTCAATCAATAATGATTTTTTTTTTCACATGCATGCAACTATGCAAGTTTGAGAGAGATGGGGGTGTGCATGCAAGTACGCATTACATATTTGCAGCTTTTGCAGAACTAGTTGGCAATTAATAAGTTGAATGAAATCTAATAGCTGGCCCAAGTCCAAGTCCAATCCCCTATACTCCTATTCTTCTACCTAGATTTCGACCCAGCCTAAACATATATGCATGCAACGAAGATTTAAGAAAACAATTAAGGTTCGTCTTGCCGTTAATTCTCTTTGAAAGGATATGCAATGAGCTTAATTTAGAAGCCGAAATTAACCGAAGTCGTTAAATTAATTTGACGTTGATTAAGTCCGTTAAAGTGGTCGATCTCCATCACATGATTTCATCACCCACGTCGCAACAAGGAAGAAAAGGTGAAGCATCTTCATCAGCCATGTTCTCTCTAAGTGTATATGCAGCCAAAAGTTTCAAACCGATAGCATTGAACGACTAAGAAATTAATGCTCCATCATTTGCATAATAACCGGGTCAAACTTTCTAATATTAAAAATTTATAGGTCAACAATCCAATATAACGTATATATGTTTTATTGGCCAATTTGTCGGTTTGAAAATTAGCATACGTTTTTTTCCAAAATTTACCCAATTCCATTCACAATACCAAATATAAAAGGCCATATATATAATAAGTAAAGCGTATGTGTGTGAGAATTTTTATACGTACCTTCAACAACCACATGGAAAAAACGTAAAAGATACTTCGGTAGTTTCCACAAGCTTTTCGTTTGTTCTTGGAGTGGAAGATGACTCGAGACTTTTAAGATTTATATAGATACTTTATGATTATAAAATTTTGGTGTGCAAATTAATGTGATATATATATATAATTGGAAATGTTGGTGGTTTAAAATATTTATCATATAAAAATTATTTGTATAAAAAATTATATAATTAGAGATTATTTAACAGTTCATTCACATCATAATAATTAACCGTTTTCATAACAGTTAAGATAGTTACATTGAATTGTTGGTGTATATGGCTAATCCATCATCAATGTATTTAATATTTACAGAGATAATTTATGTAATATTTTGAAAATCGAGACTTCTTATTATTATATTTGAACAAAGAACAATGTATACATAACTACATCACCTAGAAAACTTGAGTTAATGTGAACATAATAGCTACATGATCGGTTAAAGCATATCCGAATTTGAAATTTTAGATTTTCCAAGTAACTATTTAGATCGATAGTCCATCTTTGAAAGTGACTAGTAAGTTAAATTTTTCAAAGTAACTATTTAATACTTAACTTTCCTGACTGGACATTATTATCTGACTCGGGACATTCAAATGTGCATTTTTTCTGGTGCTCGAGGCTGCTAAAAAAGACGGAGGAAAAGGCGAAGTGTGTGCAAAAGAGTCGAGATCAACTTGCTACTTGAGAATTGAGATAGCTAGCTAGTGCATGTGGTGGGCAAGTGGAAATATACAGTAAACCCATTAATTTGGGGAGTTCAACTAAACCCTACCTAATTTCGGTTTAATTTCAATAATAATAATTTATAACACATACTATTTCGTCACTTATAATATCATGCCGTTCATTTAAATCCTAAATAAGCGATCGTTATTTTAATCAAAATATAGGTAACATGCACAAATGAATCATTATGCGGCCTCTGATGGAGACTGAATTGGAATGCCTCCAAAACCAAAACCAAAACCACGTGGTATTCGAAGAAAAAAGCGTGGTTTGGTTTCACAGCATACATATATGCATGAAAACCGCCACACTTGGCTGTTTAACGTCCCCACACCTCAAGAATTTTTTCTAGTTACTTGCTGTGACGTTGCTGCCCTACTCTTCCAGCCATCTATTTATCCCCCACATCACCCCCTCCACTTCTCTTCACAACTTACACTCCTTTGCTCCCTCGCTCTCTCTCTCTCTCTCTCTCTCTCTCTCTCTCTCTCTCTCTCTCTCTCTCTCTCACACACACACCCAGGCACAAAACAAGCCTTTTATTTTCATAACCAAATATGGCCATTCTTGAGCTTCTTCTTATTCTCTTACTTGGTCTTCTTTCTTTGACCTCTCTTGCTCATGCTGGGTATGAAGGAGGCTGGGTTGATGCACATGCCACCTTCTATGGGGGCGGTGATGCCTCCGGTACAATGGGTACGCAAGTAAATATATTCATCTGATAACAAATAATATTGTCAACTTTCGGAAGAAGTTCTGATCGAATTCAAATTTCGAAAAGGACAGTTACTATGTAACAAGTAACAAGTACCACTGTGTCTGTGGGATCGATGAAGTTCTGAATTCAAATATATTATGTCCATGCCTTGATTTTTTATATGGTGGATTAAATTGCAGGTGGGGCTTGTGGGTATGGAAACCTATACAGCCAAGGGTATGGGACCAACACAGCAGCTCTGAGCACAGCTTTGTTCAACAATGGGCTGAGTTGCGGGGCTTGTTTTGAGATAAAGTGTGTGAACGACCCAAAATGGTGTCTTCCGGGCTCCATTTTGGTGACGGCCACCAACTTCTGCCCGCCAAACAATGCCCTTCCCAACAATGCCGGCGGATGGTGCAACCCGCCGCAGCAACACTTTGACCTAGCTCAGCCTGTCTTCCAGCGGATTGCTCAGTACAAGGCTGGGATTGTTCCTGTTTCTTACAGAAGGTAATTAATATGCCAATTTCAGCCTCAAGGGGAAGGGGCACTTTGGTAATTCAATAAATCCTTTTATTATATAGTTTGGCCGCATTTATAATAACCCGTAACAATGTGTGCACAAAAAGTACGCTCTAGATATCGGCTATCTTATATTATCAGCGCCTGCAGACCTATTACAATAGTCTTTTATGCTTTGCCGACCACCGGCCACTAATTTAACCACACGTCACCTTTTTTCAGTTTTCGAAATTTCCAAAACTTACCGGTTCATTAAAGGGTCCGACCATGTTACATATAATATTTGAAATTTTATAGTATGAACTGTCTTTGTCAAAATTTTATCTTAATTTTAAAAACTGATTGAATTTTCTTTCTATGTTAATTTTAAACATCGTTAAAAATTTCTTTATGTGATTTTGAAGGGTGCCATGCATAAAGAAGGGAGGCATAAGATTCACAATCAACGGTCACTCGTACTTCAATCTGGTTTTGATCACAAACGTTGGAGGTGCTGGTGATGTTCACGGTGTGTCCATCAAAGGGTCAAAAACTGGTTGGCAACCCATGTCAAGGAACTGGGGGCAAAACTGGCAAAGCAACTCATACCTCAACGGCCAGAGCCTCTCCTTCAAGGTCACAACCAGCGACGGCCGTACCGTGGTCGCCAACGACGTTGCTCCGGCGGGATGGTCCTTTGGGCAAACATTCAGCGACAGCCGCGTACAATTCTGATAAAAAAAAAAGGGAAACAAATACAGTAGAACAAAACTAGTGTGTTTTAAAAACAAAATGTTTAGTTTGGGGTGAATTTAGAGTCAAAAATGAAAAGGGCTTATTTTAAAAAGGGCACTTTGTCATTTAAGATTAAATTATGGGGTCATTATGGTATGTTCTGCTCTCTTTTGGAAAGGCAGACAGAGATTCGGCAGCGGTGGGCATCAACCACCCGCCACTCTATTTGTTAGGTTCAATTTAAATTACTTAATGTCTCGTCGAGTTTGGTTTTATTTTAGTGGTTGTTGGTTGTAATGTGTTTTATATTTGATTACTTGGTTGTACGGTTTGCTGAAGAATAAAGTTTTCCTCTCTTCGTGAGGATGAAAAATGAAAATGAATGCTTGAATTTTTTTTATTTATTTTGTCATTTATGCTTTGACACTTTTATGTGATTTGAAACCATCTACAAGAACAAGATAACGAATTAAAATTTTGAGACGACTAAAATTTGTGGCAGTAGAGCATTTTGGGCCTAAAATCTGTAACCTCCCTCTCTTTTTCATCAATGAAGACTTGGGTTACAACTTACAAGCCTAAACCCAAATTTGGATTATCATCTCCTTTGAGCTTAGGCTTTTTATCCTCTTACCACGTCGGCTTGCGTCCGACACAGTTTGTGTGTGGTTCTGTACTTGAATTTTCTGCAGAGACAAACAGACACAAGTATATTTTTTCTGCTAAAACTCACCCGTCTGTTTACACTCGCTTTATTTGACACAAAATAATTTAAGGAAGAACAAAAGAAAGAACTCAAGGAGAGTGATGGGGAAATACAAGAAAGCACGAATCTTCCCGGTTATGGAAGCATGTAAAAATGATGTGACCACAATTTCACACGGGTCAATGTCAAGGCCATTGGCAATATTGGAGTCCCCGAGAGCATCTCCATCACATTAATCAAATTTAACTTTTGAATAAATTTAATCAAAATTTTATCTAAAAATGTGCTTACAGCAAATTAGGTCTATTGGAATTAGTTACTAGTAAATAGTTACTTCACGCTAGTTATTTCTTCATCTCGTTTCTCTCCCCTTCATCATTTTCATCCATTTTTTTCACAAATTTTTTCTTCCTTCCCAAAACTCAACATCATTTATATTCAAAAGCTCTAAACTTTTGTGGGTTAACCAAAAATTCAAAGAAAATAAAATGAATTTCCAAATTTTTGTTGTTTATGGATTATTAATTGACTTAGACTTTTCGTATATGGTTGTAAAATGTTTGATTTTTTGGGCATTTGGTAAATAGAGGTTTTGATGTTTCACAGCTTTCAGATGATGACCGGGAATGCCAAATTATAACGAACAGAGTTTGAGTATGATAATTTTAACACATTTAACAATTATTATAAAAAAAATTTAGAAGTTTTACCATAAATCACAGTGGTAATATTAGAGTAAAATGATGCTCCTTACTTTCTTGGAGGCGAAAAATATTCTTCATTACATATATCGTTTCTCAAATAAGGACTTGAAGTTTATAGGTATGCTCTCATTTCCTTTTGAGATTGATTTCCATTTGAAATTGTAGCTACTACATTTTGCTCCAAATTCATTATATTCAATTTCACCGTTAAAATGGACATATCTATTTGAATTGTTAAAAAAACTAGATATATATATATATATGTAGTGAATTGCATGAATTATTAGTTAGATTGATTTTACACAAAAAATATGCATATTTATTTGATCCGTTAAAAACTAGCTGTTGTTGAAAAAATATATTGTTATATATTTAAATTTGAAAAAAATGAATTTAATATTCAAGATCGGTGAAAAATATAGTCTGATTTTTGTAACTGTAAGCTAATTATTACTGAATTTTGGATCGTTTAGTTAAATTTATCCAAAAATTTAGTTAGTCTGATATATATATTCTAACACCCCGTTGAAATGTGGCCGGTCCATGGTTAAACCGGGTGCTTTGCTTCCGCATCGGATTTTGCAGTATGTGGATTGTGAGGATGTCCGGCGGCCAGTGGCGGAGCGTCAGTGAGAGCAAATGGTGGACGAAATGTATTTGACATGCTGGAAGTTCAGCTTCAACAACTGCTTGGCCGTGGCTTGCGGCGGTGGGGCCCTAACGGTGGCTCTGTCCCTGCTGATTTCTCCAACTGAGTAAAAAGCCATGGAGAGGGAAGGTGATCTCTTTCAGCCCAATCCCCGAGGTACATTGTATTGAAGAAAGGTTTGATCTTTATGAGCCCGAATGCGAGCTTGTGACAAATTTGAAATGGCATTGTGTGGTGAATTTCGAGAAGGTGTTTGATTTAATTCTGAAAGTGGCTGTGGAAGAATGTAAAGCCGGAGCAAATTATCAAAATGGTGTTTGCATTTACAAGATTCTATGAGTTCAATTCAGGCTTCTTGTTGTGGGAATAGATGGGAGAGTATGCTCTGTAGTAAATCTAGCAGTAGCAGCTCATGAGGAATCAGCCCAGTGTGGGTGGGCTTTAAAAACCAGCACCACAGCTCAAGTAGATGTCCAAAAGAATGAAGCTGTGGCCTGTAGGGGATGAATGCTGGGCTTAAATTGCAGTCCAACGTTTGGTCTCAGGATAGTTTGTCCCTCTATCCAAGGCCATCTTTAACCATAGGCTGAATCTAAATTGTTTGAAAATTGGGTAAAGCGATCTTTAACTACAAGGCCGAGTGCATATTTCTAGGTCAAGGGGAAAGTGTATATAAAATTTGTAGTGAAGTAAAGCCGAATTCTTTTTGCAATTTGGTGGAATTGTGACATCCCCATATACTCCCTTTTTTATGATTTTTTTTTTGTCCTACAGAAAATAATGATACAATATTAAAATAGTAATAATTTAGTTTTAAATTATTGGAGATAATAAACTATAATACTACACTATTCATCAAAAAAAATTAAGGCGCCTAAAGTTTGAGATACGATCTCCACAGAAAGATGTTATCATGATACTAAGATTTAAAACCTCATACCACATAATAAGATGAATGCTATTTGTTTATGACCAACTCCCTTTTGGTTCATTGTAAAGTGAATTGCAAAATTTCCAATTTGATCCAATCGAATTTGACTAATCCAAATTGATACTAAATTGGATCGTGGCATGGAGCAATTGTCGCCAAATCTAATCCAGTTATAGGTTTTTCAATAGATTTAGAGGTCGCATTTGATGAGCAGAATTATACTAAATTGAATAACTCTCAAATTGAATTTTGAATGTCAATATAGATGTTATTTTATTGTCGAGGAGGAATAGTTAGGATTAGACATAAGATACGACTTTTCTTTTTTTGATCCTAGTATTTTGAAAAGAATGAATTGTGTTGAAGCGTTAAATATTCCAACTGTCGAGTACTCGTTGCCCAATCACCAAATGACGCGTGTCCCTCTTGTGACCTGTCAACTTAAGTGGATCGCGGGTCTCCGTTAGTACGGGCACCGGTGTGGTGCCAGCCTAAGGCTCTCCGACGACCAAGTCAGTTACTTTCGTTCGTAAGAGGAAGCAGTAAATGGTAAGTTCGGTAGAGTAATTGTAATAGTAAAACTTAGTTACCTTTATTGGGAAATGTGTATCCTTTATGTATAGGTAGGTGGGATGTTCAATTCCCAAAGTTCCGATGTGGGACAAATGTTTCTCGATTTACGTGCGGACACGTGTTACGTAAATTGAGAGTGGATATGCTTCCACGTGGCATCCCGCATTGGGCCCGGTGTTAGGGCTGTCGCAAGTATGGTGTTCTTGGGCCTTGAGCGTTGTCAGGGCTTTAAGTATACGGCCCAGTGGGTCTGGTCAGATATGGTGTCAACAAATTGTATAAGTTTTCTTCCTTCTCTATTTAACCTAATCACTTTACAATGAAAACATATTCATGTTTTTATTCAAAATATATTATTTTTGATGTGTTATTCAATTCAATTCACCCCGCTCACCATATGAGTTCAAATTTTCTTTCAAATAACCTTAAATTGTTGATAATTCATCCAATTCCAAATATCTCTAAGCTAAAATGTAAGAAACAAAATATTATATGATCCAATCAAAATCCACTAAATTATTGAAATCAACTAAAATTGAACTAAATTGGATTGAATGATTGAATTTCAGAATGGTATCTTCAACATCCCCGATTTTTAGCAGAGCAAATTATTTGTTGAAAACCTTCATTACAAGCTAGTTTGAGCCAGCCACTTGCCAGGTGGCCAGAGATTCTAATCTTCATATCTGAAAATCTTCCTACGTGGCCAAAAGTGGGACCCTACGGCATGTCCCTTAGCCAACAGAAAGAAAGATATAGATTTGTGGATACAGCCCTAAAGATAAAAGGATAAGCCCCAAAGACTTTCCATTGGCTAATCTCTTACCTCAAACACATCATCACCATTGAACCCCAAAAATCTCTGAAACCAACGGTCGAATCTCATCAAACAACAACCACCACAGGAGTCACATTGACAATTTGACATCAAAGATACAAAAGCCATGGACTCACACCACAAATCTATACTTCCATTTAGCACCTACCATCTAATAATAACCTCTGCACCAGCAAAACCCCCCTGCCTGAAAATCCATTTTCTTGACCAAAATTCAGGTGGGAGAAGATGGCAACAGTCACAACTCAAGCCTCAGCGGCCGTTTTCCCGTGCATCTCAAAATCGAGGTTCCTTACTGGTTCAACTTCTGGTAAATTAAATAGGGAAGTGTCCATTAAGACCATGGCTTCTTCTCCAACTTCCTCTTCTCTTAAAGTTGAGGCCAAGAAGGGTGAGTGGTTACCTGGCTTGGCTTCACCAGGCTACCTCACTGGCAGGTATGTTTACAATTTATCATTTACACGAAGCTGTATTGTCAATTTGCCCACTGAACTCGTGTTCCCTGCCAATTGGGCAACAAAAGTTTAAGAGGCAAATTGGCAAATTACTCTCTACACCATCTGCCTTGTGATGAAGTAAACTGCAAATTTGACTGATGTGGTTTTGTGGGCAGTCTGCCTGGTGACAATGGATTTGATCCTCTAGGGCTTGCTGAGGACCCAGAGAACTTGAAGTGGTTTGTGCAAGCTGAGCTTGTGAATGGGAGATGGGCAATGCTGGGTGTTGCTGGGATGCTGCTGCCTGAGGTTTTCACAAGCATTGGGATTATTAATGTTCCCAAGTGGTATGATGCTGGAAAAGCTGAGTACTTTGCATCTTCATCGACCCTTTTCGTGATTGAGTTCATCTTGTTCCACTACGTCGAGATCAGACGGTGGCAAGACATCAAGAACCCAGGGAGTGTGAACCAGGACCCTATCTTCAAACAATACAGCTTGCCCCCAAATGAGGTGGGTTACCCAGGTGGCATCTTCAACCCTCTCAACTTCGCACCGACACTCGAAGCCAAGGAGAAGGAAATTGCCAATGGTATGTGTTCAGTCATGGGTCTAATGTGTTTGAAATTTGCTTAAAAGGGTTTGCTTTGTTTGAAGTGAGCTCTAAATTCTAATGTGTTGCAGGGAGATTGGCAATGTTGGCATTCCTGGGTTTTATTGTTCAACACAATGTGACTGGAAAAGGGCCATTTGACAACCTTTTGCAGCACCTCTCAGACCCATGGCATAACACCATTGTCCAAACACTTAGAGGATTCTAGAGCTGCTAAAAACAAGAAAAGAAGAAGGGCAAAAGCATGTTGGGTTTATTTTGTAACAATGAGAGATTCTAATGGTCTTTGAGTGAGATATGGTGTGAGCGTCAATGTAGAACATAAGGGTTTTACTACTGTACAGGAACCATGAATGCACTAAATATTGTCATTCTCTTTACATAAATTTGCTAAAACCCAATGATTCAAGTTGCTTTCATTTTCTATGAGTAACAATTTACAGTATGGTGAATTAAGGAACCAAAACAAGTTGATATAAGGAAAACTAGGATGATCCTATATGTCTTCTGGTATATATACAGGTTTAATCTAAGCCACAAAATAGCCAATGAGCATCTGTACATCTAATGAATAACTTTTACAATTTCACTTCATTGAGTTGGTATGCGATGCCCCTAAATCCTTCCACAGTTTCTTCAGCTACAATCCCAAGTTTGGTTGCTACCAAAGAACCAAAAAAAAAAAAAAACATAGAACCACAGGGCATCAATTGAATGATAAGATACAAAGACCACTATCTGCTTATAAGCTTGGGAAATCAGAATGAAAAATCAATAAAAATGAATGTACATCTCACCTGCTGCTGGTGGTATGTATTCTCCTTGTAGACAGAGATGCCCGTAGGCCCAGATGAAGAAAGCCAAGCATGATGATCATTGTCATACAAAGATCTAGGCAGTTCAAAGTTGCTGCTTACGTGATAATCTCCTGGATTTGTTGGCAAATTCATTTCCATTCCTGGCTTCGATTTCTTATCATCCACATGAGAATTACAATATGATGTATACGCATATTGCTCACCGGGTTCTATACTTAAACAAGCATTTATGTCAAACTCATTCAAGCCACCACCACCTCCTTCCATATTCGGAATTTGTCCCATATTATCTAGGTGTCCTGGATCACCAACCTCGGATTGTTTTCCGGTGCCAAAGTAACCAGTACATTGAGGAACTGAAGCATTTGTAGAGCATTCCACATCTCTAGGGAGAGAGAGAGCAAAAAAAGTCAATTTATTAATAGAACAAAATAACTGTCTGCTGTAACAGAGTATAGGATCATAGCATCAGTAATACATCAGAAATCAATTTCTCAGGCTTCGGGCACTTTGGGTAAGCTCATTGGTAGATGTAAAAGATCAGTAGACTAACCTATGTGGCAGATAATTCAGCTCATTGCATAATATCATGTGTTGATTATCACTATTGAGAAGCCAAGTTAAAGGTTGAGCTTCTTGCATACCACCCACTAACAAAGATGAAGGCACTCCACCTTGAAACTGTCATGCAAGGAAATTCAATCTTCAGCTTTTGTCAATGAGACAGAGATTCTTCATTAGCTAAATTATTCATTACCTGGTTTGTGCAATCTAGTGACGTTAATGGGTGTTTTCCCAAATTTTCCTACAAGAAAAGTACGCAGCATATCAGTATCAATCCACTCCGAAGGATCTGTTAACACAGGTGAACACACTGGCAGCATTCATCCTCTAGCTCAACATTTTTAAGGTAGAACAGGCGATCAGCACACCTTAAACTCACCATGACACCAAAACCAACCAAAGCCATTTGTCTGATTACACTATCATTATTTTTTCTTTCACATTGGAAGCCTTAGAACTTAATTTGCAACTATGTAATATGAAAACAAATTGATACCTTGTGCATACGTGTCTGGTTGATTGATTCTTTAAGCATGTCTTCCATCTGGCTTAGCTGTTCAAGATTGTCAACCTTATCTGGGTTACTCCAAATGCTGAAAAAGTGGCAAGAGTTTAACTTATCGTATGGATTCTTTCATACATATTGATCTGTGATTTCACTAGTGAAATTAAGTTGTTTTAGTGGAAAGTTGAATAGGAAAAAGAGTTCTTTCATACATATTGATCTGTGATTTCACTAGTGAAATTAAGTTGTTTTAGTGGAAAGTTGAATAGGAAAAAGAGTCGACATAAACATGATACCACCGAGCAAAAACAATTCAAACCTGCTTGTTCAGACTTCAAACAAACAGTTCATTACGTAATTTCTAAGAATCTTTCTAGGCTCCATAAAATCAGGTTATCTTCATACAAGCCAACATGTCTAATACTTCAACTTGGTTGGTACTACTTACTATACAGTCCGTATGAAAATAGTTTCGGAAAGCTGAGGCTCCAACATTTTCAAAACCTATGGCACAACATATAACATGAGAGTAAAAAATATGACCCAAAAAATGAATCCAAAATACTACCTAAGCTTGCAAACAACTTAATCACTTTTCCTTATTTCTTTCTTTAGTAAACTATCAACTTAATCCTTTGAAATTACCTTATATAGAATAGACACTTTTAAAAATATATAAAGTTATAATCAAGCAATATGACGACCACGACGAAAAAGAAAAAAGCAATACTTTAACAACCAAAAGCTCCAAAGGTGCACCTCATTCTCTTATGTACTTCGGTAAGTTCTGCTTGCAATACCCTTACTTCATTAGTCAACTCCTGCAAATAAAAATTTATCAGAAAACATCATATGTATTCAATAATTATGTATTATATATAAAGCAATGTAATTGGTAAGCTGGTAAGTAATTCATACCTGAACTGTCTGAGTGCTGAAGAAACAGAAGGGAAAGTTTTATTAGAAAAAAAGAAGGTCACTTGATATTCCCAGAGGTTTTACCATAAGAAATGAAAATTTAGATAAAAGTACATAGTTGAATTCACGAAAACTTAAAAATTTTGATAAAATTAATCATCTACCTTGAATTCATGAAATCTTGTACGTTTACATCATGGTCCAACTTCCTAAAAGTTTTCTTCAGTGCCTATATCCTCAAAAAGAACACCAAAATGCAAGTAAAGACTGAATTAAGAGACAGCAATAACTTTTGATACAACAATGACAAAAGAAACAAATGTTCCCATCTGAAATTCTTCCATCCACGAAATTCTTACTTCAAGGCTCTCCAATTTCCTGTTCCAGTCAAATGGAAAAATAGTTAGCTGTAATGCCATCCAAATTCAATCAAGCTAGAAATGAGAAAGTCAAAATCTCATTGCAAGTTTATCACCTTTTTGCTCTCTCCTGTGGAGTTAATTGGGCAAACTTTGCAATGATATCGTCAAAATTACTGAAAAAAATAAAGAAACAAAATTACCTATATTAGCATACGATATTAAAAGATATGCCAATGTATCACTAAACATTGTCATCAAAAACCATGTATGACTAAAAACTTGCTATTTCCAATACCCCAAAATAAAAAATAAAAAGGCGCTACCTGCGGTCCCCTTGGAGTAATGTAGGCCTTCCGGATGGGGAAAACATGAGAAGGACAATATCTACATCACATAATATTGACAATTCTTTTGCTTTCTTCAAGATTCCATTCCTCCGTTTTGAAAACGTAACCTGTCTGTTACCACTGCTCTCCAATTTCTTTATCTTTAACTTAACCCTTCCCATCCTGCAATTCAATAAACAAAACCCCTTGAAAGTCTTATGAAAAACCAGCTGCCAAATTTCTCAATGCCCAGAAACAACTGAATTTAGGTATCCTTGTTTCTCGTTGAAATGTACTTCTCGAACGAAGCTTTCATCCCAGGCAGAACTCGATATTCACCATTTATTTAAAATAAAAAAGATGAGAACTTTCACCCCAATTATGAACGAAGTATATATTTTGAAGCTGCCCACGATTTCACAGACAGGGAAATGAACATAACAATCCAATTTTCGATTGGGGCTCATAAATGTAAGCTTCCTTTTCTTTCTATGCAGAGAAAACAGAGCTTACTTTCATAAAAGTGGACAATCTCGTGAAAAATATTAATCAAACCTTAAATCCCAGAAACACAACAAAGACCTGATGACGAGGACAACCAAAATCTATACAAACACGAACAACATCAATGGGACAATTACATGTTTTTGATGAAACGGAAACTCAAAAAGAAAAGAACCCAAAAAGGGTAATAGCAGAAAAAAAAAATGGAGGGAAAGAAATGCGCAATAAGATTGAAGCTTACGGATTTGCGCACGACGGGTCAAGCTGAGATTTCGCTTGTGAAAATGAGCAGAACCACCGGCAGAAAGTTACTGCGTAGAGAGAGAAACAGAGTGTGTATGTGTGCGTGTGTGTGAGCCAGAGAGAGAGAGAGCGAGAGGTGTAATGAACGGTGCGCTTTGTGAGCTTGGAGTATTGGGGCAATGGGCATGGAGATTTAGCACCGAAGACAAAAACAAAATAAAAAAATCTCGGGCTGCGATTGTGAAGAGCTTCTCGGCCAAGAAAGCCTACATGGCTTTGTTTGCGTTAACATGGTAAAGTGTGGCTATTTTATGACGGTTCGCATTGTCACATGCGACTAATTTCATGAGAAACAGACTTTATATTAGAGGGCAATAATTATTGAGCATGCGACCAAACGGAAGCCAATTAAAAAGCCTATTTTCCTTGTAAAAGTGATCATTTTATCCAACACTTTCTCTATGGCTAAGGGTGGCTTCAAATCCTACTGCACGATAGTTTGGAAATTAAAAAAACTTTCCTTCAGGCCTCAATTTTCTCCAAACTTTATTCTAGTGTCAGGAGGTTTTAGTGGAACGGTCTATCTAGTCACATTTTTTTTAATACATTGGAGGTGAGAATGGCACGAGATTAATCCTCACTACAAGGTATTCTAGAGTTAGGAGGAGGTGTTAGTAGGCAGGTTTTATCAAAGTTATAGTCTGTCAAGCGCTACTTAATTACAAGCCCATCCTACTAAATTGGACGTTAGTAGGAAAGTCGATCTTGTTAGAGTTTATGACCTCCATCCAAAGGTTTATTCTAAAATTTGGAGGTGTTAGAAGGAAGGTTGATCTTGTCACATTTTTTTAGTATTATTACAAAAAAGGGTATCCCTATATTATAATTTAGCTTATTACTCACAATGTTCTTCCTTAACTAGTTATTAAATCTCAGTTTATTCCTACAAGTTTAAATCATTGCAATGTACTGTCAGAACTCTCCTTCTGTCACTTCCATTGCTCCGAACCATTAACCTTTTATTTTAGAATGCTTACGTGCCATCATATGATTGAGTGTTTTATTTATTTTGTAACAAAATATTAAATCTAATGTTAGAAAAGAAAAAAATAAAGATGAAGAATATTGAAGAACATTCAACCCGTCTGGTTTTTTCAATCCATTTCCATGCCTACCCTCATAATCAATCTGATCCTATGGTGTTCAACCCATGATGGATTCTAACAAAAAAAAAAAAAAAAAAAACTCAATCCCAAATCTTACTTCAATTTCCATTCTTTATCAGATCGATAAAAAAAACAAGAGTTGATGCTTCTTCATCTTTCACATCTCTGAGATTTTCTTCAATTCATTTCCAACCTTCCAATCTAATCTGGGTTTTTCTTCAGATTGAAGGTCATTGAGTTCTATCAGTATATTACAACGATTTAGAGTTGTGGGAGCAAATTGAGAGCAAATTGAGATTAAATGACTGATTAGAGTAGTATTTTGGGTAATAAGCCTTATAATTTAGAGGTGGGATCGGCATGTGGCAAAATGAAACCCAATACAACGGTCTATAGGGGTAGCCTCAAATCATCAAGGGACAATAGGTTGGAAAGTTTACCAAGTGAAACCCAATACGAGGGTCTCTAGAATGAGTTTGGTTAGCTATCTACAATCATTGGAGCCAAAACACATGCTATATTAGACTTGCATTTGAATTGATATCCAATAAATGTAACATTTGTTTGGAATTAAAAAATGGGTTACACTTTAATTGACCAATTGAAGGAATAAAGGACGGCACCATGTGAGTTACCTCCCTCATCCTTAAGACAAATCAATCTCAATACTTCCATTACACTGATAATGATTGAGAGATACTGCTCTTAGTCTGAGAGCCAAAAGCTGCTTCCTCTAATTCCCGCCTTGTCAATAGCCTAGTTGTGGGTACGAACTTTGCATTTGAGGTAGCTTCAAAGGCATAAAATTCGGTTCTGAGTGCCTCAACAGTTTTGTCAAGAAAACAGATCTTGGGATGTAGTCCTTCATGCAGCAAATGAATTCCAAATGGTTCCTTGACTGCAAACAGAAATAGATAGCATAGACATCAGAATATAGGCAATATTGATAGCAAGCAATAGCTGCGAAATTCACATGTTTACTATGGCTACATGGGAAACACAGGTTGAACCACCAAAAACTTCAAGAGACGTAAAATAATGATAAGATTTGACAAGTTTTCAGCATACTAATCGAAGCAAGTGACTCGAGTAAAGATTGCAAAGCTCTTTTTTTATTACAAGTGCAGCAAAAAGTAGACTCTGGGAGCACTCCGCAACGGGCAAGGACCCTCTCCGGATCTGCTAATCCTAATGGTCTGGACCAATTATTAATAGCCACAGGATCAAATCCAAGGGCTGAGGAGAAGTTTCAACCTTTGACCCCAAGTTTTCTACCCACACTCAATTTTTTACTTTCTTGACACTTCCAAGTTCCAACTACAGCTTTCTGGTAACTCTCTCTCTCTCTGCACTTGGGCACTATAGTAGGAATCCATTCAGATCAGAGCCTGGAACCGGAAGACGTCCCTTGCGCGCATAGGTTTTCAAGGCGGTGTCGATGGCGATGAGTTCTTGCTCGTTGACAACAAATCGGATCGGACCGACACTTCCGAGCACAGTGATGCTGATCAGGAGCCGGTTGCACTTGGCGGCGTTGTTCTCATTCTTCTTAGGATCGTATAGAAACATCTTCGCCGTTTCTTAAGCCTAAATCAATCAAAGCAAATCAAACGATTTCTTAATCCGAAATCAAATCCAATTACCCCATTTATCTTTTTGTTAAACACCTGCATCCCTTTTATCACAAAAGGAAAAATATGAACATGTTGGTTCAGATCACGGTTCAAAATGGCGGCCGCCTAATCTAATTAGGCGCTCAAGGGTGAGAAATCACTCAGCATAATGATTAACTGTTTAACTGAGTTTATGGGTACATCATTATACATATTTATTTATATAAGTTCTTATATATAGAGATTTAGTTATATAAATTATTTTATTTATTAAATATTTAGTTAATAATATAAGTATTAATTAAAATAAAGTTAATAAATTAAAAAATATACAATGTTGTATAATAAAATTAATAAAAAAAACTTACATTTTTAACATTTATGATTCATAACTCAATTTATTTATCAAGATTATTAATTTTTGTTTTGAAATTATTTGATTGTATTCATTATATTATTATTTTTTTCCAAATTTTGTATTAAAATAAAAAAACTAGGCCCGTCTAATCGCCTAGTCGCTAAACCCCTATCGACCTTCATAGGAGCGCCTAATGCCATCTTGAACCTTGGTTCAGACACAAAAAAAGAATTTTAATTTCCATTATTTTCTAATAAAAAGTAATTCTAAATTTTTCTCACCCAAAATGGGAGGGTGGGAGAGTTGGGCAACTTGTGTTGAAGCAATCAGTGAACACAAATTTTCACCATTACAAAATAAAAAAAAATACAAATTGTGTCCTCAATTTAACTTACCCTGTCCAGGGAAAGATTTTTACCTGCTTGAGTTTTGAATAGCGCCAATTAGCTCTCATCATTTGGCGAGAAAGCCCATGGGCATGTGGATACCCACTAAACCCATTGACAAAAAGCCCAACTCGACCCGGCTCGAAAGTTAGTGGGTTAGACTTGGGATTGGTGTATTCAAACCCGATAAGCTCGATAGGTCTGGTAAGCCCAGCCTGACCCGCCCATATAATCCTGGCTCGTAAGTCCGAATATATAAAATAATTATTAAATACAAATTATTGTGTTTCCTTTATATATGATTCTTTCTTGATTTTTGTTTATGGTTTATGTGTGCTACTGTTGAAGAAATGACTTCTATGTGAATCTAATCTTGTTTGTAATAAGATTGTTCCGTGAGTAATGAAGTGAAGTAAAGTTTTACTCTTTCTATTACTGTGGATTTCATGATTATGATCCAAATATGGTCTAGGGTGTCTTTTGTATTCATGTGTTGAGTTCTCTCATAACTGTGACTTTTTCTATTTCAACTTTGGCTAGCCTAACAAAATTGAAGCTTAGACACAATTGACATTGTTTTTTCCGTTAGGATATTAAAATCAGGAAATCAATACAACTATGCCTTATATTTTTGACATGATCGATATCACTGTTTTTTTTAATCATCTTTGCACAATTATATCCATTTGCATAAACAACATATAGTCATAATCAATTTTAGATGAACATACAGTCACAATTTTTTTTTAACACACGATTTATCTTAGGTTGCAAGGAACAAGAATTTGATGATGAAGTTATAATATATTTTTTAAAAGTGGATGGATGCAGTCACTGGATTTGCTTTAGGTTGTAATAATAAGAATTTGTTTAAGGTTGCTTTAACATACAAGCACTTAATAAATGTAGTGATGATGAGATTGAGGTGGTTGAGAGTGAAAGCGAGTTAATTTAATGATAAAGTCGTAATATTTTATTTTTTCTTTCATATTTTTTTTCTAACTCCAAAATTTGTTGAACAAGTTTTTTTTGATAGGTTGAACTAGTTATTTCTAAAAGTCCACTTGAGCCCGGTCCGAATGAGCTTATTAGGTCCGACTCGTAAAGCCCGATAAAAACCCAGCTCGACAAAGTGCTTGGGCTTTTATATTTATGATTAAACCCGCCCGGCCCGACCCGGTACTTTTGAAATTATGAAATAACCCCAATTCGGCCCGACCCAAGCCCAAAAAATTTGAGCCGGGCTTGCCCGACCCGGCCCAATGATCAGGGTTAGCGCCAACTTGAGCTCTTCCTATCAATGATAAATCAAAATTGAAATAAATTAATAATATTTTACCCATGTCAAAAAGAAATTCAAAATTACCTAAATTTCATCGAAAATCTAGATGTTGAAGATCTGGTGCACCCGATAAAATCCAACTCTACCTTGTGAATGAATCCATGATCGAGAATCGAACTAGTTAATTTGTTGAAAAATTTTCCCAATGCCTCCACCTCATCAACATTAATTGTGTGTGAAAAGTAAACTATATTATTGATTAATAAGTTCAAAAATAAAATAACAAACTAATTTTTTTTTTGAATGGGAGACGGACATGGAGAATTGGCAGCCAGGCGAACGACGTCGTTTAGGCCGAGGGAAGGTGGTGAGGCGAACGATGGCGATCGAAGCAACCGGCTAAGCTGAAGATGATGGCATTAACAAGACCAATCTGAGGCATGCAGACGGCATACCATACAGAGCTTCTCGCCTAGGCTCAGCAAGCTCGAACTCGTCTAAATCATTCACATCACCAACCAGGCCCGGCCCAAGCCCAAGGAGAGCAAGGTCTGGGCCTTGGGCCTCATATTGATAAAAGGCCTCAACTTGAAATAAACTCCTTTCATGTATAAAAAATTTATAAAGTATAATGCCAAAGAAAGACATGGCCTTAATCCAAAATAAACTCAACAGTCCACAGACTAATTAAACAACAGACCAATACATGTAAAATAAAAAATTTATAACATCTAATAGCTATTAAAATAAGAAAATGTGGGGACGCGAGAGGGCTCTGGTAAGGTTCCTTCAGCTTATTCCAAGGAGTGAGAGGCTCTTCAGATTATTCCAGGGTGTTGATGCAAGAAATGGATCAACTTAATCCTGCCCTGTTGAGCTTCCTTCGCGATTCCTCTCGAAATATTGTGGCCTGCACAGGAAGAGGGTAAATGCAAAGGGACACCGGTGTGATGCCGGCCGAACAGTCTCCGATGCTTAAGTCAGTTAAGTAGGAGGGTACTGTTGTAATTTAGACAGCGTGAGGGCAAGATTGTCATTATCTTTTGGAGGGGGATGCCCTTGTATTTATAGTAGCATTGAATGTGTTTGTTGGTGTTTGTCAATGTGGGATAAATGTTGCTGCCTCTAGGAGTTTGACAGGTGTCTTGTGGTGGTCCCGGATAGCATTTATGACTTGTCAGTAAGCCTTGCCGACCAGATTTGGTCTTCCTATGTCGTTCTTGGCTTTGTTGGCGTAATCTGAGGCTTGCTTGGGACTGGTAGAGCGGGAACAGGTCAGATCGGTTCGGGCCTTTGACCAGGCCGACCAGTTCAGGTATGAACAGAAGTCCCCCAAGTCGTTGACTGAGGTGGATTGCCTCGGTTGAGGGCTTGTATTGTGACTGTCGGCCTGTTCTGGTGCGTAGTATGCCAGTCCCCAGTCCCCCAAGCCCTTGAAGGAGGAAAAAAAGAAACCGAAGGAATGGAGTTTTAAAAACTGGGATTGGACGGGTGTAAGTGGGTGTCCGATCGGCCTGGGGGTACACTGCAGGGCGATCACCTTGGTCGGTCAGCGTGTGCGGGATCTTACACGATGAGGTGACCGATCGGCCTAGGAGGTAACCTGAAGGCCGATCACATGTCACTTGGATGCCAAGGTGAAGGATGTCACCTTGGTCGGTCAGCTTGCGCGGGACCTTACACGATGAGGTGACCGATCGGCCTAGGAGGTAACCTGAAGGCCGATCACATGGTGAAGGATGACACCTTGGTCGGTCAGCTTGCGCGGGACCTTACACGATGAGGTGACCGATCGGCCTAGGAGGTAACCTGAAGGCCGATCACATGTTACTTGGATGCCAAGGTAAAGGATGTCACCTTGGTCGGCCAGCTTGCGCGGGACCTTACACGATGAGGTGACCGATCGGCCTAGGAGGTAACCTGAAGGCCGATCACATGTCACTTGGATGCCAAGGTGAAGGATGTCACCTTGGTCGGTCAGCTTGCGCAGGACCTTACACGATGAGGTGACCGATCGGCCTAGGAGGTAACCTGAAGGCCGATCACATGTCACTTAGATGCCAAGGTGAAGGATGTCACCTTGGTCGGTCAGCTTGCGCGGGACCTTACACGATGAGGTGACCGATCGGCCTAGGAGGTAACCTGAAGGCCGATCACATGTCACTTGGATGCCAAGGTGAAGGATGTCACCTTGGTCGGTCAGCTTGCGCGGGACTTTACACGATGAGGTGACCGATCGGCCTAGGAGGTAACCTGAAGGCCGATCACATGTCAGTTGGATGCCAAGGTAAAGGATGTCACCTTGGGTGTGTAGTATGTTTGTAAATGCGCGTGTAAATCGAGGTGACCCTTCCGCTTATCGAGGTCGAAGTGACGGTTGGGCTGGCCGACCATGGTTATAACGGCTAGTTTTTTAACCATGGTTAGAATGGGATAGAATAAAATGCCTGGAGCCAAGTTCACTTTTTACTTTTTGCTTCCAAGTGAATTGTGAGTGTTGGTGAGAGAAGTACAAAGGCGATTTCCGGTGAAGCAAAGCGATTTCCGAACAAGGTTCACGACGGTGCTCACGGTGACTTCCAAGTAAAAACACGGTACGTAAATTTTGACCTTGTGATTTGGATTCAAGTTTGTCTTTTGCAAGAACATGGGATGAACACATATGCATGTTTGTCCCGTAGCTTCTAGATCCCATAGGTCGGTCAGTCAGGAGAGTCGTGTTGTTTCCCATTCTTAGGAGGGTTTTTTGTATTTGTAGATGGTGTCTGAAGATTCTCAAGGCACGGACGCCCGGTCTGGAAATGCCTTCGAGGATGATTCAACGGCTTCGACCGCTTCTGACACACGGTTGAGGACGAGTTGATCGGCTTCAACTTCAGGGACATCTCGGCCAGAGGTGAATCTGAGGTCGCAGGCCGAGGAAGATAGGAATCTGGAGGAGGAGCTTGAGAAAGCTTTTGCCCAGATGCCAGACGAGGCTGTTTCAGCCATTGGTGAGGCCGAACGGTTGATCGTTGATGTAGATTCGGTGGGGCAGACTGTAACGACCCGTCCCGGAATTCGGGATTATATTACGAACTAATCATAATTAGCAGGGTTAATCGGTAATTAGTTGGGCGAACTCGGACGAACGGTGCAAAATGACCGTTTTTCCCCTGGTCGTGGGCAAAATGTTGACTTTTAGTTCGGACGGTCAAATGGACTTTGACCAATGACCGTGACGTAGTTTGGGACGTCACGAGTTCATAGACTGGCGGCACGTTTGATTCCGACGTTCGTGGCGAAAGTTATGACGTTCGGAAGTCCAGGGGCATTCCCGTAATTTTGGCGAAATAAGGGAAAATGTTGACTGTTTGATCGGGAGGTCCGATGGCCGAGGGCCAAGGACCGTTAGGAAGGTCTCGATGCCCTGAGTTCGTAGACAAGCGGCACACATCAATCGGAGTTCGGATGACCGAGTTACGGGCCTGGATGCGTGATGGGCATTTTGGTAATTTGTCAATTGGAGGGCAAAATGGTAATTTCACAGGGTATTGTTTGAGCGGTTACTGTAGCACACCGGGGGGGGGGGGGGGGCGTCAGGGCACCACCGTGTGTGGTGTTTCTGAACGGTGCAATTTTTAATTGAGTAGTGGGCTGTCTCAGTGGGGATTAAACTATGTATTCTGAGACAATTGAGGTTGGGACTGAAGCCATGGACAGGCACGGGAAGCATTTTTCAATTCCTTGATTTCTCTGTTGCGGGAAGCAGTTTCACAGTGGCAGTAGACGGTCTCCCACGAGTTGCCGTCCATTTCGATCGACTAACAAAGTGCCGCTGAGATGAGGAGTTCATTTGGATTCAGTTGGAAGTTGAGAGATTGGGAGAACGGTGAGGGAACCCGTTTCTGGAAATTGGAGGGAAAAATTGGTTTTCAATTTTTGGGGTCATTTGGGCTGAACTGAGGGCCGTATTAGACTACTGGGTACACTACGAACTCAACCACGAAGGAATTGAGGGGGGTCGATCGCTGTCTGTCCAGGAACCCAGGTTCCAGATTCTGGAAAATCGCAGAGCTGTGGATGATCACTTCCAGGTAATGTCGTGTCCAATTGATCTTGTATTTCAGTTCCTTTTAGGCCTAGAATCCTTACTGTGAAGTTAATTTGAGTTTGATTAAGAAAACACAGAGTTTGGGTGATCGACCTGTTTGGGTGATCACGGGTCGTGGGTCTGATTTCGGGACGGTTATGTTGAATCGAGGACATGGAACTCTAATTGGATGGTTAATGATAATTTTAGGATCAAAATCAGATGAAATCGAGGTCGAATTGATAGCTATTTAACCGGGTTGTCACGCGGGTTGCAGGACCCGTATTGCAGGGAAACGGGCGAGGAAGACGACTGTTCACCGTTACTGTAGCTGGCGCGTGGGTTTCATACACAGTTACTCACGGCGGCGCGTGATGGCGCGTGGTCACGAATTCCGAGGTACGGTCAACACGAATTTTATCCTATACGTTATAACGAACATTTTAGCGTTGGTTTCGTGTCAGTCGGATCCCGTTCGGATACTTTTCGGGATGTCCGAAGGTTTTAAGTCGGGTTTAAAAATAATTAAAAATTCAGGAAAATTTCGGGACTTGAATAGGATGTTATTGGGGAGGTTAGTAACCCTCTAATGTGATATGAACAGGTTCGGGAGTCCCGGTGTTAGTAACGAGGCCCGGGAGGGCCGGTGGCACGCGTATCGAGGCGCTCGATTAAATGGTCTGTGAGTGGACATTGGTTTTGATAAATTCTATGCATGCATAACTATTTCATGATTGTTATAATTGTTTTTATATGCTTTGATTTGGATATCGGTGAATTTATGTGATTTCACGCATTTCGAGGCGATTTACGGGTTTGCGCGTAAATCGAGATTTTCTGGATTTGCACTGATTTCCATGATTGTGGTTCGGAAATGATTTTATGAAACAGTTACGGGTTTGACAAAGTAAATTCGGGCTAGGGGCCCAGTTGATTTAAGAAATCGGGCCAAGGGCCCAGTTAAGTTATATATGTGATTTCGGGTCAGGGACCCTAAAATGGAATTGAATAAATGATTTCGGATTTAATAATCAAATAATTGGACTTATGACGGTTTTATGGAAATTCGGGGCAGGGTCCTTGTGATATTTCGGAAATGAATAATAAAATGTGTTCCATAAAACCATCTCGATACGAGGATATATATTGGTCTCCTCCAGGTGTCTGGGACACTGGGGAAGTCACGGTGCATTGCCTGCGAGGGGTCATTGTACTGAGCGGCCGGACCGTATAGTGACTCAGGAGCAGGATTGCTATGATTAGACGTCTGGGACGTCAGACATCTGGGATGTCAGAGATATGGACCCGGTGAGACCCCAGGCAGCACGCGTCGCTTAATACCGTGAGATATGACGTCTGGGACGTCAAGCGTCTGGGACGCTAGGCATTCGGGATGCCGGAGATGGTAAAGTAATAAACATGTGCCACTGGATTTATGAAATAACTTTTGGATTGATTTTTGGATTGAAACTATGTTTGCGGTTTCCGGGCTAAGGCCCTAAGGGTTATTTCAAATAAAGATTTGATTATTGGTTTTTGATGCATGCATATGTTTTTACTGAGGGGCATAAATGTCTTATAAAATGTATTTTACGAACTTGTTTATTTTCGTTCACTCACAGCTTTTGGTTTTTAATGCCCTTAAGGTTGAGCGCGGATGCGACTGCAGCAGGGGACCGGGACATCGCATGCCTCCTCCATCGATCCTGGCGCACTATGGATGCCCGTAGGGGCAATGGCGTTGGGTTATCCCTTGTCTGACACTTCGTGTCAGACGGGAGCACGTCACATCCCGTGATAATCCCGGGGGGGATTGGGATGGGTCGTGTCACAGACCGATGTTTTTGAAGGCATACCACTTGTGTCAGGTCGGTCGAGGGAAAAAGAAGCAGTGGGGACAAGCGATCAAGATGCGACATCCAGGCCGATGTTGATTGAGATTGACGTGGATAATGCAATGAAGCAGGTGACCATTGCGACGTCCGTCTATCACATTGATCGTCAGCTGAGTACGATCAAATGGGATGACATTCAGGCATACCGAGAGGCGTTTCACGTGCCCGATTCAATTGTGATGCGGCTGATTGGGGATAGGGACATGCCGAGTGATCCTCCGGAGCCTTGGACGACCTTCCACCCGGATGTCTTCACGCATGGAGTCGTCCTGCCCCTCCATCCTTGGGTGCAAAGGATGGTTGCCCAGGTTGGTGTGGCCATCGGTCAAATCAACCCCAACACCTGGATTTCCCTGACAGGTGTGTACACGGCCTTCAAGCTGGCCGGGAAAGGAGAGCCGTCCTGGGGGCATATAAACTACCTCTACCAGTTTAGAAGGGATAAAACAGGGTGGATTTATGTGGAGGCTAGAGATAGGAAGACCCGGGGGCCGTTCATATGGGATATGCCCACTTCTCAAAAGGCATGGAAGCATCGTTTTGTGTTGGTTTGCGGAGACTGGGAGGGGTCCTACCTAACCGACCAAGATAGGAGAATTCCGAGGAATTATCAGTCAAAAGGTGTGACTAGTGTTAGGTTTTGTAGGTCGGTTAGGGCTTGTTTTTTTTTTTGTAGGCCGTGGCTAATGTGTCTTTGTTTTTGCAGAGGTGTTCAAGTGTCCGAGCGTGACCGACCAGGAAAAAGCTGACTGTGTGGAACTGTTCGAGAAGCTTGACCGAACAGAAAGGAGTAGGGATTTCTTGCGGCTTCCCCAGAATTTGCTGAAGGTCGGTTTGATATCAGAACTCCGTAAGTATCTTATCATCATTCCTTGGGAAATGTGTTGGGAGCATCAATATTTTATTGACCATTTGTTTTTTTTGGCAGCTCCCCCGGACTACGTGCTTACAGCAGCCACCTAGTGTTCAAACCGAATGGCGAAGATTCAAGAGATAATGAAGTAGGCTGAGGATGCCAAGGCCGAGGCACAGAAAGCTGGGGCGTCGTCCAAGGTGGACTTCAGGCAGCCCCTGAAGACGAAATCGACGGCCAGAGTTAAGCCGAGGTTGCGGCTAGCCGGGGGGTCAAGTCAAGAAGGGGTACAGCCGGCAACCGAGGTGGATGAAGCAACAGGGGAGCCCCTTGAGCCCATTTGGTAAAATAGTCTACTGCCACCACAGCGAAGTTTACCCTGCCTTTGCCCGTAGGCATTGGCCCGATAAGGTCTAGTCCCCACTGTGAGAAGGGCCACGGGCTCATCATGGAAGTGAGGGGTTCAGCTGGCAGGTGAGGGATCTGGGCGTGCCGCTGACACCTGTCGCATTGCTGTGTGAGAGCAGTGGCATCTGCGAGCATTGTTGGCCAAAAGTATCCCTGGCGGAATGCCTTGTGTGCCAAAGTGCGTGTGCCCGAATGGTCTCCGCATATGCCTTCGTGCATTTCTCGGAGTACGTAATCTCCTAGTTCTGGCGTGAGGCACTTTAGGAGCGGGGTGGTGAATCCTCGCTTATACAGATGATCATGCTGAATGATGTAGCGAGTGGCCTGCCTCCTAATTCTCTTGGCCTCCAGCCTGTTCTCTGGGAGAGAGCCATCCTGTAGGTAGGCCCTGATGGGTACCATCCATGTCGGGCTGGTGTTGATGGTGTATACAGGGTTCGGTCTGGTGCTAGGCCTGTGTTGGACTTCGACCAAAACTTGTCTCCCTTTCTTGTCATCAAGTGAGGATGCCAGTCGAGCCAGGGCATCGGCATGGCCGTTTTCCGATCTCGTGATCTTTGCAACCTCAATGTTTGTGAACGACCCAAGTAGTTGCCTGGCGAGGGCCAAGTAGAGAGTCATGGACGCGTCCTTGGCCTCGAAATTGTCGTTGATCTGGCTGACGACCAGTTGGGAGTTGCTGAAAATGCGTAGTTGCTGGGCCTCCATGTCTCTGGCGAGACGCAGGCCAGCCAGTAGAGCCTCATATTTTGCCTCATTGTTGGATGCTCGGAAGCTGAACCTTAGAGCGTACTCTAGCTTGACTTGGTCGGGGGAGGTAAGTACTAAGCCTGCCCCCGATCCGTTGTGGCAGGCTGAACCGTCGACGTACAGCGTCCAAAACGGCCATGTGGGGTCGATGCTAGAGGTAGATGGCCCTTCTCCTTCCCTGGCGGGAAGATCCTGCCTGCTAGTATCCTCAGGCGGCATGCACTGGGTGGGTTGGTAAGGGTAGTCGGCGACGAAGTCAGCCACTGCTTGTCCCTTCTCGGCAGTCTTTGCCACATAGTTAATGTCGAACTCGCTGAGCTCAATTGCCCACTTAATCAATCTGCCCGAGATGTCGGGTTTCTAGAGGACCTGCCGGAGAGGTTTATTAGTGACGACCTTGATTTCGTGTGCCTGAAAGTACCGGCGCAGTCGCCGTGCCGTTACGACCAGTGCAAGTGTCAGCTTCTCTAAGTCGGGGTAACTTGTTTCTGCATCCTGCAGAGCCTTGCTGACGTAGTAGACCGGGTTCTCGGCACCTGCCCTCCGGGTGACGAGGACTGAGCTCATTGCGGAGGTGGATACTGATAGGTAAAGGAAAAGGTGTTCCCCCGTGTCTGGTCGGGTTAAGAGCGGTGCGCTGCTCATGTACCGCTTGAGCTCTACGAATGCCTTGCTGCACTCGTCCGTCCAGTTGATTCTTTTTCCCTTGCTTTTTAGTGCCTTAAAGAAGGGAGTGCACTTATCCGTCGCCTTGGATATAAATCTTGTGAGGGCCGCTACTCGCCCTGTGAGGCTCTAGATGCCCTTGTGTGTCTGAGGGGGTTGCATGTCCATGATAGCCTTGATTTTTTCGGGGTTGGCCTCGATTCCTCTCTGACTGATCATGTACCCTAGAAACTTGCCCAAACCCACGCCGAAAATGCACTTGGCGGGGTTGAGACGCATCTTGTAGTGTTTGAGGACCTTGAACATTCTGGCCAGGTTAGGAACATGTTCGCCTGCCGTCCTGCTTTTTACAAGCATGTCATCCACGTATACCTCCATGGTTTTGCCAATCTGGTCGGCAAACATGAAGTTAACGAGGCGTTGATAGGTTGCCCCCGCGTTCTTCAGGCCAAAAGGCATGACATTATAACAATAGACTCCCAAGTTGATCCGGAAGCTTGTGTGGATCTGATCGCCCGGATTCATTAGGATCTGATTGTAGCCCGAATAGGCGTCCATGAAACTGAGCAACTGGTGCCCCGCCGTAGCATCTACCAGCATGTCGATTTTGGGAAGTGGGAAGTTGTCCTTCGGACATGCCTTGTTTAAGTCTGTGAAATCAATACACATTCGCCAGAGTCCCGTAGGTTTCTTGACTAGGACCACGTTGGCGACCCATGCAGCGTATATGGCCTTTCGGACGAAGTGGATCGTGCTGAGCTTCGTGATTTCGGCCTGCATGGCCATTTTCCTTTCTGCATCATAGCTTCGTTGCTTCTGGGCGACCAGCCTGAAGGTGGGATCGATGGTGAGCCGGTGGCAGATCACATCGGCGGAAATGCCGGGCATGTCCGCATAGGACCATGCAAACACTTCAGCGTTGTCCTGGAGGAACTGGATGAGTTCGGAGCGGATGTCGGGCCTGAGTTTCGAGCCTATTCGAACCTGGCGGTCCCTGTGTTCAATGGAAAGAGGGATTGTCTCTGTCTCTTCCACCGGCTCCGCATGGGGCGTGTGAGCCAAGTCGCGGGGGTCTTCCGGGGAGCTGTCCCTGAGCTTTTCTATGTATCCTGCTTCCACAGGGTCGTCCCCGAGTGCCGATTCAGTGACCGTGAGCGTCTCTGTTGTCTCGGTAGGCCTCTGGTTGCTTTTAGTGAGAGAGGTGGCATAACACGTCCTGGCTGAGAGCTGGTCTCCCTGTACCTGGCCCGGTCCCAAAGGTGTTGGGAATTTCATAAACAGGAGGTGGGTGGATACGATGGCTCGTATCTGGTTTAGCAGGCCCAGACCAAGAATCGCGTTGTAAGCGGTTGGACAATCGACCACAAGGAAAGTAGTAAGTATGGTGGTGGTGAGGGGCTCGGAGCCCATGGTGATTGGTAAAGTGATAATCCCCCGGGGGAGGACTGAATCTCCTGAAAAACCAAGAAGAGGTGTGACCTTGCGGTCTAACTCTTTCTCGTTCAAACCCATTCTTTGAAAAGCATCCCAAAAAAGTACGTTTACCGAACTTCCGATATCGACGAGAATGCGGCCCACGTCGCAGTTTGATATCAGCGCCCGGACGATCAGGGGGTCGTCATGCGGGAAAACGATGCCTCGCTCCTCCTCCTCTGAGAACCTGATAGATTTCCATCCGGCCTTTGCAACCTTGCCGGGTCTGCTGGTGTCGATGCTGAGTACCTGGCTGGATTGCGAAGCCCTGTTGAAGTCCTTCCTCGCTCGGTTGGAGGTGATGGGGGAAGACAAGGTCGGGCCTCCACTGATGGTGTTGATCTGAAGGCGCGCCGGGGCGGCTTGTGCTCGGGTCAGAAATTGATCGAGTCTGCCATCGCGGACTAGCTGTTCAACTATGTCCTTGAAGGCGATGCATTCTTCAATGGTATGTCCATTGTACTTGTGGTACTGGCAAAAGGCCTCCTTGTTGACGACAGGTCGGTAGTTTGGGTTTCTTGGCTTGGGCTTCGGGATCATCTCCTCCACACTCAATAAGACATTGTCGAGGGTCGTGTTTAGGATCGTGTATGTCTCGAACCGGCGCCTGGGGCCTGCGCCTTCGGCTACCAATCCTCTGCCCTCCTGGGGGTTCCCGCGGTGAAAGTCGCGGTCGTTGCGACCGGTCCGTCCTCTCTTCTCCTGATTGCGAGAATCAAAGTGAAGCTTCCTCTTCCCCTTCTCAGAACGATGGTCATCGTGACTATGGGAGTTTGGTTGCGTTCTTCCCGAGCTTGTGGATGGGGGGTCGGGCTGAGTGTTTCTGCTCTCCTTTGGAGGAGTGTGAAAGAACTCGGCCTTTGCATGGATGTTGGCCCTCCGCATAAGTTCGGCGTAGGTTCCCCACTCCTCCGTATGGGCCGCATATTTGAAAGGAGACTCCTTGAGACCGCTCCGAAAGGCATTGAATGCGGCCTTGTCATCTATATCCTGGCAGCGGGAGTACTCCAAACTAAATCTTGCGGCGTATTTTTGGAGGGTCTCGTCCTCCCTCTGCCTGATGGAGAACAGATCGTCCGTGGATACGAGCCTGATGGTTTGGATCATGAACTGACTTAAGAACGTAGAATGTAGATCCTCAAGGGAATCGATCGTGCCTGGCGGCAGACGGTAGAACCAGTTCAGGGCCGCGTCGGTGAGGGTGGAGCTGAAAATAAGGCACTGTTCGTTTTCCGAGGCATCGCGGTATGCCAAGGCAGAGGTGTAGTTGTTCCAGTGGGTGTTGGGGTCTCCTTTCCCGGTGTACAGGGCAATCTTAAGGGGCTTGACCCCAGTTCTGTGACGGGAGCCTCTGTCCCTTGGCTCGTGGTCCGGGTGTTCCGCGGTGACCTGGCGGTCGGTTGAGCCGTGATGCCGCACTGACTGTCAGGACCCGTCCCAAATATCGCCACGATACCCGGGACGAACCCTGCTCCCGTCTGACAATCACACCTACAGTACCAAAAATAACCTCACTACTACTATAAGCATAACTATCAGACGAAGGAGTAAATATATACAACAGTCAGTCAGAGCATAGTTCTACAAAATGGGCACAAAATCCTACAATGCTAGTTCCGTAACGGAAGAACGTCGTAAGCTCTATGCCTCGTTATCTGCCTCAACGTTCACCCCAGCGCTATCACCACGACCTGGAGGGAAAATTTAAAACCAAAAGTGTGAGTGGACTAGAATAACCAAAAGTTTTAAAATCAGTTTATCACTAATTCACGGTTAAGGAAAAATAAGAATCATTGTTCCCTCCGTTTTGAAAATAGGCATGCCCAACGAAGTACTAACAAAATCATAACATGAAACATCATAAGAAACAGAAACACTATAAAATATCATAAGAAACAGATACACTATAAAATGGTTCCGATTAAATCTGATGGGTCTATCCGAGTCTTTAAACTCAACCAGGCCTTAAATGTAATCTGAGTCTTTAAACTCCCGAGTCTTTAAACTCAATAGGCCTATGGGGGTAATATCATAAATATCCGAGTCTTTAAACTCCCGAGTCTTTAAACTCAATCCAGGCCCGTCCCCCGTCAAAGCAGTATCCGGGTCTTTAAACCCATATCCAGATCCAGCAAATCCAATCCAAATTCAATATATAACCATTTCCAATTCCATAACCAAACTCGAATTCGAAATCCCCGGTTCGAAGCCCTTTCTGGCGTTCCGAACCGACGTTTCGAACCCAAATTCGGAAATCCATTCTATACCCAGAAATCACACATAAGCACAAATCATATTTCAGAACCCATTGATCATCATCAGAAAACATTTATAGGTTGAAATCACAAATATGGCATCAAAATCCGAAAATCAGCTTTTTCTCGAAAAACATGCAAAATCTCGGAAATGTCTCGAAAACCGTGCAAACACATCAACCATTTATAATCATCATTTAAAAGCATAAAAACACTCGTAATATCATAAAACATCGAGAAAACAGTTAGGCATGCTCGAAAGAAAGAAAGAGTCCACTCACAAATCAGAACGAGTCACTCGCGCTCCGTGCGCTCCTCGACTGCCTCGGGTGTCTCCCGTCCTGTCAATATGCACCAAAAAGGGTCATAAACACATCAAGGATACTAACCCTACTTTCCCCAATTTTTTGGGAATTTAATAATATTTTAATCTGAAAACCTAAACCGTCAGGATTCCCGAACACTCTCCTAACATCGTCCGATTCACCCGAAAACCACACTAATGAACTCCTTAGGACATTTAGAACCAAAACCATGTTGGAAGTTTGGCCGGATTCCTTCCCACGCGCCTCCACGCGCCGCCCAAAGTGGCTGCGCGTGGACCTTACGCGCCTGCTACAGTGCATCCCCAACCTCGATTGAACCCGGTTCGCACCAGGGCTGCAACCCGGACCGGCGAGAGCCATTCTCCGCCGTCTGGCCACCATTTCACTTCCTTCCTTCACCCAAAGCTGCGTCCAGTCACAACGAACTCATCCCCCTCACTCTCTTGGTTCGACTCGACCCACAGCTTCACGACTGAAGCTCGAAAGAAAACACAACCAAACCCCTGTTTTCCTTCCCGGCCGTCTCGTGCTTCCCCCCTCACGGTGGCGATTCCAATCTCTCCCTAAGACCTCACTGAGTCACTCCCAACTCACAGAAACCTTCGATTCACCCCAGAAGTCCACGACTTCCCGTTTGAACTCACAGCCAAAACAGAGTACAGAGTACTCGCCGTCGCCTGAACTCCGCCGTGTACTCCCCCGTCATGGCGACCGTCACAACCCACTCCTAGGACCTCCCTAAGCATCACTGTACTCACCAATCCCCTCGATTCGCATCCTACCTTCACGACTTTCAAATTGAAAATCACGGGAAAAACAGGGGAAGAAAACTTACCCTTTGATTCCGTCTCCGCCGTGCGCACCGCTGCGTGCCACGGTGTTCGTTGGACTCCCTGCAACCTCCTACGCCTCCCACTGCCTGGGTTTGAGCCACCTCACGGCGTAGCCACCGCCACAGTCCACCTTCTCTCTGTTTCCCCCAGAAATTGCAACCGTCCTCCGCCGTGTCCCTGTGCACGATTTCCGTCCAACAGCACGACCACCAGCCCACTCTTATCTCCCTGTCACTCTCACGAATCACTCTTCACTCTCCCTTGCACAGAATCGATCACTCCTCCCCAATTTCTCACCCTCTGTTTTCTGTGTTTGAACCAAATGCACGATTTGAGTTTTGAACGGTTTGTGGCCGTGCACACGTAGACTCCTCCAGAAGCCTCTGGCTTCTCCCCACGTGTCCACAATCCTATGGACAACAGCACAAAATATCTTACCCCACTCAGCCACTTGTCCTAATCTGATTGGCTGAAAACAATGACCAGAATACCCCTCATTTTAATACTTACCGTTTTGCCCTCGAACGTTCTAGACCCGTAACTTTTCCGTCCGACGTCCGATGACAGCGTGCCGCCTATCGTTGTACTCAGGACGTCGAGACCTATCTAACGGTCCTCGGTCTACGTGAAAATCACAAGTCCCCCAAAAAGTCAACATTTTCCTCATTTAATCAAATTTATGGTAACGCCCCCAGTCTTCCGAACGTCATAACTTTTTCTCCGATTGTCCGAATCGAACCTGCCACCTGTCTACGGACTCGTGACGTCCTAACCTACATCACGGTCAAGGGTCAACAGTCATCTAATCGGTAATTCAAACAGTCAACTTTTAGCCTACTATTCACAAGGGCAAAATCGTCCTTTTTACAAACATTTTTACAAAATTACATTTTTACCCTTCCCGAAGGTACGGGTTGTTACACTGACGAGGTCCTCTCTTTTGACGTTTCGTAGGAGAACCTAGCTGGCACGACTTGGCGTTCTTCCAGCAACTGTCGGGCATCCCGGTAGATCTTGGTTCCTGAGGGTCCTGCCCCCGTCGGTTGGATGAGGAGGCGACCGGAAGAAGCAGGGTTCGGCCTTTGCTGTCTCCACGGCTGGTCCGAGGACCTCTCGACTACAATGTGCGCAACATGTGGCCTGTCTACCTGTCTCTCCTCGACCTGTAAGCGGTCGGCCAGTTCCTTTCCCGGTTGCCCCTCGCGTTGGGACATCCTCACGAGGGCAACCGTGTTTGCGTACTGCTCCGTTAGGAGTTGGTTCTTCGCGTCGGTTTTGGCATTGTGGGCCTTCAGCGCGGTCACCTCGCGCATCAAGTCGTCCAGAGTCTGCCGGTAGGCATCCGGGACGCTCCCAGTTGTGTTTCCCCTAGTGAAGGGGGTGTGATTGAGCTCTCCTTCGTCTCGTTCGTCCGACATGACCTTTGGCAAGATTCGGGACGGCTGATCTGGTGAGAGAGCGTGGGCTGTTGTTTCAGCTTCCCACAAACGGCGCCAATCGGTTGATGCAAGAAATGGATCAACTTAATCCTGCCCTGCTGAGCTTCCTTCGCGATTCCTCTCGAAATATTGTGGCCTGCACAGGAAGAGGGTAAATGCAAAGGGACACCGGTGTGATGCCGGCCGAACAGTCTCCGATGCTTAAGTCAGTTAAGTAGGAGGGTACTGTTGTAATTTAGACAGCGTGAGGGCAAGATTGTCATTACCTTTTGGAGGGGGATGCCCTTGTATTTATAGTAGCATTGAATGTGTTTGTTGGTGTTTGTCAATGTGGGATAAATGTTGCTGCCTCTAGGAGTTTGACAGGTGTCTTGTGGTGGTCCCGGATAGCATTTATGACTTGTCAGTAAGCCTTGCCGACCAGATTTGGTCTTCCTATGTCGTTCTTGGCTTTGTTGGCGTAATCTGAGACTTGCCTGGGACTGGTAGAGCGGGAACAGGTCAGATCGGTTCGGGCCTTTGACCAAGCCGACCAGTTTAGGTATGAACACAGGGTATTAAGGTTATTTGGCTAGTCCTTCATGGTATTAAGGTTGAAGAAGAATGACAGGAGTGAGATGCCTTTTAGATTATTCTAGGGAGCCATCTCGACATCCCAAACTCCGAATCAATTCCAAGGCGAGTCTCTTCTTCAATTCAATTTTGACTTTCATCCGAATTAGTTTGAACTCTGAATTCAATAACAATCAATGAATTTACAGGAGCCTTCAATGCTAAGCCGCCGTGCGCTGCTTTGGTTTCTTCGTATTTGACTCCCGTGGATTTGTTCTACAAGAGGAATTACGGTCCTACTTCAGACGACATCCAGAGGTTCGTAATTGATCAGCCTTTCAAAATCTTCCATTTATGTTCTTTTCAGTTTGATTGATTCTAACTCGTTATGCAGCCTATTTGGGAAGCAGCTACTCCGTTTCCATATCATTATCCGAATTAGTTAACACTTCCAATTCCAAATAGCTCTTTATGAAAAACACCAGGTGAGTTCTTTGGATTTTGATATGACAATCTGGGCCTTATATCGTTTTTTTTTTTATTATTGGTAAAAAAGCTAAGTTTTTTCCACTCTATGTTATCAAAATAACAGGACGCTTCCCAAGTATGATGTCATTACCACATTACAGGTAAGTTATGGATTGTTATACTTCAGGATTTGATTTTGCATAAATTTATGCCGGTTTTCAAATGTGACCGCGTGATGAGATTTGAAGGGTGTATATGGATTACAGTGTGCAAGTAATAGAAGGACAGCTATGAGCAAAATCAACGGCGATTTCTCTTATTGGATTCCCCAAGTTTGATATGGTACCTTTTGAGTGCTGCAATTGCAATTAAGAAGCAATTATTCACCCCTAATCAGATATGGGCTGTCTAAAATTCCAAATGCTTTGCTCCGTTAGTAAGGGCATTTGGGTCTGCTCTCAATATCCCAGTAAGTTTAATTTAAGACTTTTCAGTCTTTTCTAGTTTGATTGTTTCTAGTGATATCACTGCTGTCAATTGTTGTTATGAACTTTTGATTGAGAGTCCTTTACTGTTTAACCCATTGAATTACAATGTTTGCTTTGGTTGGTTTGTTATAATAAACTAATGTATCTTCAAGAAGAGTTTGTTCATGTCCAATTGAGTAACGGGGTAAGTGGAGCTTACTCTTTGTAATGATGATGTCTTTATATTGCAAATGTGTGTAGTGTGTTGGGCTAGGTCGTCGTTGTTTCATCCAGTGTTATCAATTTATTGTGTGGAATTAATGTCTCCTATTTAGGTCATACCTTGTTGTGTCTAGGTGTGTTGTTCATTCTGTATTTTTTTTTTTGTTGTTTGGTTGTTTTGTTGCTGCTATGGTTGTGTGTTGGGTGCTTCTTTGCTACCTTGGCAACTTTGTTTGGTGCACATTGGATCCTCTCTTTTTTTTTATCTTTTTTTTTGTTCTCTTAGGTTTTTGCCTTAATATTATTGACTTGCCCAAAAAAATGTGTGATTTTGTACATCTTATTGTTACCTTATTTGTCTCATCTAAACAAGATTGTCATACACTAGTATTACATGCTCCTATGGAATTGAATTTTTTTTATGAGTTTAAAAAAAATTATATTTGCATATATAATTAAGGCCTCAAAAGTAGAGTTTGCCTTCGGCCACATGGGTCATTGGGACGGCCCTGCACCAACCATTACATATTAGTATTAATAAAAGATCTAGACCATTCGGATCTTATCGGATCTTGTGGCAACTCGGTGATGTGCTCTCCGATGACGTGAATCTCGCTGTTGCCATGGCGTTGTAAAGTGGAAGTAGTGATTGCATGTAACCCAGCGCAAGAAACCTACCAGTGCAGATAAAAGGGAGAGGGAGTGAAGATGATCCTTTTTTTTATGGTTGAAGCAGTAGGCTTCTTGCAGATGACTTTCATATAATGGTGAAGAGTATTATAATAATATAAGGCAGATAATTGATGGAAAAGAAAAGGAATTATAAGGCGGATGAATAGAAAAGGGAGGAAATCAACATCTTTGTCTCGGTGTGTCCGAGGTGCATGGGTAAGAAGTGATATTTTTGCAATTACTGCTGCAGCTGTCTTATACTTGAATAGAAGTAAATTTTTACACCCACGTCATTTGATTGATTGTAAAATTATTAAAACACATTGCTAGACTAACAAATTACAATCATTACCTACTATTTGTGCCTTTGTTGGATATAATGACCAACACAAAGAATATATAGGTGCTTTCATCTGTTTTGTATTTGAATTGAATACAATGATATTTTTGTGCTTTTGTTGATATATAGGTGTCCTCATCTCATTGATTGTGAAAATTTTACGACACGCTACTGAACTAACAAATTACAATTACAGTCTCTTATTTGTGATTTTGTTGGATACAGTGATCAACACAAAGGATATATAGGTGTCTTCATCTGTCTTGTACTTGAATTGAATAAAGTGATATTTTTGTGTTTTTGTTGAAATATAGGTGACCTCATCTGATTAATTGTGAAATTTTTAGAACACACTGCTCGACTAACAGATTACAATCACTACCTCTTGTTTGTGCTTTTGTCGGATACATTGGTCAACACAAATGATATATAGGTGTCTTCATCTATCTTATTCTTGAATTGAATATTGTGATATTTTTGTGCTTTTGTTGATATATAGGTGTCTTCATCTAATTGATTGTGAAATTTTTACAACACTCTGCTGGACTAACAAATTACAATCACTGCCTCTTGTTTGTGCTTTTATTGGATATTGTGACCAACACAAATAATATATAGGTGTCTTCATCTGTCTTGTACTTAAATTGAATAAAGTGATGTTTTTGTACTTTTGTTGATATATAGGCGCCTTCATCTGATTGATTGTGAAATTTTTAGAACATGCAGCTGGACTAACATATTATAATCACTACCTCTTGTTTGTGCTTTTGTTGTATACAGTGACCAACACAAAGGATATATAGGTGTCTTCCTCTGTCTTGTACCTGAATTGAATAAAGTGATATTTTATGTTTTTTTTTATATATATATAGGTGTCTGACATCTGATTTGTAACGACCCGGACTTTCGGAAAAGGAAAAATTTGGAAAATTTGAAGAAAATGACGATTTTGCCCCTCGAAAGTGGGCGAACGGTTGACTTTTTGCTCGGGCAGTCAAACGGACTTTGACTGATGACTGTGACGTAGTTCGGAATGTCACGAGTTCATAGATAGGTGGCACGCCCAATTCCGACGTTCGAGGAGGAAGTTATGATGTTCGGAAGTTCAATGGCATTTTCGTAATTAGGACGAAAGGGGGAAATGTTGACTTTTTGGTTGATCACTATTTTGCACGCAATTCGAAGACCGTTAGGAAGGTCTCGAGACGCTGAATCCTTAGACAGATGGCACGCGTCAATCGGAGTTCGGATGACCGAGTTACGGATCTAGAAGCGCGAAGGGCATTTTGGTAAATTGTCAAAGTGAGGGCAAAATGGTAATTTGAATGTTGCAGTTTGAAATCAGCCGTGATGGTTGTTGTATGAATTGTTTAATATGTTAAGAGGTTGTTTAACAGAATCAAGTGACAATTGTCACTGAGGGAGGTGGATTGTGGATGGATGGGCTGGGTGGGAAACATGGGCGTGCTGAAGGCAGAGCATGGGCTGGTTCTTTAATGCTTGGTGCGGTTGGAAGTGAAAAACAGAGACAGTGGAGGCAAGTGCGCAGTATGTGAGATTGTATGATGGTGGGAAAATTAAAAAAATGAAGTAGTGTGCTTGGAAATGGAGGGGGAAACAGAACACAGAGCACGGGCGTGTAGTGGGCTGGGAATACTGTGATGGTGCTTCTGAAAATTGGAAAAATAAAATAAAACAAACAGAGACTTTGAATATGGCTTGATCGACCTTCCCAAGAGGGAATGGAGAGCAAATGAGACTGGAGAAAGACTGAAGAGAGGGAGGGCAGAGTTTGGAGATAGAGAGAGAGGAAGGATTGGGATGAAAATGGTGAAAGAAGAAGTCAAAAATTCGAAACGGATTGAAGTGTGAGTGAGAATTCAATTTCAAAATGTAGGCCAGCCCATGGCAAATTAAGGCTTCATTGAGTCCTCTGGGATCAATTCAAGTCGATCCCGTGCAAGAGCGAAGAGAGTTGATGCTGTTTTTGACTCTGAATGGACCTGGTGACCGAAAAGAAAATCGAACTTGAATCGTGAATTTGGAGGAGTTTAAGGGAGAAATTGACATGAGAAACAAGTTCATACGAACCCTATGAAGCTTCTGAGTGGGTCAATTTCAAGAAAACAATCGAGGTTGGTCGAGTTTGAAGATTGAACAGTACCCACCTGTTCTTCGAAGTTCGACGTCGAATCTTCTGGATTCAGGTGAGTTCTTACGTAGTTGAGGTCACAGAACCCTAATTAGACACACAGGGATCCTTTTGGCTCACTGAATTGATGAAATTAAGTTGGAATTGACAAGATTCTAATCGGGTCGTCTCGCGGGCAAACCGGACCCGTTTCACAGTTAGACGGGTTGGGACGACGACTGTAGCTTGCACTGTAGCTGGCGCGTGAATTTCACGCGCAGCCACTCACGGCGACGCGTGAGGGCGCGTGGACCCAATTTTCGAGGTGAGTTTAACACGACTTTTGTCCTATACAATGTAACGAACATTTTACCGTTGATTTCGAATTGATCGGACACCGTTTCGATGTTGTTTCGAGGGTCCGAAGGTTTATGTTACGTTTTTAATTAACGTTTAATTCCCAGAAAATTATGGGAAATTAGTATGCTGTTATTTGAGTCCTTAGTGATACTAAAGAATGATTTCGGACAAAATTCGAGATTTCTGGAAAATGTCAAAAATTACGGAAATGCGTGTAGCGCGGGAAACAGGCGTTATGGACGGTGTGTGAGTGGGCTTTGCTTTCAAAATTTAATGCATGCATAAATGTTTCTATGATTTCTATGATTATGATTATGACTTGTGATAATTTCGATTTTCGTATTTATACGTATTTTGGTATGTAATACGTAACTGCACGTATTTCGAGACTATGGTTTCTCTTACGTTTTGATGAATGATTTTACATGATTTGTGAGTATGATGTTTTAAGGATGTTTTGATTATGATTGTGAGTATGACTTACGGTTTTGACACGGATTTCGAGAATATTACGGTTTTGCGCGTTTTACGGGATTTCGAGTATATTGTGATTTGATCACGGTTTTGATGCTTTGACCTTGGGATTTGAAATACGATTTGATTTCGAATATTTAAAACGGATTTTGGAAAAATTTGATTTCGGGCTTGATGCCCAAAGCATAAAAGTAATTTGAAGAACGAGATTTCGGTTTTCGGAAACTTGAAAGTGAATTTCTGGTTTGGGTTCGGAATGATGCTTCTGGATGCTAGCTTACGAAATCGTTATTGCGAATTTGAATTCGGGAGTGGATGATGGTTTGATAAAGTGATTTGATATGGTTATACATGTCCCGCTCTTAATGATGATCTGATTATGTTTTGCGAAGTAAGATTTTGGGGATTTGAATGTGGAAATTTGGACATGAATCCTGTTATGACAAAATGTGATTTCGGATTGGATTTGGAATTTGGATCACGATGGATCCTGGATTGTTGTGATTTGTAAATGGTTTTGGGTTTAAAGACCTGGTGCTGTTGCTGGATAATGTTTTGAGTTTAAAGACTTGGTTAATTGATGACGGGGGAGGGCTCTTGATGAGTTTAAAGACTCGATTACTGTTTTGAGTTTAAAGACTCGGTTATTGTGATATCCCCCGAGGCCTATTGATTATGTTCTGAGTTTAAAGACTCGTTGATATCCCGGGAAGGCCTGATTATGCGCATGGTTTTGAGTTTAAAGACTCCAGCGCACTTGAGATCCAGCAGATTGATTTACTTCTGAATTATTGTTGATTTCCGATATTTTCGGATGTGTTGGGCAATGACCCGGTTTATGTGGTTTTGATGGATTTTTGGATTATGTTACGTACTTGGATTTGATTCATGATTTGGGCGGAGGCCCGGTGTTTATGTTTGCTGGCTAAGACCCGAAGGTGAAGAGAAGGAAAATGATTTGATTTTCGTACACGGTTTTTCTTATGTTGAAAATGTAACGGATTGCGAAATGATTTTTGAATGCATGCATTGGTTTTACGTGGAGGGTAGAAGCGTCTTCTGAAACTGATTTATTTTTGTCCACTCACACTTTTTGTGTTTTTATTGACCCTCCAAGTTGTGGCGCGTTGATCGAGGCTGATCGAGAGGCGGAGGCATGAGTGAGTATGTGTGTGGCTATCCCTGGTTTGGCAAGTACTGAGGGTAATTTGGGGAATTTCAGTCGACTTGCCAGACAGGAGTAGGATCGGGCACAGTTATCAATGTCCCTTCAGGGGCGGTCCTGGCATGATTAATTGTGAAAGTTTTACAACACGCTGCTAGACTAACAGATTACAATCACTGCCTCTTGTTTGTGCTTTTGTTGGACACAGTGACCAACACAAAGGATATATAGGTGCCTTCATCTGTCTTGTACTTGAACTGAATACAACCCTATTTTTGTGTTTTTTTTTTATATATAGGTGCCTTTATCTGATTGATTGTGAAATTTTTAGAACACGTTACTGGACTAACATATTATAATCACTACCTCTTGTTTGTGCTTTTGTTGGATACAGTGACCAACACAAAGGATATATAGGTGTCTTCATCGGTCTTGTACTTGAATTGAATAAAGTGATATTTTGTGCTTTTGTTGATATATAGGTACCTGATATCTGATTAATTGTGAAATTTTTACAACACGCTGCTGGATTAACAGATTACAATCACTACCTCTTGTTTTTGCTTTTGTTTGATATAGTAACCAACATAAAGGATATATAGGTGACTTCATATACAGATATATAGGTGCCTTCATCTGTCTTGTACTTGAATTGAATACAGTGTTATTTTTGTGTTTTTGTTGATATATAGGTGCCTTCATCTGATTGATTGTGAAATTTTTACAAAACGCTGCTAGACTAACAAATTACAATCATTGCCTCTTCTTCGTGCTTTTGTTGGATACAACGACCAACATAAAAGATATATAGGTGCCTTCATCTGTCTTGTACTTGAATTGAATAAAGTGATATTTTTGTACTTTTGTTGAAATATAGATGACTTCATTTGATTAATTGTGAAATTTTAGAACCCGCTGCTCGACTAACAGATTACAATCACTACCTTTTGTTTGTACTTTTGTTGGATACAGTGACCAACATAAATGATATATAGGTGTCTTCATCTATCTTATACTTGAATTGAATTCATCTATCTTAAACTTGAAATGAATACAGTGATATTTTTGTGCTTTTGTTGATATATAGGTGTCTTCATCTAATTGATTGTGAAATTTTTACAACACGATGCTGGACTAACAAATTATAATCACTGCCTCATGTTTGTGCTTTTGTTGGATACAGTGACCAACACAAAGAATATATAGGTGTCTTCATCTGTCTTGTACTTGAATTGGATAAAGTGATATTTTGTGTTTTTGTTGATATATAGGTGCCTTCATCCAATTAATTGTGAAATTTTTACAACACGCTACTAAACTAACATATTACAATCCCTACCTCTTGTTTGTGTTTTTGTTGGATACATGACCAACACAGAGGATATATACGTGTGTTCATCTATTTTGTACTTGAATTGAATACAATGCTATTTTTGTGCTTTTGTTGATATATAGGTGTCTTAATCTAATTGATTGTGAAATTTTTACAAAACGCTGATGGACTAACAAATTACAATCACGGCCTTTTGTTTGTGCTTTTGTTGGATACAGTGACCAACACAGAGGATATATAAGTGTCTTCATATGTCTGGTACTTCAATTGAATGCAGTAATAATTTTGTGCTTTTGTTAATATATAGGTGTCTTCATCTGATTGATTGTGAAATTTTTAGAACATGCGGCTAGACTAACATATTATAATCACTACATCTTGTTTGTGCTTTTGTTGGATATAGTGACCAACACAAAAGATATATAGGTGTCTTCATCTGTCTTGTACCTGAATTGAATAAAGTGATATTTTGTGTGTTTTGTTGATATATAGGTGTCTGACATCTGATTAATTGTGAAATTTTTACAACACGCTGCTAGACTAACAGATTACAATCACTGCCTCTTGTTTGTGCTTTTGTTGGATACAGTGACCAACACAAAGGATATATATGTGCTTTCATCTATCTTATACTTGAATTGAATATAGTGATATTTTTGTGCTTTTGTTGATATATAGGTGTCTTCATCTAATTGATTGTGAAATTTTTACAAAACGCCACTGGACTAACAAATTACAATCACTGTCTCTTGTTTGTGCTTTTGTTGGATACAATGACCAACACAAAGGATATATATGTGTTTTCATCTGTCTAGTACTTGAATTGAATAAAGTGGTATTTTTGTAGTTTTGTTGATATATAGGTGTCTTCATCTGATTGATTGTGAAATTTTTAGAACACGCTCCTGGACTAACATATTATAATCACTACCTCTTGTTTGTGCTTTTGTTGGGTACAGTGACCAACACAAAGGATATATAGGTGTCTTCATATGTCTTCTATTTGAATTGACTACGGTGATATTTTTGTGCTTTTGATGATATATAGGAGCCTTAATCTGATTGATTGTCAAATGTTTACAACAAGATGCTGGACTAACAAATTACAATCACTGCCCCTTGTTTGTTCTTTTGTTGGATGCAGTGACCAACACAACGGATATACATGTGCCTTATCTCAATAGTACTAGAATTGAATAAAGTGATATATATATAGGTGTCGTCATCCGTTTTGTACTTGAATTGAATACAGTGATATTGTAACGACCCGTCCCGAATATCGGGATTTAGTATTTAATTGTGATTTACTAATCTGGGATTAGTTGGGCGATTTCGGACGAATTGTGCAAAATGACCGTTTTGCCCCTGGGCGTGGGCAAAACGTTGACTTTTAATTCGGATGGTCAAATGGACTTTGACCGATGACCGTGACGCAGTTCGGGACGTCACGAGTTCATAGACAGGTGGCACGTTCGATTCCGATGTCCGTGGTGAAAGTTATGACGTACGGAAGTTCAAGGACGTTTTCGTAATTTGAACGTAATAAGGGGAAATGTTGACTTTCTGACCAGGAGGTCCAATGGCCGAGGGCCAAGGACCGTTAGGAAGGTCTCGATGCCCTAAGTCCGTAGACAGGCGGCACGCATCAATCGGAGTCCGTATGACCGAGTTACGGGTCTGGATGCGTGAGGGGCATTTTGGTAATTTACTGTGCAGGGGCAGAATTGTAATTTCCACAGGGGTACTGTTTGATCGAAACAGCCGTGAAAATTGGAGGTTTTGTGCGATCTGTTCCAAGGGATTGTTTAACATTAATGAATGATTTTGGACAGTTTTGAGGTAGTGGAGGCATGTGTTCTGGGTTGGCAACTGACTTGAAGAACATGGACACCATTTATTAATGGTTTCGGGTCAGTGCAGGAACCTTTACACAGTGGACCTGCATGGTGCTTTGAGGCACTTTTAACGACTCAATTGGATTAAAAACATTGTGAGTGAGTTGTGAGGATCATTCTGAGCTTGTGTGGTTGTCGAATTGGGGAGGAAACCGTGAGAACCATTTTCGGGTTCTTGGAGGGAAAATTCAGAATTTAATTTCTGAGCCTTGTTGGACCAAACCAAGGATGGGTTTAGCTTTCTGGGAGTGTCTGGAGCTCAGCCATATCATTTTCGATGGGAACCAGCCACGGTTGAGCTGGGACGGTGGCCACTGTTTTCACGGAAACGCAGTGGTGTGGATGACGACTTCCAGGTGAGCTCTTGTTCAATTGGTTGTGCTTTTGGGTTCGTTTGGGTCCTAGTATACTTCATGTGAAGTTAATTTGAAAATGGACTTGAGTTGGGTGAGTTACTAACGACGACCCGTTTGGCTGTTCGGGCTTGGATTGGTTGATTTAATCCATGTCGATATTGATTATTGACACAGAACTGAAATTTATTGGATATTGATTGTTTTAGGATCAAGAACAGATGGAATCAAGTTCGAATTGATGGTTATCTGGCCGGGTCAGATCGCGGGTAATCAGACCCGTTTACCAAACAAACGGGTGAAGATGGTGACTGTAGCAGTCACTATAGCAGGCGCGTGGCTTTTACGCGCAGCCACTCACGGCGGCGCGTGACGGCGCGTGGGCACGAATCTCGAGGTGAGGTCAACATGACTTTTGTCCTATACAATGTAACAAACATTTTGGGATTGGTTTCGTGTCGATCGGACACCGTCTCGATATTGTTCGGGATGTCCGAAGGTTTTAAATCCAGTTTAAAAATACGTAAAAATTCGGGAAAATTACGGGACTTGAATAGGATGTTAATGATGAGGTTAGTGATCCTCTAATGTGATTTGAACAGGATTGGGAGTCCCGGTGATAGTGGTGTGGCCCGGGAAGGCCTACGGCACGCGTATCGAGGCGCTCGGTTAAACGGTCTGTGAGTGGACATTGGTTTCATAAATTCGATGCATGCATAACTGTTTTATGATTGTTATAATTATGATTAAATGATTTACTTTGGATATCGGTGAATTTAAAATGATTTCACGTATTTCGAGGTGAATTACGTATTTGCACGTAAACCGAGGTTTTCTGGATTTGCACCGATTTCCATAAATGTGGTTGGATATGATTTCATGAAACGGTTACGAACTTGAATAATGTAAAATCGGGCCAGGGGCCCAGTTGAACTATGAAATCGGGCCAGGGGCCAGTTAACTTGTGAAATCGGGCCAGGGGCCCAGTTGATTTCTACATACGATTGCGGGTCGGGGACCCTAAATTGGAATTGAATAAATGTTTTCTGGTTTACATTTTATATATGTTCACATGCTGGAATCAATAAATGGTTTTGATGATATTTCGGTTATGGCACGTTTCACGGTATTTGGGCATGAGACCCGTTTGATGAAACGTAACGATCGGTTCGGATTTTACCTATGTATACCTATGTGTTTTGCATGTGGATATCAATAAAATGTATTTAGTACTGCACTGTATAAATCCTTCCATATTATATTGTCTCCTCCGGATGAGGTACCCCGGAGAGGTCACGGACGTCTAGTACGTCCAGCGTCTATGACGCTAATCATCGGGGATGCTGTACCCGAACGGGGTTCGGGGATTGAACTCGGAAATTGAGACCCGAGTGGCACGCGTAGCCTTGTGATTGTGACCTTATTGACGTCAGGGACGTCAGACATCAGGGATGTCGGATTGGAGTGTATAGTGCAGTGGCTAAAATTATGGTTATGGTTTATATTATATGCCTTATGGTTCATATTACTGGATTTATGAAATAACTCTTGGATTGACTTTTGGAAATTGAAACTATGCTTTGGTTTCCGTGTAACGACCCGTCCCGAATTCCAGGATTAGATTAGTGATTAATCTTGATTAGTGAGATTGAACGGTGGTTAGTAGGGCGGAATCGGACAAATTGTGCAAAATGACCATTTTGCCCCTGGTCTTGGGTAAAATGTTGACTTTTGGATCGGACGGTCAAACGGACTTTGACCGATGACCGTGACGTAGTTCGGGATGTCACGAGTTCATAGACAGGTGGCACGTTCGATTCCGACATTCGTAGAGGAAGTTGTGGTGTTCGGAAGTTGAGGGGTATTTTGGTAATTTCGAGTAATAGGGGCCAAATGTTGACTTTTTGACCGGGAGGTCCGATGGGCGAGGGCCAAGGACCGTTACGTAGGTATCGTCGATACGAATCCAATGACAGGCGGCATGCCGAAATCAGGAGATTCGACAACGACGTTGTGGTCAAGGAAACGAACTAACGAACCGAGGCTCGGATTAAAATAATAATATAATAGTGAATAGTGACCGTTGACTGTGCACATCCGAATGAGTGACAAGTGTCACCCATCCCCTGAATTCTGATCCTTGTTTCCCTCCAAACACAATCATTCCTACACCATCATTCCTTCTCCATCTTTTTCCCCCATTTTCTTCTTCTTTGTTTTTCTTACCCGTGGACGATTTCAAAACAGAGAGAGTGTGAGGGCTGGAGGATTTGGCTGCCTTCTCACAGCAGAATTGAGGGAATTGAGAGGCTAGGGAGACTGGATTCATTTCGGGAAACACTGGGACTGAGTGTGGGTGGTGAGACAGAAAATTCGAAAATTAGAATATGGGAGGGAAAATTCGAAATCAAATCATAGGGCCGTGAGGATCGAATTGGAGATTACCTTCAGCTTCCTGGGAGTGCCACGATCATAATTGTCGAAGAAACGAGAAGAATTGGTGCCGTTTTGGCTCTGAACGGGCTTGGTGACAGAGAAGGAATTTCGAGGTTGAGTCGTGATCGTGGAGTGTTTAGACGACGGAATTGAGGTGGGGAAACTGCTTATCACGATCCCACGATGCTTCTGGGTTCGTCAATTGAAAGAAAACGGTCGTGGTTGACGAAACTCCATGGTTGAACAGTGACGGTGTTCGAGCTTGAGTTCATTGGGTTAGAGGTGAGATTGTATGAAATTAACCTTGTAGAAATGATCCTTACACTCCCACGATACTCACTGTGTTAATTAATTTGAAAAACAGGGTCGAAATCTATGAACCCGAATCGGAGACCCGTCGAGGATCGATCGAGAGTCGTGAGGATTTAGACCACGATTCGAGAAATTGAACTTGCAGAACTTAATTAGAGTTGGATTGGAAGGGATCAGTTAAAAGAACGGATCGAATTGAGGTTAAATTGAATGAGATTGAATCGGGTCTGTTCGCGGGTTTTTCAACACGTTTACCAGACAAACGGGCGAAGGGGATGACTGTGCTGGTACTGTAGCTGGCGCGTGGCTTCCACGCGCAGCCGCTTGCGGCGGCGCGTGGGGGCGCATGAGTGAGAATCTTGAGGTGAGGTCAACATGACTTCTGTCCTATTTAATGTAACGGACATTTTGGGATTGGTTTCGTGTCGATCGGACACCGTCTCGATATTGTTCGGGATGTCCGAAGGTTTTAAATTAAGTTTAAAAATAAGTAAAAATTCGGAAAAATTACGGGACTTTGATAGGATGTTAATGATGAGGTTAGTAACCATCTAATGTGATTTGGACAGGATTGGGAGTCCCGGTGATAGTGGTGTGGCCCGGGAGGGCCGGTGGCACGCGTATCGAGGCATACCGTTAAAACGGTCTGTGAGTGGACTTTGGTTTTATAAATTCTATGCATGCTTAAATGTTTTATATGGATTATGGTTGTGATTGTATGAGGTTGATTTGGTTGTTGGTAAATTGTACGGTTTTACGTATTTCGAGGCGATTTACGTGCTTGCACGTAAATCGAGGTTTCCGATTTTACATGGATTTTCCATATTTATAACTTGGATATAATGTGATGAAATGGTTTTGAAATTGGAAATTTGAACTCGGGCTTGAGGCCCAATTATGTTGGAAATTTCGGACTTGGAGTCCATTTGAAAATCGGGCCGGGGGCCCAGTTGGTTAATGAAATCGGGCCAGGGGCCCAGTTGGTATGAAATCGGGCTGAGACCCATTTGAGTTATGTTATCGGGCCAAGGGCCCAGTTGATTTACGAATTCGGGCCGTGGGCCCAGTGGGTTTATAAGTCGGGCTGCGGGCCCAGTTGGTTTACAAATCGGGCCGTGGGCCCAGTGGTTCATAAAATCGGGCATGAGGCCCAGTTGGATTATAAGTGTGATTTCGGGTCAGGGACCCTATGTTTAATAAATGTGATTTCGGGTCAGGGACCCTATATTTAATAATTGTGATTTTGGGTCAAGGACCCTAAATGGAATTACATGGTTTTATGGAAATTTCGGGCAGGGCCCAATGGTAATGATGTGATAAAAGGATTTAATAAAACTGTTTTCCATATACCATCTGGATACAAGGATATATGATGGTCTCCTCCAGATGTCTGGGACACTGGGGAAGTCACGGTGCATTGCCTGCGAGGGGTCATTATACGGAGCAGCCGGACCGTATGATGACTCAGGAGCAGGATTGCTATGATTGACGTCAGGGACGTCAGACATCAGGGATGTCAGATATATGGACCCGGAGAGACCCCGGGCAGCACGCGTAGCTAATGAAACCGTGAGATATGACGTCAGGGACGTCTAGCGTCTGGGACGCTAAGCATCTGGGATGCTGGTGATGGTAATGGTAAAATATGGATTAATGAATAAAATGGCTTATTGGTTGGATATGTGTTATGTGGTAAAAATGGATTATTGGTTATGAAATGGTATGTAGGGTCGGGGACCCTAAATGGTTTTGGATTTTTGAATTGATGTTCATTTATGGTCGTGGGTGGTGACCCACATGGTTTTAATATGTATGGTGGTGGTATTCCACAGTTTTGGGCTGAGTTCCCACACTTGGTTTTTGGTTAACGGTTTTTGGGCTAAGGCCCTAAGGGCTCGGTTGAGCAAACGTTTTGGTTACTGGTTTTTGTGGCATGCATACGTTTTTATTGGAGGGCATAAATGTCTTATAAATGTGTTTAATAAACTTATTGGTTTTGTCCACTCACAGCTTTTGGTTTTAATGCCCTTCAGGTTGATCACGGATGCGATTGCAGCAGAGACTGGGACATTGCACACCTCCTCCATCGATCCTTGCACACTCTGGATGCCCCGTTTGAGCAGTGGCTCTTGGTCATCCCTTGTCTGACACCCCTGGTTGGACGGGAGCAGGGCACATTCCATGGTAATCCCGGGGGGATTGGGATGGGTCCTGTCATTCCGGGCTAAGGCCCTAATGGTTATTTCTAAATAAATGTGTGATCATTGGTTTTTGGCGCATGCATATGGTTTTACTGAGGGGCATAAATGTCTTATAAATGTTTTAAACAGACTTGTTTATTTTCGTCCACTCACAGCTTTTGTTTTTAATGCCCTTCAGGTTGATTCCGGATACGACTGCAGCAGAGACTTGAGCATCGCACACCTCCTCCATCGATCCTTACGCACTCTGGAAGCCCGTTTGGGCAATGGCAATCGGTTATCCCTTGTCTGACGCCTCTTGTCAGACGGGAGCACGTCACATTCCATGGTAATCCCGGGGGGATTGGGATGGGTCGTGTCAAGTGGTATCAGAGCAGGTTTTGCTCTTTTGTGCGCGAAGGACGAGGGTGTGATGTCTCTTTGGGCTGCTGTTCCGTTGTCAACCTGATAGATAGTTTTGGGTTTGTATGGTGGATTGGGTGTGTTTGGCCCGATACGCCGTGCAATGATGCGATTCAACCCAAGTGGGGTTGTATATGATTAACTGGTAATGCAGGACCGTCGGTTCGGTCATGTGATGATGGATTGTTGTGCTGCTGGGCACAGCCGGGTTCAGGGAACCCCATTTGAATAATGTATTGGAAATGCGAAACTCAGTTGAGTAATGGTCTAAATTATGGACCCTGGTAGTGTTGGCTAGTGTACGGGGTGTTGGTGCATCGGAGTTAGCCGATGACCTTCGTGGTGGAACCCACGATGGAACCCACGTTGAGTTGACGATTGGATTGGATTGGACGTCTATACGATGTCAGGACCGCGGGGTCGGTCAGGTTGTGGATTTTACTGCAAAAGGCAGTTGGGTTCGGTGGAACCCTAGGGTGTGATTTTGGAACCCTAATTTATAATTGATGGGCAGGAAAAATGAACTTTAATTAAGGATTTGTGCTGCGACGTGCGGCTGAGGTCGTGGATGACCATGTGGATGACTCTAGTGAGTCTTATGGGTTTCGATCTACGGATACGGGTATGAAATATGGAATCCCGTGTTGGATCGAATAGTAGTGTGTGGATACGGATCTTGACAACGATGACTGTTGGTCGGCAGTTGTGTCGAGATAACTGGCAATCGAGGGTATTTAGTACGGTTTTAATACTCGGGGATCAGGGGACGTTCAGGGAACATCCATTATCCTGATGTGTGGATGGCCAAATTGGGGGTACCCAAAGTTGTGGGGTACGAGTGGTGTTACGGGATCGTCGCTCGGAATGAACGGAGATCCAGGGTAACAACTTTGCTCACAGTGTGCTAGCATGGATGTTCGTGTGCTATGTATGAATGTTGGTATGTTGGTGCTTTTATGCCAATGCTAGTATGGATGCCTGTGTGCTGATGCTAGTGTTGATGATGGTGCGTTGGTGTTGGTACTAGCGCTGGTGCTGGTGTTAGTAATTGTGGTGACGATGAGCCACCAGTTGGGGTGTGACTCTGTCATGATGGACATATGATCGGTATCTGCGACTCAGTGGTGGTTGAGTCTTGGACTGGATGGGATCCAGTGGAGGTTGTGTCGTGTTGGGATAAGTCCCAACAGATTTATGATGACAAGTGATGAATGGATAAAAAGGTATGTTTGAGACTTGAGGAATCTAGGGACAATGTTCCCTATGTCATGAGAATCAGTGGAGTTGGGGAGTTGTTGTCAACTCCGAGATTGGTAAGATTGTTTACCTCTAATATCCTCAGAGGGTGCAAGGAAATTATTGAGATAGGAAAAGTCGAGGAAAACCATTCGTGGTATTGATGTGGGATTTTGTGATTGTGAATCACTTGGAACCTGAGGATTGAACCTGTAAGGGTTGTGATGTGAGACGAAGGCAGTATGGTATGCACACCCAGGCAAAGTTGTGGATATTCCGTTCGGAATCGGGGCGTGTGCATACATGAGTATTGTCGGATGTGAGGTCCGAGTAATGAATTGATTTTGGACACGTGGTGGTCCAAGTGAGGTATGGACATGGGCAGTCCAGTAGTTGGACTTGACATCTCATTGGGAGCATGTCTGTTTCCAACATGATCGGAACTCCCGATTCGGGGAGTGTCGTGATTGGGAGACGAGAGGAGTGCTCGTTTCCGCATCGGTGATTGGTATTCCGAAGTCATTAGGGTTGACTTCTTATTTCCTGCCGTGGCAAATGATGATTGTTGCTACCAGTACGTTGAGCGTGTATTGGTTGGTGGACCCATGTTTGGCCTTGGGTCATTGGACACAAGAAGTTGTGTATGATTTTGGATTTGGTGGTGAAATGCGTTGTCATCTTTCCACCAAGGGAAATTTGGCGAATGATTCAATGAGGGTGTAAGACCCTACGATCAGCTTTCAGATGGATTGCTTGCTATGTGAGCATGTGTGGATCCTAGGTGGATCTGATTTGTGATGTTGTCGACTTTGGTCGATGTGACAATCTAGGATCATGATGTTACTTGTCGGGTAACGTAGCGATGGATCTGGATTGTGATCTTGGTGATCCAGATGGGTGGAGAGTTTATCACTCTTACCTTGATATGTGAGTCGTAATTGACGGGACTGAACTTCTTTTCGGAGTGAGTCCATATGGTTTGTGACTTGGTTGAGTAGGTTTCCGATGTGGTCGGATTTTTTCAACCTTTGACGTGTGAATATTGGGATTGGCTTCCCTATGAAGTCAATCGAGTGTTTTGAGCAGGTAACCGATAGGATCGGTTATGTTACGTCTGGGTGGACGTAAACGAGATTTTGGGTTTTGGAACCGAATTTCTGGGTGACGATTCAGAATTCGATTGCGAAGCTCGAAAATGGATTACTGGATTTGGGTACGGAATGATTATTCCAATTCTAGCTTACGGAATAATGATTTCGGATTCGGATTTGGACATGGAATAAAAATATGATGTCTGGGTTCGGGTTCGGGATTTCTTACGAAATTGCGGATTCGGATTCGGAATTGGAACTAAATGATGGGTGGAGTTCGGGTTGTCCCGTGATGGTTTGGGAAATTGTACTCCATTATTGGAACGTGTTTGGCTACGACCTAGGTGGATGTAGGCGGATTGATGGATTGATGTACGTACAGGGTACGTTGAGCGAGGATTGATACTGGTTAGGCTGAGTGATGCCTAAAGGCGATACATGGGATGTACCGGTGGTGTATGATTAAACGTGTTGGTAATCGGCTTGGTTCCGATATCATTTGTTTGGTTGTGATTGTGGACTGGACATTGGATACTGTGCGCTGTGCAGAGCGATTTTGTCGGGTTCAGTGATTGTATGAGCAGGTGCTCTTGGCCATGGTTGGCTAGTGGAACCCTGGTATTGATATGTATGATCACTGCTGGGCTAGTATTCAATGTGTTCCAGTTACACCACTTGTTTGTGTAAGTTGACGGTATACGTACACTCAGGATGAGTGAGTTGGTGGTCTGAGTAACCACGAGTAGCCTTGTGTGACTTGGGCACACCGTGATTTCCCAATGTTTTGGTTCGCTGACGGAGTCGGCAATTATGGACATTGAGAGTATTTTGTGTCGCAGGATTGGGCTTGCCCTGCGAATGGTGATCATGTGGTTGATCTTGCGCTACATCGAGAGTGATGTAGTACGTGGTGTGGTCACCGACGGACAGATGGTTGGAGCCTTACCAGGGTGGTAAGTTTTGTGATGACAGTTGACTGATGGTGTCAGCATGGACTGACAAATGAGATTTGGTGACTCCCAATGGGAGCAAATGTAAGGATATATTGGCAATGGAAGGGAACGGTTTGGCTGAATGAGTCAGCTAAATGGTTAAGCGATCTTATCGCGGATCAGGTGCTTATGTCCACTCGAAGTGGTCGAGTGTTGTTGATTATGACGTATGACTGTGATGGGATGTCTGGGTACAGACGAGGCTGGTGTTGACCCAGTAAGTGGGTGTACAGGTGTACATATGGTTTGTGGTCGAAATGTTTTCCACAAGGTGGTTGTGGAATAAGGATGTTGGTAATTTCGAGGACGAAATTCTTTAAGGAGGGAAGGTTGTAACGACCCGTCCCGAATATCGGGATTTAATAATATTTAATTGTGATTTACTAATCTGGGATTAGTCTGGCGATTTCGGACGAATTGTGCAAAATGACCGTTTTGCCCCTGGGCGTGGGCAAAACGTTGACTTTTAATTCGGATGGTCAAATGGACTTTGACCGATGACCGTGACGCAGTTCGGGACGTCACGAGTTCATAGACAGGTGGCACGTTCGATTCCGATGTCCGTGGTGAAAGTTATGACGTACGGAAGTTCAAGGGCGTTTTCGTAATTTGAACGTAATAAGGGGAAATGTTGACTTTCTGACCAGGAGGTCCGATGGCCGAGGGCCAAGGACCGTTAGGAAGGTCTCGATGCCCTGAGTCCGTAGACAGGCGGCACGCATCAATCGGAGTCCGTATGACCGAGTTACGGGTCTGGATGCGTGAGGGGCATTTTGGTAATTTACTGTGCAGGGCCAGAATTGTAATTTCCACAAGGGTACTGTTTGATCGAAACAGCCGTGAAAATGGGAGGTTTTGTGCGATCTGTTCCAAGGGATTGTTTAACATTAATGAATGATTTTGGACAGCTTTGAGGTAGTGGAGGCATGTGTTCTGGGTTGGCAACTGACTTGAAGAACATGGACACCATTTATTAATGGTTTCGGGTCAGTGCAGGAACCTTTACACAGTGGACCTGCGTGGTGCTTTGAGGCACTTTCAACGACTCAATTGGATTAAAAACATTGTGAGTGAGTTGTGAGGATCATTCTGAGCTTGTGTGGTTGTCGAATTGGGGAGGAAACCGTGAGAACCATTTTCGGGTTCTTGGAGGGAAAATTCAGAATTTAATTTCTGAGCCTTGTTGGACCAAACCAAGGACAGGTTTAGCTTTCTGGGAGTGTCTGGAGCTCAGCCATATCATTTTCGATGGGAACCAGCCACGGTTGAGCTGGGACGGTGGCCACTGTTTTCAGGGAAACGCAGTGGTGTGGACGACGACTTCCAGGTGAGCTCTTGTTCAATTGGTTGTGCTTTTGGGTTCGTTTGGGTCCTAGTATACTTCATGTGAAGTTAATTTGAAAATGGACTTGAGTTGGGTGAGTTACTAACGACGACTCGTTTGGCTGTTCGGGCTTGGATTGGTTGATTTAATCCATGTCGATATTGATTATTGACACAGAACTGAAATTGATTGGATATTGATTGTTTTAGGATCAAGAACGGATGGAATCAAGGTCGAATTGATGGTTATCTGGCCGAGTCAGATCGCGGGTAATCAGACCCGTTTACCAGACAAACGGGTGAAGATGGTGACTGTAGCAGTCACTGTAGCAGGCGCGTGGCTTTCACGCGCAGCCACTCACGGCGGCGCGTGACGGCGCGTGGGCACGAATCTCGAGGTGAGGTCAACATGACTTTTGTCCTATACAATGTAACAAACATTTTGGGATTGGTTTCGTGTCGATCAGACACCGTCTCGATATTGTTCGGGATGTCCGAAGGTTTTAAATCCAGTTTAAAAATACGTAAAAATTCGGGAAAATTACGGGACTTGAATAGGATGTTAATGATGAGGTTAGTGATCCTCTAATGTGATTTGAACAGGATTGGGAGTCCCGGTGATAGTGGTGTGGCCCGGGAAGGCCTACGGCACGCATATCGAGGCGCTCGGTTAAACGGTCTGTGAGTGGACATTGGTTTCATAAATTCGATGCATGCATAATGTAAAATCGGTTACGAACTTGAATAATGTAAAATCGGGCCAGGGGCCCAGTTGAACTATGAAATCGGGCCAGGGGCCCAGTTAACATATGGATCGGGCCAGGGGCCTAGTTAACTTGTGAAATCCGGCCAGGGGCCCAGTTGATTTCTACATACGATTGCGGGTCGGGGACCCTAAATTGGAATTGAATAAATGTTTTCTGGTTTACATTTTATATATGTTCACATGCTGGAATCAATAAATGGTTTTGATGCTATTTCGGTTATGGCACGTTTCACGGTATTTGGGCATGAGACCCGTTTGATGAAACGTAACGATCGGTTCGGATTTTACCTATGTATACCTATGTGTTTTACATGTGGATATCAATAAAATGTATTTAGTAATGCACTGTATAAATCCTTCCATATTATATTGTCTCCTCCGGATGAGGTACCCCGGAGAGGTCACAGACGTCTAGTACGTCCAGCGTCTATGACTCTAAGCATCGGGGATGCTGTACCCGAACGGGGTTCGGGGATTGAACTCGGAAATTGAGACCCGAGTGGCACGCGTAGCCTTGTGATTGTGACCTTATTGACACCAGGGATGTCGGATTGGAGTGTATAGTGCAGTGGCTAAAATTATGGTTATGGTTTATATTATATGCCTTATGGTTCATATTACTGGATTTATGAAATAACTCTTGGATTGACTTTTGGAAATTGAAACTATGCTTTGGTTTCCGGGCTAAGGCCCTAATGGTTATTTCTAAATAAATGTGTGATCATTGGTTTTTGGCGCATGCATATGGTTTTACTGAGGGGCATAAATGTCTTATAAATGTTTTAAACAGACTTGTTTATTTTCGTCCACTCACAGCTTTTGTTTTTAATGCCCTTCAGGTTGATTCCGGATACGACTGCAGCAGAGACTTGAGCATCGCACACCTCCTCCATCGATCCTTACGCACTCTGGAAGCCCTTTTGGGCAATGACAATCGGTTATCCCTTGTCTGACGCCTCTTGTCAGACGGGAGCACGTCACATTCCATGGTAATCCCGGGGGGATTGGGATGGGTCGTGTCAGATATTTTTGTGTTTTTGTTGATATATATGTGCCTTTATCTGATTGATTGTGAAATTTTTAGAACACGTTATTGGACTAGAAAATTACAATCATTGTCTCTTGTTTGTGCTTTTGTTAGATAAAGTAACCAACACAAAGGATATATAGGTGTCTTCATCTGTCTTGTACTTGAATTGGATAACGTGATATTTTTGTGCTTTTATTGATATATTGGTGTCTTCATCTGATTGATTGTGAAATTTTTATAACACGACTCGACTAACAGATTACAATCACTACCTCTTGTTTGTGCTTTTATTAGATACAGTGACCAATACAAAGGATATATAGGTGTCTTCACCTATCTTGTACTTGAATTAAATACAGTGATATTTTGTGTTTTTGTTGATATATAGGCGCCTTCATCTGATTGATTGTGAAATTTTTACAACCCGCTGCTACACTAACAAATGGTAATCACTGCCTCCTATTTGTGCTTTTGTTGGATATAGTGACCAATACAAATGATATATAAGTGCATTCATCTGTCTTGTACTTGAACTGAATATAGTGATATTTTATGCTTTTGTTGATATATAGGTAGGACTGTTAATCGAGTTAACTGATTCTGGGTTTTTGGTCTTTTTACAATGATTGTTTTTATTGATATATGGGTCGGGTTGTTAATCGGGTTAACTGATTCTGGATTTTTTGTCTTTTTACAATGATTCTCCACTGTTTTGGAGAGAGTCATTCCATGTGCTTCATTTTTCCTCGCCGTGTTTCATTTCTCTCTTGTTTTGTGAGTAGCCCATCACAACTTTTTGGGTGAAGTCACTTTCTTCTTTTTTGCTTGTCTCTTTCTTCTTTCCTTTTGTTTGTCCCTTTATTCTTGCTTATTCTGTGACTTTGCTTCCTTCTTGGAATCAAGGGATAGATCTTTAGGTTTTTTGGCCAAAATATAGAGATATGTATAGTTTGTAGGTAGGTTTGTATAGATATAAGTAGTAAGTATTATTATTGCATGTTTTTGAAATAATTATATGTACTATTTACAACTTTAGATTCCTCAGTTGGCTCAGTTTCAACTTCAGCAGAAAACACAAACGGAAGAAAAAAGAAAGCGACATGACATAAAGGAAATTAACAGACATCTCCAAAAAATGGATAATCTATGTGAAAAGACGAAAAATGGGAATTGGTTAAACCGATTAACACCCCTAGAAAAAACAAAAACAAAATAAAAAATCTCGAGCTGTGATTGTGAAGAGCTTCTTTGCCATAAGAAAGCCTACATGGCTTTGTTTGCGGTTAACATGGTAAAAAGAAGTTATTTTATGACAGTTCACATTGTCACATGTGCGACTACTTTCCTGAGAAACTGACTTTATAAAGCACGAGACCAAACAGAAGCCAATTAAAAAGCCTATTTTCCTTATAAAAGTGATCATTTTATCCAACATTTTCTCTATGGCTAAGGGTGGCTTCAAATCCTCCTGCACAATAGTTTGGAAATTAAAAAAAACTTTCCTTCAAACCTCAATTTTCTCCAAACTTTATTATAGAGTTATGAGATCTTAGTGGGACAGTCTATCTAGTCGCATTTTTTCTTATTACATTGGAGGTGAGATCAGCATGAGGTCTAGTTAAACCCCAATACAAGGTATTCTAGAGTCAGGATGAGGTGTTAGTAGGAAGGATATATTAAAGTTCAATTGTTGTTTGTTATTTGAGACAAGTTCTAGTCTCCTAAACGTTATTTAATTACAAGCCCACCATACTAGACTCGACGTTAATAGGATGGTCAATCTACAACTAACGTCGATCTTGTTAGAGTTAAAACCCCCCCATTCAAGGGTTTATTCTAGAGTTGGGAAGTGTTAAAAGGAATGTCGATCTTGTCTCATATTTTTTTTGTGTTATCACAAGAAAGGGTATCCCTACATTAGAATTTGAAGGTGCGATCGGCATGAGGCAAAGTGAAACCCCAATATAAGGGTTTCTAGGAGTGGCCTCGAATTATCAAGGGACAATAGGTTGGAAAGTTTTCCAAGTGAAACCCCACTACAAGGTTCTCTAAGGGTGACCTCAAATCCTCAAAGACAATAGATTGTAAAGTTAGAAACTTTTCTCCTTACTTTAGAATGAGTTTGGTTACTTATCTACAATGATTAAAGCTAAAACACATGTTAAATTGGATTTGCATTTGAATTGATATATTTGTTTGGAATTAAAAGATAGGTTACACTTAAATTAATCTATTAAAAAAGGGATAATTATAAATATGTCCAATTTTTTAGTTTAATTTATAAGTTAATCCACTATGGTAAATAGAGACAGTAAAAAATAATTTTTTTTTTTATTGTTTGTCAAATTATATCATTTTTTAGCCTGTTATTTTTTTAAACAATTACAAATATACCACTACATATTGTTGACACCATATGTCAGGACCCGTCCCAAATATCGCCTCGATACCCGGGACGAACCCTGCTCCCGTCTGACAATCACACTCAAAGTACCAAAATAACCTCAACACCACTATAAGCATAATTATCAGACGAAGGAGTAAATATAATACAACTGTAAGTCAGAGCATAGTTCTACAAAATGGGCACAAAATCCTACTATGCTAGTCTCTCAACGGAAGAACGTCAAAAGCTCTATGCCTCGATTCCTGCCTCAACGTTCACCCCAGCGCTATCACCACGACCTGGAGGGTAAGTTAAAACAGAAAGTGTGAGTGGACTGAAGGAAAATAAGAGTTTCAAACACAATTTAGAAGTAAAACAGTTTAAAGAAAACAATAAGGTTTTACCCTCCGTTTTAAAATATGCATGCCCAACTAAGTATCAGAAAACCACAATATAAAGCCGTATAGCAAAATTATATCATAAACCAAATCCACAAATATCCAAGTCTGATCAAACCTGCTGGGTCTATCCGAGTCTTTAAACTCAACCAGACCTCAAATGTAATCCGAGTCTTTAAACTCAATAGGCCTACGGGGGTAATATCGTAAATATCCGAGTCTTTAAACTCCCGAGTCTTTAAACTCAATCCGGGCCCGTCCCCCGTCAATCAGAATCCGGGTCTTTAAACCCAATATCCAGATCCAGCAAATCCAATCCAAAACCAATTTAACAATCAATTCTAAATCCACATCCAAACTCGAATCCGAAATCTCCGGTTCGAAGCCCTTCCGACGTTCAGAACCGTCATTCCGAACCCAAATCCGGAAATCCACCTTTTCCGACTTTAAAACCAAATTTCGTTTCTCGAAATCCGATTTCAAAACCAAAATCATTTATGCCCTTCCCGAAGGTACGGGTTGTTACACCATATCTGACCAGGATCACCAAGTCGTATATCTAAAGCTCAAACATTGAACATGTCCCAGGCCCACGTCACCTACATAGCCCTAACAATGGTCTCAGGACGGGATGGCACATGGAAGCATCTCCACCTTCGATCTGCGTAACACATGTCAGCACGCAAATTAAGGAACAATTGTCCCACATCAAAACTATGAGAAATGAACACCCCACTCACCCATAAATAAGGGGTACATATTTCCCAAAAAAAGATAACTAATATTTACCATTCACGATTATTTTGCCAAACTTACCATTTACGGTTTTCTCTTATGAACAAAGTTATTAACTTAACCATCGGAGAACCTTAAATTGGCACCACACTGGTATCCGTACTAACAGAAGACCCACAACTGTTCTCAATTGGTAGGTTATAAGAAGGGACGCGCGTCACTTGGTGATTGGACGATGAGTAATCAACCGTTAAAATATTTCTTGCTTTAACAGTTTAGCGTCGTCTATGGGAATCGTAACAAAAATCTATGTCGGTTCTCTTTTCCTCACACATGCAGAACTCACAAACCCAAGAATTCCAGGCTCCTACTAAAAATCAGCTCTAACCTTCCGATAATTTTTTCTCTCTTCCAGAATATTTTCTCTTCCGCGAATTTTTTCTCTCTTCCGAGATTTTTTCTATTTTCCAAATCTCTCAGGTTGCCAAAACACACTCGGTAGACCGATGCACGTTCAGGTAAACAGACCCAACATGTAGAACTTATCAAGGCATCACCCCACAATCACCAATCATGTGAGATAAATATATAACCACCATTATATATATATATATATATGTATAATTACTACAAATTCTTTCTACTATTCATTGTCGGCTACCAAAGGGCAGAGTCAACATACATACTCTGCATGACCACCACACATATATATATATATACATGGCAACTTAATTACTCTGTTTATCACTCATACTTGCAACTTAGACTCTACATGACCACCACAGACATATATATATATATATATATATATAATATGCTTGGCAACGTGCACTCTACCACTTGAGGAATCTCCCCACCGCTCAGATTTATCTCTCTACATTAAGCAAAACTAACAATCTTCGAAGCTTCATTATCATCATCTATATGACAAAAAAAAAAAACACAGCAACTTCCCGCTGCTTTTCTAGTACAACGAGACCATGTGCAGATAGATCATCATGAGGTCGACACCGATAAGAGAAGGCCGCTCGGCGCCACTCCACCCCACCAATCTACAGGAACCCATCCTACGCTAGAGCGCAAACTCGATGCACCGACTCAACCCACCACTCGACTCACTCAAGACGATGACGACCGTAATACCTTCAGTCCCCACGGCCGATACACGGAGATACCACTGGCCTCTCGTCGAGCCCCATCGGACCCCAACTTCAATCATCAACTCCGTCACTGATCATCAGGGTACGCACCCACGACTCAGGTCTCTTCTCAGTGTCAACCTCCACCAAGCACCACTCGGCCATTTTATTCGATCGTCAACCTCATATGCACATCCATTTGCTCCATCACAACCCCTTCGGTTGGAGGCCATCGAGGTTCATGACTCTGATCGACTCTCGACCCCTGATTTCATCACTGGCCAACTCGAGCACAACCCACCGACCAAAATCCTCCAAGGACCACCATCAAAAGGATACAACTAAGCGATCTAGCATGCTCGGTGATGCTCCGCAAGCCGACTTACTATAGCCGCATGCCAAGCTCGATCGACCGATTGGGGGAGACAACTCAGTGTCACCACTCATTGCGGATCCACAAGGCCCTAGCACCCTTCAAGGCATTTTTCCCCATTTTAACACGATCCATCACAATCCTCCCGAAATTAACGCAGGATGTGCCATGCTCACATCTGACACTCCATGCCAGACCAAGGATACACCAAAATACTCTCGGGCAACCAGAGTACGCTAGAATCTGTGGAGGCATGTGATGTCTGCTGCAACCCGCATCTGCAATCAACCTAAAGGGTATTAAAAATGGTAAAATTTGTGAATGGACGAAAATAAACAGTTTATTAAAATATTTCCAAAAAGAAATTTATACCCTTCACAAAAAAGCATGCATGTATTAGAAAACTAGTTATTACAACCAATTGCCTTAAATCAAACCATAGGATTTCTAAATCAAAACTCAGTGAAAAATGCTTCTCAATCAAGGTCATTTCTTCATTCCAATCAATAGGGCCTTAGCTCAAAATCATTTCAATACCGTGTGGGAACTCAGCCCAAAACATAATCCATGTGAGAACTCAGCCCAAAACCATATCATAAGGGTCGCTACCCAAATCAGTAAACACGGAATAATCAATCCAATAAAATGTAGTTAACCAATCCTCGGCATCCCAGATGCCTAATCAATATTGTCACTGTCTAAGGCTACATGTGCTGCTCGGGGGTCTCAAGTCCGAGTAATCCCGTAGGTCCACCAGTGTTCAGGCGGTACCATAATGGTATGCCTTCCCGGATCACTACCTGGGGTATGACATCCCAGATATCTAATCAATAGCAAACCTGATCCTGAGTCTCTCTACGTGACCCTTTTTATGGTCTCTCCGTAGGGCAGCCCCTCTCGGGCAATGCGCCGTGACTACTCCAGTGTCCCTGACATCTGGAGGAGACAATCCACACAGAAGGATGTTATATTGAAAACCATAATCAAAACCATTTCAACTGGGTCTCAGCTTGAGGTATACTTCCATAAACCATTTCCACAAAACTTTCCAAAACCATTTCCAATCCGAATCTCATAGGGAATAAGCCCAAATCATCTTAATAGGATCTCAACCCGGAATCTCATTCCATAAAACTATAACTGGGACTCATGCCCGATTTCACAACCAAACTGGACATCAAGCCCGATTCCACAGTTCCAAATCCGAAATCATTTCATTATTCAAATCATTGAAATCACAAACACGTATGAAACCCGACATAAAACCGTAAATCTCGAAATACGTGCAATAACACATTTATATGTAAATACCAAATACCGCAATCATATGCACTCAAGGCATCTCAAATCATTAGATATAAAACATATAAAACAGTTCTGCATGCATCATATTTAGAAATCAACTATTCACTCACAGACCGTCCTAGCTGAGCGCCTACAAGATGAGCCATAAGCCACTCGGGGCTATACTGAACTTTTTCGATCGTCCGGATCTGTCCAAAACACACTTAAAGGTCACTACTAACCTCGACAGGTCCTAATCGAAAACCCCCAAAAAATTTGGAAAAGTCAACGTATCCCGGACACGCATCAATAGGCTAAAAACCTCAATTTGACCAACCTAACGTTCTCCGATCGACCTGAAACCACCACCATTGGATTCAGATCATTGAAATATTTTGAAAAAGATCGGTCTCACCTCAAAATTCGTACCCACGCGCGAGTCAAAATTCCTAGTCAACGATGACATCAGCTTGACAGGTCTGACACGTGTTAGGTCTGACAGTGCCACGTGTTAGCACCTGATTGGTCCACGTGTCTGACACCTATCAGTGCTGACTGCACTTAACAACTGCCCTGTGGTAGCCCCTGATTGGCCACGTGGCCTGACACCTCTAACATATGATGATGTCACCTGCTGACGTCATCATCTTTAACCTCTCGACAGGTCGACTCGGACCCCTACAACCGGGTCAACCGAACCCACGACCTGACCCGACTGGTTTTTTCACTCCTCCGACCACCATTTGCCACCATTTGTTATCCCCTGGACTTGTCTACCACCCAAAATTCGATCCATGGACTCAAAACAAGCTAACAAGGTCCAAAAATTACCTTCCCAATCGTGAACAGTGACGACCACCTGCAACCATCCTTCCCCGTCGATTCCAGCCACCTCAATCCTTGGTTTTGGTCCTTACAGCCTCACACAGTCCCAAGGAACATGTTTTGATCATTAGAAACCCTTAAAAATTCCTAGAACTTGAATTCGAATTTTTGAAATCCAAAGCGTACCATTTCAGGTTTCCAGCCACCGTCTACGGTTGCCCTCGTCCTAGCCACCATTATGATCGCCTGGTCCCACTCTCTCACTTCCCTTCACAGTCCAGAAGCAATGGTTGAGGTTTGAGGAAAATAGGTGTGGGTTTGGGTTTGGTTTCCTTTGGGGTTTTGGGTAGAATGAGAGAACAAAGAAGATGAATGTGATAATATCCCAACAATTGGGGTTTGGGCCAATCAAATGGGTGACACTTATCACTCATCAAATGGTCCCCTCAGATTTCAACCCAATCCAAAACTGCCATTTGTCCAATTTTCTTATAAAATGTGAATAGTATTGTTTTCCTTCCGTGAACCTTAACTTTCTCGTCTGACGTCTAATTTTGACGTGCCGCCTGTTTATAAACTCATAAAATCCCGATCTACATAACAGTTCTCGGTCCTTGTGCATTTGACCTCTCGGGTCAAAAGTCAACTTTTTACACATTTTCAGGGGTAAAATCGTCATTTTACACCGACCATCGGAAAATCCACAACTAATTCCTAATTAGTTCTGATAATCCTTAATTAATCCTTAATTAATCTGTAACTTCATGACGGGTTGTTACACACTCGATTACCCGTTTGGCTCACCGAGTGGCCTGGGACACTTGGTCAACGGTTGAAAGCCACCAACCCCTTATTCGATAAGCATCCACTGAGCACCGAGTTTCACAATACTCCCCACCGAGCAGACCAAAAAAAAACAAACAAACAAGACTTCATTGGCTTGCGCATTTACTATTTTTGGGCTCACTGAGCGATCAACTTACATCGGTCCAAACTGCCCACTCGACCTTCCAAAAAATACAAAACACAAAATTTGTTTTTGGGCCCTACACCTCATTTTTTCGGGAGCCCACCGAGCGGTCTATCCCACTCGGTCCTCCAAACAATAAGCAGACACTTTTTATTTTTACGTTTGGGCTAAAACTCACTTGGCCCATTCAACAAAAAAAAACCAAAAACAAAAATGAACTTTTTTTTGTGCTTGGGCACTTACATTTTTTCAGCCCATCGTGCGGCCTACTCAACTCGGCCAGAACTCACTTGGACAAATCAATTAAAAAAAAAAAACTTTTTGTTTTGGACCCTTACACTTTGGCATCAAATCATTCTACCAAGCGATCAAATCAGTTCGGCCCACAAGTCGATATCACCATCAACACCATCTGTCATGACAAATTGGATGAATGACCAACCACACTCGGTCAACTAGGAGGACATCCACCCCAACTTCTATCTCAGTATGACCATCATCCGAATATGTATTTCTTTGCTCTTCCACTACAGTTTGGAGGCACCAGCACAGCTCACACCACGAAATCAGCTCTTCCTCTTATCACACTTTCATGGCACCAACTCGGTTCACACCATGGAAAACCTCGTAATACACTTCCATAAAACTAGGTAATACTTCAAAACATAAACTTATGAACATCATAAACATCATAAGCATACATGCCAAACATACACAAAATCATACATGACGAGTATACATGTCGAACATACATACTCATACATATTAGGCATACATAAACTTACATACAACATTCGACCTACGACTTAAATAAACAAGTCAGAGTATAGCTACACTCGGCCTACACTCAACGCAAGGCCTTTGCTCAGGACATTACTGAGCTACTCGACACATTACCGAGTTTACATTCGCTCAACACATTACTGGGTTACTAAACATTTGGCCTCGACTTGAACATTAGAGTCGGAGTACAAACAACTCGGCCTACACTCATACCTTGGGCATACGGCTCAAACATCGAGTCAGAGTATAGGCAACTCGGCCTACACTCAACACTTGGCCTCGAATCAAACATTCAAGTCAAAGTACATGCGCACACAGCCTACACTCAACACTCGGCTTATACTCAACACATTATTGAGCTACTCAACACATTATCGAGTATACATCTGCTCAACACATACCGAGCATATATTCACTCAATACATTACTGAGCCGCTCAAACACATCACTAAACCCACAATCAAAGCAAAACTTAGCTATCATGCCAACTTACACACATACAACATAAAATCGCTCAAGGCTTCAAGCTCGTACACAAGATCATACTCACTAAGGGACTACCAAAGCAAAATCACTATTCATAAGTACAACAAACTACAACATTCTTCCTCTCATTATCCTATCTCGACCGAGGACTTGGGGGATTCATGATAGTACGCCGAGCGAAACAGCGGATGAAAATAAAGGAATTGCTCGGTCTGTGCACTTTGGAAGTCCTCAACCGAGGTAGTCCACCTCAGTCAAGAACTTTATGGACTTCTGTTGACACCATTTTAGACCGAGTAACGGACTTGTCAAACACCACATCAGACCAAGTAATAAGCCTGTCAAGCAGGCTTTGAAGATCACATAAGGCTCACTATCGAGGCCCACTACCAAGGCTCATCTTGAAGGCCCATCACTAAATCCCATATTCGGGTCCCACCATAATAACCTAATATTGCCTATATAAAGAGCATTATCACCCTCATTTGGGGGATCCCCACTCTCTCACTAGAGAAATAACTCTCTTTAAACTTTAGAGTTCTCACCTATCTCTACATTCACTTTCTCTCTCTCTCTAAAAACTTTAAACCAATTGTATTATATACACAAACACAATTATACTAATGAGAATGAGGTAACACCATGGACGTAACCCGGTTTGGGTGAACCACGTACATGCTTGTGTTCTTGGGTGAGTGTGGTTTTCCTACTTCTAAGTTGGAACATTTTATGCTTCAACACATATTATATTTATATACCTACCAATATCTGATTCTAGACTTACAAGTAAATTAAGTAATATTACCTACTTAACTCTCCCATATAAATAATATACATATATATATATATTCTAATTGTATCATAATAGGTATAAATTTTTTTATATACCTCTCAAAAGAAAATAAAAAAGTTTTTATTAATTTACCTACGAAAAGTAATAAGATATATAATATACATGTAACTATCTGACTCTTCAAAAGTATCAGATGTTATCCGATAAAATAAATACAAAATAAATCTTCTGAAATTTAGTTAGAATTATCTTAATTTAATTAAATTTGAAAAATAAATATAAAATAATAATATTTAAAATTTGAAAGTTTTTCATCCGTATCTGAAAAAATAGTATAAACGCTATTTAAAAACGTAAAAAAACAAAATCATAAAATGAACACAGTAAAAATCATAAGGAAAAAAAAACAGTAAATAGACTATTTTATATGTTAAACGGGCTAATTTATAATTTAGGCTTAAAAAGGAATTGGAGTAATTTATAATCAATACTTGAAAAGAAAAAAATAAAGGACGACACCATGTGAGTTACCTCCCTCATCCTTAAGACTAATCAATCTCAGTACTTCCATTACAATGATAATGATTGAGAGATAGTGCTCTTAGTCTGAAAGCCCAAATCTGCTTCCTCTAATTATTAAGGATCCAACCGAATCAGAAGAGATTGAGAATCAATCTCAAATGATTGGCTGGCCCTAGGTCAACCAGGAATCTGTACAAATTCCTTCCTTTTGTACATACTTACCTAGTTTCTTTCCTTCCAAGTTAGGCCTAGTTTAGCTAGTTTATTTCCTTCCTAGTTAGGTCCAGTTCAGACCTGTATATATCTCTTCCACTACTGTATATCTAATTAATCAAGGAATACAGAAGTATTTTCAATATTTTTATGGTATCAAAGCCCTAAAAGCTCCACCGAGCAAAACCCTAGAAAAAAAACACCCAGAAACAAACCCTAATCCATAGCCGCCCAACCCGCCAACACTGCTGCTCAAACCACTGCCGCCCCTTTCACTCCTACCCTCCCACTAACCACCGCTGACCCAAACCCTAATCTACCCGCCCTCATCACCATTAATACTGCCGCCCAGCTTCCGGTCAAGCACACGGCCAACAATTTTTTCTCTTGGCGTGCCCAGTTCCATGCCCTTCTTCACGGGTATGATTTAATGGGTTTCGTGGATGGCTCTCATTCCTACCTACCAGCAATAGAACATGCGCTTCGCGCCTTCTAGTTCCGCCAGGACCAGCTTCTTCTCCACTTGATCTTGGCTTCAGTTTCCCCTCAAGTCATCACATTCATTGCTGCCGCCAGAACCTCTGCCGCTGCAAGGCAGCACCTAACCCATATCTATGCAAGCAAGGCTCGTGGCCGTGAGCTTGGCCTCAAGGAGAGACTTACTCTTCTTCGCCGTGGTGACCGCCCCGTCTCTGACTACCTCCAAGAGGTTTGTCTTTTCTCCGACAAGCTTGCTGCCATTGACACCCATCTATCTAATGACGATTTGCTGTTTCATGTCCTCAATGGCGTGGGCCCCCAATTCAAGGACATTACAACGGCTGTCCATTCAAGGGACACCCTTGTGTCTTTTGAAAACTTGCATGACATGCTGGTTCAGCATGAGGAAGCCATTAATCAAGAAGCCCCTTCAGCCCCTAGTCCTGCCATAACAGCTTAGGTGTCCCAGGCTCACCGTGGCCACACTTCTAGCCGTTATTCACAGCCTTCTTTCGGCAGCCGCCCTCCTACCACCAACAGGACAACCACCGCCCTTCTGGTCACCGCAACTCCACCAATCGTCGCTCCAACCAGCCTGGTACTGGCTATCGTGGTTTCTGTCAGCTGTGTGGTGTCTAGGGCCACACCGCCAAGCGTTGTCCCCAGCTTCCCACTCCCTTGGCTTCTCCTCCCATGGCAAACCCGGCCACTCAAGCTCACTCCAGCAGCTGGCTTCTGGACTCTGGTGCCTCACATCATGTCACCAACACCACTCGTCATCTCTCAGATGCCCACCAGTACACTGGCCCCGATGAGATCATCATTGGTAACGGAAAGGGTCATGGTATCTCCCACACAGGTTCAACCAACTTACCCTCTCTCACTTCCCCTCCCTTCACTCTCAAAGATGTTTTATGTGTTCCCTCATTGACTACAAATCTGATTTCCATTGCTAAATTCAATCAAAAAAATTGTACGTCTATTGAACTTTTTCCCCATTCTTTTCATGTGAAGGATCTCAGCACGGGGGCGGTTCTCCTACAAGGCCGGAGTAAGAATGATGTCTATGAGTGGTCCTCTGTCTCCATTCAACGGCCTCAAGCTATGGTGGGTGTGGTGGTCTCCCCTAATCTTTGGCATCGCCGTCTTGGCCACCTAAATTCTAAAGTCCACCAATCTGTCCTCCGTCAGTTTTCCATTAATGTAACTCCTAAGCATCTAGAAACTGTTTGTAATTCATGCCTTTGCAATAAAAGTACAAGACTACCATTTGGTGTCTCTTCCCTAACTTCCTCTCGTCCCCTATAACTTATTTACAGTGATGTATGGGGACCTGCCCCTTACCTTTCCATGGACAAAAACTCATATTATGTCATCTTTGTGGACCATTTTACCAAATATGCATGGCTCTATCCCCTTAAGAAAAAATCAGATGTCTTCTCCACCTTTGTGGATTACAAAACCCTTGTTGAAAAATATTTCCAGCAACCCATCCTGTCTCTCTATACTGATGGAGGAGGTGAATTCATCAAACTCAAGCCATTCCTTGCTTCCCACGACATCAATCACCTCCTCACCCCTCCTCACATCCCTCAACACAATGGGGCTGCTGAAAGGCGACATCGTCACATTGTCGAAACAGGTCTTACTCTCCTCCCAGAACCCTCCCGTCACTCCTACCCTCACCCATACATGGCTCTCCACCCTTGATCCTGTGTCTCTGGTTCCTGTTCACATTGCCACCTCACCATCAGCAGCGATCACACCACCCACCACTCCAACGGATACACCTAAGACATCCTTCCTGCACGGTCTTGCATCAAAACCCTCTCATGCTCTGCTCCTGCCGCCTACCTCCACCAAACAGTCCACGGACGACACCTCCACCCAGCAGCCCAGTTCTCTTGTCCCGCACCACCCACCTCACAGCCCAGCCTCTGCTCCCGCTCTACCACCCGACAACACCTCTACCCCTCCCTCCCCAGCACCCCCCTCCTTACCTACATTCGTCGCCCTCCTCGCCCCCACCACCCTTCATCACCGCCAAGACCCGTGTCGACTCACCCAATGCTCACTCGCACCAAAACTGGCACCGTACAACCTGTTCTCAGCTATGCCCTCACTGCCAACACCCAAATCCAGCCCCCCTTGGTTAAACCCACATGTGTCTCTCAAGCCAAGAAGGACCCTAAGTGGCGGAGTGCCATGTCAGATGAGCTAAATGCCCTCATCCGCAATGGCACGTGGGATCTTGTGCCTCTAGCCCCTCACCAAAACGTGGTAGGTAACAAATGGGTTTTTCGCATCAAACACACTCCTACTGGTGAGGTGGACAGGTTTAAGGCCCGTCTAGTGGCTAAAGGGTATCATCAACGTCCTGGAGTTGATTTTCTGGACACTTTTAGCCCCGTGGTCAAGCCCACCACTATTCGACTCATCCTCCACCTTGCTGTCACCAATGGCTGGCAGTTAAGGCAGCTGGATGTTAACAATGTCTTCCTCCATGGCACTCTACAAGAAGACATTTACATGGACCATCCAACTGGCTTTGTTGACACCTTCATCCTACCTACATATGCAAGCTACACAAAGCACTTTATGGCCTTAAACAGGCTCCACGGGCTTGGTACAAGAAGCTTCACTCTTACCTTCTTACTCAGGGCTTTGTTAATGCCTTCTCAGATGCTTCCCTATTTCTCCTAAGGCAAGGATCGCACACTCTGTTTTTTATGGTTTATGTGGATGATCTAATTGTCACAGGTAGCAGCTCCCAGCTCATCACTAAGTTCATTCAAGCTCTGGTTGTCCGCTTCTCTGTCAAGGACCTCGGGCCCCTACATTACTTCCTAGGTGTCGAAGTCCTCACCACTTCCTCGAGTCTGTTTCTTTCCCAGCATAAATATGTCCAGGATCTACTGCACTCTGCTCAAATGGACGGTGCCAAACCCGTCTTCACTCCCCTAGCTGTCTCGCCTATTCTCACCCTAGTGGATGGTACTCCACCCGCCGATGCAACCATGTTCAGAAGCATTGTTGGCAGCCTGCAGTACCTCAATCTCACATTTCAATAAGTTATCCCAGTTCATGCATGCCCCTACAACTCTCCATTGGCAAGCTCTTAAGCGAGTGTTGCGCTACCTCAAAGGGACCATGTTCTTTGGCCTCCACCTACACCGTGGGACCACCAATCACCTCCATGCCATCTCTCACTCCTTCAACCATCTCCATGCCTTCTCCAATGCGGATTGGGTAGGAGATCCAGCAGACCGCAAGTCAACCACAACTTATCTGTTCTACCTAGGTGGCAATCTCATTTCCTGAAGTTCCAGGAAGCAGAAAGCAATCTCCCGGTCTTCCACTGAGGCCGAATATCGAGCAGTAGTTTCCACTACTGCATAACTAATCTGGGTTCAGTCCCTCTTGCGTGAAATTGGCCTCACAGTTGAAGGAATTCCCACTATCTCTTGTGACAACATTGGCACCACATTCTACTGTGCCAACCCTGCACTCTACTCTCGCATGAAGCATATGGAGCTTGACTTTCAGTTTGTTCGTGACCATGTCACACGTGGCTTCCTCCAAGTCTCTCATGTCACTACAGATGACCAGCTTGCAGATGCTCTCACCAAGTCACTCCTTATACGTACCAAGATTGGTATCGTTGATGGCTCCACCATCTTTCGGGGGCGTATTAAGGATCCAACCGAATCAGAAGAGATTGAGAATCAATCTCAATCTCCATGATCGGCTGGCCCTAGGTCAACCAGGAATCTGTACAGATTCCTTCCTTTTGTACATACTTAGCTAGTTTCTTTCCTTCCAAGTTAGGCCTAGTTTAGCTAGTTTATTTCCTTCCTAGTTAGGTCCAGTTCAAACCTGTATATATCTCTTCCACTACTGTACATCTAATTAATCAAGGAATACATAAGTATTTTCAATACCTTTACTAATTCCTGCCTTGTCAATAGCCTAGTTGTGGGTACGAACTTTGCATTTGAGGTAGCTTCAAAGGCATCTGACTCTTCGTGTGTCACGAAAAATTCGGTACTGAGTGCCTCAACCCTTTTGTCAAGAAAAACAGATCTTGGGATGTAGTCCTTCATGCAGCAAAAGAATTCCAAATGGTCCCTTGCCTGCAAACCGAAATAGATAGCATAAGCATCAGAATATAGGCCTTGATAGCAAGCAATAGCTGCGAAATTCACAGGTTTACTATGGCTACATGGGAAACACAGGTTAAACCACAAAAAACTTCAAGAGTAGATGTGACAAGTTTTTGGCACACCAGTCGATACTCAGGAACCCGTTTTGGATGTTTCAAGTATGCCATGTTTCTAACTTCATAGTCCCAAAGGAAGGATGTGTGGTGGACCCACCGGCTTTTAGTAATAGATTGAGCATTGCCACCAAACTTGCGATTCCCAAATACATAATCTAAAATCAGAAGGAACCAAGTACAGTCTTAGGAAAGCTTCAGTTCATTGAAAGTAATCAAAAAGCATAATCGAAATGAATTTGATACCACGCATAAGATCAAATAAGAAGCTCAAAACATATCCAGAAATTCAAATCAAAATAGCATGAAACAATAATCTTATATGCCTAAAGCATCATAGTAAATGATGAAAACGTTAGAAAGGGTTCATAAAGGTACCATTTCCGCGAAGCTGAAAATCAGCAAGTCCTTCAAACACTCTGTTTTATAACAGGCTACTCCAAGACATTATAGGTCGAGGATATGGTTGCAAGCCAGGAACCGCGTCCTTGTTGCATATGAAAGTGACAAATACGGTGTTGTGATCAACAGTGACAGTTCCACCTCCAGAAAACCTTTTAATGACAGGAATTTGATCTCGTAGCACCAAATCAATTTCAAGTAGCTCTGCAGGTTTTCTATGCAGAACATATACGCAACCCTTTACAATCTCCAACGCAAAAAAATAGATAAATAAATAAATAGACCAATGCAACAAAATAAGCTGAGCCAGATCTCAAAATTATAACCAAGAAAGCTAATTCATATACTGGACAGACCAAACAACACCATTGAAGAATAAACACTTGTTGGCTATAGATAAAATAGAGTACGAAATAAATCTTACCCCGAAACACCCATGACAATAGCAGGATTATTTGTTCCATCATTTTAATGCACCAATTATCAGACGATGTTCGAAGCAATTGCTCCTCCAAATGAAGCTGCTGCAGGATGGGAATTCCATTTAATCTTATAAGGTTCGTGAATGGAAGCCCGGTGTTCCTTGTTTGTTGAATAGTCATTGGAACCAACCTAAAATCGTCAAATACACCCAAAAGAAGAGAAGTCATCATACAAAATCCATAGCAGACATTCTTTTCAGTGATTAAACGATGAATATTTCTAATGCAGCTGGCCATAGAAAATGTAGCATTGAAGCAACAGATTGTCTATGCAGCTAAATATGAGGTAGCTTCCCAATAAATTTGGCACACAGAAGTCAAAACCTAAGAAAGGTGTATGCTTGTGAGGACAACCACCCACAAAAACACCTACACAAACATAATCTCACATTAATAACGCATTGCCGGACTACCTAGGAACAAAAAGCTTCAATCTTTGATTTCAGATACAAACTGGGGAACAGCACCAAAGTAAATAAACTTTCATATGTAATAAAACCCCCCCAGACACAAGCGGACAAAAATAACTGAATCAGACAATTTAACAGAAAGATGAAAAGACTAACAGCAAGACAATCTCAATAGTGAAGAAAATTAAACCATTCCATTTATAAAAAAAAATGCGGAAAGTGCAGGGGCGGATCTATTAAGGGGCCCAACCCCTGAAAACCTCCATTAAAGCTTTCATCTTGAAGCCTAAAACCTCTAACATCTTGCCCTCTAAGTGCTTCTCTAATACGCAATTGTCCTTAATTCCCCCTTGCTTTGGCGCCTGGGTTTGAGAGTTCCGCTCCCCACTGCCTCTGCTCTCCAACTTTGAGGCAATGACGCCGATGAGCTAAAGAAATTAACTGTAAAAGAAATTGGAAAATCGGAGTAAGATGAAAACCTGACAGCTGAGAAGAGAAAGCGATCAGATGAACGGCCCTTTGCGGCTGCAGGTGAAATCGATGCCGGCGAAATCGCGGCAAAGATGATAAGAGAGGGAGGGATAATGTCAGGAGGAGTGGGACTCTGGGAGGACTACGAATCCTTCAAAGCTGGTTCGGGTCTCAGTTTGGGTTGTAGACGGGTCTAAGCTTTTACTTACAATAACAACGGCTGTAATACAATCACAGTAACGATTTTTTTTTTCTTGTGAGCATCAATATGAAAGTAAGCTTATTTTGATAATGGATTTTGATAATGGTTTTATCCTTCAAATTACCCTTTCGAGTTCACCCTGCTTGATTGTTGATCTGTGCCAAATTAACCTTCGAGTGCTAGCTGGTGAATTGAGTTGCCAAGTTCTTGTATAATCATGATCCGTCCAATTTGATTCAATCTTGAGTGTTTAAAGTCTCTTTTTGAATTCAATCCAATTGAATGCTAATATAATTAAGAGGGGAGGGGGTGTATTTTTGAAGAAATTGTTTTAATTGAATTTATGGAATTGCATAAGATTTTATATAAATCATGTGAAACTTTTGAGAATTTGTATAAACTTTTATTTCACTTTCATGAATTTATATGATTATATTTTACATAATTTTGGTGAATTATAAGGTTTTTGGTGGAATTCATTGGTCTAACTTTTTTTTTTCTTGTTCATCAATTCAATCCTTATTCCTCCTTTCATCATTACATGTCATTTCCCTTCCTTATTATGCATAACAAATTGTAAGCACAACTGAATCAAATCTTATTCAGTTTTTCATAAATCAATGACTTTTGCCGAATTTGATTCCACCATTGCGGCAACTTTTTTTAAGAGCCCAACATAAAGCCTCCTTAATTATGTCTGTGTGGAGGGCAAACATTAAAAAATAGTACTTGGAGTTACCTTCAGTTGAATTCACAATTTATTACACTATTCAGTGTTTTGCTAGACATTCCTTCATTAATAAAATAAGAAAAACATTTACTCAACAAACTACTTAAGCAACCACAATCAAAATTCCAATTTACTATTTTTGCAAAAGTTCTCAAAATTAAAATTTGCAGAAGTTCCCGCGATATATTTGACCCCCTTCCTTATTTGGTGGACCTTAATTTTCACCTGAATTTGGTATGTTAACTGTAAAATGGAAAAATCACATATTCACAAATTTTCAATTTTCCTTGGCCTTTATGAAAAACCACACCTTAAAAAAAAAAAAAAAAAACTTAGAACAAGCAAAAGGAACAAACCCGAAGTTCTCATTTTTTAACCTTTTTGACTATGGAGCTATTAAATTGAAACTTACGAGTTGGATTGAACTGATGGAACAAATGTAAAAAGTTAAAGGAAAAAAAACATAAAAAGAAACAAACTTGATTCTGCTTAAGTTTCTTGAGGAATGGAAATTGAAGCTTATTTGAAAAAAAAAATTAAAAAGAGATGAAAGCTTGGAGGATTGAGACAAAAACAAAAAAGGTAACATCGAATTCCACAACTGACAATGAATACGATTTGATTATAAAATAAGAATTTTCAAAAATTGCAGAACCTTTATGAGTGAGGTTAGTAGCTAGATTCATTATAACTGTATTGTAGAAAATCACTTGTCTTTTTGGAGGAATCTTTGAGAGACTGTTTGCTTTCTTTGGGAACTTATCTCCAGCCTTCCTCAAGAATTTCGAAGGTGGAGGGTGGAAATTCTTTGAGTTTAGTTACGCATATTTTTAACCTTATAATCCCCTCAAATGCTCAACTTAATTATATCTCTCAAAATTCTTATTAGTTTGAATACCGCGTCATTTATGTTAATAGTTTTAAAAACCTAATTGAATACACCAGAATTTGAGGGGATATTTTTAAAGTTCTCAAATGCCTCAATTGAATACACATGAGGATTTTCAAAAAAAATTAAAATCCTCAACAATTCCAATTGAAATTTCTAGGAGTTGCAATGTAAAGCTCCCTCTTTTATCTTTTTGGAAAGTTGCATGATTCTAATTTTACCCGTTTTCAGATATTTATAGACTGATCTTAAAATATTAAAAATAGAAGGGGAAAAAAACCGAGGTAGATCACTAATAGTAATAAAATTGCTAATATAATTAAAAGTTATTGTCTGTCTAAATTAGGCTCTTAGGAGCTGAAGCTGTTCTCCATGAGTTTAACAAATTCCTCAAAATCTATGAGTCCATCTCCATTACAATCAAAGGCTTTGATCATTCTGTTGCATTCCAATTCAGAAGTTGGAACAAAACCCAGTGCACACACAACGTTCCTCACTTCCCCTGCATCAATGAAACCATCCTTATTCTCATCAAAAACATCAAAAGCTTCCTTGACTTCCTCTAACCTTGGTTCCTCCTCAAACAAGTCAACAATATTCTCCTTTTTCCCAACCTCAACTAATGTTCCCAGCTTCTCCATCATTCGCCCCACTTCCCCTACACACAGCCCTTTCTTGTCCTTCACGACATTTTCGCCAGCTTCACTAATATCTTGGTCCGAAATTGGAACTCGAGGATGTGGTTGGTCACGATGATCATCTGAGTTGTGGTCAATGCAACTTGTTTGGATGGTGTTTCTGCTCACAGAGTCGGACCAAACATGAATCTGTATAACATCATAAAGGAAGGCTAAGAACAAATGCATGAAAGCATACCGTGATTTCGAGTGCAAACGTAGTATGATGAGCCAATTGAGAATAATGAGGGCTAAGACAAGTCCAGCAAATGAGATGGGGCTGCAGATAAAGGCCTCATTCAATGTTGTCTTCTCCATATTGATGATCACAGGAAATTATGCAGAGAAATTAAGAAGTTGCTTATTATTTTTGGCTGAGTGGAAATTACTGAAGAGTTATGATATATTGGATTGATTGCTTAATCTTACTGGTGTATGAATATATTTGTTTCCTGCATACGTCTGGAGGTTTACACTTTAATTTATAACACATCCACAGACGCTAGCTTGCTACAAAATTGTGACAAGTTATTGTGGAAAAGATGGGGAAATTCAAGCAACATGTCATCCTAGTTTCCATAAAAAAAGTTGGTGACATTGTGTCCACGTTTTAGTCTATTAGCCATAATTTGGGTCTCTCATTACATGGAAACTTCCAGCTCCAGACTCCAGCCAGGTCATGTGTCAAACTCATTACTCATATATATAGAAAGTGAGTATAGTTGCACAGAAATTTCAATGTGAAGGCAAAATATCCAAATCATTGTCAAGTCTTCTGCTGATGATGAAGAGAAAGAAAGAGAAAAAACAACAAAATAATATTTATTGCTTCTCCTTTTCTCTCACAAATCAATATAGACGTTTCATAATTTTTTTTTTACAGTAAGGTGTTATAAGTTAAAGCTATCTGTAAAAAAAAAGTGAAAGAATATAAATTTGTGGAATTCATGCGATGTATTGGAATTTCAAGTTTAGTTTAACAGATAAATGTTGAGTTAATGCCTCCTTAGTGGATTATTAATGCATTGGAATTTGATTATGTATTGAGAATAAATACATGGTGTTGTTCATTCAACCTTGTAGGAAAATATTGATGTGGAAGCTTCATGAAGAAGAACATTAATTGAAGAAGGTGCATGAATGGACTTCAATGAAGGATGTTGAAATATGAGGAAAATGTCCCACATTGGAAAAGCACAAATACAACTTGTGTCTTAAGCATTATATAAGGTGGAGAGCTTGGCCACATTTCAACATCAAGGAGAACACCTTACAAGTGAGTGAGTGCTTCAAGAGTGTGTATAGCTCTTGGGCTAGAGTGATCTTCTTGAGCACTTCAAGAGTGTGTATAGCTCTTGGAGTAGAGTGATCTTCTCGGTTAAGAGAAGGTGAAAGAGTGTATAGCTCTTTGGGGTAGAGTGATTTTCTCGGGTTGAGAGAGCGTGTACAAGGGGTATCCTATTGGATACAAGGGCTCGAGTTGGGTATAAACTTGAGTAGTGTAATCTTGTATTTTGTATTCTCTCATAGTGAAGGAGAAAACTCTCCGATGACGTAGGCAAGTTAATTGGCCGAACCTCGTTAAATCTTTTGTGTTCTTGGTTTCTTTATTTTCTTTTTTCATCTTTATTGTTAGCAATTGCGTGGCGGAGGATTAATTTCCTAACAAGTGGTATCAGAGCTTCGGTTTATCGATCGTGAGCGGTTTGCCATGACAAGTTCTAGCGGTTCACATTTTAAGGTGGAGCAATTTGATGGAAAAGGAAATTTCACTCTATGGCAAAGAAGGGTGAAGGACATCCTAGTTCAACAAGGCCTTGCAAGACCGTTGAAGGGGAAGGATGCGAAGCCAGAGAAGATGTTAGATGAAGATTGGGACGAGTTGGAGTCTAGGTGTGTCAGCACTATTAGACTTTATATTGCTGGCAATATTATAAATAATGTTAATGATGTAGATTCTGCACCTGAGCTTTGGGAGAAAATGAAGAAACTTTATCTTAGGAAAGGCTTGCAAACGAAGCTGAATTTAAAGCGGGATCTCTACAAGCTCAAGATGGAAGAAGGTGCGAATCTCATGGAGCATATGAATGTGTTCAAGAGATTGATAAATCAACTATCAAGAGTTGAGGTTAAAATTGAGGAAGAAGATCAAGCCCTTCCCGATTCATATGAGAATATTGTTACTACAATTGTGTATGGTAAGGATACACTGAAGATGAAGGATGTAGAATCGACTCTCTTATCACATGAGAAGAGAAGAAAAGCCGATGATTCTCAAGGTTCTGTCTTCATTGCTCGTGAACAGAATCGTAAGGGAAGGTCAACTGCTAGGGGATTTAGTGAGCATAGCAGGTCTAAATCTAGAGGCAGAGGAAAGGGCAAGCAATGCTACAAGTGCAAGGAGTGGGGACACATAAAGCCGGATTGTTCATTGATGAAAGAGAAGGACGATAAGGGCTCAGATTGCTCCTTGGCTGGTGTAGCGGAGATGTCTAGAGATTTTGGAGAACTTCTCACAGTCTCCAAAGGTAATTACATTTTTTCTCAAGATTATTGGATATTAGATAGTGGTTGTTCTCATCACCTTTGCTCTAGGAGAGAATATTTTGATACGTTCCAAGAAGTCCAAGGATTTGTGACTTGGGGTGATGGCACAAGACGTCATGTCATGGGTACGGGAACGGTGAAGATCAAAATGTTCGATGGAGCAGTTCGAACATTGGGTGATGTGGTGTATGTCCCAAAGTTCCGGAGAAATCTAATATCCTTGAGCCAACTAGACTCCAATGGCTGCAAGGTTTCGTCAGCAGGGGGAGTTATGAAAGTGTCACGTGGCTGCATGGTCCTAATGAAGGGAGAAAAATGTGAAAGTATGTTCCGTCTGATAGGAAAAACTCAGACCTCAAAGCTTGTTGGGAAACAGGATGCACAGGAGAACAGGTACCTGAAGCGGGTCTCGTTTGCGGGCACAGCAGAGACGCTATCTACATGTTTTCAAGTTTCAGACGATGGTGAGAAGGATAATCCTGCTAGGGAAGAGGCAAAGTCGAGGTCCCTCTTCGGAGCCAACTGGTAATTGTTGACTCAGAGCAGCTGCACATAGCATTGGCCATTTTGAATCAGGGGGAGCTAGGACCGTATGCAACTGATTCGGGGTATGTGTAGTTGGTACAAGAATAAGGCCAATGGAATGCTTGTGGGTATATCAAGCGGTATCTCAATTTGAGATGAACTTCAGTGATTGAAGTGGGGATGCAACATTATCCACCTAAGTCGGCAGGGGAAGATTGTTGAGTCAATGCCTCCTTAGTGGATTATTAATGCATTGGAATTTGATTATGTATTGAGAATAAATACATGGTGTTGTTCATTCAACCTTGTAGGAAAAGATTGATGTGGAAGCTTCATGAAGAAGAACATTAATTGAAGAAGGTGCATGAATGGACTTCAATGAAGGATGTTGAAATGTGAGGAAAATGTCTCACATTGGAAAAACACAAATACAACTTGTGTCTTAAGCATTATATAAGGTGGAGAGCTTGGCCACATTTCAACATCAAGGAGAACATGTAACACCCCGGAAATTCGAGGATTTCCATATTGTAATTTAATGTGTGATTTGACGATTTTACCCCTGTGAATGGTATGGTCAAATGTTGACTTTTTGATTGATGAACTAAATGGACTTTGACCTATGACCGTGACGGAGTTCGGGACGTCACGAGTTCATAGACAGGTGGCACGTCCAATTCGGACGGTCAGGGTAAAAGTTATGGCTATCGGAAGTTCAGGGGCATTACCGTAATTTGGACTCTCGGGGGAAAATGTTGACTTTTCTTTTGAAAACTAATTTTCAGTTGACTCAAGGACCGTTGGGTAGGCCTCGACGTCCTGAGTCCGTAGACAGGCGGCACGCCGAAATCGGACTTCGTACGAGGAAGTTATGGTCAGAAACGTGAATTCGGGAAGTTCGTGTCTCGGTTTTCGTGTCGAATATTAAATTCAGGAAATCTGATTGGAGGACACCTGGTGAGTGACAAGTGTCACTCACCCATTGGCTAGATTGGATCTGATCCACTATTGGATTAATTAAACAATTGAACCAGCTTTAAATTTCAGCCTTTGGATTGAAAACCTCCAGATCTGATCTCAGCCCTTGATCTCATTTCTGAGATTCAATCTGGGCCGTCCATCATTTCCCTCCATCTCTATATATTCTTCTACCCGACACCCACCTTCTGCCCATTTCAACCATCACACCTCCGCATTACAACCATTCTCTGTGTGCGTGTGAGTGTGACTAGGACTGAGAGACGACGGGGGGGCGGCAGGAACGGCGGTGGAGGCACGGTGGTTCACGGCAGGTGAGTAACCCGTGAGCTTTTTACTTTCAAAATTTGGAAGTCAACGTGTAGTCGAGTTTTGTTCCCTTTCTTGCTTCTCATGAGACCTAGGGACTGAAACAGACCTGTAGGCTTGACTTCAAGGCTCGAGGTGGCCGGAATTGACGGGGAGGATAACCGGAAAATCTGAAGCTTCGGGTTTTGTTTGCAGGTAAGGATCTAATATTGTTCTCTTGTTTTTGATTCCATAGAACACTTTCTGGGACTAAGACGAGTATTTAGGAATTGAAAGGACTGAAAATGACCCAGAAATGAAGGAATGGCAACCGGGTCTCGATCGCGGGTCTGATCGACCCGAGTTGCAAGAAAACGGGTCAACCCGTCTGATGACAGTGGTGCTGACGTGGCACCCTGTCAGTCTGTCAGATGACGTGGACCAACCGTGAGCCGACACGTGTCACATGTCAGTGCACAGTCAGCACTGACATGTCAGTGACGTGGACCAGTCAGGGACTGCCACGTGTCACTGACATGTCAGTGACGTGGACCAGTGCCGTGCTGACACGTGGCACATGTCAGATCTGACACGTGGTCTGACAGATCAGTGTGGTGGACCAATAAGAGGTTGACACGTGGCACCTGTCAGAGTCTGTCATGTCAGACCTGACAACTGTCAGATGACGTCAGCATGACGACATGCTGACGTCAGCAGTGACGTCAGCGATGACGTCAGCAGGAACTGTTCCTGCGTTGACCGCCGCGTTGACCGGCGCGTGGGGGCGCGTGTGAACAGTGTTTTTGGTGGGACCACCACCATTCTTTAGGTTTCGACGATCCGGATCCAATGGCGGTGGTTTCGGGTCGATCGGAGATCTTTAAGTTGGTCAAAATAAGGTTTATTGCCTTGGAAAGCGCGTTCGGGCGGCTTTCCCGGGTCGGTTTCGACCTAGACTTTCATGGTTGAATGTTGGGGGTTTAATTTGACCTTTACGAATACTTGGACTTGACAGGGATTGTACATTTGTACCAGGATGAGGGTATACATTCAGTTTCTAGCAGGATTGTACTGTGAGTGGGCCATTTTCTTAAACCCTTGTGTGCATAAATGTTTTTTGGTTTTATTATACTTATTCACATGCTAAAACAATGATGGTTTTGATAATATGGAAAATATGGTTATGGCACGTTTCACGGTATTTGGGCTTGAGACCCGTCCGATGAAACTGAATGATTGGTTCGGATTCTACCTATGTATATATATGTTTGCATGTGGATATCAATAAAATGTATTTGTTACTGCACTGTATAGATCCTTCCATATTATATTGTCTCCTCCGAATGAGGTACCCCGGAGAGGTCACGGATGTCTAGAACGTCCAGCGTCTATGACGCTAAGCATCGGGGATGCTGTACCCGAACGGGGTTCGGGGATTGAACTCGGAAATTGAGACCCGAGTGGCACGCGTAGCCTTGTGATTGTGACCTTATTGGACGTCAGGGACGTCAGACATCAGGGATGTCGGGATTGGAGTGTATAGTGCAACAACAAAAATTATGGTTATGGTTTTGTTATATGCCTTATGGTTCATATTATATGGTTTATGATTTTGGAATTATGGTGCACGCATGTTTGGAAAACGGAAGGGTAAATTATATGTTTTACTTATCAAACGATTTCATAAACTTGAGTTTCGGTCCACTCACCCTTTAATGTTTTTGATAACCCCTCCAGGTCGGGAAACTGAGGTAGAGGAGGAACCAGAGGCTGAGGCATAGATCTACTTCTGCGTACCTGAACCCCTGCTGGGCGGTGTACCCGCAGGATTACTTTAGAGTCGTGCTCGCAAATTTGTAATTTTGGATTGTATCCCTTGTCTGACATTCGTTTAATTCGGATTTTATGTATGACTTTAATTTGGTTATTTATGCTTTTAAATGTTTTGAGGTTAAAATTGGTATGAATTATTGGGTGTCAGACGGGAGCAGGGCACGTCCCCTTGTGGTCCCTGTGGGATCGGGGCGGGTCCTGTCAGCTTGGTATCAGAGCACTAGGTTGTGGTCAGTACTAGGGTATTGGTCTGCATGCTAGACTAGCGATTAGTACTAGTTACTTTTCGACTTTTAAGAATATTGTTTTCTGATCTATGCCTCTTGACAGTTGGTTATGCCTCCTAGGAGAATTCCGCATACTCGAACGGACGAGGATCTAGAAAGAGAGATGGAATGCGCGAGCATCGAAAGGGCTCAACGTTTGGGAGCCACTCCTTTCTGCGGGGGATCAAACCCCGAGGATGCTCACGACTGGATCACCAAGTGGGAGAGGATCTTCTCGGTGATGCACTGCCCTCCGGGCGAACGAGTGACTCTGGCGGCCTTCTTACTGGAGGGAGGAGCCTACCAGTGGTGGCATGGACTCGAAATGTCAGGGTGGTCTGTCCATACCACTACCTGGGAAGCTTTCCGTTCCAGGTTTCTGGACCAGTACTACCCGCGATCCTTTCGCGCGGCGCGGGAGGCGGAATTCCTGCGGCTGGAGCAGGGTGACATGTCTGTTTCAGACTACGAGCAAACTTTCGGGAAACTTTCGCGGTTCGCTGCCTCATTCGTAAGCACGGAGGAGGACAAATGCCAGCGGTTTGAGCTTGGACTCCGAGGGGAGATCCGGGCCAGTGTGACTGCTACCACTCATGCTTCTCTGAGGGATATGGTCGACGCAGCGGTGCGTGTCGAGGCCAGTCTGGCGGCACACCAATCACGACAACCTTCGGGGGAGGGGCGACGTCAGGATCGCCCACATCATGGGCCATCGGGCCGAAAGAACAACAGGGGAGGGAGCTACAGGGGAGCACCCTCATCCTTCAAGGGTCGTGGCTGGTCGGGTCGACGTGGAGGCTCTCAGGGCAGAGGATCTGGACACAATTCTGGGCAGCACTCATCTTGGAGTGGTGCATCTGGTGGGCATTCGGGCAGGCCAAGGCCAGTAACTTGTTTTGCTTGCGGAGAGGAAGGCCACTATGCCTGTGATTGTCCGCAGTTGTCCAAAAACAACGACGCTGGGGGCTCGAGTGTGGTGCAGAGCACGGCGTCCCACACTAACGGAGGTCGCGGTCAGGGAGGTGACCGTGGTGCGGGACGTGGCGCGCGCGGGCGCGGACGGAACGGAGGGCCGAGGGCCCAAGTGTTTGCAATGACCCAGCAGCAGGCGAGGACTGCTCCAGGCGTGGTCACAGGTACACTACATATCTTTAATTTTCTTGTACGTGTATTAATGGATGCGGGGGCTACACATTCTTTTATTTCGAAGAGTTGTGCTGGTTTGCTTGATTGTGTGGTATCAGCCTTAGATTGCGAAATGGGTGTTGGCACCCCGATGGGTACCGTGTACCTTGTGAATCAGGTGATTCGGAGGTGCCCGGTAAGAATTGAGGATGTGGATTTACCAGCAGACTTAATTATTCTGGATATCCACGACTTCGATATAATCTTAGGGATGGATTGGCTGTCGGAGCACGGATCGCTCATCGACTGCTGTAGCAAGCAAGTAATTTTGCGGAGCCCGGGTTTGCCGGAAGTTATCTTTCAGGGGGAACGTGATGGTTCGCCTCCTGAAGTGATTTCGTCACTTACTGCTACCAAACTTCTACGGAAGGGATGCCAGGGTTATCTGGCGCATGTCGTGTCGGAACGGGTCGATACTCCGGTTATCGACGAAATACCGGTGGTCTGTGAGTTTCCGGACGTATTCCCGGAAGACTTACCTGGATTGCCACCATCGCGGGAGATTGAGTTTACTATTGAACTACTCCCGGGTACCCGACCTATATCCCAGGCACCATACCGGATGGCGCCGGCCGAGTTACGAGAACTCAAGACTCAATTGCAGGAGTTGGTAGATTTGGGATATGTCCGACCGAGTACTTCACCGTGGGGAGCACCGGTGTTGTTCGTGAAGAAGAAGGAAGGAAGTCTCCGTTTATGTATTGATTATCGACAACTCAACAAGGTGACATTGAGGAACCAGTATCCTCTACCCAGGATCGATGACCTTTTCGACCAGTTGCGGGGAGCTCAGTGCTTCTCGAAAATTGATTTGCGGTCTGGGTATCACCAACTGAGGATTTCGGAGGAAGATATTCCGAAAATTGCTTTTCGAACCCGTTACGGGCACTACGAGTTCCTTGTTATGCCATTTGGTTTGACGAATGCTCCAGCAGCATTCATGGATCTGATGAACCGGGTCTTCCGACCCTACCTGGATAAGTTCGTGATTGTGTTCATCGATGATATTTTGGTATACTCGAGGAGTGCCCGTGCACATGAAGAACATCTACGGTTGGTCTTGGAGAGACTGAGACAAGAACAATTGTATGCCAAGCTGAGCAAGTGTCAGTTTTGGCTGAGCAGTATTGGTTTTCTGGGACACGTGATATCGACGGATGGGATTTGCGTGGATCCCCAGAAAACAGAAGCGGTGACCAACTGGGCTAAACCGACAACAGTGACCGAGGTGCGGAGTTTCGTCGAATTAGCGGGTTACTACCGGAGATTCATGGAGGGTTTCTCCAAAATTGCTGCACCATTGACTCGTCTGACTCGGAAAGGAGTAAAGTTTATCTGGGACGAGCAGTGCGATCGGAGCTTTCAAGAGTTGAAGGATCGATTGACCACTGCACCTGTCCTTGCATTGCCGGACGACAGTGGAGAGTTTGTAGTTTTCAGTGATGCTTCACTGCAAGGTCTGGGCTGCGTGTTGATGCAAACTGGCAAGGTTATCGCCTATGCATCCCGGCAGCTGAAGACTCATGAGTTGAACTACCCTACCCATGATTTGGAGTTGGCGGCGGTGGTTCATGCTCTCAAGATCTGGAGACATTATCTGTTCGGCGCAACGTGTCGGATATACACCGACCACCAGAGTCTTAAATATTTATTCACTCAGAAGGAGCTCAACATGAGACAACGGAGATGGTTGGAGCTACTGAAGGACTATGACTGTACGATCGAGTACCATCCGGGTAAGGCCAATGTGGTGGCGGATGCACTCAGCAGGAAATCAGCGGGAACTATTGCACCCCTGGGGATGGTGTATCTTCCCTTGTTGGTGGAACTCCGGAAGGCGGGAGTTATTTTGGGTACTGACGAGCATGGAGCTTTGTTGGCCAGCTTCCATGTGCGACCAGTACTGATTGATCGGATCATTGAAGCACAACTGCAGGATCCGATACTCTGTATTTACAGAATCGAGGTCGATGCGGATGGGAGACAGGATTTTACCATCCGGGACGATGGAGCACTGGTGAAATTGGGCCGTTTGTGCGTACCTGCAGTGGCAGAGTTACGGGCCTTGAGGAGGCCCACAGTTCGGCCTATGCTATGCATCCGGGAGGTACAAAGATGTACCGTACCCTCCGGAACCATTATTGGTGGCCAGGAATGAAGAAGGATATTGCTGAGTTCGTGAGCAAATGCTTAACCTGTCAGCAGGTTAAGGCGGAACGGCAGAGACCGTATGGGGCTATGCAGCCACTTCCGATTCCTGAGTGGAAGTGGGATCACATCACCATGGACTTCGTCTTTAAGTTACCGAGGACTCAGAGTGGAGTGGACGGAGTATGGGTGATCGTGGATCGGTTAACCAAATCAGCCCATTTTCTGCCAGTTCAGGAAACCTATAAACCTAACCGACTGGCTCAGTTGTTTGTGAAGGAAATCATACGACTTCATGGTACGCCGGAATCGATCGTGTCTGATCGTGATCCGCGTTTCACTTCCAGGTTCTGGCGAAGTTTGCAAGCTACTTTGGGAACAACCTTACGTTTCAGTACTGCTTTCCATCCACAGACCGATGGACAGTCTGAAAGAACCATTCAAACCTTGGAGGACATGATGAGGTCATGTGTACTACAGTTTCAAGACTCTTGGGATACTCATTTGCCACTGATGGAATTCGCTTACAACAACAGCTATCAGGCAAGCATCGGGATGGCACCTTATGAGGCACTGTATGGCCGACAGTGCAGGACACCTATCTGCTGGACGGAGGTAGGAGAGCGAGCGGCTGTAGGGCCGGAGATAATGGACTTAACCATGGAAACTGTTCGCGTGATCAAGGAAAGATTGAAGGTGGCACAGGATCGCCAGAAGAGTTATGCCGACCGAAGGATTCGAGACTTGGAGTTTGAAGTGGGAGATTTTGTCTTCCTGAAGTTGTCTCCGTGGAAAGGGATTATCCGTTTTGGCCGACGGGGGAAACTGAGTCCGCGTTTTATCGGACCTTATGAAATCGTGGAGAGAATTGGCAGAGTTGCATACAGATTGGCACTACCCCCAGAACTATCAAGAGTTCACGATGTTTTCCACGTATCGATGTTGCGGATGTACGTACGTGATGCTTCTCATGTACTTGGGGAACAACCTGTCGAACTACGGGAGGAATTGAGCTTTGAAGAACAACCAGTACAGATCTTGGATCGGAAGGACAAGGTACTACGACGGAAGACGATCCCTCTCGTGAAAATTCTCTGGAGAAACCAGAACGTGGAAGAAGCCACATGGGAGCCTGAGGCTCAGATGCGAGAACAATTTCCTCATTTGTTTCTTTGAAATTTCGGGACGAAATTTCTTAAGGGGGGAAGGTTGTAACACCCCGGAAATTCGAGGATTTCCATATTGTAATTTAATGTGTGATTTGACGATTTTACCCCTGTGAATGGTATGGTCAAATGTTGACTTTTTGATTGATGAACTAAATGGACTTTGACCTATGACCGTGACGTAGTTCGGGACGTCACGAGTTCATAGACAGGTGGCACGTCCAATTCGGACGGTCAGGGTAAAAGTTATGGCTATCGGAAGTTCAGGGGCATTACCGTAATTTGGACTCTCGGGGGAAAATGTTGACTTTTCTTTTGACAACTAATTTTCAGTTGACTCAAGGACCGTTGGGTAGGCCTCGACGTCCTGAGTCCGTAGACAGGCGGCACGCCGAAATCGGACTTCGTACGAGGAAGTTATGGTCAGAAACGTGAATTCGGGAAGTTCGTGTCTCGGTTTTCGTGTCGAATATTAAATTCAGGAAATCTGATTGGAGGACACCTGGTGAGTGACAAGTGTCACTCACCCATTGGCTAGATTGGATCTGATCCACTATTGGATTAATTAAACAATTGAACCAGCTTTAAATTTCAGCCTTTGGATTGAAAACCTCCAGATCTGATCTCAGCCCTTGATCTCATTTCTGAGATTCAATCTGGGCCGTCCATCATTTCCCTCCATCTCTATATATTCTTCTACCCGACACCCACCTTCTGCCCATTTCAACCATCACACCTCCGCATTACAACCATTCTCTGTGTGCGTGTGAGTGTGACTAGGACTGAGAGACGACGGGGGGGCGGCAGGAACGGCGGTGGAGGCACGGTGGTTCACGGCAGGTGAGTAACCCGTGAGCTTTTTACTTTCAAAATTTGGAAGTCAACGTGTAGTCGAGTTTTGTTCCCTTTCTTGCTTCTCATGAGACCTAGGGACTGAAACAGACCTGTAGGCTTGACTTCAAGGCTCGAGGTGGCCGGAATTGACGGGGAGGATAACCGGAAAATCTGAAGCTTCGGGTTTTGTTTGCAGGTAAGGATCTAATATTGTTCTCTTGTTTTTGATTCCATAGAACACTTTCTGGGACTAAGACGAGTATTTAGGAATTGAAAGGACTGAAAATGACCCAGAAATGAAGGAATGGCAACCGGGTCTCGATCGCGGGTCTGATCGACCCGAGTTGCAGGAAAACGGGTCAACCCGTCTGATGACAGTGGTGCTGACGTGGCACCCTGTCAGTCTGTCAGATGACGTGGACCAACCGTGAGCCGACACGTGTCACATGTCAGTGCACAGTCAGCACTGACATGTCAGTGACGTGGACCAGTCAGGGACTGCCACGTGTCACTGACATGTCAGTGACGTGGACCAGTGCCGTGCTGACACGTGGCACATGTCAGATCTGACACGTGGTCTGACAGATCAGTGTGGTGGACCAATAAGAGGTTGACACGTGGCACCTGTCAGAGTCTGACATGTCAGACCTGACAACTGTCAGATGACGTCAGCATGACGACATGCTGACGTCAGCAGTGACGTCAGCGATGACGTCAGCAGGAACTGTTCCTGCGTTGACCGCCGCGTTGACCGGCGCGTGGGGGCGCGTGTGAACAGTGTTTTTGGTGGGACCACCACCATTCTTTAGGTTTCGACGATCCGGATCCAATGGCGGTGGTTTCGGGTCGATCGGAGATCTTTAAGTTGGTCAAAATAAGGTTTATTGCCTTGGAAAGCGCGTTCGGGCGGCTTTCCCGGGTCGGTTTCGACCTAGACTTTCATGGTTGAATGTTGGGGGTTTAATTTGACCTTTACGAATACTTGGACTTGACAGGGATTGTACATTTGTACCAGGACGAGGGTATACGTTCGGTTTCTAGCAGGATTGTACTGTGAGTGGGCCATTTTCTTAAACCCTTGTGTGCATAAATGTTTTCTGGTTTTATTATACTTATTCACATGCTAAAACAATGATGGTTTTGATAATATGGAAAATATGGTTATGGCACGTTTCACGGTATTTGGGCTTGAGACCCGTCCGATGAAACTGAATGATTGGTTCGGATTCTACCTATGTATATATATGTTTGCATGTGGATATCAATAAAATGTATTTGTTACTGCACTGTATAGATCCTTCCATATTATATTGTCTCCTCCGGATGAGGTACCCCGGAGAGGTCACGGATGTCTAGAACGTCCAGCGTCTATGACGCTAAGCATCGGGGATGCTGTACCCGAACGGGGTTCGGGGATTGAACTCGGAAATTGAGACCCGAGTGGCACGCGTAGCCTTGTGATTGTGACCTTATTGGACGTCAGGGACGTCAGACATCAGGGATGTCGGGATTGGAGTGTATAGTGCAGCAACAAAAATTATGGTTATGGTTTTGTTATATGCCTTATGGTTCATATTATATGGTTTATGATTTTGGAATTATGGTGCACGCATGTTTGGAAAACGGAGGGGTAAATTATATGTTTTACTTATCAAACGATTTCATAAACTTGAGTTTCGGTCCACTCACCCTTTAATGTTTTTGATAACCCCTCCAGGTCGGGAAACTGAGGTAGAGGAGGAACCAGAGGCTGAGGCATAGATCTACTTCTGCGTACCTGAACCCCTGCTGGGCGGTGTACCCGCAGGATTACTTTAGAGTCGTGCTCGCAAATTTGTAATTTTGGATTATATCCCTTGTCTGACATTCGTTTAATTCGGATTTTATGTATGACTTTAATTTGGTTATTTATGCTTTTAAATGTTTTGAGGTTAAAATTGGTATGAATTATTGGGTGTCAGACGGGAGCAGGGCACGTCCCCTTGTGGTCCCTGTGGGATCGGGGCGGGTCCTGTCAGAACACCTCACAAGTGAGTGAGTGCTTCAAGAGTGTGTATAGTTCTTGGGCTAGAGTGATCTTCTTGAGCACTTCAAGAGTGTGTATAGCTCTTGGAGTAGAGTGATCTTCTCGGTTAAGAGAAGGTGAAAGAGTGTATAGCTCTTTGGGGTAGAGTGATTTTCTCAGGTTGAGAGAGGGTGTACAAGGGGTATCCTATTGGATACAAGGGCTCGAGTTGGGTATAAACTTGAGTAGTGTAATCTTGTATTTTGTATTCTCTCATAGTGAAGGAGAAAACTCTCCGAGGACGTAGGCAAGTTAATTGGCCGAACCTCGTTAAATCTTTTGTGTTCTTGGTTTCTTTATTTTCTTTTTTCATTTTTATTGTTAGCAATTACGTGGCGGATGATTAATTTCCTAACAATAAATTGTTGATCTTTTAATTCAAATAGCTATAGAATGAAATCTAATTCTTGCAAAATTGGAATAGTAAAGTTTGAAATTGAAACAACATAATCAAAGTCCAAGTCTCATGTTTAACACGTAATATTGAGAGGGAAAAAATGTAATGCAATATGAATATCCCACTAACAGTCTTTAGATAATCAAATACTTGTTGAAATTTTATTTAGAGGCTTCCTAAGACTTGATCATGATACACACCCCACTTGGCTCAATATATATATATATATATATAATTTGGGTGTCTCTGTTTAGTGTTTATGGTTTGAAAAATTCTATAGAGAACGATAGGCCACTTGTTTGCCCTAGTCTTATTGTTTTTTATTCAATGAAATCTAATATATTTCTTTAAATTTTAAAATAAAAATAAAAAAATTAAAGACTTGACACCTAATAACAGGGAAAGAAGGAGTTGTTATTTCTAATTTTGCTAATTTATTTATCGATAAAAATTCACTCCTACTATGAAGTAATTACTAACTGGGGAATAAATTTTTAATTAACGTTCTCTCTCCTCTCTCATTAGTTATTTTTCTTTAAAAAAAAACATTAATTATTTTCCCTTCATTCTCTCAACTTTCTTCTCCTTTACCTATCCTTTCGTCGACCTTCTTTCTTCCATGTTCTTCTTCATTTACCTTTACAAAACTCCAGATTATTCACGAAAGAATATTCAAGATTTGAAGGTATAAGGTTTATTCTATTATCTCCTCTCCATTGTTGTTATTATTATTGTGCAGCGACCGTAGAAGAAACTGCTGGAAATAAGGGGTTGAGTGAAGAATTTAAAGCATATACAGTTGAAACCTGTAATAAATAAACCAGAACAATCTCCTCATTTATAACATAAAAGTGAGTATCGCACCCACAAACAAATTAAGATGGAAGAGAGGCCACTAGTTCTCTATATCACAGATCTTTGTTTTTTATCATGAAATACTAAACGGTATGGATTTAAGATGCCAATCTTTCTTGGTTATGTTTGAAGATGAAGAGAAAGGAGAGATAATGAATCCTGCCGTGCAATCATTGCAGAAAAAAAAAATGAACAAATTAATTTATTGTTTTGTTGTTAAATTATTATTGTTTTCAAAATTAAAATAAATTGAATAATAAGATACTTAATCTCCAACGTTCAAAATGCTTTTAATCTAATAGTTTTTTTTTTGTTAGAAGAGATGTTGTATTCCAAAACATCAACAATAATACAAGAATTGACACAAGGTCCATCAAAATTTGTATCAAAACTTATGTCAAAATTGTGATACCACAAATCCATACCCTATTCAATGAAATATAATATCTATATCTTTAAAAAAATAAAAATAAATAAAGACATCCATAATAGCAATTTTGTTTATTTCATAAGATAAATTATTAAATGGTATCGTATTAGGTTTAAATTGTACATTGAATTTATATTTTATTTATAATAATGAGTGAAAGAACGAGTTGTTATTTCTAATTTCTCGAATTTATTATCAATAAAAACTCACTCCTACTATAACTAATGTACTTATGTATCATGTAATGGTAGTAGATAGCTCCAAAAATTACGTGTCTTTTACCATTCATACATCAGCCAAAAAAATTCGCCAACGCATATATCCAGCAAATTTACTGTGTTCAAAAGTTACCCAAATCGTGGGCTCTTTAATTTCAATTTTTTTGAACACCGACAATTTACCCGTTTCCCTGCCTTATTTGGTATTCTTTTTTTTTTTTTTCCTTTTTTTTAGTGGAGGTTAATGAGGTTGAGTTGAACAGAGCCCAACTCAAGTTACAATAAACTGAGAACTCTACTTTTTCCTGTTATTATTTCATTCAAAAACATCGAAAACCTAGGAAGTTAGGATCAAAGCATAAACATTGTCAACATAGTTTAGGGTTTCTGTGAGCTCTTTGTTTTGGTAATCTTTCTCCAACCTCTTTTGAAACAAACTCCTCCAAAAATCGATACGATTTTATCGACATTCTTGATTTCCAGCTGGTAAACTCGGCTTCTTGCTTTCTTCCGTAGTTTTTGTTCTCGCTGCTAGTTAAGTCTCTTTGGTTTGTTGGTTAATTTATAGGGTGATTTGTGTTTAATTTTTTTGTCAGTTGTTGATCGAGGAATTTGGGTCCGGTATTCAAAGGCAGGGCTATGAATTTGGAAGAAAAAGAAGATGCCCAGCCTCAGGGTCTATGGATCCCTAAAACCCCTGCAAGCAAAATCACACTTCAAAACATGGTAGCTTAGGGATCAGGGACGAAAAGTTACAAAATTGTAATTCCGAAGGAGTTTTCGGTTTGAATAAGATTATCTTGGCGTCTGATCATGCTCTTGATAATCATGAGGGGTTACAAGCAAAGGGTTATTGGCAGCAGAAGTTTCAAAAACCGATGATAATGTTAATACGAATGAAGTCTTGACATTTGGCGACGATGAAAAGCTGCGAGAGACCATTAACGGCGACGATAAAGTATTGACTGCAGATGCCTATGATACAGAGAAAGCAGAGTGTAAGCAGAAGAAACCCAGAATTTATAGGCCCAAAGTGGTTGGCTTTGGAAGACCTAAGACACCAAAGAAAGCAACACCAAAACCAAAACCAAAGCCTAGTACAAGTCGAATCCCAGAATCATTGGAAAAAATTGGAATGAGGTTTCCGAAAAGGTTGCGAAAACCTAGGATGTCAAGGAGGAGATGTGGGAGGTGGTCAGGTATGGCAATTGAAGCGGTCAGCGACAACCACGGCATGCTGGTTCCTTATGCTGACCAGCTCGGAATATTAACCAGATATAAGGGGAAGATCAAGATGAACAAGAGGCTTGCAAAACTTTCTCCGGCGGAGGGTCAGCTAGCTTTGCTATGGAAAGATGAAATCCGAGACAAGGTTAAAGAGGGTCAGGAGAAAGAATGTGACGAGAAATATTGGAACAATGAGAGGGAGGTCTTTGATGGTAGAATTAAGCTTACTTATTTCTAAAATGCACCTGATTCAAGGTACCAAAGCCATTACTCGCGATGTGATTTTCGAAATCTACTATTGTGAAATTATTATACCCGCATTTAATTACGAACTGTAAAATGAGCAGGAGATAGGAGATTTTCGCAATGGAAAGGCTCCGTGGTGGACTCAATTGTCGGACTTTTTCTAACTCAAAATGTGTCCGATCGATCATCTCTCAAGGCAACTTCAAATCTTGTACACAAGATATTGGAACTTGTTGTAAGTGGCTCTAACTAAAATTCAATCTTGGTAATTTCTACAGCTCTGCTTTCATGTCACCTGCCGCTAGATTCAACAAGACAAATTGTGAAGACGTGGACATTGCTGCCAGCCAAGAATCAATAGGAAGTAACATTGTTTCGATCGAGCCTGTTTCTGATGAAGATGAGGAGTTAGTCACTTGTCAACCTGCATTTTCGAAAGAGGGCAAAATGTGTTGATGTTTAAGCTGCACTGCAGTTTAACATTAACATTCTACGGCTAGTTTTTTTTAAATACCTACGGCTAGTTGATAAGTGAGTGAGTAAGTGTGTGTGATGAGATGTAAAGGGTGATGGATGATGAGCTGTAGACGCAGTAACAGAATTGAGAGAATGTGAGAGCATGTGTGTGAGTTGCTTTACACATAAGATTATTCTCTAACTGTCTTTAACAGGTGCCTGCCAGGGATTGACAGATAGATTGTCAATCCTAGCCATGTGTGATGTGTGAGTGAGGGTATATCAATGTACACACTCCACAAAATGATTTAATGAAAAAGAGTGAAGTGAATTCAGAGAAAGGTTTTTGAATTCTCTAAGAAACAGAGAAGGCATTTTCACAAACACCTGGTGTGCAGGTCACTGTTCTATTGATTTTGTGGTGCTGTGAGCCTAAATCACTATCCATTTTTTCTTCTTCTGTGTGTGTGTTCAAAGCAAATAAAGAAATCAAGCAATCACGGGCTAATCCCGATTCACAAGTAACACCAGCTAGGAGGTAAGAGTTAAAGAATGCTTACCTGATGCAAGCTGCTGCAAAGCAACCAATCGCAGGTCATCTTCCCATCAATGTTCAATATGGTATCAGAGCAGGCAAAGATCTGCATCTGGGACGTTGGCTGTGAAAAGAAAGCAAGTGAGGTGAGTGATTAAAAGAAAGAAAGTAAGAAATGGCTGAAACACACAGTGGAGGAGGAGAGTTAAGAACTCCTATCTTCACAGGATCTAATTACGATGCCTGGAGCATTAAGATGAAAACTGTGCTCAAAGGTTATGAACTATGGAAGTATATAGAAGAAGGAATTCCAGGAGCTGTGACACCTGGAGAAGGAGAAGAAGGTCCTACACGTCCACTAAATCGGGTGGATGTTGTGAAAGATGCTAAGAATCTAAGCATGCTACAAAATGCAGTTGCAGATGACATATTTCCAAGGATTCAGAATGAAGAGACTGCTCAGGCAGCCTGGAATGTGTTGCAACAAGAATATAGAGGAGATGCTAAGGTAAGATCTGTCAAACTTCAGTCCCTAAGACGTGATTTCGAATATGCAAGGATGAGGGATGATGAAAACTTATCTGTTTATATCTCAAAACTGTATGGGATTGTAAATCAGATGAGAACTTATGGTGAAAACATAACAGAAAAGATGTAACAACCCGTCCCGAGAATCGGGATTTCTAGAGTGATTCAGGTGTGGTTAGTAAGGTTAATCAGGGGTTAGGTGGTCCCGAGGGGTCCGGGAACCTAGAATGACGATTTTGCCCCCTGCTTTGGGCAAAATTGTTGACCTTTAGGTCGGGTGGTCAATTGGGGATTTATCAGTGACCAGGACGTAGTTTAGGTTGTCACGAATCCTTAGGCAGGTGGCACGCCCGATTCCGACATCCGAGGAGGAAGTTGTGATGTTCGGAAGGTCGAGGGCATTATCGTAATTTTGGTAAAATAGGGGGAATAGTTGACTTTTTGTATAATCGAGTTTTGGTAGGTTGACCTAGGATGGTTAGATAGTTCTTGTCGTCCTGAGTTCGATGACAGGCGGCACGTGTTCATCGGACTTACGAGGCGAGAGTTACGGGTCTAGGAAGTTTCGGTAAAACCGTAAAATGAGTAAAACAGGAGGGTATTTTGGTCATTGTGGCACATTGGGATTTGTGCACAGAGGAAAGGAATGGACGGCTGGGATTAGGCCATGTGGGAGTGTGTGGAGTGGATGGTGACACATGGCATGTGTGTAGAGGATTCTGGTGGAATCCTGTGCATTCACGGCCCAATTAATTGGGGTGCACCCGTGCTATGCATCCTGGTGCTTCGACATACACAGAGAAACAGAGTGAGAGCTTGAGGGGAAATCGACCGATCTGGGTGCAAGGGTGAGTGACTGGTGAGTTGTGAGAGTGACAGTGAAGCAAGGAGGAGCTGCTGGTCGTGTTTTGGCGGTGCAATTGTGCACGGCGGCACGGCGGAGGTGAGGAGAAGAATTGGGGGAAACAGGGAGGCCGTGAACGTTTGGTGGTGGCTACGCCGTGAGGCGGTTCAAATCAAGACAAGGAGAGGCTGAGGAGGTTGCAGGGAGTCCAACGACCACCGTGGTAGGCGGCAGTGCGCACGGCGGAGCTGCAATCGAAGGGTAAGTCTTCCTGCTCTGTTTTCCCGTGGAATTTCATTTGGAAAGTCGTGACTCTGGGCTGAGAGTCGAGAGGATTGGAAGTCAGGGTGAGGTTCAGGAGAGTCCTAGGCGTCGACTAGGATGGTCGCCGTGACGGGGAGGTACACGGCGGAGCTCAGACGACGGCAGACACTCTGGTGCTCTGTTTTGCTGTGATGTTTGAACCCAAAGTCGTGACGTTTGGGGTTGAGTCGAAGGTCTAGGAGAGTTGGTTTAGGTTCAGTGAGGTTCAGGGAAGAGTTTGGTGAAGCCACCGTGAAGGGTGGTGAGCTGGGTGGTCGGATCGTGAAACAGAGTTTTGGGGAGGTTTGATTTCGAGCTTGAGACGACGGGTAGGAGGTTGTGTCGAGGTGATTGGAGGATGGGGATGCTTAGAGTAAGGTTGGACGAAGCTATAGGAGAAGGAAGGAGGTGTTTTAGTGCAGGCACGGCGGAGAACCGTTGACGCCGGTTCAAGCTGTAGCCTACTGTGTTGAACCGGGTCGACGTGAGGTTGAAGGTGCACTGTAGCTGGCGCGTGGGGCCACGCGCAGCCACTTTGGGCGGCGCGTGCGGCGGTTCTGGGAGAAACGGTCAACATCGTTTTTGGTCTAGGAGTTGTTGTGAGTTTAATGGAATTGGTTTCGAGTCAATCGGAAGTCGTTTGAGCGTAGTTCCGCGAGGGTGAATGTGTAGGGTCCCGGGGTTTTAAGTCTTTGGTTCGGGGATTTTTGAGGGCCTTTAGGTGAGTGTTTGTAGACGTATTAGTGATGTAATTTGACGGTGTTTGACAGGATCGGGATTTCCCGAGGAAGCCGAGGAACGGGCTGGACGTTCGGGACGCGAGTAGGGCAGTACTGTGAGTGGACCCTTTCCTTAAACTCGAGCATGCATAACTGTTTTTATATACGTATTTTATGGTTTTACTTATGAATCTATGTTTATTGAATATGAAATGATGATTTTATCTGTTTGCACGTTTTTCGAGAAAAAGACGGTTTTGGCACGGTTTTCGAGAAAATGCTGGTTTTCGGATTTTGATGCCACATTTGAGGATTTCCACCGATAAAGGTTTTCTAATAATGATAAATGGGTTATGAAATATGAATTGTGATTACATGTGGTTTTGGTATGAAATTGGATATTTTTCCGGATTTGGGTTCGGAATGACGGTTCTGAACGCCGAAAGGGCGTCGGACCAGTGATTTCGGATTCGGGTTTGGATGAGGATTTGGTAAATGGTTTTCAAATGATTTTGAGATTGGATTTGCTGGATCTGGATATTGGGTTTAAAGACCCGGATATATGTGACGGGGGACCGGCCGGATTGGGTTTAAAGACCCGGATTGAGTTTAAAGACTCGGGAGTTTAAAGACTCGGATATATATATTGATTTTTCCCCCGTAGGCCTTGAGTTTAAAGACTCGGGAGTTTAAAGACTCGGATATGATTAAGGCCTGGATTGAGTTTAAAGACTCGGGAGTTTAAAGACTCGGATAGGTCCAGCAGGTTTGATCGGGAAAATGATGATTTGATGTTTATGGTTTTTGGATACGGTTTCTGATACTCATGCTATGATTTCTATAACTGTTTTATAGTGTTTCTGTTTCTTATGATGTTTGATGAGAATTGATTTATAACTGTGTTAATAACTGTTGGTTATGCATGTGGTTTCAAAACGGAGGGTTTAACTCGGTTTTCTTATAAAATGGTTTTTGAACTTTTGTACCTTCTGGTCCACTCACATTTTCTGTTTTAATTGCCCTCCAGGTTGTGGAGCTAGCGCGGGGTCTTGACGTCGAGGCAGAATCTGAGGCATAGAAGCGACGTGAGGGATCCTAGAAGAATTTAAAGGCTTCTGTGTGCGTGTACTTTCTCGGTTTTTATTTTTCTTGTAATGTAGTGCTATGCTCTGTAAACGATAAGGATTTTGGGATATTTTTTAATTACTCCTGCGTTTGACTGGGTTCGAGTGAGTGTTCCTTAGGTATTGTGTCGGGGAGTCAGACGGGAGCGGGATTTACCTCGGGTTTCGGGGTGAAACCGGGGTGGGTCCTGACAAAAGAGATTAGCACAGAAAATCTTAATAAGTTTGACAAAGCCTTATGATCCTATTGTATCAATTATAGAAGAAACTAGGGATTTGGACACAATCAATGTAGAGAGTGTCATTGCTTCTATTAAGGCCTTTGATCAAAGAATTGAGATGCATAGTGAAGGAAATGTAGACAAAGCATTTGCTAGCTGGTCTATAAATCCTAAGCTACAACATGGAGGTTCACATGAGAAGTTTAAGAAGAATTTTAAAAGTAGGAGCTGGAACCAGAAGCCTAACACAGGAGAGAAATCAGGACATCACCAGCATTCTGAGAAATCAGAAAACTCTGTACCTAAGTGCAGAAACTGTGGCAGGAAGCACTCAGGGACATGTTGGTTCAAGACTAAACCTAAGTGCTACAATTGCAACAAACTTGGACATGTTTCCAAAGAGTGCATGAGTACCAAGTCAGTGAACATGGAAAAAGAAGTAATTGAAGCCCCTGTACCTGGAAATCTGTTCTATGCATGTAATTCAGCTTCAGTGAAGACTGAAAATGTAACGACCCGTCCTAGAAATTAAAGTTTAGATAGTGATTAAGATGGGATTAGTGAGCTTAATCGGGGGTTAGTTGGTCATGATAAGGTCATTAGCTTAGAATGACGATTTTGCCCCTAGTTTGGGCAAAAATTTGACTTTTAGTTCGGGTGGTCAAATGGACTTTGACTGGTGACCAGGACGTAGTTCGGGACGTCACGAACCCGTAGGCAGGTGGCACGCCCGATTCTGACATCCGAGGAGGAAGTTATGATGTTCGGAAGGTTGAAGGCATAACCGTAATTTGGCTAAATTAAGGGAAAAAGGTTGACTTTTTGTACGAACGGGTTTTGGTATGTTGACCACCGTTAGATAGATCTCGTCATCCTGAGTTCGATGACAGGCGGCACGTATTCATCGGACTTACGATGTGGGAGTTACGGATCTCGAAAGGTAGTGGCAAAGTTGTAGTTTTGGTTAAAACAGAAGGGCATTTTGGTCTTTTGTGCTCTGGGATGTGTGCAACAGATAAGGACAGATGGAGGGCTGAGATTGAACCACATGGGAGAGAGATGGTGGATTGGTGACACGTGTGGGGGAACTAGAGGGTTCCAGTAATTGGTGCACGGTCCAAATAATTAGGGCACCGTGTATGTGTGTTCGTGTGTTGTTCGAAGAACAGAAACAGAGGCTGGGGAATTGAGAGAAATTGGACGGTGATTGTGTGTGTTTTTGTGGAGTGATGAGGGGATGAGTGATCAGAGAGTGAGAGGGAGGTAGTGAGGAGGTTTGGAGGTGTAGTGACTGTGTGTGAGTGCAAGTTGAGCCACGGGAAAACAGGAAGGAAAACAGGGAGGAAGTGAGTTTTTGTGGGTGGTGTTGCGGCTGTGATCGATCAAGCGAGGCCAGAGGAGGTGTCCAGAGGCTGGAGGTGGACGGGAGGAGTTACTGCCTCACGGCTGAGCTCACGAAGGCGACAGGAGGCAGGTAATTTCTTATTTTCCCTTTCGATACTCTGTTTTGTCGTCGAGTTTCAAGTCGAGAGTCGTGGCGTTAAGGGTTGAATCGAGGAGTCTAGTGAGGTCTAGGGGACTTAGTAGGGTCCTAGGGTTCTTCTAGTTGTGCAGCCGTGGCGGAGGAGTGCACGACAGAGTCTAGATGACGGAGAGTACCTTGTGTGCTCTGTTTTGCCGTCGATGTTCAGATCGAAAGTCGTGAAGTTTGGGGCAGAGTCGACGGTCTTGGTGAGTTGAGTGAGGTTTATGATGGCCCTAGGAAGAGTTTTGGGTAGCCACCGTGACGGGGGAAGACCTGGGTGGCCGGAGAAGGAAACAGGGGACTGAACGGGTCTGGTTTCGAGTTAGGGACGATGACTTAGGAGCTGTGTCGAGGTGGTTGAGTAAGGGGGATGGATGGCTAGGAACTGGACGATGATGTGGGTGAAGAGAGGAGCAGTTTTGGTGCAGGTACGGCCGGTTCAAGTTGCAGACACTGTGCTGAACCGAGTCTGCTCGAGGTTGAAGATGTACTGTAGCAGGCGCGTGAGGGCCACGCGCAGCCACGTTGGGCGGCGCGTGGGGGCGCGTGCGGCGGTCTTTGCGGAAAGTGTCAACATGGTTTTTGGTCTAGGTGTTGTGACGAGTCCGTTGGAGGTGGTTTCGGGTTAATCGGACGTCGAGTCGAAGTAGTTACGCGAGGGTGAAGGTTTAGGGTTCCGATTCGGTACGTTTAAGACCCGGGGATTTTTGAGGGAATTTAGGTGGACCTTAGTAGACGTGTTGGTAACGTACTTTGGTGGTTGTTGACAGGATTGGGAGTTTCCGAGGAAGCTGAGGAACGTACGAGACGTTCGGGACGCGATTGAGGGCTCAGTACTGTGAGTGGACCCTTTCCTTAAACTCGAACATGCATAACTGTTTTCTATACTTGTTTTATATACGTGATTTCATGATTGTTCGATTTATGATGTGGTTTTATATAATTGCACGTTTTTTGAGAAATAACGTATTTGACACGTTTTACGAGAAATGCTTGATTTCTGATTATGATGCCATGGTTTTGGGATTTCAAACAATAAATGGTTTTCAATGATTATAAAGGGATTTTGGAACATGATTTCGATGATCAAGGTTTTCGGTTTTAGAATCGGATTTCGGAAAGCGGAATTTGGTTTTAAAGTTGAAAAGTGGATTTCCGGATTTGGGTTCGGAATGACGGTTCTGGATGCTGGAAGGGCATCGGATCGGTGATTTCAGATTCGGGTTTGGATGTGGATTTGGAAAAAGTTTTCAAACAGTTTGGATTGGATTTTCTGGATCTGGTTATTGGGTTTAAAGACCCGGATATTTTGATTAACGGGGGACGGGCCCAGATTGGGTTTAAAGACCCGGATTGAGTTTAAAGACTCGGGAGTTTAAAGACTCGGATATATTGATATTTCCCCCGTAGGCCTATTGAGTTTAAAGACTCGGGAGTTTAAAGACTCGGATATTATTGAGGCCTGGATTGAGTTTAAAGACTCGGGAGTTTAAAGACTCTGATAGGTCCAGCACGTTTGATCGGCAAATGATTGGTTGAACTTTATGTTTTACGTTACGGTTTTATGATGCTTATGATATGGTTTCTATAACTATTTTATAGTGTTTCTGTTTCTTATGATGTTTTATGGCGATTGATTGATAACTGTTTTCATAACTGGGTTATGCATGTGGTTTCAAAATGGAGGGCTAAACCCAGTTTTCTTATAAATGGTTTTAGAAACTTCTCTGTCATTATGGTCCACTCACACCTTCTGTTTTAACTTGCCCTCCAGGTCGTGGAGCTAGAGCGGGGTTTCGGCGTCGAGGCAGCGTCTGAGGCATAGGAGTCATGAGAGCGACCCAGGAGTGTTTCAATCTTTCCGCGTGCATGTAACTAGTTTATCGGTTTTATTTCCTGTGTATTTGGGGATTATGCTCTGTACACTGTTGACTTCGGAATGTATTGTATAGTTTCTCCTGTGTCTGATGGTGTAGTTTAGTCGTTTACTTTGGTTTGTGTCGGGGTGTCAGACGGAAGCAGGATTTACCTCGGGTTTCGGGGTGAAACCGGGGCGGGTCCTGACAGAAAATGTTTGGTATGTTGACAGTGCATGTAGCAATCATATGACTGCTCAAGAATCTCTGTTAATTGAGGTTGACAGAAGCATTAAAGCTAAAGTTAAAATGGGAAATGGAGAGTTGGTGCAGGCAGAAGGAAAGGGAACTTTGGTGATTCAGACCAAACAAGGAGAAAGACACATAAAGGATGTTATGTTGCTGCCAGGTTTGGACGAAAACCTGCTTAGTGTTGGGCAGATGATTGAACATGGATATTTTCTTGTGTTTGGAGATCAGTATGTGGATATATTTGAAGACAAGGATCTGGTTCACAGGGTTGCTAAGATCCCTATGACCAGAAACAGGTGTTTTCCTATGACCTTTGACTGTGTAAAACCAGTGGCCATGAGGGCAACAATTTCAGAAGATTCTGAACTGTGGCATAGAAGATATGACCATCTAAACTACACAAGTCTCAAGAAGCTACAACAGAAGGATATGGTGATTGGGATGCCTAAGCTACAAGATGGGAAACAGGCATGTGCAAGCTGTGTTGCAGGAAAACAGCATGTTGAACAGTTTGATTCAGAACCTGCACTAAGGGCAACTCGGCCTTTAGAGCTCATCCACTCTGATGTCTGTGGTCCTATGCAAGTTGAGACTATTGGAGGTAACAAGTATTTCCTGACTTTTATTGATGATTATACAAGAATGTGCTGGTTGTACTTCTTGTCACATAAGTCAGGAGTCCTTAATGTCTTCAACAAATTTAAAGCTATGGTAGAATTACAAAGTGGTTTCAAGATCAAGAGACTAAGAAGTGACAGGGGTGGAGAGTATCTCTCAAAAGAGTTTGAGAGTTTCTGTGAAGAAACTGGGATTGTGAGGCAACTAACTGTTGCCTATTCACCTCAGCAAAATGGGGTTGCTGAAAGAGAAAACAAGACTGTTGTGGAAATGGCAAGGACAATGATGTGCGGAAAAAATGTTCCTCACAGGTTTTGGGGGGAAGCAGTAAGCACTGCTGTTTATTTACTAAACAGAAGTCCTACCAGATCACTCAATGGGAAAACCCCATTTGAGCAATTCAGTGGGAGGAGGCCAGGAGTGAAGCATTTCAGAATTTTTGGCTCTATCTGCTACTATCACATTGCTGATCAACTAAGGCAAAAACTAGATGAAAAAAGTGTGAAATGCATTTTCATGGGATATGGAAGTTATGAAAAAGGATATAGATTGTTCAATTTGCAAACCAACAAGATTGTGGTTGCTAGAAGTGTAATCTTTGATGAAGAAAGTGTTTATGATTGGGATACTTGTAAAATTGATGGTGGACGGTTTCTCACCATTAGCAGTGGTTCTGATGAGGCTCAAGAACCAGATGAAGGTTTAGGACATGATTCACAAGATCCTGTGAGTCATACTGAGTCTGAAGGGGAAAACCAGAATGAGGGAGAAGAAGAAGATTCTTCCATTGGCACACCTGTGAATCTCAGGAGTCTACAGGACATATATGCAAGGTGTCACATGTGTATTGTTGAACCTGAATCCTATGAAGAAGCAGCAAAGGATCTAGCATGGAAGAAGGCTATGTAGGCTGAGATAGATATGATTCAGAAGAATGGAACTTGGTGCTTAGTAGATAGACCAATGGACAAACCTGTCATTGGTGTTAGATGGATCTACAAGACTAAGCTAAAGCTGGATGGTTCTGTGGAAAAACATAAGGCAAGATTGGTAGCAAAGGGTTATGCACATAAACCTAGGGTAGATTTCAATGAAACTTTTGCACCTGTTGCAAGGTTGGACACAATCAGATCCCTAATTGCCCTTGCTGCTCACAAGAACTGGAAACTCTATCAATTGGATGTTAAATCAGCATTCTTAAATGGAGTATTAGAGGAAGAGGTTTACATTGATCAACCTGAGGGGTTTGAAGTTCAAATTGATAAAGGGAAGGTCTACAAGTTGAAGAAAGCACTATATGGACTCAAGCAAGCCCCTAGAGCTTGGTATGGTGAAATTGACTCCTATTTCCTAAGCTGTGATTTTAAAAGAAGCACAAGTGAAGCCACTTTATACATCAAGTTTGCTAAGGATGGAAGGGTACTTATTGTCTCAATCTATGTGGATGATATAATCTACACAGGAAGCTCACTTGAGTTGATTCAAGAGTTCAAAAATGAGATGATGAACAAGTATGAAATGACTGATTTGGGGTTGTTGCATCATTTCCTAGGCATAGGGGTAATTCAGTCTAAAGACAGCATATTCATACATCAAAGGAAGTATGCTAGTACACTCCTAGAGAAGTTTGGGCTCAGTGATTGCAAATCAGTAAGTACACCACTGGTACCATCAGAAAAACTGAGAAAGGAAGATGGGAGTGAAGCTGCAGATGAGCATTTGTACAGGAAAATTGTGGGGAGTCTTCTGTACTTGACAGCTACTAGGCCTGACATCATGTATGCTGCAAGTCTACTCTCCCGATTCATGCATGTTCCTACACACAAGCATCTGGGAACTGCTAAGAGAGTGTTTAGGTATATTCAAGGAACCCTATCTTATGGGATTGAGTATGAGAAGGGAAAAGCATCTACACTAATAGGTTTTTGTGATAGTGACTGGGGTGGGTCTGAGGATGATATGAAGAGTACCTCAGGCTATGCTTTTACTCTAGGCAGTGGGGTGTTTTCCTGGGCATCTGTGAAACAGAGCACAGTTGCTTTGTCCACTGCAGAAGCTGAGTATGTGAGTGCAGCAGAAGCAACTTCACAAGCTATTTGGCTACGGTTTGTACTTAAAGACTTTGGAGAGGAACAAGGAGAACCAACTCCATTGTTATGTGACAACATGTCTGCCATAGCAATGGCCAAGAATCCTGTTTTCCATCTGAAAACCAGGCACATCAACAGGAAGTTCCATTTCATCCGTGATGCTTTGCAAGACAAGAAAATCAGCTTGATCTTCTGCAAATCAGAATACCAACTTGCTGATATCTTCACTAAAGCACTACCAAAGGAAAGAATTAACTATCTAAGAGAGAAGCTAGGAGTTAAACCTGCTGCTAGCTTAAGAGGGAGTGTTGATGTTTAAGCTGCACTACAGTTTAACATTAACATTCTACGGCTAGTTTTTTTTAAATACCTACAGCTAGTTGATAAGTGAGTGAGTAAGTGTGTGTGATGAGATGTAAAGTGTGATGGATGATGAGCTGTAGAGGCAGTAACAGAATTGAGAGAATGTGAGAGCATGTGTGTGAGTTGCTTTACACATAAGATTATTCTCTAACTGTCTTTAACAGGTGGCTGCCAGGGATTGACAGATAGATTGTCAATCCTGGCCATGTGTGATGTGTGAGTGAGGGTATATCAATGTACACACTCCACAAAATGATTTAATGAAAAAGAGTGAAGTGAATTCAGAGAAAAGTTTCTGAATTCTCTAAGAAACAGAGAAGGCATTTTCACAAACACCTGGTGTGCAGGTCACTGTTCTATTGATTTTGTGGTGCTGTGAGCCTAAATCACTATCCATTTTTTCTTCTTCTGTGTGTGTGTGTTCAAAGAAAATAAAGAAATCAAGCAATCACGGGCTAATCTCGATTCACAAGTAACACCAGCTAGGAGGTAAGAGTTAAAGAATGCTTACCTGATGCAAGCTGCTGCAAAGCAACCAATCGCAGGTCATCTTCCCATCAATGTTCAATAAAATGAAGGAGTTGAGTTCTGAGAATTCTAATGAAACTGAAGCCACAACTGAGCCGAAAATTTCAACAGAAATCGTGTTTCTTGGGCAACAAGGAAAGGCTTCGTATTGGAATAGCAGCAACAACATTCAGACTTGAAATTTGGTGAGACCAAAAAGAAGAAAAATGGCAAGGCTATAGTGGAAGCCAAAACGGATTGGGAATTTTGCAGAAAGATTTATTCTAGTGGCGGAGAAAGAAGCAGAAATCACCTAGACTCTGTAGACTGAGAGGCAGTGAGACATGCTCAAGTTGGTGACATTGCCGATTCTATAAAAGCTCGTGGCCAACAAAATATCATAGCAGGATGTATCAAGGTAACAAAAACAAAATTCTTAAAATAAACTGACAGTTTTAGCTTCCTTTTTAAGCTTCAAATTCGTAGTTCTTGTTACAAGGTATTATACGAATCATCTTTCCATCGGTTCTATCAATTTTTCGTGTTAAGAAAATATGAAGATTTCTGTATTATATTAGAATTTGATTCGAAAGGCTTCTGTGTATATTTTTTTTAGGCGATAAATTTTAGATATGTAACTTTTTTTATTTGCTATTGCAGAAGTTTCTTAACCAAGTATATGAAGACCATAAACAAATAGACTTGGAGTGGCTGAGGAATGCTCCAACTCATCTAGTATCGTAAGCATACTAATTTATTAAATTTCTATTATTTTGGTCCTATTTGATTTCTAGAGTTAATTTGATCATTCAACCATTGTAGGAAATATTTATGAGATATCGATGTAGGAAATATTTAAGAGAAATCGAGGGCATTGGCTTGAAAAGCATTGAGTGCGTAAGACTTTTGGCACTTCAACATGTAGCATTTCCGGTATAATTTTAATTGAGTATATAACGAATAAGGATACTCGAATCAATCTAGAATAGCTTAATTAAAATTAATTATTCTTCACCTTTATTAGGTGGACGTAAATGTTGGCAGGATAGCGATTCGTCTAGGTTGGGTTCCTCTTCAACCACTACCTGAATCACTCCAACTACATCTATTACAAGAGTAAGTAATAAATTTTAGCTCACTTACGTGCACAAAACATGCCACATGTAAATCCAAATACATTATAAATTTTTGCGTTCGCAGGATGCCTGTGTTAGATAACATTCAAAAGTACCTTTGGCCACGACTACGGACCTTGGATCCAAAAACATTGTAAGCTAGCCCTAAACTTTCTTGTACGTTACTTTTATTTGAGGATTTTCCTTTGAGTAAAGCTAGAACGTGTACTCATATTAGTCCATTGTTTTATAACAGGTATGAACTGCATTATCAATTGATAACCTTTGGAAAGGTATGTATTTCTTTAAGTATAATAACTTAGATGCAGCAATGGGATTTTCCAATTTGAAGATGCATTTGACTAGTCATGCAGGTGTATTGCACAAAGAGAAATCCAAATTGCAATTCTTGCCCAATGAGGGGAGAGTCAAGAGTGCAGATATTATGCTAGTGCATTTGCAAGGTTTTCATCAAATCTCTAAATTATATATATATATATATATTAAATCCTTAGTTTAATTATATTAAATCCTTAGTTTAATGCAAATTCTATCTAATGTACTTGTTTGATATAATAAATAGTGCAAGGCTTGCCTTACCAGGGCCAAAAAAGAAATCAGACCCATCAAAGAATGTGATGAGTACTTCTAGTTGTTCTTTGATTGTGCCTTATCAGACTCTCATTAATCCACCATCCTTTCTTGAGGCCAAACATGAGTTAGATTATGAAACCCCAAGTAATTGTGAACCTATCATTGAGGAACCATCGTCACCACAGCAAGAACCTATCGATATACCAGATATTGAAGATCTATTTATATATGCGCAGTCCAAAAAAGAAAATGAGAGATGAAGAAGTCTCGACGGCTTTAAAACCATATGACAGTGTGCTTCAAGAAAGTGATATGTCAAATGAGTTAGTTGTTTCAAAAGTTACTTACACCCGAGTCTCCAAATTGAAGGATGTTGAACGTTTAAGGACAAAGCATCTACTGTAAGTTCAATTTGGCCTATTTTTCATTTTTCGCAGAGTTTTAGTTCATGCACGTGAAAAATAAAATATACCAACTAAAGAATATACTATGGCTAATTTCGATTATCATAAATATGCAGCTATATATGTTCTTCCGGATAATTATCCTCTATTGAAAACGGTACGTCGATCAACTATTCTTTTCTTGCGTGAAAAAGTTTCATATACTCAATTACATAATTGTATGTAAATTTAATTTATGAAAAATCAGTATGAATATATCAATCACAGATATACAAAAGAGAGCCAGATGATCCTTCCCCATACCTTTTTGCTATATGGAGCTCAGGTATATATATATATGGTGAGATTTAAATGAGATGGAGCTATTCTCATGTGGAAATAAGATATGTTTAATACCTTGGTACGTTTGCAGGTTTCAATTTCCAGGATTCAAGTGAAGAGACATGTTATTCAGATAACAATCTTCCTGAAGCATCTGATACAATTCCTGCAACAATTATAGTGAGTGATCTACAAGCACTACCTTTGCTCAAATTTTTACAGTTGCAGCTTGCTAATTATTGAAAAATAACGACTTCAAATTCTGTATGCATGAAAAAGATACCGTGCCGAACAGCAAATAAGGCGAGCTTTCCACTGAATGGGACATACTTTCAAGTAAATGAGGTGAGCTTGACCAAAATTTCCCCAGTAATTTTTATTTTTATTCTGCCTAATATGGAATCAAGTTATGAAATTGTAGGTATTTACTGATCATGAATCTAGTAAAACCCCAATTAAAGTGGCTAGACCATTACTATGGAACTTAGAGAGACGAACTGCATATTTTGGAGCATCAACAAGCGCAATCCTTAAACGTATATAAATATATAGATTAGAGTGAATTTTGTCAACTTTTTTCTTCTAAAAAATGATATTTTTATATGTTGTTAAATTATAACATGATCAAATTAGCAATATTAATGCATGTTTTGTACTGATTATTTCAGTCAGATAGATTAATCTGTTTAGATATGTCATATTGTACTGATTATTTCAGTCAGATAGATTAATCTGTTTAGCAGATAGACTAATTATTTAGTTAGGTATTTGGTACTTTATCGGATTAAAATATCGACTATATTATACTAGATGGATTATATTATATTAATTGATACAAAATACTTATATATATCTTAGATATTAATTATGTATGTTTTTGTTATTTATTTTAATTATTACTATTTATTAAATTATTATTGATTATTAGTTTTATCATTATTAATATTTTTTAACTATTATTAGTATTTATTTTATTTTTATTACTATTTTGAATTTTTATTATTATTATTACATTTCTAAAAATTACTAATTATTTGATTATTTAATACCAATAATTTCAATAATATTATTTTAGTGTGTTTGACAGTATAAAAAATATTCAACAATATTAATTTATATAATTAATATCAAATATTAATTTTGTATTATATTATTTTATCAAATCGGGCGTATTAGTTGTAGTCTCAACCAAATGAATCAAGACATCGAATTTTTACATGAGGATTAGGTAAAACCGTAAAAGTCATTCTACCCCTATCATAATATTACAGAGAATAAGAGATGAGGGCAGTATAGACTTTATCTTCTTTTTCATTTCTTTTCTCTAATGAGCTGATAGCCACCAGTCAGCAACGAATAAGAGATGAGGGCAAACAAAGAGCCAAAGAGGCGGAGCCGTCCTTCATCTCCACTCAGAGACCGAACCACAGTGGCCTCCTCCGGCTTCGAAGAAAGAAGCATCTCGCCTAAGTCTCGCGCCTCTCGACTTGCATCCCCAGTCTCTCTTCTCACTGGAGAATTTGAAGAGCTTCAATTAGAGCAACAGCTGACGACTACAAACCCACGAAGCTTTCCATACAGCGTGAAGCAACAATGCTGGGACAAGGCTGAGAAGATCAAAGGTCGAGACCCAGACCGGTGGCGCCGAGACCCTCTTGGAAACACCGTCTTCCGGAAGCTCGTGGGTTGCGCAGGTTGCCTCTGTCATGATTATGATCACATTGTGCCTTACTCTAAGGTAAATTCCTCCTCTTTCTCACAGCCCTCTCGAAAATTCACCAGTTGTTAAGGTTTTCTGTGTGTTGACCTTTATGGGCATTGCTGGTTTGGTTTGTGCTTGGAAATTTGTGAGGTGCATTCCTTTTGTTTTTGTCAATAAAGGCCCTGGTTTGAATCCATTTTGATATATTGCAAGTCAAATTTCTTGCCTTTATTGTTTGATGCGTTCTGGAATCATATTATTTCTGGGTGGATTTTTCGCATTCTGCCTGAAAGAAGATGCACGCTGAAGGAGGGACCCTGGACCCCTTTGGCTCTGCCCCTGATTGAGTGTCATTCATTTAGTCCAAGACTGTTAAATTTGGGTTATTTATTCTCCATCTAGTGTGCCATTAGTGTAAAAGTTGAGTCTTTTTTTTTTCCCTGTTCTCCAGTTAATTTTCAATTTCTCTTGTAATTATAGAGCTGGTAATTAATCTAAAATTCTGAATATATACTTTCATGCCCCATGAGCACACTGTCATACGTGATATTTCTGCATATTGTTGTACCATAGCAAAGGTGTGAGAGACATTAGCATAAGACTACGTAAGAGAGCGGTTATGAGACTACGTAAGTGAGCTCTTTTGCACTACAGAGCAAAAGAGGGCTCTTGTTATGACTTATGGCAGTTAATTGGTGGGTCTGACTATGAGGTGGTAATGCCATATCAGATAATGGCCGTATACCTAGAGAATGGAAGCATGGAGGTGGCATGCACTAGTTTTGTGGGATTGTTGAATTAAAATCATATTGATAAAGGTTAGGATAGAATATAGTTCATTATGGTCATCAAGGTATAGGTAAAGAACCTAGGCATGTGAGCAACCTTGAGATGCAATACATTATGTATGTCATCTTTACCTGACTGTAATACAAGCTTGATCAGCCTGTGAGTTGTTCACCAATTTGGCACAAGTTAGGTAGTACCAAATTATAGGATTGATAAGGCACTAAATATAATCCAGGAATGAATATATGCTGGCTTAGACTTCAGTTCCCAAAGAGAAACTACTTAGCATGTTTCAAGCAGAGGCTCTTTCAGCAATCTCTTCTATGGAGATCGGAAAATGATTCTATGGTCTTGGTGCGGAAGATTTATGTCAGAGTCTAAAAACCAACATGGAAGATGTCTATCTATGCCTTATATGCCGCTCGTGGTTTGGGAAATGGGCTGTTGTGTCATATCCCTATCTAATGCAATACTCTTTTGAGTCTTGGTAGCTGATAGCTGTACATTTACTTCCGTATTTTGGTTTCCCCAGGCCCGTGATCTCTGAAACTACTTCTGGAGGCTTGACTTTCTATGTTTTCACATTTCAGGGAGGACCAAGTACCCTTGATAATTGTCAGGTTTTACAGGTATGGACTTCGTTCCTCTTTGGAACCTTGGGTTATTTACATGAGCGTTGTATCTTATTTTTGGCTGATATCTCTCACCCTTTACCTTTGAATATCACTGGTACATGTAATTACGGATTAGATTCCTACTATAGATTGCCGATATATAAAGAATGCCAGAATAACTACACTACTAGAGCTATTTTAACCCAATCAGCAAACTGATATCTAATGATGGCAGCATCATCAGCGGGACGATAAATGTAGAGTCATCTTTGTTTGTGAAATCTTGGTTTGCAGTAGACCCCTGTACTGTAGATTAAATAATATTATCCACTCTTTCCTACTGTTGCACCATCTTTGGCTCTTGTAGTCAGCAATTAAAAATTTAACATCAATGTTAGTATTTCACTATTTTGCATCTCATTTCCTTTTTATGATGCTCATGCTCTTTTTTGGATTCAAATCATTATTGAAGCTGGTATTAAACTTGCTTGTCTAGTTTCTGTATACTGCCTTCAACAATAGAGATGCTGTTTTACTTTTACATTAGAAATTACATCTTACTTTCTAGTAAAGCATATTTTTCTCTTGCGTACTATAGGCAACAGTTAATCGATCAAAAGGAAACCGGACTGAGTTTTCTAGAGCTGAGCTCATTCAGAAAAGTTCTTACTGTCGGGTTTCAGGTATCCCAAGAAACCCCAAAAACTTGTGAATTCTCTTACAGCAATTTCAACTAATTAATGTAATAGCAACTAAGTGATGGCATATTGCTTTGAAATGCAGGCCGCGACATGGATCTTCTTGAGCTGTCCGCTTATGGGAATGTTCGCCGCGGACAAGATTCCGGAGGATGTAGAATCCAATAACAAGTTAAGTTGTATAACTTGTTGTAGAATTTGTCCTAATATGGAAAAGGAAACAATCATTGCTACATGTATGTTTCTCCGGCTGGAGTTTTGTAGTCATTCAATATGAAATATTTGTATCATGCTGGCATGCTGCACAGAATGGCATCCTCTACCTTTCGAATTCTAACATATGAAAAAATTAGATTTATTGTATTCTTCATTGTTCTCATATATGAAAACTTGACATCTCTATTCTTGATTGTTTTCTTCTACATTTTAGAAAAAGGGCAAAACTTAATAAGTGGTATAAAATGATGCAGTAGATACGTGTCTATCTTTCAGATTTTAAATTACGTAAAGTGAAAATAAATACAGAAATTTATGGTAACATGAAAGCTTTTCTCATGTCAAGAGGAAGAAGTGATAACTGAGGAAAAAGTTTGAATTTTTTTTTCCTCTGGAAGTGAAGCATCACATCCACTTTCTTCTTTATTGCTTTTCATTTTTTTTTTCTTTCTGCTTTTCTGCACTAGTGGCAGCACTAGGCATTTCAAATATTAGAAAAAGTAGAAGAAAGGAGATGGAAGACACTTATGTTCTTCCGATTGGAACCTGCACATAATGCATACACACGTAGTACACTTCCACTTTGACGAATAATATATGTGGAAGACGATGATCGAGGACTCAAAGTGAACTCTAATCTATTCTAAATTTCACTTTTTGATCCAAGAATCAAAATTCAAGATCCATTTATCTCCAAGTGAAAACAGAACTTTTCTGAATTTCTTGTAGGGTCGCATTGAACAATAATATAGAAGATTCTAATATCTTGTGGATGTCATGGGACGTAGGTAAGATGTCCGGTAATCGGAATCAAAATTTCTTGTTATATAAGGCTTTTCTAAAAATACGAGAAAAGTCCTTGGTAGTTTGTTAGAGCAAGGGATGAGATGAGGTAACCAAACCCTTTTCTTTTCATTTCCTTACAAAATAGCTTTATGTGTTATTAGTTAGAAAGAGGGATCAAATCATCCTAGGGAAAGCAACCTAGGGAGCGAAGACGTTTGGAAATTTCCACGTTAGCCATTAGGGTTTTAGTACTATGAAGAAAGCTAAACAAGTAAGGTTGGTGTTGAAGATTTCATTGACATAACAATGCATGAAAATTAGGCATGTGGATAAAAGGAGAGGGACGATTGCTTTCGTATAGAAAAGGAAGAGAGCAAAAAGGAAAAAAGACAAATAAGAAGTCAAGAGAGAGTGGCAAAAGGATTCATGGCATTATGTGCAATTTGAGGCCCAATAAAAACAACTCTGTGCATAAATTGTGGCCTGTATTTGCTTGTTGCACCAAAATATCTGTGTTTTTTTGGGTAAATGATTTGAGACACATAAATTCGATGTTGATGCATCTAGAGATATGCTTTACAAAGAAAATTGGGCAGATACATTTGACAAGCTAATCCTAATGCCTATAGTTTGTTACCAAAGGAGAAACATTTCGAGTTTTGTCACTTTCCCAACCTTCAACTGTGACATAATTTCTCTTGTTTGAGAGACCGCATTTTTTAACTCATACTGCAAGATGCAGCGATCTAAGACTGTTTGCTCGAATGGTTCCAAATTAAATCTTCTTTTTTATGTAAGTTAGGCACCTTTTCTTTTTGCTTCTAATAACTGCGTTTATAACATGATTGATTTTAGAACGTATTTGCTAAAAATGAGAAAGAAAACAAGAAGATAAAGGATGAGGAAGAAAAATATCGGACTGTCTGCTACCAAACTGTTGTGCAAGTTGTTGGGGTCCTTTAGGTTGTGAAAAGGAAAGCAATTTGGCCCTTCCTTACGAATTTAAGTCATGTTTATCTAATTGAGGGAGGGACTAAAAAGATCAATTTTGTTAAAAACGCTTCACAAACACGAGTGTAGCCACATCAGCTAAAACAGTATCCGAGTTCATATCTCTCTACGACTTGTACAGTCTTGAGCTTTCACAATTTATGGGATCTTTTGAATGTTTTTCCTGGTTTTAGAGAAATGATACTTGATTCTGCAATTTAGGTGTACAGGAACCAAGGAGAATGAATAGGAAAAGAGAACGTAAACATCTTTTGCACCAGCTCTATCAAATAGTATTTCACATATATAGAGATATGTACATGAACATTGAACAGAAACTTAGAAACTCTAAGTACATCAGAAGGCAGGTGTGCATGGTGTTACAAGAAGGCAAAAATAGTCGCCTTTACACCTTTATCCAACATTTAGCTCCCGTATCATGCTGAGGAACCCTAGAGACTAGAGACTCGGTTGCCCCTCCATATCTACTACCCGGGTTTTCAACCAGCTTAACCAAAAAAGGCCTGGCTGTATAGGGTTAGCTGTCAAACTCATACAAGATGGGTTGAATTCAATCTCAATCTTCCAGCCTGTATGAAAACGTTACCATCATAGACAACCATCTCATGATCTCTCATGAAAATTTCGGGATCTTGACAAGGCTGCTGGGTTTGCTAGCAACGCTGGAGAGGTTTCAGCTCCATTTTTCTTTGGTTCACTCTTTGATTGGAAGGCCGCCTTGAACAGCCCTCCACCGCTGATGGAATCGTTCTTGATCCCAAGTGTTGCCCATATTGAACTCTTTGCAGCTTCGCTTGGATCATCAATCCTTAATGTTTTTGGAACCAAAACACACCCATTTTCCTGTTTTGATGGCTCTTCTTTCTCCGAATTATCTGATTTAAGATTGTCTTCCTCCCTTGAATGCTTCCCCAATGTTGAACTTGAACCAGAGCTAGGCGACTTTGCAGGATGTGGACTGAACCAAGGAACATTCCAAGTGCCGGGGACACCACAGTTCCAATAGGGTGCAGGGCAAAATGATAGAGGAAATCCGGGAGGGCAAAAAGCTGGTGGAGGAACTGCTGCATTCCAAGGATAAGGCCAAGGAACACTGGGAATACAAGGAATTTGTGAAGGTACGCCATTGACATTGTGCAAGTTCTGTTTTGAAATCATTGCAGAAGAAGCACATGAGATATCATCACCATTTTCTTTACCTTTAGGAGCTGGAAATACCTGTTCTTCATTTTTATGAAACCCATTTCGAGTTCCATTCAAAACTTTTTCATCTGCAAGGTTCAGAACAGAAGCGATGGAATCACATACGGGTGCATCTACTCCAAAACTGAGGACTCTGACATTGGTTTTCAACACAGGCTGGTAAGATCCATTTGAAGCATCGATTTGAGCTGCTTGAAGAGCCTCGGAAATGGTGATGTGACGATAATGTGAGGCAGAGTTCTTGTTCTTGCGACGTCCAGCTCCCACAGGCACATTCCTCATGGTGCCGCCTGCAGTCCAGTATCTTTGACAGGATTTGCAGAAATGCCGCGGTTGATTGACATTGTAATTGTTGTAGTAACAGAATTTAGTGTCCATGCTATTGCAACGAGGGCAAGGAAGTATCTTGTCAGGCTTCTTCAGGGTTTTCTCTGCTTCATCACTCTGATCTTTTTCAGTGCTGGTCATTTTTGATTTTGCACTTCCTTCATCTATAGAGGGTGTCTTCGGGTTCGCATTAGAATCTGGTGGAGGATGATCATCATCTTGTTCTATGTCCTCACTGTTCGATAACGCCTACAAGCAAAAGCAGACAACAAGGAATTAGTAGTGTGAATGGAAAGTGATCCTCTTTGAATCCTGTTTCTTATTTTTAACATATGGCTTGATCTTATAGTTTCATTGACAGAATCAAAGCTATTAAAATTTTACAAAATTAGAGAAATCAATCACTTTGTTACATGAAGTCTATAAGTTTTAGAAAGTTACTATGATAAAGACTAGAAATTTAAGGAACACACAGATTTAGAACATCGACAGAAACACTTTCATATTGAAAGAAACACAAATTAAACATCAATAATCATGAAGAGTTCACAGTTTCTACTTTATACCCCAGTAAATTAAAAAATAAAAGAGTCTAATTAACAAGTGGCTCGTGTGAACTAAACTGAACTAACCAAAATCTAATTGGCCACTGATCGATTTTTCACTTTCCAAAAGCTGGTTTAAAACATTGATTTAACAACCATTTCACTGGGGGAAAACTGAAGGAAACAAACATGAACAAGGAACCAAATTGAAGGTAAAAAGTTGCTTTTCCCAATTAAAAGTTCCAGAATTTTCACTTTCTTATCTGGTTTTTTTCATCTTCTAAACAGTAAAAGTGAATAATCTATTCCGGGTTCAAAGAGCATAAAATAGTAAATAACAATCTGAAAAAGTTACATCTCCAAACAAAAAATCAGACTCCAAAAAAGGGAAAATCAAACAGATTGCCATAACTCATAAATACCAACTGTGAGTGGAAAAAATCAGAAAATCGATCAAACAAGCTCGACCCATGAAAGTTCCGAGCATTTTAACAAAGGAGTATGTACAAAAAAAGTTTCAAAAATCGTCCTCTCTTTCAGTGCAGAAACCGTACCTGCTCTGCCTCCACCTCTAATTCAGCTTCGTCCTCACCGTCAAAATCTAGTGGGACCTGTTTCTCCTGAGGCTGAGTAAAGCACAATTCGTCGAAGCCGGCAGGCAGGGGAATCTTCTTCCCAAAGAGCTTTATCGCAGGGTCCTTAGTTTCAAGCATTTTCTGGGAACGGAAAAAGAGGCGCGAGAGAGTTTTTTTTTTTTAGTTATAAGAGTTTGTGGGTGTTACTCTGAATTTGGTGGTGCCGGTCCGCATTGGGCATTGGGCATTTGGGCGTAGTAGTAAGGAGTAACGAGTTTCGAGTTTGTTCCGTTTAAACTACTAGTGGTGGGTGCCACGTCAGCGTAATGGTTTGATTCTCAGCCACAAGTTCTTGTGGTCTCCAGATTTTGCCTTGTCAAATTCCTTTCTTTTGGATTTTCTTCCTACTCACCGATGCATCAAAATTCGGTACTACCCAAACCAAAAAGATAAAACCTTGACCAAAAACAAAACCTAAGAGATAAAACATGTATCTTTTTCATTACTTTATTCATCACTTTTTTTTTTCTTTCTAAATTTGGAAAACAAAATTAGTATATAAGACTCATGTGTATTAGAAACATGATTAATGACATGCAAAACATGTAAATAAATAAATGGTTAAACAATATTTTATCGTTAGTATACTTAGGATTAGAGTGTGTTATTAGCAAAATAAATTTATGTATAATATTACGATTTAGTGATGTTTTTTTTAGTGGGATGCTGATTTTAAATTTAATTTCAATATATGATGATGATGCTGATTATACTTAGATTTTTTAGTTGAAATGCACCCAAAATTTCAGTTTTAATCTTACTTTAAACCAAAAAAAAATTTGTTTCTCTCACGTACTAATAAAAACTCATCATTCATATCAAATTGGCACCGATTTTGTTAACAACATGTAATGATTGTTAATATTAAGGGCAATTTTGTCATCTTAAGCCATGATATTATGAATGTGGTATTAAATACACGTAACACGACAAATTGATAAATATGAACGAATTTGAAACCATTCATAACTTATCAACTTTTTTTCATGTTCTTCCAAATTTGTTCCGTCGTGTGTGGCTTAGGTCAAATCAACCTCCGTTGTAGACAAATATCATTGAAAGTATAAACTAACGAAAATGGAAAGACATTAAGGGGGAGGGATATTGTTTTTGAATTTGTTTTCTTTGTAATTGTCAAAATTGTATGACAAACCCTTTTGTTCCAAGCATACGATCCTAATACGTTTGAATTTTTTTGCGTCAGTTGGATTATAGTAAACGTGGTAATAGTAAGAATAAATAAGAAAGATAAAATTAAAATTCGGGAAGGGAGGTTTTATGGGAGAAAGGAAGAAAAGTGGGTATGTATATGAGGGGTGAAAGGGACGGTTCATAAATCCAATTTTCAGATAAGTTAAACGTACCTATTAGATATAAAAGAAATTTGACGATATAAGTAAAGTTTTTTAATAAACGTAACAGATAGACTTAACTAGATGGGATTTAATGAGTCTTACCCCTCAAATATATCTATGTATATAAATAAAAATTTGATAGAAAAAAAAATTACAACAAAATACTTAATTAAACATACAATACAAATACAAATTATCACTTTCTAATTTTAAGTTGTACCCTTCACTTAATAGCATCAATTTTTTTTTTATTTCTTCGGTGTTGATATTAAATTAGGCTAGGTTAATTAAATTAAGCTGGCTAAATCCAAAATCTATCTTAAAGGATCTAGTTTGAGTGGGAATGACTATAACTCTCTCAACATAAGGCAAAGATCCATCCATGGGTGGAAGTTAATAGATTCGGTACATGCCATATAGTATTAAATAACTAAATTACAGAATTTAGAATATATGTAAATTACTAACATTATTTAATCGATTATATATCGGTCACACATAATCTCTTACAAATTTTAGTCATGATTTTTAGCGTGTTAAGAGGATTGTTAGACAAGGTTGTGGTTGTGAGGATATATCTGCGACCTAGCTTATTGTAATTTGAGTAACCCTAACCCCACAACCCCTTCATATATGTATAAATGTGTGCTTGTGTACCTTTGTATACGATGTTTAATTTTTATCGAGAATCACTTATTTGTGAAAAGGATTCTAAATTTAATATCTATTTTATACGGATTTCGATATCCATATCTCATATACCTATCACATTCATATAAAACGTTATCTTATTATATTAAATGTTGAAATTCTACGAAAACACGCCTGCCTGTATCGTACAATGATATGCCCTTATAAAACTAAGCCTACATTAGAAAAATATTACCACATGGTAATATTTATAATAATTAATTTTTCAACAAAAAAAAAAAGACGAAGTTTAGGATGATCCACCAAGATTTAATTTCAAATTATAATAACACACGTTGCCACATCAGCTGCACATCCTTTTTCAACCGGGTCCCACACCCAAAAGCTCAAAGTAGGAAAGGCTGCATACTTGCGTACCTACTACATAAGCTCCCGTAGCTACGGAACACGTGTCGTGGTGGAGGACACGTGTACACCATCCACAATTTGGTACTTCATGCGTAGACCATACTACTACACGCAGGGATAAAAAGTACTCAGCACGTACATAACTTCTCCATCTTTCGGTGTAAAAGGTCAAATGGTTTTGTTTAGTTTAATCACATACTTAAGCTGTGGATTAAAAATTTGATTAAACAAGTTTAATTTGGTAGTTAAAGTTTCCTTGTTTAACGTGGGACCTTTCCCTTGGCCGGTTTAGAATTTTGTTAACGTTTTTTTGCAAGGAAAAGCTCATAAAAGCTCATACCACATTTTGATGATGACATGATTAGGAAATAAACTAGATTAGGAAGAGATCAGGATAGAATTTTGGGAAATTGCTATTAAAGTACGTTGCTTTGGAAAATGATTGTGCTATGGGCTTTGACTGAAGTTCAGGCAATCTCAAGCCCAACTCCAAGCCCATTCACATTTTTGCCAGCGGACCAGGATTGAGATTCATTTGAGCTCCCTTGTAAGGCTGGCCTGAGCTGGCCCATTAGTACCATGTTCAGGCCCAAAGTAAAAAGAAAGACTCATGGCCCCAAACAAAAAATCTGAAAATTCTCCTCTAGTTAAAGATAAACACTTGCATATTACGAATTCATGTATCATACAACACCCATTATATACTGTGTGGTGAAAAAGAGAGAGAGGTTACATGAAGGACTTCGTGTAGGTGTGTGTAGTAGCTAAGAAATTGAACCGATAACATAACGAAACGTTAAAGAAGTTACAATTTTCTCAAATCCTATGAAATAATTACTAAATTTGATTAGTTCATTAGTAAATTTTGTATTTAGTGTCTTTCGATCTTTCAAATATATTGTACATTTTAGTGCATTGTGAAATCTCAGTATCCTAGATTGGGCATATCAGATCGAAAATCTGGTCCGAACAGATTGGCTCGATTTGGAATCGGCTTTAAAAAAAAAAAATTAAATTTCAAATTTGATTTGGATTGATTAAATAGGTTTGAATTTCAATTTCAATTGCAGTGAACCGTCAATCGAACCGAAATCAATACACAATATATGCAATGCAAGGGTTGATTAGGGTTAAAGAGTGTAAGTGGCTTCACTTGTGAAGTATGAGTGAAAGCAGCATGCAAAGTATCGGAAAGTTGTGCTTTCGTTTGCTTTATCTTTTTAACTTTTCTCACCCATTTCGGATAGTTAGGCTTTAAACCTCACATTCCTAATTAGTTGATTAATTAATTCAGTAATAATTAGCTTTAAGAATTGGCAATTAAATGTCAACACCACTTTTACAACTAGTTATCACTCTGTAAACCATACACAAGTTCAAATGACCCACCAACAGTCAAACAAAAATTAGCCTTAAAGCAAAGATAGGTTCATCCCAATGTGTCTGTCTACTCATGTCAAACATGCATAGTTGAATGCTACTCATTGTGTCACCATTCGAACTAGAAAATTACAGAAATGTATGTTCGCCTTTCAATTGAAGACCCAACTATTGATAATTAACTACTTTGTTATGAGTTGATTATTGTACGTTGGTAGCTAGGAATATTATGAATTCATACTCGTAGTACTTGAATGGGTAATTTCGAGAACTCACTTGTTTCTCCTATTTTGAGTCTCGATCGACCTTGAGGCGACAAGTTATTTATCGCCTCATATCAGGATTTCGATTATGGTCAGATAAAGATTGGACAATATTAATCGTCGTCCAGATTGAAGGCTTCTACGTACCTCATGTCAATATTGATTTTAAAAATCTTATGAATTTGAATTTCATACATAGTAATTGATATCACTTAATGTTGGGCCAAGAAAAAAAAATTTGCCAAATTATTACATGCATGTGCTGCCACATTTGGTGGCTGTGGTTTGTTTTGACAATATTGCCTACTCTAGTTGACATGCCACTAAAGTTGTATCTAAAAATATCTCAAGTGCCATGCCCTTGCTTTCGTGGTGAATTTCTTCTCACAATTCATCGAATATCCTAGAGCTCCCATTATGGTGATTTCCACGTAGACATTAACCTAAGTTAGTGCATGAAATTGACCAAGAAAAAAAGTTAGTGCATGATAATAGCCCAAGTTTTGCCACAACATCATTTTTCTTTGTGTCACTCCCCACTTTCCATTGTAGTGTGTTTGCCACTGAACCTCATTGCATCTGTTTGAGAAATTTCCTCATAATCTAGGGTTCACATTGTGGATCAAAACCCGTACCTTTTTTACTTTAAACATTATCATTTCACTCTGCTTTTTCCAAATCCCAACAACACTAACACGTGGAAAATGCTTTGTGTTGTGGAGTTGTATAAATTCAGCAGAATTTAGCATTCAAATCCCATACAGAAAATGGCAAGCACCCACCTCCTTCATCTGCTTGTGATCTTCTTGGGGTTTTCTCACCTCATCATCTCCCTCAATGCTATCCCAGTCACGAGTAAATAATGCTTTAACAACTTCATTTTTACTTTTTACTTCTTCTTCATCTTCTTCTTCTGCTAAATTACTGACTTTTATGCTGTACATTTTACAGGAATTGAAAGCCTAAAGCATGGACTTCCCACTCGACTTGAAGATCATATTGCAGGAAATAACAATCTGGTATATAAATTGATCTTAACATGAAGTTGAAGCTAATTCATATTTGGGTTAATTAAATTAATTATTTCCATATCTGAACATTATTACAGGTAAACACAGAGAACAATTTTTCTGAGCAAATGATTAGTGAAAGAATGGATGTGGAGCTCCATGACTACCCGGGATCCGGTGCCAACAACCGCCACACTCCGAGAGCGCAATTGGCGAGATGTGCTGATTGCTAGCTAGTTTTTATTTATTTTTTCTGCTTTTGATCACTCAAAATTAAGTTCATAATTAGCAGGAGTAGGACTGTAGGACCAATTAATGTACATATAGATTCACTATATAAATATATAAATTGTATGAGTATCATGTATGCCAGAGTATGAACTCTGAGTACGCTAGAAATATTTTCATGGAGTCTTTGGAGAATTGTTGTCGTAATTTATCGATGAATACAAAATAAATGTATCATTTTAATGGGCGCAGACAAAATGTTGAACAATCAGAAACATACATATATGATATGTGATCGAGCTTATAAACCATAATGTATGAAAAACTACTTAATTTTATGTTGCTTTAGGAAGCAATTGAATTAAGCAGCAGAAGATGCTGTACGTGATGTTGACAGGTGAAGCTGCCATTTACTCTGCTGGAGATGGAGCAATGGCAGCGGCCGGGGCAGGGGAAGGGCCATTGTTTTGATCGACGCGCGAAAAGCCGAATTTCTTGATGAGTTCACGAGCAATCAATTCATTTGCACTGTCTGATGGATGATACTCATCCCAAAACACGTATTTGCTTCTGTCTTTGCACAAAACTGATGCCGGAACACATGTCAAGGCGGGTCGGATTCTTCCGAATGAGCAGCATGGTGAGTCCGCATTGCTGAAGCCTGCAGATCGAGGCCATTGTTGAATTTGACAAAAGAAGATCAATTGACAAACGTGTTGGTATAAAGTATAAGCCAATGTAGATATTTAAATTGGAACTGGAATTGAAGAGAAAATTAACAAACCATATTTGTTTGGGTCGCTGATGACATCGTTGACGACATCATAAGCGTCACCAAATCTGTAGCTGGCGTTAGGAAGCTTGGCAGATAAGTCTTCCATCAGTTTGCTTCCAGCTTTGTTGAAGCTGAGGGCTAGTTTGTTGGTTCTGTCTTGACAGTCTCCAGATGTGCTTAGAACCCTCTGAAGTGGGATGCAGCCCATTGGGCCTAGCCCAAACACCATCAGCTCCCTTGCTCCTAAGCTGTGCAGCAGCTGCTTAAAAACGCAAATATTATTACCATTGTGAGGAATCTGTATTTCGGGATCGATATAAATATGATTAGACCGTAAGAATTGAGGAAGTCTGTTTCTGTTTGTTGTAACCTTGAGTTGTTTTTCGAGTGTCCCTGATAAGTACTCGATGAAAGTTTGATCGTTGTAACTCCACGAATCACTGTAGACCGGCATCAGGTAGTTGTTAATGAAGTCGTTGCTGCCCAGAGCCACCACGTAACGTGCTTCTTGGAAGAACTTATGCGCCGCTTCTTTGCCGATTTTGCTTTTGATTAGGGTTTGTGTCCCTTGAAACAACTCAATCTGCTTGTAGAGTGAAAATCTCTGAATCTGCAATTGACATAATTCTTATTGCCATCCAATTTCAAAAATCTTAAGGCTGTATATATATATATAGTTCATGTGTTTTGTCACAATACTCACAAAGTAGCCACCAGTTTCATTCAAAATGCCACCACCTCCAGAGGCATAGTTAACTCCATTTTCGAGTATAACGTCTTCGGTCAAAGATGGATCAAGAAATGCAGGCGGCCTTGGTAGCCCCATCTCATCTCCTAAACAGAAAAACAAGTCCGGTTCAAGTCCGATCGATCAGCCGAACCCAAAAAAAGATATAAATTGTATGATTCATTTTGTAGTGTAGAAAAATGTTACCTATAATATCAGAAACTGTACGGCCGTTAGAGAACCTCCCATTAGGCAGGCCATTGCCATAATCAATACCGTACCATGGGAGGCTTGCTTGGGCAAGACTCTTGCCCAAGTACTTGTTGTTTCCGACGTCGGAGAGGGAGTCACCGAATATAAACTGCACGATTTTGCAGTCGTGACCGTCGATGAGGAGGCCGCAGACGGTCACGGCTACGATTGCTAGTGCCACCATGAACTTGTTCATGGTCGATTGATGATGGATGTTGTTAGCTATAGGCTTTCTTCCAAAGGAAATGGATATTTGGGTTTGGATTTGAAAATGTGGAAGGCGTTATAAGTAGTAGAATTAAAGATTTCGTGTAAAATGTGAGTTGGGGAATTTGGGGAAAGGACTAGAAATGGATGTGTTTGGATTATGGAAAAAACAGAGAGGGTAGCTTAGCTAGCTTGTTTGATGAACCAACTGTTACTCATTCCTACCTAAATACAACTACCTTAATTTTTGCATCTTTTACAAGTTATGTTCTAATGTTTCTATAAAACAACAATGCCCAATCATCAACACAATATTTATAACTTGTAGAAATTATTTTATTTTGTTTTTTTGGTAAAAGTGATATCCTGAAAATTTTAAATACAAATGACCTCGTTATCACTTTGTTGTTTTAGACCCACTAAAAAAGAGAGTATCACACCCGAGGCGGAGCTAGGTTAGGGTTGCACTATGCTATAACAAAGTACAAATTTGGAAAGGAACAAAATTTTGTTATTTTAAGCGTTCAATTATTAATAAAAACTAAAAAATAGACCAGTCATTTTTAAAACAATAATGCTATGGGTACTATTTTAAATCTCATATTTTCTATCCCACTGTATGTGGCATCTGACATAGCATTTAAGATAGTATTCAATATCATCATTCTCAGTCTTTTACCTCAAACTAAAAATAAAAATAAATATTAAAATAAGTTAAATTAAAATACAAAATTATAAACCCTAGGAATTCAATTGTTCTCTCGTTCCTCTATCTCACCCTCCCATCAACGCATCTTCCATGATAACATTGTTCTTGCTTTTTATAAAAAAAAAAAAAAAAAAAACAACAACAACAACAACATTGAAGACTGGGGTTTTGTGGTTAAGTGGTAAGATGAATAGTTCAAGATCGGAAAAAGCGGGACTAAGTTATATAGATCAGTGGCAAGAAGTTTGAAGAGACTAAAGGCAAAAAGGGTTTTCCATGGTAGTGAGAACTTTGTAAGGAGCTTGATGCTTTGCTGGGAGAGGGAGAAATAGAGACAGGAGAGAAGAAGTGAATTCTTAGAGTTCATGATTTTGTATTTTAATTTAATGAGTTTTAATTTTAATTTTAATTTGAGATAGGAAATTAAGGATGATGATATGAAATGTCATGTTAAATGTCATGTCAAATGCCACATATAGCGAGATACAAAATGTGAGATTTAAGATGGTACTTATATCATTACCCTTTTTTAAATGGTTGGAGTGATGTAAAATTACCTTTTTGGTTTCTATGTTGTTGTGAACATAAAAATTTTCATATTTTTTATATAACATTTGCGGTATTAAAAATTAAATTTGTTGTAAATTAAACACGCATATTTTTTCTAATAGTGTTCACATATTTGTTAATATTTATATATAGTGTTTAGTATTACATTTTACTTACATTTCGTTAAAAATATATATAACTATATAATAGGCAATTGAAAATTTTCTTATAATAAAACTAAACCTGAAGAATATTAGTCCACCCTATAAAATTATAAAATTTAGAGTAAATTATTCGTTCATCCTTGACTACTTTTACTTTTGTTTAAAATCTTTCTATCAATTTATTTTTATTAAGAAGTCCTTCAAACAATAAAAAACAACATTATCTTCAAACAATAAAGTTCGCATTGTCTGGGATTCAACTGTAAGGTATATAAAGTTTTTGGAAGGGGGTGAGATATTGGTGGAAAATCGTACGGCGTATGATTTAATTCTTGGATTTTGGGCACAAAATCCAAAAATTAAATCCTAAATTATATGCAATTAACCAAAATATTTAATATCATAAAGAATTTTTAAATTTAAAATTTAAAAGTATTTTTGAAGAATTATTGCTTTTAATTATCCTGATTTAAGTTGGATTAGATACTCATATTAGTCTTAAAATGAACAAGTGAAAACAAAAATATTATAAATAGGAGTAATGTTTTCATAATCCTCAATACAATCTTATAATTAAAAAAAATCAAATTTGAAGTTTAAAAATATTTTTGAAGAAAATTTTGAAGAGAAATGATCAATTTTATTGTTTGACTAATTATTATGATGATTAGAGACTAGAAAGTTTAAAAAAATATAGTTAGTAGGTTTTGAATAAATATTGATGTTGTTAAAAACTAATGAACATTCCCTAAAATTTACAACTATACCATTGATCACGCCACCACATTGATTCAAATATGGTGTATGCTTTTAGGGATCAAAGCTGTTGTAGAAATGGTAAAATAAAGGAATTATGGGTTTACCTACCTATCTAAATCACATTTGAACTTGATTTTATCAAAGACTTGTGGGGGTTTTATGTTTCAACATGTTGGGCAAACCATATATATACATGTTCACCTCCCATTTTGGGAAATTGAGTGATCACAATCTTTACAAGATTCTTTTCAAGTTTCAGCTAAATTAAACCAGCCAAGTAAAAAAATACTTTGGATATATTCACCTTGAACTTCTTCTAACGCTAGAAAATCACTACCAAAGAGAATCCTTCTAAAGCTAGAAAATCAGAGCATGTCGTAAGATGCGGTTATGGCCCGAAATGGGGGACCCCATAATACATTCCAAAGGCTTTCTACGCTATGTCTTTTAAGGCAAGGCACGAATCAGTACTAGTAACCGCGTGAATCAGTACTAACAACCATAGTCTGGCTAAATTAATAATTTTCTGCCAAACAAAGAGGTCTGAAAGCACTCATGTGGCAAAATGGCATTGGTTGCATTTAAAGCCATTTGACTTGTACCTTGAAAAAGTGAATGACGTGGCAAAATGTCCCCCCCCTCCTATTTCCAAAGCCAAACAAAAATACACCCCACACCACAGGTACTATCTTCCCTCCATAAATCCAAAAAATCCGACTTATTATCCATAAAAAATATCAGCCCTTCATTTTTCTCATCCAACGGCCAGCTGCCCCACTAATATCCCAAACCATATCCACCAAAAACATTAAAATTCACTCTGCCACTCTCTCTGTCTGCTCCTGCTCCTCCTCCTTCGCTTCAGCTTCAAACCAAAATGGCCTCCATCGCCCTCAAGTCCTTCATCGGACTCCGCCAAACCTCCCCAGTAAAACCCCATTTCGCAATCCAAGCTAAACCCATCTCTCTAAGCCCTTCAAACCACCGAAGACTCCAAGTCAATGCCTCAAAAACCAGCCCAAAAGTCGAGGGCCGAAACCTCCGGGTCGCCGTCATAGGCGGAGGCCCGGCGGGAGGCGCCGCCGCAGAGACACTGGCGAAAGGCGGTATCGAAACGTTCCTAATTGAGCGAAAGATGGACAATTGTAAGCCATGCGGCGGAGCAATCCCACTTTGCATGGTGGGTGAGTTTGACCTCCCGTTGGACATCATAGACCGGCGGGTCACCAAGATGAAGATGATCTCGCCGTCCAATGTGGCGGTGGACATTGGACAAACTCTGAAGCCGCACGAGTATATTGGGATGGTGAGGCGTGAGGTGCTGGACCAGTACTTGAGGAACAGGGCGAGTGAGAATGGGGCGATTGTGATTAATGGGTTGTTTTTGAAGATGGACAAACCGGGCAATGGGGAGGCGCCGTACGTTCTGCATTACACGGAGTACGACGGGAAGGTCGGCGGGGTTGGGGTGAAGAAGACCATGGAGGTTGATGCTGTGATTGGAGCTGATGGGGCTAATTCTAGAGTCGCTAAGAGCATCGATGCTGGTGATTATGAGTATGCCATTGCCTTTCAGGTACAAAATTGAACATGCTTTCTTCTAACATTGATTATTAGTATGAAATTGAGAGAAAGAAAGCAACTTTCAGTTTGATTTGCAGTCAATTGTCATGGTTTATGTTATAAATCATTTTATTTCCTGCAAAATTGGGTGCTTTTTTTAATGAGCTTGGCACAGTGCATTTGATTTGAAGTTGTCAATTGACATATCTAGTAGTTTGTTTGATAAATCAAAGAATTATTCTATGTAAAAAATTTGGCTTTTACTCAATTACATCTCGAACCTACCAAAGAATCTCACTTCACCCTCAAGAAATCACGGTTTATCAGGCAATTGGAGTAAGAAGCCTCTTTTCTTGGTATTTATAACTCGAAGTAGAGACTTGGTTTTTGGTTTGTGTTGCTTAGTTCCCATTTGCTACATTTTTTTTGAATTTATTTCCATCTCTTGTTTAAGTTGCTGATTGATTGCCAAATTCTAAGTTCCAGCAGTTTTTGCTTGAGTTTATTCAGCTGGTTTTGACAAAAGGTGAACCAACGATGCTACTTGTAAGGAGCATTGCAGTAGATATGATTTGTTCTAATTGAATTCGTGGCTTCTGCCAATTTTAGGAGAGAATCAAAATCCCTGATGACAAAATGGTGTACTATGAGAACCTTGCTGAGATGTATGTGGGTGACGATGTCTCACCGGATTTCTACGGGTGGGTGTTCCCCAAATGTGACCATGTAGCAGTTGGTACCGGTACTGTGACTCACAAAGGAGACATCAAAAAGTTCCAACTGGCAACAAGGAACCGCGCCAAGGACAAGATCCTAGGCGGCAGGATTCTTCGAGTGGAGGCACATCCAATCCCCGAACACCCACGTCCACGAAGGTTAGCGGGCAGAGTAGCCCTGGTTGGTGATGCAGCTGGTTATGTTACAAAATGCTCCGGCGAAGGCATCTACTTTGCAGCCAAGAGCGGCCGAATGTGCGCAGAGGCAATCGTGGAGGGGTCGGAGAATGGGAGGAGGATGGTAAACGAGGCGGATTTGAGGACATACTTGGAGAAGTGGGACAAGACCTACTGGCCTACTTACAAGGTATTGGATGTGTTGCAGAAGGTGTTTTATAGGTCGAATCCGGCGAGGGAAGCGTTTGTGGAGATGTGTGCAGATGAGTATGTGCAGAAGATGACATTTGATAGCTACTTGTACAAGAGGGTGGTGCCTGGGAATCCATGGGAAGATTTGAAGTTGGCTGTGAATACCATTGGGAGCTTGGTGAGGGCTAATGCTCTTAGAAGGGAGATGGAGAAAGTTAATGTTTGAAACTTGAAAAAGGAAGCTTTCGTTCTCACTTATGTAATTTTTTGTTTTGTTTATTAACTTAATTCTGTAACGAGGTACAATCTCTGTGAAACCAGCAGACTCAGTGGATTTTCATATTTGATTACCAAGAGAATTTGTAGTTAAAATATAATTAATATAAGTGGTAATTGTTTTTGTGGTGAAATTGTGAGCAAATTGGTTTGTCGCCAAGAAAAATTGAAATGCAAATTGCAAAGGGGATTGATTTTTCTTCTCTCAAAAGAAAGAAAAAGAAAGAGAAAAAAAAAAGGTGAACTGATTTTACTAAGTTTTCATTACAAAATGCTTGTAGAATGTGTAATATTGTAATTCAAACTCGAAATTTTTTATTTACCACATTATATAACGTCATAATAACGAATCCTGTCACATCAAAAAAATATCACTATATTACATTATTTCATAATAAAAAGAAATACCATAGTGACTATAATCTCTTAAATAAATAACTATAAATGTTAATTTACCGTCCTTAGAATTCGTATATTATATTGTTTTAAAGAGATATTGAAAAGGAAATTATATGCTGTGTGTATTACCTCGTGCTTCTAGACGATCAAAAATCGGTTTATATAAAATGGGAGGAGATCTGCTTTAACATACGTCTTCCAATCCAACACCGACTCAAACACTGTTAAAGAAAAATTAAAAATCAAAATCAAAAGCTAAATGCCACACACTCTCTTTCTCTGATATGTCTTTCGCTCAGTCCCTCTCACTCTCCTTAACATCTGTCTTCCAATCCAACCCTAACTCTAACACTATTAATTTTTTAATTTAAAAAATTAAAGAAAAATTAAAAATCAAAACCTAAATGCCACACACTCTCTTTCTCCGATAGGTCTTTCACTCAATTCCTCACCATCTCTTTTAATTTTAAACTTTTTACTGTAGATACACTATAAACGTGCTAGCGTGTCTTAATATGCATAAAGAACGGAAATTCGTTCTACTTTGTACCAGAAATTGATACAACGTTATGTCAGTTGAACCATGTAGAGAATTTCCTCTTTAACACTGTTAATTTTACTGCTTCTTTCCTTAAATTCCCTTGACATTGTTCATCTTCTTCCTTTTCATCTTCTTCCTCTCTCACTCCCAACTCAAACCCCCAAAAATGCTCCACACTTACTTCCATGGTTTCTCCACCAAACTCTCCCCCTCCCAAGCCCAGAAAATTCTCTATTTTTTCGTTTGCTATTTCTTTCTCCTACAATTACAAGTTATAAGGATCAAAGCCACAATATTAACCATGCAAATTGAAAATGGCTCCAATTTCACAAAAGAGTCAAACTTTTGAAGGAATGAACACACATTGAGATTAAGGCTATAAAACAAACGGAGGAAGAAGATTGACTATATACCTATAATCAATTGGAAAATTCTCAATTTGAGGAACCTTAATCATATTCAACTGGAAAATTCTCAATTTGAGGAACCTTTATCCTACTTACCCCAGTAAATGGCGCTAAATTTGCCAACTTCTTGTCCAATTTTCGTACCACTGCTCAATTCAAAACCTGACCCAGAATTGCCCACCTACAGAGGTCCGATTCGCGTGGTGGAACAACGCCAACGTGGAGAAATTCAACCAGCACCGTAGAGCCCAGCAAGAAAATGAGGACGATATTCGCCACGAGCGCTGGTTCAAGTTCGCCTCTATAATTGCCACTAATTACGATTCTGACATTGACGGTGACAAGACCCATCCCGATTATCCCTCAATAGTCGTGATGAATCCTGCTCCCGTCTGACAATAACTAAAAATACCAAAAGTAACCAAACTTATATACATACACCACACAACAAATCCAAAAAACATTGTCAGACAAGAGATAGTTAAGTTTTACAGACCAATGACGTCACAAGTTTGACTAGTCAAAGACAATACAGAGCATAGGTACTATTACAGATAGGGATCAAATTCCTACTCTGTAGAGTGTCTGAGTGCGCAACGGTCTACTTATTCTTTTGCCTCGTTTGCCTCGTTTCTAGTCCCCGTACATGTGCACTGGCCTGGAGGGTGAATAAAAACATTAAAGGTGTGAGTGGACAAAAATGACTTCTTATAAAAACATTTGCCAAAATATATATACTTACCCTCCAGTTTTCACAAACATGCATGCATATCATAAAACACGAGTAATAATAAGGAATCAATCAAATATGTTCAGTGGACCAATAACATCAAAACATTTTCCACAAAACCACGAGACTTATTTCCATATCCTGATGCTTAGAGTCACGTTTATCCCTGCAACGCGTACAAATCAATAGGCTCAAGGACCGCTCAAAATCCGAGCATCCGCCACTGTGAACACATCACCAGCCGGCAATCCAGATCTAGTGAACACATCGCTTACCGATCTATGTATATCCAGCACATCTGATCTGAGTCGAGCCTCCCTCGGCTGCTCGACAAAGATCGTGCTACGTGACCTCTTCGGGGTAAACATTTCCATCCCGAAGGCGAGCGTTATCTCCAGGGTGCACTCCGGGGAAAAAAACATATTTTCACCCGAAAGCCCTAAATATCCGCAACATCTCATCATCACAAAAACCAGTGAAAAACAGTTGCATTGAAATCAAAATCATTTAACAACATATGGTCGCAGCCCCAAAATATAGTGTCCTCAAATCCGGAAAAGCCAAAGTCCCGATTTACATCATAAATTTGCAAATCATCAATATCATCATATAATCACATGGAAATACAAATCCAACCAAAATCACAATTTCATTGGGTCTCAAGCCCAAAATATCATTTTCACACAAATCCGTGCAACCGTAAACCCGAGTTGCCATGATCACGTAAATCCATAAAATTAATCACTGACTCATAATCCAAGTCCAAATATCATTTTTTTAATCCTCTGACTCATAACCCGAGTCAAAACATCATTTTCAATCCGGGCCTAGCCCAAAAGCATCAATTTCATCATTTCTCAAAAATCGTGCCAAAATATCATATAATAATCATAAAACCGAGAAATCACCAGATTGAAACATAAATCATATCAAATCATAACAAATCATATAATAAGGCATTTTTCAAGCATATATGCATGCATCACGGTTAGAAAACCAAAAGTCCACTCACACACACGGTCCCGATTGTTCAGCCTCGAGCTGTTCGTTTTCTTCCGACGTCCCGGGAATAGTCCAGCCTGTCAAACAAAGTGATTTAAGGTTACTAGACTATCATATGATCCTCATATAAGAATCCCTTAATCGTCGGAATTTTATAATATTATTTAAATATAAATTAAACGTGTCGGGTACTCTGAACTACTTTGAAACCATATCCGATTGACCCGAAACCAACGCGAATAGGTTTGTATCATCGAGAACATCAAGTTTCATGTTTACCACTTCGCCGGAATCCCTTCCACGCGCCCTCACGTGCCGCCGCAAGCGGCTGCGCGTGAAAGCCACGCGCGTAGCACAGTGTTGCTACAGTGCATCATTCTCACCCGAATGTCTGATAAACGGGTTGGAATACCCGCGATAGAACCCGATTTAAACTCCATCAATTCGACCTCAAATCGATCCATTCTTTCAACTGATCCCATCTAGTCCAACTGAATTCAAGTTCTGCAAGTTCAATTACCTCAATGAATGTCTAAAACCTCACGACTCACGATCAAACTTTGACGGGTCTCCTATTCGGGTTTGTCGATTTCGTCCCTGGTTTTCAAATTAATTCACACGGTTAGTATCGTGAGAGTGTAAGGAACGTCTTTGCAAGATCAATTCGAGAATTCCTTACCTCCAACTGGTAGAACTCAAGCTCGATTTTCAGCAGCCATGGAAGCTTCTGTTCTTCCTCAATTCGACAGCAGTTCTCTTCGTTTTTGTTGCAGGGAGCTTCGTTTTGATCCCAGAAGCTCAATGTAATCCTCAATTTCCCTTCTCCTAGCCCACAAATTCGAATTCTAATTTCCCTTAATTTTTCTGATTTTCGAACTGTGTACTCCCGTCACCTCTCAGTCTCTCGAGTCCCTTTTCTCTCAATTCGGTTTCTCAATTACACAAATACACAATGAGGCTGAGACAATTGGAGTTATCAGTTGTTAATTTGTTAATTTGATAATGATTAAGACAAACCATAATTTAGGGGTTAATGTCCATATGATTATGTTTCCCTTAAGATCTGATTCCATGTTTTCTGGGGCAAGAATAAGACAAAGGACAGGTGTCAGGGTCTGATCAAGATTAAAAGACCATTTTGCCCATGGTTCGACAAATCACCATTTTGCCCCTAGGCGTCCGTGACCCGTAACGTTCGTATCCGAACTCCGTTTTCGACGTGCCGCCTGTCGTTGTACTCAGGGCATCGAGACCTACCTAACGGTCCTCGAATCGTGTGAAAATTAGTTGTCAAACAAAAAGTCAACATTTTCCCCCTTTTCGTCCAAATTACGAAAATGCCCTCGAACTTCCGAACGTCATAACTTTTTCCCTGATCGTCGGAATTGGGCGTGCCACCTGTCTATGGACTCGTGACGTCCCGAACTACGTCATGGTCATCGGTCAACGTCCGTTTGATTCACCAATCAAAAAGTCAACAAATTGACCATACTATTCACAAGGGTAAAAACGTCATTTATTCATTATTTTACAAAATTACATTTTCCGAATTTCCGGGGCGTTACAGACGGTACCACCACCTCCACCGGGAGTGAAACATTCAAGTCCATAGGCACACCTTCATTTCTTTCATGCCCTTCAATCCCGGGTAGGAAATCCAAATACTAAAAAAACCTTAATTCCAACGATTTGCACCCCGCATTTCGCCAAATCAAGAAACCCACAAAGCTCACGACGGATCGGCCGTGGACAGGTCAGGCCCTGATAGGTCTTCAATTAAGTATTCTTTTATATTATTTTATACCTTTTATACTTGAATTTTAATATTAAAATACTCAAGAATTAGAGAAAATAATATATTTTGTGAGAATTTTGTAGATTTAAATAAATATTGGAATTTGGAGCGTTTTGGTGAAAGAATCGTCCCGATCGGAGTTCGAACGAAAAAATTATAGATGAAATTTGGTAGATTTATATAAATCCATTTTAAAATTAAAAATTCATTTGCAGAAGCCCAATCCAAGATGCAGCCCGGCCCGCTGAATTTCCCTCTGATCCAGCCCAGGTCGCACGCCTGATCCATTACTGTGCCCAGCCCAGCCGCTAAGCCCAGGAAAACCAGCCCAGAAATTGTGAAGCGCGGCCTAAAATCCAGTTCCAGCCTGCAAATCCCTTTGTTAAGCGCTGGTCGAGCTTCGTTCTCCCAGATCAGCGTGCGTGCACCGATATCTCCGCACCCAATCTGTCAACGCCCTCGCACTGCCGTACGCTTCCTCTGCAGGGCCACGTCGATTTCCCATACATTCTGTCAGCCAGCCCACACTGAAGCATCAGTCCAATCCCAGCTGCAGCCTCCTGTTTCATGCCCTGCCCACCAAACTGCTGCAACCTGCCCACCTGTTCTGATTTTCCAGCTTCAAACCTTCCCTAATTTCATCATTAATCATCATTTTTCATCATTTGATTGTATTTATTTTTATTTTTATATTTTAATTTTTTATTTTATTATTTGAATTTTGGCACTCCCTCTATAAATAGGGAGGTCATTTCATTTGTTAAGTGTCCCAATTTTAGTTCCCATTTTGTTCATGTTAGTTTCATTTAGTAGTTCATTTTTTTCTTATTTTAGTTCATCTTCTTTCTATTTTGTTCTTTATTTTTTGGACCATTTGTAACTTCTTTCAATTTTCTTCTTAATTAAGTTTTCTTCTAATTTTGTTCTTAAGTTTATTCGTACATTTTGTTTCTTAATTTCATTTCTTTTTAACTTTGTTATTGTGACTTTTCTTTGAAAGCTCTTAAACACATTTTTATGTTTTCCTTAAGAAATATTTAAGCCGAGTAATTCTAAAGCAATTCAAGAGTTTTGAAGACCGAATTCCTCGTATTTCTTCTTTCATCTTCACAAGTTTCCTGCCGATATTTGGTGATTCTTGTGAAAAACCATATTTTTCTACTTGAATTCTTGTTATTGTTATTGGTTTTACTTATAATTCAATATATGTGTTAATATTTTCTTTCTAACATTTGTAAGTAAGAATGCAATCTCTATGTGTTTTACTTTTTGAATTTCTTTTACTTCATATGTTTTAGTACTTAACCTTCAATTTAACGCTAAATGTTGATCCATTGTTTGAACCATTTAGAATAGAATTGAAGAGATTTAATGTTTGACCTCTGTTCGGCGCATTAAATCACAAACTTAAAGTGAATCATATTGTAAGTAATAATTTGTTGTTTGGTGCATTTATAATATGAAAAATGTATGTGTAACGACCCGTCCCGAATTTCGGGATTAGATTAGTGACTAATCAAGGATTAGTGAGATTAATCGATGATTAGTGGGGTACTTTCAGACGGACGGTGCAAAATGACGATTTTGCCCCTAGAATGGGTGAAACGTTGACTTTTCGTTCTGGCTGTCGAATGGACTTTGGCCGATGACTGTGACGTAGTTCGGGGCGTCACGAGTTAATAGACAGGTGGCACGTCCGATTCCGACATTCGAGAAAGAAGTTATGACATTTGGAAGTTCATGGGTATTTTGGTAATTTGGTTAAAAGGGGAAAATAGTTGACTTTTGACCCGGGAGGTTTGATGGCCGAGGGTCGAGGACAGTTACGTAGATCGGGTTGATACGAATCCATAGACAAGCGGCACACCGAAATCGGACTTCGAATAGGAAAGTTATGGGTCACGGAAGTTCGATTGCACTATGCACGCATTACGAGGCAATGATGAGGTGGCATTATCTGATTGAACAGATATTTAGGTGGGACCCATGGATGAGTGACAAGTGTCACTCATCCCATTGGCCCAAACCCCTATTTTGTAGATCTAAATGATGATTAGTCCACTTGTTTTATTTTAATCATATTTCCCTAACCGTTTTCCATCCTAGCCCTTCATCTCACCCTTCCCCTTCATCCTAGCCGTCCATCTCATCTGCCTCTCACCTAATCACTATCATCCTCCCTCTCTGTTTTCTCACAACCCGAACACCATCATTTTTCCATTTCCTTGAACAAGCACACACACCACATCACACCACCACCATCACCTTGCATAAATACAGTCGTGTGAGGAATGATGAGGGACTGAGAATGACAGGGACTGCGGTCCACGACGGCTCACGGCGGGGGGGGGGGGGGGGGGGGGGGGGGGGGGGGGGGGGGAGGGGGAAAGTCGAACAAACCCGAGAGCCCATTTCCATTTTCAAAAATTGAAAGTTGAGATTTGGTTAATGATTTGAGCTCTTTTTGATTCTAATGAGACCTAGGGACCAAGGAGACTTGAGGAGGATCGATTTGGATGGAAATGGATGGCTAGAGGGCTAAGAAACCAAGCTTGAAGATCAAGCTCACGGCTTGTTCATGGAAGGTATGATTTCCGTGGGTTTTTCTGTGTTTTTAATAGCTAGAAAGATTAGGTTTGATGTTAGGAACGTTTAGAAATTGAAAGGGAAAAGAAAGGATGGAAAATAAGGGAGATTGGACAGTGAACCGATCACGCCAATTCAGATCGGTCCGGTCCGGTTCGAACCAGGCGAACCGGGTTCGCTGGAGCTTGATGACGATGAACAGTGCGGCGCGTGGGCTTCACGCGCAGCCCCTTTGGGCGGCACGTGGGGGCTCGTGAAGCATAATTTGGGTATGTTGTCAACATGTGAAATACTCTACTCGATGTAATGAACATTTTGCGACTGGTTTCGTGTCGATCAGACACCGTCTCGATAATGTTCGGGACATTCGAAGGTTTAAGATCGAAATTAAAAATAGTTAAAAATTCGGGAAAATTACGGGGCTTCAATGAGAGGTTAATAAGGTAGTTAGTAACCTTCTAGTTTGATTTGGACAGGTTTGGGAGTTCCGGTGACGACGATTAGCTGGGTGAGGCTTACGACACGCAAACTGAGAAGGCAGCTTAGGACGGTCTGTGAGTGGATCTTGATTTCTAAACTGTGATTCATGCATAAATGTTTTATATGGTTTATAAATATGACGCATTTCGAGGCGATTTACGTGCTTGCACGTAAATCGAGGTTTTTCGATTTTACACTAATACTCCGTGCTTATAGTTTTGGAAATGATTTCATGAAATGGTTTTGAATTTGAAAAGGTAAACTCGGGTTCGAGACCCATTTGTTTTGGAAACCCTCGGACCCGAAGTCCATTTAGTTACGTTTTCGGGCTAGAGGCCCGATTGGTTCTTAAATCGATTTTGGATTTGGAAATATGGATCGGGCACGAGACCCATTTGATCTACGAACTTAACAAGACATCGGGCCGGAGGCCCAATTGGTTTACGAATCGGGCTCGGAGCCTAGTTGACTTACGTATCGGGCACGGGGCCTATTTGGTTTACGAAATCGGGCACGAGGCCCAGTTGGTTTACGATTCGGGCCGGAGGCCTAGTTTGTATGTGGATACGGGCTTAGGGCCCAGTTATGTTTTATGATTGTGATTTCGGGTCGGGGACCCATAAATAGATTTTTGGTTCATGATGGTTTATGGGGATCGGCATGAACCCTTGAAAGGTTTTTATGGCTCATGATGGTTTATGGGGACCGGGCATGAACTCTTGAAAGGTTTTAAAAATGATTTCAAATGTTTATTCGTATACCATCCTTATATATGAATTGTCTCCTCCGGGGAGGGTCGTTGGCCTGGGTGGACCCCGGAGTAGTTACGGAGCACTGACTGAGTGGAGTCGCCCCCGTTGGGTTCCTTACTCTCAGAAAGGCTATGGATTATAACCCCAAGGAGGGTCATTGATCTACGAACATTGACCTGGGTGGACCCTGGGGAGACTTGGGCTTTGAGACCTCGGGTAGCACGCACGTAGCTCTAGATACCGTGACAGGATTGGTTATATGATAAATGATAAACATGATTTCTTGGTTTTGCGAAATTGTGTCTTATGATTGATAAATGGATTGGGGCTGAGATCCCATATATGTTTATTATGTTCTAGATTTCTGTAAATGGTTTTGGGCAGGGGCCCGTATGGATTTGGTTGTTTAAACATATGTGGTTTGATAAATGGTTTTTGACACGACCCATCCCAATCCCCCCGGGATTACCATGGAATGTGACGTGCTCCCGTCTGACAAGAGGCGTCAGACAAGGGATAACCGATTGCCATTGCCCAAATGGGCTCCCAGAGTGCGTAAGCATCGATGGAGGAGGTGTGCGATGCTCAAGTCTCTGCTGCAGTCGCATCCGGAATCAACCTGAAGGGCATTGAAAACAAAAGCTGTGAGTGGACGAAAATAAACAAGTCTGTTTAAAACATTTATAAGACATTTATGCCCCTCAGTAAAACCATATGCATGCGCCAAAAACCAATGATCACACATTTATTTAGAAATAACCATTAGGGCCTTAGCCCGGAAACCAAAGCATAGTTTCAATTTCCAGAAGTCAATCCAAAAGTTATTTCATAAATCCAGTAATATGAACCATAAGGCATATAATATAAACCATAACCATGATTTTAGCCACTGCACTATACACTCCAATCCGACATCCCTGATGTCTGACGTCCCTGACGTCAATAAGGTCACAATCACAAGGCTACGCGTGCCACTCGGGTCTCAATTTCCGAGTTCAATCCCCGAACCCCGTTCGGGTACAGCATCCCCGATGCTTAGCGTCATAGACGCTGGACGTACTAGACGTCCGTGACCTCTCCGGGGTACCTCATCCGGAGGAGACAATATAATATGGAAGGATTTATACAGTGCAGTACTAAATACATTTTATTGATATCCACATGCAAAACATATAGGTATACATAGATAAAATCCGAACCGATCGTTACGTTTCATCAAACGGGTCTCATGCCCAAATACCGTGAAACGTGCCATGACCGAAACATCATCAAAACCATTTATAGATTCCAGCATGTGAACATATATAAAATGTAAACCAGGAAACATTTATTCAATTCCATTTTAGGGTCCCCGACCCGCAATCACATGTAGAAATCAACTGGGCCCCTGGCCCGATTTCACAAGTTAACTGGGCCCCTGGCCCGATCCATATGTTAACTGGGCCCCTGGCCCGATTTTACATTATTCAAGTTCGTAACCGTTTCATGAAATCATATCCAACCACATTTATGGAAATCGGTGCAAATCCAGAAAACCTCGGTTTACGTGCAAATACGTAATTCACCTCGAAATACGTGAAATCATTTTAAATTCACCGATATCCAAAGTAAATCATTTAATCATAATTATAACAATCATAAAACAGTTATGCATGCATCGAATTTATGAAACCAATGTCCACTCACAGACCGTTTAACCGGAACGCCTCGATACGCGTGCCATAGGCCTTCCCGGGCCACACCACTATCACCGGGACTCCCAATCCTGTCCAAATCACAATAGAGGATTACTAACCTCATCATTAACATCCTATTCAAGTCCCGTAATTTTTTCGAATTTTTAAGTATTTTTAAATTGGATTAAAAACCTTCGGACATCCCGAACAATAACGAAACGGGATCCGATCGACACGAAATGTCAGGACCCACCCCGGTTTCACCCCGAAACCCGAGGTAAATCCCGCTCCCGTCTGACTCCCCGACGCAAAACTCAAGTAAAACTCACTCACATACTATCCAGTCAAACGCAGGAGTAATTAGACACAATGTCCCGAAGGTAGCATTTACAGAACATAGTACGAACATACAAATAAAACCGATAACTACACGCACGCAGAAGCCTTTACTCTACTCTGGGAACCCTCACGTCACTTCTATGCCTCAGACTCTGCCTCGACGTCAAGACCCCGCGCTCGCTCCACAACCTGGAGGGCAATTTAAAACAGAAAATGTGAGTGGACCAGAAAGTACAGAAGTTCAAAAACCATTTTATAAGAAAACCGAGTTTTACCCTCCGTTTTGAAACCACATGCATAACCAGCAGTTATAAACACATTTATAAAATAATCATTATAAACATCATAAGAAACAGAAACACTATAAAATACCATAAGAAACCATAGCATGGGTATCAGAAACCGTATCAAGACCATAATCACCAAATCGTCATTTTCCCCGATCAAACCTGCTGGATCTATCCGAGTCTTTAAACTCCCGAGTCTTTAAACTCAATCCAGGCCTTAATCATATCCGAGTCTTTAAACTCCCGAGTCTTTAAACTCAAGGCCTACGGGGGAAAATCAATATATATATCCGAGTCTTTAAACTCCCGAGTCTTTAAACTCAATCCGGGTCTTTAAACCCAATCCGGCCGGTCCCCCGTCACATATATCCGGGTCTTTAAACCCAATATCCAGATCCAGCAAATCCAATCCCAAAATCATTTAAAAACCACTTACCAAATCCACATCCAAACCCGAATCCGAAATCACTGGTCCGATGCCCTTCCGGCATCCAGAACCGTCATTCCGAACCCAAATCCGGAGTCCACTTTCCAACTTTGCACCAAAGTCCAATGGTCAATTTCGATTTCAAAACCAAAACCTTGATTCTCAAAAGCATGTTCCAAAATCCCTTGAAATCCCAAAAACATTTCCAAATTTACCCTTTTCTCGAAAAGCGTGCCAAAACCGTCTTTTTCTCGAAAAACGTGTAATAATGCAAAACCAACCAAACATATTCGATAAACATAAAATCATGATTAAAACCATAAAACCATTATAGAAAGCAGTTATGCATGTTCAAGTTTAGAGAAGGGGTCCACTCACAGTACTGAGCCCTACTCGCGTCCCGAACGTCCAGCCCGTTCCTCGGCTTCCTCGGGAAATCCCGATCCTGTCAAACACCGTCAAATTACGTCACTAATACGTCTACCAACACTCTCCTAAATGCCCTCAAAAATCCCCGGACCGAAGACTTAAAACCCCGGAACCCTACACATTCACCCTCACGGAACTATACTCAAATGACTTCCGATTGACTCGAAACCAACTCCATCGAACTCACAACAACTCCTAGACCAAAAGTCATGTTGACCGTTTCTCCCAGAACCGCCGCACGCGCCCCCACGCGCCGCCCAAAGTGGCTGCGCGTGGCCCCACGCGCCAGCTACAGTGCCACCGTCAACCTCGCGTAAACCGGGCTCGACACAGTGCCTGCTGTTTGAACCGGCGAGAGCGGTTCACCGCCGTGCCTGCACCATTTTCCTCCCTCTCTTCACCATCCTCTTCGTCCAATCCTAAGCAATCCAGTTCCCTCACTCAAACACCTCAACACTGTCCCTAACCTGTCGACTCGAGCTCGAACAAAACCTGTACCAGTCCCCTGTTTCCTTCTCCGGCCACCCAGGTTTTCCCCCGTCACGGTGGCTACCCAAAACGCTTCCTAGGACTGTCCTAAACCTCACCCAACTCACCAAGACCGTCGACTCTCACCCAAAATCCACGACTTTCAAACTGAACAAAATGGATAAAACAGAGCACATAGGGTACTCTCCGTCGTCTGGGCTCCGCCGTTCATTCCTCCGTCACGGCAGCACAACCAGCAGCTACCTAGGACTCAACTGAGTCCCCTAGACTTCACTAGACTCCTCGATTCAACCCCTAACGCTACAACTCTCAACTTGAAACTCGACGGCAAAACAGAGCACGAAGAAAAAGTATGAAGTTTACCTGCTTCCAGGCGTCGTCGTGAGCTCAGCCGTGAGGCAATAGCTCCTCCCGTCCACCGCCAGCCTCTGGACACCTCCACGAGTCCAATTGCACCAACACACGGCCGCACCACCACCACAATCGTCCAAGTCCTCTCTGTTTTCTCTGAAAACCGACTGCCCCGTCCACCGTGTTCTTGCACGATTTCTCTCCCCCAAACATTCACCAGTTCACTCTTCCACCCTCTGATCACTCCTCACTTACCAAAACCCACTAACACTCACCATCGTCTCTCAATTTCTCTCAATTCCTCCCTCTGTTTCTGTCTGGGTCGAACAACACACACGGCACGGTTGCACCCCAAATAATTGGACCGTGCACTCACTAGAACCAACCAGACCTCCTACACGTGTCACCAATCCCTCAACTCCTCTCCCAAGTGGCTCAATCTCAACCCTCTATCTTCCCTCTCTGTGCACAAATCCCCAGACAACCAAAAGACCAAAATGCCCTTCTGTTTTACCCAAAATTACAACTTTACCACTACCTTTCTAGACCTGTAACTCCCACATCGTACGTCCGATGAATACGTGCCACCTGTCATCGAACTCGGGACGACGAGATCTATCTAACGGTCTTAGGTCAACTTACCAAAACCAGTTCGTATAAAAAGTCAACGTTTCCCCCCTAATTTTCCAAATTACGGTTATGCCCTCAATCTTCCGAACATCACAACTTCCTCCTCGGATGTCGGAATCGGGCGTGCCACCTGCCTAAGGATTCATAACGTCCTCAACTACGTCCTGGTCACTGGTCAACTCCCATTTGACCACCCGAAATAAAAGTCAACATTTCTGCCCGACCCAGGGGCAAAATCGTCATTCTAAGTTCCCGGACCCCTCGGGACCACCTAACCCTTGATTAACCTTACTAATCACACCTTAATCACTCTACTTATCCCAATTCTCGGGACGGGTTGTTACAATCTACCCACCTAAAAAGAATTTCGTCCCCGAAATTCCACAGCTAGTTCCCGACACCTAGGGTCTCCTAAGAAACAACCCCTCCTAGGTTTCCTGTCTATCATCTCCACCTTGGGTATTTCACACCATCCCCAACTACTGCTACCATGGCCAACCCTCTCTTAGTAACAACTGTCTGGTGTACGCAAGGGAAACTCTATGAACAGAAAACAAAGGTATTTTACAATACCTCATATGGAGTACTCGATAGAATTCACAGAGCACATCCGCGCGTACAACCACCGCACCTCCCTCGGCTGCTACGTCGGCCACTAACGGAATAAATCCACAAAGTCCTAAAGGCAAACTCTAGCTTGTGGGTTCTCTCCTTCAATAACCTCATATTGTTCAGTTATAGTCACTCCTAGACTCTACCCCGAAATCCAACAACCAAACCAACAGAACAACCAAAAGTAAAACAAGTACCTGTCCCCACATCTGGTATCGCCTGATCCTCCTGCTGAGTCATCGAGAACACCCGGGCCTGAGATCCCGACGCTCTACCACGTCCCCTCGAACTACTCGTGGCTGTGCCACCACCTCCTCTCGTACCTGCGGTCCCTGACGCTGTACTCTGCCCAGGCTCCGCTGCTCCTCTGCCTATACCACCTTCATGTGGCAACTGTGGACACTCACGTCGAAAATGACCTCGCTCCCCACAGTAGAAACACACATTCCAGCCTGGTCCACTGCTCGGTCTCCCTGTGGACGCTACCGATGTCGCACTCGCTTGCGGAGTCGGCGGTACTCGATAACCCCAAAATCCTGAACTCTGGGCACTACCAGGCCTACCAAAACGATCATCGCCCGACGAGGACGATCCACCGAAGTTACCTCTTTTCGGTGTCCGCTGGCTCGAAGCTCCAGGAATAGATAGTTCCCGGCGTCGCACCGGCAAACTAGCCTCAACTCGCACCGCAGCATCCGACAAATCTCGGAGGGTATCAAAAGATCCAGCCGTCACTACGGCTCGAATCTCACCGCGCAAGCCCAACTCAAACCTACGGCATTTCTCGGCTTCAGTGGCCACAAAGGCAGGAGCAAACCGAGACAACATCTGAAACTTCCGTTCATACTCTGCCACTGTCAAATTCCCCTGCTGGAGGTGCAGAAACTCCGCCTCCTTGGCATCCCGGAAAGAACGAGGATAATACTGCTCCAGAAACCGTTCCCTAAACGTCTCCCAGGTCACACTGTGAACATCCCAACCGGACAACTCGAGGGTATACCACCACTCGTACGCCGCACCATCCAGTAGAAAGGTAGCCAACAACACTCGCTCCCCCGGCGGACAATGCATCACTGCAAAAATCCGCTCCAGTCTAGTAATCCACCTCTGGGCTTCCTCAGGATCAGCCCCACCACTAAAAGTAGTAGCCCCGAGCCGCTGGGCTCGCTCAATCGTGGCACTCTCCGTCTCTCTGGCTACTTCTTCAGGTTGTGGAGAGGGTCTACGTCTCGGAGGCATCGTCAAGCGCACACTGAAAGAGGCATAGAAGTAGTCAAACAACAAAACCACAACCTCACAAACCAACAGACCCAACAAACTCGACAAACCTATGCTCTGATACCAATTGTCAGGACCCACCCCGGTTTCACCCCGAAACCCGAGGTAAATCCCGCTCCCGTCTGACTCCCCGACGCAAAACTCAAGTAAAACTCACTCACATACTATCCAGTCAAACGCAGGAGTAATTAGACACAATGTCCCGAAGGTAGCATTTACAGAACATAGTACGAACATACAAATAAAACCGATAACTACACGCACGCAGAAGCCTTTACTCTACTCTGGGAACCCTCACGTCACTTCTATGCCTCAGACTCTGCCTCGACGTCAAGACCCCGCGCTCGCTCCACAACCTGGAGGGCAATTTAAAACAGAAAATGTGAGTGGACCAGAAAGTACAGAAGTTCAAAAACCGTTTTATAAGAAAACCGAGTTTTACCCTCCGTTTTGAAACCACATGCATAACCAGCAGTTATAAACACATTTATAAAATAATCATTATAAACATCATAAGAAACAGAAACACTATAAAATACCATAAGAAACCATAGCATGGGTATCAGAAACCGTATCAAGACCATAATCACCAAATCGTCATTTTCCCCGATCAAACCTGCTGGATCTATCCGAGTCTTTAAACTCCCGAGTCTTTAAACTCAATCCAGGCCTTAATCATATCCGAGTCTTTAAACTCCCGAGTCTTTAAACTCAAGGCCTACGGGGGAAAATCAATATATATATCCGAGTCTTTAAACTCCCGAGTCTTTAAACTCAATCCGGGTCTTTAAACCCAATCCGGCCGGTCCCCCGTCACATATATCCGGGTCTTTAAACCCAATATCCAGATCCAGCAAATCCAATCCCAAAATCATTTAAAAACCACTTACCAAATCCACATCCAAACCCGAATCCGAAATCACTGGTCCGATGCCCTTCCGGCATCCAGAACCGTCATTCCGAACCCAAATCCGGAGTCCACTTTCCAACTTTGCACCAAAGTCCAATGGTCAATTTCGATTTCAAAACCAAAACCTTGATTCTCAAAAGCATGTTCCAAAATCCCTTGAAATCCCAAAAACATTTCCAAATTTACCCTTTTCTCGAAAAGCGTGCCAAAACCGTCTTTTTCTCGAAAAACGTGTAATAATGCAAAACCAACCAAACATATTCGATAAACATAAAATCATGATTAAAACCATAAAACCATTATAGAAAGCAGTTATGCATGTTCAAGTTTAGAGAAGGGGTCCACTCACAGTACTGAGCCCTACTCGCGTCCCGAACGTCCAGCCCGTTCCTCGGCTTCCTCGGGAAATCCCGATCCTGTCAAACACCGTCAAATTACGTCACTAATACGTCTACCAACACTCTCCTAAATGCCCTCAAAAATCCCCGGACCGAAGACTTAAAACCCCGGAACCCTACACATTCACCCTCACGGAACTATACTCAAATGACTTCCGATTGACTCGAAACCAACTCCATCGAACTCACAACAACTCCTAGACCAAAAGTCATGTTGACCGTTTCTCCCAGAACCGCCGCACGCGCCCCCACGCGCCGCCCAAAGTGGCTGCGCGTGGCCCCACGCGCCAGCTACAGTGCCACCGTCAACCTCGCGTAAACCGGGCTCGACACAGTGCCTGCTGTTTGAACCGGCGAGAGCGGTTCACCGCCGTGCCTGCACCATTTTCCTCCCTCTCTTCACCATCCTCTTCGTCCAATCCTAAGCAATCCAGTTCCCTCACTCAAACACCTCAACACTGTCCCTAACCTGTCGACTCGAGCTCGAACAAAACCTGTACCAGTCCCCTGTTTCCTTCTCCGGCCACCCAGGTTTTCCCCCGTCACGGTGGCTACCCAAAACGCTTCCTAGGACTGTCCTAAACCTCACCCAACTCACCAAGACCGTCGACTCTCACCCAAAATCCACGACTTTCAAACTGAACAAAATGGATAAAACAGAGCACATAGGGTACTCTCCGTCGTCTGGGCTCCGCCGTTCATTCCTCCGTCACGGCAGCACAACCAGCAGCTACCTAGGACTCAACTGAGTCCCCTAGACTTCACTAGACTCCTCGATTCAACCCCTAACGCTACAACTCTCAACTTGAAACTCGACGGCAAAACAGAGCACGAAGAAAAAGTATGAAGTTTACCTGCTTCCAGGCGTCGTCGTGAGCTCAGCCGTGAGGCAATAGCTCCTCCCGTCCACCGCCAGCCTCTGGACACCTCCACGAGTCCAATTGCACCAACACACGGCCGCACCACCACCACAATCGTCCAAGTCCTCTCTGTTTTCTCTGAAAACCGACTGCCCCGTCCACCGTGTTCTTGCACGATTTCTCTCCCCCAAACATTCACCAGTTCACTCTTCCACCCTCTGATCACTCCTCACTTACCAAAACCCACTAACACTCACCATCGTCTCTCAATTTCTCTCAATTCCTCCCTCTGTTTCTGTCTGGGTCGAACAACACACACGGCACGGTTGCACCCCAAATAATTGGACCGTGCACTCACTAGAACCAACCAGACCTCCTACACGTGTCACCAATCCCTCAACTCCTCTCCCAAGTGGCTCAATCTCAACCCTCTATCTTCCCTCTCTGTGCACAAATCCCCAGACAACCAAAAGACCAAAATGCCCTTCTGTTTTACCCAAAATTACAACTTTACCACTACCTTTCTAGACCTGTAACTCCCACATCGTACGTCCGATGAATACGTGCCACCTGTCATCGAACTCGGGACGACGAGATCTATCTAACGGTCTTAGGTCAACTTACCAAAACCAGTTCGTATAAAAAGTCAACGTTTCCCCCCTAATTTTCCAAATTACGGTTATGCCCTCAATCTTCCGAACATCACAACTTCCTCCTCGGATGTCGGAATCGGGCGTGCCACCTGCCTAAGGATTCATAACGTCCTCAACTACGTCCTGGTCACTGGTCAACTCCCATTTGACCACCCGAAATAAAAGTCAACATTTCTGCCCGACCCAGGGGCAAAATCGTCATTCTAAGTTCCCGGACCCCTTGGGACCACCTAACCCTTGATTAACCTTACTAATCACACCTTAATCACTCTACTTATCCCAATTCTCGGGACGGGTTGTTACACGAAACCAACGCTAAAATGTTCGTTACATTGTATAGGACAAAAGTCATGTTGGAAGTTTCCCAAAATTACCTCACACGCGCCCCCACGCGCCGGTTGAACTCCCTGCGCGTGAAACCCACGCGTCGGGTACTGTTCACCGTCGTTCAACCCGAACGACTGTAAAACGGGTCGCCGTGACCCGCGGGCCAACCCGACTGGTTCTCCGTCGATACTGGATCATTTTGGACGGGGTTTTCACCTGCAAGACCGTCTGAGTTCAACCAACAGTTCTGTGGAATCAAAAACCAAAAGTAACGTCACGAATCATACCTCTGAACTCAAACCCGAAGCTCAGAATTTCCGATCGTCCTTCCTCCCGATTCCGGCCGCCTCGAGTCCCAAATTCACGTCCACAAGATTAGTTTATGTTCATAGAACACCGTAGGATCAAATCCAACGTCCAATACCCATCCAAAACCCGATCACCATTTTTGGTTTCGAATCGGGTTACGGGCACCGCCGTCCCCGCCGTGCCCAGCTCACTTCGAGCTTCGAAAACCAGTCCCCTATGTCTGTTTCTGACCCCAAGTCCCAAAGGAATCAAGAAGGAGCTCAGAAACACAACGGATTGTCGATTTCCAAAAACCTGGGCATAACTTCCTCCTCGGGTTAACACAGCCGCCGTGGACCACCGCAGTCGCCGTCGTCGTCCTGCCGCCTCCCGCCGGTTCTCACAATCTCAGTGACCCACACATGTGCACAGAGGAGATGTGTGAAGATTCTGGTGCACGGTTCGAATGGTTGTGCACTCGGGTAAGCAAATATAATATGGGGAGGGAAATGATAAAGAAAAATGGATGGTCCAGATTCAATCTCACCAATGAGATTAAAGGTCCAGATCAAAAGATGCAATAAGTGGGAATTCTTTATATTTTTTAATTCCAATAATTTAATCCAATCCCACCAATCCAGATCTGAGTCCATAATTAAAGGTTAGTGGTCCACGTGTCCCACTCAGAATTTCAGACCAATCAGAGAACGCCACGTGTCCCCGCCTCGTAATGCGTGCATAACGAAACCAAACTTCCGTGACCCATAACTTCGTCGTCGAATCTCCGATTTCGGCGTGCCGCCTGTCGTTGGATTCACATCGACGAAACCTACGTAACGGTCCTTGGCCCTCGGCCATCAGACATCCTGGTCAAAAAGTCAACATTTACCCCTATTTCGTCCAAATTACGAAAACGCCCTTGAACTTCCGCACATCATAACTTTCACCACGAACGTCGGAATCGAACGTGCCACCTGTCTATGAACTCGTGACGTCCCGAACTACGTCACGGTCATCGGTCAAAGTCCATTTGACCATCCGAAATAAAAGTCAACGTTTTGCCCACGCCTAGGGGCAAAACAGTCATTTTGCACAATTCGTCCGAAATCACCCAACTAATTCCAGATTAGTAAATCATAATTAAATATTATTAAATCCCGATATTCGGGATGGGTCGTTACAGTTTTGCTATACATGCATGCTTTTTAGTGAAGGGTATAAAGGTCTTTTATAAATGTTTTTATCAACTTATTACTTTTCGTCCACTCACAGTCTTTCTGTTTTCAATGCCATTCAGGTTGAATTACTGTGCAGACTGTAGCAGAGACCGAGACATCACATACTTCCTCCGGATCCTGGTGTACTCTGGAAGCCGTTCAGGCTAAATGTTCAAATTTTCCCTGGTCTGACACTCCTTGTTAGGCGGGATCAGGAACGTCCCTCGTTAACCCCGGGGGGATTGGGATGGGTGATGACAGTATGCATGTAATTGAGATGATGACAGTATGATTTCGTGATTGGTTTAATACGAGCATAATGTTAGAGTGTTGGTAAAAATTGTGTTTGAAGAAAGTCCACTTGTACAAAGGTTAAAGTAGGAGTAGAATTAAGTTCGTAATTGTTTTTATTTATTTTCTTTATTTTATTATTACAATCTTTCAAAACCACCAAATTCATTATTTAATTCTTTAATTATTTATTATTTATTCTTTAATTCTGTAATTTTCTTATTCATTAATTCATTTATTCTTTCATTCATTAATTCATTATTCTTTTTTCACTAATAGATTATTAACGTTCCCTAATTTTTCCGGTTAAAAATGATCTCTATTTACCAATACTACATCTACACAAAAAGAGATTTAAATTGCATATATACTTGAATTACGTGTTTTAATTAATGCGTAATTTGAGTGTTATCAAGTTTTGGCGCCGTTGCAGGGGAAATTGAAAATCAGTGTTAATGTGTTAGTGTATATATATAAATTGTGCATATTATACTTGTTTATAATTTTTAATTTTGTTCATATTATATTTGTTCTTAATTTTCATAATATACTTGTTTATAATCTCCATACTTGTTTATATTATATTTGTTTATTTTTATTCTTATACATGTACATATTATATTTGTTCATATTTGTACATATTTGTTCATACTTAGTTGTTTATACTTGTTCATAAATTGTAAATTGTTCATAATGTTCATAGTTTACTTGTTCATAATTTCTATTTTTATACTTGTTCATAAATGTTCATAATTTTGTATATACTTGTTCATATTAAAATTGTTTATGTAAATTTAAATTCTTATTATACTTATTCATTTTATAGTTGTTTATGATTGTACATACTTGTTCATTTTATACTTGTTCATATTTTAATTGTTTATGATTGTACATATTTGTTATATTTGTTCATAGTGTTCACATTTTACTTGTTCATAAATTGTATATTATACTTGTTCATTTTTTTCTTTTTTTTTTCTTTTGAATTGTTTTTGTAAATATAAAAAAAAATTGGAAAAAAAAAATTCTTTTTAAATTAACTTTGTCTTTTTCTTTATTTATAAAAAAAAATTGAAAAAAAAATTATTGTTTTAAAATAAGAAAAACGTTTTCATTACTTATTTTGAAAAAAAAATGAAATTTCAAAATTTTCTTAGTCTTAGCTTTATGTTAGTGTAAATATATACTTGTGAATAAATCTTGTAAATATGTTAGTATGAATATGTTTTGTGAATATCATTACTTGTACATAAAACTATACTTGTGAATGAATCTTGCATTGCATCTAACTTGTATTGCATTTTTAGTTCAATTTGCATCTTTAACTGTATTGCATCTTTAACTCAACTTGCATTTTTAACCTGAACTTGCATCTTTAGTTTAACTTGCATTGCATCTTTATTCTAACTTGCATCTTCAATTGGCATCCTTAGTTTTAACTTGCATTCTTGACAAATATACATTTCTAACAAACTAACTTGTATCTCGGTTTAGGTTGGATGTACGTTAAACTTCAAGCGCTTGTTGGGAGACAACCCAATGTGTTCCCGGGATGTGAAAGAGTCATCAACGCAGATTTACTATCTTTATACCCTTCATTTGTAACGACCCGTCCCGAATTCTTAGATTAAATTAGTGACTAATCACGATTAGTGAGGTTAATTCGTGATTAGTTAGGTGAAATCGGACGAACGATGCAAAATGACCGCTTTGCCCTGAGCTTGGGCAAAATGTTGACTTTTCATTCTGGCAGTCAAATGGACTTTGACCGATGACCATGACGTAGTTCGTGATGTCACGAGTTCATAGACAGGTCGTACGTTCAATTCCGACGTTCGAGGAAGAAGTTATGACGTTCGGAAGTTTAGGGGCAATTTGGTAATTATGGTTAAAATGGGCAAATAGTTGACTTTTTGACCGGGAGGTCCGATGACCATTACTTAGATCGGGACGATACGAATCCATAGACAGGTGGCACGTCGAATTCGGACGTTCGACGACAAAGTTACGGTTCACGGACGTTTCAGGGCACTATTGCACGAATTACGAAACAACTTAACTTTTGGACTTTAGTGGGGCCCAAATATTTAATGGAGGCCCAATGGATGAGTGACAAGTGTCACCCATCCAAAGGCCACCTATATTGATTCATGCATCGTCCATTTCATTCTTCTTCATTATACCCAAAAACCCGATCTCATTCCCTTCATCTCTATGCAACCCATCCAATCCAAACCTTCACTCACGGCCATCTGAGGAACCAGGAGAGTGAGAGAAGGACTGAGGATGATGGTGGCCGGCTAGGAGGGAGCCACCATGCACGGTGGAGACCCAAACCCGAGGTATGGCTCGGTTTTAGTTTTTAAATTCAAAATTATGTTTTTGTTGTTATGGGTTGATTTGGATGATTGGTTTGAACTAAATGGGTTGCTTAGGGTGTATAGAGATTTTTTTGGTAGGTGGTAGACGGCTGTGACGCCATGGGAAGGTTTTGGAAACCTTGAACCGTATGGTTCAAGAATTAAACCATGGGTTTTATGCGGTTTTTGATACGACCCATCCCAATCCCCCCGGGATTACCATGGAATGTGTCATGCTTCCGTCTGACAAGAGGTGTCAGACAAGGGATAACCTGTTGCCACTGCCCAAAAGGGTTGCCAGAATGCGCAAGGATTGATGGAGGAGGTGTGGGATGTCCCAGTCTCTGCTGCAGTCGCATTCGTAATCAACCTGAAGGGCATTAAAAACAAAAGCTGTGAGTGGACGAAAATAAATAAGTTCCTTAACACATTTATAAGACATTTATGCCATCCAAAAAAACGTATGCATGCCACGAAAACCAGTAGTCCAAAACATTTGCTCAACAAGGCATTAGGGCCTTATCCCAAAACCGTAAACCATAAATCCAACCGAAAAACCATTTCATAGATTCGTTAATCCATATTTACCACGTTACCATCTCCGGCATCCCAGATGCCTAGCGTCCCCGACGCTTGACGTTCCAGACGTCATATTTCACGGTATAACCATAAGCAACGCGTTCTGTCCGGGGTCTCTCCGGGTCAATATCTCTGACATCCCCGATGTCTGACGTCCCTGACGTCTAATCATAGCAATCCTGCTCCTGAGTCACTATACGGTCCGGTAGCTCCGTACAATGACTCCTCGTAGGCAATGCACCGTGACTTCTCCAGTGTCCCCGACACCTGGAGGAGACCTTTACATATCCACATATCAAGATGGTATATGGAACCAGTTTTATTTCACAACATTACAATTCCATTTAGGGTCCCCGACCCGAAATCACGTTTATGAAACCAACTGGGCCTCATGCCCGATTCTGTAATCACTGGGCCCACAGCCCAATTCATAAACCAATTGGGCCCCTGGCTCAATAATATAACTCAAATGGGTCTCAGCCCGATTTCAGAAATAACTGGGCCCCCGACCCGATTTCATAAAGCAATTGGGCCCCTGGCCCGATTACGTAACTCAATTGGACTCCAAGTCCGAGGTTTCCAAAACAATTGGGCCTTGTGCCTCGAAATCAGTGTAAAACCAGTGTAAGTATGGAAAATCATGAAATCATATCCAAAGTTATAAGTATGGAAAATCAGTGTAAAACCGGAAAATCTCGATTTACGTGCAAGCACGTAAATCGCCTCGAAATACGTGAAACCGTATAATTCACAATCATTCAAATCAATATCATAAAATCATCTCCATAATCCATATAACACATTCAGGCATGCATAGAATTTATAAAACCAAAGTCCACTCACAGACCGTTAGACCGTGTGCCTCGATACGCGTGCCATAGGCCTTCCCGGGCCACACCATTATCACCGGGACTCCCAATCCTGTCCAAATCACATTAGAGGGTCACTAACCTCAACATTAACATCCTATTCAAGTCCCGTAATTTTTCCGAATTTTTAACTATTTTTAAACTGGATTTAAAACCTTCGGATATCCCGAACAATATCGAAACGGGGTCCGATTGACACGAAACCAACGCTAAAATGTTCGTTACATTGTATAGGACAAACATCATGTTGACCTCACCTCGAGATTCATGCCCACGCGCCGTCACACGTCGCCGTGAGTGGTTGCGCGTGAAAGCCACGCGCCTGCTACAGTGACTGCTACAGTCACCGTCTTCACCTGTATGACTGGTAAACGGGTCTGATTACCCGCGACCTGACCCGGCTAGATTTCTCCCAATTCCAACTCCTTTCCTTCAATTGATTAATCAGATAGCACCGTTAGAGACCCAATTAAGGTTCTGTAAACTTAATTACACACATTAACCTTAAGTCCAACAATTCTTCCAAGATTGAACTCACGGTTTTAACATTCGAAACTCACTCGAATCATCATGGTTTTCAAGTTAAATGACACAGTAGTTTCGTATGACCTAAACAATCATTAATCCGTAACCAATTTCATAAATCCTTACCAGTAGGTGGTCGTCCTCAAGCTCCAAATTTCCCAGAAACTGGAACCTGTGTCCATGGCCAAACCGTGATCGATTCCCCTCGATGATGATACAGTTGAGTTCGAAATGAACCCAGAAGAGTATTCTTAATCTCAATTTGTCTCCTCTCAGCTCACAGACAAGTTTTCGAATTTCCATCCATTTTTCTAATTTTTCCAATCTCTGTTTTCTCTCCAGTTCGACAGCCACAACTTACTCAGTATGATCCTCTCAACTCACACTCATTCCCTTTAATCCAATTCAGCCTTTAAAAGTGCCCCAAAGCACCACTCAGTCCTCTGTGTAAAGCTCCCTGCACTGACCTGAAACCAATTAAAAATGGTGTCCATGATCTGCAATCAATTGCCAGCTCAAACACATGTGCATCCACACCTCAAAGCTGCCCCAAATTCAGTTCTTAATGTTAAACAATTCCTGGGATAGATCGCACAAGCCATCCAATTTCACTGCTGTTTCTGATCAAACAGTGCCCCTGTGAAATTAAAATTCAGCCCTTGTGCAGAAAATTACCAAAACGCCCCTCACACATCCAGACCCGTAACTTGGTCATTCGGACTCCGATTGACGCGTGTCGCCTGTCTACGGACTCAGGGCATCGAGACCAGCCTAACGGTCCTCGGTCCTAAGCCATCGGACTTCCCGATCGGCAAGTCAACATTTTCCCCCTTTTCGTCAAAATTACGAAAATGCCCTTGGGCTTCCGAACGTCATAACTTTCACTACGAATGTCGGAATCGAATGTGCCACCTGTCTATGAACTCGTGACATTCCGAACTACGTTACGGTCATTGGTCAAAGTCCATTTGACCGTCCGACTAAAAGTCAACATTTTGCCCACGCCTAGGGGCAAAACGGTCATTTTGCACAATTCATCCGAATCCACTCAACTAATCCCAGATTAGTCATTCTAAATCATAATTAAATAATATTAAATTTCGATACTCGGGACGAGTCATTACAGTTTTAGCTAGGTTTAATGATTGGAAATGATAGGGAATGAAGAAATAAGAATTATAGGATTAATTAGGGTTGGAATCGGATCAAAACAGAGGGAGGAAACCACTGAACCGGCCACGCCGGTTCAGCACAGTGGCTGTGAACAGTGAACTGGTTCAGCTGGAGGTTAGTGATGATGAACAATATTCTGAGCCTTCTTGGGGCGCGTGAGGGTGCGTGAACAGTAATTTGGGAAAGTGTTCAACACGAGAAATCTTCTATTTGATGTAACGAACATTTTGGGACTGGTCTCGTGTCAATCGGACATCGTTTCGATGGGTTTCGGGATGTCCGAAGGTTTAGGTTCGCTTTTAAAAATAGTTAAAAGTTCGGGAAAATTACGGGGCTTTGGTAGGAGGTTAATTAAGTAGTCAGTAATCTTCTATTACGATTTGGACAGGTTCGGGAGTCCCAGTGACAATGATCGGCTCGGGAGAGCCTATGGCACGCAAATCAAGGCGGAAGCTCGGGCGGTCTGTGAGTGGACCTTGATTTCTAAACTGTGATGCATGCATAAATGTTTTATATGGATTATGAATATGATTTCATGATGTTGATTTGGATGGTTGTGAATTGTATGGTTTCACGTATTTCGAGGCGATTTACGTGCTTGCACGTAAATCGAGGTTTTCCGATTTTACACTGATTTTTCGTACTTATGGTTTTAGTTATGATTTCATGAAATTATTTTGGATTTGAAAAGGAAACTCTCGGACTTGAGGCCCATTTGATTTAGGGAATCGGGCCGGAGGCCCAGTTGGTTTACGATTCGGACTAGAGGTCCAGTTTGTATGTGGATTCGAGCCTAGGGCCCATCTATGTGTTACAAATGGTTTTTATGGTTCATGACGGTTTATGGGAACCGGAATGAACCCTTGAAATGGATTTACGGGTCATGACGGTTTATGGGAACCGGCATGAACCCATGAAAGGTTTTATGGTTCATGACGGCTTGTGGGGGCCGGGCATGAATCCTGGAAAGGTTTAAAGAATGATTTCAAAGGTTTTTCATATTCCATCCTTTATATATGATTATCACCTCCGGGGAGGGTCGTTGGCCTGGGTGGACCCCGGAGTAGTCACGGAGCACTGACTGAGTGGAGTCGCCCCTAGTTGGGTTCCTTACTCTCAGGATGGGCATGGTTCGTTACCTCCAGGGAGGGTCATTGATCTATGGACATTGACTTGGGTGGACCCTGGAGAGACTTGGGTTTGAGATCCCGGTTAGCACACGTGTAACTCTATTTTACTGTGACAGGTTCTTGGATATGAAATATAATGGATAAACATGATTTCAATTGGCTTTGGAAATTATGTTTTATGATGATAAATGGATTTGGGCTGATATCCCACATATGTTTACTATGTTATGGTTTTCTGTAAACGGTTTTGTGCAGGAGCCCGTGTGACTTGTATTTACGGAATTTGGGGCTGAGACCCTAATGATGGTTGTTTAAACATATGTGTTTGGATAAATGGTTTTACTATGCATGCATGCTTTTTAGTGAAGGGTATAAAGGTCTTCTTATGGAAATGTTTTATAAACTCTTTATTTTTGTCCACTCACAGTCTTTCTGTTTTTAATACCCTTCAGGTCGGATACTCTGTGGACTGTAGTAGAGACCGAGATATCACATACCTCCTCCGGATCCTGGCGTACTCTGATTGTAACGACCCGTCGCGGAATTCGGGATTAGATTACTAACTAATCATGATTACCAGGGTTAATCGGTGATTAGTTGAGCGAAATTGGACGAACTATGCAAAATGACCGTTTTGCCCCTAGTAGTGGGTAAAACGTTGACTTTTAATTTGGGCGGTCAAATGGACTTTGACCGATGACCATGACGTAGTTTGGGACGTCATGAGTCTATAGACAGGTGTCACGTTTGGTTCCGACGTTCGCGGTGAAAGTTATGACGTTCGGAAGTCAAAGGGCATTTTCGTAAATTGGACGAAACAGGGGAAAATGTTGACTTTTTGACCGGGAGGTCCGATGGCCGAGGACCGAGAACCGTTAGGAAGGTCTCAATGCCCTAAGTCCATAGACAGGCGGCACACGTCAATCGAAGTTCGAATGACCAAGTTATGGGTTTGGATGCGTGAGGGGCATTTTGGTATTTTTTCCAACTGAGGGCAATTTGGTCTTTTTCACCACGGGTTACTGTAGCAACCGTGGGGGACATTGGATGCACCATCGTGTGTGGTGGTTCTGAGTATCCCAATTGATTAATCAGTAGTGGGCTGGTTAGTGGGATTAGTTTAAGTAGTTTGAGATAATGGGAGTGTGGATTGATGCTGTAACAGACCGCGGGTAGATTTTAAAATTTGGTTATGGGTTCTGTGTTGTGGGAAGCAGGTTTCAGTGAGTCTGAGGGTGTCTCCCACCAGTGTTGGCCGCTTTGATCGATTAACTGAGTAGTGGACTTGAGAGAGGATTCATTTTGCACCAGTGTGAGAGTGGAGAGCTAGAGAGAAAACCGTGAAAAACCATTTCGGATTTTTGGAGGGAAAATTCAGAGTTTAATCTCTGAGGAGTGTTGGACCAAACCAAGGATGGGTTTAGCTTTCTGGGAGTGACTGGAACTCAGCCGTATCGAAATCGAGGGGAACCAGCCACGGTTGAGCTGGAACTGAGGTCTTTGTTTCAAGGAAATCGCAGAGCTTGGGACGACAACTTCCAGGTAATTTCTGGTTCAATTGATCGTTCATTCTAGTTCTTATTAGTCCTAGGATACTCCCTGTGAAGTTAATTTGATAATGGTGTTGGGATCAAAGAGTTATGGTGATCGACCAGTTTGGGTGATCACGGGTCGAAGGTCCATTTAAGGAACTGTTGAGGTTGATTATTGACTCAGAACCTAAATTAGATGGTTAATGAACATGTTAGGATAAAAAACGGAAGGAATCGAACTAGAATTGATGTGGATTTGACCGGGTTGTGTCGCGGGTTGAACAACCCGTTTGCATGCTAGTCGGGTGAAGAAGGTGACACTGTAGCAGGCGCGTGGGTGTCACGCGCAGCCACTCACGGTGGCGCGTGACGGTGCGTGGGCATGAATTCCAAGGTAATGTCAACATTACTTTTATCCTATACAATGTAACAGACATTTTAGTGTTGGTTTCGTGTCGATCGGACCCTGTTCCGACATTGTTCGGGATGTCCGAAGATTTTAAATCGAGTTTAAAAATAGTTAAAAATTCGGAAAAATTACGGGACTTGAATAGGATGTTAATGAAGAGGTTAGTAACCCTCTAATGTGATGTGAACAGGTTTGGGAGTCCCGGTGTTAGTGACGGGGCCCGGGAAGGCCGATGGCACTCGCATCGAGGCGCATGGTTAAACGGTCTGTGAGTGGACATTGGTTTTATAAATTCTATGCATGCATAACTGTTTCATGATGATTATATTTGTGATTATATGATTTGATTTGGATATTGGTGAATTAACATGGTTTCACGCATTTCGAGGTGATTTACATGTTTGCACGTAAATCGAGGTTTTCCGATTTTGCACTGATTTCCATATTTGTGGTTTGGATATGATTTCATGAAACGGTTATAGACTTGATAAAATAAACGCAGGCTGAGACCCATTTGAGTTATAATATCGGGCCAGGGGCCCAGTTGATTTATAATTGTGATTTCGGGTCGGGGACCCTAAAATGGAATGGAATAAATTATTTTGGATTTAATAAACCAAGTATTTGGACTTGTGATGGTTTTATGGAAATTCGGGGCAGGGCCCTTGTGGTATTTTGGAAATGAAAGATAAATTGTTTTCCATAAACCATCTCGATATGAGGATATGTAATGGTCTCCTCCAGGTGTCTGGGACACTGGGGAAGTCACGGTGCATTGCCTGCGAGGGGTCATTGTACGGAGCAGCCGGACCGTATGATGACTCAGGAGCAGGATTGCTATGATTAGACGTCTGGGACGTCAGACATTTGGGATGTCAGAGATATGGACCTGGTGAGACTCCGGACAGCACGCGTCGCTTTAATACCGCGAGATATGACGTCTGGGAAGTCAAGCGTTTTTTATGCATGCATACGTTTTTACTGAGGGGCATAAATGTCTTATAAAATGTATTTTATGAACTTGTTTATTTTCGTCCACTCACAGCCTTTATTGTTTTTAATGCCCTTCAGGTTGATCGCGGATGCGACTGCAGCGGAGATCGGGACATTGCATGCCTCCTCCATCAATCCTTGCGCACTCTAGGAGCCCGTTGGGGCAGTGGCTTGAGATTATCCCTTATCTGACACTCAGTGTCAGACGGGAGCATGACACATCCCGCGGTAACCCCGGGAGGATTGGGATGGGTCGTGTCACTAATAGCCCGGGAGGGCAAAGGTCGGAAATATCCCTTGTCTGATACTTCGTGTCAGACGGGAGCAGGGTCATCCTGCGTTAATCCTGGGGGGATTGGGATGGGTCCTGTCATCATTCTCCTTATATTTTATTTATTCATTGTTTTATTGCTTTATTTTCGTAAATTCTCTTCCTTACTTTGATTTTATGTTCAATTATTTCTTGTTTTCCCACATTAAGGACTATGTAAAATTTAAGTGTGGGGGAATGATTTACAATTTTAATTGTCCAATAAAATTGTTTTATAAAAATTATTCAAAAAAATAAAAAATAATAATAATAAATAATAATTTGATTATTGCTTTCTTGATTTTGTTTTGTTTTAACTTAGTGTTTTTACGATTATTAAGTTGCCCTTTAACTTATCAATGATATAAATGAACAAAAATGAATATGTTATAACTATAATGATGATCACTGCAACTTGAATTTGGTTGTTAATACTTTGTTATTAAGTGTTATAACTTGTAGATAATGCATGTAAATTGGTATATAAACGAGCATGTTAAGATAAGTATGAATCATTTGAACCTTATGTGAGCTTTAGAACTTTATATACATCTTTGATAAGTGATTCATAAGTTCTTTGTGTAAATTGATATACATATGCATCATAACTACTTGTCATAGCTTTTAATGAACTATAGAGTACTAGAACTTATTCTATGTGATTTTCAAAACTTTTAAGTCAATAAACTCTCTGATTTTGGACATGATTAAGGCATTAGGGTTAACACCACAAATTCAACATTCATGTTTCCTATTTTGTGCGCACAAATTGCGACTCCCTTAGTTTTAACCCCTTTTAGCCTACATTAAGCCTTTCTCTCATCACCATGATTATCTAAACACTTAAGCCTAGTATAAACATCATTTACCCTTATTCCAAGGACTCGGTTGAAGACATGAAGATGGTGTGAAGAGAAATATATGATGTTGTAAAGACTTTTATGTGTATTGTTTGGATTTACGTACTCAAATTTTGTTGTATTATTGACACATGTTATTACCTTGATATTTGAAAAAAAAAATTAAAAAAAATGTTTTGAGTCTCTATCAAGGTAATAAGGTTTGATTATGTAATATTTGAGTTAAATCATTTACATTTGTAATTCCAACACCAAAGAATGAATGTGACGCCCCCCATGATGAAACTTGGCGTACGCTGACTACGCTCAAACTACGCATTAAATTAAACATGTAATTCGAGTGTTATGCAATTTAAACCCTTTTTGTGTAGATGTAGTATTGATAAATAGGGATCGTTCTTAACCGGGGAAATTAGGGAACATTAATAATATGTTAGTGGATTATGAATAAAAGAATAATGAATTAGAGAATTAAATAATAAAAGAATTAAACAATCAAAGAATCAATAAATTAAATAATAGATGAACAAGATAATAATAAATTAATGAATTACAAAGAATTAATAAATTAACGAATTAAAGAATGAAATAATAGAAGAATAAAGGACTTAGTTAATCAAAGAATAAAGGAATTAATTAATCAAAGAATCAATAAATTAAATAATAAATGAATGAAAGAATAAAAGCAACAAAGAATAAAAGAATAAAGAATAAAAGAATAAAGAATAAACAAGGGGGGTTTTGAAGAGGTTTGTAATTATGTAAATAAGTAAAAGCATAGATAAACTCATTCTATGTCTATTCTAACTTATGCACAAAGTTGACTTCCCGTAAACACAAACTTCAACCACATACTACAATTGCAAATATTTGAATTAATCACGAAATTATACCTTCACAAACTCATATTTCTTCATACATTAATCATATTATAAATGCACCGAACAGCGGATTTTTACTTATAATATAATTACCTTAAGTTTGTGATTTAATGCGCCGAACAACGGTCATACATTAAATCTCTCCAAATTTACTCTAAATGCCCCGAACAGCGGATCAACATTTAGTTTCGAAATGAAGTTTAAGCTCCAAAATGTAAGAAGTAAATGATTTTTAGAAAGTAAAACACATGGAGATTATACTCAATTTTCACAAAAGATAGGAAGGAGAAACCAATACATATATTGCATTATAATTAGAACCAATAACAAATAAAAGAGTTTAAGAGAATGGAGAGCAAATGTTACACTTTTCAGATTGGATGAGAACAATGGATTGTTTTTCACAAGGAACACCGAACAGCGGCTGGAACCTTATGAAGATGGAAGAAGATTAAACAAGGAAATTCGGACTTGAACTCTCAAAATTGTATTGGAACTATTTTGCCAAGATTTCTCCTAAAAGAAGCTCAATTTTGTGCTACTTGGAAGTGTTTTCAACAAGTGAAATCAACTCCTATTTATAGGTGGAGAAAGCTACCAAAAATAATATAAAAATACAATAAAAAAAATGGAATAATGGAATGATGAGTAATAAAGATTTGTGATGATGTTTAGAGGTGGTTTGAGTTGTAAAGTTGTAAAATTGGGTTGGAAGGTTGTTGGAAATGGCTGGAAATTAAGTGGGAGTCTGCTGGAAAATAGGGAAGAAAATTCGGCTGGGCGGTGCTGAAGAGGAGGGCAGCAGCTCGGCAGGCGCGCGCCGAACGTGACAGCAGGGACTCGGCAGGCGCGCGCCGAACTCGCAGGGGCAAGGCAGAAGCATGCTGGAGCGGTTTGGGCCTGGGCTGGGCCGCACGGACGCGGGCTGAGCGGCTGGAGGAAGCTGGGCTGCACGCGGGCTGACGCGGGCTGACGCGCGACGCGGGCCTGGGCTGGAGGAACTGGGCTGCACGGGCCGGGCTGAACAAACCGGATTGGGCTGACGCGCTGGGCCAGGCCACTTGGCGACGGGCTGGGCTGCAAAAATAATTGGGTTTGGGCTGCATTAATTAATTTAATTAAAATATAACTAAATTAATTATTCCACCGAATTTCGTCCATATTTTATTCGTTATAATTCCGATCGAAACGATTCTTTCGCCAAAAATACTCCAAATTACAACCTTTATTTTTCTAAACATAAAAATCACAAAATAATTTATTTTATCAATTTATTTAATATTTTAAAATTAAAAGTCAAGTATAAAGGGTATAAAATAATATAAAATAATGCTTATTTAACGTCCTATCAAATACCCCCACACTTAAACTTTGCTAGTCCCTAGCAAATACTAAAATCAAACTACGAATTTAAAACAAGTAGACCCTTAACCATTTGTCTCAAATTTCATTGTTATAATCATGGCATAAAAGATTTTCACTTAAAACATTTAAGCAAATGGAATTCAAAAGTTAATATATGGTAACAAAATGTTCAACAAGTAAGATAATGAGTAAATATGGTGAAATGGAGTTCTGCACGAATAAGACAAGTATGAATCAACTCACAAGGATATGCACTCATAAATTCACTCAATTTTGTGAGGGTTTGTGTTTGCACTCAAAGTATGTGAGAAATACTCACATAATCGAAATGAAGTACTTTTGCAAAATTTCAAACAAACACCTCAAGATAAAAACAAAACATACTTGCACAAATGAACCAAAACCATAAGCTTACTCAAGTGATTGACTCAACTAATCAAAATTTACCATCTTAAGGATCATAAGGTCTTTACGAAGGTTGTAATGAGGCTAAGTTTAGAGGCAAGGAATATATAGGACAAGTGGTGCTCAAATTCGTTCCAAGACTCAATAGACTCCCAAAACGTATCATAACTTCCCAACCTTAGTGCAATGATGTCAGTAATCCATCCCTTCGAACATAGGCCTAATTTCATCTTGTTGGGCCTCGAATTCATTCTTTGTGCCGGATTTACAAATGTAAAGGACTTAACTCAAACATTCATAATCAAACCTTATTACCTTGATAAAAATTTCAATATATCTTTCTTTCTGTTTTTCTTCTCTTTTTTTTTTATTTTTTTTTTTTCATTTTTTTTTTTCGTATATCAAGGTAATAACATGTGTCAAAAATACAACAATGTTTGAGTAAGTAAATCCACAAAATACACATAAAAGTCTTTCAATATCATCATTTTCTCTTTACATAATCATTAAGTCTTCAACCGAGTCCTTGGAACAAAGGTAAAAGATGTCTATACTAAGCTCAAGTGTTTAGATAATCATGGTGAGGAAAGAAAGGCTTAATGTGGGCTCAAAAGGGGTAAAACTAAGGGGGTCGCAACTTGTGCGCACAAAATAGGGAACATGGATGTTTGAATTTGTGGTGTTAACCCTAATGCCTTAATCATTTCCAAAATCAGAGAATTTATTGACTTAAAAGCTTTGAAAATCACATAGAATAAGTTCTAGTGCTCTAGAGTTCATTAAAAGCTATGGCAAGCAGTTATGAGGCATATGTATATCAATTTAAACAAAGAACTTATGAATCACTCATCAAAGATGTATATAAGTTCTAAAGCTCACATAAGGTTCAAATGATTCATACTTATCATATCATGCTTATTTATGTACCAATTTACATGCATTATCTTCAAGTAGTAACACTTAATCACAAAATATTAACAAACAAATTCAAGTTGTAGTGATTATCTTTATGGCCATAACATAATCATTTCCATTTACTTATATCATTGACAAGTTAAAGGGCAACTTGATGACTCGCAAAAAACACTACGTTAAAACAAAAAGACTCAAGAAAGCAATAATAATTTTTTTGTTTTTTTTTTTGTTTTTTTATTTATTTATTTTTTTTTGAGAAAGAAATAAAACAATTGCAAATGGAAATAAAACAAGCAAATGGAAATAAAACAATTGCAAATTAAGAAAGACTTAATAAATCAATTTCAAATGCACAAATAAATTTGTAAACCATTCCCCCATACTTAAATTCTACATTGTCCTCAATGTAGGAAAATACGAAGTAATTTAAACATAGAATCAAAGTAAGGAAGATGATTTAAGAGAATGAAATAAGAAAGAAAAACATAAAAGAGAGTGAAGGGTTGAAAGAAAGCAAATCTGTGTTGATGACTCCTTCACACTCGCGAACACATTGGGTTGCCTCCCAACAAGCGCTTGAAGTTTAACGTCCATCCAGCCTAGACCAAATTTAGTTTATCTGATGGGACGTCGTAGCACTCTTTCTGACTCCACATCGTGCTCGCCAATTGCCTCGATATAAGGCTTCAATCTATGGCCATTGACCTTGAACTCTTTTCCAGTTCCAACGTGTTTTATCTGTATGGCTCCATGGGCAAAAATATTAGTGATAACAAAAGGTCCTACCCATCTAGAACATAACTTACCAGGAAAGAGTCTGAGCCGAGAGTTGAAAAGCAAAACTTTCTGGCCAATGTCAAATGCTTTACTCCTGATCTGTTTGTCATGAAATGCCTTTGCCTTTTCCTTGTAGATCAGAGTGCTTTCAAATGCATCATTTCTTATTTCCTCAAGCTCACTCAGCTGGAGCTTCCGATGCAGACCGGCGTCATCTAGCTTGATGTTGAACGTTTTGACGGCCCACCATGCTTTATGCTCTAGTTCCACCGGAAGGTGACATGCTTTTCCGTACACCAACCTATAGGGAGACATTCCTATAGGTGTTTTGTAGGCCGTCCTGTATGCCCAAAGTGCATCATCCAACCGTTGGCTCCAATCCTTTCGATTAGGACCCACAGTTCGCTCTAGTATCTTCTTGATCTCTCTATTACTGACTTCCGCCATTCCACTCGTTTGAGGATGGTAAGGTGTAGATACTCGATGAGTGACACCATACCGTTTCAGTAAAGCTTCAATGGTCTTGTTGCAGAAATGACTTCCTCCATCACTTATTAGGACCCGCGGGATCCCAAACCTGGAAAGAATGTTAGTTCTGAGGAAATCTGCAACAGTTTTAGAGTCATTAGTCCTGGTGGCCTTAGCTTCCACCCATTTTGATACATAATCAACGGCAAGTAAGATATAGAGATAGCCATTAGATTGAGGAAACGGACCCATAAAATCGATACCCCAAACATCAAATATTTCAACAGTAAGAACATAATGTTGTGGCATTTCATCCCTGCGTCCTAAGTTTCCTGATCTCCGACATTTATCACAGGCTAAGCAAAATGAATGTGCATCTTTAAAAAGTGTGGGCCAATATAGTCCAGATTCTAAGATTTTGAGTGCAGTTTTTCTAGATCCAAAGTGGCCTCCACAAGCATGGCTATGGCAGAACTCTAGGACTGACCTATGTTCAATATCAGGGACACATCTCCTAATCAATAAATCTGCACAGTGTTTCCACAAATAAGGTTCATCCCAAATATAGTGCCTAGCATGCTTCTTAAGTTTATCTTTTTGTGCACGGGAGAGGGTGGTGGGCAACTGCTTGGTGACTAAATAATTGACAATATCAGCATACCAAGGAGTACCTCCCTCGATTCTGAAGAGTTGTTCGTCTGGAAACATCTCTTGAATCGCCACAGGATCTCGCTCATGTGCAATGCGACTCAAATGATCCGCCACCACGTTCTCTACGCCTTTCTTATCTTTAATCTCGATGTCAAACTCTTGAAGAAGAAGAATCCATCGGATCAGTCTTGGTTTCGCTTCCTTCTTGGCTAGGAGATACTTCAGTGCTGCATGATCAGTGTAAATAATGACTTTAGTTCGAAGTAGATAAGAACGAAATTTATCTAAAGCAAATACAACAGCAAGCAACTCCTTCTCTGTAGTGGTGTAGTTCATCTGGGCATCATTTAAGGTTCTGGATGCATAGTAGATGGCGTAGGGCTTCTTATCCAGCCTTTGTCCGAGTACGGCTCCAACTGCATAATCAGAGGCATCGCACATTAGTTCAAAGGGTAAGGACCAATCAGGGGCACAAAGAATGGGGGCAGTGGTTAAGAGATTTTTAAGCTTTTCAAAAGCTTCCTGACAGTCTGCATCAAAGACGAAGGGTGTCTCTTTCTGAAGCAGTCGGCACAAGGGCCTTGCAATGTGGGAGAAGTCTTGGATAAATCTTCTGTAAAATCCTGCGTGACCAAGAAATGAACGGATTCCTCTCACCGAAGTGGGAGAGGGTAAGTGGCGCACAGTATCAACTTTAGATTTATCGACTTCAATTCCTCTTTCAGAGACAATATGGCCCAAGACTATCCCTTGTCTAACCATGAAATGGCATTTCTCCCAGTTAAGTACCAGATTAGTTTCGACACACCTTTGTAAGATAAGTGCTAAGTGTTCTAAGCATGCATCAAAACTATCCCCAAAGACACTAAAATCGTCCATAAATACTTCAATTATTTTTTCGACGTATTCAGAGAAAATAGAAAGCATGCATCTTTGGAAAGTACCTGGGGCGTTACATAAACCGAAAGGCATTCTTCGGTAGGCAAAAGTGCCAAAAGGACAAGTGAAAGTCGTTTTATCTTGGTCATTTTGAGCGATACAGATTTGATTGTACCCGGAATAACCATCAAGAAAGCAATAATAGGAGTGACCTGCTAACCTTTCAAGCATTTGATCAATGAAGGGCAAAGGGAAGTGATCCTTCCTAGTTGCTTTGTTCAGGCGTCGATAGTCGATGCAGACTCTGTATCCGGTCACTGTTCGCTGGGGCACTAGCTCGCCTTCACTGTTCGCAACAACTGTGACTCCAATTTTCTTTGGGACTACTTGGACTGGTGAGACCCATTTGCTGTCTGAAATTGGGTAGATGACACCACAGTCCAAGAGTTTGATGACCTCTTGTTTCACGACTTCCATCATCGGAGGATGGAGGCGACGTTGGGCTTCGCGAGAGGGTTTTGCATCATCTTCCAGTAAGATTCGATGCACACAAGTTGTAGGGCTGATTCCCTTGATATCTGACAGAGTCCATCCAATGGCTGTCTTGTACTTTGTCAAGACCTGTACCAGTCTATCTTCCTGTGACTCGGTTAGTGCAGAAGACACTATGACGGGCAGAGTGTCGTCCGAGCCAAGATAGGCATACTTCAGGTGGTCAGGCAAAACTTTGAGCTCGAGAACGGGGGCCTGAATCACTGAAGGAGGAGTGGCATTAGTACTAATTGGAAATGACGAGGGTACCTGATGATTCACCATTCTGGGGGTCTCATTTAGGGTCATGACTTCATCCCAAATTCGAGGTTCTAGTTCGTAATCCGTATCCTCAACCAAGGCGTCCCCTGATTGCGTTAGGCCAACTCCTTTCTGGATTATCATGTTGAGTGTGTCTTCTCGAATTGAATCAAAATGTTTCTCTGCGAGAGAAGTGCACACGTCAACAGAAAAAGTAGTATGAGTTGCGGAACTAGGGTACCTCATGGCATCAAAAATGTTGAAGCCAATCTCCTCTCCGTCTACTTCCATAGTTAATGTTCCATTGAACACATCAATCTTTGTCTTGGCAGTTCTCATGAATGGTCTTCCCAACAGCATTAGTGGAGCTTGATTCGTAGGGGAATCCTCCATGTCTAGGACATAAAAGTCAGCTGGGAAGATGAGCTGGTTAACCTGCACAAGAACATCTTCTACGTATCCCTTAGGATACACATTAGAGCGATCGGCTAACTGAATGATAATATCGTCATGCTGTAATTTACCTAGACCTAGGGCAACATATAGTGAATATGGCATAACATTAATGGATGCTCCTAAGTCTAGCATGACTTTATCAAATGACTTGTTACCAATCACGCAGGGAACAGAAAAACTCCCTGGATCCTTCAACTTTGGGGGTAGCCGACGCTGGATTACAGCAGAAACTGTTTCACTCACCATCACAACCTCCTTCTCCCTCGTCTGGCGCCTTGGAGTGCATAACTCTTTCAGAAATTTTGCGTATTTCGGCACCTGTTTGATGCACTCGATCAAGGGCATGTTGATTTGCACCCTTTTGAAGATCTTCAAGATTTCCTCATCGGATTCATTCTTCTTAGATTTGGCAAGCCTACTTGGAAATGGTGCATGCACAAACGGGGAATTAGTAACAACCGAACTTGAAGGGATTGGGTTATTACCTTGTGTGTGGGTAGGTTGAACTGGCGGTTGTGTCGTGGTGGTCTTAGTTGCCACCTTGTGCTTTTCAGCCTCAGAAACGGCTGGATCTGGTTCTATTTCTCCGAGCACTTTACCACTTCGAGTGGTGATTGCATTGGCTTCAGGTCTTACATTTGGGTTGGGCGTAGGTTGAGGTGGAAGCACCCCGCTAGCTTGGATCTTACCCATGAAGTCCACGACTTTTCCCATTTGGTCCTTGAGATCAGCGATGTCTTTTTGTTGATTTTGCTGACCTGTGACAAGAGCCTGAGTTGACGCCATTCGTGTTTGCTGCCCTTGGGAAAGAGCAGCCAGCATTTTATCATAATCAGGATTAGAAGATGAGGAAGTATGATTATTTGCATGATTATGAGAAAAGTTAGAAAATGGGACCGGGGGCCTTGGTTGCCATGTGGGCCTTGGTTGCCATGTGGGCCTTGGGAACTGGTCTGGGACACGGTTTGGCCCGGTCGACATGTGCTGAGGATTTAGGACATTGTTCGGATCTCTCCAACTGTAACCTTGGGTCCTTGGCCCTCCTTGATAGCCTCCAATGGCGTGTGCCATTTCAGTTCCGGAGTCTTCTTCCCTTGCAGTGTAGGGACATTGTTCCTCAAGATGGCCTTGAGAGCATATGGAACAAACTGGAGCTACCTGTTTCTTTAGCTCAAGCATATTCGAAAGCATAGAGGTGATTTTATCTAACTTTGAATCATTTATAGCATGGGAACTTACCTCATGTACCTTTCTAGAAATGGGATCGGCACCTTCGTATTGTGCATCATTGAGTGCACGGCTTTCAAGTAGTGCACGACCATCTACTAGGCTCCGAGCTAAGAAACTTCCATTAGCTGCAGCATCGAGCAGTCCTCTATCCCAACCTTTGAGTCCTTCATAAAAGTAGGTTAAAAGATAGCCTTCTGTGATCCCGTGAGTAGGGCATGAAGCACAAAGTTTCTTAAACCTCTCATAGTACTGGCTGAAATTCTCATCATGTTCTTTCTGCTTGATTCCAGTGATCTCTTTTCTTAAGACCGTAATCTTTGAGGCAGGGAAGTACTTGGTAAGAAACTCCTGAACCAACTTCTCCCAAGAGTCAATATGATTGGGTGGAAGACTTAAAAGCCATACCCGTGCTCTTTCTTCCAAGGACAATGGGAAAGCTTTCAGCTTCATGATTTCCAAGTCCGCATCATCCGGACACATACTACTAATGATGAATTGGAACTCCGTTAAGTGTTTGTGTGGATCTTCATTTCTGATTCCACGGAACTTGGGTAGTTGATGAAGAACTCCACTCTTAAGCTCAATATCTTTCTTGTTGGTTCGAGGCTCGGGATACTGGATGCAGAAGTCTGTAGTGCCATTTGTGTTTGCACATGTCTGCTCCCGGATACTCAGGTTTCGTGCCATGGTTATCGGTGTTCCGAAAATCTGTTCTTCTTCTGAATTACTCTTCTCGCTTTTGGACTCACCGAATATTGGGGATGGAGGTTCGAACGAACTGGTTTGCTTAAGTGCGTCTCTGAATGTGGCGTTGCTTGGTGAGATGTCAAGTTGTCTTCTCAGCCGATCAAGCTTAGATTGATGAGCACGCATTCATAAGTTCGTACCTCTATGAAAACAAAACTCTAAGTTAGAAGGCAAGTATACACAAGAAGAGATAATAAGAGTAAGATAGTAGAGATTTCATAAAGTATCACATAAATGGAAACCAGGATTAACAAAAAGTTACGTTAATGGAAAGAAAATGCACAAGTTCCAAATTCAAACTAATAATGCAATAAATAGAGTTTTAGAGTGTCATGAATAACTTTCTCCTTCCGCTTCTCATAGTACTTTCCTGGGCGTACGGCCTGCGCGTACTGATAACCACCATTCCACCATTCAACATTAATCATGGCCAGTTGAGATAGATGTAACGCGAGAAGCAAGGATAATTTTAAGAGCACCCCGAGGCTAGCTTGGCATATACTCCATTGGTGTTCCCTTTCTTAATCCAAAACTTGTCACCAGTCATAACTCTCCTAGACACCATAATTAATCCAAATGATGACGTAGAGAATTACCAAACCCTAGTGTTTACAAACTCCGCCCCAACCTCATGTCCATAGATTCGAGTCTATGGTATGTGGTGATGAAATCCACACATCATGAAGGGTTAAGGAGAAAGTAAATAAGAGGGGCACTATCTGTTCCCGAAAGTAAGATTTTGAAGAAAAAGGGACTAAGAGATTCATGCAACTCTAAAACAATTAATAGGAAACAATACTTACACTTTAGGAAATTCAAAGATGAATAAAGTTTCATAAAAATAAAAAAATAAAAAAATTTATTTTTTTTTTAAAATTTTTTTTTAATTTTTTTTTATTTATTCCGAATTTTCTTTTTTTCATTTAAAATTTAAAGTTTAACAAGACATAAACAAATAATTGATTACATAAAAATAAAATAAGTGTAAACATAAAGTTAGTGGAACATAAAGGTTATGTAATAAAATTAAAAGAAAGTTAATGGAATAAAGTTAATGTAATATAATTAAAGTTAAGGGAATAAAGAAAAAGTGTGAATATTAAGTTAAGGGAATAAAGAAAAAGTGTGAATATTAAGTTAATGGAATAAAGTATAATGGAATAAATAAAAGTAAAAGTAAAGAAAAGTGAACATATAAAATATGCATTTATGAACAAGTATCAAATTTATTATGAACAAATATATATATAAAAAAAAAAATTATGAACATTTATGAACAAGTATAAATTAGAAATTAAGAAAAAGTAAAGTATGAGCATTATAAACAAACATAATAAGAACAATAATAAGATGGATAAATATAATATTAACAAAAGTAAAATTTATAAACAAGTATAATATGCACAATTTATATACATACACTAACAAATTAAAAATGATTTTCAATTTCCCCGGCAACGGCGCCAAAAATTGACTACGCTCAAACTACGCATTAAATTAAACATGTAATTCGAGTGTTATGCAATTTAAACCCTTTTTGTGTAGATGTAGTATTGATAAATAGGGATCGTTCTTAACCGGGGAAATTAGGGAACATTAATAATATGTTAGTGGATTATGAATAAAAGAATAATGAATTAGAGAATTAAATAATAAAAGAATTAAACAATCAAAGAATCAATAAATTAAATAATAGATGAACAAGATAATAATAAATTAATGAATTACAAAGAATTAATAAATTAACGAATTAAAGAATGAAATAATAGAAGAATAAAGGACTTAGTTAATCAAAGAATAAAGGAATTAATTAATCAAAGAATCAATAAATTAAATAATAAATGAATGAAAGAATAAAAGCATCAAAGAATAAAAGAATAAAGAATAAAAGAATAAAGAATAAACAAGGGGGGTTTTGAAGAGGTTTGTAATTATGTAAATAAGTAAAAGCATAGATAAACTCATTCTATGTCTATTCTAACTTATGCACAAAGTTGACTTCCCGTAAACACAAACTTCAACCACATACTACAATTGCAAATATTTGAATTAATCACGAAATTATACCTTCACAAACTCATATTTCTTCATACATTAATCATATTATAAATGCACCGAACAGCGGATTTTTACTTATAATATAATTACCTTAAGTTTGTGATTTAATGCGCCGAACAGCGGTCATACATTAAATCTCTCCAAATTTACTCTAAATGCCCCGAACAGCGGATCAACATTTAGTTTCGAAATGAAGTTTAAGCTCCAAAATGTAAGAAGTAAATGATTTTTAGAAAGTAAAACACATGGAGATTATACTCAATTTTCACAAAAGATAGGAAGGAGAAACCAATACATATATTGCATTATAATTAGAACCAATAACAAATAAAAGAGTTTAAGAGAATGGAGAGCAAATGTTACACTTTTCAGATTGGATGAGAACAATGGATTGTTTTTCACAAGGAACACCGAACAGCGGCTGGAACCTTATGAAGATGGAAGAAGATTAAACAAGGAAATTCGGACTTGAACTCTCAAAATTGTATTGGAACTATTTTGCCAAGATTTCTCCTAAAAGAAGCTCAATTTTGTGCTACTTGGAAGTGTTTTCAACAAGTGAAATCAACTCCTATTTATAGGTGGAGAAAGCTACCAAAAATAATATAAAAATACAATAAAAAAAAATGGAATAATGGAATGATGAGTAATAAAGATTTGTGATGATGTTTAGAGGTGGTTTGAGTTGTAAAGTTGTAAAATTGGGTTGGAAGGTTGTTGGAAATGGCTGGAAATTAAGTGGGAGTCTGCTGGAAAATAGGGAAGAAAATTCGGCTGGGCGGTGCTGAAGAGGAGGGCAGCAGCTCGGCAGGCGCGCGCCGAACGTGACAGCAGGGACTCGGCAGGCGCGCGCCGAACTCGCAGGGGCAAGGCAGAAGCATGCTGGAGCGGTTTGGGCCTGGGCTGGGCCGCACGGACGCGGGCTGAGCGGCTGGAGGAAGCTGGGCTGCACGCGGGCTGACGCGGGCTGACGCGGGCTGACGCGCGACGCGGGCCTGGGCTGGAGGAACTGGGCTGCACGGGCCGGGCTGAACAAACCGGATTGGGCTGACGCGCTGGGCCAGGCCACTTGGCGACGGGCTGGGCTGCAAAAATAATTGGGTTTGGGCTGCATTAATTAATTTAATTAAAATATAACTAAATTAATTATTCCACCGAATTTCGTCCATATTTTATTCGTTATAATTCCGATCGAAACGATTCTTTCGCCAAAAATACTCCAAATTACAACCTTTATTTTTCTAAACATAAAAATCACAAAATAATTTATTTTATCAATTTATTTAATATTTTAATATTAAAAGTCAAGTATAAAGGGTATAAAATAATATAAAATAATGCTTATTTAACGTCCTATCATACGCTTAAAGGAATGGATTATTAACGTCATTGCACTAAGGATGGGAAACTATGTTACGTCTTGGGAGTCTATTGAGTCTTGGAACGAATTTGAACACCACTTATCATATACATTCCTTACTTCTAAACTTAGCCCCATTACAACCTTTGTAAAGACCTTATGATCTTTAAAATGGTAAATTTTGATTAGTTGAGTCAATCATTTGAGTAAGCTTATGGTTTTGGTTCATTTGTACAAGTATGTTTTGTTTTTATCTTGAGTTGTTTGTTTGAGATTTTGCAAAAATACTTTCATTCTATTTTGTGAGCATCTTTTCCTCACATACTTTGAGTGCAAACATAAACCCTTACAAATTGAGTGAATTTATGAGTGCATATCCTTGTGAGTTGATTCATACTTGTTTTATTCATGTTGATATCCATTTCACCAAGTTTACTCATTGTCTTACTTGTTGAAACATTCTGTTATCATGTATTAACTCTTGAATTCAATATGCTTAAATGCTTTCAAGTGAAAATCTTTTATATCATGATTATAATAATGAAGTTTTGAGACAATTAAGGGCTTACTTGTTTTGAATTTTTAGTTTAATTTTAGTATTTGCTAGGGACTAGCAAAATTTAAGTGTTGAGGTATTTGATAGGTTTTCAATTAAACATTATTTTATACCCTTTATACTTGATTTTTAATATTAAAATACTCAAGAATTGGAGAAAATAATATATTTTGTGAGAATTTTGTAGATTTAAATAAATCTTGGAATTTTGAGTGTTTTGGCCAAAGAATCGTCCCAATCGGAGTTTGAATGAAGAAATTATGGATGAAATTCGGTGGACTTATATAAATCCATTTTAAAATTAAAAATTCATTTGCAGAAGCCCAATCCAAGATGCAGCCCGGCCCGTTGAATTTCCCTCTGATCTAGCCCAAGTCGCACGCCTGATCCATTACTATGTCCGGTTCAATCGTTAAGCCCAGGAAAACCAGCCCAAAAATTGCGAAGCCCGACCCAAAATCTAGTTCCAGCCTACACAACCCTTTGGTAAGCACTGACCGAGCTTCCTTTTCCCAGATCGGCACGTGCACCAACGTCTTCACACCGCCCTTCGCGTTGCCGTACACTTCCTCTGCAGGGCCACGTCGATTTCCCATACATCTTGTCAGCCAGCCCACGCTGAAGCATCAGTCCAATCTCAGCTGCAGCTTGCCGTTTCATGCCCTGCCCATCAAACTGCTGCAACCTGCCCACCTTTTCTGATTTTCCAACTCCAAACCTTCCCTAATTTCATCATTAATCATCATTTTTCATCATTTGATTGTATTTATTTTTATATTTTAATTTCGTATTTTATTATTTGAATTTTGGCACTCCCTCTATAAATAAGGAAGTTATTTCATTTATTAAGTGTCCCAATTTTAGTCCCCATTTTGTTCATGTTAGTTTCATTTAGTAGTTCATTTTCCTCTTCTTTTAGTTCATCTTCTTTCTATTTTGTTCTTTATTTTTCGAACCATTTGTAACTTCTTTTAATTTTCTTCTTAATTAAGTTTTCTTCTAATTTTGTTCTTAAGTTTATTCGTACATTTTGTTTCTTAATTCATTTCTTCTTAACTATATTCTTCTGACTTTTCTTTGAGAGCTCTTAAATACATTTTTATACTTTTCTTAAGAAATAACTAAGCCGAGTAATTCTAAGGCAATTCAAGAGTTTTGAAGACCGAATTCCTCGTATTTTTTCTTCCATCTTCACAAGTTTCATGCCGCTGTTCGGTGATTCTTGTGAAAAACCATATTTTTCTACTTGAATTCTTGTTATTGTTATTGGTTTTACTTATAATTCAATAAATTTGTTGGTATTTTCTTTCTAACATTTGTAAGTAAGAATGCAATCTCCATGTGTTTTACTTTTTGAATTTCTTTTACTTCATATGTTTTAGTGCTTAACTTTCAATTTAACGTTAAATGTTGATATGCTGTTCGTGAAATTTAGAATAGAATTGAAGAGATTTAATGTTTGACCGCTGTTCGGCGCATTAAATTACAAATTTAAGGTGAATCATATTATAAGTAATAATCCGTTGTTCGGTGCATTTATAATATGAAAAATGTATGCATGTAATTCAGATGATGACGGTATGATTTCGTGATTGGTTCAATATGAGCATAATATTAGAGTGTTGGTAAAAATTGTGCTTGAAGAAAATCCACTTGTACAAAAGTTAAAGTATGAGTAGAATTAAATTCATAATTGTTTTTACTTGTAATTTATTTCATTAATTCATTTATTTTTTAATTCATTCATTATTCTTTTCTTACTAACACATTATTAATGTTCCTTAATTAACCCGGTTAAGAACGATCCCTATTTACCAATATTACATCTACACAAAAATGGTTTAAATTGCATATATACTCGAATTACGTGTTTTAATTAATGCGTGGTTTGAGCGTTATCAGTCCCTATTGCCGCCAAGCGAGAAAAAGCTGCCAGAATTCGATTTGTTTTAGCTGCCACCCCTGCATAAGAAGGTGGTTAAGCCGATACAAAAGCTAGGTCTGTACTTACCCGGGTTGGGTCCAAAGTATGTGATGTCTAGGGAGGAGATATTGGGTGAGCCACTGCCCCGTGAGGAGATTACAGACTTGATTAAAGGGTGCATTAAAACCATCATGCAGTTGAATATGGGTATATAGTCAATCTTCTTCCTTCCTTTGTTTAATTGCTTTAATCTTAATGTGTGTTCATTCCTTCGAAAGTTTGACTCTTTTGTGAAATTGGAGGCATTTTTAGTTTGCATGGTTAATGTTGTGGCTTTGATCTTTATAACTTTTAAATGTAGGAGAAAGAAATAGCAAACAAAAATAGAGAATTTTTTGGGCTTTGGAGGGAGGAGGAGTTTGGTGGAGAAGCCATGGGAATAAGTGTGGAGTATTTTAGGGAGATTGAGTTGGGAGTCCAAAGGAGAGAGGAAGAAGATGAAGAGGGATAATATGAACAATGTTAAAAGCATTTAAGGAACGAAACAGTAGATTTAACGATGTTAAAAACGAAATCCGCTAAATGGTGCAACAGACATAACGTTGCACTCATTCCTTGTGCATAGTGGAATTAATTTATGTTCTTACTGCATTTTTTAAGACAGGTTGGCGCATTTCTGATGCATCTACAGTAAAAAGCTTTAATTTTATTTTCTATATCTCTTTCTCACCCTCTGAGATTCATGATACCACGACCTAAGACTTCCCAACCTCATAGTGTCACCTGCGAGCACGACCTTAAAGGCTTCACAGCCTCACGGTGTTGCCCACGACCTCATGCCCATCGCCTGCAACCTCACGGCTTCGCCCACGACCTAACGGCTTGACCCACGACCTCACCTCTTTGCCCATGACCTCACATCGTCGTTCATGACCTCTTCAGCTCTCTCTCTCTCTCTCCCTCTCCCTCTCCTTCTTTCATCTGGATTTGTTTTTTTTTTTTTTTTAAGTATCTAAAATTAATACAGTCGCTCATAATTCTTGAAGATATTTCTGAGATTTTTTTTGCCCTAAATTTATATTCAGTAATAGAGGGAGGGGGGAGGTAGAGTTCTTTTAAAAATTTTAATTTATTAAAAAAATTAACAGTATTAGAGTTAGTGTTAAATTAGAAAATTGATGTCAAAAAATTATAAATGGGACATGAAAAAAGATACTAACATGGGACAACCGATTCCCTACCATAAAAAAATAGGGTTGAATAGATGTGAGTGGTTTTCTATTTGAGATTAATCACAGCCGTTGGAAGGGATGAGCGATGAGGGATGAGCGATTGAGGATGCGAACAAAAATGGTAGATTCGGTGGGGGTGACACATCGATTGCTATAAAAAAAAAGGACGCTGTTGGACAACAGGTGTGGATTCGTCCGAGGCCCATTGGCGGAGTTTCTAACAAATTTACAACTCAACAAACAAAACCCAAAAGGGACCAAACCCAGCCAAACACTCCCTCCTTCTATTCCTCGCTCTCAAATTCCCTTTCCAAAGTCAGCCTCTCTGAACCCTCTGCGGTAGGTGGTCTTCAGCATCTTCAAGGTTAGTCTCCTTACCTTTTCTCTGAGTTCCACTTCCATCTCATTTCAATTCATTTGCTTTTTCTGAGATTTCGTTTTGTTGTTTCTTGTTTTAATCGGTAAATTCATGGATCTGTAATTTGTAGACTTAGATTAGTGGATTCTGTAAAATTTTACTGGCTGTGTATATCTTCATTTCCTGCTTCTGAAAGTGAAAAAATGCATTGGAATTTTGTAGAGGAAGGATGTTTTAGTGTTGTATTCATTGATTTGGTGAATATGGTAAGAAGTTGCAGTTCAATTCAGGTCCGAAAATTCTTTCCTTGTTTGTGTCTTTGATTGCGAATTGGATTTCTTTTTGTCTCAGAGTGTGAGAGATGGCAACAACTTCAGCAGCTACCTTTTCCATCGGAACCACATGTTCCCTTGGACACAAGGCAGCCTCATTTCCACAGTCAAAGCCTTCTGCTTTGAGGTTTACCACCCAAAACCCTCTCAAGAGCTCTTTCAATGGCCTCAAGGCGACCACATCTTTCGCCTGTGAATCTGAGACCTCTTTCTTCGGCGAAGAAACCACTGCAGCTCTTCGAGCTTCATATGCTCTAAAAGCCCACAAGGGAGCTCACGTGGTTCAGTCTCAGGTTCAGCCCCAGGCCTCTTATAAAGTAGCTGTTCTTGGAGCTGCTGGTGGGATTGGTCAGCCCCTGGCTCTTCTGATCAAGATGTCCCCATTGGTCTCTGCCCTTCATCTGTATGATATTGCAAATGTCAAGGGTGTTGCGGCTGACCTCAGCCACTGCAACACACCCTCTCAAATTCTTGATTTCACCGGGGCTGCTGAGTTAGGCAATGCATTGAAAGGCGTGGATGTGGTGGTCATACCTGCCGGAGTTCCAAGAAAACCGGGGATGACACGTGATGACCTCTTTAATATCAATGCTGGCATTGTGAAGAACTTGGTCGAGGCTGTGGCTGATAACTGTCCTGATGCCTTCATTCACATTATCAGTAACCCGGTGAACTCCACGGTGCCAATTGCTGCTGAAGTTCTAAAGAAGAAGGGTGTTTATAACCCGAAGAAGCTCTTTGGTGTCACCACCTTGGATGTTGTGAGGGCAAACACATTTGTTGCTGAGAAGAAGAATCTGAAGCTGATCGATGTTGATGTCCCCGTTGTTGGTGGACATGCTGGCATAACTATTCTGCCCTTGCTATCCAAGACAAAGCCTTCAATCAGCCTCAGTGATGAAGAAGTTGACAAGCTAACCGTAAGGATTCAAAATGCTGGAACCGAGGTTGTAGAGGCAAAGGCCGGTGCCGGGTCTGCTACATTGTCCATGGCATATGCAGCAGCTAGATTCGTTGAGTCATCTCTCCGTGCCCTAGATGGAGATGGTGATGTGTACGAGTGCTCTTATGTAGAGTCTGATCTGACTGACCTTCCTTTCTTTGCATCTAGGGTTAAGCTCGGAAGGAAAGGCGTTGAAGCTTTGATACCATCTGACCTCCATGGACTGACAGAGTATGAGCAAAAGGCTCTGGAAGCCCTCAAGCCTGAACTGAAAGCCAGCATTGAGAAGGGTATTGCATTTGCCAACAAGCAACCAGTGATTGCATAGATCGTTAGTATCCAAAGCTCCTACCTTCTCATTCTAATGAATGCTTTACAGATTTCTTTCGTGAGGATTATCAGTACTTTCAGTTTTGTAGAATTAAGTTGATATGATTTTGTATTTATATGTCTAGAAGCACTTTTGGGAAGAATAATTATAGAGTTGCTTCTGTGTTGTAGAGAAGAATGTAGTATTCCCTTGGGGAAGAACATGTAGCGACAGTTTTGCAATAACTTGGCTGGTCAATTTTCCATTGTTAGTGTTTAGGAATACCATTTATCTCTCTCATTATGCAGCAAATAAATTACAAGAATGAATTGGTACTTTTATTTTGCAATACATGTTGATTGTGAATCCTACCAGTAGCCATTGCAGGAGCAGCGCCCCTCCCTGAAATGATGAAACCGGGTGCGATCTCTGATGATCATCTCTGTTATAAACCCCTGAGAGAGCCATTGCAAAATTGTGACAATCAGACGCAGAATCTGAGATTGTTTGCCACTCTGATCGGCATTCCGGGAGGAGTTACAAGTACAGCGAACGCCAGGGCTAATTTCTCACTGTGATAAGAAAGTACATGCTCCTTCTCATCTGCCCCCAATTTGTGCAACTCACATGATACATCTACAACATGACCGGCAATCTTCAGCTGCCCATTAATCTCATCTTGTAGATTTCAACCTTCCTTGGATGCGAACCATCATCGACGATGAACTCGTGTAGAACTCCTTTCAATTCAATTGTGCCACATCCTGGCGTAGTTTTAATTGATTTTTCCTTCATAAACTTCCTCACTTCTGTTAGCTTCTGCCAGTTGCCGGCTGATGAGTAGATATTCATCAGCAGAACATAATCCCCTGCCTCTTGAGCTTTGAGCTCAATCAAATGGGCTATCACGCGTTCAGCTAGGGCATCCTGGCCATGGATCCGACAACTCCCAAGTAACGTCCTCCACATTGTGGGATCAGGCTTGATATCCATCGACAGTATGAGCTGATTTGCTTGATCAAGCTGACCAGCACGACCCAGAAGATCAAACATGCACCCATAATGATGGATATTAGGGATTACCTCAAACTCTTTGCTCATGCGTTCGAAAAACATCAATCCTTCATCAACCAAACCGCAGTGGCTGCAAGCACAAAGAAGTCCGGTAAAAGTCTGGCCATCAGGTAAAACGCCCATTTTTAGCATCTCTCCAAATGCTTCAATTGCATCTTTACCATAACCATTCACTGCCAATCCAGAAATCATTGCACTCCATGAAACCACATTTTTATCCCGCATTCCCTTGAACACCTCGTGCGCCTTATCCAAACATCCACACCTTGAATACATTGATATCAGAGAGTTGCACACATTTCCAGCGCAGCCATAGCCATGTTCTTGGATGTAATTATGAACCCGTTCGCCAAACTCCAGTGCGTTCAAGTTGGCACAAGCTTGGAGTACAAGTAAACAAGTAACATCGTCAGGTTGACACTCATGAGCCTCACTCTGCATAATATCAAACAATCCCAAAGCATCCCTCGTGCGATTATTATTGCAAACAGCAAGAAATCAGCACGTTCCAAGCCACGGCATCTCTCTTAGGCATATCATCAAACACCTTGCATGCTTCAGCATACTGCCACAAATCGAATACAAATCCATCAACGTAGTGAGCAAAAGACTGTCGGTCTGGTACAGTCTGGTGCCCATATCTCAAACTCCTAGCATGAACCTGAATTCCTCCAACAAACAACTTAACTCTAATGCAAGACTTGATCACAAAAGACGAAGCCAAAGCGTCGGCACTGGGGCCCCGCCGTAGCAGGTCTCTGTACATATAAAACCCTTCCTCGGGGGAACCACTCTTTGAGTAAGCTCTGATCATTGTGTTGTATAGGAAAGCAGTCGGCTTTGGTATCTGATCGAAGAAATGGGGCGAATAGGCAATGGTTTTCAATGGCGAAAGTGCAATGAGGGACAAGTACTGGAGGCCAATGGTGGAGTCCAGAAGGAGAGATGTTCGTACAATGTGGGCGTGGATTTGGAGCAAATGGGGTTTTGTCGTGCATGATTGATGATTGAGAGCAGGGACTCTTTTGGGGTTTGAGTTTGTACTTGTGTGATGATTGATGGGTTGGTTGGAATTCTGGTGTTGGTGGTGTTTTTCCAACGTTGTTGGGTTTTGGATTGATGGTTGAATTTGATGTTCTTGAGGTTGGTGGTAGTGCGAGGTTTGAACATTGGTAGCAAGTGAGGCCAAGGTGGTGGTGAAACGAATTGAAACGTTAAACTCATGGGATTCAGAACAGAGTGAGCATAGGCGATGTGAGAGCGCACTCATTTTTTTCACTCTGCTTTCCTTTGCTTTGCTTAGCAAATATGTCAAATACAAAAATGGGAATAATTTCTGAATTTTATCATGTTAGAAATCGTCATTAAATTTCAATATTAATTTTTTAAGTCTCAGTACATTATCATAATAGTTTCATTAGTTCCTCCATTAAAAATTTGAACGGAATTTTTTAAAAATTAAGGATAAAATTATTCATACATGTTAAATGTTTTTTTTAATTTAATAAAAAGAAAAAATTGGGGCAACCGTCTATGAATTTTATCATAATTTTAGAAATCGTCCATAAAGTTTAATATTAATTTTTCAGATTATTCTACATAAAATTCAAAGTTTCAGATTCAATCTAGATCATTCTTGGTAAAATTAAACCACAAATTCACAGGTTTGGTGCAATTTTTAAAGGGACACGATGAACACAATATGGGGAGACGGTAAGTGCCCAAATTAGGTTTTCTTTGTTGTGTTCTTTGCTTGATGTTCAGTTTCTTTACCGTGTTTGCTCATCAATATCATCCATTGACCAAAAAAATAAAATAAAAAGAACAATCAATTTGATATTAATGTTAGAAATTGTCCCTAAACTAATACTAAAATTTAGGGGCGATTTATAACGTTATGGTAAAATTTAGAGACTATTACTCCAATTCATTATTCTTATTAAACTTTATTAAAAAAAAACATTTAACATGAATCAACGACTTTTCCCTTAATTTTAAAGGATTCCGTTTGTAACATTAGCGAAGAAACGCAATCAATTATTATGGTAAAGTACATGGACTAAAAAAACTAATATTGAAGTTTTGAAAAGATTTCCAACATTATAATAAAATTCATGGACTATTCAAATTTATTATTTTGTTTTTAAAAAATAATTAAATGTATATATATTCAAATATTTTATGATGATGATGATTAAAATAGGGATATAATTAAGCATGTAATTTGATTTGTGGCCGAAATATGGGTCTGTCTAACTTTAAAAAATATGCATTAGTGCAGGTCGTATTGTGAAGTTTTTAAGAGCATGTCTAGTGGGGGATTTTTGGCCAGGATAAGGCAGCTTTTGTGTTTCACGTTCTAATGGAGTGCAGGATAGTTAGGGCAAGACTTGCCCTGGGGCTATTCTGGCCTCTCCTCATGCCTGGGCAAGGCAGCTGGCGGGAGCAATGATTGTGAAAATGTGGGAGCTGCGTCCTAAGCAAGAAGAAGGTGTAACGACCCGTCCCGAATTTCAGGATTAGATTAGTGACTAATCACGATTAGTGAGGTTAATCTGTGATTAGTTGGGCGAAATCAGACGAACGATGCAAAATGACTGTTTTGCCCTTGGGCGTGGGCAAAACGTTGACTTTTCATTATGGCTGCCAAACGGACTTTGGCCGGTGACCGTGACGTAGTTCGTGACGTCACGAGTTCATAGACAGGTGGCACGTTCAATTCCGACATTCGAGGAAGAAGTTATGACGTTCGGAAGTTCAGGGGCAATTTGGTAATTTTGGTTAAAAGGGGCAAATAGTTGACTTTTAGACTGGGAGGTCCGATGGCCCAGGGCTGAGAACCGTTACGTAGATCGGGATGTTACGAATCCATAGACAGGCGGCATGCTGAAATCGGACTTCGAACGGGGAAGTTATAGGTTACGGAAATTCGGTTTCACTATGCATGTACTTCGAGGCGATGATGATTTGGCAACATCTGATTGGCACGTTCAATTCCGACATTCGAGGAGGAAGTTATGACTTGCGGAAGTTTAGGGGCATTTAGTAATTTTGGTTAAAAGGAGCGAAATGTTGACTTTTTGACCGGGATGTTCAATGGCCGAGGGCCAAGGACCGTTACGTAGATAAGGACGATACGAATCCATAGACAGGCGGCACGTCGAATTCGGACATTCGATGGCGAAGATACGATTCACGGAAGTTCAAGGGTACTATTGCATGAATTACGAGACAGTTACACTTTTGGACTTTAGTGGGGCCCATATATTTTATGGAGGCCCAATGGATGAGTGACACTTGTCACCCATCCACTGGCTAACCTCATTCATTCATGGATCTCCCACCTTCATCGATCATTCATTCTCCTCCCTTCAAACCAAACCCGATCACCATTTTCATTCATCCAAACCCAAACCCTTAACCTGTCACCTTCATTGAGCGGCCCAGAGAGTGAGAAGAGGAGCTGAGGACGTGGTGGCTGCCAGGCAGAGCCGCCGTGGGCGGCAGAGGAGAAAAATAGCACGAGGTAATCGGTTTTAACCATTTTCAATTCAATTTCGATTTCGTTTGTTATGGGAGGTTTTGGACGTTTGGTTTGTGTTAATAAGGTTGCTAGGGAGTTTTTAGGAAGGTTTTGGGAGTGGTGAGACGCCGAGAAGCCCTGGGGTGGATTTTGAAAATTCGAACCGTGAGGGGAAAATCAAACCGGTCGGGTTTTGTGGGTTTTAGGAGTTCTAATCGATTAGGTTAGGATCCTAGGATGAAATAATGAAGATTAGGATCGATTAGGAGTGAAAACGGTGAAGATTGGACCGTGTAGGAGCTTGAACCGGTCACGCCGATCCAAGTTGCAGGCGAACCGGACCGGACCGGTTCAGACCGGTCGTCGCGAGGAGGAAGACGACACTGTTCACTGGCGCGTGGCTCCCACACACAGCCAATTCAGGCGGCACGTGCGGGCGCGTGGGGAGGAATTTGGAGATGGTTCCAACATGTCAAATCATCTATTCGATATAACAAACATTTTGGGACTAGTTTCGTGTCAATTGGACATCGTTTCGATAGTTTTCGGGGTGTCGGAAGGTTTAGGGTCGGTTTAAAAATAGTTAAAAGTTCGGGAAAATTACGGGGCTTTAATGGGAGGTTAATTAAGTAGTTAGTAACCTTCTATTAAAATTTGGACAGGTTTGGGAGTCCTGGTGATAGCGATCGGCTCGGGAGAGCCTATGACACGCAAATCGAGGCGGCAGCTCGGACGGTCTGTGAGTGGACCTTGATTTCTAAACTGTGATGCATGCATAAATTTTTTATATGGATTATGAATGTGATTTTATTATGTTGATTTGGATGCTTGTGATTTATATGATTTCACGCTTTACGAGGCGATTTACGTGCTTGCACGTAAATCGAGGTTTTCCGGTTTTACACTGATTTTCCGTACTTATGGTTTTAGTTATGATTTCATGAAATGAATTTGGATTTGAAAAGGTAACTCTCGGACTTGAGGTCCATTTGATTTACGGAATCAGGCCATAGGCCCAGTTGGTTTACAATTCGAACCGGGGGTCCAGTTTGTATGTGGATTCGGGCCTAGGGCCCAGTTATGTATTACAAATGGTTTTTATGGTTCATGACGGTTTATGGGAACCGGCATGAACCCTTGAAATGGTTTTTATGGTTCATGACGGTTTATGGGAACCGGCATGAACCCATGAAAGGTTTTATGGTTCATGACGGCTTATGAGGGGTTGGGCATGAATCCTAGAAAGATTTAAAGAATGATTTCAAAAAATTTTCATATGCCATCCTTTATGACAGGACCCACCCCGATTATCACCTCGATAATGGGGAAGCATTCTGCTCCCGTCTGACAATCGAATCTAAAAGACCTGAAAACCAAATAATATTACAGCACACCCATTGTCAGACCAGGGAGATTAAACAAATACAACCGACTGGACCTCAAGTCCTTAGTTTCACAGAGCATAATATTACAAAACAAGTTAAAGAACAAATCATACTCTGTGAACTAACTACTCCGCAACAGGAAACTTTATGCCTCTGCCTCTGCCTCGGCGCTAGCCCCCGAACTTGTACCACGACCTGGAGGGTAGTTAAAACAACAAAGTGTGAGTGGACCGAAACAAAAGTTTGTAGAAAACAGTTTAATGAAATCGGGGTTCGCCCTCTAGTTTTATAACACGCATGCATAACTAGTTATTCGAAAAACCGCGTATTAAACATTCGAAATCACTTTTTCCGAAACACATGTAAAACATTATAGAAAACCATCACAACTCGTGTAAAATAATACAAAATTACCAAAATCCAGAATCCGTCATTTTGAAACATCAATTACGCAAATCAAGTAAAAAGTGAATCAATAATCACAATTAGCCGTTGGATCCATCCGAGTCTTTAAACTCAATATCAGGCCTTCTCGGGATATCAACGATTCTTTAAACTCAAAACATAATCAATAGGCCTCGGGGGTATCACAATAACCGAGTCTTTAAACTCAATTTACCGGGTCCGCCCCCATCATCAATTAACCGGGTCTTTAAACCCAAAATCAGATCCAACAATCAACCGGGTCTTTAAACCCAAAACCATTTATAAACACAATAAACCAGGATTCATCATGATCCGTTTTCCAAAAATCATTCCGAAATCATATGAAAATTCCAAAACATGCAATTCCCGAAAGTTACTTCACAATGTTAATCAAAACATCATAAATACGTAACATGCATAACCATATCCATATACTTCATCAAAACATCATTATGCAAAGGAGAAAACTGTAACCTGGAAATGCGTGAAATACGATATTTACCTCGAAAAACGTGAAACCACATAAAACCGAAATAGCATATTTATCATCATATAATCATAAGTGAAAACACAAGATAAGTAAGTAAAATAGTCATGCATGCACAATTTGGAAATCAAAAGTCCACTCACGGTTTTAGGACGCGTCAATCGCGCCCCGTGCGCTCCTCAGTAGCTTCGGAAGTGTCCGGGCCTGTAAAAACGTACAAAGAGGGTTACAATCATCCCCAAATAACTCGTATGATTTTCCCTAATTTTTTCGGATTTTTCCGCGTAATTAAACTTAAGGACCTAAACTTCCGAACTCCCGAAATTATCCCGAACGACTCCCGATCAACTCGAACCCTAAAGATAAAATGTTAAAAACATTAAAAAGAAGAAAACCTCAGTTGACCGTGATTGGAAAAGACCTTACACGCGCCGTCACGCGCCGCCCAAAGTGGCTGCGCGTGTAGGTCACACGCCTGCTACAGTGACAGGCTACAGTGTCACCATCTTCACCCGACTACCGCTATTTGGGTCTTCAACCCGTGTGTTCAACCCGTCTAATTAACCAACAATTCTTACTCAGTTGCCCTCGTTCTTAATCTTAACATGTTCCATAATCACTTAATTAGAGTTCTAAGTCATTTAATTACTTTGACATGCCCCAAATCGATCAACCCAGACCCGAACAGACGAACGGGTCATCACTTAGAACTCACCAAAACCAGATCCATTCTCCAATTAACTTCACCAGTAGCTTAAGGGGACCTAGACGAACCATAACATCCAACCAATTGACCCCAAACTAACTTGGAAGTCGTCGTTCTCAAGCTCACGGGTCTTGCTCACCGTTCTTACTTCCAAGACCAGGTCTTACAATCCACCCCCTTGGGGCCCAGCGTCCTCGCTGGCACATTTCCAGTCGGGGTCCAGCTCTGATACTATTCTGTCAAGACCCAGCCCATCTAACACAATATTGTTCGCTTTGGGCCCAGCCCTCACGGTTTTGTTTTCGGGAGCTCACGTGCAACTTCCCAGTAGGTCACCCATCATGGTATTACACCAGCGTCAACTCGCTTAACTTTGTGGTTCCAATCCCCCCCAAAGCCACTGAGCTCCCAAAAGGCCTTGTGTTAGATAGATACGTGCCCACACATATAAGGTACTTCACCTTTCCCTCCCCGAGCGATGTGGGATCGTTCACCGATCTTACCTTTCCATGCTCACAGGTCTTGCTCACCGATCTTGCTTCTCAAGCTCACGAGTCTTGCTCACCGTTCTTGCTTCCAAGACCAGGTCTTACACTTTATATATGATTGTCTCCTCCGGGGAGGGTCGTTGGCCTGGGTGGACCCCGGAGTAGTCACGGAGCACTGACTGAGTGGAGTCGCCCCCAATTGGGTTCCTTACTCTCAGGATGGGCATGGTTCGTTACCTCCAGGGAGGGTCATTGATCTACGGACATTGACCTTATCATCATTGACCTGGGTGGACCCTGGAGAGACTTGGGTTTGAGACCCCGGTTAGCACACGTGTAGCTTTATTTTACCGTGACAGGTTCTGGATATGAATATATTGGATAAACATGATTTTCAATTGGTTTGGGAAATTGTGTTTATGATGATAAATGGTTTTCCTATGCATGCATGCTTTTTAGTGAAGGGTATAAAGGTCTTTTATAAATGTATTTTACGAAACTTATTACTTTTTGTCCACTCACAGTCTTTCTGTTTTTAATACCTTTCAGGTTGACATCGGATGTGGACTGTAGCAGAGATCGAGATATCACATGCCTCCTCCGGATCCTGGCGTACTCTGATAGCCCGAGAGGGCGAAGGTCAGAAATATCCCTTGTCTGATAATTCGTGTCAGACGGGAGCATGGTAATCCCGCGTTAATACCGCGTTAATCCCGGGGGGATTGGGATGGGTCCTATCAATCCATTTCAAGTTAGTCATTCAATCTTCACCCTTCATCTAATCCTCACTTCTCTCATCTGATCAAACATCATTATCTTCTTCTTCTTTGTTCTTCTTCAAACCCGAACCCATATGCACCATTTTCTCCATTTTTCTTCAAACCCGAAACACACACACACCATCACCCTAACTCATCTTCATCTATGCTTGTGTGTGAGTGTGAGGGAGTGAGAGGAAAGAATGAGAGGCTGAACGGTGGCCCACGGCGGGGAGAGCCAACCTGTAAGGTGAGTTTTATTTAAAAAATTGGAAACTTGGTTTTATTGAATCTTAATCGAACCTAAGGATTGGTTAATGCTTCTGGGGACTTTAGGAGACATATGGTATGGTTTTCGAGGGCTTAAACGGCTGGAATGCAAGGCGGAGGAAGGTTGAAACAGCCTTCGCCATTGTCGACGTGTGAGGTATGATTTTTACGGTTGTTACTATGTTTTTAGTAGTTAAAATGATAGGAAATGAGACTAAGAACAAGTAGGGATTGAAATGGGTTGAAAAGGATCTAAAACATGAAGGATTGGGCCTTAAACCGGTCCAGACCGGTTCGGCCGGTCCAGTTGCAGGAAAAACCCGATTCAGCTGATTGTAGGAGACAATGAATAGTGTCGCGCGTGGCTTTCACGCGCAACACATTCTCTTGGCGCGTGCCTCATATTTTGAGAAAGTGTTCAACATACGAGATCTTCTATTCGATGTAACGAACATTTTGGGACTAGTTTTGTATCGATAGGACACCGTTTCGATAATGTTTGAGGCATTGGAAGGTTTCGGATAGGGATTAAAAATAGTTAAAAATTCTGAAAAATTATGGGGCTTTGGTGGGAGGTTAATTAAGTAGTTAGTAACCTGCTATAACGATTTGGATAGGTTTGGGAGTCTCGGTGACAATAATTGGCTAGGGAGAGTCGTATGGCACGCAAATTGAGGCGGCAGCATAGGACGGTCTGTGAGTGGACCTTGATTTCTAAACTGTGATGCATGCATAAATATTTTATATGGATTATGAATGTGATTCTATGATGTTGGTGAATTATATGGTTTCACGTATTTCGAGGTTATTTACGTGCTTGCACATAAATCGAGGTTTTCTGGTTTTACACTGATTTTTCGTACTTACGGTTTTGGATATGATTTCATGAAATGGTTTTAGATTTGATAAAGTAAACTCGGGTTCGAAACCCATTTGATTTACGAAATCGGGCACAAGGCCAGTTGGTTTACGATTCGGACTTGAGGTCCAGTTTGTATGTGGATTAGGGCCTAGGGCCCAGCTATGTGTTACAAATGGTTTTTAAGGTTCATGACGGTTTATGGGAACCGGCATGAACCCTTGAAATAGATTTATGGGTCATGGCGGTTTATGGGAACCGGCATGAACCCTTGGAAAGGATTTTATGGTTCATGGCGGCTTATGGGGGCCGGACATGAATCCTTGAAAGGTTTAAAGAATGATTTCAAAAGGTTTTTCATATGCCATCCTTTATATATGATTGTCTCCTCCGGTGAGGGTCGTTGGCCTGGGTGGACCCCGGAGTAGTCACGGAGCACTGACTGAGTGGAGTCGCCCCCCAGTTGGGTTATGTACTCTCAGGATGGGCATGGTTCTTTACCTCCAGGGAGGGTCATTGATCTACGGACATTGACTTGGGTGGACCCTGGAGAGACTTGGGTTTGAGACCCCGGTTAGCACGTGCGTAGCTCTATTTTACCGTGACAGGTTCTTGGATATGAAATATAATGGATAAACATGATTTCAATTGGTTTGGGAAATTATGTTTTATGATGATAAATGGATTTGGGCTGAGATCCCACATATGTTCACGATGTTATGGTTTTCTGTAAATGGTTTTGGGCAGGAGCCTATGTGACTTGTATTTACGGAACTTAGGGCTGAGACCCTAAATATGGTTGTTAAACATGTGTGATTGGATAAATGGTTTTATTATGCATGCATACTTTTTAGTGAAGGGTATAAAGGTCTTTATAAAATGTTTTATCGAACTATTACTTTTTGTCCACTCACAGTCTTTCTGTTTTTAATACCCTTCAGGTTGACAGCGGATGTGGACTGTAGCAGAGACCGAGATATCACATACCTCCTCCGGATCTTGGCGTACTCTGATAGCCCAACAGGGCAAAGGTTGGAAATTTTCCTTGTCTGACACTTCGTGTCAGACGGGATCAGGGGCGTTCCTCGTTAATCTTTGGGAGATTGAGAATGGGTCCTGACAGAAGGTCCCAATTCCGTTTCCACTTCCAATATCCCAATTGCATCCCACTTCGAATCTGGCACCGAAATTGAGGAGCTTGCGAGGAGGATAAAGACAGGAATTGACGGCGTCGACGCCGTAGAGGCATGCAAGCGAAGCTTGAAGTGTGATTTGATGGTGAAGTCCTTAAGGTAAACTTTTGGAACTCAAACACTGTAATCGATTGGGAATAGGAATAGATTTAGAATGTTAGGCTTGTAATCCTTTTGATTTGGATGAAAAATGAAACGAATTTGTATGGAAAAAATTGGTTTTCAATTTGTGCACACAATGTGTTTGATAAATTGCCTATGATCAATCCGCTCTGAAAATTCTTTGAAACTTTCTTTTCTTTTTGTTTTCTATATCTCTTCTCTGTTCATTACATGAATCTAGTCTTAGATTATATGAAGAACAAGAAGTTGTTGGTATGAGATTTCTGTTTGTTTCAAAATTTGATTGGTATGAGATTGTCGTTTGTTTCAAAATTTGATTGGTATGAGATTATTGTTTCTTTTCTTTTGGACACAATTGACACGAGCTTTCAAAATTTCACTCATTGTTGGTATGAGATTGTTGTTTGTCTCAAAGTCAGATGAGTAAAGCTTTGGCTTTTGCATATGCATTCCTTCCAATTCGGGGTATTTGGTATGCTGGAAGGTAGGTTGTTGGTATGCTAGTTTTCCATTCGGGGTATTTGTTTCCAACAATGTGAAGTACCCTCATGCTATATATAACCTTTAAGAAAATAATTCAAATAAAAATTTGAATTCTTAACTCTTCCCCCTCTCTATTAGAAATACTAAATTTTGTCTTGAGTAAGATGTCATGAATAGTATCATTGGAGAGGCTAAATCTTACCTTTAGTTTCTTACCCTTGCTCCTACCATTAGATGTGCTCTAAACATTGACGATCGAGGACATTCACTTACACACAAATATGAAAATTTCAGAAGTTACCGCTACCATAGCACTAATTAGCACCCTTTTGAAGAAATTTATTAAGCCATTATTTTTTTCAATTAATTAGTTAGAGAGTGGGAAGAGATTATGGGGAATCCTCATTAATCAAGACGGATGCAACAAATTAAATTACTGGTTCAAAAATTCATTTAATCAACCATCAAATCCTAAATATGATTAATTTTTTTGAAAGGCTAATTAATCAATGGTCAGGAAAAAGAAAATTCAAAATATTGGACTGTATCTTCAATTCTTCTTCACAAGTTTCAATTACAAGCGCTGCTGCCAATCACAAATTCACAATCCAATATATAACATCAAACTTCAAAAAAAAGAAAAACTAAAAGTAAAAACCACAATTAGTAATTACGACTAGAAAAGGCAGCAAGCATCGATGTTGGAAGAAAAAGAATCAGACAAAAGACACTTGATTTCTTCATCTTCCTCAAGAGCTGCATAAAAATGATTAACATTGCTGCAGCTGCTGAAAGAAGAATGTGATGATGACTGCTCCATATTATTATTGTTCATCCCCATAATTTTTCTCTTTTTGTAATTAGCCTTGAAACAAGCCTGTCTCAATCTCTTTGTATGGGTTTCAAGCTGCATATCGGGCACTTCCTCCAGGAGCTTCCTCTCCCTCTCCAATATTTCTATGGCATTCCTCAGCTTCTCTTCACTTGCCCCACTCTTCCCCAAATCCTGCCACACAAAAATATATCTTGTACATTGATATTTTACTTATTTAATCATGTATAAATATGTAACGCAAATGACGCGACAATATAAAAAATAAAAATAAAGATGCGTATTAAGTACAGGATACCTGAATGTTTCTTATTAGTGTTTGAAGGCTGGCCAGCTTCCGGTGAGGCCAGCGGCGGATACCTAGCTCTCGACACCGTTTCTTCAAAAGAGTTAAGCCCACATTGAGCTCCTTGGCTGCCTGAGTTATGGGCATGTAAAAGTACTGAGATATTGTCTCTCTAGACAACATTTTCGACATGGACAGTGTCGTGGCTGATGTGGTGGAGGGTGGTTTTGGTCTTCTTCCGTACGTCTTTTTTCCGATTGCCTTATTTTCTACCACTATATCACTCTCATTTTCTTCATTCTTGCACACTAACAATGGAGGTTGTTGGTGGTGCTCGACATTATTAGGCTCAATTAGCCCGGGAAACGCATCGTTTGAGATTCCATTTCCGAAGAAAATTTGTTCATCTGCTTGATGTTACAATGAAAATTATTACACTAAAAATACACTATATATATGAAATTTAAATTTAAACATCGATCGCACACAAACCTTGAAATATGGTTTGGATGGGTGGAACATCAAAGGAGGAGTAAACCGGGTCAATGAAAGAGCTCTCCATCAATGGAAGATGATCAAGAAAACTGTCTTGTGGTGTCATCGGCCATGGATCGTATAATTGAAGATCCAACGCTCCATGTCCACTAAGGCAAATATTAAACAATATAATTTAAATAAAAAATGCAAGTTCACAAATCCTATTTAATTTTTTTTAAAAAAAGACAAAATGAAAGATGTATATATACACACCTTAAATATTGATCAACGGGAGGAAACATTTGGTTTGTGAAGAAATCAAGTGAAGAGCTGGCCATCTGGTTTTTTTTTTTTAGAGAGAGAGAGAAAGAGAGAGAGAGAATATTACACAGATGATGATGGCCGGAGAGGAGGAAGAAGAAGAGACGAGGAGAGGGTATATATAATGGACGTACACTTCCATGCATGAATACTATTATTCAGTGTGTATGTCGGGTTCATTATTGCTTAGTGAGTTACAAGGTATTAATTGAGGATATTATCTCTTAAACACGTACATAATCATAATTATGATTTATTAGGAGCCTCAATCAATAATCATCATTAGCCTACATGAACGTGCGCCGCCACAACTCCTCCTCCTATGTAAATATTTTATTCATTCATTTCTTTCTCTTGTTTTCTCAAAAAAAGAAAAAAAGGAAAATACTTTTATTCTTTTTGTTTTCTCAATTTTTATTTTTTTTTAAAAGAAACACTTTCATTTTCCCTTTTTATTTTTGCTAATCTAACTCTACAAACTAGTCATATTCATCATTCTCCTTCCATTATTGTACGCAATTGAGATTTTTTTTTAATTCTTCATAAATAAAAAATATATATTTGAAATTTAATATTTAATTTAAATGTCCTCAATATATTGTAATAAAAATAAGAAGAAAAACTAGAAACTCCTATAGTCTCTAGTCATGACATCATTCTTTTTAATTTATTTGGTTGGCAAATAATCTTAGGAGGAGAGGAGTTTGCGATTGCATGCATGCATGCTTGCCAAGTGTGATCGATTTTCTTCATATCTATCATCCATGGGGGCCCTAAAAACTTGGATTTACTAGTCGCTATTATAACAATCATCCTCGCTTCTCTTTTTCACCTTTATCAAGTTTTCTTAAGTTTTCTATTAAATTTGAGTATCAGAGCTTTACGACGTTGATCAAATTAATTATAATAATTATTTTTCATTTTCCGAATTGTGAAACTTTTGTCCTGGCTCAAATTAATTACATTACATAGTGGATTCGGTTTTAAAATGTATGCATGTAACGTTCCAATGATCATTTACGATGTGATGGGTTAATCATTTTCAAAAATTTACTATTGGGGGAAGGAGTTACTACTTTAATGCCATTACTATCTTGTTCATTTCATCCCGCATTATTTTTTACCATCAGTTATACATATTTCAATTATTAACTATGCACCCCCCCCCCCCCCCCCCCCCCCACTATTCTTCTACATAATTTTCTATAAACCTACTCACCATATGGATGACGGCCAATTATTACCACTTTATGGATTGGTAACTAGCAAGGGTAAGAAATTCTATTTCTGAAGCTTTTTTTGTTTTTTTATTGTTATTTTCCGATGGTGAATGACTGAATGGAGTTACGATCCATATTGTGAGTTATCATAGGACCTAGAAAGTAATAATTTCACAGCCCACAATTGTAATTCAAGTAGGGTTCATGAGGAAGCTCATCAAAGCAAATCTTTATCAAATCTTAGGTCTGTAATTATCTTGGACTTTGGATTTTCAAGGAATTTCTGGCACTTGCCTCTAAAAGATTTACCGCATGAGTACATAAAAAGTAAAAAAATAAAAAATAAAAACAGTAGAGAAAGCCATTAACGATCCCAATTTTGATAATACAACTGTTTTTGCTCAACAAAATTGAAGAAATATAGGCAGGTCCAAATTTTTTCCACTTTGACACTCTGCTCAAATCATACTCCCAGAGACTCCAATTCAGTTTCTCGGTTTGCCCCTTCCACGGCCATGCCTGCCGCCTCTTCCACCACCGCCCTTGTGAGCCCGGCCGCCCAGGGCTTTATTGGCATCAGGGTTTGCTTTCATATTCTCTGGCAAGGGAAGTATCTGATCCACGCACTTCCTGAAGCTAAAATCATCAACTACCTCGTCCTCTCTGATGAGAAAGAAGCACCTGCTGTTATACAACGGATGAATCCGAACTTGGAAAGCCTGGACACCTCCTCCAATCTTCTTATCGGGCTCTGCATGACCCTTCTTAAGCAAGTCCAGTAAAACCAGATATTCATACTGCAATACAACATGATTGAATCAGAATTTCATCGAATATCCCCAGATATAATGAAAGGCACAAACAATCTCCGAACGAAAAAAAATTGTACTCAACGTGTAAGGCGAATTTACACCTGGTCTACTCAACTTAACTTCCTTTTTAGTCAAAAGTTTCCAAAACTATCCTCGCTGCATTAATATTAAGAAAAAATCAAATGTTCATACTGCAATGTAAGAAGGGATTCAATCAAAAAGTGCATCAAATAACCCGAGCTATAATGTAGGGCAGCATGCCAGCATCAATCTCAAAATCGAAGCATCATATGAAACAATCATATCCATTTTAACATCTTTCTCAGCTGAAAAATTCTAAAACTAATCTCATTCCATTAATATATTTAATTTTGCATCGAGCAAGGTTTTTAGTTGTCATGTGAAAGGTAGAAATAGGGAATGTCGGGGAGAGTTTAGCTCTTCCTTTCCACGATTCCATTCATGATTCAATTAGCATCAAATATTAAGAAAGTTTCACTCGCATGCATTTATTCCTACACTCCTTCCAATCCTCCAAAAGTTTATCAAAATATAAGAATGGACTAAATATCAATATAAGATTGAACTTTGCTCCCACAGTTTAGAAAATCTTAGGGTAGTGAATTAAAAATTGTGCATAAAGAACCTATCCATGATTATTCTTACAGAATTCACACATATTAGATCCTCAAATGTATGAATTAATAACAATCACTCGCAGACCCTCCTGCAGCAATAAAACCAGAGTATAAGATCTATCTGAAACCCAATGCAAAAACACGAAGATCAAACATAGTAACTCCACCTTCACTTATTAAACAAATAAGGTTAAACCAATATACAAGCACATATACCTTAATCCTAATTAAGGATTAAGTGTATGATCCACCAAACAGGGAAAAACAAAATGACATACCAAATTTTCTCAAATCTTATTCAGAGATCACTACCAGCCACCAAATTGCAACGCACATAAGAAAAAGTCGCAATTTTTATCTCTCAAATTCAATCAAACTTTCAGCAAAAGCAAACAGAACGCAAAAGATCAAGAACAATTAAGTGGCTTCGTTTGGGTACCTTGTTGACATTGAGATCAGTAGGCCAGTAATGAAGGAACCTATGGAAGTAATCGAACATCTCAACTGCAGTCCCGAAACTCTTGGGTCCCAAGCTCACCCGACCCGACTCCTTATCGCCCACCTTTCCTTCCCTGAACTTCTCCAACCGTTCCTCCTCCGGTGACTTCTCCACCTTCACCTTCTTCGCCGTCACGTCGTTTCCTTCACCTCCTTCCTCGTCCCTGGTCCGCTTGGAGTTCACCTCAGCCTCGCCGTTAGTCGGTTCGGCATCGGGAGTGGCATCGTCAGATTTTTGGGCCGGGGCAGGCTCTGAGGCTTCTAGGTCCATGTTCTCGGCGGCAGCAGCTTCCGTGTTGTTCTCGGCCAATTCGGAAACTGTTTTTTCAGCCATGATTGTCTATGCGTGAATCAAATTCCAAACCCTAGGTTTTTGGACTCCTTATATATCGATACGGTTACAACTTAGAAGCTACACATCTGTGGCAACTGGTAAATGTTACCGGGTTTTTTTCGGGGTCCGAATCCGCTTCGCGCAAACATATATTATCTCGCCATATTTTAGATTTTTTTTTTTGTTATTTATTAGAATGTCGTTTTTTAAAAAGAGAAAAAATTATATTTGTGGAACCCAAAATCACCGGAGGAATGTGGAGCTACCACGTGGCCCATAATTCCCAAAATGACCAAATTTCCCCTGACAATAATACTTAAGGCCCAAGCACCGAACATGGCTCAAGCCCACAATGCTTACATAGCCCAAATATTGGGCCCAAACTGGGGTGATACATGGAAGTCTCTCACACTCGATCCTGTGTAACACGTGTTAGCGTACAAATCAAGGAGCATTTGTCCCACATCGGAACTATGGAAATTGAGCATCTCACTCACCCCCTATATAAGGGGAACACATTTCTCAATAAAGGTAATTCTGTTCAACGCTACTTAAGCTCTTGAGATTTCTCTTTCGAAGCTGACTTAAGCATTGAAGCGTTTTTGGTCGAACACCCCACGGGTCTCGATCATTGAACGAACGATAACTTACTGTTTTGCTTGTTTGCAGGGATCCTTGAGCCTTTTGAGTTTAAAGGACGAATTCAGCTTCAACAATTGGTGCTTTCATTGAGAGCTTGAAGATATTCAAGAAGAAGCTCTCACGATTGTTCATCGTTCATCCTACTTCGATCATCGTTCTTAACGTTGATTCGAAGATCTTGAACGTGTTCATCGTTCGACAAATTTCCATTCAAGATTCGTTGATCAAGCATGGCTAGGGTTCGACGATCTGTTCGTTCAGCTAGAGAAGATGTTTCTACCTCAACTGTTCAGACGAGGAATGAGGCTCGCATAGAGACACCGGAGGAGCGTCCAATTCGACCCAGGCGGGTGTCCATAGAAGCACCCATGGAGACGCTAGGAGGGAGGTCAACCTTCAACTTCGGTGCATTCTCCTCACCAGCTAACCAAGTGCCCGCGCTAGGGGAAAAAACTTCGGCTTTGCAACAGGCAGGCGGGCAGTTGATGGGAAGTGCATCACGACGTGATCAGCCCACAACAAATATAGACCTAAGTGACTTTTTGGATGGGCGACACGACGTCTCAGGGAGAAGTCACCACCAACCTCCCCAGGACAACATGGCGCAGCAAGTAGAAAGGTTGAGCAGCCAAGTCCAACTTCAGTCCGAGCTCTTACAACGACTCCTGGCAGAAAGACCAGTCCAAGAGCCAGACAGACATTCCACGTCACGAGGAGGACAAGAGAGTGCTCCAAGGCGACCTGGGAAAGAACCGGTTCACTGCCGAACAATGTCACGAGACACTTCGCTAAGCGACTCCGGTGAAGAAAGTCATGCTCTCCGAGCAAAGAGCCCATAGCGCCTAAGGCCATCAGCACATGAGCGGCTAGGAAGTAGGATTGGGGCAACTTCACCGGTGGAGCGCTCACAGCGCTCACATGAAAATAGGGGGCAACCTCAGGCTCAACACAAAGACCCAAGACGATTTGCCCATGGCAGTGAGAGGGAAGATGAGGCCTACTCCCCAGCACGATCCCAGAGATCAAGGAGAGAAGCTCAAGGAGGTTCTCGGCGATTAGCACGAAATGACTCACCGCCTCAGCAAGGTGCGTTGCGGGCTAATGATGTTTAAAGAATGTTGGACAGGCACCTTCGTGCTCAACGAGATGGCGATCTAGAGGACGATCTACGTCGCCAGATACAGCTCTTAACGCATTATGTAAGGGAAATTGAGGAGGAGCCATTCCCCCAAAGGTTTGCAACGCCAAACTTCACTCCATTCAAAGGAGCCTCCGACCCGGTAAAGCACATAGATTATTACCGGGGAGTCATGGTCCCCCACAGGCATAACGATGCGCTCATGTGCAAAGTTTTTCAAGCTTCTCTTCAAGGTCAAGCCATGACTTGGTTCAATCATCTCCCCAGGAGGTCTATTGAATCCTTTGAAGAGTTGGCTCTAGCATTTGTGAAGAAGTACACACAACTTCGGACAATCGAGGTGAAGGATGACCATCTTTTCTCTGTCCGAAAGAGAGCAAAAGAGACTCTACGACAATACATACGAAGATTTTGCGAGGAGAAGTCTCGAATTGTCGGATGCAGCGACCTTATTGAAGCAATGGCATTTAAACAAGGACTCCCTCGGGACGGCCAGCTCTACAGAGACATTGTCATGGGCAATGCACGAAGTCTCACCAAGATGCTCACTCTAGCTGAGCGACATGCATGCTGGGAGGATGAAAAAGGTGCTGCACATGCGCTAGATCATGCCGAGACAAGCGAGAAAGCCTCTACATCGACACCACAACGCAAAGAGGACGTTAATGGCAAATTTTCATATGGGGGGTTCAACAAGCGTAAGGCAAACCAAACTCCTAAAGACTCAACCATCGAGAAGCTTAAAGTGCAGTTCTCAATACCAGTCCACCAAATTTATAATGAGATCAAGGACAAGACTTGGTTCAAAAAACCAGGACCCGTCAAGGGCGATCAAGAGAAAGCTGATAAAACAAAATGGTGCGCCTATCATGAATGTTATGGGCACAATATTAGCACATGTATATCTTTCGAAAGATATCTCCAAAATCTCATGAATGAGGGACATTGCACAGAATACATCAAGAAGAGGACTGCAGATCACATGGAGAACAAAGAACCTAAGGAGCCAGCATCAAAAGTGATCCGCATCAACTAGCTACATGTCAAAGTTAGAGAGACATAGAAGTCTATGAAGTTTTCAATTTTTCTTTTCAATTTGCCTTTTAAATTCAAGTATCGTGCATTTGAATTATCAATAAGATTGAAAAGTTATTTTGAATTCATACCAACAAGTTTGTACAATTCTCAAAACTTATGCCCTCGAGCATCAAAGACATCGTCATCGAAGCATCCAAAGCCTTCGCCCTGCGAAGCATCTAAGCCTTCGCCCTGCGAAGCACCTAAGCCTTCGCCCTGCGAAGCACCCAAGCCTTCGCCCTGCGAAGCACCCAAGCCTTCGTCGTGCGAAGCACCCAAGCCTTCGCCATGCGAAGCATACAAGTCTTCGCTTTGCGAAGCACTCACAGCCTTCCTCCGGGAAGCATCCAAAGCCTTCTTCCGAGAAGCACTCAAGCCTTCCTCCAGGAAGCATTTAAGCCTTCACCCTGCGAAGCACCTAAACCTTCGCCCTGCGAAGCACCCAAGCCTTCGCCATGCAAAGCATACAAGTCTTCGCTTTGCGCAGCACTCACAGCCTTCCTCCGGGAAGCATCCAAAGCCTTCTTCCGAGAAGCACTCAAGCCTTCCTCCAGGAAGCCTCTAAAGCCTTAGCACTCAAGCCTTCCTCCAAGAAGCATCTAAAGTCTTCTTCCAAGAAGCACTCAAGACTTCCTCCGGGAAACACACAAAGCCTTCCACTAGGAAGCACTTGAAGCCCTCCACTAGGATGCATTTGAAGCCTTCCTTCAGGAAGCACCTCAAGACTTCCTTTTGGAAGCACCCTAAGCCTTCCTCTTGGAAACACCCTAAGTCTTCCTCATGGAAGCACTTCAAGCCTTCTCTTAAGAAGCACAAGCCCTTCCTTGAAGGCAACACCAATGCGAATGCTAACAAAGTTAGTTAAACCCCAACATTGAACGCCCATGGCTATAACGGGGGGCATTTGATGAACAAATAAGTTTGGGATACATCAAATAGTTGGAAAAAATTTGACAAAGAGCCGGGAGGACAACATTCTTCATAAATATTGTTTTCATTTATTCATTCGAAGAATGGCTGGCTAATCACATCTCGATTGCTCAAACCAGTTATTCAATACAAAAATGAAAATGCAATAGTCACCATACACATGTAAAGAAACTATGGATGCAAGTCTTCACAGCCCATGGTTCTTCGAAACTCTGCCCACTCTTCTACGGGAAGTAGGGAAATGTCATCAAAAAATGACTCGTCGGTTTCAGGAACATTTACTTTCTTAGCCTCGTCCTCAGGCTCAGGTCCAGCCTCGGGCTTTACTTCTAGTTCAAGCTCTTGCTCTTTGGTAGTGATCCCACTCCGGCTCTCCATACCCAACTTTTGCGCTTCACTTTCCTTGAAGTGCAAAGTTGTGGGGGCATGTGGTGGTAACGAGCAATCAGCTTTAAGATTTGATATTTCAGCTTCCAGGAGTTTGACTTTCTCTTTCGACTCATGCAAACGCCCACACAGTAAAGAAAACTCATCACGGGCAGTGTCGCGTTCACTCTCTACCAACAACTTTTCTGCGTGGTTTGTCTCCAGCTCGAGCATTTTATTCTCTAATGAACGAATTTTTCCCACTAAGGCATTGTTGTTTCGTCTGGAATGGTCGCGGCCCTCTCGAAGGCGGATGCACTCTGATTTCATTCGTTTGTTCTCCTCTTCCAGCCCCGCTTGTCCACGAAGTATGTCAACCAGCTTGTGGGCCCCCGACTTTGCGATCTTGAGGTCTCTAGCAACTTTATCATATGAAACCTGTGGCACAACCTTCGCCCTTTCCGAAATCTCAGGGGTAGCTTCTGTATCCATAGCCCTAGAAGTTGGATGAACTTTTTCCACTAGGCGTTCTGAACCGTCATCTCGAAGAGCTTCAATCATTTCAGGGGAAGTAGCGACAACCTTTAGCTTCTTGGAGGGATCCGCCGCTTGCTCTGAAGGACCACCTGAGGCTCTACGTTTGCTGGATGATCCTGCTAGACTAGCTTGGCAGGGTGTGGAGTCCAAGACATCTTGTGAATGTATTTTAGGACCTGATTTCCTTCTTGGGGGTGCATCAAGTCCTTCTCTATGGTTCTTCTTCTGGATGATAGCCCTCTTCAGACGTAGCGGAGAACTTAACCACTCCTCGACTATGCTAGCTGGAGGTCTTCCGTCATCCCCATCTCTGGATGGGCAAAACAGCCAGCTCATCTCACGAAACTCAGGAGGAATTTTTAGGGCTCTGTCAATCTTCGTAAGGTCAGGATGGCTCTCGAAATCTGAGTACAATTCATCGCGAGTACGGAAGCGAGATGCAATTCAGGCTCCATCTCTAGTTCAAGCTCCAGCTCTTTGGTGGTGATCCCGCTCCGGCTTCCATATCCAAATTTTGCCCTTCATCTTCCTTAAAAACACAAAGTTGTGGGGGCATGTAAGGGTAGTAAGCAGCCATTGCTCAAGTTTTTGATTTCAACATCCAACCGTTTGACTTCCTCTTTGGAATCATGCAAGCGTCTGCGCAGCTAGAACAGGTCTCCTGCTGGGTTGTGACATGCCTCATACTAGGTGATGAGACTCCTCGTCTTTTTTACTAAAAGCTTCGATGTTGGCTCTACCTGCACTTGAAGATGACAAGTCCGTAAACGCACCGAGCTCTTCTATCTGCCAGACACCACATGGATGGTCATTAGAAGTATGCCTAGTGCAACACTTTGAGCTTCAACTAGGCCTTGCCTTACATTATGTCGTGCCTTGATCCTCGTGTGTCAGGCCCTCCTATCTTCGAAGTACCATATGCATGGTCCACCTACAAGCTTTCTTTCTTTAATTACGTAGTGACGTCCACTATTTTGAGCTTCACCTTGCAGCCACTCCATTTCGAGCTCAATAGGACCTAGAATGTCAAGTCACTAGAAGGTCCACTGTCAGCCAAAAGACTCCTCGAGACGCTTCATTCACTTTATGGCACCATGTGCACTTCGCCTCGCGTCATGGGATATCTTGCCTCGCCATGCACTTTGGCACGTATCCTCTTGCGTTGCAACATGTCTAGCTTTAAGTCATGGGGTACCTCGCCTCTTGTGGATGAAAGCCTAGACAGGTCATGGTGCACCTTGTTGCCCATGTGTCGAACTCTTCTATCCACCACGCACCGAGTGAATGGTCGATGGGAAGAACACCTCATCTCATTCGGCGCATCACCTCTTGCTCCAACCTTGCCTTGCCTTGCATTGTGGCACACCAAGCCATGGATGTAGAATACCTCGCATCATGTCTCATCTTGTAGTTGAACCATGCCTCGCCTCGATCAAAGGATGAAATTTTGTCCATCGGTTGGACTTCAAATTTCTTCCCCTGCCTCGCCTCGGTCAGGACTTGAATTCTTCAGGTCCCTCGAAGTCTGTATACTTCCCACGGAACAGATTCTGACTACGCGAGCCACCTTGCTCCCACAATGCAAGCCTACTGGGTCTCACCAGAAGTGCGCCTTGACGCATATTGAAATGACCATCTCTGAAAATAGAGCTTAACACCACTTAAATTGCTACAATTGGACTCATACAGCTCTCCGAATGTACAAAAATGTAAAGCTCAACAATTAAAGAAATATTCAAAAGTCTCTCGAACAAGCATGGAGCTTACTGCGACATCAGAGACACTCAGATAGAGGTACAATGAAATTGAAGATCAAGCGGAGTCCTACTCCCATATATAATTTATCGGGACCACAATACAAATTACATCCCTTAGGATTCCCTGAATTCCTAAGCGATGTGAGGGCATTTGTGGAACCCAAAATCACCGGAAGAATGTGGAGCTACCACGTGGCCCATAATTCCCAAAATGACCAAATTGCCCCTGGCAATAATACTTAAGGCCCAAGCACAGAACATGACTCAAGCCCACAATGCTTACATAGCCCAAATATTGGGCCCAAACCGGGGTGATACATGGAAGTCTCTCTGTAACGACCCGTCCCGAATTCCGGGATTAGTTTAGTGACTAATCTTGATTAGTGAGGTTGAACGGTGGTTAGTAGGGCGGAATCGGACAAATTGTGCAAAATGACCGTTTTGCCCCTGGTCGTGGGCAAAATGTTGACTTTTTGATCGGGCGGTCAAACGGACTTTGACCGATGACCGTGACGTAGTTCGGGACGTCACGAGTTCATAGACAGGTGGCACGTTCGATTCCGACATTCGTAGAGAAAGTTATGGTGTTCGGAAGTTGAGGGGTATTTTGGTAATTTGGCTTATTAGGGGCCAAATGTTGACTTTTTGATCGGGAGGTCCGATGGACGAGGGCCAAGGACCGTTACGTAGGTATCGCCGATACGAATCCAACGACAGGCGGCATGCCGAAATCGGAGTTACGACGACGAAGTTATGGTCACGGACGTAATCGCGATAAACCGAGACTCGGAATAAAATAATAATATTTAAATAGGTGAACAGTAACTGACGAATCTGGACCCTTGGATGTAGTCCACATGTCACTCATCCCCACCTTCCCTAAAATCTGGATCCTTGTTGGCCATTGGATTATTTAATCCATTTTCTCCCCTTAAATCCTCACCATCCATTCAAACCTCAGATTAAATCTGGGCCCTTGATCTCATCTCTTTCTTCCCTTCATCTACTGATCACACTCATCCCTCTCACTCTGTTCTTTCTCCCACCCGAAACACATATGCACACAACCTACATGAACCACCTCACCAATCTCTTCTGTGTTGGTGTGTGAGTGAGATGAGCTGCACGGTGAGGCTTGAGAGACGGCGGGGGGACGACGGAGACGGCGGAGACGACGGCGGCAAAACAAAAACAGAGGAGCAAAAATGCAGAAATTGGAAGATCGTTATGGATTGGCTTTTGATCGTGTTTGAGGGGTGAAAGGAGTTCCTGGAGTCGAACTGGGCATGCTGGTGGCCACGGCGGTAGCCACGGCGGCGAGGTAAGCCTCGAACCCGTGAGTTTGTTTTCGGGTACAAAAATGGTAGGATGGGTTTTAACGTGTTTCGATCGATCTGGTGATTAGGATGATGATCTAGAAGGTGAGACGAGCTTCTAGGGATCGTTTTCGAAAGGAATGGTGGCCGGGATCGTGCAGACACGACGGTTGCAGGTGGCCGGTCTGCACACCTCCACGAACAGGTAGTGAAACGAAGTTGTTTATTAGTTTTTAAAGCATGGATCAACTGGAATTGATGAGACGATCTTGTAGGAACAAACGGATTTGAAAATGGTCGAGTAATGGCTGAGAACCAGTCGGATTGGGCCGCGGGTCACGGTGACCCGTTTATCAGACAACCGGGTCAGAACGGTGACACTGTTCACGGCGCGTGAGTTTCACGCGCAGCCACTCACGGCGGCGCGTGGCGGCGCGTGGGCACGAATCTCGAGGTGAGGTCAACATGACTTCTGTCCTATTTAATGTAACGGACATTTTGGAATTGGTTTCGTGTCGATCGGACACCGTCTCGATATTGTTCGGGATGTCCGAAGGTTTTAAATTAAGTTTAAAAATAAGTAAAAATTCGGGAAAATTACGGGACTTTGATAGGATGTTAATGATGAGGTTAGTAACCCTCTAATGTAATTTGGACAGGATTGGGAGTCCCGGTGATAGTGGTGTGGCCCGGGAGGGCCGGTGGCACGCGTATCGAGGCACACGGTTAAAACGGTCTGTGAGTGGACTTTGGTTTTATAAATTCTATGCATGCTTAAATGTTTTACATGGATTATGATTGTGATTGTATGATGTTGGTTTGGTTGTTGGTAAATTGTACGGTTTCACGTATTTCGAGGCGATTTACGTGCTTGCACGTAAATCGAGGTTTTCCGGTTTTACATGGATTTTCCATATTTATGACTTGGATATAATATGATAAAATGGTTTTGAAATTGGAAATACGAACTCGGGCTTGAGGCCCAATTATGTTGGAAATTTCGGACTTGGAGTCCATTTGAGAATCGGGCCGGGGGCCCAGTTGATTAATGAAATCGGGCCAGGGGCCCAGTTGGTATGAAATCGGGCTGAGACCCATTTGAGTTATGTTATCGGGCCAGGGGCCCAGTTGATTTACGAATTCGGGCCGTGGGCCCAGTGGGTTTATAAGTCGGGCTGCGGGCCCAATTAGTTTACAAATCGGGCCGTGGGCCCAGTGGTTCATAAAATCGGGCATGAGGCCCAGTTGGATAATAAATGTGATTTCGGGTCAGGGACCCTATATTTTATAATGATGATTTTGGGTCAAGGACCCTAAATGGAATTATGTGGTTTTATGGAAATTTCGGGCAGGGCCCAATGGTAATAATGTGATAAAAGGATTTAATAAAACTGTTTTCCATATACCATCTGGACACAAGGATATATGATGGTCTCCTCCAGATGTCTGGGACACTGGGGAAGTCACGGTGCATTGCCTGCGAGGGGTCATTATACGGAGCAGCCGGACCGTATGATGACTCAGGAGCAGGATTGCTATGATTGACGTCAGGGACGTCAGACATCAGGGATGTCAGATATATGGACCCGGAGAGACCCCGGGCAGCACGCGTAGCTTATGAAACCGTGAGATATGACGTCAGGGACGTCTAGCGTCTGGGACGCTAAGCATCTGGGATGCTGGTGATGGTAATGGTAAAATATGGTTTAATGAATAAAATGGCTTATTGGTTGGATATGTGTTATGTAGTAAAAATGGATTATTGGTTATGAAATGGTATGTCGGGTCAGGGACCCTAAATGGTTTTGGATTTTTGAATTGATGTTCATCTATGGTCGTGGGTGGTGACCCACATGGTTTTAATATGTATGGTGGTGGTATTCCACGGTTTGGGCTGAGTTCCCACACTTGGTTTTTGGTTAACGGTTTTCGGGCTAAGGCCCTAATGGCTCGGTTGAGCAAACGTTTTGGTTACTGGTTTTTGGTGGCATGCATACGTTTTTATTGGAGGGCATAAATGTCTTATAAATGTATTTGGTAAACTTATTGGTTTTTGTCCACTCACAGCTTTTGGTTTTAATGCCCTTCAGGTTGATTACGGATGCGATTGCAGCAGGGACTGGGACATTGCACACCTCCTCCATCGATCCTTGCGCACTCTGGATGCCCTGTTTGGGCAGTGGCTCGTGGTTATCCCTTGTCTGACACCCCTTGTTGGACGGGAGCAGGGCACATTCCACGGTAATCCCGGGGGGATTGGGATGGGTCCTGTCAACTTGGTATCAGAGCACGGTTGCTCTTTTGTGTGCGCAGGTCGAGGGTGTGATGTCTCATTGGGCTGCAATTTGTTATCAACCTGATAGATAGTGTTTGGGTTTGGATAGTGGATGGAGTGTGATTGGCCCGATACGCCGTGCGTTAATGTGATTCGACCCAAGTGGGGTTGATTGTGGTGAACTGGTATAGTGGGACCGTCGGTTCGGTCATGTGAGATTGGATTGTTGTGCTGCTAGGTGCAGCCAGGTTCGGGGAACCTCATGTGAGTAATGGTTTAAAAATGTGAACCCTTGTGGTGGTTTCTAGTGTGAGGGATGTTGGTTCATCGGAGTTGGCCGATGACCTAGTGGTGGAACCCACGTTGATGGGATGGTAGGATTGGATCTGACGTCTATTCGATGTCTAGACCGCGGGGTCGGTCAGGTTGTGAATTTTATATTACGGAAAACTGTTTGGTTCGGTTGAACCATAGGGTGTGATTGTGGAACCCTAGTATTAAAAAGGTAAACCTTAATTGTGGTTAGTGGATGAGAACTTGTGCTGCGACGAGTGGCTGAGGTCATGAATGACCATGTGGGTAACTCTAGTGAGTCTTGTCAGAATTATGAGATCCGATCTACGGATACGGTTCTGAGATAAATTATGGAATCCCGTGTTGGATCGGGTATTAGTGTGAGGTATGGATGCGGATCTCGATAGCAAGGACAGTTAGTCGGAAGTCATATGGAGATGACTGGCTATCGAGGGTAATTAGTGTGGTTCTGATACTTGGGGATCAGGGGACGTTCGGGGAACGTTCATTTTCCTGATAAGGATTGTCAGAATAGTGGTACCCATAGTCGTGAGGTACGGGATCGTCGTTCGGTATGAACGGAGATCCAGGGTTGTCGTATTTGCACACGGTGTGCAGTATGGATGTTTGCGGGGTTGGTATTTTTGTGCTGATGCTAGTATGGATGCATGTGTGCTGATACCAGTGTTGTTGATAGTGTGTTGGTGCTGGTACTAGCGCAGGTGCTAGTGTCGGTAATGGTGTTGACGATGAGCCACAAGTTGGGGTGTGACTCCGTCATGATGAACATATGTTCGGTCTTTGAGATTCGGTAGTGGTTGAGGGATGGACTGGATGGGATCCAGTTAAGATTGTGCTGTGTTGGGATAAGTTCCAATAGTGGTAAGATAACCAGTAAGGCGTGGATTAAAAAGGGTGTAATTGAGACTTGAGTAATCTTGGGATGACGTCCCCTATGTCATGTTAATTGGTGGATTTGGGGGAGTTGTTGGCAACTCCAAACTTTGTGCGATTCTATGTTTTAAATATCCCTAAAATGTACATGGAAAAGATTAAAACTGGAAAAGACGAGGAAAACCATTAGTGGTATAAAGGTAGGAATTTGTAATTGAGAACTTGGGAAACCGAGTGTTGAACCTGTAAAGGTCGGGATGTGCGAACGGAACAATAGCGGATTGATTGTGGACACGGGGTTGTCCAAGTGAATTGAGGAGGTAGGAAGTCTAGTGGTTGGACTTGACGTCTTGTTGGGAGCATGTCTGTTTCCAACATGGTTGGAACCTTAGTGTCGAGGAGAGTTGTGATTGGGGAACGAGAGTGGTGCTCGTTTTTGGTGATTGGTATTCCGAAGTCATTGGAGTTGACTTTTTACTTTCTGCCCTGGCAGACATCGACTGTAGTTACCAGTACGTTGAGCGTGTATTGGTTGGTGAGCTCTTGTGTGTTGCGAGGTCATTAGGAGGAGCTACGTATTCGAAATTAGGTGAACGAGATTTCTCATTTTCTGCTTGGTGGCAGACGATGTGGTGTCACATGGCGTGGTGAGTGCAGTGAGTTTTGGTTGCATCCACGTAGGATGAGTATTGGTGTCATCATGTTGGATCATCCTTGGTTTTTCCTAGGTGGAATGACAAGGACTGATACAAGGTAATCCGTGAGAATCCGCAGTCTCGACGTGTCTCGTCGTTGACTGATCTGTCTAGTTGTGGGAGACGGTTGTCGATCGTTGTGACGATCTAGGATGTTGACGTTATTGTCAGGGACACAGTGTCTATCTGGGTCGTGATCTTGATGATTCAGATAGGGGGAGAGTATATCACTCTTACCTTGGTACAGGAGTCGTAAATGACGGGATTGAACTTCTTTTCGAAGTGGGGCCCGTATGGTATTCTACTCGGGTGAGTAGGTTTTCAAGGTAGTTGAATTTTGTCAACCTTAGACGCGTGGAGGTTGGATTGGCTTCCCTATGAAGTCAATCAAGTGTATTGAATGGGTAACCGATAGGTTTGGTTTTGGTGTGTCTTGGTAAATGTGAATGAGATTTCGGGATTTGGAATCGAATTTCTGGGTGACGATTCAGGATTCGATTTTGGAACTTGAAAGTATATTTCCGGATTTGGGTACGGAATGGTTATTCCAAATGCTAGCTTACGGAATAATGATTTCGGATTCGGATTTGGAAATGAGTTAAACTGTGATGTCTGGGTTTGGATCCGGGATTTCTTACGAAATTGCGGATTTGGATTCGGAATTGGAACTAGATGTTGGGTGGAGTTTCGTTTTGTCTCATGCTGGATTGGGCAAACGTACTCCATTGTTGGAACGCGTTCGGCTATGACCTAGGCGGTTGTAGTCTGGTTATTAGGTAGATGTGTGTACTTCGTACATGGTTCGAGGTACAATACCTTGTAGACTTGTGATGTCTAGTTACGGTATACGGGATATACCCGAGGTGTGTTGGTGAACGTGTTGGTAGTCGGATTGGTTCCGATACCATGGGATTGGTTGTGGACCGGACATTACTATGCAATGGGTCATGGTAATTCCGATGTGTTTAATTACACACAGGTCGTTTGAAAGGTCGGTAATCGTTTACTACGTTAAGTACGTTGGTGGCATGTGTAGCCACGAGTGAGTCTAGTGTCAGTTTTCGACTGACAACAAATGTGTGGTGACAGTTTGTCAGGATGTGTCAACATAGATTGTTGAGTGGGGTCAGCTGACTCCTAGTGGGAGTGGGAAAGGAACCGTCGAGTTGTTGCGTCAACAAGAGGGTTGATTTGACAAGTGGTGTCAAATTCGAAACAAGTAGTTTCAGTCATTCGACGGGGTCGAATGTAGTCGTTGCGTTTTGAGTACCAGTGATACGTTTGGGTGTAGACAAGTTTTGTCTAAGTAGTTGGTGTACGGGGTACACGTGTTGCGTGGTCGATTCCACTTTCCACGGGGTGTTTGTGGAATCAGGGTAATCGAGTTTCGAGAGCGAAACTTTTTAAGGAGGGAAGTACGTTGAGATTAGATCGGTTGGAATTTCGAGGACGAAATTTATTAAGGAGGGAAGGTTGTAACGACCCGTCCCGAATTCCGGGATTAGTTTAGTGACTAATCTTGATTAGTGAGGTTGAACGGTGGTTAGTAGGGCGGAATCGGACAAATTGTGCAAAATGACCGTTTTGCCCCTGGTCGTGGGCAAAATGTTGACTTTTTGATCGGGCGGTCAAACGGACTTTGACCGATGACCGTGACGTAGTTCGGGACGTCACGAGTTCATAGACAGGTGGCACGTTCGATTTCGACATTCGTAGAGAAAGTTATGGTGTTCGGAAGTTGAGGGGTATTTTGGTAATTTGGCTTATTAGGGGCCAAATGTTGACTTTTTGATCGGGAGGTCCGATGGACGAGGGCCAAGGACCGTTACGTAGGTATCGCCGATACGAATCCAACGACAGGCGGCATGCCGAAATCGGAGTTACGACGACGAAGTTATGGTCACGGACGTAATCGCGATAAACCGAGACTCGGAATAAAATAATAATATTTAAATAGGTGAACAGTAACTGACGAATCTGGACCCTTGGATGTAGTCCACATGTCACTCATCCCCACCTTCCCTAAAATCTGGATCCTTGTTGGCCATTGGATTATTTAATCCATTTTCTCCCCTTAAATCCTCACCATCCATTCAAACCTCAGATTAAATCTGGGCCCTTGATCTCATCTCTTTCTTCCCTTCATCTACTGATCACACTCATCCCTCTCACTCTGTTCTTTCTCCCACCCGAAACACATATGCACACAACCTACATGAACCACCTCACCAATCTCTTCTGTGTTGGTGTGTGAGTGAGATGAGCTGCACGGTGAGGCTTGAGAGACGGCGGGGGGACGACGGAGACGGCGGAGACGACGGCGGCAAAACAAAAACAGAGGAGCAAAAATGCAGAAATTGGAAGATCGTTATGGATTGGCTTTTGATCGTGTTTGAGGGGTGAAAGGAGTTCCTGGAGTCGAACTGGGCATGCTGGTGGCCACGGCGGTAGCCACGGCGGCGAGGTAAGCCTCGAACCCGTGAGTTTGTTTTCGGGTACAAAAATGGTAGGATGGGTTTTAACGTGTTTCGATCGATCTGGTGATTAGGATGATGATCTAGAAGGTGAGACGAGCTTCTAGGGATCGTTTTCGAAAGGAATGGTGGCCGGGATCGTGCAGACACGACGGTTGCAGGTGGCCGGTCTGCACACCTCCACGAACAGGTAGTGAAACGAAGTTGTTTATTAGTTTTTAAAGCATGGATCAACTGGAATTGATGAGACGATCTTGTAGGAACAAACGGATTTGAAAATGGTCGAGTAATGGCTGAGAACCAGTCGGGTTGGGCCGCGGGTCACGGTGACCCGTTTATCAGACAACCGGGTCAGAACGGTGACACTGTTCACGGCGCGTGAGTTTCACGCGCAGCCACTCACGGCGGCGCGTGGCGGCGCGTGGGCACGAATCTCGAGGTGAGGTCAACATGACTTCTGTCCTATTTAATGTAACGGACATTTTGGAATTGGTTTCGTGTCGATCGGACACCGTCTCGATATTGTTCGGGATGTCCGAAGGTTTTAAATTAAGTTTAAAAATAAGTAAAAATTCGGGAAAATTACGGGACTTTGATAGGATGTTAATGATGAGGTTAGTAACCCTCTAATGTAATTTGGACAGGATTGGGAGTCCCGGTGATAGTGGTGTGGCCCGGGAGGGCTGGTGGCACGCGTATCGAGGCACACGGTTAAAACGGTCTGTGAGTGGACTTTGGTTTTATAAATTCTATGCATGCTTAAATGTTTTACATGGATTATGATTGTGATTGTATGATGTTGGTTTGGTTGTTGGTAAATTGTACGGTTTCACGTATTTCGAGGCGATTTACGTGCTTGCACGTAAATCGAGGTTTTCCGGTTTTACATGGATTTTCCATATTTATGACTTGGATATAATATGATAAAATGGTTTTGAAATTGGAAATACGAACTCGGGCTTGAGGCCCAATTATGTTGGAAATTTCGGACTTGGAGTCCATTTGAGAATCGGGCCGGGGGCCCAGTTGATTAATGAAATCGGGCCAGGGGCCCAGTTGGTATGAAATCGGGCTGAGACCCATTTGAGTTATGTTATCGGGCCAGGGGCCCAGTTGATTTACGAATTCGGGCCGTGGGCCCAGTGGGTTTATAAGTCGGGCTGCGGGCCCAATTAGTTTACAAATCGGGCCGTGGGCCCAGTGGTTCATAAAATCGGGCATGAGGCCCAGTTGGATAATAAATGTGATTTCGGGTCAGGGACCCTATATTTTATAATGATGATTTTGGGTCAAGGACCCTAAATGGAATTATGTGGTTTTATGGAAATTTCGGGCAGGGCCCAATGGTAATAATGTGATAAAAGGATTTAATAAAACTGTTTTCCATATACCATCTGGACACAAGGATATATGATGGTCTCCTCCAGATGTCTGGGACACTGGGGAAGTCACGGTGCATTGCCTGCGAGGGGTCATTATACGGAGCAGCCGGACCGTATGATGACTCAGGAGCAGGATTGCTATGATTGACGTCAGGGACGTCAGACATCAGGGATGTCAGATATATGGACCCGGAGAGACCCCGGGCAGCACGCGTAGCTTATGAAACCGTGAGATATGACGTCAGGGACGTCTAGCGTCTGGGACGCTAAGCATCTGGGATGCTGGTGATGGTAATGGTAAAATATGGTTTAATGAATAAAATGGCTTATTGGTTGGATATGTGTTATGTAGTAAAAATGGATTATTGGTTATGAAATGGTATGTCGGGTCAGGGACCCTAAATGGTTTTGGATTTTTGAATTGATGTTCATCTATGGTCGTGGGTGGTGACCCACATGGTTTTAATATGTATGGTGGTGGTATTCCACGGTTTGGGCTGAGTTCCCACACTTGGTTTTTGGTTAACGGTTTTCGGGCTAAGGCCCTAATGGCTCGGTTGAGCAAACGTTTTGGTTACTGGTTTTTGGTGGCATGCATACGTTTTTATTGGAGGGCATAAATGTCTTATAAATGTATTTGGTAAACTTATTGGTTTTTGTCCACTCACAGCTTTTGGTTTTAATGCCCTTCAGGTTGATTACGGATGCGATTGCAGCAGGGACTGGGACATTGCACACCTCCTCCATCGATCCTTGCGCACTCTGGATGCCCTGTTTGGGCAGTGGCTCGTGGTTATCCCTTGTCTGACACCCCTTGTTGGACGGGAGCAGGGCACATTCCACGGTAATCCCGGGGGGATTGGGATGGGTCCTGTCACTCTCACACTCGATCCTGTGTAACACGTGTTAGCGCACAAATCAAGGAGCATTTGTCCCACATCGGAACTATGGAAATTGAGCATCTCACTCACCCCCTATATAAGGGGAACACGTTTCTCAATAAAGGTAATTCTGTTCAACGCTACTTAAGCTCTTGAGATTTCTCTTTCGAAGCTGACTTAAGCATTGGAGCGTTCTTGGTCGAACACCCCCCGGGTCTCGATCATTGAACGAACGATAGCTTACTGTTTCGCTTGTTTGCAGGGATCCTTGAGTCTTTTGAGTTTAAAGGACGAATTCAGCTTCAACAATATTATATATTATGTATATCGAAAAATTCAAATTTAAAACTTCTCACTTAAAGTTTCTCATAAGTATAAAAAAAAAATTATTATTATATTATAAAACTAAGTGATTATATAAAAAAAATTGTAAGAAAGTTTTTTACAAAAGAAATATGGGTGAAGTAACTAACCAACCCACTTTATTTTTGACAATAAGAAAAGTTTAACAAAAACTCCCTACTACTTTCATTAATTGTTAATTAAAAGCTAAAAAAGAAAACAAAGTTGGAGAAATTCCTAATACAAGCCGAAGATGACACGGACGGCCGACCTAGGAGTCTAGGACTCGTTGCTGGTGTGATCCTTGTCTAGGTATATAATATTTATACACCCATGCATACAAGTCATCTAAGTACATACAGCCATGCATACAAGTTGTACATTGGAAGGAACATTTTGCTTAAGCTGTTGCAGTTTCATGACATGATCGCGTGTGTCGTTGTACACCTCCTCCCACTGGTCAGATTTGAAAACAATTTTCTGTAGAGCAACGGCATTCTCTATTATGTAGTCGATATGCCGTTGAGCATTTATACCAGCAAGATCATCCCCGATGATTTCCAATTCCTTCAGATGATAGTGTGGCCATTTTGCAGCTGCCTTTATTTCCGGTGCTGGATATTTTTCTCGTCGGAAGGATTCCAGAGATTCCTCCACATTGGGTACTGGTGGATTTTGCTTACTCAGAAGGCGCTCAAGAAAACTTTTAGCATCTCTCTCGTTTGCTTCTACAGTAGGGCAACGTAAGTATTCCAAGCTTAACACAAGTCTCTCGGCGTAAGGAGCTGATTCCAACATATATTTTAGTTGAGAAAGACCCCTGCATGGATTGTCTGCAAAAACCTCTAGGTCCAAATTCTTGAGATTTGTCATTACAGGAAATGCATGACTTTCTTGTTGCTTAGTGAAATCCTGATCATGAAATTCAAATACGGATGCATGTTAAGTACGTAAGTAATAAATTATTAGAAGAGATTGAATCATCCGGATAGTCCAGACGGACACCGAAATCAAAGTATACTAACTGACACATATGGATGGTCCAATATCGGCCAACATGCCCCAATTTCGATGTCCACCTCAGAATAAACACATACTAACCTGTTTAATCATTGAGAGGATGAGAGTGTGTAGCTGAGAAAAGACGCGTGAAAGGTGGGTGAAGTTGAGAATCCTAAATGAATGTTAGTTACTGAAAATATTCTAAGTGAAAGAGAGCTTGACATGCTTAAGCAACGGTACATTGTTGAGATGCATGTCTATCTCATATCCATTATATTCAAATGAAACGAGGTTAGCATCACACACCTTAATGCTCTGGAGGTTAGGGCAGCAAGTTACACCTAAATCCTTCAATGCCGTCAATGGATTGACGACTCTTAAGTTAGCCAAGACTTTAATGCTACAGAGTGTTAGACGTTCAAGAACTGAACAGTTAGACAACAAGTACTCGACAACTTCTTCTGTCGCAGTCACGGACATGAGGCAAACATCTTTGGGGGATTATAGGGACTTGCATAAGGGGTGGGGCTTGGACTTGGAAAGCCAAAAGGCAAGTGCTCGTTTTGGAGATGTAATAGATTGTTGGGAAACTGGTGGAGGTGAGAAACTTTGAGGGGATTGATGTCATATGGTTCGGGATTTGTTTTGATGATAAAAGCAAGTGCTTGTCTCGGTGATTTAATGGTTTGTGGGAAAGGCATTACAGGGGTCAATTGAAAGAACACCATATTTCAACACAAGCTTTTGAATTTTCTTGTGCATCGCAAACTGAAATCATTTATGAATGGAAATTGTAAACCCGCGATGTAAATAAAAAAAAAAACACGGAATGTTTCAATACCAATATTGGGGCTTTTGTGTTGTTCCGCCACATGATTCACCCAATTCACAAATCTATAGATACTACAAGAAAATATGCCATGCGTGTTGAAAGTTTGCCCGGCGCACCCAGATTCGCCGGTAAAGGTGGGTTTGCCCGGCGGAAGGAGAGAGACTCGCCGGGCAAACCTTGAGCGGGAACGCCGACTCTCTTGGCGCTTAAAGGGAGGGAGTTTGCCCCGCGGATGGTCAAATTCCGCCGGGCTCGCCATTATTAACGGCGAAACATATGTGCCGGACAAAGTGTTTACGGCGTCTCGCGGGGGGAAAAAGTTTGGCTCGAAGGTGTGTTGACGCCTATTGTTCGCCCGACAAGTCATTAAAACTGGCCCGATGAACCATGCGCTGGGCAAAAGTCTAATCCGCATTTAGTGCAGAACGGATTCATTTTTTCATTTTCTTCCGCATTCCTCATTTACTCTCACAACCTTTACATAATATCATCATCACTTCATCATCATTTCATCATTTTTTCATCATCACTACTTCACCTAAGGTAAAATTAATGATTTTTTTTTTTGTGATTTTAATATTTATTATAAGCTAAAATAATTTTTTGTTTTAGGTAATTTGTGGTTAATTTGAAGGATTACTTATAAAAGGTATGTGTATTTGCTTCTCAATTTAATTTTGTTCAAAAACTTGTATTTAATTATGTTTGAAAATTGTGATATATTGTGGAAAATACTTAAAAATCTGGATATTATTGTGTTAGGGAATTGTGGTTTATCCATTAATGTAAAGTTAATCAATCCGATTAGCATTGTATATTGAAATTCGATAGAAAACCTTAGACCCGTTTGAGAGTCAGTGAATCAGATTGATTGATTGACTCTTGAATTGCCCATTTATCGCGACAGTTTGTGACACGACCCATCCCAATCCCTCCGGGATTACCATGGAATGTGTCATGCTCCCGTCTGACAAGAGGTGTCAGACAAGGGATAACCTGTTGCCACTGCCCAACCGGGCTTCCAGAGTGCGTAAGGATCGATGGAGGAGGTGTGCGATGCTCAAGTCTCTGCTGTAGTTGCATCCGGAATCAACCTGAAGGGCATTAAAAACAAAAGCTGTGAGTGGACGAAAATAAACAAGTCTGTTTAAAACATTTATAAGACATTTATGCCCCTCAGTAAAATCATATGCATGCACCATCATTTAAAATCATATATCATATAATATGAACCATAAACATAATTTTAGCCACTGCACCATACACTCCAATCCGACATCCCTGATGTCTGACGTCCCTGACGTCTAATAAGGTCACAATCACAAGGCTACGCGTGCCACTCGGGTCTCAATTTCCGAGTTCAATCCCCGAACCTCGTTCGGGTACAGCATCCCCGATGCTTAGCGTCATAGACACTGGACGTTCTAGACGTCCGTGACCTCTCCGGGGTACCTCATCCGGAGGAGACAGTATCATATGGAAGGATCTATACAGTGCAGTACCAAATACATTTTATTGATATCCACATGCAAAGCATATATATATACATAGATAAAATCCAAACCAATCTTTAAGTTTCATCAGACGGGTCTCAAACCCAAATACCGTGAAACGTGCCATAACCATAATTTCCATATCATCAAACCGTTATTTGTTTTTAGCATGTGAATATATATAAAATGTAAACCAGAAAACATTTATTCAATTCCATTTTAGGGTCCCCGACCCGCAATCACATGTAGAAATCAACTGGGCCCCTGGCCCGATTTCATAAGTTAACTGGGCCCCTAGCCCGATTCACAAGTTCACTGGGCCCCTGGCCCGATTCACAAGTTAACTGGGCCCCTGACCCGATTCATAAGTTAACTGGGCCCCTGACCCGATTTTACTTTATCAAGTCCGTAACCGTTTCATGAAATCATATCCAACCACATTTATGGAAATCGGTGCAAATCCAGAAAACCTCGGTTTACGTGCAAATACGTAAATCACCTCGAAATGCGTGAAATCATTTAAATTCACCGATATCCAAAGTAAATCATTTAATCATAATTATAACAATCATGAAACAGTTATGCATGCATCGAATTTATAAAACCAATGTCCACTCACAGGCCGTTTAACCGAGCGCCTTGATACGGGTGCCATAGGCCTTCCCGGGCCACACCACTATCACCGGGACTCCCAATCCTGTTCAAATCACATCAGAGGATTACTAACCTCATCATTAACATCCTATTCAAGTCCCGTAATTTTTCCGAATTTTTAAGTATTTTTAAACTGGATTTAAAATCTTCGGACATCCCGAACAATATCGAAATGGGATCCGAATGACACGAAACCAACGCCAAAATGTTCGTTACATTGTATAGGACAAAAGTCATGTTGACCTCACCTCGAGATTCATGCCCACGCGCCGTCACGCGCCGCCGTGAGTGGCTGCACGTGAAAGCCACGCGCCTGCTACAGTGACTGCTACAGTCACCACCTTCACCTGTATGTCTGGTAAACGGGTCTGATTACCCGCGATCTGACCCGGCCAGATAACCCTCAATTCGACCTTGATTCCATCCGTTTTTGATCCTAAAACAAACATTAACCAATTAATTCCAGTTTTGTGTCAATGATTAATCTCGACATGGAGTAAATCGACCAATCCAAGTCCGAACAGCCAAACGGGTCGATGATATCAACTCACCCAACTCAAGTCCATTGTCAAATTAACTTCACAGGAAGCTTATTAGGATTAACACGAACCAATTCGAATGATTAATTGAACACGAAGTTACCTCAATCACCACGACTCAAGCTTGGATTTTCCGGCCGTCCACCTCGTCCGTCCACGACCCTAGGACCCTCAAAGCTTGCCCCAAATGATCTGGATCGACTCGTGGAGGTTCCAGGAAGCTCATTCAATCATCAATAAGTCATGGGCTGGCCTAAAACTAGAAGTTCGAATTTGAACTTCACAAAAACCAGTTTCGGGTTTTTGAGCATTCCTCCACCATTTCCACTCCATTCCTTTCATTCTCAATCTTAGAGTCAACCTCTCGACTCACTCTCAATTCTAACAATCCAAATCAGCCATTAAAAGCATCCCAAAGTGCCACTCAGTCCACTGTGTAAAGTCCCCTGCACTGACCCGAAAACATAATAAAATGGTGTCCATGTTCTTGTGATCGATTGCCAGCACAATTACATGTGCAATCACACCTCAAACTGTCCCAATTCAGTCATTTAATTGATAAACAATCCATGGGATCGATCGCACAAACATCCCATTTCACGGCTGTTTCAATCAAACAGTACCCCCGTGAAAATTACCATTCTGCCCCTATGCAGAAAATTACCAAAATACCCCTCACGCATCCTGACCCGTAACTCGGTCATACAGACTCCGATTGATGCGTGCCGCCTGTCTACGGACTCAGAGCATCGAGACCTTCCTAACGGTCCTCGGTCCTCGGCCATCGGACCTCCCGATCAAAAATTCAACATTTCCCCTTATTTCGTTTGAATTACGAAAATGCCCTTGAACTTCCGTACATCATAACTTTCACCACGAACGTCGGAATCGAACGTGGCACTTGTCTATGAACTCGTGACGTCCCGAACTACGTCACGGTCACCGGTCAAAGTCCATTTGACCATCAGAATTAAAAGTCAACGTTTTGCCCACGCCTAGGGGTAAAACAGTCATTTTGCACAATTCGTCCGAAATCACTCAACTAATCCCAGATTAGTAAATCATAATTAAATATTATTAAATCCCGGTACTCGGGACGGGTCGTTACAACCTTCCCTCCTTAAAGAATTTCGTCCTCGAAATTACCAATATCCTTATTCCACAACCACCTTGTGGAAAACAATTCGACCTCATATCATGTGTACAGCTGTACACCCACTAACTGGAACAACACCAGCCTCGTCTGTACCCAGACATCCCATCACAGTCATACGTCATAACAACAACACTCGACCACCTCGAGTGAACACAAAATCACCTGATCCGCGATAAAATCGCCTAACCACTAAGCTGACTCCTTCAGCTAGACGGTTCCCTTCCATTGCCAAAATATCCTTACATTTGCTCCCACTGGGAGTCACCAAATCTCATTTGTCAGTCCACGCTGACACCACCAGTCAAACTGTCACCGCTAAGCTTTACCACCCTAGTAAAGCCCCAGCCATCAGCTAGTCAGTGACAACACCATGCACTACATCACTCTCGATGTAGCGTAATATCAACCACATGATCTCAATTCGCAGGGCAAGCCCAATCCTGCGACATATATTAATCTCAATGTCCATAATCGCCGACTCCCTCAGCAAACCAAGACGCTGGGAAATCACGGTGTGATCAAGTCACACAAGGCTACTTGTGGTTACTCAGACCACCAATTCACTCATCCTGAGTGTACGTATACCGTCAACTTACACAATCAAGTGGTGTAACTGGTACACATTGAATACCAGCCCAGCAGTGAACACACATATCAATACCGGGGTTCCACTAGCTAACCGTGGCCAAGAGCACCTGCTCATACTAGGGTTCCACTAGCCAACCATGGCTAAGAGCACTTGCTCATACAATCACTGAACCAGAAAAAATCACTCTGCTCGGCGCACAGTATCCAATGTCCAGTCCACAAATGCAACCAAACAAATGATATCAGAACCAGCTGATTACCAACACGTTTAATCACACACCACTGGCACATCCCATGTACCGCCGTTAGGCACCACTCAGCCTAACCCGAATCAATCCTCGTACAACGTACCCTGTACGTACATCAATCCATCAATCCGCCTACAACCACCCAGGTCATAGCCAAACACGTTCCAATAATGGAGTACATTTGTCCAACCCAACATGAGACAAATCGAACTCCACCCATCATCCAGTTTCAATTCCGAATCCGAATCTGCAATTTCGTAAGAAATCCCGAATCCGAACCCAGACATCACATTTTTAATCTATTTCCAAATCCGAATCCGAAATCATTATTCCGTGAGCTAGCATTGGAATAATCATTTCGCACCCAGATCCGGTAATCCACTCTCGAGCTTCGCAATCGAATCCTGAATCGTCACCCAGAAATTCGATTTCAAAACCCAAAATCTCGTTTACGTCTACTTGAGACGTACCAAAACCGAACCTATCGGTTACCTGTCCAAAACACTCGATTGACTCCATAGGGAAGCCAATTCCAATATCCACACGTCAAAGGTTGACAAAATCCGACCACTTCGGAAACCTACTCAACCGAGTAACAAACCATATGGACTCCACTCCGAAAAGAAGTTCAGTCCCGTCATTTATGACTCACATACCAAGGTAAGAGTGATAAACTCACACCCAATCTAGATCATCACGATCACTACCCAGATCCATCACTACGTCATCCGACAAGTAACATCACGATCCTAGATCGTCACTATGCCCAAAGTCGACAACATCACAAATCAGATCCACCTGGGATCCACACATGCTCGCATAGCTAACAATCCATCTGAAAGCAGATCGTAGGGTCTTACACCCTCAATTGGATCCTTCGTCAAATTTCCCTTGGTGGAATGGTGATCCCGCATTTCACCACCAAATCCAAAATCATACACAACTTCTAGTGTCCAATGACCCCAAGCCAAACATGGATCCACCCACCAATACACGCTCAACGTACTGGTAGCAACAATCATCATCTGCCACGGCAGGAAATAAGAAGTCAGCCCCAATGACTTCGGAATACCAATCACCGATGCGGAAACAAGCACTCCTCTCGTCTCCCAACCACAATTCTCCCCGAATCGGGAGTTCCAACCATGTTGGAAACAGACATGCTCCCAATGAGATGTCAAGTCCAACCACTGGACTGCCCACGTCCTTACCTTACTTGGACCACCACGTGTCCAAAATCAATTCATTACTCGGACCTCACGTTCGCCAATAATCATTTATGCACACACCCCGATTCCGAACGGGATATCCTCAACTCTGCCTGAATGTGCATACCATACTGCCTTCGTCTCACATCTCAACCTTTACAGGTTCAATCCTCAGGTTCCAAGTGATTCACAATCACAAAATCTCACATCAATACCACGAATGGTTTTCCTCGACTTTTCCAATTTCAATAATTTCCTTGTACTTCCTGGGGATATTAGAAATATACAATCTTACCAATCTCGGAGGTGACAACAACCCCAAATCCACCAATTCTCATGACATAGGGAACATCAACCCTAGATTCTCCAAATTCCAATCATACCTTTATATCCATTCATCACTTGTCATCCTAAATCTGTTGGGACTTATCTCAACACGTTACAACCTCCTCTGGATCCTATCCAGTCCATGACTCAACCACCACTGAGTCACAGATACCGATCACATGTCCATCATGACAGAGTCACACCCCCACTGGTGGCTCATCGTCATCACAATCACCGACACCGGTACCAGCACCAGTGCTAGTACCAGCACCACGCACTATCATCAACACTAGTATCAGCACACAGGCATCCATACTAGTATTGGCATAAAAGTACCAACATACCAACATTCATACATAGCACACGAACATCCACACTAGCACACGAACATCCATGCTAGCACACTGTGTGCAAAGTTGTTACCCTGGATCTCCGTTCATTCCGAACGACGATCCCGTAACAGCACTCGTACCCCACGACTATGGGTACCTCCAATTTTTGCTATTGGCACATCAGGATAATGAACGTTCCCTGAACATCCCCTGATCCCCAAGTATTAAAACCACACTAAATACCGTCAATAGCCAGTTATCTCGACACAACTGTCGACCAACAGTCATCGTTGTCAAGATTCGTAACCACACCTCACACTAATATTCGATCCAACACGGGATTCTATGACAGGACCCGCCCCGATCCCACAAGGACCACAAGGGGACGTGCCCTGCTCCCGTGTGACACCCAATAATTCATACCAATTTTAACCTCAAAACATTTAAAAGCATAAATAACCAAATTAAAGTCATACATCAAATCCGAATTAAACGAATGTCAGACAAGGGATATAATCCAAAATTACAAATTTGCGAGCACGACTCTAAAGTCAACCTGCGGGTACACCGCCCAGCAGGGGTACAGGTACGCAGAAGTAGATCTATGCCTCAGCCTCTGGTTCCTCCTCTACCTCAGTTTCCCGATCTGGAGGGGTTATCAAAACAGTAAGGGTGAGTGGACCGAAACACAAGTTTATGAAATCGTTTGATAATTAAAACATATAATTTACCCCTCCGTTTTCCAAACATGCGTGCAACATAATTCAAAATCAAGAACCATATAATATGAACCATAAGGCATATAATAAAACCATAACCATAATTTTAGCCACTGCACTATACACTCCAATCCGACATCCCTGATGTCTGACGTCCCTGACGTCAATAAGGTCACAATCACAAGGCTACGCGTGCCACTCGGGTCTCAATTTTCCGAGTTCAATCCCCGAACCCCGTTCGGGTACAGCATCCCCGATGCTTAGCGTCATAGACGCTGGACGTTCTAGACGTCCGTGACCTCTCCGGGGTACCTCATCCGGAGGAGACAATATAATATGGAAGGATCTATACAGTGCAGTAACAAATGCATTTTATTGATATCCACATGCAAGGCATATATATACATAGATAACATCCGAACCAATCATTAAGTTTCATCGGACGGGTCTCAAGCCCAAATACCGTGAAACGTGCCATAACCATATTTTCCATATCATCAAAATCATTATTGTTTTAGCATGTGAATAAGTATAATAAAACCAGAAAACATTTATGCACACAAGGGTTTAAGAAAATGGCTCACTCACAGTACAGTCCTGCTAGAAACCGAACGTATACCCTTGACCTGGTACAAATGTACAATCCCTGTCAAGTCCAAAGTATTCGTAAAGATCAATACAAACCCCTAACATTCAACCATGAAAGCCTAGGTCGAAACCGACCCGGGAAAGCCGCCTGAACACGCTTTCCAAGGCAATAAACCTTATTTTGACCAACTTAAAGATCTCCGATCGACCCGAAACCACCGCCATTGGATCCGGATCGTCGAAACCTAAAGAATGGTGGTGGTCCCACCAGAAACACTGTTCACACGCGCCCCCACGCGCCGGTCAACGCGGCGGTCAACGCAGGAACAGTTCCTGCTGACGTCAGCATGACGGCATGCTGACGTCATCTGACAGCTGTCAGGTCTGACATGTCAGACTCTGACAGGTGCCACGTGTCAACATCTGATTGGTCCACCTCACTGATCTGTCAGACCACGTGTCAGATCGGACATGTGCCACGTGTCAGTACGGCACTGGTCCACGTCACTGACATGTCAGTGACACGTGGCAGTCCCTGATTGGGCCACGTCACTGACATGTCAGTGCTGACTGTGCACTGACATGTGACACGTGTCGGCTCACGGTTGGTCCACGTCATCTGACAGGCTGACAGGGTGCCACGTCATCACCTCTGTCCTCAGACGGGTTGACCCGTATTTCTGCAACTCGGGTCGATCAGACCCGCGATCAAGACCCGGTCACCATTTCACCATTTCTCAATCATTTTCGTTCAGGTTTGTTCCTAACTACTCGTCTTAATCCCAGAAAGGGTTCTAGCTAATCAAAATTGACAAACACAGACAGGTTCAAAGGCCTACCTCGAAGAACAGAGCCGGTTCCCGTCGCCGTTCAAACTCCGTTCAGGTCACCTCCGGTCACACAAACACGTCCCAAAGTTTCATACTAATCCAGAGAGTCGATTAGGGACACTAGAACTCGACAACACATGCTGGAAACAAGCTTCCAAATCCTGAGTTTTTAAAACGGTTTCGGGTTTTGAAAAAACAGCTCACCTTGCCGCCGTCTGCCGCCGTCCACCGCCGTGCCTCCGTCCTTCCCCGTGAGTCCAGCAACACACAGACACAGAGACAGGGAGTAGTGCGGGTGTGATGGATGAAATGGGCAGTGTGTGTGGGTTCGGGTGAGAATTATATAGAAATGGAGGGAAATCTGCTCAAAGAATTGAACGGCCCAGATTTGATCTCCAGATTAGATCAAGGGCTGAGATTAGATCTGGGGTTTTCAATCCAAAGGCTGAAATTTAAAGCTGATTCAAATGTTTAATAATCCAATAGTGGATCTGATCCAATCTAGCCAATGGGTGAGTGACACTTGTCACTCACCAGGTGTCCTCCAATCAGATTTCCTGAATTTAATATTCGACACGAAAACCGAGACACGAACTTCCCGAATTCACGTTTCTGACCATAACTTCCTCGTACGAAGTCCTATTTCGGCGTGCCGCCTGTCTACGGACTCAGGACGTCGAGGCCTACCCAACGGTCCTTGAGTCAACCGAAAATTAGTTGTCAAAAGAAAAGTCAACATTTTCCCCCCGAGAGTCCAAATTACGGTAATGCCCCTGAACTTCCGATAGTCATAACTTTTACCCTGATCGTCCGAATTGGACGTGCCACCTGTCTATGAACTCGTGACGTCCCGAACTACGTCACGGTCATAGGTCAAAGTCCATTTAGTTCATCAATCAAAAAGTCAACATTTGACCATACCATTCACAGGGGTAAAATCGTCAAATCACACATTAAATTACAATATGGAAATCCTCGAATTTCCGGGGTGTTACAACCTTCCCCCCTTAAGAAATTTCGTCCCGAAATTTCAAAGGAACAAATGAGGAAATTGTTCTCGCATCTGAGCCTCAGGCTCCTATGTGGCTTCTTCCACATTCTGGTTTCTCCAGAGAATTTTCACGAGAGGGATCGTCTTCCGTCGTAGTACCTTGTCCTTCCGATCCAAGATCTGTACTGGTTGTTCTTCAAAGCTCAAATCCTCCCGTAGTTCGACAGGTTGTTCCCCAAGTACATGAGAAGCATCACGTACGTACATCCGCAACATCGATACGTGGAAAACATCGTGAACTCTAGATAGTCCTGGAGGTAGCGCCAATCTGTATGCAACTCTGCCAATTCTCTCCACGATTTCATAAGGTCCGATAAAACGCGGACTCAGTTTCCCCCGTCGGCCAAAACGGATAATTCCTTTCCACGGAGACAACTTCAGGAAGACAAAATCTCCCACCTCAAACTCCAAGTCTCGAATCCGTCGGTCGGCATAATTCTTCTGGCGATCCTGTGCCACCTTCAATCTCTCCTTGATCACGCGAACAGTTTCCATGGTTAAGTCCATCATCTCCGGCCCTACAGCCGCTCGCTCTCCTACCTCCGTCCAGCAGATAGGTGTCCTGCATTGTCGGCCATACAGTGCCTCATAAGGTGCCATCCCGATGCTTGCCTGATAGCTGTTGTTGTAAGCGAATTCCATCAATGGCAAATGAGTATCCCAAGAGTCTTGAAACTGTAGTACACATGACCTCATCATGTCTTCCAGGGTTTGAATGGTTCTCTTAGACTGTCCATCGGTCTGTGGATGGAAAGCAGTACTGAAACGTAAGGTTGTTCCCAAAGTAGCTTGCAAACTTCGCCAGAACCTGGAAGTGAAACGCGGATCACGATCAGACACGATCGATTCCGGCGTACCATGAAGTCGTATGATTTCCTTCACAAACAACTGAGCCAGTCGGTTAGGTTTAAAGGTTTCCTGAACTGGCAGAAAATGGGCTGATTTGGTTAACCGATCCACGATCACCCATACTCCGTCCACTCCACTCTGAGTCCTCGGTAACTTAAAGACGAAGTCCATGGTGATGTGATCCCACTTCCACTCAGGAATCGGAAGTGGCTGCATAGCCCCATACGGTCTCTGCCGTTCCGCCTTAACCTGCTGACAGGTTAAACATTTGCTCACGAACTCAGCAATATCCTTCTTCATTCCTGGCCACCAATAATGGTTCCGGAGGGTACGGTACATCTTTGTACCTCCCGGATGCATAGCATAGGCCGAACTGTGGGCCTCCTCAAGTATCTCAGCCCGTAACTCTGCCACTGCAGGTACGCACAAACGGCCCAATTTCACCAGTGCTCCATCGTCCCGGATGGAAAAATCCTGTCTCCCATCCACATCGACCTCAATTCTGTAAATACAGAGTATCGGATCCTGAAGTTGTGCTTCGATGATCCGATCAATCAGTACTGGTCGCACATGGAAGCTGGCCAACAAAGCTCCATGCGCATCCGTACCCAAAATAACTCCCGCCTTCCGGAGTTCCACTAACAAGGGAAGATACACCATCCCTAGGTGTGCAATAGTTCCCGCTGATTTCCTGCTGAGTGCATCCGCCACCACATTGGCCTTACCCGGATGGTACTCGATCGTACAGTCATAGTCCTTCAGTAGCTCCAACCATCTCCGTTGTCTCATGTTGAGCTCCTTCTGAGTGAATAAATATTTAAGACTCTGGTGGTCGGTGTATATCCGACACGTTGCGCCGAACAGATAATGTCTCCAGATCTTGAGAGCATGAACCACCGCCGCCAACTCCAAATCATGAGTAGGGTAGTTCAACTCATGAGTCTTCAGCTGCCGGGATGCATAGGCGATAACCTTGCCAGTTTGCATCAACACGCAGCCCAGACCTTGCAGCGATGCATCACTGAAGACCACAAACTCCCCACTGTCATCCGGCAATGCAAGGACAGGTGCAGTGGTCAATCGATCCTTCAACTCTTGAAAGCTCCGATCGCACTGCTCGTCCCAGATAAACTTTACTCCCTTCCGAGTCAAACGAGTCAATGGTGCAGCAATTTTGGAGAAACCCTCCACGAATCTCCGGTAGTAACCTGCTAATCCGACGAAACTTCGCACCTCGGTCACTGTTGTCGGTTTAGCCCAGTTGGTCACCGCTTCTGTTTTCTGGGGATCCACGCAAATCCCATCCGTCGATATCACGTGTCCCAGAAAACCAATACTGCTCAGCCAAAACTGACACTTGCTCAGCTTGGCAAACAATTGTTCTTGTCTCAGTCTTTCCAAGACCAACCGTAGATGTTCTTCATGTGCATGGGCACTCCTCGAGTATACCAAAATATCATCGATGAACACAATCACGAACTTATCCAGGTAGGGTCGGAAGACCCGGTTCATCAGATCCATGAATGCTGCTGGAGCATTCGTCAAACCAAATGGCATAACAAGGAACTCGTAGTGCCCGTAACGGGTTCGAAAAGCAGTTTTCGGAATATCCTCCTCCGAAATCCTCAGTTGGTGATACCCAGACCGCAAATCAATTTTTGAGAAGCACTGAGCTCCCCGCAACTGGTCGAAAAGGTCATCGATCCTGGGTAGAGGATACTGGTTCCTCAGTGTCACCCTGTTGAGTTGTCGATAGTCAATACATAAACGGAGACTTCCTTCCTTCTTCTTCACGAACAACACCGGTGCTCCCCACGGTGAAGTACTCGGTCGGACATATCCCAAATCTACCAACTCCTGCAATTGAGTCTTGAGTTCTCGTAACTCGGCCGGCGCCATCCGGTATGGTGCCTGGGATATAGGTCGGGTACCCGGGAGTAGTTCAATAGTAAACTCAATCTCCCGCGATGGTGGCAACCCAGGTAAGTCTTCCGGGAATACATCCGGAAACTCACAGACCACCGGTATTTCGTCGATAACCGGAGTATCGACCCGTTCCGACACGACATGCGCCAGATAACCCTGGCATCCCTTCCGTAGAATTTTGGTAGCAGTAAGTGACGAAATCACTTCAGGAGGCGAACCATCACGTTCCCCCTGAAAGATAACTTTCGGCAAACCCGGGCTCCGCAAAATTACTTGCTTGCTACAGCAGTCGATGAGCGATCCGTGCTCCGACAGCCAATCCATCCCTAGGATTATATCGAAGTCGTGGATATCCAGAATAATTAAGTCTGCTGGTAAATCCACATCCTCAATTCTTACCGGGCACCTCCGAATCACCTGATTCACAAGGTACACGGTACCCATCAGGGTGCCAACACCCATTTCGCAATCTAAGGCTGATACCACACAATCAAGCAAACCAGCACAACTCTTCGAAATAAAAGAATGTGTAGCCCCCGCATCCATCAATACACGTACAAGAAAATTAAAGATATGTAGTGTACCTGTGACCACGCCTGGAGCAGTCCTCGCCTGCTGCTGGGTCATTGCAAACACTTGGGCCCTCGGCCCTCCGTTCCGTCCGCGCCCGCGCGCGCCACGTCCAGCACCACGGTCACCTCCCTGACCGCGACCTCCATTAGTGTGGGAAGCCGTGCTCTGCACCACACTCGAGCCCCCAGCGTCGTTGTTTTTGGACAACTGCGGACAATCACAGGCATAGTGGCCTTCCTCTCCGCAAGCAAAACAAGTTACTGGCCTTGGCCTGCCCGAATGCCCACCAGACACACCGCTCCAAGATGAGTGCTGCCCAGAGTTGTGTCCAGATCCTCTGCCCCGAGAGCCTCCACGTCGACCCGACCAGCCACGACCCTTGAAGGATGAGGGTGCTCCTCTGTAGCTCCCTCCCCTGTTGTTCTTACGGCCCGATGGCCCATGATGTGGGCGATCCTGACGTCGCCCCTCCCCCGAAGGTTGTCGTGATTGGTGTGCCGCCAGACTGGCCTCGACACGCACCGCTGCGTCGACCATATCCCTCAGAGAAGCATGAGTGGTAGCAGTCACACTGGCCCGGATCTCCCCTCGGAGTCCAAGCTCAAACCGCTGGCATTTGTCCTCCTCCGTGCTTACGAATGAGGCAGCGAACCGGGAAAGTTTCCCGAATGTTTGCTCGTAGTCTGCAACAGACATGTCACCCTGCTCCAGCCGCAGGAATTCCGCCTCCCGCGCCGCGCGAAAGGATCGCGGGTAGTACTGGTCCAAAAACCTGGAACGGAAAGCTTCCCAGGTAGTGGTATGGACAGACCACCCAGACATTTCGAGTCCGTGCCACCACTGGTAGGCTCCTCCCTCCAGTAAGAAGGCCGCCAGAGTCACTCGTTCGCCCGGAGGGCAGTGCATCACCGAGAAGATCCTCTCCCACTTGGTGATCCAGTCGTGAGCATCCTCGGGGTTTGATCCCCCGCAGAAAGGAGTGGCTCCCAAACGTTGAGCCCTTTCGATGCTCGTGCATTCCATCTCTCTTTCTAGATCCTCGTCCGTTCGAGTATGCGGAATTCTCCTAGGAGGCATAACCAACTGTTAAGAGGCATAGATCAGAAAACAATATTCTTAAAAGTCGAAAAGTAACTAGTACTAATCGCTAGTCTAGCATGCAGACCAATACCCTAGTACTGACCACAACCTAGTGCTTTGATACCAAGCTGACAGGACCCGCCCCGATCCCACAGGGACCACAAGGGGACGTGCCTTGCTCCCGTCTGACACCCAATAATTCATACCAATTTTAACCTCAAAACATTTAAAAGCATAAATAACCAAATTAAAGTCATACATCAAATCCGAATTAAACGAATGTTAGACAAGGGATATAATCCAAAATTACAAATTTGCGAGCACGACTCTAAAGTAAACCTGCGGGTACACCGCCCAGCAGGGGTTCAGGTACGCAGAAGTAGATCTATGCCTCAGCCTCTGGTTCCTCCTCTACCTCAGTTTCCCGATCTGGAGGGGTTATCAAAACAGTAAGGGTGAGTGGACCGAAACACAAGTTTATGAAATCGTTTGATAATTAAAACATATAATTTACCCCTCCGTTTTCCAAACATGCGTGCAACATAATTCAAAATCAATAACCATATAATATGAACCATAAGGCATATAATAAAACCATAACCATAATTTTAGCCACTGCACTATACACTCCAATCCGACATCCCTGATGTCTGACGTCCCTGACGTCAATAAGGTCACAATCACAAGGCTACGCGTGCCACTCGGGTCTCAATTTTCCGAGTTCAATCCCCGAACCCCGTTCGGGTACAGCATCCCCGATGCTTAGCGTCATAGACGCTGGACGTTCTAGACGTCCGTGACCTCTCCGGGGTACCTCATCCGGAGGAGACAATATAATATGGAAGGATCTATACAGTGCAGTAACAAATGCATTTTATTGATATCCACATGCAAGGCATATATATACATAGATAACATCCGAACCAATCATTAAGTTTCATCGGACGGGTCTCAAGCCCAAATACCGTGAAACGTGCCATAACCATATTTTCCATATCATCAAAACCATTATTGTTTTAGCATGTGAATAAGTATAATAAAACCAGAAAACATTTATGCACACAAGGGTTTAAGAAAATGGCCCACTCACAGTACAGTCCTGCTAGAAACCGAACGTATACCCTTGACCTGGTACAAATGTACAATCCCTGTCAAGTCCAAAGTATTCGTAAAGATCAATACAAACCCCTAACATTCAACCATGAAAGCCTAGGTCGAAACCGACCCGGGAAAGCCGCCCGAACGCGCTTTCCAAGGCAATAAACCTTATTTTGACCAACTTAAAGATCTCCGATCGACCCGAAACCACCGCCATTGGATCCGGATCGTCGAAACCTAAAGAATGGTGGTGGTCCCACCAGAAACACTATTCACACGCGCCCCCACGTGCCGGTCAACGCGGCGGTCAACGCAGGAACAGTTCCTGCTGACGTCATCGCTGACGTCACTGCTGACGTCAGCATGACGTCATGCTGACGTCATCTGACAGCTGTCAGGTCTGACATGTCAGACTCTGACAGGTGCCACGTGTCAACATCTGATTGGTCCACCTCACTGATCTGTCAGACCACGTGTCAGGTCGGACATGTGCCACGTGTCAGTACGGCACTGGTCCACGTCACTGACATGTCAGTGACATGTGGCAGTCCCTGATTGGGCCACGTCACTGACATGTCAGTGCTGACTGTGCACTGACATGTGACACGTGTCGGCTCACGGTTGGTCCACGTCATCTGACAGGCTGACAGGGTGCCACGTCATCACCTCTGTCCTCAGACGGGTTGACCCGTATTTCTGCAACTCGGGTCGATCAGACCCGCGATCAAGACCCGGTCACCATTTCACCATTTCTCAATCATTTTCGTTCAGGTTTGTTCCTAACTACTCGTCTTAATCCCAGAAAGGGTTCTAGCTAATCAAAATTGACAAACACAGACAGGTTCAAAGGCCTACCTCGAAGAACAGAGCCGGTTCCCGTCGCCGTTCAAACTCCGTTCAGGTCACCTCCGGTCACACAAACACGTCCCAAAGTTTCCTACTAATCCAGAGAGTCGATTAGGGACACTAGAACTCGACAACACATGCTGGAAACAAGCTTCCAAATCCTGAGTTTTTAAAACGGTTTCGGGTTTTGAAAAAACAGCTCACCTTGCCGCCGTCTGCCGCCATCCACCGCCGTGCCTCCGTCCTTCCCCGTGAGTCCAGCAACACACAGACACAGAGACAGGGAGTAGTGCGGGTGTGATGGATGAAATGGGCAGTGTGTGTGGGTTCGGGTGAGAATTATATAGAAATGGAGGGAAAGCTGCTCAAAGAATTGAACGGCCCAGATTTGATCTCCAGATTAGATCAAGGGCTGAGATTAGATCTGGGGTTTTCAATCCAAAGGCTGAAATTTAAAGCTGATTCAAATGTTTAATAATCCAATAGTGGATCTGATCCAATCTAGCCAATGGGTGAGTGACACTTGTCACTCACCAGGTGTCCTCCAATCAGATTTCTTGAATTTAATATTCGACACGAAAACCGAGACACGAACTTCCCGAATTCACGTTTCTGACCATAACTTCCTCGTACGAAGTCCGATTTCGGCGTGCCGCCTGTCTACGGACTCAGGACGTCGAGGCCTACCCAACGGTCCTTGAGTCAACCGAAAATTAGTTGTCAAAAGAAAAGTCAACATTTTCCCCCCGAGAGTCCAAATTACGGTAATGCCCCTGAACTTCCGATAGTCATAACTTTTACCCTGATCGTCCGAATTGGACGTGCCACCTGTCTATGAACTCGTGACGTCCCGAACTACGTCACGGTCATAGGTTAAAGTCCATTTAGTTCATCAATCAAAAAGTCAACATTTGACCATACCATTCACAGGGGTAAAATCGTCAAATCACACATTAAATTACAATATGGAAATCCTCGAATTTCCGGGGTGTTACATTCTATATATTATCTCTTAACCGTATCCGTAGATCGAAACCCATAAGACTCACTAGAGTCATCCACATGGTCATCCACGACCTTCGCCGCTCGTCGCAGCACAAGTTCTCATTTAAAGTTCACCTTCCGGTCCATCAATCATAAATTAGGGTTCCAAAATCACACCCTAGGGTTCCACCGAACCCAACTACCTTCCACAACGTGACCGACTCCGCGGTCTTGACATCGCATAGACGTCAAATCCAATCCAATCGTCAACTCAACGTGGGTTCCATCGTGGGTTCCACCACGAAGGTCATCGGCTAACTCCGATGCACCAACACCCCGTACACTAGCCAACACTACCAGGGTCCATAATTTAGACCATTACTCAACTGAGTTTCGTATTTCCAATACATTATTCAAATGGGGTTCCCTGAACCCAGCTGTGCCCAATAGCACAACAATCCATCACCACATGACCGAACCGACGGTCCTCACATTACCAGTTAATCACAAACAACCCCACCTGGGTCGAATCACATTAATGCACGACATATCAGGCCAAACGTACTCTATCCACTATTCAAACCCAAAACTATCTATCAGGTTGACAACGGAACCGTAGCCCAAAGAGACATCACACCCTCGACCTTCGCGCACAAGAGAGCAAAACCTGCTCTGATACCACTTGACACGACCCATCCCAATCCCCCCGGGATTACCATGGAATGTGTCATGCTCCCGTCTGACAAGAGGTGTCAGACAAGGGATAACCTGTTGCCACTGCCCAACCGGGCTTCCAAAGTGCGTAAGGATCGATGGAGGAGGTATGCGATGCTCAAGTCTCTGCTGCAGTCGCATCCGGAATCAACCTGAAGGGCATTAAAAACAAAAGCTGTGAGTTGACGAAAATAAACAAGTCTGTTTAAAACATTTATAAGAAATTTATGCCCCTCAGTAAAATCATATGCATGCACCATCATTTAAAATCATATATCATATAATATGAACCATAAACATAATTTTAGCCACTACACCATACACTCCAATCCGACATCCCTGATGTCTGACGTCCCTGACGTCTAATAAGGTCACAATCACAAGGCTACGCGTGCCACTCGGGTCTCAATTTCCGAGTTCAATCCCCGAACCCCGTTCGGTTACAGCATCCCCGATGCTTAGTGTCATAGACACTGGATGTTCTAGACGTCCGTGACCTCTCCGGGGTACCTCATCCGGAGGAGACAGTATCATATGGAAGGATCTATACAGTGCAGTACCAAATAAATTTTATTGATATCCACATGCAAAGCATATATATATATATATATATACATAGATAAAATCCAAACCAATCTTTAAGTTTCATCAGACGGGTCTCAAGCCCAAATACCGTGAAACGTGCCATAACCATAATTTCCATATCATCAAACCGTTATTTGTTTTTAGCATGTGAATATATATAAAATGTAAACCAGAAAACATTTATTCAATTCCATTTTAGGGTCCCCGACCCACAATCACATGTAGAAATCAACTGGGCCCCTGGCCCGATTTCATAAGTTAACTGGGCCCCTGGCCCGATTCACAAGTTAACTGGGCCCCTGGCCCGATTCCCAAGTTAACTGGGCCCCTGGCCCGATTTTACTTTATCAAGTCCGTAACCGTTTCATGAAATCATATCCAACCACATTTATGGAAATCGGTACAAATCCAGAAAACCTCGGTTTACGTGCAAATACGTAAATCACCTCGAAATGCGTGAAATCATTTAAATTCACCGATATCCAAAGTAAATCATTTAATTATAATTATAACAATCATGAAACAGTTATGCATGCATCGAATTTATAAAACCAATGTCCACTTACAGACCGTTTAACCGAGCACCTTGATACGCGTGCCATAGGCCTTCGCGGGCCACACCACTATCACCGGGACTCCCAATCCTGTTCAAATCACATCAGAGGATTACTAACCTCATCATTAACATCCTATTCAAGTCCTGTAATTTTTTCAAATTTTTAAACTGGATTTAAAACCTTCGGACATCCCGAATAATATCGAAACGGGATCCGAATGACACGAAACCAATGCCAAAATGTTCGTTACATTGTATAGGACAAAAGTCATGTTGACCTCACCTCGAGATTCGTGCCCACGCGCCGTCACGCGCCGCCGTGAGTGGCTGCGCGTGAAAGCCACGCGCCTGCTACAGTGACTGCTACAGTCACCACCTTCACCTGTATGTCTGGTAAACGGGTCTGATTACCCGCGATCTGACCCGGCAAGATAACCCTCAATTCGACCTTGATTCCATCCGTTTTTTATCCTAAAACAAACATTAACCAATTAATTCTAGTTTTGTGTCAATGATTAAGCTCGACATGGAGTAAATCGACCAATCCAAGTCCGAACAGCCAAACGGGTCGATGATATCAACTCACCCAACTCAAGTCCATTGTCAAATTAACTTCACAGGAAGCTTATTAGGATTAACACGAACCAATTCGAATGATTAATTGAACACGAAGTTACCTCAATCACCACGACTCAAGGTTGGATTTTCCGGCCGTCCACCTCGTCTGTCCACGACCCTAGGAGCCTCAAAGCTTGCCCCAAATGATCTGGATCGACTCGTGGAGGTTCCAGGAAGCTCATTCAATCATCAATAAGTCATGGGCTGGCCTAAAACTAGAAGTTCGAATTTGAACTTCACAAAAACCAGTTTCGGGTTTTTGAGCATTCCTCCACCATTTCCACTCCATTCCTTTCATTCTCAATCTTAGAGTCAACCTCTCGACTCACTCTCAATTCTAACAATCCAAATCAGCCATTAAAAGCATCCCAAAGTGCCACTCAGTCCACTGTGTAAAGTCCCCTGCACTGACCCGAAAACATAATAAAATGGTGCCCATGTTCTTGTGATCGATTGCCAGCACAATTACATGTGCAATCACACCTCAAACTGTCCCAATTCAGTCATTTAATTGATAAACAATCCATGGGATCGTTCGCACAAACATCCCATTTCACGGCTGTTTCAATCAAACAGTACCCCCGTGAAAATTACCATTCTGCCCCTGTGCATAAAATTACCAAAATGCCCCTCACGCATCCTGACCCGTAACTCGGTCATACGGACTCCGATTGATGCGTGCCGCCTGTCTACGGACTCAGAGCATCGAGACCTTCCTAACGATCCTCGGTCCTTGGCCATCGGACCTCCCGATCAAAAAGTCAACATTTCCCCTTATTTCGTTCGAATTACGAAAATGCCCTTGAACTTCCGTACATCATAACTTTCACCACGAACGTCGGAATCGAACGTACCACCTGTCTATGAACTCGTAACGTCCCGAACTACGTCACGGTCACCGGTTAAAGTCCATTTGACCATTTGAATTAAAAGTCAACGTTTTGCCCACGCCTAGGGGCAAAACGGTCATTTTGCACAATTCGTCCGAAATCACTCAACTAATCCCAGATTAGTAAATCATAATTAAATATTATTAAATCCCGATACTCGGGACGGGTCGTTACAGTTTGGGAGTGCACAACTATGTGTTGTATAGTTTGGTGGCTATGTGGTTAGATTTGGATCGTGGGAAATTCGGTTTATATCCCCTTTACTGTTCTCCGAATGCATACTAGATATTATTTTGAAATATCTATGTCGTGTATTTGGAGAACTGTAGGGTGATGCTACCAAAATTTTCCTTGGTCTAAAATTCGTCTCGTAGGTCACAAACTATACAACACAGAACGTTCACTCTCGAATGGGATAAGGCCAAATCATCGGAGGTATAAAGGAGACGAGCGGGTTTTGGATGGGATAGAGTCTCAAACATTATAATTATCTACTAATATTGATTCTATTTTGTGGAATTAGGCACAATGGATAGAGGCTGGATGCAAATGTTGGATTGATCTCTAATCAGTATTTGGATGAGATTGACAGCTTCATCGCTTTTGCACGTACTCACTGTAGTGATGCAATGCGCATATTATGTCCGTGTAGTAAATGTAACAACTGTTGTTGGATGTCGCTAAGTGATGTTCATTTGCATTTTGGACAGAACGCGATCGTACCTAACTACACTAATTGGATTTATCAAGGTGAACCGAATTTTACTACATCGACATCTTCAGTTTACGGTGAATCGAATTTTACTCTTGCGTATTAGTAATACTTGTTTTCCTAATGTGCAGGTAAAATCAAAGGCTAACAAGGCGAATCGGGCAGAGAAGAAATTTGAGCACCACGGGGGATCGCGCTCCTTGTTGCCTCGACATGAGGCACGGTGTGCGGCGGGGTCCCTATTCCCGGAGGTAGAGGCATGAGGGAGGTTCATGTTGGGCAAGGTAATGAGGTAGCTGACGCTATTCACGTAAATTCAATATTTGCAGTTATTAAATATTTTATTATTTTTAATTACGTAATTTGGTAATTATTGCTTCATTCTACTTTGTAGGCCGCCATGGTGGAGGACGTGAAATATACTCAGGAACAGTTGACCCAGCAACAACCTGAGGTCCCGCTGCAAGACCAACTACTGGATCCCGGGACGTCGATTGGCATCCTGGAGCGTCATCTTGGTTGTAACGACCCGTCTCGAATTCCGGGATTAGATTAGGGACTAATCAAGATTAGTAAGGTTAATCGGTGATTAGTTGAGCGAAATCGGACGAACGATGCAAAATGACCGTTTTGCCCCTAGTTATGGGAAAAATGTTGACTTTTCGTTCAGGCGGTCAAAAGGAATTTGGACGATGACTGTGACGTAGTTCGGGACGTCACGAGTTCATAGACAGGTGGCACGTCCGATTCCGAAGTTCGAGGGAAAAGATATGACGTTCAGGAAGTTCATGGGTATTTTGGTAATTTAGTTAAAACGGGCAAATTTTGACTTTTCGACCAGGAGGTCCGATGGCCGAGGACCGAGGACCGTTACGTAGATCGGGACGATATGAATCCGTAGACAGACGGTACGTCGAATTCAGACGTTCGACGAAGAAGTTACGATTCACGAAAGTTTCGGGACACTATTGCACGTTTTACGAGACGAATGGCTTTTGGCATTATGTGGGCCTCAGATATTTAATTCCTGCCCAATGGATGAGTGACAAGTGTCACTCATCCATAGGCCATCCTTATACATACATGCATCGACCATCTTCTTTGTTTTCTCAAACCTAACCTGATCTCACCTAAAAACCCACCCCAAAACCATTCCAATCCTTGTTTCTGATTTGAAAGGGAGAAACTGGGTGAGAGGAGGACTAAACGACAATGGCAGGACGGCCAGCAGTCGTGGACGGCAGAGGAAGGCCACGACAGAGGTAACCCGAGACCCTCCTTTGTAATTTCAAATTTCATTTTATTGATTTGGACGTTAGGGGCTGTATTAGATGGTTGGATAGTGTCTAATAGGGTTGTAGGATGGTATAGGGAAAGTTTGGACGGTGGATGGTGGCCAGAACCTCAGGTAACCCGATAAACACCCATTTCCATTTAAATGTCAATTTCAAGTTTGGAAGACTTAGATTATTTTATGTGGATTGAGAAGTGATGTTAGGGTTAGTATAATCTTTAAGGGAGGGATTTTTAAGGTGGAAGACGGCAGGACGGCCCAGGGAACTGATCAAAAAATTTGGGTCGTGGAAGGAAACTTGAATGGGTCGGTTTTGGTTGTTGTTCTTAGTGTTCTTTACATAGGAAGGTCCCTAGGATTTAGGTAGGAAGGATGGGATTAAAAAGGGATTGAAACGGACTGAAAATGGGGGGAAAACCATTGGACCGGTCACGTCGGTCCGGTTCAGTTCGAACCAGGTGGACCGGCTGGTTCGCCTGAGGAAGAGGGAGATGAACAGTGGCAAGTGTAGGCACGTGGCCCACTTTCTGGGGATGGTTCCAACATGTGAAATCATCTATTCAATGTAACGAACATTTTGGGACTGGTTTCGTGTCGATCGGACATCGTTTCGATAGATTTCGGAGTGTCCGAAGGTTTAGGATCGAGATTAAAAATAGTTCAAAATTCGGAAAAATTACGGGGCTTTAGTGAGAGGTTAATTAAGTAGTTAGTAACCCTCTATTATAAATTGGATAGGTTTGGGAATCCCGGTGACGACGATTGACTCTAGAGAGCCGTATGGCACGTGTATCGATGCGGCAGCTCGGACGGTCTGTGAGTGGACCTTGTTTTCTAAATTGGTGCATGCATAAATGTTCATTGACAGGACCCGCCCCGTTTTCCCCCTAGGGATCACTGGGGAAGCCTGCTCTCATCTGACAAGTAAACCAAAAATACCACAAACACCCTTCCAAGGGTTTTATTACACAAATACCCCTATTGCGGGTTCTAGATACACACCGGTGTGTTTTATAATACAACATGTCAGACAAGGGAAATGATCATTATGTTTGTACTAATACAAACTAAAGATAAAACCTACCCCTCAGGGGGGTGTGAACGCAACGGTGATCTTTATGCCTCGGCCCCGGAGTAGATGCCCTCCTTGGTTTCCTCTCCTAAAGGGTCATGAAAACATTCAAAGTGTGAGTGGACCAAAAATAAAACATTTATAAATTCATTTAGAACATTTGACCCTTCATTTTTGTAAACATGCATGCATTTAGTAGAAAACATATAAATACGATCTATTAGTAAAAACATGTAACATTTCTATACATATACATATACCTATATAAAAATACATCTGGGCACATATAGCATCAATTCCAAAGTAACTATGTATCCACAATCCCTTCCTCGACATCGAAAGCAAGTTCGACGCCAACTCGGGGCACACAACCCCTAGGGAACAAATCCCCGAAAATGGTCATGATTCATATCTAAAAGGCATGCATACCACTCGGGGTCTCACTCGGAGTCTACTCCCAGGAATTCTCCATCTGGGAGGTTCTATCTCTGAACCTAGTCCGAGCTCTCTCCCGGATTCCGGAATCGGGTCCGGAACCACTACAATCTCCCACTCCTGGAACGGGGTCCCTATGGGGACACCCATTCTGGTCAGTGGATCGTGACCCTCCAGGTCGACGTCTGGAGGAGACCAATCCGCATGCTGGAAAGGTATATACATATACGTAAGAAAACCTTTGCAAAACCATCTTTTCAAATCATGTCAAACATTTACCCAGAATTCATTATAAATCAAATCTTTAGGTCAAAAGTCTCAAATCATCAATACTTTCATTAGTTCACAATTTATCTGTGCATTTCTTGAAATCCGTAATCCAATTCTCAAATCCCAATATCATAAAACATTTAGCATAAAACAATTTAGAAAACAAGTAAAACAGTTATGCATGCATTCAGTTATGAAATCAATGGTCCACTCACAGCTAGTTCTTGCAGCGCTAACGAACCATTTACACCTGTCCTAAAGCTAATAACAACGTCCGAACCTGCCCAAACATACTTAAGGGTCACTAATTGACCCTACTAGGTCTTTCATCCAAACTTAGAACGAAACCAGCCCAGGAACGCGCTCTGAACACGCTTCCCGAGGATAATTTCCTCAATTTGGTCCACCGCCATTGGATTCGTATCGTCGAAACCTTGAAAATGGTACCGGCCCCATAAAAAAGTACTGTTCTCACGTGCCCCCACGCGCCTGGTCAACGCACGGTCAACTGCTACAGTAATGCTGACGTCAGTGTGACGTCATCCTCTGACATGTGTCAGACAACACGTGTCAGTCCCTGATTGGTCCCTACTCTAACATCTCTGAAAAGATGACGTCATCATGCTATCAGAACAGTGTCAGAATGATGACGTCATCATCGGTGGATTCCTACCGAAGACCCAGACCACGGTTCGGTTGGCCTGCGCCGAAGTCCTGCGGAGCTGCTCGGTTGGACCCTACCGAAGACCCAGTGGCGGAGCCGCCGTGACCCACCCCCATGGCCTGCCCAGAAAACCTTCCTCCGGCCACCATTTTCATCGCGGTTTGGCCCTAACAACTCGCCTAAACCTACTCTAAAGGTCTAAAATCATCAAAACTTGAAGAAGGGTCGAAATCATTACCTTTAGCTCGAAGAAGAACCAACCCAGTTTCCCGGCTTCCTCTCCGTCGCGTCAGGCTGTGTTAGCTTCGAACCAGCCCATCGTGAGGTCCAGTCAGGCGTCCTGGCGTCTCTGTGTTCTCCCTTGAGCTCGAGCCTGAAGGTAAGTGAGGTGGGTTGCACGATCGATGTCCCTGTGTGCGTTGGCCCGTCATGATTTTTGGGTGGTCGGGATGGTTGCTGGTGGCTGTAGGCGGATGGGACGGACGACGGCAAGAATGGTGATGATGAAAATGATGTTCAGTGAGGATGATGGATCGATCTGGGCTGAGAGAAAATGAAAGGGGAAGGAGGAATTGTTTGGTTGTGCACATAGGGGTTTCACGGCAAAGAGAAAACAAGGAGATTCATGCACCCAATTATTTGGGCTTTTGGGCCAGTTAGATGAGTGACATTTGTCACTCATCTGATTGGTTCAAGAGTCCAAGTTGACCAGTCAATTCAGTTTACCTGTCCAGTTTCTCGAAAAACGTAGTAGTACTCCGTAAAGTCTGTGACCCATAACTTTCACTCCGGGCCTCCAAATTTGGCATGCCACCTGTCTACGAATTCAGGGCGGCCTGATCTACGAAATGGTCAAAGGTTCAAGGTCATACAACATTCCGGATCAAAAGTCAACATTTTACCTTGACCAAGGGCAAAATGATCATTTTATATATAATTTCCATTTAATTAAATAATAATAAAATCCGAGTCGTTACATTCATTATATGTTTTAATACTTGTTTTGTGATGCCATGAGTGCATTTGTGTGTGGTTACGTATTGGCACGCATTTCGAGGTTTCGACATTATATGGTGCCTATACAGGTTTATGTTTCTTCGTTGATTTAAATGAAATGGTTTTGGGTTTCAAAAGGATAAACTCGAGCATGAGACCCATTTTTTTTTGTCTAGGGCATGTAGCCCTATTGGTGACCTACGGGTCTGAATCGTGGTCGCGGCGAGTGTTTTGTGTACGACGACGGACGATACGACACTCGCCTCCAGACTGGGATATGTTCCTTTCGGAGAGGTGACGATGCACAATCTGTGGTCGGGCAGCCGATAGAGGCTCGACTTCGGAGTGCTGACGATTCAAGATATCGATTGGTGATGAGTGCACCATGATCTATAGGTGGTAACGTCAGTTGATATGTTCACGGTGACATACCGGGATTGAGAGCGATCCTGGACGGATGGTTGCACGCATCACTACGATCGGAGTCTTGACTGACCCTGAGATATCAGGCACGATGCCTAGTTACTTTACGTTTATGTTTTCGGGTTGGGGTCCCTAAATGGATTTCCAGGTTCATGACGGTTTATGGGAACCGGCATGAACCCTTGAAAGGGTTTTATGGATCATGACGGTTTATAGGAACCGGCATGAACCCTTGAAAGGTTTTTATGGTTCATGACGGTTTACGGGGACCGGGCATGAATCCTTTGAAAGGTTTTAAGGATGTTTTCTATATATATATATATATATTCATATACCTTCCTTTATTTGGATTTGTCTCCTCCGGGGAGAGTCGTTGGCTTGGATGGACCCCGGAGTAGTCACGGAGCACTAACTGAGTGGAGTCGCCCCCATTGGGTACCTTACTCTCAGGAGGGCTTGGATTATAACTTCATGGAGGGTCATTGATCTACATACATTGACCTGGGTGGACCCTGAGAGACTTGGGCTTGAGACCCCGGGTAGTACACGCGTAGCTTTGGAAACCGTGACAGGATTTGGTTGTGTGATTTATATGTATATATGCTATATGATATGTGATGTGTACAGGTTTTGGGCTGAGTCCCTTATGGATTTGGGCAGTGGCCCGTATTATTGGTTTCGATTATGGTTTTGGGCTTAGTTCCCATATATGGTTCTTTTGGTTAAATGGTTTTCGAATGTATGCAGGCTTTTTAGTGAAGGGTACAAATGTCTTTATTAAAATATTTTATTAAATGATTGTTTTGTCCACTCACAGCTTTTAATGTTTTGACTGCCCTTCAGGTTGACAGCGGATGCGGGCTGTAGCAGAGACCGAGATATCATATACCTGCTCCGGATCCTGGCGCACTCTGAAGCCCGAGAGGGCTAAGGTTGGAATTTCTCTTGTCTGACACTTCGTGTCAAACGGGATCAGGGTTGTTGACAGGACCCGCCCCGATCCCACAGGGACCACAAGGGGACGTGCCCTGCTCCCGTCTGACACCCAATAATTCATACCAATTTTAACCTCAAAACATTTAAAAGCATAAATAACCAAATTAAGGTCATACAGAAAATCCGAATTAAACGAATGTCAGACAAGGGATATAATCCAAAATTACAAATTTGCGAGCACGACTCTAAAGTAATCCTGCGGGTACACCGCCCAGCAGGGGTTCAGGTACGCAGAAGTAGATCTATGCCTCAGCCTCTGGTTCCTCCTCTACCTCAGTTTCCCGACCTGGAGGGGTTATCAAAACAGTAAGGGTGAGTGGACCGAAACACAAGTTTATGAAATCGTTTGATAAGTAAAACATATAATTTACCCCTCCGTTTTCCAAATATGCGTGCACCATAATTCCAAAATCATAAACCATATAATATGAACCATAAGGCATATAGCAAAACCATAACCATAATTTTAGTTGCTGCACTATACACTCCAATCCCGACATCCCTGATGTCTGACGTCCCTGACGTCCAATAGGTCACAATCACAAGGCTACGCGTGCCACTCGGGTCTCAATTTCCGAGTTCAATCCCCGAACCCCGTTCGGGTACAGCATCCCCGATGCTTAGCGTCATAGACGCTGGACGTACTAGACGTCCGTGACCTCTCCGGGGTACCTCATCCGGAGGAGACAATATAATATGGAAGGATTTATACAGTGCAGTAACAAATACATTTTATTGATATCCACATGCAAACATATATATACATAGGTAGAATCCGAACCAATCATTCAGTTTCATCGGACGGGTCTCAAGCCCAAATACCGTGAAACGTGCCATAACCATATTTTTCATATCATCAAAACCATCATTGTTTTAGCATGTGAATAAGTATAATAAAACCAGAAAACATTTATGCACACAAGGGTTTAAGAAAATGGCCCACTCACAGTACAATCCTGCTAGAAACCGAACGTATACCCTCGTCCTGGTACAAATGTACAATCCCTGTCAAATCCAAGTATTCGTAAAGGTCAAATTAAACCCCCAACATTCAACCATGAAAGCCTAGGTCGAAACCGACCCGGGAAAGCCGCCCGAACGCGCTTCCCAAGGCAATAAACCTTATTTTGACCAACTTAATGATCTCCGATCGACCCGAAACCACCGCCATTGGATCCGGATCGTCGAAACCTAAAGAATGGTGGTGGTCCCACCAGAAACACTGTTCACACGCGCCCCCACGCGCCGGTCAACGCGGCGGTCAACGCAGGAACAGTTCCTGCTGACGTCATCGCTGACGTCACTGCTGACGTCAGCATGACGTCATGCTGACGTCATCTGACAGCTGGCAGGTCTGACATGTCAGACTCTGACAGGTGCCACGTGTCACCATCTGATTGGTCCACCTCACTGATCTGTCAGACCACGTGTCAGATCTGACATGTGCCACGTGTCAGCACGGCACTGGTCCACGTCACTGACATGTCAGTGACACGTGGCAGTCCCTGACTGGTCCACGTCACTGACATGTCAGTGCTGACTGTGCACTGACATGTGACACGTGTCGGCTCACGGTTGGTCCACGTCATCTGACAGACTGACAGGGTGCCACGTCAGCACCACTGTCATCAGACGGGTTGACCCGTTTTCCTGCAACTCGGGTCGATCAGACCCGCGATCGAGACCCGGTTGCCATTCCACCATTTCTGGGTCATTTTCAGTCCTTTAAATTCCTAAGTACTCGTCTTAGTTCCAGAAAGTGTTCTATGGAATCAAAAACAAGAGAACAACATTAGATCCTTACCTGCAACCAAAACCCGAAGCTTCAGATTTTCCGGTTATCCTCCCCGTCAATTCCGGCCACCTCGAGCCTTGAAGTCAAGCCTACAGGTCTGTTTCAGTCCCTAGGTCTCATGAGAAGCAAGAAAAGGGAACAAAACTCGACTACACGTTGACTTCCAAATTTTGAAAGTACAGAGCTCACGGGTTACTCACCTGCCGTGAACCACCGTGCCTCCACCGCCGTTCCTGCCGCCCTCCCGTCGTCTCTCAGTCCTAGTCACACTCACACGCACACAGAGGAAGGTTGTAATGCGGAGGTGTGAGGGTTGAAATGGGCAGAAGGTGGGTGTCGGGTAGAAGAATATATAGAGATGGAGGGAAAATAATGGACGGCCCAGATTTGATCTCCAGATTAGATCAAGGGCTGAGATTAGATCTGGAGGTTTTTAATCCAAAGGCTGAAATTTAAAGCTGGTACAATTGTTTAATTAATCCAATAGTGGATCAGATCCAATCTAGCCAATGGGTGAGTGACACTTGTCACTCACCAGGTGTCCTCCAATCAGATTTCCTGAATTTAATATTCGACACGGAAACCGAGACACGAACTCCCCGAATTCACGTTTCTGACCATAACTTCCTCGTACGAAGTCCGATTTCGGCGTGCCGCCTGTCTACGGACTCAGGACGTCGAGGCCTACCCAACGGTCCTTGAGTCAACTGAAAATTAGTTGTCAAAAGAAAAGTCAACATTTTCCCCCGGAAGTCCAAATTACGGTAATGCCCCTGAACTTCCGATAGCCATAACTTTTTCCCTGTTCGTCCGAATTGGACGTGCCACCTGTCTATGAACTCGTGACGTCCCGAACTACGTCACGGTCATAGGTCAAAGTCCATTTAGTTCATCAATCAAAAAGTCAACAATTTGACCATGCCATTCACAGGGGTAAAATCGTCAAATCACACAATAAATTACAATATGGAAATCCTCGAATTTCCGGGGTGTTACAGTTGTCCCGCGTTAATCCCGGGGGGGGGGGGGGGGGGTGTGGTTGGGGATTGGGGACGCTTCCTGACATTGGTCGACGACCCGGGAAAGTTGTCCGGGGCACGGGAGCGGGGCTCTTTCGAGACATCTCGAGCCGATCTTCGAGTTCGTCTTGGGGAGTCAATCCTGAGGAGGTCACTCAACTGCGGGGCAACTTAGAGGCCCTTCAAGCCGAAAATACAGAGCTTAAGGCTGGACATGCGCGCCTCGATGCCCAATAGGCAGTTATGCAGGCACAACTTGTTATGCTATTCACCCAAATGGGTCAGCGTATGCCTGATGTCAATGACACACCCTCCCAGTTGGATCCTAGTCAGTAGCCGGCCTAGGATGATACTCACTCACCACCGAACAATTAGAACTTTATTAGGTTTTTTTTATTATGTAAAATTATTACATTTATTTTATATATATTAGATTTAATTTTCTTTTAATTATAATTTTTTTCCTGTTTTAATATTATTTCCATTTATTTATATATATAATTATTCAAATATTAAAATAATTAATAAAAAAAAATTAAACGCTAGCCCGGTGGATATGTCTACCGGGCAAAGATCCAATAATAAAGCTTGTCTGGCGCACCTCCGTCGGGCCAGATAGTCTTGCCCAGCGCACCTCTGCCGGGCAAACATTGCGTGCCTGATCGCTATCGTGTTTTTCGACTACGTTGCTCGGAGAATACTGCGTCGGGCAACAAACGTTGACTAGCGTTTAGCTCGGCGGATCATCGTCATCTGTCGGGCTAAATTTTTACCTGAAGAGGCATGCTCGATGCAATTGGTCCGACGAAACTGCGCCAGGCAAAGGTTAACTCGATGCATAGTGAGTTTGATACGGCGGAGCCCCTCCGTTGGACAAATACTATTTTGTTGTAGTGAGATCTTGTCTTCCCTCAATTCCTGTGTAAGGGTCATGAAGTGACGGAGAGTCTCGTAACTAAGATTAAAGTGGAGACACGTGGTATGTGTCCATACATAGCGCCATGCCTTACAAACGCTGCTCCTAGCTACTGCTTCCTTTAGCGGCAATCGACGCCATATCTCGCCAAAAATTTCATCCGGTAATTCACTTCCTCGGTTCGTCATCATTTTATCGTACTCATCATCTTACAAATTAAGAACAAAATTAACGTATATATATATACATACATATAAGAATATAAGCTAGCATGATCGTGGGCACCTTGTGATCCTAGTTTACTACCAATTATCTAAAGAATGTTAGATAATTTTTTACGTATGTCTTGTTTTAATTAAATATTCTAATGTGTATATAATAATATAATAAGGACTTTTCTCAACAAAAAAAGTATTACTATTGCTTTCCTATTTTTTTCCTACCAATAATCTTCGGCCTTTTGTTTGTATATATATTCCTTCCGTAAAAAAAATTCAATAAATATAGAAAAAATTCAATAAAACATCTCTTTCAACAAAAAATAAAAAATAAATAAAGAAAAAAATGCATCTCTAAATCCTAGAGAGGTTACAGAAAAATAAAAGAAGCCACACAAAAAGAAACGGTAAACTAAATTTGTAAGAAACCACAAAATAAGAGAGAAAAGAGTGTAAATATTTCCGGGAAGCCGAAGCACTTTGGACGCGAACCGTGCGAATGGTAAGAGCACGGCGGAGTCCCATAGTGCGGCCACCGTCCGGTGCCTGAAGATGTACAGCACAAAGCCGAAGCGTGACCGCAAAGGAAAGGTATCGTACAACGAGTTTCAGTATAAGGAGTTGCCCAACACTCGAATCCAACCAGATAGACGCTGGTTTGGTACGTACACAATATTATATATATATACATACAATTGGTTTGGCACCTAGTTTCTGAAAACCCCAAGAATTCCAGTAGATTGATTAAGGAAAGAGCAACAGAGAGAAGTAGAGAGCTTTTGAGAGGGAGAAAAACGATTGAACTGCTTGTATTAGTTGAAAATACAAAACTGTACAAGACTAACACTTTATACCTTAGCTGTACAGGAAAGTAACTGAACCTCTAATCTTGATGCACGTGGCAGAGATCTATAGCTCAATGACAGCTCACTTAACAACCTTACTAACCAACTAATTAATTGAATTGATGACTATAGACCTGATTAGCTGCTTAACTAATTGGATTGATGACTTCAGTCCAATTCTTCAATTTTCGGTCTTCTCATCAGAACACCCGCCCTCAGCTTAATGGGGGGAACACAACAGCAAGCTGTTGCAGAAGAAGGTATGTTGTGGTGAACAAAGACCCTTGGTGAATAAGTCTGCCGGTTAAAGCTTTGAAGTAACAAACCGCAATGCAATAGAACCATCTTTTACCTTCTCTCGAGTAAAATGGACATCAACTTCAATGTGCTTCAATTTGGAATGATGAACAGGATTGGTGGCAAGAGCTAAGGCAGAGATGTTATCACAATGAAGTGAGGGAACTTCAGAAAGTTCAAGCTGAAGATCCTTGAACACATGTCTTAGCCACTGAAGTTCAGAGGTTGTATCTGCCATGGCTTTGTACTCAGCTTCTGTGGAAGATCTGCTGACACAATGCTGCTTCTTACTACACCAAGAAATGGGAGATTGGTTGAGAAGAATGACAAAACCCGATGTGGACCTTCTGTCATTAGGATCTACTACTCAATCGGCATCAGAGAAAGCATGAAGATGAAGTCCTGATGAAGATCTGCTGTTAGTTGAGGCAGAAGCAAATTTCAGAAGGATACCATGATCAATACATACCTCATAATCCTTTTTTGCAGCAGTTAAGTGCTGATGAGTAGGATGTTGCAGGAACTGACAGACTGTATTTACACTATAAGTAATATCTGGTCGGGTGAATGTAAGATATTGTAGACATCCTACCAAGCTCCTGAAATAAGAGCTCTCTTCCTCAGACAGCCACTGTCCTTCCTTGAGCAGTTTAACACCAACTTGACTGGGAGTAGGATGGGTGTTGCATCCTATCATACCAGCCTTGGCTACTACATCCCATGCATATTTCGACTGAGAGACAAACAAATCACCATTAGCCATGTACCTGATTTCCAGCCCCAGAAAATAGTGCAAAGCACCAAGATCAGTCATTTCGAACTCCTGTTGTAGGGCAGTTTTAATATGTTGAACCATGATAGAATCATTACCAATAATGATTATATCATCCACATATAGTAACAGGTAAACCAGAGAGCCAGATGTACTCTTAATAAACAAACTAGGGTCAGCATAAGAGGTATAGAAGCCTAGAGTAGGAAGAAAACTAGTGAATCTCTCATTCCAGACCCTAGGTGCTTGTTTCAATCCATACAAGGATTTGGCAAGCTTGCACACATAATCTGGGTGATCAGGATCAGTAAAACCTCCAGGTTGTGTCATATAGACCTCTTCTTGTAAGTGACCATGCATGGAGGCATTCTTTACATCTAACTGATGTAATTTCCAGCCAAAATGAGCAGCTATGCCTAACATCAATCGAACAATAGTGTGACGTACCACAGGAGAGAAGGTTTCATCATAGTCTATACCTTGAGCTTGACTAAAACCTCTAGCAACCAAACGGACTTTATGCCTAGAAATTGAACCATCAACATTCTTCTTAATCCTGAAAATCCATTTGCAATTGACAATATACGATTAGGTGGAAGGGGCACTAGACTCCAAGTATTTTGTGACTTTAAAGCCTGCATTTCACTGTCCATGGTTGCTTTCCATTATGAACATTGCAATGCAGCTTTGTAAGAATGAGGTTCAGTGACACTAGGATCAATAAAAGGCTGGGAATGCACAGCTAGTAGGCACTTGGGTTGAGAGATGCCTCTTTTGGACCTAGTGAGCATAGGATGATCATTCTGAGTAACAGTGGGAAGACCATCTACTGGATGTAATATGTTGGCCTCAGAGATAGGATTGAACTGGTTTCTTGTATGTGTGGCATCAAAAAGAATTGAAACACCCTTCCCAGAAGTAGTGTTGACAGAGACAGTTCCTGAAGTATCCCCAAATTGAATTGTAGTATGATTGTCTGGGGAAAAAGCAGTAAGATCTACTGAGATAGTGGGACCATGACTGCTAGAGGAAGAAGGAAGAGCAATAGTGGATGCAATACAAGGGGTAGAATCAACAGGACTAGGGATAGAGTTGACAGAATTGTTCTTACTGTTATGCTGAGAGGAACAATGTAAAGGTGCATCAGAGAGCAAGTTTGAAGGTGATGGTACCTGTAAGGAGTCATCAGCTGGTGATTCAGCTTCTGGGATAATCACTGGGACAGATGCACGACCTTGTAAAGAATTTGCAGTAGAGTTTGATCCTGGAACAGGTGCAAGATCTTGCAAGGAGTCATCAGTTGATGATTCAACTTCTGGAGTAGTCACTGGAACATATACATGATCTTGTAAAGAAGCTACAGTAGAGTTTGATCCTGGAACAGGTGCAAGATCCTATAGGGAATCTGTAGTAGAGGTTGATCCTTCTGAGACAAGTGCAGAATCCTGGATGAAATCTACAGTAGATGGTGAGATTTCTGGAACAGACATAGATTCTTGTGTATTGGCTGTAACTGGGACAATTACTTGAGATGAAGAACAAAGATTTTGAGAAGCAGAAGAAATAACAGAAGAACTAAGACATGATGAATCATGTACTGATTGTGCCTGAGCAAAAGGAAAACAGTACTCATCAAAAAGAACATGTCTGGATATTACAAATCTTCCTGAGCCCTTATGATAGCATATGAACCCCTTATAGCCTAGAGCAAAACCAATGAAAACACACTGATCTGACTTGGCCATAAGCTTGTTGGTATTATATTGAGTCAACAAAGGATAACAGGCACATCCAAATACTTTAAGAGCATCAAAGGCTGGAACTTTCTGATATAACCTCTCATATGGTGACTGCATTTCCAGAGTTGTTGTAGGCATCCTGTTGATCAAAAATATTGCTAAAGCACATGCATGATACCAAAAATAATCTGGTAAGGAAGCTTGCTTAAGCATGGTGACTGCAGTTTCCTTAACATGCATGTTCTTCCTCTCAGCAACTCCATTTTACTGAGGGGTGTAGGGACAAGAAATATGATGAAGAACACCCTTCTCATTCAGAAATTCCCTGAATTTGATACTCATGAATTCTCCACCACTACCAGACCTTAAGCATTTCACAGAGGTTTGAAACTGATTCAACACATAAGCATAAAATGTTCTAAAATGCCCAAAAACTTCACTTTTATTGATCATGGGGAACATCCATGTATACCTTGTACAATCATCAATGAAAAGTACAAAATACCTAAAAACTTCTATGGATGATTGAGGAGCAAGTCCCCAAACATCAGAATGGATCAGGGAAAAAGGATCACTAGACCTGGATGTGGATATTGGAAAGGAAAGTTTAGTAAACTTGCCTGCTATACAGGCTTGGCAAAGAGGAGAACTTGTACAAGACTTATTCCTATCAACTAAGCAGACTTTCTGTAACATAGCTTGAGTAACCTCATTAGATGGATGTCCTAACCTTTGATGCCATAGTGCATGTTGAACCTATTTCCCAACAAAGGCTGAGCACAGTGATGTATCCTTCTTGACAGCATTAATCTCCTTGAGATGAGATTGACCCCATTGACCTCGAATCTGACTCTCAGGTGTAGCAGAAACACAAGGGAGAGGATATAATCCTCCTTTACTCAGTCCCTTGAAGAGAACTTGTCCCTGCACCTTGTCCTGCACAATGCATTCAAATTCATCAAGAATAACTCTTCAATTGTTTTGCTTACACAATTGATGAACAGACAGAAGGTTGGCTTTCAGTTTAGGAATCAATAGAATATTAGATAGGGCCAGTGTTGCTAGTGTAGAGGATCCAGAATGTGTTATGGACAAGGCCTCACCATTGCCAACAGTTACAGAATCTGTTGTGGGATAGAAAGTAACATTATTAAGGAGTTGAATGTCATTGGTTATATGATTTGAAGCTCCAGAGTCTGCAAGCCAATATTTCATAGATGAATTTCCAGGTGAAGGACCAGTAGATGGCAGAGGCATAGACATGTGAGAGCCTGAGGCCATCATGGCAGTTTGACCAGTGAAGGACACTCATGATCCTCATTTGAGTTACCAGATGAATTAGGGTTGTTGGAAAAACCTCCAGATGCACCAAACTGAGGACTGTTGTTGGAAAAACCTCCAGGTGCACCAAACTGAGGACTGATGCTGGAAAAACCACCAAAAGAATTCCCTTGCCCTCCTGGTCTGGTAGAGTTATGATACCCACCATACTGCATTATTTGATTGGGAAAACCAATCAGATGATAGCATTTATCAGCTGTATGATACTTCCTGCCACAATATTGACACTCAACACCACTGTTTATCCCAGAGAACCTGTTTCCAGCACCTCCTCCTTGTGCATTATAGGCTTGTAGAGTGTTTCAGGTTCTAGCATTGTGCCCTGGTTTATTACACAATTGACATGCATTTGATGAATGACCAAAACTGTAACCTCTCCCCACTGCACCAGTGCCCCTGCCCCCAAACCTGCTGCCTCCACTATGACCATTGGCAACAAAGGCTGGAAAATGTTGACTGCCATCCTCAGAGGAAAGGGGAAAACCCATAGGATATGAAGGCATATTAGTGAACTGAGCCTGGGATGATAATGGTGATGAAGACACAATGAGGTTGGGAGGATTGGCAGAACTAGGAGATAGGATGGGAGCAGAAGAGACAGTGGAGGATCCAGTGCCCTCCTGAGTTGTTAAGGAAGTGTTTGCCATTATGGCAGTTAGAGAATGCAGAGGTGTGTAGTGAGAGGCCTGTTCTAAGTCATATTTTGCTGCTTTAAGAAGAGTCTTGAGATTGGTCATAGAACAGGTGGCTTGAGTTCGAATAATTGTCTTAATTGCAGTGAACTCAGGTGGAAGCCCTTCAAGTACTCTGACAACCACATCATCATCATCCAGAACTACTCCCACAGTGGCAAGAGCATCCCTAGCAGTTTTGATCTTTTCCAGGTACACCTCTATTGAATCATGACCCTTCTTTGTTCTTTGAAGATTAGTCTTTAGTTGAAGGATGTTTTGTCTATTTGAGTCAGCAAATTTTGACTTCAGACTGGACCACATAGTTGCAGCAGAAGTGCTTCCTACAGCACAGGACATGGCTCAAGGACTTAATGTTTGTCCTATTAAGTTGATAATGTTTTGATCCTGAGCTTTCCAGTGCACAAAGGCATCATTAAGAATCTTGGTGACACCATCTTCAGCCAAGACAAACTCAGAGGGACCTTTGTTTGTACCATCAACAAAACCAAGCAGGTGCAGTCCTCCCAGAAAGGATTCCATCTAAAATATCCATGTGGAGTAATTAGACTCATCTAGCACAATGTTTGGAAGAAAAATAGGTGTGGACTGAGTGCTAGAACTGGAGCCTGGACTTGCAATATGTGATCTAGACATCTTCTTTAATTGCTATTCAATTTTGAATCTTGTATACTGATGATTTTACCAAAGAAAAAACTAACTCAAGGATTCTACTACACTGAGCACCAGAACTTCAATCAATCAAACAGAAAACTTCTCACTGACAACAATTCTACAACAGTTTTGTTTCTCAGATTTCGACACCTCTTAACATCACCTTCTCAATGACACAAAAAACAACAAAGAACTTCTTGCTGATAACAATTCTTCAACATATATTTTTTCTCAGATTTCAACAACTCTTAACATTCAACATTTCGATGACGATTTGAAAAGAAAACTCAAAATTTGTTGAATCTTTAAGACTGAGTGACCAGACATGAAAGCAACAACAATGAAAGAAGACGCGGAGGAAGGAAAAACTTAGCTCAAGCAATCTAAACCATGTTGCGCAGTCGAAGAGGAGGATGAGCTTGCGATGAGCTTGCCAAGATCAGCGATTGCAGCAAGAAACCTTCAATTAGGTATCAAGGACCGAGCCGGAGCTCTGATACCATGAAAACCTAAAGAATTCCAGTATATTGATTAAGGAAAGAGCAACAGAGAGAAGTAGAGAGCTTTTGAGAGGGAGAAAAACGATTGAACTGCTTGTATTAGTTGAAAATACAAAACTATACAAGACTAACACTTTATACCTTAGCTGTACAGGAAAGTAACTGAACCTCTAATCTTGATGCACGTGGCAGAGATCTATAGTTCAATGACAGCTCACTTAACAACCTTACTAACCAACTAACTAATTGAATTGATGACTATAGACAATTGGATTGATGACTGCAGTCCAATTCTTCAATTTTCGGTCTTCTCATCAGAACAGTTTCATCAAGTTATTGATTTTTATTTTCCATTAGGGAACACTCGGGTCGTCGGACAGAAGCAGCTGGAAATTTTCCATGAAGAACGCGAAAAATGGTTTCCTGATAAATGCCGTGTTATTTTGAAGCAGAAGCAAGTTCCCTGGTCCCTCCTGAATGAACCTCAGAAGGTATGATATCATCATATATATGGTTTCAGTACTTGGAAAAATTGTACGCCAACTTTGGGTGATTATGTTTATATTGCAAGTCTTTTTTCAGAGTCAGCGTTTTGAGAATAATATTGTTTGGGGAATTTTTTTTAGTTCTTATTCATAGTCCAATTCCAATTTGCTAATTAAGTAAATGGCCTTTTAACATCTGCAAAGCAAGCGAGAGTCCACGTACTCGAAAGAGAGCCATTTTGAGATGTATTTGGTCCAACCGTCCAGGCTGTAAAAGGAAGCGTCCGAAACTCATGGCAGCAGATTATGAGTCCTTAGCAAAGAAAGGTGCTGAATCTCTGAGTAAAGCTGCTGAATTTCCCTTCTTTTAATTCTTAATTTTAATTTTATATTTATGCCCCTTTGGTTTGCGCAATTGGACTTGGCTCTGTCGCCTTGGTGATCTGAGTATCTGACAAATAATGCATTCTTTGTGTACCCATCTCGTATAATTCTGAATGGGAGATCTTATTACGTATTGAAACTTGAAATGATTCTTCACATGACATTATTTTCATCTATGGATGTGTAGTGCCATTTGAGGAGAAGCAAAAAAAAAAAAAAAAAAAAGCGAAGAGGATGGATTTAGGGACTTGGTCAGGGATACTATGTTTGACAAGGGCCAAACATAGACTCTACAAAGTAATAGACTCTTTAGACGACGTTGTGCAGGTTGGTTTAATTGTTTCTCATTCAGTCTCTTTTGCTGATTTATAAATTAATTCATCATGGACCTCTTTTTGCGGAAGTAAAATTTTTTGTCTAGCTAATGAAGCATCACTCTCTAGACATCTATTTTTGTTTTGGATTTTAATCCTATTATTTGCTTCAAAGCGCGCACCTCCTGAGATCGATTACCTCACTGAATAAATCCATCACTCTCCCTTTTCAGGTTTTGGATGCAAGGGATCCACAAGGTACAAGATGTTACCACCTAGAGAAGCAACTAAAGGAAAAGGAACACTACAACCATAAAAAAATGATACTTTTGTTAAACAAGGTTGGTTGCTGCTTTGAGAGTCCTCTACAATTCAATCAATTTCTTCTATTACGTGCATTAACTCCTCAGATTATTACTTTGATGTTCCTTCAGTGTGATGTATCCTTCAGATTATTACTTTCTTCTATTACGTACGTACTTCGTGTTGTAAATCGACATCTTTGTCGATTGAGTTTTATGGTATATAGATAACCACTTGTCGATCAATTTTTGTTTCCTAGCCTGCTTGTTCATTTCCATGAAAGTCGATGGCGTTCGATGCTTGATTATGTTTGTTTTTCTCTGTCGCAGTTAGCAAACTCTTCTATCCGTTTTGAGACAATTTTTTTGGGTTGAAAAGCGACAAGCAAGCCATTTCCGTGGGATTTGTTGGGGACCCCAATGTTTGAAAGTCATCTGTCATCAACACATTGTGCGCCGAAAAGGTATAATTTCTCAACTCTATCTCTTGCTGTTTCATTCTGTTGTTCATTGCCATTCATTTCATCTAGCGTACTCAGTTTTGTTTGTGCTAATTTGGCTTCTAGAAGCAGATACATTTAGTCCCTAATTATGTTTTTGATTGCTCCCCAGGTTTGTACGGTTGCTCCTATTCCAGGGGAAACTAAGGTTTGGCAGTATGTTTCACTCACAAGCGGGATTTCGTTGATTGATTGCCCTGGAGTTGTTTACAAAAGTTGCGATTCTGAAACAGATGTCATGGTGAAAGGCGTGGTACGTTATCAAACTAAATACAATACGATATAGCAACTTTTGTGTTCTTGCTTAATTCATGTTGTAAAGTTATTTGCTTTTTTCTTTCCCATGTGGTACGTGTCATAAATTTGAAGGATCCTGCAGAACATATTGGAGAAATTCTGAGACGGGTTAAAAGGAGCACCTGCAAAGAGCATATAAGATAAAAGAGTGGTACGTGAGCCCCTTTGTGGATCCATCATCTTTATGCTTATCAAGTGCTACCACTAAAACTGAATCCCAAGTGTTATGTGTATGTAAAAGCAATTACGGTTCATTTTTTTCTTTTTTCACAGGAAGGATGAGCTGGACTTTTTAGTTCAGCTATGCAAGTCGAGTGGCGGACTTTTGAAGGTAGGTAATTCAGGATCTACTCGGCATAGCTAGCCATGCATTTTGTTGTTGCTGATTGATGCGTCAGTAATTCCATGTTTTGTGGTTTGCATGGTGTGTGGGGTGGTGAGTCAGACCTCTTGACTGCGGCAAAGAGGTCCTCCATGACTTGCAGATGGGCAACGGCAGTACCGATCCAAACATATAGAGGCTGAGGATAAGAATAAAAAATAGATCGTCAATTTATACTGATTCATAAAATTTTGACCTTGAACAAATCTGCAAAGATCTGCACTATTCACCTTGAGGATCAAGAACCAAATCCTACAGCCGGAAATGAGGAACAAGTTAGCAAATTTAGCCCATAAAACATAAAATTTGCTGCAACAACCACCACAATTCCATATTCTTTCTGGTTTCCAATCACTGATATTAAAAACAACAAGGAACAACTGAACAAAGTAAACTTAGAACGAAAAAAATAAAATAATATCTCTATGTTTGCTTAAAAGCCCATAAGCATCCTATAATAACTAACAAATTCACAAAATAATGAATTTAAGTAAATTTGTGCAGATAAAAAAAATCAAAATGTGGGGTTATCCAGGGTCTTGGTTAATTTGTTATCTGATTTAATAGCACTAGCTGGTGCTTTGCCAGATTTAGCTGGCTATATCTGGTTGGAAACAAGGTAAACTTAGAAGGAACAAAAATAAAATATCTCTATGTTTGTTTTTTTTATAAATCAAAATGGTATATTATAAGGGCAAATCCAGCAAGGGAACAGCTGCAAGAAACTTAGAAACAGCAAGCAAAATACACCCAAACTGCCAAAAGCATAGCAGGAAATAACCAAAAAAAAAAATCTGCTGGAAAACCAGCACAAACGCAGCAACAAGCTGCCAGAACGGCAGAACCCAAAAGCATCATATAATAACTAACAAATTTAAAAAATACTTAATTTAAAGCCGTGTGAGGTGCATATAAATTGCATCATATCGTAAAGCCGTGTCCCTGTCGGAAAGTACAAAAATTAACATTTAGAATTCAAACCAAATATTAAATTTAAGTAAATTTGTGCAGGAAAAAAAAAATCAAAATGTGGGGCTTCAAACCCACTGTACAAAAACTGAAAGCTCAGAATTTTATCCTAAAAATAAAAGCTTAGAATTTAGACTAAAATTTGTGAAAACTGATTATGCAATCCAAACGCCAAGAAGACTAGAAGATCATAACCAACTTATTTTTCTTGTTCTCGCGACTGTTGAGAGCCTGAGAAGATATGGGAATTGGACGACTGAGTCGGCGACTCAACATTCAACACTCAAGGCAAGATATGAAAATTAGACAGATGCTGAGAAGTGAGAAGATATGAGAATTAGACGGTGAGTGAGTGTGTAGTATAAATACTAACCCAGGAATACTAATGGATTGAAACATTTGACTCCCTAACATCATTATCAAAAAAATCAATCGAGAGAAAGCGCCTCCTTGGTTTTTGCAGTCGACCTTCCGCCTCCTTTTTCTTTTATTTTATCTACCTTACGATCTGATCTATGTACTATAGGCTCGTTTGCAGGCATAATGAAGCCCTAGGAAACTCAAAGTGTGTTGAAAGAATTTGTGATAGATAAGAAAGCACGCAATGATGTTGAGGAAAAGTTGAAGCAATTGAGGGATAAGTAATTTAGTGAGGGCGCACCAACAGAGATAGAAAATATGAAAAAATACATCGGTTAGTAGGCCATAATACCGATGACTAATGAAGCATAGATGCACATGCTAACTATACTGCGCAAGAGTTAGTAGACTAAGTACAGATAGCTGATGCTTCTACGCTTCATTAGCCATCGGTATGATGTCCTATTGATCGATATATTTTTCCATCTTTTCTATCTTTTCCTCAGCATCATCACGTACCTTCTTATCTATTACAAATTATTTTAACACATGTTGATTTTTCTGGGAATTCATTATGTCTACAAATGAACCTATGATACATAGATAAAAAAAGTTGAATCCCTATATGCTCATTTTGCAGGCATAATGAATTCCTAGGAAATTCAAAATGCGTTGAAAGAATTTGTGATAGCTAAGAAAGCACGTGATGATGCTGAGGAAAAGCTGAACCAGTTGAGGGATAAGTAATTAGGTGAAGGCGCACCAACAGAGATAGAAAATATGAAAAAATACATCGGTCAGTAGGCCATAATACCAATGGCTAATGAAGCATAGATGCACATGCTAACTATACTGCGCAAGAGTTAGTAGACTAAGTACAGATAGCTAATGCTACTACGCTTCATTAGCCATCGTTATGATGTCCTGTTGATCGATATATTTTTCCATCTTTTCTATCTTTTCCTCAGCATCATTACGTACCTTATTATCTATTACAAATTCTTTTAACACATGTTGAGTTTTCTGGGAATTCATTATGCTTGCAAATGAACCTATGATTCATAGATAAAAAAGTTGAATCCCTATTGCTCTTTGCAGGCATAATGAATCCCTAGGAAATTCAAAATGTGTTGAAAGAATTTGTGGAAGGTTGTTCGTTTTGCAGGCATAATGAATCCATATATGCTCATTTTGGTATGCTGGTTTTCCTTTTGGGGTATTTGTTTCCAACAATGTGAAATACCCTCATGCTATGTATAATCTTTAAGAAAATAATTCAAATAAAAATTTGAATTCTTAACTCTTCCCCCTCCCTATTAGAAACACTAAATTTTGCCTTGAGTAAGATGACATGAATAGTATCATTGGAGAGGCTAAATCTTACTTTTAGTCCCTTAGCCTTGCCCCTACCATTAGATGTGCTCTAAACATTGACGATCGCCGACATTCACTTACACACAAATTTGAAAGAATTTGTGATAGCTAAGAAAGCATATGATGATGCTGAGGAAAAGCCGAACCAGTTGATGGATAAGTAATTAGGTGAGGTTGTAGCAACAGAGAGATCGAAAATATGAAAAAATACATCGGTCAACAGGCCATAATACCAATGGCTAATGAAACATAGATGCACATTGTAACGCCCCGGAAATTCGAGAAATGTAAAATTGTAAAATAATAAATGAAATGACTTTTTTACCCCTGTGAATAGTATGGTCAAATTGTTGACTTTTTGATTGGTAGGTCAAACGGACGTTGACCCATGACCGTGACGTAGTTCGGGACGTCACGAGTCCATAGACAGGTGGCACGTCCAATTCCGACGATCAGGGAAAAAGTTACGATGTTTGGAAGTTCAAGGGCATTTTCGTAATTTGGACGAAAGAGGGAAAAATGTTGACTTTTTGATTTACAACTGATTTTCACACGACTCGAGGACCGTTGGGTAGGTCTCGATGCCCTGAGTCCGTAGACAGGCGGCACGCTGAAAACGGACATCAGACGGTTGAGTTACGGGTCTGGATAGAGATGGGCATTTTGGTAATTTTTTGAACAGAAGGGTAAAATGGTAATTTTTACAGGGGTTACTGTTTGAAACCGTTGGAAACAGGGCCTGCACACCGTTATTGGTGGTTCTGATCAAACCATTGTTTAACCTGTTAGTGGTTGTACTGAGTGGATTGTTTATGGCCTTTGAGGCAGTGGAAGACACAGACTGAGGACTGAACCAAGCACCAGCACGGGCACCATTTCTTTACTGGCATGGGTCTGTTTTACGGGAAACATTTAACAGAGAAGCCAGAAGGATTCCCACGGGTTGCTGGCTACACAATTCAGTTAACTGAGAGTTGGGAAGTGAGAGGAGATCATTTTCCGTGTTTGAGAGTTTGAAAACTAAGAGAAAACAGAGAGTTGGATAAATCTAGAAATTTGGAGGGAAAATCGATTTTCAATTTGGGAGGCGAGTTGGACGAAACCAAGGATCGAAATAGCTTTCTGAGACCAATTGGAGTTCAACCATATCATCTCTGAGGTGATTCGACCACGGCTTGGCCAGGAACTCAAGTTCCAGTTTCGAAGAAATTTCAGAGTTAAGGACGACGACTTCCAGATGAGGATTTGTGAAATTGTTTGTGTGTTTTGGTTCGTATTGGTCCTAGCAAGCTTCCTGTTTAAGTTAATTTGTAAATTGGATTAAAACCAGTGAGAATCGATGGTCGACCCGTTTGATTGATCGCGGGCCGAAGGGTTGTTATAGGACCTGTTAAGGTTAATTAATAACTCAGAACTGAAATTAAATGGTTAAGAAAGATCTTAGGTTTAAAAACGAAGGAAATCGAGTGGGAATTGGTGGTTATTTAGCCGGGTCGAGTCGCGGGTTGAGGACCCGTTTAGCAGACACGTGGGTGAAGAATGACACTGTAGCTACAGTGCCAGACGCGTGGCTTTCACGCGTAGCCAATTTGGGAGGCGCGTGAGGGCGCGTGAAGGCTTATCTCCGGTCACGGTCAACTAAAGTTTTCATCCTTTCAGCATTTTGAACATTTTGAGTTTAATAATCGAGTCGATCGGGAATCGTTAAGTTGGTCAGAATATGGCCGGTTGCCTCGGGAAGAGTGTTCGGGCGGCTTTCCCGAGCCGGTTTCAGTTTAGGACTTCTTGGATGAATGTTAAGGACTTGTAGTGACCCTTACGTGTGATTTGGACTGACAGGAATCGTACGGTAGTTCCGGGACAAGGTTGTACGAGTGGGTTCGCAGCAGGACTGTACTGTGAGTGGGCCCGATTTCATTAAATCCTTGCATGCATAACTATTTCCACTTATATATATATATATATATATCTATATATATATATCTATGCTGGAATCAAGTAATGGTTTCGATTATCTTGAAATTGTGGTTATGGCACGATTTACGATGTTTGGGCTTGAGACCCGTCTAGTGGAATTTAAGTATTGTTTTGGATTTTATATATACATATATATATATATATATATATATATATATGCATGTGGATATCGATGACTATCTTTGGTACTGCACTGTATAGATCCACCCGTGTGATACTGTCTTCTCCGGATGTGGTACCCCGGAGTGGTCACGGCGCATTGCATGCGATGGGTCATTCTATGGAGGGACCGGACCGTAGGATGACTCAGGAGCAGGATTGCTATGATTGGACGTCTGGGATGTCGAGCGTCTGGGATGCTAGGCATCTGGGATGCCGTACCCGAACTGGGTTCGGGGATTGGACTCGGGATTGAGACCCCGAGTGGCACGCGTAGTGTCAGGACCCACCCCGGTTCCACCCCGAAAACCGAGGTAAATCCTGCTCCCGTCTGACACCCCGACACTAAACCGAATTAAACTCACGAAAAACCACCAAAATACACAGTCAGACGCAGGAGAAACTTTAAACATCCCGAAGTTAAGTTTTACAGAGCATAGTACCAAAAACAAAGGAAAGAAATCCGATAAACAAGGTACACGCACAACGGAAAAGTTTAAGCACTCTGGGGTCACTCTCAAAAATTCTATGCCTCCGATGTCAAAACCCCACACTAGCTCCACGACCTGGAGGGCAAATTAAAATAGAAGGTATGAGTGGACCATAAACAATAAAATACTTTCCGAAAACCATTTCATAAGAAAACCAGGGTTTTAGCCCTCCGTTTTGAAATCACATGCATAACCCAGTTACCAAAAATAGTTATAAATCACATAAAGATCGTCATAAAAACAATTGCAGAAAACATCACAAAAACAGTTATAGAAACCATATCATATGCATCATAAAACCGTATCACAAAACATAAATATCAAGCCATCATTATCCGATCAAACCTGCTGGATCTATCCGAGTCTTTAAACTCCCGAGTCTTTAAACTCAATCCAGGCCTCAATAATATCCGAATCTTTAAACTCCCGAGTCTTTAAACTCAATCCGGGTCTTTAAACCCAATCCGGGCCTGTCCCCCGTCACATATAATTCGGGTCTTTAAACCCAATATCCAAATCCAGCAAATCCAATCCAAAACCATTTGAAAACCATTTCTAAATCCATAACCAAACTCGAATCCGAAATCACCGGTCCGAAGCCCTTCCGGCGTCCAGAACCGTCATTCCGAACCCAAATCCGGAAATCCACTTTCCAACTTTAAAATCAAACCCCGCTTTTCGAAATCTAATTTTAAAACCGAAAACCCTTAATCATTATCACGTTCCAAAATCCCTTTATAACCAATAGAAATCATTTATCCTTTGAAATCCCGAAACTATACCATCATAGTCAAAAATCAACCTTTTATCGTAAAACGTATGGAAAATCGAACTTTCTCGAAAAACGTGTCATTAGATAAAACCAACATATAACCGTATGAGAAACATAAAAACGTACTTAATAGTGTAAAACATAAATAAAAACAGTTATGCATGCTCGAGTTTAAAGAAAGGGTCCACTCACAGATACCGGGCACGTCACTCGCGTCCCGTACGTTCCTCAGCTTCCTCGGGAAATCTCGATCCTGTCAACAACCACCAAAGTACGTTACTAACACATCTACGAAGGTCCACCTAATTTTCCCCAAAACTCCCCTGGTCCTACACATAACGAACTAGAACCCTAAACCTTCAACCTCGCGGAACTAAGCTCAAATGACATCCGATTAACCCGAAACCAATTCCATTAGACTCGTTATGACATTTAGAACAAAAACTCAGTTGACCGTTTTCCCAAACACCCCCGCACGCGCCCCCACGCACCGCCCAAAGTGGCTGCACGTGGGCCTCACGCGCTTGTACACAAAGTACTGTTCATCATCGTCTTCCTCACGTGAGCCGGTCTGAACCGGCATTCCCGGTTATCCACCCATCCGTCTCCGTTTTCCTCCCTCTCTTTAGCATCTTCATCGTCCCGTCCTAAGGAACCTATCCCCCTCACTCAAACACCACGACACCGTGCCTAACCCGTCGACTCAATCTCGAAGCCAAAACCTAAACTGTCCCCTGTTTCACGATCCGTCCACCCAAGTCCTCCCCCGTCACGGTGGCAACACTAGACGCTTCCTAGGACCTCCCTGAGTCTCACCCAACTCACCAAAACCGTCGACTCAATCCCAGACTTCACGACTTCCGGTTTGAACTTCACGGCCAAAACAGAGAAAACTTACGGGGAGAAGAAATTACCTGTCGTCGATCGCCGCCGTGCTCACCGCCGCACTCCCTGAAGTCCACAGAGCCGTCCTCGCCCTCTGTCGAGCCCAACTGAACAGTACACGGCCACACCACCACCACGATCTCTCACCTCTTCTCTGTTTTTCTGGTTTTCCCTGTGAGCTCTCACACTCCTCACACACAAACACAACACCTCCCAACCTCCTCACTAGCTCTCTTTCAATCTTTGATCACTCCTTACTCCACCAGGACACACAAACACACTCTACACTCATCCAATTCTTCCAATCTCTCAGTCTCTGTTTTCTCTTCTTCGAACACACACACACACCAGCACACACACGAACTGACAAGACCCGTCCCAATCCCACTGGGACCACCCGGGGACGTACCCCGCTCATGTCTGACAATGACTCTAAACATACCAAAATTACCCTTAAATAAAAACCGAATACTCAAATAGATAGATAACGTACAACAACAGTGTTTAAAGCGATACTGTCAGATAAGTGATAATAAAGTAACAACACATGAGCACAATAGTCAGAGTACATTATTCGGTGCTCAACCTACCCACAAGTGGGTGTACAGGTGCACAGCTAAGCAAACTAAACCTCTGCCTCCTCTTCCGGGTCCTCCTCCTCTATTTCCGTGTCAGGGTCTGGAGGGGTCAGTAAAACAAGAGTGAGTGGGCCAAAAATAACAGTTTATAAATCAATTTAATAATAAAATAATCATAAGGTTTTACCCCTCCGTTTTCTAAATCTTGCATGCAGTGAAAACATAATGTTATAATGAAATCATAACCATAAAACCACAATAATAATCGAAAGGAGAAACTAACATATCAGTGCACTGTAAAACCCAACCCAAATGATGTCACGGTTCTAAGGCTACGCGTTGCCACTCAGGGTCTCACACCCGAGACTCTCTAGGTACATCAGCTCCCGGTATCCCAGTCACTGCCCGAGGTATATGAACATGCCTTCCTGAGAGTAAGCAGCCCAACGAGGGTCAACTCCACTTAGTCAGGGCCCCGTGACTACTCCAGGGTCCACCCAGGCCAACGACCCTCCCTGGAGGAGACAATATACACAGGTAGGAAAGTACAGTACAATAATAGTATAGTTTACCCTATGTCCCCCCGGACATCCCCAACAAAATCCACATATAATCCAGACGGGTCTCATGCCCAAAAAATTGTAATAGCATATATAAACAGTTCATATAAGACTCATCGAAATCATAAGTGGAAATAGTAAAACAGTTTATGCATGCAAGCCTTTTATAAATCAAACAGCCCACTCACACTCGGTCCTTGCTGCTCAACGATCTCTAAAACCTGTATTAATATACCTGAGGGTTACTTAAGGACCCTATAACATCAATACCAAGACCCTAGAACAGATCCGCCTCAAAATCGCATCCCGGGCACTATTCCCGATGCTTCAAACCCCATTTTGACTAACCTAACGATCTCCGATCGACACGAAACCACCTCCATTGGATCCGTATCGTCGAAACCTTGAAAATGGTACTGGCCCCACCAAAATCACTGTTCACACGCGCCCCCACGCGCCTAGTCAACGCGTGGGTAAACGCTGCTACAGTACTGCTGACGTCAGCATGACGTCATCACTGACACTTGTCAGGTGACACGTGGTATGTTTTGATTGGTCCCTGGTCTAACAACATCTGATAGGATGACATCATCATGACGTAGAAGTGACGTCAGTATGATGACGTCATCATTGCTACAGTACCGGGTCAGTCCGTTTTATTGGAACCGGGTCGCCGTTGACCCACGACTTGACCCGATTCCACCGTACGTTTCCGGCCACCATTTTCGACAGGGTTCATTCCTATAGGGTCGTCTAGGTCTATTCTATGGTTCTACAATCTCAAAATTGGAAGAAAATGAGAAGAAACTCACCAGTCCTTGCTGAACTTCACGGCCAGAAATCCGGTCGTCGTCTCCAGCGATCCACGCCGTCTCAGTCGTCGAAGACAGTCCCAATCAGCTCGTCTCTAACCCTAGGACATGTTCATAACCAAAGGGCTGATTTCTAAGCATTGAAACGGGTTGGTTCGAAACAGGGAATAAAAACGGGTTCTTGGGTTTTGGGCCTTACCGCCGCCGTGTCGCCGCCGTAGCCTTCGCCATCTGTTCAGTCGTGCTCCTGGGGTCTTCACGGTGTCGACTGGAGCTCCACTTGAGTCGAGGTGGTGAAAATGTGGGTTGTTGCTTCTTGGACCCGATTCCTCTGTGTTTCGGGTCTGAGTTTGCACGGTTTGTGCAAGGCAGGGAAGTGGACGGTGGTTGCTGGTGGTGCATGGTGGTGATGAGGAGATGATGGTGGTGCTGTGGGTGGTCGGCTGGTGGTGTGAAGTTTGATGGTTTGTGCGTTTGGGTTGAGAGAAAATGGAAGGGAAAATGGGTTATACGGTTTAGGGGAGATGGATGTGTATGTGTTTGTGTTTGAGAGAAAAAGAAGATGATGATCGTGCATGAAAAAGAAAAAGCAGAATGAAATGGAGGGCTGGGATTTGTTTGGGCAGAAAATCCAATGGCTAGGGTTCAATGAGGCAAATAAATTAGTATAAAATAGGTAAATAGTTGTAAGGTTGCTTTATTGGAATAGTGTTGACTTGGATGAGTGACACTTGTCACTCATCCGCTAGTTTGATTCAAATCTGACTTGGCACGGATTCCCATAATTAATTATTATTTTATTCCGTTGTTCTCGGTTCGTAAATTCCGCTAAAATACGTCCGTGACCATAACTTCTTCATATGAACTCCGATTTCGGCGTGCCGCTTGCCTACAGATTCGTGACGTCCCGACCTACGTCATAGTCATGGGTCAAAGTCTAAATTATTTCCCAGGTCAAAAGTCAAAGTTTCCCCCCCTCAGGGGCAAAATAGTCTTTTTACATTAAAATATTATTATTCTTGGTTCGGGTCGTTACAATCTACCCACCTTACAGAAATTTCGTCCTCGAAATTTACTCAAACAAGTGTGGGTACTGCCCTCTCATCAATTCCTCGGGTTCCCATGTCGCTTCCTCCACATCGTGGTTCCGCCATAGCGCCTTAACCAATAAAATCGTCTTGTTCCTTAAGACCTTTTCCTTCCTATCCAGAATCTGCACTGGCCGTTCCTCGAAGCTCAAATCTGTCATCAGTTCCAGTGGTTGTTCTGGCAGTGCATGAGAGTCATCCCGAAGATACTTCCGTAGCATAGATACATGGAATACGTCATGTACTCGGGAAAGCTCCGAAGGTAATGCTAAACGATAAGCCACTGGACCAATCCTCTCGACAATCTCATATGGCCCGATATAACGGGGACTCAGTCTCCCACGTCGTCCGAATCGAAGAATCCCTTTCCACGGCGATAGCTTTAAAAAGACAAATTCACCAACCTCAAACTCCAAATCTCGGATCCGTCGATCCGCATAGCTCTTTTGACGATCCTGGGCCGCCTTCAATCTTTCCCGAATAACTCGAATTGTCTCATGGGTCATATCCATCAAATCCGGCCCCACTGCGGTTCTTTCCCCGATCTCCATCCAGCATACGGGTGTTCTGCACTGTCGACCTTACAGTGCCTCATGGGGTACCATCCCTATACTCGCATGGTAGCTATTATTGTAGGCAAACTCCATCAATGGCAATCGATCAGCCCACGAATCCTGGAATTGCAACACACAGGCTCTCATCATGGCCTCGAGAGTCTGTATTGTCCTTTCAGACTGTCCGTCGGTCTGTGGGTGGAATGCTGTACTGAAGTGCAATTTCGTACCCAAAATAGTTTGTAGACTCCTCCAAAACCTAGAAGTGAAATGCGGATCTCGATCCGACACGATCGACTCCGGGGTACCGTGTAGTCGGATGATCTTATTAATGAATAGCTGGGCCAAACGGTTGGGCTTGTACGTCTCACGTACAGGTAGAAAATACGATGATTTGGTCAATCGATCCACGATCACCCAAACCCCATAAAATCCACTCCTTGTCTTCGGTAACTTGAAGATAAAGTCCATAGTAATATGATCCCATTTCCATTGCGGGATTGGAAGTGGCTGCATAGCCCCATACGGACGCTGCCGTTCTGCCTTGACCTGCTGGCAGATCAAACACTTGCTGACATACTCAGCTATCTCCCTCTTCATCCCTGGCCACCAATAATAGTCCCAGAAAGTACGGTACATCTTCGTCCCTCCTGGATGCATAGCATAGGCCGAACTGTGGGCCTCGTCTAAAATCTCTCTCCTCAACTCTGGTACCGCAGGTACACACAATCTCCCAAGCTTCACCAATGCTCCATCGCCCCGGATGGAGAAATCCTGTCTTTGTCCGGACCCAACCTCGTTTCTGTAGTCACAGAGTATCTAGTCCTGTAGTTGAGCCTCGATGATCCTGTCGACCAACACTGGTCGCACATGAAAGCTAGCCAACAAGGCTCCCTGATCATCCATCCCTAACATAACTCCGCTCTTCCGGAGTTCCACTAGCAAAGGAAGATACACCAATCTCAAATGCGCAACTGATCCCGCCCGCCGACTTCCTGCTGAGCGCATCAGCCACGACATTTGCCTTGCCAGGATGGTACTCGATTGTACAGTCATAATCCTTTAACAATTCTAACCATCTCCGCTGTTTCATGTTGAGTTCCTTCTGAGTGAACAGATGTTTGAGACTCTGGTGGTCGGTGTATATCCGGCATGTCACACCGAACAGGTAATGTCTCCAGATCTTTAGAGCATGAACCACCGCGGCCAATTCCAGATCATGGGTAATGTAGTTCAATTCGTGCGTCTTCAGCTGCCGGGATGCGTAGGCAATCACTTTTCCATTCTGCATCAATACACAACCCAAGCCCTGCTGCGATGCATCACTATATACCACGAACTCTCCACTGCTGTCCGGTAATGCAAGGACAAGTGCAGTGGTTAATCGGAACTTTAATTCCTGAAAACTCTGTTCACACTGCTCGTCCCACACATACTTCACCCATTTCTGTGTTAACCGAGTCAATGGTGCGTCAATTTGGGAGAAACCCTCCACGAATCTCCGATAGTAGCCTGCTAACCCAACAAAACTTCGTACTTCCGTCACCGTGGTCGGTCTTGGCCAATTTGTCGCAGCCTCCATTTTCTGAGGATCCACACTTATCCCTTCGGGTGATATAATGTGACCCAAGAATCCAATACTATTTAGCCAGAACTGACATTTGCTTAACTTGGCATATAGCTGCTCTTGTCGTAGTTTACCCAATACCAACCGTAAGTGCTTCTCATGAGCCCTGACACTCTTGGAATACACCAAGATGTCGCTGATAAACACAATCACAAATTTATCCAAGTACGCTCGAAAGACCCGATTCATCAAGTCCATGAATGCAGCTGGTGCATTCGTCAGTCCGAAGGGCATCACCAAGAACTCATAATGCTCATACCTTGTCCGAAAAGCTGTTTTCTGAACATCTCCCTCGGCTATTCTCAGCTGATGGTATCCTGACCTCAGATCTATCTTGGAGAAGTATCGTGCTCCTCATAACTGATCGAACAAATCATCGATCCTGGGTAAGGGATACTGATTCCTTACCGTGGCCTTGTTCAACTGCCTATAATCCACACACAACCGCAAACTACCCTCCTTCTTTTTCACAAATAAGACCGGCGCTCCCCATGGTGATGTACTGGGTCGGATAAACCCTAGATCCACCAGTTCCTGTAGTTGGATTTTCAATTCCCGTAGCTCTGTCGGTGCCATACGATACAGTGCTTGCGAAATCGGTCGAGTCCCGGGGAGTAACTCGATCGTGAAATCGATCTCCCTGGGTGGTGGTAATCCAGGTAAATCCCCTGGAAAAACATCAGGAAATTCCCGCACAATCGAAATATCCTCAATTCTCAAAGATTCATCCGTAGACTCTACCACATAAGCAAGATAACCCTGACACCCTTTCTGTAAAAATTTTGTAGCTGTGAGTGCAGATATTACCTTGGGTGATGCGTCTCCACACTCTCCCTGAAATATCACCTCCGGCAATCCCAAACCTCTCAAAGTCAATCGCATGTTACTACAGTCCATGAGCGAATTGTACTCCGACAACCAATCAACTCCAAGTATCACATCAAAGTCGTGCACATTCATCAGAATCAAATCTGCTGGAAATTCGACTCCTTCAATCTCCACAGGACAAGCTCGTATCTCCTGGTTCACTTGGTAGGTCACACCAATCGGTGTCCCCACACCCATCTCGTGCTCAAGTGCGGTCACCTCACGGCCCAACAGACCCGCACAACGTGGTGAAATAAAAGAATGAGTTGCTCCCGAATCCATCAATGCACGAACAACAATGCCATAAATATGTATGGTACCTGTCAACACTCCCGGAATGGATCTGGCCTGCTGCTGGGTGACAGCATAGACACGGGCCATAGACTCTGCAGGTCGTCCCTGTTCTCTAGCTCCTCGATCACGGCCACGCACAACACCGCGTGTCCGGCTGCTGGCAGTCTGGGATGCTGAGCTCTGTGCTGGCATAGTGCTGCCCCGAATCAGTGGACAATCAGAAGCATAGTGCCCCGGCTCACCACAAGCGAAGCATATGACCTCCCTAGATCTACCCGAGTATCCTCCCGGTGAGGTGCTCATCGGTGAGTACGGCTGCTGCCAAGCCCTAGAACGCTGTCCAGAAGCTGAGGACTCCTGAACTGACCAGAACGTCCTCGGATGCCCGAAGATGAAGATCCACCAGAATGTCCTCCCTTCGAGCCCCGACGGCCCGAGAATCCCAAATGTGGGCGATCACGTCGCCGTGTCTCCCCCTCAGCTTGCTGACATGTCAGGATACTGTTCTCAACCCTGGTCACCGCATCAGTCAGATCCCTCATGGTAGCAAAGGGTGTCGCAGTCACCATCGCCTGAATCTCAGGTCGCAGGCCCCACTCGAATCTACAACATCGATCATCCTCGGTAATCATGAAGTTATCAGCAAAGCGAGACAACATTAGGAAGGTCTCCTCGTACTCTACTATAGTCTGGTCTCCCTGCCGGAGTTGCAGAAACTCCGCCTCACGGGCGTTGCGAAACGACCGTGGATAAAACTGGTTGAGAAACCTCTCCCGGAAGGTCTCCCATGGAATGGTGTGAATGGTCCATCCGGCCCGGACAAGGTTGTGCCACCATCGATAGGCGCTCCCATCCAGTAGGAAGGTTGCCAGTACGACACGCTCCTCCGGTGGACAGTGCATGACCTCGATGATCCTCTCCCAGCGGTCAATCCACTGGTGTGCTTCCTCGGGGTCGGTTCCCTCACTAAAGTGGGTAGTATCCAGGCGCTGGGCCCGCTCAATGCTCGCAGCGTCTCCATTCCCTCCATTGCCCTCGTCAACACGTGCACGGGGATCACGTCCGGGAGGCATATCCAACTGTTAAGAGGCAAACAGGTTAAAAGACATCGAAAGCGACCATGTACAAAGTACAAACCGCTAACCTAGTACTCTGACTGCTAATCCTAATGCTCTGATACCAAGCTGACAAGACCCGTCCCAATCCCACTGGGACCACCCAGGGACGTGCCCCGCTCCCGTCTGACAATGACTCGAAACATACCAAAATTACCCTTAAATAAAAATCGAATACTCAAATAGATAGATAACGTAAAACAACAGTGTTTAAAGCGATACTGTCAGACAAAGGATAATAAAGTAACAACACGTGAGCACAATAGTCAGAGTACATTATTCGGTGCTCAACCTACCCACAAGTGGGTGTACAGGTGCACAGCTAAGCAAACTAAACCTCTGCCTCCTCTTCCGGGTCCTCCTCCTCTATTTCCGTGTCAGGGTCTGGAGGGGTCAGTAAAACAAGAGTGAGTGGGCCAAAAATAACAGTTTATAAATCAATTTAATAATAAAATAATCATAAGGTTTTACCCCTCCGTTTTCCAAATCTTGCATGCAGTGAAAACATAATGTTATAATGAAATCATAACCATAAAACCACAATAATAATCGAAAGGAGAAACTAACATATCAGTGCTGTAACACCCCGGAAATTCGAGGATTTTAATATTGTAATTTAATGTGTGAATTGACGTTTTTACCCTTGGGAATGGTATGACCAAATTGTTGACTTTTTGATTAGTGGGATAAATGGACCTTGACCTATGACCGTGACGTAGTTCGGGACGTCACGAGTTCATAGACAGGTGGCACGTCTAATTCGGACGATCAGGGAAAAAGTTATGACTATCGGAAGTTCAGGGGCATTACCGTAATTTGGACTTTTGGGGGGGAAAAATGTTGACTTTTCATTTGGCAACTAATTTTCACATGACTCAAGGACCGTTAGGTAGGTCTCGACGTCCTGAGTCCGTAGACAGGCGGCACGCCGAAATCGGACTTCGTACGAGGAAGTTATGGTCAGAAACGTGAAATCAGGAGGTTCGTGTCTCAGTTTTCGTGTCGAATATTTTATTCTGAAATTTTTGATTGGAGGACACCTGGTGAGTGACAAGTGTCACTCACCCATTGGCTGGATTGGATCAAGCTCCACTAAGCATTTAAATAGATTTAAAAACCACTTTTGATCTCAGCCATTGATCTGAAAGTACCCCAGATTGCATCTCAGCCTTTGATCTCATTTCTGAGATCTAATCTGGACCGTTCATTTCATTGTGCAGCTTTCCCTCCATTTCTATATATTTCCTAACCCGACACACTCACGTACTGCCCATTCCAAACCATCACACCACATTGCATCTGACCCTTGCTCTGAGTGCCACTGGACTGGACGGGTGAGGTGGCAGACGACAGTGATCACGGAGGAGGACGGCGGCGAGGTAGGAAACTCTGGAAACCCGAAATAGTTTCAAAGAACTCAAAACTTGAAACTTGAATCCCAGCGTATATGTTTGTTTCTTACTAACCCTAATCAACTCTAGGGACTAGTAAGAACAATTTGGGCTCGAGTTCGTGACCGGTGATAGCCAGAACAGGGTACAAACGACGACGGGAGAACCGGCTCTGTTCATCGAGGTAGGCCATCCCGTCTGTATTTGTCGATTTTGATTCCATAGAGCTGTTTCTGGGATTGTGACGATCATGTAGGAACAAACCAGAGTGAAAATGATTGAGAAACTAGGAAATGGTGACCGGGTCTTGATCGCGGGCCTGATCGACCCGAGTTGCAGAAATACGGGTCAACCGTCTGAGGACAGAGGTGATGACGTGGCACCCTGTCAGACTGTCAGGTGACGTGGACCAACCGTGAGCCGACATGTGTCACATGTCAGTGCACAGTCAGCACTGACATGTCAGTGACGTGGCCCAATCAGGGACTGCCACGTGTCACTAACATGTCAGTGATGTGGACCAGTGCCGTGCTGACACGTGGCACATGTCAGATCTGACACGTGGCCTGACAGATCAGTGAGGTGGACCAATCGGGTGTTGACACGTGGCACTGTCAGAGTCTGACATGTCAGACCTGACAGCTGTCAGATGACGTCAGTATGACGTCAGCAGTGACGTCAGCGATGACGTCAGTAGGGACTGTTCCTGCGTTAACCGACGCGTTGACTGGCGCGTGTGGGCGCGTGTGAACAGTACTTTTGGTGGGACCACCACCATTCTTTAGGTTTCGACGATCCGGATCCAATGGTGGTGGTTTTGGGTCGATCGGAGATCATTTAGTTGGTCAAAATGAGGTTTATTGCCTTGGGAAGCGCGTGCGGACGGCTTTTCCCGGCCGGTTTCAGCCTAGGATTTCATGGTTGAATGTTAGGGGTTTAAATTGACCTTTACGAATACTTTGGACTTGACAGGGATTGTACATTTGTACCAGGACGAGGGTATACGTTCGGTTTCTAGCAGGATCGTACTGTGAGTGGACCCGATTTCATTAAACCCTTGCATGCTTAAATGTTTTCTAGTTTATTATACATATTCACATGCTAAAAACAAATAATGGTTTTGATGATATGGAAATTTCGGTTATGGCACGTTTCACGGTATTTGGGCTTGAAACCCGTCTGTTGAAACTTAATGATTGGTTCGGATTTTATCTATGTATATATATATGCTTTGCATGTGGATATCAATAAAATGTATTTGGTACTGCACTGTATAGATCCTTCCATATGATACTGTCTCCTCCGGATGAGGTACCCCGCAGAGGTCACGGACGTCTAAAACGTCCAGCGTCTATGACGCTAAGCATCGGGGATGCTGTACCCGAACGGGGTTCGGGGATTGAACTCGGAATTGAGACCCGAGTGGCACGCGTAGCCTTGTGATTGTGACCTTATTGGACGTCAGGGACGTCAGACATCAGGGATGTCGGGATTGGAGTGTATAGTGCAGTGGCTAAAACTATGTTTATGGTTTTATTATATGCCTTATGGTTTATATTATATGATTGATGGTTTTAAATTCGGTTGCATGCATGTTTGGAAAACGGAGGGGTAAATTATATGTTTTACTTATCAAATGATTTTATAAACTTGAGTTTCGGTCCACTCGCCCTTAATGTTTTTGAATCCCCTCCAGGTCGTGATACTGAGGTAGAGGAGGAACCTGAGGCTGAGGCATAGATCCACTTCTGCGTACCTGAACCCCTGTTGGGTGGTGTACCCGCAGGTTTATGTTAGAGTCGTGCTCGCAACTTGTAGTTTGGATTTCATCCCTTGTCTGACATCTGTTTAATTCGGATTTGATGTATAACTTTAATTTGGTTATTTATGCATTTGATGATTTTTGAGGTTAAAATTGGTATGAATTATCGGGTGTCAGATGGGAGCAGGGCACGTCCCCTTATGGTCCATGTGGGATCGGGGCGGGTCCTGTCAAGTGCACTGTAAAACCCAACCCAAATGATGTCACGGTTCTAAGGCTACGCGTTGCCACTCAGGGTCTCACACCCGAGACTCTCTAGGTACATCAGCTCCCGGTATCCCGGTCACTGCCCGAGGTATATGAACATGCCTTCCTAAGAGTAAGCTGCCCAACGGGGGTCAACTCCACTCAGTCAGGGCCCCGTGACTACTCCAGAGTCCACCCAGGCCAACGACCCTCCCTGGAGGAGACAATATACACAGGTAGGAAAGTACAGTACAATAACAGTATAGTTTACCCTATGTCCCCCCGGACATCCCCAACAAAATCCACATATAATCCAGACGGGTCTCATGCCCAAAACATTGTATAAACAGTTCATATAAGACTCATCGAAATCATAAGTGGAAATAGTAAAACAGTTTATGCATGCAAGCCTTTTATAAATCAAACAGCCCACTCACACTCGGTCCTTACTGCTCAACGATCTCTAAAACCTGTATTAATATACCTGAGGGTTACTTAAGGACCCTATAACATCAATACCAAGACCCTAGAACAGATCCGCCTAAAAATCGCATCCCGGGCACTATTCCCGATGCTTCAAACCCCATTTTGACTAACCTAACGATCTTCGATCGACACGAAACCACCTCCATTGGATCCGTATCATCAAAACCTTGAAAATGGTACTGGCCCCACCAAAATCACTGTTCACACACGCCCCCACGCGCCTGGTCAACGCGTGGGTCAACGCTGCTACAGTACTGCTGACGTCAGCATGACGTCATCATTGACACTTGTCAGGTGACATGTGGCATGTTCTGATTGGTCCCTGGTCTGACAACATCTGACAGGATGACGTCAGAAGTGACGTCAGCATGAAGACGTCATCATTGCTACAGTACCGGGTCAGTCCGTTTTACTGGAACCGGGTCGCCGTTGACCTACGGCTTAACCCGATTCCACCGTACGTTTCCGGCCACCATTTTTGACGGGGTTCATTCCTATAGGGTCGTCTAGGTCTATCCTATGGTTCTACAATCTCAAAACTGGAAGAAAATGAGAAGAAACTCACCAGTCCTTGCTGAACTTCACGGCCAGAAATCCGATCGTCGTCTCCGGCGATCCACGCCGTCTCAGTCGTCCAAGACAGTCCCAATCAGCTCGTCTCTAACCCTAGGACATGTTCAAAACCAAAGGGTCGATTTCTAAGCATTAAAACGGGTTGGTTCGAAACAGGGAATAAAAACGGGTTCTCGGGTTTTGGGCCTTACCACCGCCGTGTCGCCGCCGTAGCCTTCGCCATCTATTCAGTCGTGCTCCTGGGGTCCTCACGGTGTCGACTGGAGCTCCACTTGAGTCGAGGTGGTGAAAATGTGGGTTGTTGCTTCTTGGACCCGATTCCTCTGTGTTTCGGGTCTGAGTTTGCACGGTTTGTGCAGGGCAGGGAAGTGGACGGTGGTTGCTGGTGGTACACGGTGGTGATGAGGAGATGATGGTGGTGCTGTGGGTGGTCGGCTGGTGGTGTGAAGTTTGATGGTTTGTGCGTTTGGGTTGAGAGAAAATGGAAGGGAAAATGGGTTATACGGTTTAGGGGAGATGGATGTGTATGTGTTTGTGTTTGAGAGAAAAAGAAGATGATGATCGTGCATGAAGAAGAAAAAGCAGAATGAAATGGAGGGCTGGGATTTGTTTGGACAGAAAATCCAATGGCTAGGGTTCAATGAGGCAAATAAATTAGTATAAAATAGGTAAATAGTTGTAAGGTTGCTTTATTGGAATAGTGTTGACTTGGATGAGTGACACTTGTCACTTATCCGCTAGTTTGATTCAAATCTGACTTGGCACGGATTCCCATAATTAATTATTATTTTATTTCGTTGTTCTCGGTTCGTAAATTCCGCTAAAATACGTCCGTGACCATAACTTCTTCATACGAACTCCGATTTCGGCGTACCGCTTGCCTACGGATTCGTGACGTCCCGACCTACGTCATAGTCATGGGTCAAAGTCCAAATTATTTCCCTGGTCAAAAGTCAAAGTTTTCCCCCCTCAGGGGCAAAATAGTCTTTTTACATTAAAATATTATTATTCTTAGTTCGGGTCGTTACACGAACACACACACGGCCCAAATAATTGGAACCGTGTTCCCTATAAGCCTCTAGCCAAACCCCACATGTCACAATCCTCCCCATTTTCTCACAAAAATCCCACTCTGCCCTAGACACTTGTCCAAATCCAGCTGCACCAAGCCCAAGCAGCCAAAAGACCAAAATGCCCTTCTTTGACTCCAAAATTACAATTTTGCCCTTACCGTTCCAGACCTGTAACTCACTCATCTTAGGTCCGATGAACACGTGCCGCCTGTCGTTGAATTCAGGACGACGAGATCTACCTAACGATCCTAGGTCAACGTGTCCAAACCCGATCGTACAAAAAGTCAACTTTTCTCCCTATTTTAACCAAATTACGGTAATGCCCTCAACCTTCCGAACATCATAACTTCCCCCCTCGGATGTCGGAATCGGGCGTACCACCTGTCTACGGACTCGTGACGTCCCGAACTACGTCACAATCATCGGTCAATACCCAATTGACCGCTCAAACTAAAGTCAACTATTGGCCCAGACTAGGGGCAAAATCGTCATTCTACACCAACGAACCTATCGGAACCAACTAAACACCAATTAAGCTCACTAACCCCATCTTAATCACAGTCTTAACCCTAATTTTCGGGACGGGTCGTTACACGTAGCCTTGGGACTGTGACCTTATTGGACGTCAGGGACGTCGGACATCTGGGATGTCAGGATTGGAGTGTATAGTGCAGCGACTGTGGTTATATTTATGGTTTTATTATATGATTTGTGATATCTTATATGATTTTATGGTTTTAAATACTAATGCATGCATGTTTGGAAAACATAGGGGTATAAGTATATGTTTTAATTATTAAACTGTTTTATAAACTTTGAGTTTCGGCCCACTCACCCTTAATGTTTTGGTGACCCCTCCAGGCCTTGCTACTGAGGTAGAAGAGGATTCTGAGACTGAGGCATAGATCTACAATGCGCACCTGAACCCCTGTTGGGTAGGTTAACCCGCAGGATAACTTAGAGTCGTGCTCGGAATTTGTATTTTGGACATTATCTCTTGTCTGACATCTTTTGAATTTGGATCGTGTGTATAACTTTATTTCGGATATTTATGCATTTGAATTTTTAAGGTTAAATTTGGAATGTTGGTTCGGGTGTCAGACGGGAGCAGAGCACGTCCCCTTATGGTCCCCGGGAGATCGGGGCGGGTCGTGTCACACATGCTCATATACTGTGCAAGAGTTAGTAGACTAAGTACAGATAGTTGATGCATCTACGCTTCATTAGCCATCGGTATGATGCCTTGTTGATCGATGTATTTTTCCATCTTTTCTATCTCTTTATTGGTGCTCTCATTGAACTGCTTCTCCTTCAACTACTTCAACTTTTCCTCAGCATCATCACGTGTATTCTTATCTATTACAATTTCTTTTAACACATGCTGAGTTTTATGGGAATTCATTATGTCTGCAAAATAAACCTATGATACATAGATAAAAAAATGTTATGATTAATTATAAATAAAAAAATGATGGAGAAAATTAAAGTAAAAACTACTAATTTGTCCATAAGGAAATGGTGCATGTGTTTGGCCCTTCTACTCCTTCTCCTCTCTCTATCTCCCCCTTTTTCTCTCTTTTGCGTTGAGATTCTCTCTCTTTTGTTTTTAGTTATAATATTGTTGTGTGGGAGATTAGATGAGAAATAATGCATATATATATGGAGGAATGAAATATTTTTTTATTTAACCACAAATGCTAACTGATATGGGTGGAAACGACGTATGTGAAGACCATGCATTTTTCAAAATACCTCCACACATACATTGTATGAGTTATGAACACGAATTAAAATATTGTTAATATCACTGATAATTCGGTCAATATTTCTTCAAAATGAGGAGGTGGCATGAAAATAGAGGGGGAAAATATTTCGTCCCCCAATTTACAATTTTTCATCCGATGCCAAAGAATATCACCGATGTAGGCTGATATCAGCTGATATCCACTGAGATCCACCAACCACCTAACATAATCTCATGAAAACTTCGTTAAAAACCTCAATTCAACTACTTAACTTTATGGATGAAGAATGTGGTGGAATCACACAAAAGCCCCAATATTGAAATATACAGTATTTATTTCTATTTACATCCGTTGCGGATTTACAACTTCCATCCATTTTGGATATCAGTTTATGATGAACAAGAAATTCAAGTGCTTGAGTTGGGATACGGTTAGAGTGTTTGACTTGGGATACAGTTAGTATGTATTTATTCTGATGTAGGACACTGAATTGAAGCATGTCAGTCAACAACCGGACATTGGATCATCTAAATGTCAATTGTCATCCATGTATCATATGCTTCCGTTTCAATGTCTAAATAGACTATTAGAGTCGGAATCTATGTCATATTTAATCTCTTCTAATTTATAATAACTTATGTACTTAACATGCATACTTATTTGAATTTCATGATCAGGATTACACTAATTTAGCAACAAGAGACTAGCTCATGCATTTCATATAATGCCAAATCTCAAGAACTTGGAGCTAGACATTCTTGTTGCAAACAATCGATGGGTATTTAATTTTCAACAAAATTCTTTGTTGTAATCAGCTCCTTACGCCGAGGGACTTGTGTTAAGATTGAAATATATTTTTACGGTGCTCTACTGTAGAACATACAGGATAACAGCTTCTGAAAGATTGCCTAAGTTTTGATTCAAAAATTTTCATTAGTACTCATTATGGAGAGATCTCTAGAATCCTTCCGACAAAAAAAGATATCCAGCACTAGAAATAGAGGCAGCTGCAAAATGGCCTCTCCATCATCTCAAGGAAGTAGAAATAATGGGGCATCTTGCTTGTACAATAACCCAGTGAGAGGGAGGAGGAGGAGGACAAAGAGGCAAGGGACCATGCCATGCACCTGCAACGGCTTAAGCAAAAAGTTGCTTCCAATATATATATGTACAATTTGTATGCATGGGTCCATAGTTATATGTCAAGCTATATAATTAGTTAGTCGATCGATTTGTTGGGGTTGTCCTTGAAAGAAAAAGGCAAAATCAGAATAACTTTATCATCAGTTTCAATGTATGTCAAGCTATATAGTAAGTGTCATATGGAACAAAAATGCACTACTTTTTTAAAAATAAAATAATAAAAACGAAAATACTTTGCTTCATTTCATGTAAAATATATTGCAAAATAATAAAGTTTATATTAATGTGTGTGTCACAATGATAACTTTTTATAAGTATTTAAAATTTTAAATGCGTGATCTAATTATAAAATATGAGACAAGCTGTCTAACTCGGTCCCAAACGTAACATCCTAATACATTAATTTGCAAGCGATTTGCAAAAATTTACTTTAAACTTTACATTTCATGTTGGTAGCTTTTCTTCCGTGCCAAACACGTACTTTTCTTGAACCAAAAAAAAAAAACACGTACTTTTCTTCCCATGTCTCTTGATTACAATGTAACTAAGTAAGCTCCTTCCCACCAAGGCACCAACCACTTCTACCGCGATCTTGTTTTTAGTTTTTTTTTTTTAATTCTACAACAATATTTTGTAGTAATTTTTGGTTTTGAAAAATGTAGAATAAAAAATGAGCATAAAAATGTTTGGCACATATGTTGATACCATATCAACTGACCACACTAGCACAGGACCCACCAGGACAGGAGAGCCACCAACCGATCGCCAGATCGGCACCCGCACGGCCTACGGCCCGCCGATCGGCACCAGACTGCAGACCCGCCACTCGGCATCTGACATTGAACAGACGACAGCTGGCTGCGACAGTCACCTAACCAGTTCTGCCCTACCAACTCCCTGACGGAGGCAGGTTGGGACTCCAGTTGGCGTCTCCCCCGGGTAACCAGGGCTTGTCAGACGACTCACAGCCACAAGGCACAACTTGCTCCGGAACAGTGGCTCACCTACCGGAACAGTAGCCCAACTGCCACAGTTATGACTACTATAAATACCTCAAAACCCTTCACAAAGGGAAGACATTCAGAATTGATCCAGAGCACTGTATTTACCTGCCTCTCGGCACTCAGATACTAACTTAAGCATTGAAGCCCTTTTTGGCCGGCACCACACCGGTGTCTAGTCTTTGCAGGATCCCTGCCGAACCACAACGCCCCCAGCGGGCCCGAAACACCACGCGGCTGGTCCTAGAACCCCCAGCGGGTCTCATCGAGTTGGTCAAATCAGGGTCAAACAATTGGCGCCGTCTGTGGGAACGTTGTGTAAACACCCACTAACTCACATACCGTTGCTCAACCCTCTGCCGACGAACAATGTCTGCCGAACGGGATGACGATGAGCTCAACAACACCCCTCAGGGAGATCGCAACCGAACCCGAGCCGGCCTACCTTCCGAGGACATGCTCGAGATGCTGAGGACTCTCCGGTCGGAGGTTGCCGAACTCAGAAAAAGCAATGCTGCCATCGAGAGCAGGAACCACGTGTGGGGGGAACAGCATGGAAGCACCCTGGCCATCTTGCAGTCCACACGCGAGGAACTGGAGGAGCAGCGGGAGGCAACCAAACGGGCCTTAGCCGCTGCATCTCGTCGGCAGGAGTTCGATGCCTGCCGAGTCGAGATCGGCGACACCTACCGACCCGAAGCGTCCGGTCGCCTGCTCTTCCACCAGACCGACCTGCCTGGCCCTTCGGGAACACAAATCTACCGTGACGCCCGCGAGCTGCTCGACAGAAGACAGACGCAGACCCCGGCCAACCGTCTGACTTACCCCACCCACGACCCCCGCATCCATGCACAACCACCTCTGCCCGTACTATCCCAGGGCGCCCGGTCAAGGTCCGGATCGGCACGCCGACCTGCACAGCCTCCGCGGCTCTCCGTCCAGCCTCCAGGCAGTCCCTCCTCGCCGGTCGGCAGGCACCAGCCGGAAGACAACGCCAGCTCAACCACGGCCTCGTCCGGGCGGCGACCGGCACAACCCGGGAAGCCCAGAGGCGGCAGTGCAAATCATCCAATCGGCGACCTCCCGATTGGGGCGGATCGACCCGACCAATCAAACGAGGTGGTCCGGGAACTCCTCCAGCGCGTGCGGGAATTGGAGGCCGCCAGACCCAAAGCTGGGACATTACCCCGACCTCGGACCAACATTAGTCCCTTCACGGACCGCATCATGCGGTACCGCCATGAAACGGAGGTCAAACCCTTGAAGATTGCCCTATATGACGGACAAGGCGACCCAGACACCCATATCAACAATTACAACTCAGCGCTCGCTTTCAGGAATCTCTCTGACGAAGCGCAGTGCTTGATTTTCAGCTCCACCCTCACTGGGGCCGCGCTCAATTGGTTCTATCGCCTGGAACCACAGTCTATCGACTCGTTCGACCGCCTACACACGGTCTTCCTGAACCAGTTCTTGATCCAGACAGATCGACTGCTCATAACCGAGGACTTGGGAAGCCTCCGACAGGGAGATGACGAGCCCCTACGCCAATACGCCGCTCGTTTCAGCTTGGAGTACTCCAAATGCCACGAGACGGATGACAAGGCCGCCTACCGAGCTTTCTGCAACGGGCTGCGGGAATCCACCTTCAAGTACCATGCCTTCACCTAGGGTTGGGACGATTACAATGAGCTCATGCGGCAAGCGGCAATACACGCCAAGGCGGAGCACTTCAACTCTCCCCAGGTCGCATCCCGACCTGACGTGAGTGGGGCGCGCCCTCCGCCTCCCAACAACCGACAGGCACAGTCACCTCCGCCAGCCAATGACGCGCACAAGGACCACCGATCCGACCCGCATCCCAGTAAGCGGAAGGGGACGTACAACAACGATCATCGCGGGAGGGACAAATTCCACCACAAGGGGCAGGGATCAGGCCACCACCAGTCAGGCAAACCTCACACGGGGCCTACCTCAAAATACGAAACCTACTCCATCTTGAACACCTCCCTCGAGAATGTCTTGATGAGCATCGAGGACACAATCCCCAAGCCACGGGCACGACCGCCCGGCCCCCGCCCGGGCATCCAATCCAACCTGTACTGCCAGCACCACAAGTTCAATGGCCATACCATCGACGAGTGCGTGGCCTTCCGCGACATCGTGGAAGCACTCGTAAGGGAGGGGAAGATCAACCAGTTCTTCCAACACACACGCCCCGGGCAGGGACTGCCACAGATCAACACGATCAGCGGGGGCCCTACCATCTCTTCCTCCTGCACCTCCAATCGGGCTAAGAAGAACTTCTTGCGCGCCACGACATCCAACCACCAAATATTCAACATCAAGGATGGACGCGCTGCCAAGGTCGCACGGGCGGGACGGACGCCCATCCCTTTCTCCGAGGAAGAAGAGCGGGGAGTTATCTTTCCCCACGATGATCCGCTAATCATCCGCGCTCAGATAGCCAATTTCGATGTTGGGCGGATCCTGGTAGACACTTGTAGCTCTGTGAACGTCCTCTTCATGGACACTTTCAACCAGTTGGGCATCAACCCCACAAACCTCACCCACGCTGGTTCTCCGCTACTCAGCTTCTCAGGCGATTCTGTCATGCCCCTTAGCACCATCTCCCTGCCTATCTCCTTGGGGAGCGCGCCCAAGATCGCAACAGCCATCACCACTTTCCTAGTGGTCGATTGCCCCACTGCTTATAACGTCATTTTGGGGAGGGGACTCCTCAACCAGCTCTCCGCCGTCATCTCCACTCGGGCCCTTCTCATGAAGTTTCCAACCATCATGGGCACTGGTCAAGTCCGCGGTAATCAAAAATCCGCCCGCTCCTGCTATCAGACCGCCTTGACAAAGCTCAACCCATGCGACAAGCGAGAAACCATGACCGTCACCGAGGCTGCTTACGAGGCCGACCCCGTCGACTCCGAGCTCCTTGAGCAAATACGGGCGGGTCCCCCTGAGGACCCGCGCGACCTCTCCGCCGTCTCGCAGCCGCAACCCGTGGAGGATACGAAGCTGATCACCCTTTGCCCGCGTAATCCCGAGCGGCAAGTGAAAATTGGGAGCACACTCGCCCCCGAAATCAGGACACAACTCATCCAATTCCTCCGGGACAACAACGAGGTCTTTGCTTGGTCCTACGCCGACATGCCTAGCATATCCACGGATGTCATCTACCACAGGCTTAACATCAGCCCCTCCTTCAAACCAGTCATCCAGAAGCAAAGGACCTACGACGCAGAGCGGCAACTCGCCATGCAGGAAGAGATCGTTCGACTCAGCACCATCCACTTCGTACGCAAGGCCATTTACGCCACGTGGGTCGCAAACGTCGTACTCGTCAAGAAACCCTCCGGATCCTAGCGGATGTGCATCGACTTCACGGATCTCAACAAAGCCTGCCCGAAGAATAGCTTCCCGCTTCCTAAGATCGATCTCTTGGTCGACGCCACAGCTGGCCACGAATTCCTCAGCTTCATGGATGCGTACTCTGGCTACAACCAAATCAGGATGCACCCCGATGACCAAATCCACACCAGTTTCCGCACTAATTTGGGAGTCTACTGCTACAATGTTATGCCCTTCGGGCTCAAGAACGCCGGTGCCACCTACCAACGGCTTATCAACTTCATGTTCGCGGATCAGATTGGCAAGACCATGGAGGTCTACGTAGATGATATGCTTGTCAAGAGCCGGACGGCCGACAAGCACGTGCCTAACCTCCACAGGATGTTCCAGGTCCTGAAGCAATACAAGATGCGGCTCAACCCCGCCAAAGGCGTTTTCGGTGTCCGTTCTGGAAAATTCCTCGGTTACATGATCAGCCAACGGGGAATCGAGGCTAACCCCGAGAAAATCAAGGCCATCATGGACATGAAGCCCCCACGCACACTCAAGGAAGTTCAAACCCTTACTGGCCGGATCGCCGCCCTCACCGAGTTCATCTCCAGGGCGACGGACCAGTGTTTACCATTCTTCAAGATCATGAAGACCCAGGGCAGGCACATCAACTGGGATGCAGCGTGCGACGCCGCCTTTGACGCTCTCAAAACTTACATGAGCACCGCACCCCTCCTTACCCGACCTACCACTGGGGAACGACTCACCATCTACCTTTCTGTCTCCACATCTGCTGTCAGCTCTGTCCTCGTCACCAGCTGGGACGGCGCGGAGTTCCCCGTATACTACGTTAGCAAAGCATTCCAGGACGCGGAGACCCGATACAACGACCTGGAGAAGTTGGCCTTTGCCCTCATCATAACAGCCTGGCACCTCTGCCCATACTTCCAAGCGCACCCCATGTTAGTCCTCACTAACAAGCCCCTTCGCTAGGTACTCCAAAAGCCAGACACTTCGGGGCGGCTCATCAAGTGGGCAGTGGAGCCTAGTGAGTTCGATATCACATTCGCCCCAAGACCAGCGGTCAAAGGACATGTCATCGCCGACTTCCTTTCCGAATTCACTTACAACACAACGCAGCACATGCCCGACACTCCGGATCCCAACATTGCGGCACCCGCCACTTCTATCTGCAAAACGTCAACCCCGTCCACCTTGGATCCCGCCCAACCAATTTGGACCCTTTACGTGGACGGATCCTCCTGCCATACTGGCTCTGATGCCGGCCTCGTACTCAGCACACCTACCCAGGAACGGCTGAAGTACGCATTGAGTTTTGGGTTCCAAGCTTCCAACAACGAATACGAGTACGAAGCCCTCCTTGCTGGCCTCCGGTTGGCCACCGACCTCCAAGCACAACAGCTGCAGGTTTACAGCGACTCCCAGCTCATCGTCCGCCAGATCAACAGCCTCTATGATGCCAAAGACGCCTCCATGACCCGATACTTGGCAAAGGTGTTGTCCCTACTCCGCCACTTCCGCGGCTACGAGGTCATTCAAATACCACGGTCGGAAAACAGCCACGCTGATGCTCTGGCCCGCCTGGCCTCCTCCATCAACGACAAGATAGGCCGCCGTGTTCCCGTCGAATTTTTGGCATCCCCGAGCACAACCGAGCAACCAGTCATGCTCACGACACAGGAAGCATCCTGGATGGACCCCATTGTACGGTACCTCACCATGGCCGAACTCCCGCCCGACCGCAACGAGGCCCGACGCATCCAACGCCAGTCCGCACGATACACCATGGCACATGGCCACTTATACCGACGGGGATTCGACACCCCCCTCCTCAAGTGCCTCCCTACGGACCGGGGCATTGCGGTGCTCCTAGAAATTCACCAGGGAATCTGCGGTAACCACTCCAGACCCAGGTCCCTAGCACATAAAGCCTTTCGGCAAGGATACTATTGGCCCATAATGCGCGCCGACTCTATGGCCATCACTCAACGGTGCGTCCCATGCCAACGGTGCGCCCCCGTACCTCATTCTCCTGCTGAGCGCCTTACTCCCATGCTCAGCCCCTGGCCCTTCTCTCAATGGGGTCTGGATCTCATCGGCCCCATGCCACGAGGAAAGAGCGGCGTCGAACACGCAGTCGTTGCAGTGGACTATTTCACTAAGTGGGCCGAAGCAAAGCCCCTCAAAATAATCACGGCCGCCCAGGTTGAGAGCTTTGTCTACCAGAACATCATCTGTCGCTTTGGTATCCCCCACACGATCGTCACGGATAATGGCACTCAGTTCGATTCTGTCCGTTTTCGACACTTTTGCGACATCTATGGCATCCAGCTCTGCTTCGCCTCGGTGGCACATCCACAGGCTAACGGACAGGTCGAAGCCGTAAACAAGCTCATCAAACACAATCTCAAGGCTCGACTACACGACACCCCGAAAGGCCAATGGTCCGACCTCCTATCCGATGTTCTCTGGTCCTACCGGACATCCTACCGGACATCGACACAGGAGACACCCTTTGCCTTGACTTTCGGGACTGAAGCTATCGTTCCCGTGGAAATGGGGGAGACCTCATATCGTGTACTCTCCTATGATCCACAAGAGAATGCGGAACTCCTCACACAAAATCTCAACTTCATCGAGGAAAACCGTGAACAAGCCAATCTCCGCAATATGGCAGACAAACAGCGAATTGCTCACTACTACAACTCTCGCGTTCACAGACGCCGTTTCCAGGTCGGTGACTGGGTCCTTCGCAAGGTTAGTCTGGCCACTAAGGAGCGTGCTGATGGGACCCTCGGGCCCACGTGGGAGGGTGACACGACCCATCCCAATCCCCCTGGGATTACCATGGAATGTGTCATGCTCCCGTCTGACAAGAGGTGTCAGACAAGAGATAACCTGTTGCCATTGCCCAATCGGGCTTCCAGAGTACGTAAGGATCGATGGAGGAGGTGTATGATGTCCCAGTCTCTGCTGCAGTCGCATCCGGAATCAACCTGAAGGGCATTAAAAACAAAAGCTGTGAGTGGACGAAAATAAACAAGTCTATTTAAAACATTTATAAGACATTTATGCCCCTCAGTAAAATCATATGCATGCACCATCATTTACAATCATATATCATATAATATGAACCATAAACATAATTTTAGCCACTGCACCATACACTCCAATCCGACATCCCTGATGTCTGACGTCCCTGACGTCAATAAGGTCACAATCACAAGGCTACGCGTGCCACTCGGGTCTCAAACTAAACTCCATTTTGATCGTCACGGCCCAATTCCTCCAATTCAAATTTCCCCCCCCCCAAAAACCATATTTTCGATTTCTCAGTCTCCCTCACTCAGTCAATCCCCCGTGTAATCTCAGTTCGAATCAAATTCAATTCTCTCCAATATTCGTTCACAAATTCAGTGGATAGGGAGGAGATTAAGGGTAGAAGAAAATTGAAGTTTGGTTGTACACGGTTGAAGAAGTCTGAAGAGATTAATGGAAGAAATAAACAATAATTAAGTTAATTAATTAATAAAACATAGTCATAATGTTCCCCCGTGTTACTAATCATACTAAACAATTCAGGGATAGATCGCACTAGACATCCACCAAGTTCAATCATGGCTCCAACTCACGGCTGTTCAAAAATCAACAGTCCAAATTACCATTCTGCCCTTGTGCAGAAAATTACCAAAATGCCCCTCACGCATCCTGACCCGTAACCCGGTCATACGGACTCCGATTGATGCGTGCCGCCTGTCTACGGACTCGTATCGACGATACCTACGTAACGGTCTTTGGCCCTCGGCCATCGGACATCCCGGCCAAAAAGTCAACATTTCTCCTTCTTTCGTCCAAATTACAAAAATGCCCTTGAACTTCCGTTCATCATAACTTTCACCACGAACCTCGGAATCGAACGTGCCACCTGTCTATGAACTCGTGACGTCCCGAACTACGTCACGGTCTTCGGTCAAAGTCCATTTGACCATCCGAATTAAAAGTCAACGTTTTGCCCACGCCCAGGGGCAAAACGGTCATTTTGCACAATTCGTCCTAAATCGCCCAACTAATCCCAGATTAGTAAATCATAATTAAATATTATTAAATCCCGATATTCGGGGCGGGTCGTTACAGAGGGCCCCTACCTGGTCACTCGAATTTGTCGTCCGGGCACTTATGAGCTCCAGACTACGGATGGGCGTTCGCTTACACACCCGTGGCATGCGGATCATCTCAAGTTATTTTATAATTAAAAACACACCCTATGTACATTGCTTTACGCTGTGCTGTAATTCGACTTGGCTATCTCCAGTCGAACTTGCCTTCCCGGCAAAATGTTCTTTCATTTATCTAAGTGTTAGTCTAGTCCTCAACTACAAAGTAGCCTACTCACCATTGCCGATCGGCACTCCCGGTGACCCACACGGCACCTACTTTACCTACCAACGCAAGTTTACTTAGTCCACACAGTCAAGTTCACTTAGCTTTCGCTATTACGATTTGATTTCGGTGGTTATGTCCATTACGGTTTGGGTTTATGATCATGAATGTTCGGTCCTTATCTAATCTACAACCCCGTGGATTGGCATGCCTACACATATGCGCAAATTTGCCAAGTACTCGCCTATCGGCAGTTCTCATTCAAAGAAAAAGCAAGACAGGTTGATACATCTCAAATTTGCCAAGTACGATTTCATTCATTTTCAAATTCCGAGCTACATGGTACACAGGGCATTCCCTGGATTACAAAAAAAAAAACAAAAAAGAGCATACAAAAGAAAAGCTACACGACCCTCAGCCTCACACCACCACAACCTCCTCGTCTGCCGCCTCCGCCTGGTCGGCAGTGGATGCCTCTGCAACCTTCTCTGCGCCAGCCGCCCGCCCGCGGTCGACATTCGATGGTTGCCCATCCAGCGTGTAGGTCTTGGTCAGGGCAGGGGGCTCGTCCAGCCACGGGAAGTTGAGTGTGACCCCGGGGTTGAAGTACAATATGCGTTGTACGCAATCATCCTCTACCTCGGCAAGCGCCAGGTCCAGGTGATTCGCATACACCGGGTCCGCCATGAAGTCCTCCAGGGTCTTCTGCCGATCGGCCGATAGCAGGACGCGAAGCCAGTCAACTTCCCCCTGCAGCTCACCCATGAATTTCTCTTGCTCATTCAGCTGCAGGGAGAAAGCATGCACCGTCTCTTCCCGGTCCGCTATCCCCCTCTCGGCTGCTTCCGCCTGGGCCTTCTCCCGCTGGAGCTCCTTCTCCAGCTCCGTCACCCGCCTCCGCGCAGCATGGCCCTCCTTCTCCCGGGCGCGCAGCCTATCCTCCCTCTGTCGCGCGGCGCCCTGCTCCGCCTTTATCCTCTGCATATGCCGAGCGGCCTTCTGCAGGGCCACGTAAGTCTGCCCAAAGCATTCAGCTGCCCCGTGGCTAAGTTCGCCCTCGCCATCATGTCCTGGAGCCACGGGTGCAGAGGCAGCCTCACTCCGTGTTCAAAGAAGTCGACGTAAAATAATGTCAACCCTTTAGGAGGATTACTCGGCTTCTTGATGTGCGGGGGTATCGTCATCTTAATCTCCGCCGACACGTTGTATAGCTCCCGGCACCGGTCCAGGTCGGACTGCCGAATGGTGTTCATCTCGTAGTCCACGGCGTACTCCACTTTCACCACGTCGTCGACATCTAGTTCCATCGGCGAGCTCGTCTCCATCCCGCTACCCTCAGCCTCGGAATCGACGATGACGACGGGGGAGGTACGGGGTGACGTCCTCCTTTCACTCGGCCGGTTGGCACCCGACGTGCTGCATCCGCCCTACTGCCTCACCTCCTTCCTCGGCAACCTGAGAGCCTGATCTAGGCTGTCACCGCTGCTGGACGACGACGCACTACTAACAGACCCACTCGTGGACGTTGACCCAATGCGCCCGTTCGACATGTCGCTTGCCGAACTAGACGGTGTTTCCCCGCCAAAAGCTTAAGGGGACCTAACCCCAGTTCCACTGTTTGACTCTGACTCTGACATCTACAAATTACCAAAACAGAAGCTACGACTAAGAACCTACGCTACGGAACACATACTTAGATTGGGTGCCGTTCGGCAGAGGTATACCTGTGATATTCTGATTCGACAGAGCTGGTTTCACGCGCTTGTTCTTCACTCTCGGCAGGCTCCAATTCAGTCGGCACTTGAAATTACTCCACAGATGCTCTGAGTAAAAAGTGAAAAAGTACAAAAGCTTTTGCCCCCTTTTATAGGCCCCTGGCCCGCCTCGAGATGCGCGCTTCCAATCTGACGGTCGCCAGGCCGATACGGCCACCTTTCGGCTACGAATACCTTATATTGTATACCCATCGGTATCATACATTCTCACCTACATACATGTGTACGTACATTACTACCAGTATGCATCCGTACCGCATGCCGACCGGAGCCTCTCGGCATCTCCCCCCGACGGCATGCTTCCTCTCGTCGTCGGCAAGCACACTGTGACCGACGTCTCTCCGCCATTCCCCACGGCCGCCTCTCCACGATCTTTCGGTCTTTACGGTGGGCAGCTTGCGGAACTCGGCAACGGGGACTCCTTTCACATCGGCCATACGGCGCACCTCCTCGGTCCAAGACTTGGGGGGCAACTAGGGATACAGGGCGTAGCGCCATGGTCGGTCGACAGGTACCAGCCGACATCACAAGTCCTCGACCGAGGAAATCCACCTCAGTCAAAGACTTAGGGGACTTATGTTAATACCATATCGACCGACCACCCTAGCACAGGACCCACTAGGACAGGAGGGCCACCGACCGATCGCCAGATCGGCACCCGCACGGCCTACGGCCCGCCGATCGGCACCAGACTGCAGACCCGCCACTCGGCATCTGACATTGAACAGACGACAGCTGGCTGCGACAGTCACCTAACCAGTTCTGCCTTACCAACTCCCTGACGGAGGCACGTTGGGACTCCAGCTGGCGTCTCCCCCGGGTAACCAGGGCATGTCAGACGACTCACAGCCACAAGGCACAACCTGCTCCGGAACAGTGGCTCACCTACCGGAACAGTAGCCCAACTGCCACAGTTATGACTACTATAAATACCCCAGAACCCTTCACAAAGGGAAGACATTCAGAACCGATCCAGAGCACTGTATTTATGTCAGGACCCACCCCGGTTTCACCCCGAAACCCAAGGTAAATCCCGCTCCCGTCTGACTCCCCGACACACACTCAAGTAAAACTCACTCAAACCCAGTCAGACGCAGGAGTAATTAAACAAAATATCCCGAAGTTGTCATTTACAGAGCATAGTACGAAAATACAAGGAACTAAAAACCGATAAATTACACGCACGCGGAAAACTTTGAACTATTCCGGGATCCCTCACGTCACTTCTATGCCTCGGACACTGCCTCGACGTCAAGACCCCGCGCTAGCTCCACAACCTGGAGGGCAAGTTAAAACAGAACATGTGAGTGGACCATACTAGAAGAGAAGTTCTAAAACCATTTATCAGAAAACCGAATTTAACCCTCCGTTTTGAAAACCACATGCATAACCAACAGTTAATAACACAGGTCTAACTCAAGTCTCATAAAACATCATAAGAAACAGAAACACTATAAAACAGGGATGGAACTCATGGCATGAGTATCAAAACCCGTATCATAAACCATAAAGCTCAATTCATCATTTTCTGATCAAACCTGCTGGACCTATCCGAGTCTTTAAACTCCCGAGTCTTTAAACTCAATCCAGGTCTTAATCATATCCGAGTCTTTAAACTCAAGGCCTACGCGGGAAATATCAATATATCTGAGTCTTTAAACTCCCGAGTCTATAAACTCAATCCGGGTCTTTAAACCCAATCCGGCCGGTCCCCCGTCACATATATCCGGGTGGTCCCCCATCACATATATCCGGGTCTTTAAACCCAATAGCCAGATCCAGCAAATCCAATCCAAAACCTTTTGAAAACCTTTTCCAAATCCATATCCAAACTCGAATCTGAAATCACTGGTCCGAAGCCTTTCCGGCATCCAGAACCGTCATTCCGAACCCAAATCCGGAAATTCACTGTTCAGCTTTAAAACCAAATTCCGCTTTCCGAAAATCATTCTATCACCAAATCAGGTTTCAAAATCCCTTTATAAACAATCAAACTAGTTATCCTTTAAAAATCCCAAAACCCTGGCATTTTACTCAGAAATCGACATTCCTCGTAAAACGTGCCAAATACCGTATTTCTCGAAAAACGTGCAACAATGTAAAACCAACCACAACATATTTGATAAACATAGAATGATGAGTAAAACCATAAAATACGTATAGAAAACAGTTATGCATGCTCGAGTTTAGAGAAGGGGTCCACTCACAGTACTGGGCCCTACTCGCGTCCCGAACGTCCAGCACGTTCCTCGGCTTCCTCGAGAAATCCCGATCCTGTTCACAATCACCAAATTACGTCACTAACACGTCTACGAAGGTTCACCTAAATTCCTTCAAAATTCCCCGAATCCTAAACGTAATAACCCGGGACCCTAAACTTTCACCCTCGCGGAACTCAACTCAAACGACGTCCGATTGACTCGAAACCTACTCCATTGAACTCACCAAAACTCCTAGGCCAAAAACCATGTTGACCGTTTTCCCAACCACCGCCGCACGCGCCCCCACGCGCCGCCCAAAGTGGCTGTGCGTGGCCCTCACGCGCCAGCTACAGTAGCATCATCAACCTCGACCTCACTGTGTTGAACCGGCCGCCGTGAATTGAACCGGCGAGGAGCATTCTCCGCCGTCCGGTCACCATTTCCTTCCCTTCTTCCACCCACGGCTTCGTCCAGACACCAAGAATCCATTCCCCTACTCCTCTAACCTCGACACAGTCCCACCATCGTCGATTCCAGCTCGAACCAGACAGCCCTTAAACCCCTGTTTCACGATCCATCTGCTCCGGTCACCTCCCGTCACAGTGGCGACACCGGACAATCCCTAGGGCCTTACTGAACCTAGACCAACCCCCCTATACCGTCGACTCAGCCCCAAACTCGACGACTTTGGGTTTGAAGTTCACGGCCGAAACAGAGTAACAGAGTATTCCACTTCGACTGAGCTCCGCCGTGTACGCCCCGTCACGGTGACCACCACAAACCACTCCTAGGACCTCCCTAAACATCACCCTGACCTCCAATCCCCTCGACTCTTAGCCCAGACTCACGACTTTCCAGATGAAGTTTACGGGAAAAACAGAGCACGAAACCTTACCCTTCGATTGCAGCGCTGCCGTGCGCACCGCCGCGTGCCACGATGTTCGTTGGCCTCCCTGCAACCTCCTGAACGTCCCACGGTCGTGGTTTGAGCCACCTCACGGCGTAGCCACCACCAAACGCTCACTGTCTCCCTGTTTCCCCAAAAACTTTACCGCACCACCGCCGTGCCGCCGTGCACGATTCCACCACCAATTCACGACCACCAGCTTCCTTTCAGTCTCCCGTTCCTCCCTCACTCACCAGAACTCGTCAATTACCACGATCAATCCTCAACTTCTTCTCACAAGCTCTCTCTGTTCTCTGTGTTTGTCGAAGAACAACCACGGGTTTGCACGAGTGCACCCCAATTATTTGGGCTATGGACACACAGGATTCTCCCAGAATCCTCTAGCCCCTTGCCACATGTCACCATCCACTCAACCCTTATCCCATCTGGTTAAATCCCAGCCGTCCAGTTTGCTTTCTCTCTCTGCACAAATCCCCAGATGCCAAAAAGACCAAAATACCCTCATGTTTACCACATTTTTACGGTTTTGTCAAAACTTCCTAGACCCGTAACTCTCGCCTCGTAAGTCCGATGAATACGTGCCGCCTGTCATCGAACTCAGGACGACGAAAGCTATCTAACCATGCTAGGTCAACCTACCAAAACCCATTCGTACAAAAAGTCAACTATTCCCCCTAATTTACCCAATTTACGGTTATGCCCTCAACCTTCCAAACATCACAACTTCCTCCTCGGATGTCGGAATCGGGCGTGCCACCTGCCTACGGATTCGTGACGTCCTAAACTACGTCCTGGTCACTGGCCAATACCCAATTGACCACCCGAATAAAAGTCAACATTTTTACCTGGACCGGGGGCAAAATCGTCATTCTAGGCTCCCGGACCTTTCGGGACCACCTAACCACTGATTATCCTCACTAATCACACCTTAATCACTCTACTAATCCCGGCTCTCGGGACGGGTTGTTATAATCTACCCCCCTAAAAAGAATTTCGTCCCCGAAATTTCCACAGATAGTTCCCGACACCTGGGGTCTCCTACCTGGTCACCAACACTAGGTCAACAACAACCTCTCTTGGGTTTCCTGTCTATCATCTCCACCTTGGGTATTTCACTCCATCCCCAAGTACTGTTACCACGGCCAACCCTAGCTATGTAACAGCTGCATGGTGTACGCAAGGGAAACTCTATGAACAGCAAACAAAGGTATTCTAAAATACATTATTTCACAGTACCCGATAGAAGTCATAGTGTACCTCCTCGTATACAACCACCCTACCTTCCCAAACCAACTCGACTACAAACCCAAACAATCGTCCACCTATCTCCCTCGACTGCTACCTCGGCCACTATCGGAATAATCTACAAAGTCCTAAAGGCAAACTCTAGCTTGTGGGTTTTCTCCTTCCATAACCTCATATCGATCAGTTATCGTCACTCCTTTCATGTACCTTCCGTCATCCTCCTACGGAACTCACTGTAACACTCCAAGTCCTCTAGGAAAACTCCTAGACTCTACCCTGGATCCAACAACCCAAAACTAAGTACAGCACAACCAAAAGCAATATAAGTGCCTGTCCCCGCATCTGGTGTCGACTGACCCTCCTGCTGAGTCATCGTGAACACTCGGGCCTGAGATCCCGATGCTCTACCACGTCCTCTCGAACTACTCGTGGCACCAACTCCTCCTCTAGTACCTGCTGTCCCTAATGCTGTACTCTGTCCAGGCTCCGCTACTCCTCGATCTACACCACTTTCCTGTGGCAACTGTGGACACTCACGTCGGAAATGACCTCGCTCCCCACAGTAGAAACACACATTCCAACCGGGTCTACTGCTCGGTCTCCCTGTGGACGCTACAGACGTCGCGCTAGCCTGCGGAGTCGGCTGTGCTCGGTAACCACGGAATCCTGAACTCTGGAAACTGCCAGGCCTACCAAAACGCTCATCGCCCGACGAGGACGTTCCACCGAAGTTACCTCTTTTCGGTGTCCGCTGGCTCGAAGCTCCAGGAATAGATGGTTCCCGGCGTCGCACCGGCAAACTAGCCTCCACCCTCACCGCAGCATCTGACAAGTCTCGGAGGGTAGCAAAAGATCCGGCCGTCACTATGGCTCGAATCTCACCTCGCAGGCCCAACTCAAACCTACGGTATTTCTCGGCTTCAGTGGCTACAAAAGCAGGAGCAAACCGGGACAACATCTGGAACTTCCGTTCATACTCAGCCACTGCCATATTCCCTTGCTGGAGCTGCAGAAACTCCGCCTCCTTGGCATCTCGGAAAGAACGAGGGTAGTACTGCTCCAGGAATCGTTCCCTAAACGTCTCCCAGGTCACACTATGGGCATCCCAACCAGACAACTCGAGGGTATACCACCACTCGTACGCCGCACCATCCAGTAAAAATGTAGCCAACAACACTCGCTCCTCCGGCGGGCAATGCATCACCGCAAATATCCGCTCAAGTCTGGTAATCCACCTCTGGGCTTCCTCAGGATCAGCCCCACCACTAAACGTCATCGCCCCGAGCCGTTGGGCTCGCTCAATAGTAGCACTCTCCGTCTCTCTTGCTACTTCTTCTTCAGGTTGTGGAGAGGGTCTACGTCTCGGAGGCATCGTCCACTGCACGCTGAAAGAGGCATAGAAGTAGTTAAGCAACGGGAACACAACCTCACAAACCAACAAACCCCACAAACCCGACAAACCTATGCTCTGATACCAATTGTCAGGACCCACCCCGGTTTCACCCCGAAACCCGAGGTAAATCCCGTTCCCGTCTGACTCCCCGACACACACTCAAGTAAAACTCACTCAAACCCAGTCAGACGCAGGAGTAATTAAACAAAATATCCCGAAGTTGTCATTTACAGAGCATAGTACGAAAATACAAGGAACTAAAAACCGATAAATTACACGCACGCGGAAGACTTTGAACTATTCCGGGATCCCTCACGTCACTTCTATACCTCGGACATTGCCTCGACGTCAAGACCCCGCGCTAGCTCCACAACCTGGAGGGCAAGTTAAAACAGAACATGTGAGTGGACCATACTAGAAGAGAAGTTCTAAAACCATTTATCAGAAAACCGAATTTAACCCTCCGTTTTGAAAACCACATGCATAACCAACAGTTAATAACACAGGTCTAACTCAAGTCTCATAAAACATCATAAGAAACAGAAACACTATAAAACAGGGATGGAACTCATGGCATGAGTATCAAAACCCGTATCATAAACCATAAAGCTCAATTCATCATTTTCTGATCAAACCTGCTGGACCTATCCGAGTCTTTAAACTCCCGAGTCTTTAAACTCAATCCAGGTCTTAATCATATCCGAGTCTTTAAACTCAAGGCCTACGGGGGAAATATCAATATATCTGAGTCTTTAAACTCCCGAGTCTTTAAACTCAATCCGGGTCTTTAAACCCAATCCGGCCGGTCCCCCGTCACATATATCCGGGTCTTTAAACCCAATAGCCAGATCCAGCAAATCCAATCCAAAACCTTTTGAAAACCTTTTCCAAATCCATATCCAAACTCGAATCTGAAATCACTAGTCTGAAGCCTTTCCGGCGTCCAGAACCGTCATTCCGAACCCAAATCCGGAAATTCACTGTTCAGCTTTAAAACCAAATTCCGCTTTCCGAAAATCATTCAATCACCAAATCAGGTTTCAAAATCCCTTTATAAACAATCAAACTAGTTATCCTTTAAAAATCCCAAAACCCTGGCATTTTACTCAGAAATCGACATTCCTCGTAAAACGTGCCAAATACCGTATTTCTCGAAAAACGTGCAACAATGTAAAACCAACCACAACATATTTGATAAACATAGAATGATGGGTAAAACCATAAAATACGTATAGAAAACAGTTATGCATGCTCGAGTTTAGAGAAGGGGTCCACTCACAGTACTGGGCCCTACTCGCGTCCCGAACGTCCAGCACGTTCCTCGGCTTCCTCGGGAAATCCCGATCCTGTTCACAATCACCAAATTACGTCACTAACACGTCTACGAAGGTTCACCTAAATTCCTTCAAAATTCCCCGAATCCTAAACGTAATAACCCGGGACCCTAAACTTTCACCCTCGCGGAACTCAACTCAAACGACGTCCGATTGACTCGAAACCAACTCCATTGAACTCACCACAACTCCTAGGCCAAAAACCATGTTGACCGTTTTCCCAACCACCGCCTCATGCGCCCCCACGCGCCGCCCAAAGTGGCTGCGCGTGGCCTTCACGCGCCAGCTACAGTAGCATCATCAACCTCGACCTCACTGTGTTGAACCGGCCGCCATGAATTGAACCGGCGAGGAGCATTCTCCGCCATCCGGTCACCATTTCCTTCCCTTCTTCCACCCACGGCTTCGTCCAGACACCAAGAATCCATTCCCCTACTCCTCTAACCTCGACACAGTCCCACCATCGTCGATTCCAGCTCGAACCAGACAGCCCTTAAACCCCTGTTTCACGATCCATCTGCTCCGGTCACCTCCCGTCACAGTGGCGACACCGAACAATCCCTAGGGCCTTACTGAACCTAGACCAACCCCCCCTATACCGTCGACTCAGCCCCAAACTCGACGACTTTGGGTTTGAAGTTCACGGCCGAAACAGAGTAACAGAGTATTCCACTTCGACTGAGCTCCGCCGTGTACGCCCCGTCACGGCGACCACCACAAACCACTCCTAGGACCTCCCTAAACATCACCCTGACCTCCAATCCCCTCGACTCTAAGCCCAGACTCACGACTTTCCAGATGAAGTTTACGGGAAAAACAGAGCACGAAACCTTACCCTTCGATTGCAGTGCTGCCGTGCGCACCGCCGCGTGCCACGGTGTTCGTTGGCCTCCCTGCAACCTCCTGAACGTCCCACGGTCGTGGTTTGAGCCACCTCACGGCGTAGCCACCACCAAACGCTCACTGTCTCCCTGTTTCCCCAAAAACTTTGCCGCACCACCGCCGTGCCGCCGTGCACGATTCCACCACCAATTCACGACCACCAGCTTCCTTTCAGTCTCCCGTTCCTCCCTCACTCACCAGAACTCGTCAATTACCACGATCAATCCTCAACTTCTTCTCACAAGCTCTCTCTGTTCTCTGTGTTTGTCGAAGAACAACCACGGGTTTGCACGAGTGCACCCCAATTATTTGGGCTATGAACACACAGGATTCTCCCAGAATCCTCTAGCCCCTTGCCACATGTCACCATCCACTCAACCCTTATCCCATTTGGTTAAATCCCAGCCGTCAAGTTTGCTTTCTCTCTCTGCACAAATCCCCAGATGCCAAAAAGACCAAAATACCCTCATGTTTACCACATTTTTACGGTTTTGTCAAAACTTCCTAGACCCGTAACTCTTGCCTCGTAAGTCCGATGAATACGTGCCGCCTGTCATCGAACTCAAGACGACGAAAGCTATCTAACCATGCTAGGTCAACCTACCAAAACCCATTCGTACAAAAAGTCAACTATTCCCCCTAATTTACCCAAATTACGGTTATGCTCTCAACCTTCCGAACATCACAACTTCCTCCTCGGATGTCGGAATCGGGCGTGCCACCTGCCTACGGATTCGTGACGTCCTAAACTACGTCCTGGTCACTGGCCAATACCCAATTTACCACCCGAATAAAAGTCAACATTTTTGCCCGGACCGGGGGCAAAATCGTCATTCTAGGCTCCCGGACCTTTCGGGACCACCTAACCACTGATTATCCTCACTAATCACACCTTAATCACTCTACTAATCCCGGCTCTCGGGACGGGTTGTTACAATTTACCTGCCTCTTGGCACTCAGATACTAACTTAAGCATCGGAGCCCTTTTTGGCCGGCACCACACCTGTGTCTAGTCTTTGCAGGATCCCTGCCGAACCACAACGCCCCCAGCGGGCCCGAAACACCACGCGGCTGGTCCTAGAACCCCCAGCGGGTCTCATCGAGTTGGTCAAATCAGGATCAAACAACATAGATTTGTGCACTATGCATGTTTGGCACATAGATTTGTGCATTACGCATGTTTGTGATCGGAAATTGCAAGAAAAGAGGAAAGGCTTGTGGTAGGCAGTTAGACTACCCTTGTTTCAAATGGTCAATGTCAATTCACATCTTCATCAAATTGTTCAAAGGGAAGCCAAATTTTAATATTCAAATTTTCAAGCAATTAAAAATAGATAATATTTGTATTGTATTCCTAGTGGTACTTTTTTGTATTACTTATTCGATTTATCGAATAATCTGTATACGTATCATGAAATCATAATCATTCAATTTTTTGAAATCATGTCAAAAGTCAACTTAATTAGAGATTATTTTTCTATTCATATGTATAACCTAAATGGACAATTCACAATGAAGATCTTCATTGTTACTACTACTGTTGATTTGTTTAATACGTATGGATGACTGAAAAAATCTTCAAATTTTTTTATTTTTTTTTTTGTGATGATGAACTTGAAAGAATTATTTCGGAGTTAAATGGTTTTATTTAGAATATATATATTATTTAATATATCAAAAGGTTAATATGAGCAAATACCAAAAAATTGGAAATGTAAATATTATTAATTAAAAATTTACTCGTATTATTTTTATTGCTAAACTATACAAAAATATTTTTCAAAAATGAAATTTAAATGTTTAAAAATCAAATAGCTGGAAGAATTTTTCGATATAAATTAAAAATAAATTCATGTCTCTTATGAATTATGATATGACAAATTACACAAAATAAATTTGCCCTTCCCCAAATAATTTGCACTTTTGACCCCACTGGCCCACATACATATTCTTTTCTATAAAATTAAGCTACATGATTACTTGCTACTAAATTAATCTACTTATAAAATTGGTTTTTTTTCTTTTTTTCCATTTAATAAAAACATTTGGTTTACATTTTCTTTCATGATGTGGCATGCACCTATTGGGTGGCCGTTAGAGTCTGAAACAAGACTATTATTTATTACATATGCATACGAACCCGGCCCATACGAACCTGACATTCTGACGTCAGTTTGGCCCGTTACTGTTTAAAGATGTGAATCAGCCTCCCGGGGGAAAGTCAAAGCAAATATCTAGACCGTTGAAATCACAGTGTCGTTCGATTTCATGGTTGAGATTCAAGTTCTACTCTCCATTTGGTACAGTAACTGTAGACGATTTGTATCCCAGCTGGTATGGACGTTACTGAGGCTAGCTTTAACTAGCTTCGTGCCTACCTGACGGCAGATGGTTTCAAAATAAATCAATATTCTTTTGTGAAAAGCCGAAGGTTAAAGACTTTTTTTTCCCCACAAGAGAACAATTTCAAGTTCGAAAGCTCAAATTCTAGGCCTTTTCCAGGTACTTTTGCTTCTTGTTCTCTCCCTGATTCTGTTTGTTGGTTCCTCTGAATTTTGTTTTCCTAATTTTCATAATGCATTTCTGCTGCTTCATTTGTAGGGGTAAAAAAAAATCCTGAAATTGTTACGTTTTGATCGTGATTGTGATTTTTCTAGGGTTTGGTATGTCAGATTGATCGTATTGGTAAGTTTGGTGTCAATTTATGGATTTAGTTAGGGAAAATCTGAGGATTGGGTTGGGGGCTCGCCGGTTCGGCAAGTAGAGGACTTTTGTTTGGTAGCTGAGAAAGAAGGGGATTCCCCTTTCTTGGTTTTGTTATTGCTTATGTTATATCGAGCAAATTCGCTGGGGCCAATGGAGCACTGATCATGTAGTATATGTTTAATAGTATAAAATTTACGGCTCTTGATTTCATTTACTTTTTGTTTGGCCTTCATGTTTTTAGCATCCAAACTCCAGCTGGAATGGCTCGAATGCAGGGTAGTTTGGGAAATTTTGAAGCTTTGAGTGTTTTGTTAGCTGCCTTTTGTTATAATTTAGGACTCCTTTGAGACCTAAAGGTGGTTAAAGAAAGGGTGAGGAAATTTTGAAATTTTGGGACCTTTAGAGTGGAACATCAAATTCAAGCTCTTATAGAAATTCTAAAGCTTTGGTTTCTGCTTATACCAAGGAAGTTAGTCTAGAAATTCAATTGAAATGTTATAATTTGGGTCAACTCCAGCATGTTCCGTCTAGGTCTAGATACTGAAGATTTAGGATTTAAAATCTGATTTAGATAGTTTCCTGCACGTTTATTCAGAATCATGAATTTTACATTTGATGGACAGAATCCCAGAATCATGATCTTTACATTTCATAACTTTTAATGTCAAAAGTGCATTTTGTTGAATTTTGCAGGATTTTATTCTCAATTAATGAATTTTCTTTCTCTATTGTTGATGCAGAAGCTTAGATTGAGTAAGAATGAGTGATCACCTGGTGTTGTGTGTTGACCAGTTCACAAAAGCTGATAGCTTGCAATCACCGCAAGGGACTGAGATCTCAGGATCTTCTGTAGAGGGCTCATCTTCCGAGTCAGCTGATCTAACCACTTGTTCCATTGATGTCAAGGGGGTGGGGGAGAATGTTGTATCTGAAGAAGAAGAACCACTTATTCAAACAGTTGAATGTCGTATTTGCCAGGAAGAAGATAGTGTTATTAATTTGGAGGTCCCCTGTGCTTGCAGTGGAAGCCTAAAAGTATTTACCTATTTCGTTGCTTTAAATTAGAAATTGTTTTTCTTTTCTTTTTAAAATTAATTTTTACTATGACGGCGGGGAAGGTACGGAGGATCACTCTTATGATTCCATTCACCTTAAATTTGGAAGTAGTTTAAAGTTACATATGAACATTTACAGGATGAACCTCTTGAAGTATGGCATTGCACATGACTGCTTTAAGTGGATTGTAGTTAGGACTTATTTCAGCGACCATATTCTAACCTCCTGTAGTTGGTGGCAGCTATTATACTCAAATCTGTTTAATGAGCTTAATGTGAAATGTTCTATTGATTCCTTTTTTTCAATTTATTGTTTTTTTTTTGGGAGATCTTAGCTTTCTTTTTTATTCTTCTCTATTTCACCACATAGTAGCTTTATTTGAAGCTTTTACTGCTAGCCAGCAGTTGGTATTATGCTCATTGTCTCATATTTATTAAGCAATTACAGTGTCTTAGATTAATTTTATAAATTGTGAATTAAAGAAAATGATTTCTCTTTTCTTTTTCAATCCAGTTTGCTCATAGAAAATGTGTCCAGCGATGGTGCAATGAGAAAGGAGATGCAGTTTGTGAAATTTGTCACCAGGTAGTTTTCTTGAATCCCTGGCATCTGTAGTTGTCATTTTTCATGATTGTTGGGAATGTTAAGCAACTTCTTATAATATTAGTCATTCCTTTTCTTTTTTGGGAAATATGAAATTGAATGTTGTTTGAGAAGATGAATGGATTTTCTCAATCAACTATGATGGAGCATCCATGTAATGCATTATAAGCATGTGAGCATTCAATGATAACCTTGTAAGCATTTTAATTGGTTAGTAGAATTGCAAAGTCATTGTAGGCTTATATGGAGTGTTTCTCTGGTGTACAGCCGTACCAACCTGATTATACTGCCCCGCCGCCTCGCCCTCAGTCTGAAGATACAACGATTGACGTCAGGCAAGTATAGAATTTTCATATGTTTTGAAACCTCTGGTTCATTTGGCTATTGAGGAATTTTTTTTTTTTTTTTTTTTTTTTTTTGAGGTTACTGTCGGGATAGATGCGAGATTGTGTGTTTGGGATAAGGACTTTGCTTATTATGAATATTGGGACATTAGAGCCCATTGTTCTTCTTTTATTACCATTTTCTTAGGTCAATATGTTTTACATCTTGGACGTAGAGCCTTCTCTGTTTTGATCTTTTGCTCTCTTTTTTCTTGTATCTGCCCGACAGTGAGGGTTGGACAATCTCTGGGACCCCTTTGGATTTGCGTGATCCTCGACTATTAGCAATGACAGCAGCTGAACGTCACTTTCTAGAGGCTGAGTATGATGGGTATGCTGATACAAATGCTAGTGGAGCAGCTTTTTGTCGCTCTGCTGCTCTAATTGTAAGCTTCAGTAAACCACACAAAATATGTGGGTTTTCATGGTTGGGAATGTAGGAATGATATATATTGCCGTCTCATTTTCTTGTAGTTTTATTTATGGAATCGGACGATTCCAAAACTTATCTCAACCTTTATATGTTTTGTTTTTTTTCCGGCTTTAAAGAATATCTGTAATCTTTTATCTTTTATTTCTTTATTTTCTTAATTTTCTCTTTTCTCTATGGTCACGGTGTAAAGACTAATGAGTTGCAGGTTCTGTTGTGGGCGGTGCAACTTGTTGCCTTCTGTGGGTTTATTTGTCTTCTGTGTATGGTTGTTTTGCCCATGTCCTTTCTTTCAAGTCCACCACCATCTCTCTTGACCGATCTACATCCCATCCTCTGTCCTCACTTCTCTTCTCCCCAAATCATATAGATTATGGTTCTTGGTTTGTTTCTCCACTGCCTATCCCTACGGACAACACCACTATGATTCTCCACTTTAAATTCCTCCCCAGATCTGTGACTTTGATTTGGGAGGTTGGGTTGTGTACTTTGATGGTCATTCTTGACCAATCTGGTCGCTTGAGAATGCTGATCTTTGGTGACTTTGTGTCTCCAATCCATGCTCTACAGATCGATCTTGTTGGTTCCAGTCCTATTCGCGCTTTGTGGTGGTGGTTGCCTGCTTGGTGGTGGTGGCTGGAGGAGCTCCATGTAGTTGCTATGGTTTTATTTTTATGTTTTGGGCTGAGTTTATGTTTGGACTGTTTTGTGTGGGCTTATTTGTATTTTATTTTATTTATGCTTTCTTGTCTGTGTAATCCCTTAAGTCGGGCTTTTACGTTTTGGATTTTCCTTACGGGCCCTTTCTTAATGAATTTCACACTTCGTCCAAAAAAAATCAATACTGTAATTTCTATTGATCTGTGTCTCCTGTTCTTGGCAGTTAATGGCTCTTCTCCTCTTGAGACATGCATTGAGCCTCCCCAACGGCGATGGGGATGATGATGATGCATCCACCTTTTTTTCTGTAAGTGGCATGTAGATGTTAAATGTGTTTCATAACATTTCAGATTACCACACTTTCTGACTAAATGATCAATTGGTAACAGCTTTTCTTGCTCCGTGCTGCTGGTTTTCTTCTCCCATGCTACATTATGGCCTGGGCCATCAGTATATTACAACGTCGAAGGCAAAGACAGGTTAGTTCTGGACTCTGCTGTAATGTAGGAACCCAGCAACACTCGTATTTCTAATTTTGTTCCTAATCAAACAAAATAAAGAAAAGCTTTAAGTACCTGATTCGTTTGTATGTTACTGTTGAACCAGGAAGCAGCAGCACTTGCAGCAACTGAGGTTGCATTTATGCTGCAGGCAGGGGAACGCCAGGGCTTGCAGTTCACTATAGCTCCAGGACCCACAGTGACTCCCCATCAGGAGCCAATTCAATGATATGGCAATGTGCTATTGCGCCGAAGAGGATACATTAGAACAAAAAATTTGAGCGTGTTGTCTGTTCATGCTACTAGCAGTAAAGAGGGAAAAAATATGACAAAAAATCAGAAAGGGGCTAGCTTTCTGACTGTCATGTGTCTGTAATTGAATTATTCTAAATACACATACAAGCTCACCATTTTCGTTCTTAATCTATTTCTCGTGTTCTGTACATAACCTTGAGTTCTCACAGCAGCAGTTATGCTGAGTGGTAAAACTGGTATCGAAAAAAGCTGCTGTTCAGACTATAATTGCAAACTATCTTTCTTGGTTTCATTCTTGTTGCCCTATTTTTTGTTTTGTCATATTTTGGGCTTCCAAGCTTTTGAATTCTCGACACCATTGCTTTGTTGTAGTGTGGCAGTGTGTGTCCTCTTGATTTTGCGATTGATGATAGACTGGCTTGTGTGTAGCAGTTGTTAAAGTTAAATGTGATGGTGAAGGATGGTTTGGGAAGCAAACAATCCATTCAATAGTCCCTTAACTTTAAAAGTACAGCTCTCCCAAAGCAGAAAGATCCATACGTTAGAGAGTATCTATCTAAGCTTATGTCCAGCTTGGACCATGACCAAGACTGGAGCTCTTGAAAATGAAAATAAAAGAGGAATGGGAGACAAAGATGGTCTTCATGGATAAGCGAAATATTATATAAAGAACCAACGGAAAAAAAAAGAAGAAGATGAAAGCCAGATTGCAAGGCCAAAATGGGTTTGCTTTGAACGTTTGAATGAAGGGTTTAAGGGCTTGTGGCAATCCCCAGAGAGAGAGAGGAAAGCAAAGCATAAAGGAATTCCATTGAGCACAAGAAACCAAGGGTGTGATTTTTGGTGCATGGAGAGAAGAGCTTGGAATTCTAAAGCTAGCTTAGCTTAAAGCAAGTGTCTGGTGCCTCAAGCTTTTGGTTTTTGTTGGTTGGTCATTTGGTTTTTTTTTTTTTTGGTGGGAGAGATTTACTATTCCCCACCATTGCTCCAACATCTCTACTTTTGAGCTACGTTGGCTCTCCAAATATGGAACTTGCTGGCCCTTGTATCTAGCAACTAATGTGGGTGAGATGATGAGCTCATAATGACCCGAAGGAAAATTCTTGGAGATTACTGTCGCATTACTAATCCTAGTATTTGATATGGATAGGCGACATATGGTTGAGTATTCATGGACATGGAGCATAAGATCAATAAATAAATACACATTTTATAGTTAGAGTGAATTGATAACATCACGTGACGGTGTAACGGGAAGAATCTCTCAAAATTCTACATTCTACAGATGTCACCCTCATCAGATTGGTGAACGTACAAATCAGGATGGTGAGATGAGGTGGCAAGTTGGAAAAGCATTCAAGAGACAAAACTGGTCTTTGTTTGGTAAAAAAAGCTAGAGCAAGGCAAATGATAGAGAGAGATATTGAGGAAAAAGATTTATACTTGGCTTCCCAAGGTTAGTGTTCCAACTTAACTTTTGATTCAAACCTGTCAGAGTCTTCTAAAACAGCCTTATATTACTTCTATGGCAGGCTGCGTATGATTGAGGTGAATCTTACATGTTCTGACCTTCTGGGGCCTCCCTTGTGCTTTATGCTTTTAGCCTTCCAAATCCCATAAAAGACGTTCCCTTGCCTTATTCTCACAGGAAATTCACCATAAGAAGCAACAACAAAGTCTCAAGCTTCAACCACAGAACCCTATCACATACAAGCATAAAAACATGGCTTTTTTGGGTTTTAGAAGAGCAGCTCTTCTTCTTGTTTGCATTGGGTTTTTAGCTCTTCAGACAGAAAATGTTTCTGGGTTAAGAAGCATGGATTTGGCTCTCAGAAGTTTGCATCTTGTTAAAGCTGTTTCTGTAGAGAATTTGCAAGCCAAGCTCAGTTTGGCACCTGCACCTTCAACCAAATTTGATCCAAATCAATCAAACAAAAGAAAGGTTCGAAAAGGATCCGACCCAATTCACAACGGATGTTGACATGCTCATCAATGAAGTTTCCTATAGGAACTGGGAAGAAGAAGAAGGAGAAGAAGCAGGTGTGGCTAGAAGTAACTAATACAAAAATGTTCAACAGGGTGGTGGGCATCCTCAACTTCCTTGACAGATTTCTCAAAGCTGGTTGGTTAGAATTATATATTTTCGTTTGTTTTTAATAAATTTTTTTCTCTTTTTTTTTTTGGGCCGAGCTGAAGAACTGCAGCTTAAAAAAAAGGATCATCAATCACCGAGATAGCATCATCTGTATTGTATAGACATAGGCCTAACCAGTAGATGAGCTCAATACTATGAGAATGATGGTGCTGGCTCTCACAGGTTACATGCATTTCTGATTTTTCTCTACAAAAGAAAGGGACTTCTATGATTCTGTGTTGTGACTAATTTTGCATTTTATAGCCAAACCTTTTGAGTGTTTCATTTTGAGCATGGCAATGTAAAATTCAAAAATGAATGTCAACGTAAGATTAAAAAATGAATGGCAATGTAATATTCAAAAATGAACACTTTGAACATTATTATCTATCTACAACTCAACCAACAGTACCTATGAGCACAAACAATCAAATCTATATATATTGTCAAAAAAAAAAAAAAAAAAAACTCTTACATATCTCAACTTAGCCTGTGTCTCTTATATGCCACATTTCGAACGATTTCAAATAGGCCATTGTCATTTCGATCTTATACCAGTAGTTGACTTGTCATGTCTCTTCTTCCTGTGAAATTTTAACTGCAAAGAGGATATCTTACGAGAAACTGCCTGCCAAATCATGTCAACAGCATCACCAGGCCGGGATGGATATTGATATTCAAAATGATGTACAATTTCCTTCAACCTTTCCCACATCTTCGTCCATTGTTCTTGCTTGATTCCTCGAAGAAGACTCAGAAGATAACCTTTCTTAACAGCATCGGAGCCAGGAACAAATATGCAAAACTGGGAGTAGTCTAAGACATCTTCAAAGGGCAGCTCAATGTGATCACTAATAATCACAGGAACACAGTGACTAGAAATGGCATCAAAAAGACGATTTGAGGAAGGGGTATCACCGGCTATATTGAGGCAAAACTTTGATGAGCCCATTCCTTGGCTTGCCTTGTTAACACCTTGCTGTTGAAGACTACCAAAAGTGAAGTGTACATCTTTCTCATCTTTGAGAAGATAATACAATTCCTGTCGAATGGCTCCTCCCTGGTTTAATTTAAAGACTACTTTAGTAAAATAATAACTTCCAATTCTAAAACAGTGTATGATGTAAAGAAAGAAGGGAAGCAACACAAAAATCCGGCTATTTGGTAAGAAGAGCCAGCAATAATAACATGAATGCACTAGAAATCAGAATAAATGATGTAGGATCCTGAGATAGTCTTTCTTCAGAAATTTCTAAGGCCGAAAAATTCATTCCAAGATCAAATTCAGGGTAATTTGCACTGAACAAAGTTCATTGTGTACTATTTAGCACCCTTATCACTTATCAGATATTCAAAACAAATAGAAGATAAAAGACTGTCTAAAATTTATGTCAACAGGTAAAAGAAGAAAGGACATACATCTTTCCTGTATATGGCTCCTCGGAAGTATAATAGTCTAGGACGTTCCTTGAACGAAGCTGACTTGCTGCTGTCAACAGTCATCACTACATGCTTGTACGGAGCAATTATATCCTTGTCAAGATTTGCTATTTCAGCCGGATATCTTCCAAAATCAGCCAGAACAAACATGGCAGAACCCAATTTCCTTCTTGCATCCAACATACTATTTGGATGGTGAGCAACTATTAAATGATCCTTCCCACCCTTTCTCTTCCATTCATCCTGACCCATCAAAAACTGCACCAATTTGTCCTGCAACTTCCTGTTGACACTTACTTTCTCCTTTCCTTGAAGCTTAGAATGCCTGTTGTAACTCAGAGATGAAAAGAATGGCACAAAAATAACATCTGCTTGACTTGAATCTCGCACCCTGACCACCGTGCAAGGTCTGGCCACAGTTGGAATATTTGATGATAGAAGATCAAGGGTGAGCCAGTATTCTATACTGTGCTGTAAATTCAGGCCACCCGGGTAGGTCGGGATTCGACTTGGGATATTCACATCTGGCCATGTTTGATTGTCCTTTCCCTTCCAACCCAATAACCCAAAATGGAATTCAGGAGGCAACTCATACACAAATGCTCTCAAGAGAGCCTTAGTTGAGTCACAGGTCATCATTCTCTTTTTTCCTAAAGATCCCAACTTTTTGGTTGAATTGGAAAGTTGACAGGCTAATTCATTTATTTTTGTGGATCTCATAGTTTCAACCCCGGAGACCTCAGAAGAGAAGAGAGGAAGTGTTTTCTGCCTAGTTTTCACTAGGGGCTCAAAGTACATTGATGTGCCATTAACAAGAATAAGATTAAACACTGAACTAGGTGTAAGAGAAGTATTGCTAAATTGAAGTAGGAAGAGAGAAGAGAGGATTAAAAGGAACACAGAAACTGTTATCAAATAGAAGAGAAATTTTGAGGGAAGCCTACTCATTTCTGACATTGATGAAATTCAGGGGAAACCAAATGTCTACCAAGTTTGGAAATTCAACAACAATGGAAATTCCACTAAACCAAGGATTTCAATCGATGTTACTCCACTAGAGATCAAATAACATATCATCAGTTCGAAAAATTATTGCCCCCACTAGGCAATGCCCATCAATTCAACTTCAACAAAGCAATGCGATTCTAATAACCACCAGAAAACATCAATTCAAGCAGAATTTTTTCTATTTTCTCAACGCCATGAATCATAAACTGTTAACTTACTACACATACAACCTTGAATTTCTGGAAAAACCCATGAGCCTCTCTTTCTCGAAATCATCGCCAGGGAAGCAACAATCTGCACACAGTAGATAAACACTTGAGAAAAACACTTAGAGAATCATACGTGTTTCAGCTGATTACTAGATTGCATTACTTATATTCATTAGCAGCTGAGCTACACACAAAATATAGAACTAAAAATAAAAATAAAAATCTGAGGCAAAAATTGCAGACAAAAACGAAAAAGGAAAATGAAGGATTGAAAAGAAGAAACTTTTATCATCCGAATTTCCAAGATTATGGTTTAATGAAATGGGTCGATTGGAAGCAGCAAAAACAGTATACCTGACGAACTTGATTCTGAAACTTCATAGCATGCAAATAATATATTTCTGTGACTGCAAAAGAAGCTTTGAACAAAGGGCCTTTCGCCTTTGAACAAAGTCCATGAATTTTTTGTTGTTATTTTATTAACCTTTCTTGTGGGCAATGTCATTTGATTATGATCGATCGAAATAATACTTTATACTAAACCTTTTGTTTTTTCTTCAAGGAACATAAAGCTCATGACTTTTTAAACCTTTCTCGTGTCCTTAGGAGCCGCGCTACGATTTGCTCGTCCCTCATCTTCATTATCACTCGTTAACTTATCAGTGTCCAGACAAATCTTATTGCAAAAAATCTGGCTTATGTTTATTTATTTTTTCTCAGAATATTGCGAAAGATGTGGTACAAATTTCTTGAGATGGCGTATGAAATTACTCGTGTTGATAAATTAGACAGGATAATTTTATTCGACCGACAAAAAAAATGCCCTCGCTTTTTATTTTTCATTAGTAGCAAAGTATGTTATGTTGGATTTCTTGTTTACTGATTTTTATCCCCCGTTTTTTGTGTGGTTTTTAGCTTGCCTAAGTATGATTCTGTACCAAATAGTATTGCTCTATTATTATAAAATTAAAATGGTCAAAAAGTTTCATTAATTTTTTTGATAAAAATAATCATAGATTAATTCCACTTAAATTTTACAGATAATGATATAATAATAAAGGTAACTATTTAAATTTTAAAAGTAAAAAATTTAGTGGAAAATTGGATAATTCAACACTTATTCTTTTTATTTATTTTATTTTTAAATTTATTTTCTTTTCACCTTATTTAAAAAAAAATTATAAATAATAAACTCAAAATAAAAATGATTAACATACACACGCATAGGGGGTGCATGAATATAGTCTTACCAAAAATAAATGTATGGGATATCATAAGTTTTAGATAAATTTTTGAGATAAAGTAAGAGAAAACATAATTTTTTTTGTATAAAAAAACATAATTAAAATAAGAGAGTTTTGCATATACAATGAAAATGAAGTGACAAGTTTGGGTCATAATTGAGTTGCTTACATACATATAAAAGTAAGTAATAATAAAAATAAATTTCACCTTTCAGTTTGAAGATAACATTTTTAGACGAATAAAATAAAAAGTTATTTCTTTTTGCTTATATAAATATAAGTTGATCCATACTCTATTTTTCATTTAAAAGGGTAAAGAGGCATTAGTAAGATAAAATAATAATCTTGGAATGATGTAAAAACCAAGTAACAATCCTTCTTCCAATATTAAAACCTTAAAAGGGTATGCCAATTCCTCTGTGAATTTGACTAATAGCATCTCTTACCAAACATCAAAAGGCAAGATGGTTTCCAAGGTCCCAAGTCTCTTCATTAGGAGAGGTCTTCTTCAGGCTAAGCCAAAGTTCAAACACTTAACAACCCACTTTTAGAAGACCTAGAAGTCAAAAAACATGGCTGATTAATTTCTGATATAGAAGGTAGTTTTCCATTGAAGAATCCCAAGTTAAATTGAAGTTTGATGTACCTTCTTGCATTGAATTTGTAACAAGTCCTCCCACAGCATTATGTGAAGGGTCAATGCGACAATAGTAAAAATTATATTTCTTACCAAACTTTTTTTTTTATCTCTGTAAAAAAACAATATTGATACAATAAGATTTGAATGTTAAACTTCGAGTACCGAATAATTTGCCTCGAAATAAAAATGAGTAGTTGGAGCCGTGACACATTGACAAAAAGAGAACCTGGAATAATCTCATTTTACTAATACATTAAAGCATAAATTCTTACAATATGCTCTCATTTGGATTGGGGGTGTTTGAAAACCAATATTCCAAAGGAGCAACGGACTACAATTAATGGATTTTTCCCCAACTGGTCATTAAATTTTTGACCCAGAGAATAAGATTACAATAATAGTCATAATGTAGTATCCAGAAATGCTTATAAAATTGGTGCTTAATTAATTGTTTTGGTAGGTAATCCTCTTAGTGTTTGAGAGGATATATGGTGAAGCTCAAGGGCATTTGGGTCCTCCTTGCTGGGTCTTCCAGTTGTTGTAACAGGGGCACACAGCTTTGTTGCCATAGAAGCCAGGAGGAACACACAGGCACACTTGGCACAACATTTTTGACAGAAAAACATGCATGGCTTGTGGTATTGTGTCTGGCTACATCTCCTCGTGCATTGTGATGGGCATTCTGGTCATTCCACCATACACAAAATTATTATCAGCTTCAAAAACACAATCTTTAATTAGCAGAAAATTACAAAATAAAAAAGTTATCGTGATGTCTACTCACGGTAGCTCTTCAGACTAGGGCTGGGCACATGGAACCAAAATACCGAAATCGTACCGTTTCAGATCAAACCATACCGAAAAAAAACCGAATAGTAAAACCGTTGTATGATTGGTACGGTACCGAAATCGTACCGATATAATTCGGTACGGTTTCGGTATCGATATTTTAAAAAACCGTCCCGTACCGATACCGTACCGAATTAGAATTTTTTAAATAATTAAATTTATTTCTTATTGGTTTATTAGGCCTTCTTCAAGAGTTGATATGACCATACATGTCTTAATTTAGCTTCTAAGAGTTGATATCTTCAACTTAGTACAACTTTTTCAATACATATTTGAAAACTAAGTCCTTCATAAATGTAGTTTTCCTTTTTCTTTAGTATTTTCCTTGCTTTATAATGACAAAATTTTTTTTGGCTCAAAACCGAAACCATACCGAAACCGTACCGAACTTAATTGGTACGGTACGATCTGGTTTCACTTTCAAAATATTGAATACCGAACCGTACCGTACCGATTAAAATTAAATGGTATGGTTCTGGTATCGATCAATTTTGTACCATACCGAACCGTGTCCACCCCTACTTCAGACTCCCAGGCCCATAGCTTCCCGGAAGAAACCAAAAGAATTTAAAAACTTTTTAAAATCAGAAAATGTCCATTTTAGCCTCCCCCCACCCCCCCCCAAAAAAAAAAAACAAAAAAAAACACACCATTAATGATTATTGATCTGATCAAAGAGAGCTTACACTGTCCAAGTGGTACTGGGCGTCTTCCTTGGCCATAACCTACAAAATAATATGAGAAAAAGAGAAGATAAAATTAGGTTAATAATATGTAAATAGTGTAGATGTAACAAGGGGTGAAATGGTCATGACATAGTGTTGGATGAGCTTAATTATGGGGAGTGGTACGTGTATATACCTAGGTTGCAATTAGGGGTGGGCACGGTACGGTTCGATGCGGATATTGGCAATATCCAAATCCAAACCGTTAAAATCTTAACGGTTCGATACGGGTTGGATTTTCTAAAATTAAAAATAAAACCGTTTCAATCCAAACTGTTACTAACGGTTCGGTTTGGATCGAAACGGTTTAAAACCGTTAAGGAATAAAAAAAATAAGGATATAGAAAAACAACAATACAAAAAAAAAAATCAATACTCAATATTCAAAATTTTACATATTAAGCTTGCTAAGTATTGAATTGTAAATATTATCATTATACTAAGATTTATCAAACACACAAACTATTTAATAATATTTTATTATACTCTTAGATAAGTATATATATACTTATATGGGTATATCTAGGTATTCTTTTATTTTTATTATTTTTACTTTGTATTAATAATAGATTTACACATTAATAAAAATTAATATATTCCTTAACGGTTCGGTTTGGATTTAACGGATTTCCAAAATGAAAATCCAAATCCAAAACGTTAATAACGGAACGGTTTGGATTCTCAAACTGTTTGACTTTTATCCGGTCAAACCTAAACCGTTGGATAAATAACAGTTTGAATCGAATCGGTTAGCGGTTTTAACGGATTCGTGCCCACCCCTAGTTGCAACCATGGAAATGGCAAGGAGAGCTAGAAGAAGAAAGCATACAAGCTTAGCCATGGCAGCCATTGCTAATTAAGAGGCCCCTCAAGTAGCTAGTGATTACAATGTGTGTGGGGCTTGATTTCAAATGAAGAGTGAGTGTAGGGGTTATATAGATCTCATCCATCGAGTCGAGGGACCAATGCGAATATGATTCTATATATATATATATATCCAATGGTTTGATCTATGTTGGGGATCATACCACGTTTCTTCAAAAATTGTCCCATTAAATCATCCATTTTGTATGTAGCATATGCAGATTTAATTCGTTATATTCAAATTCAAATTTCGTACTAAAATTAGCATTATTATAAATTATTATTTTCTAACTTAATTATATCTTATTAATTTTAAAACTATATAGTAAAAAGTCTCATAATTTTCATTTGAGATTAATGTGCCGAAATTAACAATGATATGACTTTTACATAGTAAGGAAAGCATCTTATGGACTAAATATGAATAACCCACTTTACAGATAATTCTCCAAAAGTTGCAGGTCCACAGAAACAGATCCACTCGGGGAAATGGGATCACAAATATATATATATATATAGACATGTGCTACACTATCATATACTACAGTACTCTTGCATGTAGGATCCATGAAATCTAGGATCGCAAGCAACATTGGTTGAGGTGGCAAGATCTCAGGCCGGGGGAGCAGGAAACTACGGTGCGGCAAAATGTAGGAGACATATGATGGGGAAATAATGGGACCGTAATAATTGAGGTGGTGGGACAAGGCCACGGGACCAGTTTGAGACCCGGAGAGAGTTGACTGATAGTGTTAGCCATGTGAGCGTATGTGATGAGACCTTATCTGAACCGAGCACATGACTGAAAAGATGTGTGTTAAACGACAGCCGTGCCTACAACGAGCTGTAAGATTTAAAATCCAAGTTCTTCTGTCTTTAGTTTTTCTTTTCTTTTCTTTTCGTAGGACGAGTGCTAATAGTTCGAAACTTCGAATCTATTTCTTCGACTATTGAGTTATAATAAGATTCAAAATCCATATGCTCAATGATATTTATGGATTCATAACAAGAATCAAGTTCAAATCTATAAGATTCAAAATTCAATATTTTTTTTAGCTATTTTCCGTTCGTCTGAAATGAAATGAGTCTCAAATTCGAATATGTTTCCACGGACGCCACGCTATAAGATACAAAAATCCATGTGTTTAATGGGAATTATGTATTGTGGAAGGGGAATTAAGTTTAAATCCATTTCCAAATCGGACGGGTACATGAAGACACAAATGCTAAGTTTGATACGCCGTATAAAAGACTTGATAGAATAATATAATACAAAACTAGTGTGTGTTACCATTCGTGTTAATTAATCATCGTATAAATTAATACGATTGAGTATTCTTATATGGTTTAGACACCCTAAAATAATATACTCGAAATTGTCTGTATTAAATAGTCGGAAGACTAACAATCTTGAAAAATGTAATAATAATAATTGTTATTATTATAATTTATTAAGTAGTAGTAGTAATAATAATAAAAATATACAAACAATTAATTAAAATAAATAATAGTTATCAATACTAATAATAATAATATGTAAAATTAATATTTACAATATAAATGTTTAATATCACCCACTATAAAATAATCTGGTCAATATAATATAGTCGGCATTTAATCATGAAGAACACCAAACGCCCGCATCAATAATCAGTCTATCCAATGAATAAATTAGTATATTTAGCTGAAATAGTCAGTATAATACGGTGTAGTAAAGAAGACCTAAGAGTCGTTGGGCTTCAAGAAAATTGGGTTAGTTGTGGGTGAGCCTATCAAAGCTTTCTTGTCATCTGTTTGGGCCTGAGAGACCAGGCGAGGGTATACAGGGCCCGGGCATAAACTTGAGTGTTGAGGTGGAAGGAGGCCCCATTGGACTTTTAGGCTTTTGCCATTTGTATTAGCGAGGCATCCATCCCTACCACGTGTTCTTTCTGGTACCCTGAAAATCAAATATAGATTGGCTACGATGATATATGTGAATGCAACATCGGCATGCTCCGTTGGTCTTCTCAAATGCTACATTACAAGTACTACGTTTGTTTCCCTCTCCAACTTAGCTGGACTTATTATTTCAAAATTAATAAGTGCTAAAGGAGGCTAAGACCCTCGATGTAAATCTCCAATGTGGTCTTGGTATATACCCTGGTTCTGAGATGAGGTAGCCTCCCTCCCCTACCTCCCTGGTTCTGTTATGTAACTCATGCCTAGATAAGAAGTTTCTTTCAAATTATGACATGCACAAAACCTCGTGCTACTATTGTTTCCATATCTTCCAAACTACGTATATTCTCAATATAAAATACAACATATACTTTTCACATCTTCACATCCAGAATTCTCTGTAGATGAAGAGATGCTAAAGGGGTGTTTACTTCCCAATTTTTTTTTTTTTACAAAAATGTACTATTTTTACTTACTAAGAGGTTCATTTCATTAGTATAGGCTTGGCAAATGCACTACATACTTAAAATGATAACTGATGCCTTGTGTCGTTATGTATATCGCCCTTTATAAGAGTCGAACTCAAAATTTAAGGTAAAGAAAAAAATAACAATCATGTGTTGCCCTATTCTAAATAATACAAATTTAAAATTATTCCTGATTTTTTAAATGGCTCAAGCTTTGCGAAGATTATAATTTACTTATTCTATCTCCAATGATCTTAAGTCGTGCAATATAAGATTTTTAAACACTTGTGCATGTGAATTGTCACGCTTATAATCAATTGAATACGATTTTTTTTTTTAATGTGGAATTTACTATACGTACAATTGGCATAGATATGCTCAAAGTAGGTTTCTCATATATACATGCATGGGACTACGGGAGTTACCAGAATAGCAGGCCAGCCATATATAGTGGGGGAGAGCTTGGTCTGTTGCATGGGAGTAATTCTTTCGATTCTTTAGAAGCCATTTATGATGTATTTACATATCTCGTAATACTGCGTTATTCTATAACTTCTCGGCAAAGGGGAGTTGGGGATTTTGATGGGGGTGGGTCAGCAGAAGAGAAGCAAACAACAAACATGCACTCCGTGATTATAAACAAAATAATTAAGTGAAGGATTGGGGAGGGCTTTATCTGACACCATGCATCCAATCTGCCTGTAGGCCATGAGAGAAGTGCAGCTAGCTAGCACAACATAGTACCACGCTAAGAACATAGGCCATGTTGATTGGTAAAACATAGGTACGTGACACATTATTCATTCCTCTACGTAGGTTATGATGCCCTGAAGCGGTATTATTCATACGTTCATTAGCATTTACAGCTTCCATGCATGAACGCACTAATGAAGTTACGAGAAACCACACATTATCAACTACTGCATATTTAATACGAACATAATTCGCCAATAATCATATTTAAAACGCGGTCTACAATATGATTATAATTAATGTGATTGTTAGAATGTGATAATATTTGACATTATATATTAATAAAATCTTAAGTACTATATAAGTCTGATCTTTTATCAAACTACCCCTAATAATGAAATTGGAAAATGAATCTCTAATGGATAGGAGCTAATTATTAGCACTCGATCATAAAAAATTTATAATCCACTGATGGGAACAGTTTTTTCCAACTTGCACGTTGTCAAGCATATATAGGGTAAACCACTGCCTTCTAGACCCCCAACTCATTCCATTATAGAAGCCAAACTTAGACAATAACTCCGATCCCCTCAATATGAACAACACCATATAAATACTATTAATAACATATATAAGCTACCCAAAAAGAAAAAAAGAAAACACAGATTCCCTAACTATAGAACCCTATATATGTATGTACTAACCTTGAAGCTATACACATAATCCAATGCCTAACAAGCTATATATATCTTATATATTATATGTGTGCTCATTTTTTTATTTCTTGATGCACAAGTTGATAGTTTCTCTCACAAATCCATAGTAAACATGGATATGGGCCAAAAGGGTGGGTGGAATCTCATAATTCATCAAGATCACTCCTTAATTAACTATTAAAGTAGACATATACATCACATATCTAGGGTATGAGCAGCCAGTAGTTATGCAATTGTACAAGCATCAAATAAAAAAAAATAAAGAAGGGGCCGGGCCAAGTACCGTCTCCAAATTAAGACAATGAAGAATAATATAGCTTATTCCACTAATAATGCTGCTTTTAATTTCCTTTATTTATCTTCTATTTGGCTCCAACAAATTCCACTCATGACCACCCAATTTCCTTCTTTTTAAATTTTGAATAAGCTTGTGTTAGTCCACTTTGTTGAACAAATTTATTAAAATAAGTTGAAAATTGAGCTGATCGAAAACATGATTGGATATGTGTGGGCCTTTCACAAGTTATAACAAAATTATCAACAGTTCATATTGGTACTTAATTACCTAGAAAAGATGGATTTCCTTTCCTTCAATTTCAACTCATTGTTAAGATCGGCAATCTTTTGGACCTAAAAGTTAATTTCATCCTGGTTTCAATCTGTCAATTGATTAGAAATATTTTCTATGATCGATAAACTTATGTATGCATCTACACAGCGCTATGTCAAAATCTACTCTAGATCATTTGCTCTCCTGATAAATTCACGAACACACATCGATCACTATGGTTTTTTAATCTTAAATTCGAAAAGAAGAAGAATAAGAGATGTCTATCTCAAGAGAACATACAAACATCAATACATAGGAAACTTTTTTTTCCTTTGAACAGTATGTGAAATTAAAGTTTGATTCATATATGCTGACAAATATATACAAGTAGAGATGAATCCAACAATGCACAATCTGTGACAACAATGATCAGTTAATTACTTTCAGAAATTAAAAGACCCTTGTTCTTGAATTCCTATACACACACAAACGCGCGATTAATTAATTTCTCGATCGAATTAATTATTCTATTAATTAGTTAATTAGCGATAAGTATTGGGTGGAGAGTACTCACAAACAACCTCAGTCTCCACTTCTCTTCGATGAAAATTCCGATGGCAGCCGCAAGCAGCACATGTAAGAGCCCCCGCCGTGCCCTCCTCCCCACTTGCCATGAATTCTCTGCAACCATCCACCGCATAGCCTCCCAAATTTGCAGCATGGTTCTTCTGGCACTCACCGTACCTCACAGTTCTCACCATTGAAGACGATGTAGTTATACTTGAGCTCCTCCCCGACGAGCCATCTCTCTTCACCACCACTTGCCTCTTCTTCATCCTTCAAAACCCTAATAATTCTCCTTTGGTGTTGACGGAATTGGAGGGTGGATGAGCAACAAGTACTGCGCTCTGTGTCTAGTACTTTTTCATCGGAAGTAATTAACTAGGATCAAGATGCAAAGAAAGAGAAAAGGGGCCACGTTTGTATTGGTTGTTTTGGTCTTTGGTGCCTAACCCTAACCCTAGTAGGTATATTTATATATAGAGGTTAGTGCGTGGAAAGCCACGTACACTAGCTTTAATTAGCTAATTCTATGCTGATATAATTCTATAATCGTCATGTGATTGTATTATAATTCATTCTTAATATTTTATATAATTTTTTTATTATTATATTTTATTTATCAATTTTATTGTCTATCTATACTATAATTGACATACACATACAAAAAAAAAAAAAAAAAACACTTTACTTATATTCCAAAGTCGCATAAGATAAAGAGATCGGCATGAGCAACCAGCAGCCTTTGTTTTACCCACCATGGCAAGTTTTCAACGTGGCCGTACACTTAATTTACATTTACTAGCTAGCTAGGAGGGCAAAGACACCCATCGACAAGCAATTCATGTTGTTGGCTATTAAAAATTGATGCCAAAGTTATAATATTGATAACCTTCTCTCTTATCTAAAAAAATTTCAGGTATTAGAAATTGATCAAGAAATTGTTCAAATAAAATCGTTTTTATTTTAAGAGGAAGGACGAAAAGTTTGTTTACAAGATAAATGAACTTTTTGTTGTTGCTGGGCGCATAAATAAAGTGTCCTCTATCTGGCCTCCATACTCAATTGGGGGTTTGTCAAGATTTAATAATGGAATTCAAAGTCGAAAATTCTTGTCCTTACATCGAGTATATGAAAATTGAAAACCCTAGCGAGCAAGGGTAGCTTAATTAGATTGGTCTTTGGATATGATATCTCAACTGTCATGCCGGGCATTTAACCAAAAGAAAAGAAAATTGCCAGATATATTTGTAATCGAGCTAATTAATATTATTGTGAAATAAACATTTTTATTGTGGTTAATGAACACTTTGTACGCTATTAATTTTAGGATAATATATACTTGCATCTTAGTTTAGTGGTACATTCTCATACCACCTTGTCGATCTAACAAATTGTCTTTATACATATATCATTAATCGGAACCCTTCATTATCTAAATCATCATGTCAATATCATCTCTCAAAAAAATCAACAAAATTGGAAATCATTAGTAATTAATACGTGTCTAATAAATCAACAGTTATAGTAAAAATTAAAATAAATCAACAATTCTAATAAAAATTAAAATGTTCTAGTATATATTTTGTTAATTTTTATAAAAATGGTCTTTACATGATGTTTTAGAAAAATGAGATTCCAATTATGATATATATATATATAAATAATTTGATAAACTGAAAGAATTGTACGAATATGTAGCTCAAGGGTGAAATAGAAGTATTTATTTCCTTAATTTTATGCCTAATAATAGCTGAAATATACGAAAAAGATGAAGCCAGAAGTAACCAATCTAGATTCTAGTTCTTTTAATTTCGTGGGTCCAAATTGATACTTAAAGGCAGGTAGGTGCTAGGACCCTTAGAACTGTGGCAACAACCCTTGTCCAAGTATACATAAGATGTAATTATTGAGGCTGTTGCATGTCCACGCTCTAGAAAATGTCCACAATTCTCTTCTCTTTGCATCAAATCATCATGGACAATCATAACTTTTTAAAATCTCAACATCAGTGAGATGCTCTTCAAATCTAATCTACTTTCAATAGAAAGATTAGAGTTTATAGCTAGGGGATGTCAATAATGGATTTATATAGTATGGAAGAGGATTTTCTAATCCGTCTACATTTATCACCAATAGATTTAAAACTCCGTTTTAAATCCAATCCCATTTTATTTTCGTCGTAACATGAATTTTGACAATATATAGGTACATAGTTGTCTTGATTGATATACCAAAAAACACATAGACACATCTAATAACTCGATATCAATAAAATAAATTACATATCAACGACATGTTCATATCTCGTTCTTCTTACAGTAAAACAGTATATTCCTAAGAAACCCTATTACCATGAGCACGTTTACATTTTTCCCAAATATGATTAATGACACATCAATGACTTATTACTATTTCATGCCAATTCCAGTGAAACGATACACCCCTACGTACGAGCCTCCAATCAAAATGAGTCTGTTTCCAGATGCAGTTGTCCAAAATGAGTAAAGATGAAGACTTCGGAAGGCAAAGACACTGATCGAATATATATATATATATATATATATATATGTAAATATTATAGTGTGTTAGCTAGGACGACAAGTAGACATATATACAACTAATTAATGTGTGTGAATATTAAAGGTTAAGTTGTTGCATGAACTAATGTTTGAATATTAATTTGAGCGGCTGACAATATAAAGTAAAGCGATGAGTAATGGAGATGCACAAGCAAGCAAGCCTGACGAGCCTCCACCATATAAAAATATCAAAGGAAGGAACAAACCCGAGACAGATACACAGTGGGGCGATAACATGTGCGTACATTTTTGGCCACCTACTAAAATAATATTGAAGTGATCGATGGACGGACACAAACACATGTGGTTGTCATCAATCGCAAAAAAAGTCTACATCAATCTACTTACAATCGACACGTAACCCATAAATAAAGAGAAATTTAATTCATAAAATGTTAACGAAAATCTTTCAAAAACGAGACTGGCCTAGGAGAAGAGATGGTGGAGTTAGGTTTTGTGTACGTCCAAGTAAGTCAACAACAAGTGTCTATATATTGTGATCATGATTCTAGGGCTGTGAAGAACTTGGATTGTAATTATTAGTAGGGTAATCTTTATATATATCGTCGTGCGAAATCAAAATCAAAATCAAAGTTACTATGCTGGCATTCAACTATTGGTGCGGGTCTGATATGTCATGGCGGTTGCAAACAAATTGGTTGGTGATGGAGTGTCATATACACAAGACCCCCCCGGCCACATCCACATTAATGAAAGAATTGATATCACTTTGCAACTGTTGTTTACAATTGTTCATCCATTATCTATCAACGACACAAGTCCATTGAAATTTATATAGAAGCTAATCACGCAATCAACAAAGACTTCACTTTTTGACTAGTCTAAAAGTTATTACAAATTTGTGTGATGTTGTTCCACAAATTGTGATTTTTTATATATTAAAGATTGAGGATCAGCCGAGTAACAATTAATAAAGAAACCATTGTTAACTAGTACAATAGTTAGGACGAAACATATAGAAAATGAATGGAATCAGATCAACGAATATATTTCTCGTCATAATACACAAGAGCCTACTAGTGCCTTCAATCTTCATCGTCTTTTGTTTTTGTTTTTCTTCTCCTTTTTTGGTAGTGGACATTTGTTTAACTTTGATGTGACTAGAGTTGGAAATGATTTATTGGGTTTTACACGTTACATTATTGTCCTTACTACTTTATGCAAAAACAAGTCCTAATTTTTTTTTTCTTTTCTCGTAAGTCTACAATTTTGATTATGAACAAGTTGAGATATACTTACTACATTTGGGCAAGAAACCCTAGACTAATAGGCAATGAAACTTGTTATGCTTCCTCATAATAGAATCCAATATTTGTACCTTTTCTAGCCTAGAAAAGTAGAAATTTCCAAAACTTCGGTAAAATATTTATTTTTCAACAAATGCATATGTACCAAATGATTATAAAATTAAGTGGAGTCCCCATCTTTTGTTCTCTGCTTTATTCTGCTTTTTCTCATAATGATGAGATTTTCTAAGACAAATTAGGGTCCACGTATCAGCATAATTAAACAAACAAAAAAAAAAGATGGAAGAAACTCAAATGGTTTGATATGAAGGTTAACCTCTTGACCTTCCTCCATCATCCCTAGTGCACATGCTTTTTAGTGATGGTCTGTCTTGCCTTCCGATAGACGATGCTCCCGCATCAACCGGATTCTAGTTTTTTTTTTTTGCTTTACTGTTTTCTCCTGCTCTTTTTGAGTTTGATAAAAATAAAAAATGCAACCTCCATAGACAAATCGCATCTTCCCTTAATTAAATTAGACGGTGGAAGGCCCAATTTCCCCCCATCAATCAAAATCCAAATGCCATACATCGTCTTTTAGCCAATAGCTTTCAAGATTGAACAACAAAATGGCCAATATTGGCCCACACTCTTCTACAGTTTGCCTGAAATTTAACTTCATTTTGAGAGGACTACGTACCCACCCCCACTACTCCTAATTTTACCCCCTTCAACTTTCTTTTAGCAATTGAAATCTAGCTAAGACTCAAGATATTGAGTTCTTTTTGTTGGTTCTTTAGAAGAACAATTGGAAATTGAATTCTTGACACCATTGTAACATGAATTTTCTTCTTACATTGAACATATATAAAAATCTATAAGCTTGAGTGTCTTCTGAGTAAGACCACTTTTCAACCTAATTTTTATGCTCGTATTGAAATTATGAATGAGATGATTTTAGTATTCCCATATATAAAAATTTACATTTAAAGAGTAATTGGTAGGTTTATTATTTATTTTATAGTCTATTTGTTCACTTGTCCATAGACTTGACTGGTGACAAGGATCGCAGCCTTCTTAAAATGCAAAAAATGGATATTCCAGGAAATTGAAAATAATATATGGGTAAATGACACTAACCACTTTCCAGTCAATTTTTCTAGTATTATATGTGCAACTAGCTTAAAAAAAAAAATTGAGTTCTTACTGCAATTGTCAGATGCATATTTTTTTAATGATGAAAGTTAATTGTATTGTCGTAAAAAAAAAAAAGAAAAAAAAATTATAAGTATGAACTTCCATGAGTAAGGTCATTAATCAACCTAATTCTTATGATACTATTGAAAATATGTATAAAAGGAAAAGTTATAAACATAACTCCTAAGAAGTCTAATAACCACACATTCCGAGTATTCCCAGGAAAAGAAGCATCCCAACTCAAGCTCTCAGAGTATGCATGACCAATCATGGCTATATTAAGGATCTTAGCTGATCACAAGAGATTGACGATCAATCTTCCTGATCGGCTGGTTTTAAGTCAACAGAATTATCCTAAGTCTTTCTTAGTATATAAACTGTATCTACTTTGATACTTTCCTAGTTCTGTTAGATGTACATACCTAGCTTAGCATCCTAGAGGTATTGTACAATCCTAATTATTCAATACAAGATAGAAAATCGTCATACCTTACATGGTATCAGAGCTCTAAAGCTCCACCGACCACCAACCTTAATCTTCCCTTCCTCATCACTATCAACGTTGTCGCCCAGCTCCCAGTTAGATGTAAACTGCATATCTTATATGGCCTTAAGTCAACAGAATTATCCTAATTCTTTCCTAGTATATAAACTGTATCTACTTTGATACTTTCCTAGTTCTGTTAGATGTACATACCTAGCTTAGCATCATAGAGGTACTGTGAAATCCTAATTATTCAATACAAGATAGAAAATCTTCATACCTTACATGGTATCAAAGCTCTAGAGCTCCACCGACCACCAACCTTAATCTTCCCTCCCTCAACACTATCAACGCTGCCGCCCAGCTCCCAGTGATGCTCACCGCCACTACCTTCTTCCCTTGGCGTGCTCAGTTCAACGCCCTCCTCCATAGATATGACCTCATAGGTTATGTGGATAGCTTTCATCCTCACCCTCCCGCCACAGAAACCGCGTTACGCACCTTCTAGTTTATCTAGGACCAGCTTCTTCTCTATGTCATTCTGGCATCGGTGTCTCCCCAGGTCATCACTCTCATCGCTGCTATAAAAACATCCGCAGACGCCTAGGCTCGCCTCACCCACTTCAAAGCAAGTAAGACTAGAGCTCGTGTAGTTTGCCTCAAGGAGCGTTTGACCCTCATTCACCAAGATTCTCGTCATGTCTCAGACTACCTCTAGGAGGTACGCATTATTTCAGATGAACTCGCAGCCATCGACACACCCCTCTTTGATGATGATTTCCTCATCTATGTTCTCAACGGAGTAGGCCCACAATTTAAAGACCTTGCAGCTGCTGTGTAACGACCCGTCCCAAATTTCTAGATTAGATTAGTGACTAATCACGATTAGTGAGGCTAATCGGTGATTAGTTGAGCGAAATCAGACGAACGATGCAAAATAACCGTTTTGCCCCTGGTTGTGGCAAAACGTTGACTTTTCGTTCTGGCAGTCAAATGGACTTTGACCGATAACCGTGGCGTAGTTCGTGATGTCACGAGTTCATAGACAGGTGCCACGTTCAATTCCGATGTTCGTGGAAGAAGTTATGACGTTCGGAAGTTTAGGGGCATTTTGGTAATAATGGTTAAAAGGAGCAAATATTGACTTTTTGACCGAGAGGTCCGATAGCTGAGGGCCGAAGACCGTTACGTAGATCAGGACGATACAAATCCATAGGCAGGCGGCACGCTGAAATCGGACTTCGAACGGGAGAGCTATAGGTCATGGAAGTTCGATTTGATTATGCACGTACTTCGAGACGATGATGATTTGGCAAAATCTGACTTGTCACTCATCCCATTGGCTAAAATGTAACGACCCGTCCTGAGTATCGGGATTTAATAATATTTAATTATGATTTAGAATGACTAATCTGGGATTAGTTGAGTGAATTCGGACGAATTGTGCAAAATGACCATTTTGCCCCTGGGCGTGGGCAAAACGTTGACTTTTAATTCGGAAGGTCAAATGGACTTTGACCAATGACCGTGACGTAGTTTGAGACGTCACGAGTTCATAGACAGGTGACACGTTCGATTCCGACATTCGTGGTGAAAGTTATGACTATCGGAAGTTCAGGGGCACTTTCGTAATTTGGACGATAAGGGGGAAAATGTTGACTTTTTGATCGGGAGGTCCGATGGCCGAGGGCCAAGGACCGTTAGGAAGGTCTCGATACCCTGAGTCCGTAGACAGGCGGCGCGCATCAATCGGAGTCCGTATGACCGAGTTACGGGTCAGGATGCGTGAGGGGCATTTTGGTAATTTTTTTGCACAAGGGCAGAATTGTAATTTCACACGGGAGCACTGTTGGATTGATCAGCCGTGAAGTGGGATGTTTGTGCGATCGATCCCATGGATTGTTTATCAATTAAATGACTGAATTGGGACAGCTTTGGATTGTGATTGCACATGTGGGGAGCTGGCAATTGAGTGCATAACATGGACACTGGTTTTTCTATTGTTTTCGGGTCAGTGCAGGGGACATTAATCTGTGGATTGAGGACGGCTTTGGGTGCTTTTAATGGCTGATTTGGATTGTTAGAATTGAGAGTGAGTCGAGAGGTTCACTCTGAGATTGAGAATGCAAGGAATGGAGTGGAAATGGTGGAGGAAGGCTCAAAAACCCGAAACTGGTTTTTGAGAAATTCAAATTCGAACTTCGGTTTTTAGGCCAGCCCAAGCCTAATTGATGATTGATTGAGCTTCCTGGAACCTCCACGAGTCGATCCAGATCATTTGGGGCAAGCTTTGAGGCTCCTAGGGCCGTGGACGGACGCGGTGGACGGCTGGAAAATCCAAGCTTGAGCCGTGGTGATTGAGGTAACGTCGTGTTCCATTAATCATGCGAATTGGTTCATATTAATCCTAATAAGCTTACTGGAAAGTTAATTTGACAATGGTTGAGGATTCGTGGAGTTTTGGTGATCGACCCGTTTTGGGTGATCACGGGTTGATGGCACGATTATGGATTGGTTGATGTTAATCGATGTCACAAAGCTGAAATTAATTAGTTAATGATTGTTTTAGGATCAAGAACGGATGGAATCGAGGTCGAATTGAGGGTTATCTGGCCGGGTCATATCGCGGGTAATCAGACCCGTTTACCAGACATACAGGTGAAGATGGTGACTGTAACAGTCACTGTAGCAGGCGCGTGGCTTTCACACGCAGCCACTTCAGGCGGCGCGTGGGCACGAATCTCGAGGTGAGGTCAACATGACTTTTGTCCTATACAATGTAACGAAAAATTTGGCGTTGGTTTCGTGTCATTCGAATCCCGTTTCGATATTGTTCGGGATGTCCTATACTTAAAAATTCGGGAAAATTACGGGACTTGAATAGGATGTTAATGATGAGGTTAGTAATCCTCTGATGTGATTTGAACAGGATTGGGAGTCCCGGTGATAGTGGTGTGGCCCGGGAAGGCCTATGGCACGCGTATCGAGGCGCTCGGTTAAACGGTCTGTGAGTGGACATTGGTTTTATAAATTCGATGCATGCATAACTGTTTCATGATTGTTATAATTATGATTAAATGATTTACTTTGGATATCGGTGAATTTAAATGATTTCACGCATTTCGAGGTGATTTACGTATTTGCACGTAAACCGAGGTTTTCTGGATTTGCACCGATTTCCATAAATGTGGTTGGATATGATTTCATGAAACGGTTACGGACTTGATAAAGTAAAATCGGGCCAGGGGCCCAGTTAACTTATGAATCGGGCCAGGGGCCCAGTTAACTTATAAATCGGGTCAGGGGCCCAGTTAACTTATGAATCGAGCCAGGGGCCCAATTAACTTATAAATCGGGCCAGGGGCCCAATTAACTTGTGAAATCGGGCCAGGGGCCCAGTTGATTTCTACATGTGATTGCGGGTCGGGGACCCTAAAATGGAATTGAATAAATGTTTTCTGGTTTACATTTTATATATATTCACATGCTAAAAACAAATAACGGTTTGATTATATGGAAATTATGGTTATGGCACGTTTCACGGTATTTGGGCTTGAGACCCGTTTGATGAAACTTAAAGATTGGTTTGGATTTTATCTATGTATATATATATGCTTTGCATGTGGATATCAATAAAATGTATTTGGTACTGCACTGTATAGATCCTTCCATATGATACTGTCTCCTCTGGATGAGGTACCCCAGAGAGGTCACGGACGTCTAGAACGTCCAGCGTCTATGACGCTAAGTATTGGGGATGCTGTACCCGAACGGGGTTCGGGGATTGAACTCGGAAATTGAGACCCGAGTGGCACGCGTAGCCTTGTGATTGTGACCTTATTAGACGTCAGGGACGTCAGACATCAGGGATGTCGGATTGGAGTGTATGGTGCAGTGGCTAAAATAAAGTTTATGGTTCATATTATATGATATATGATTTTAAATGATGGTGCATGCATAAGTTTTTACTGGGGGGCATAAATGTCTTATAAAATGTATTTTAAGGACTTGTTTATTTTCGTCCACTCACAGCTTTAGTTTTTAATGCCCTTCAGGTTGATTCCGGATGCGACTGCAGCAGAGACTTGAGCATCGCACACCTCCTCCATCGATCCTTACGCACTCTGGAAGCCCGGTTGGGCAGTGGCAACAGGTTATCCCTTGTCTTACACCTCTTGTCATACGGGAGCATGACACATTCCATGGTAATCCCGGGGGGATTGTGTAACGACCCGTCCCGAATTTCACGATTAGATTAGCGACTAATCACGATTAGTGAGGCTAATCCGTGATTAGTAGAGCGAAATCGGACGAACGATGCGAAATGACCGTTTTGCCCCTGGTGGTGGCAAAACATTGACTTTTCAATCGGGCAGTCAAATGGACTTTGACCGATGACCGTGACGTAGTTCGTGACGTCACGAGTTCATAGACAGGTGGCACGTTCAATTCCGACGTTCGTAGAAGAAGTTATGACGTTCGGAAGTCCAAGGGCATTTTGGTAATTTGGGTGAATAGGAGGTCAAAAGTTGACTTTTTGACCAGGAGGTCCGATGGCCGAGGGCCGAAGACCGTTACGTAGATGAGGACGATACGAATCCGTAGACAGGCGGCACGTCGAATTCGGACGTTCGACGGCGAAGTTACGGTTCACGGAAGTTCCCAGTTACTATTCACGACGGCACGTTTTACGAGACAAAAAGTGCAGTTTTGTCTCTAGTGGGCCCAGATATTTAATGGAGGCCCAATGGATGAGTGACACTTGTCACCCATCCACTGGCCAACCTCACCCACTCATGCACCAAACCCATTCACCGTGCATCCATTTTCCATTTTTTCCTCCAACCCTTTCACCCGATCTCAGGAGACCCCAAACCCATTACAATCTTCAACCCTTGACCCCAGATGCTTACTGGAGAGACTAGAGAGTGATGAGATGATGGTGGAGTATGGTGGCCGGCCAGGTGACGCCACCGTGCACGGCCGAAGCCACGAACCCGTGCGGGTGCACGGTAAGGCTCAAATTCCCTTTTTAATTGATTTTGATGTTATAGGCTGTATTGGATGTTTAGGATAGGATTAGTGGGTTGCTAGGATGATTCTTGGACGGTTTGGAGGCTGGTTCACGGCGGAGGAGGCCGTGGGAACGGCTGGGAAAAACAGGGCCGTGAGCTCCATGTTGGAACCATAGGTTTCGGTGGGTTTTCGATAGTTTTGTTAATTGGGATTGATAGAAAACATTAAAATAGGAATTTAGGAATTGGAATGGAGGAAAACAGACGAAAAATGAAGAGTGTAGGGGCCTGGACCGGTCACGCCGGTCCAGTTAGACCGGAATTGCAGAGAAAACCGGACCGGCCCGGTCGGACCGGTTCGATCGATGGAGACGACGGGCACTGTAGCGGCGCGTGAGGCCCACACGCAGGCAACTTCCAGTGGCGCGTGTGGGCGCGTGCTAGGGTTTTTGGGGATGGTTCCAACATACGAAATCATCTATTCGATGTAACGAACATTTTGGGACTGGTTTCGTGTCAATCGGACGCCGTCTCGATATGTTTCGGGGCATCGGAAGGTTTAGGTTCGGGATTAAAAAAGTTAAAAATACGGGAAAATTACGGGGCTTTAGTGAGGGGTTATATAAGTAGTTAGTAACCCTCTAAATTAATTTGGACAGGTTTGGAAATCCCGGTGACGGTGATCGGCTCGGGGAGCCGTATGGCACGCGTATCGAGACGCGACTTCGGACGGTCTGTGAGTAGACCTTGTTTTCTAAATTGGTGCATGCATAAATGTTTATTATATGTTTTAAATACTTGTTTGTGTTTCCATGAGTGCATTTGGATGTGTGGTTACATATATGCACGTATTTCGAGGTTTCGGCCCTATACGGTTCCTATACGGGGCTGTATGTCTTTATTGGTCTAAATAAAAATGGTTTTGGATTTCCAAATGGATTATGAATATGATTTTATGATGTTGATTTGGATGCTGGTGATTTATATGGTTTCACGTATTTCGAGGCGATTTACGTGCTTGCACGTAAATCGAGGTTTTTCGGTTTTACTCTGATTTTCCATTCTTATGGTCTTGGAAATAATTTAATGAAATAATTTTGGATTTGAAAAGGTAATTCTCGAACTTGAGGTCCATTTGATTTACGGAATCGGGCCGGAGGCCCAATTGGTTTACGATTCGGACCGGGGGTCCAGTTTCTATGTGAATTCGGGCCTAGTGCCCAGCTATGTGTTACAAATGGTTTTTACGGGTCATGACGGTTTATGGGAACCGGCATGAACCCATGAAATGATTTTATGGTTCATGACGGCTTATGGGGGCCGGGCATGAATCCTTGAAAGGTTTCAAGAATGGTTTCAAAAGGTTTTTTATATTCCATCCTTTATATATGATTGTCTCCTCCAGGGAGGGTCGTTGGCCTGGGTGGACCCCGGAGTAGTCACGGAGCACTGACTGAGTGGAGTCACCCCCCAGTTGGGTTCCTTACTCTCAGGATGGGCATGGTTCGTTACCTCCAGGGAGGGTCATTGATCTACGGACATTGACCTGGGTGGACCCTGGAGAGACTTGGGTTTGAGACCCCGGTTAGCACACGTGTAGCTTTATTTTACCGTGACAGGTTCTGGATATGAACATATTGGATAAACACGGTTTCAATTGGTTTGGGAAAACTGTGTTTTATGATGATAAATGGATTTGGGCTGAGATACCACACATGTTTACTATGTTCTGGTTTTCTGTAAATTGGTTTTGGGCAGGAGCCCGTGTGACTTGTATTTACAGAATTTGGGGCTGAGACCCTATTTATGGATGTTTTAACATATATTATTGGATAAATGGTTTTACTATGCATGCATGCTTTTTAGTGGAGGGTATAAATGTCTTTTATGGAAATGTTTTATAAAATCTTTATTTTTGTCCACTCACAGTCTTTCTGTTTTTAATACCCTTCAGGTTGACAGCGGATGTGGACTGTAGCAGAGATCGAGATATCACATGCCTCCTCCGGATCCTGGCGTACTCTGATAGCCCGGGAGGGCAAAGGTCGGAAATATACCTTGTCTGACACTTCGTGTCAGACGGGAGCAGGGTCATCCCGCACTAATCCCGGGGGGATTGGGATGGGTCCTGTCAGATTGGGATGGGTCGTGTCATAAAACCCCTAAAAAGGGGATCTAACTAAATTAAATAATATTAATTTAATATTTTATAATCAATCCAATTAACTCATCATAATCCTATAACAGGACCCATCCCAATCCCTCTGGGATTAACGCGGGATGACCCTGCTCCCGTCTGACACGAAGTGTCAGACAAGGGATATTTCCGACCTTTGCCCTCCCGGGCTATCAGAGTACGCCTTGATCCGGAGGAGGCATGTGATATCTCGGTCTCTGCTACAGTCCACATCGTATCCAACCTGAAGGGTATTAAAAACAGAAAGACTGTGAGTGGACAAAAATAAAGAATTTATAAAAACATTTCATCGAAGACCTTTATACCCTCCACTAAAAAGCATGCATGCATAGTAAAACCCTTTATTCAAACACATATGTTAAAACATCCATAATTAGGGTCTCAGCCCCAAATTCTATAAATACAAGTTCTACGGGCTCCTGCCCAAAACCATTTACAGAAAACCATAACATAGTAAACATATGTGGGATCTCAGCCCAAAACCATTTATCATCATAAAACATAATTTCCCAAACCAATTGAAATCATGTTTATCCCTTATATTCATATCCAGAACCTGTCACGGTAAAATAGAGCTACACGTGTGCTAACCGGGGTCTCAAACCCAAGTCTCTCCAGGGTCCACCCAGGTCAATGTTCGTAGATCAATGACCCTCCCTGGAGGTAACGAACCATGCCCATCCTGAGAGTAAGGAACCCAACTGGGGGGCGACTCCACTCAGTCAGTACTCTGTGACTGCTCCGGGGTCCACCCAGGCCAACGACCCTCCCCGGAGGAGACAATCATATATAAAGGATGGAATATGAAAAACCTTTTGAAATCATTCTTGAAACCTTTCAAGGATTCATGTCCCGCCCCCTATAAGCCGTCATGAACCATAAAATCCTTTCATGGGTTCATGCCGGTTCCCATAAACCGTCATGACCCATAAATCCATTTCAAGGGTTCATGCCGGTTCCCATAAACCGTCATGACCCATAAAAACCATTTGTAACACATAATTGGGCGCTAGGCCCGAATCCACAAAGAAACTGGACCTCCGGTCCGAATTGTAAACCAACTGGGCCTCCAGCCCGATTCCGTAAAGCAAATGGGTCTCGAACCCGAGTTTACCTTTTCAAATCCAAAACCATTTCATTAAACTATTTCAAAAACCATAAGAATGGAAAATCAGAGTAAAACCGGAAAATCTCGATTTACGTGCAAGCACGTAAAACGCCTCGAAATACGTGAAACCATATAAATCAGAAGCATCCAAATCAACATCATAAAATTATATTCATAATCCATTTGGAAATCCAAAACCATTTCATTTATACCAATAAAGACATACAGCCCCGTATAGGCACCGTATAGGGCCGAAACCTCAAAATGCGTGCCTATACGTAACCACACATCCAAATGCACTCATGGCATCACAAACAAGTATTTAAAACATATAATAAACATTTATGCATGCACAAATTTAGAAAACAAGGTCCACTCACAGACCGTCCGAAGCAGTGCTTCGATACGCGTGCCATAGGCTCCCCGAGCCGATCACCATCACCGGGACTTCCAAACCTGTCCAAATTTTAATAGAAGGTTAATAACTACTTAATTAACCTCCTACCAAAGCCCCCTAATTTTCCCGTATTTTTAACTATTTTTAATCCCGATCCGAAACCTTCCGATGCCCCGAACATTATCGAGACGGTGTCGGATCGACACGAAACCAGTCCCAAAATGTTCGTTACATCGAATAGATGATTTTGTATGTTGGACACATCCCCAAAAACCCTAGCACGCGCCCACACGCGCCCCTGGAAGTTTCCTACGCGTGGGCCTCATCCGCCGCTACAATACCGTCGCCTTCCTCGCACAGCCGGTCCGGTCCAACCCCTGCAACTGGACCGGCGTAACCGGTCCAGGCCTCCTTCTCCCTCATTTTTGGTCCGTTTGCTTCCATTCCAATTCCTAAATTCCTATTTCTTCATTTCCTATCTAACCCAATCCCTAAATCTAAGAAAAACCCACCCGAAACCCCTTGTTCTAAATGGACCTCACGGTCTAGTTTTTCCCTGACGTCCCACGGCCTCCTCCGCCGTGAACCACCCCCCAGACCGTCTTCAAACCTCCCTAGCAACTTATTGAACACTTCCTAATCGCCCACAAGCAACCATAATGGAAAATACGAATTAAAAATGGAATTTGGGCAAACCGAGTACCTCTAGGTTTTCATGGCCGCCGTCCACGGCGGCCTGGCTTCCAGCCGGTCACCATCTTCCAGCCTTCATCCTCTCTACCTCTGGGCTTCACGGGCATGATCAACTGGGTCAAGGGTTTAGTCTTGGATTGAAAATGGGATCGGGAAATGTGGGTTTAGGGAGAAACGAAGAAAATGAAGATGCACGGGAAAAGGGAGATGCATGTATCAATTTTGGGTGGCTTGTGGATGGGTGACAAGTGTCACTCATCCATTGGGTCCCCATAAAATATCTGTGCCCCACTATGTCCAAAAGTGCAACCGTCTCGTAATTCGTGCAATAGTGCACTCGAACTTCCGTGAACCGTAACTTCGTCATCGAACGTCCGAATTCGACGTGCCGCCTGTCTACGGATTCGTATTGTCCTTATCTTCGTAACGGTCTTCGGCCCTCGGCCATCGGACCTCTTGGTCAAAAAGTCAACATTTAACCTCCTATTCACCCAAATTACCAAAATACCCTTGGGCTTCCGAACGTCAGAACTTCCTCCTCGAACGTCGGAATTGAACGTGCCACTTGTCTATGAACTCGTGACGTCACGAACTACGTCACGGTCATTGGTCAAAGTCCATTTGACTGTCCGAATGAAAAGTCAACGTTTTGCCCACGCCCAAGGGCAAAACGGTCATTTCGCATCGTTCGTCCGATTTCGCTCTACTAATCACGGATTAGCCTCACTAATCGTGATTAGTCACTAATCTAATCATGGAATTTGGGACGGGTCGTTACATCCTAGCCATCCATTCCATCCCTCAATCAATCATCACCATGCATTATTCCCTCTCTCATCAGCCATCATCTCTTCTTTGTTCATCCTCAAACCCGAACCCCATAACCCATAACCCTCCATTTTCTTCATTTTCCCTCTAACACACAAACACCACACACACCTCACCGTCATTCATCCTCTGAGTACAAATATGACCGTGAGGAGGTTTTGAGAGGCTGAGGATGGCAAGCCACGGCTGGGGACGGCGGTGGCCACGACGGGAGGAGGTCGACCGTGAGGTAAAAATATTTAAAATTTGAAGTTTGGTTTTAATGGGTTTTACTCGATTTCTTTAATTGGGTAAGGTTTCTGGGGACACTAGGAGAAGTTTAGGATTGTTTTCGTGGCTTAGGATGGCCTGGAACAGCCGTGAACGGCGGGGGAAAATCCAGCCGCCATGGCCGAGCTTCAAGGTACGGGTTTCGATGTTTTCCACCCAATTTTAATAGCTAAAAAGATTAGAAATGAGATTAGGAAGGTATTAGAATGAAAATGGGACAAAATGGATCGAAAACATGGAGGTTTGAGGGTTGAACCGGTTCGGCCGGTCCATATCGGTTCAGTGCAGGTGAACCGAGTCTGCGTGAGGTTGATGGTGATGAATAGTACCCAGCACGTGGGCTTACGCGCAGGGACTATTCAGGGCGCGTGGGGGCGCGTGGTAGGTCAAATGGGAAAGTGTTCAACATATGAAACACTCTATTCGATGTAACAAACATTTTGGGACTTGTTTCGTGTCAATCGAACATCGTTTCGATAGGTTTCGGGGTGTCCAAAGGTTTAGAGTCAGTTTAAAAATAGTTAAAAGTTCGGGAAAATTACGGGGCTTTGGTAGGTGGTTAATTAAGTAGTTAGTAACCTTTTATTATGATTTGGACAGGTTCGGGAGTCCCGGGTGACAGTTATTGGCTCGGGAGAGCCTATGGCACGCAAATCGAGGCGGCAGCTCGGACGGTCTGTGAGTGGACTTTGTTTTCTAAATTTGTTCATGCATTAATATTTATTATATGTTGTAAATACTTTTTTGTGATTCCTTGAGTGCATTTGGATGTGTGGTTACGTATAGGCACGTATTTCGAGGTTTCGGCCCTATACAGTGCCTATACGGGTCTGTATGTCTTTCTTGGTCTAAATGAAAAGGTTTTATATTTCTAAAAGGATAAACTTGGGTATAAGACCCATTTGGTTTGGTCTCGGGCATATGACTCTAGTTACGACCTACGGGTCTAAATCGTGGTCGCGACGAGTGCTATGTGTAGGGCGATCGACGATGTGACGCTCGCCTCCAGATTGGGATGTGTTCCTTCCGGAGAGGTCACGATGCACGATTAGTGGTCGGGCATCCTGGGGAGGCTTGACTTCGGAGTGCTGGCGGTTCAGGATATCGATCGGTGATGAGTGCACCATGATCTTGTGGTGGTCGCGTCGGTTGATACGTTCACGGCGACATACCAGGATTGAGGGCGGTCCTGGATGGATGGTTGCACACATCACTATGATCGGAGTCGTGACTAACCCTTAGATATCGGGCAGGATGCCCAGTTGAGTCATATGTTCGGGCATGAGACCCAGTTGTTTTACACTGATGATTTCGGGTCAGGGACCCTAGATGGATTTCCAAGTTCATGACGGTTTATGGGAACCAGCATGAACTCTGGAAAGGTCATTGTGGTTCATGACGGTTTATGGGAACCTGTATGAACCTTTGTCAGGTCATTCTGGTTCATGACGGTTTATGGGAACCGGCATGAACCCTGGTTAATGGATGTTATGGATCATGACGGTTCAGGGGAACCGGGCATGAATGTTTATGTTATGTATATATATGTTCATATACCTTCCTTTACTTCTATTATCTCCTCCGGGGAGGGTCGTTGGCCTGGGTGGACCCCAAAGTAGTCACGGAGCACTGACTGAGTGGGAGTCGCCCCCATTGGGTGCCTTACTCTCAGAAAGGCTTGTACTATAACCTCAGGACGGGTCATTGGTCTTCAGACATTGACTTGGTACCTGAAAGACTTGGGTTTGAGATCCCGGGTAGCTCGCGCGTAGCTTTGGAAACCGTGACAGGATTGGTTGTGTGAATTATATGTGTATGTGATATAAATATGATATATGATATGTGGATTCAGGATTTGAGCAGGGGCTCGTGTACTTGATTTCAGTATGGTTATGGTTTTGGACTGAGTCCCTTATTGGTTTATTTATGATTTGGGCAGTGGCCCGTATGGTCTATTTCATTATGGTTTTGGGCTTAGTCCCACATATGGTTTCTTTCGGATAAATGGTTTTCGAATGCATGCATGCTTTTTAGTGAAGGGTACAAATGTCTTTCGTTAAAATGTTTTTATAAACTGGTTGTTTTGTCCACTCACAGCTTTTAATGTTTTGACTGCCCTTCAGGTTGACAGCGGATGTGGACTATAGTAGAGACCGAGATATCACATGCCTTCTACGGATCCTGGCGTACTCTGATAGCCCGGGAGGGCAAAGGTCGGAATTATCCCTTGTCTGACACTCCGTGTCAGACGGGAGCAGGGTCATTCCGCGTTAATCCCGAGGGGATTGGGATGGGTCCTGTCATGCTGTGCGGTCCAAAGACACCTTCATCTCTTTTGAAAATCAGCATGACATGCTAGTCCAACATGAAACCATAGCCACATGAAGAGAGCCCATCCCCACACATTCCAATCGTGGTTCCTCCACCTAAATATCCTACAGCCGTCGCCCTACTAATCCTGGCAGTGGCTACCGTGGCTTTTTCTAGTGGTGTGCACCCAATGCCACAGTGCAAAACGTTGCCCTCAGCTGCAGCTGACCACCTCTCAGCATCCTATGGCCAATCCTATTGTCCAGAGCCAACCTTCTCCTTGGCTCCTCAACTCAAATGCCTCTCATCATGTGACTTCCCATCCTCAGCATCTTTCTAAAACCACTCAGTATTGTGGCCCAAATGAGATTCGCCTTGGCAATGGTACGAGGTTGAAAATTACCCACCCTGGTACCACCTCTCTCTCCTCCCCCTCCTCCACTCATTTACACTCCGTAATATCCTTTGTGTCCCTCATATGACCTATAATCTTATTTCCATCTCACATTTTAACAAAACGAACCAAACTTCCATTGAATTTTTCTCTAATTGTTTCCATGTGAAGGATCTCCATATAGGGGTGATTTTTCTTCAAGGCGGGAGTAAGGATGGTGTGTACGAATGGTTTTCCCCTTCCCTACAACAACCTCAAGCTTTGGTGGGTGTGGTAGTCTCTCCTCACCTATGGTATCGTCGCTTAAGTCACCCTAGTCCCAAAGTCATACAATCTGTTTTAAAATTATCTTCCATTCATGTAACCTCTAAAACTACAGTGTCTGTTTGTCCCTCTTGCTTGTGCATTAAAAGCCATCGTCTTCCCTTTGGTATCTCATCACTAACTAGCACACGCTCACTCCAATCACTTTACCCTGATGTTTAGAGCCCTGCCCCGTACACCTCCCCTGATGGTTTCTCATATTATGTTATTTTCGTAGACCATTATACAAAATATACTTGGCTATATCCACTTAAAAAAAATCAGATGACTTTTTCACATTTGTTGATTTTAAAAAGCTGGTCGAAAACTACTTTACCACCATCATCGCTTCCCTCTGCATTGATACTGGTGGTGTCAGGACCCACCCCGGATCCACCTCGGAAACCGAGATAAACCTTGCTCCCGTCTGACAACCTAGAACAAAAGACCGAAACACTCACACGAAAAACCACAAATTACATTGTCAAACGCAGGAGAATTTAAAACATCCAAAGTCAACAATTATACAGAGCATAGTACCAAAAACAAAGTAAAACAAAACCGATACACAAAGTACACGCACAACGGAAAATTGAAACCACTCCGGGCAAACTCTCGAGTACTCTATGCCTCTGACGCTGCCTCAACGTCAACCCCCGCGCTAACTCCACGACCTGGAGGGCATTTAAAAACAAAAAAGTGTGAGTGGACCATAAATAAAAATAATAGTTTCCAAAAACCATTTCATAAGCAAACCAGGGTTTTAGCCCTCCGTTTTGAAAACATACATGCATAACCCATTAGCTGAAAACAGTTATAAATCACATAAGGATCGTCATAAAAACAATTTCAGAATCATCATAAAAACAGTTATAGAAATCACGTCATAAGCATCATAAAACCATATCATAAAGCATAAATACCAAGTAATCATTATCCGATCAAACCTGCTGGACCTATCCGAGTCTTTAAACTCCCGAGTCTTTAAACTCAATCCAGGCCCCAATAATCTGAGTCTTTAAACTCAACAGGCCTACGGGGGAAATATCAATATATCCGAGTATTTAAACTCCGAGTCTTTAAACTCAATCCGGGTCTTTAAACCCAATCCGGGCCCGTCCCCCGTCAATCACAATATCCGGGTCTTTAAACCCAATATCCAGATCCAGAAAATCCAATACAAAACCTTTTGAAAAACGATTTCTAAATCCATATCCAAACTCGAATCCGAAATCAGCGGTCTGATGCCCTTCCGGCGTCCAGAACCGTCATTCAGAACCCAAATCCGGAATTCCACTTTTCAACGTTAAAACCAAAAACCTCGCTTATCAAAGCATGTCTTGAATCCATTTATAAGAATAGATCGAAATCCCAAAATCTTGGCATCGAAATCAAAATTCAAATCTTCCTCGTAAAACGTGCTGAAAACCGTACTTTCTCGAAAAACGTGCAATTATGTAAAACCAACATAGCATATTCAACAATCATAAAGTCACACGTAAAACCACAAAACAATTATAGAAAAACAGTTATGCATGCTCAAGTATAGAGAATGGGTCCACTCACAGATACCGAGCACGTCACTCGCGTCAAGTACGTCCCTACTTTCCTAGTCCGCCTCGGGGTTCCTCGATCCTATCAACAGTCACCAAACTACGTCACTAACAAGTCCACCAAGGTTCTTCTAAGTTTCCCCAATTTTCCCGAACTTCAAACGTACGTAAAATGAAACCCTAGAACTTCGATCCCGCGGAACTAACTCGAATCGACGTCCGATTAACCCGAAACCTAGCCCAAAAGATTCGTTATAACATCTAGACCAAAAACCTAGTTGGAAGTTTCCACAGAAACCACCGCACGCGTCTCCATGCGCCGCCCAAACTGGCTGCGTGTGGGCCTCACGCTGTAACACCCCGGACATTCGAGGACTTTAATATTGTAATTTAATGTATCAATTGACGTTTTTACCCTTGTTAATGGTATGGCCAAATTGTTGACTTTTTGATTGGTGGGTCAAATGGACCTTGACCAATGACCGTGACGTAGTTCGGGATGTCACGAGTTCATAGACAGGTGGCACGTCCATTTCGGACGATCAGGGAAAAAGTTATGACTATCGGAAGTTCAGGGGCATTACCGTAATTGTGACGGTTAGGGCGAAAATGTTGACTTTTTGTTTAACAATTAATTTTCACACGACTCCAGGACCGATAGGTAGGTCTCGACGTCCTGAGCCCGTAGACAGGCGGTACGCCGAAATCGGACTTCGTATGGCTGAGTTATGGGTCTAGAAAGTGAAGGGCAGTTTGGTAATTATTTGAACCAGGGGCATTTTGGTCTTTTTGCCCTGGTTACTGTAGCAAACCGCGGGGGTCATGGGCGGCACCACCATGTGCGGTGGCTCTGAGTGCAATTTGTTTACTGGTGAGTGTGGGTTGGAAAGTATTGATTGTTTAAACCTTTTTGAAGCATCAAACGTAGACTGATTCTTCCAGCTACACGATCAAATTGATTAATCAAAATTCGAAGCTTTCGGGGGACAAATTTCAGTGGACAAATTGGACACCCACGAGCCTCTGGGACGGCTTGAATTTGTTTAAAACTGATTAGGACATGAGTGAGCATCACTCTGATGCAGAGATAACTGAGAACGGGTGAGGAAAACCAGAGAAGCCATTTCTGGAAAAATTGGAGGGAAAATCGGGTTTTGATTTCTGGTGACTGTTGGACCAAACCAAGGCCTGGTTTAGTCTTCTGGGAGTGTTTGGAACTCAACCGCATCGAAATCGAAGGCCATCAGCCACGGCTGAGCTGGGACGGTGACTGCTGTTTTCAGGGAAATCGCAGAGCTTGGGACGACGACCTTCAGGTACTTTCAGACACAATTGATTGTTCATTTTGGTTCGTTTTGATCCTGTTATACTTCCTGTGAAGTTAATTGGACAATGGGTTTGAAACCAGTGAGTTCTGATGATTGACCCGTTTGGATGATCACGGGTCGAGGGGCCGTTTAAGGATTGGTTTTGGATAATTAATAACTCAGAACTTAAATTAGATGTTTAAATAACATGTTAGGATCAAACTGGATTGAAATCAAGTAGGAATTGACGGGTAATTAACTGGGTCAAGCCGCGGGTGGCAGGCCCGAATTACAGACAAACGGGTGAAGGTGCTGACACTTTAGCTACAGTGTCAGGCGCGTGACTTTCACGCGCAGCCACTTTGGGCGGCGCGTGAGGGCGCGTTGGGGCTTATCTCCGATCACGATCAACATGACTTTTATTCCTCTCATCATTCTGAACATTTGTGGTGAATTAACCATGTTGATCTGAGATAGTTTGAAGGGTCGGGTTAGGGTCGGTTGCCTCGGGAAACGTGTTGACGGTTTCCCCGAACCGGCTTCTGTTTCGAACTTTCTTTTGAATAAATATTAAGGACTTGTAGTGACCCTTATGTGTGAATTGAACTGACAGGAATTGTACGATAATCTCGGTACAGGTCCGTACGCGCAGATTCGCAGCGGAATCGTACAGTGAGTGGGCCCGTTTTCATTAAACCCTTGCATGCTTAAATGTTTTCTGATTTACTTATATGTTCACATGCTGGAATCTATAAATGGTTTTGATGATATTGAGATTTCGGTTATGGCACGTTTCACGGTATTTGGGCATGAGACCCGTTTGATGAAACGTAACGATCGGTTCAGATTTTACCTATGTATACATATATGTTTGCATGTGGATATCAATAAAATGTATTTGGTACTGCACTGTATAGATCCTTCCATATTATATTGTCTCCTCCGGATGAGGTACCCCGGAGAGGTCACGGACGTCTAGAACGTCTAGCGTCTACGACGCTAAGCATCGGGGATGCTGTAACCGAACAGGGTTCGGGGATTGAACTCGGAATTGAGACCCGAGTGGCACGCGTAGCCTTGTGATTGTGACCTTATTGGACGTCAGGGACGTCAGACATCAGGGATGTCGGATTGGAGTGTATAGTGCTGACAGGACCCACCCCGATTATCGCCTCGATAATCGGGAAGCATCCTGCTCCCGTCTGACAATCGAATCAAAAAGACCGGAAACTAGTTAAAATTACAACACACCCATTGTCAGACCAGGGAGATTAAACAAATACATCCGACTGGACGTCAAGTCAATAGTTTCACAGAGCAATATTACAAAACAAATTAAAGAACAAGTCCTACTCTGTGAACTAACTACTCCGCAACGGACAACGTTATGCCTCCGCCTCTGCCTCGGCGCTTGCCCCCACGCTTCTACCACGACCTGGAGGGAATTTAAAACAACAAGGTGTGAGTGGACCGAAACATAAGTTTAACAGGGATCGTCATCACTCATGTAAAACCATGTAATAATACCAGATTCTAGAAATCATCATTTTGAAACATTATTTGCACAAATCAAGTGAAACATAAACAATAATCATGATTATGCCGTTGGATCCATCCGAGTCTTTAAACTCAACATTAGGCCTTCCCGGGATATCAACGAGTCTTTAAACTCAAAACACGATTAGTAGGCCTCGGGGGTATCATAATAATCGAGTCTTTAAACTCACGAGTCTTTAAACTCAATTTTCGGGCCCGCCCCCAGAATCAACATACCGGGTCTTTAAACCCAAAACCAGATCCAACCATCAACCGGGTCTTTAAACCCAAAACCGTTTTTAAACATAATAAATCAGGATTAATCACAATTCTTTTTCCAACGTTATTCTAAAACATTCTCATCGTAACAGGACTCATGCCCGAATTCACAGGTAAATTCCAACACATGCAATTAACAGAAGACTTCTTCACAATATGATCAAACATCATAAATCCGAAACATGCATATTCATAACCAGATACTTCATCAAAAATTATCACGCATGCATAGGCAAAAACCGAAATCTCGAAATGCGTGAAATACGATAATTACCTCGAAAAACGTGAAAACAAGTAAAACCGATATATCATCTCACCATCGTAAAATCATATGTAAAACCATGAGATAAATAAGCAAAATAGTCATGCATGCCTAATTTAAAAATCAAGGAGTCCACTCACAGTCTTAGGACACGTCAATCGCGTCCCGCGTGCTCCTCCGTAGCTTCGGAAGTGTCCGGGCCTGTGAAAACGTACAAGAAGGGTTACAAACATCCCAAAATAACTCGTAGGATTTTTCCTAATTTTTCCGGATTTTTCGGCGAAAATAAACTTAAAGACTTAATCTTCCGGACTCCCGAAGTTATCCCGAATGACTCCCGATCGATTCGAACTCTAAAGATAAAATGTTATTTAAACTGTAAGGATTAATTCTCATGTTGACCGTGATCGGAGTTGACGTCACACGCGCCGTCACGCGCCGCCCCAAGCGGCTGCGCGTGAAGGCCACGCGCCAAGCTACAGTGTCATCTCCCTTACCCGAACAGCCTGCTAAACGGGTCTGATACCCGCGACTCAACCCGACCAGTTAGCCCTCAATTCTCAGTCAAAACTACTCGTTTTCAATCCTATTATCTTCCCTAACCCTTTAATTTTAGGTCTGCAATGAAGGTTAACCTCGACTAGTACCCAAACGACCCAACTCAAACTCGATCAGTCGAACAAATCGACATTCTGGAACTCACCCAAACTAACCCCAATCTCAAATTAATTTCACCAGTAGGTTAAGGTGATTCATACGAACACAATGGTACTGTCAATTGATCTTGCCGTTACCTGGAAGTCGTCGTCCTCAAGCTCGAAAATACTCAGAACCAGGGTACTCCGTTCTTGCCCAATTCGTGAATGTTGTCCTTCGAATTTGATGTGGTTGGTTTCCTTTTGCTCCCAGAAGACTAGAATGGCCCCCGGTTTCGATCAACAAACCTCAGAAATCGAATTCAGTTTTTTCCCTCCAACTGGTTCAACTCTGAACCGTAGCTCAGGTTCCTGGGCGAAACAGACTCCAATCCCTTCAGTTCTTGCACCGTAGTGATCCTAACACTCCCAGAAGTCTCACCGTGTGTTTGGTTTGATCCTTCGACCCTCAGAATTTGAACTCAGCGATTTCCCCCCCAGAAACCCGAAATGGTTCAGCACTGGTTCTCTCAATCTCTCTCAGTTTTTCCCACGCAGAAAGGACGCAAATGAGTCCCTAAGTCCAACAGCAATCAGAGTAATCGATTCAAACGGCCAGCAGCTCGTGGGAGACACTCTGAAGTCTCTGAAAACGGTTTCCCGCAAGCACAGAGACCACGGCCACTCCTCACTCTCCCGTGCTCTGAGCTCTGCCCAAACGTGCACCAAGGTCACTCAATCCTGTTTCCACTGCCTAAAACTACATAAACAAAACGTCTGAGCAATCCACTAAGCCATAAACAATTGATCGCACAACCCACGGCCGCAGCACTCTGTTTTCCACGGTGGTGAACAGTACCCCGTGTGGAAATTACCAAAATGCCCCCAGGGCAAAAATTACCAAACTGCCCTCCAACTTCCGTGACCCGTAACTCGGTCGTCCGACGTCCGTTTCAAGCGTGCCGCCTGTCGTTGTACTCAGGGCGTCGAGACGAACATAACGGTCTTCGAGTCAAAAGGATATCAATTGTCAAACAAAAAGTCAACTTTTTCCCCTTAACGCCCAAATTACGGTAATGCCCCCGAACCTCCGAACATCATAACTTTCACTCCGAGCGTCCGAATCGGACGTGCCACCTGTCTATGAACTCGTGACATCCCGAACTACGTCACGGTCATCACCCAACGTCCGTTCGACCTCCAAAACTAAAAGTCAACAAATTGACCACACCAACACAGGGGTAAAAACGTCATTTTATTCATTATTTAATAATATTACATTTCCAGAACGTCCGGGGCGTTACAATCTCCCCTCCTTAAGAAATTTCGTCCCGAAATTTCAAGGAAACAAGTAAGGGAACTGTTCCCGCATCTGCGCCTCGGGTTCCCATGTGGCTTCCTCCACATTCTGGTTCCTCCAGAGGACCTTCACCAGCGGAACGGTCTTCCGACGTAGCACTTTCTCCTTTCGATCCAAAATCTGTACCGGTTGTTCCTCGAAGCTCAAATCATCTCGAAGTTCAATGGGCTGATCCTCCAGTACATGAGATGCGTCAAACACATATTTCCGCAACATCGACACATGGAAAACATCGTGGACCTTCGAAAGCTCTGGCGGTAGTGCCAGCCGGTAGGCCACCGGGCCAATCCTCTCGGTAATCTCGTATGGTCCAATATAACGAGGGCTCAACTTCCCTCGCCTGCCGAATCGCACTACACCCTTCCAAGGGGACAATTTCAGAAATACCCGATCTCCGACCGCAAACTCCAAATCTCGAATCCGATGGTCCACATAGCTCTTTTGTCTGTCCTGGGCTGCCTTGAGCCGATCCCTGATGAGTTTGACCTTCTCGGTCGTCAGTTCCACCAATTCGGATTTAGTCAGCCTCCTTTCCTCCACGTCCATCCAACACAACGGAGTTCTGCATTGCCGTCCGTACAAGGCTTCGTACGGAGCCATCCCAATGCTCGCTTGATAGCTGTTGTTGTAGGCAAATTCCATCAAGGCTAGGTGTGACTCCCAAGTGTCATGAAATTGCAAGACGCAAGCTCGCATCATATCCTCCAATGTCTGGATGGTCCGCTCAGACTGGCCGTCAGTCTGAGGATGAAATGCAGTACTGAAACGAAGTTTCGTCCCAAATGCTTCCTGCAGACTCTGCCAAAATCGAGAAGTAAATCTTGGGTCTCGGTCAGAAACTATTGATTCCGGAGTACCGTGCAAACGGATGATCTCGTCAATAAACAACTGGGCCAACTGCGTCATCCTGAAGTTCTCTCGCACCGGCAAGAAGTGAGCTGATTTCGTAAGCCTGTCCACAATCACCCAAACTCCATCGTGACCCCTGGGTGTCCTAGGAAGTCCAAACACAAAATCCATCGTCAAGTGATCCCATTTCCATTCCGGAATAGGTAGTGGTTGCAAGGCTCCATAAGGTCGTTGTCTCTCAGCCTTCACTTGCTGGCAAATCAGACACCTGCTGACAAACTCGGCAATCTCCCGTTTCATTCCCGGCCACCAGTAGTGCTCTCGCAAGGTACGATACATCTTGGTCCCACCAGGATGCATCGCGTAGGCCGAACTATGAGCTTCGTCCAAGATGCCTTATGATTCATATTATATTATTTATGATTTTAAATAATGCTGCATGCATGTTTGGAAAAAGGAGGGGTAAATTATATGTTTTACTTATCAAACGATTTTATAAACTTGCGTTTCGGTCCACTCACCCTTAATGTTTTTGGTAACCCCTCCAGGTCGTGATACTGAGGTAGAGGAGGAACCTGAGGCAAAGGCATAGATCTACTTCTGCGTACCTGAACCCCTGTTGGGTGGTGTACCCCGCAGGTTTACTTTACAGTCGTGCTCGCAAACTTGTAATTTTGGATTTCATCCCTTGTCTGACATCTGTTTAATTCGGATTTGTTGTATGACTTTAATTTGATTATTTATGCATTTGAGGTTTTGAGGTCAAAATTGGTATGAATTATTGGGTGTCAGACGGGAGCAGGGCACGGCCCCATATGGTTCCAGAGAGGATCGGGGCGGGTCCTGCCACACGCGCCTGCACTGTTCATCGTCTTCAATCTTCGTCCAAGCGGTCCAGACCGGTTAAGCCAAACCAAACCGGCGTGACCGATTCTCTGTCAACCTGCAACCAAAACAGTCCCTCTTTCCACCGTTCTCTTCGTCCTCTACCCAGTAATCCATTCCCCTACTCAAAACACTCCAACACGGCCTCTAAACCATCGTCCCAAATTCGAACCTGTGACCAACACAAACCTCTGTTCCACAATCCGACCACCCGTACACTTCCCCCTCACGGCTGCACAACCAGCAGCTTCCTAGGACCCTACTGAGTCCACTACACCTTACCAGACACCTCGACTCAGCCCCTACCTTCACAACTATCGATTTGAAATTCACTGCAAAACAGAGCATCGAAAAGGAATGGGGAAATTACCTGCCTGTCGATCGCCGCCGTACTCGCCGCCGCGTTCTGCAGGGTTCACAGGGCTGTCCAAGCCTTCCCTCGAGTCCAAATGAATCAACACACGGCAACACCACCACCAAGTTCCCTCAACACTCCTCTGTTTTTCCTGTGAACTCACACCTCGTACACACCACCGTTCTGCCCACAGTTCCACGTGAAACTCACTCACCAAGTCTTACACTCGCTCTGCTCTCACTTCTTCACTCACCAGCACACACACACACACACACACACACACACACACACACACACACACACACACACACACACACACACACACACACACACACACACACACACACACACACACACACACACACACACACACACACACACACACACACACACACACACACACACACACACACACACACACACACACACACACACACACACACACACACACACACACACACACACACACACTCCCTTCACCTGATCGATTTCCCTCTCAAACCTCACTCTGTTTTCTCTCTTCGAACCAACACGATACACACACTCTGCACAATTTTAAAACACACACCGTGCACGGCCTAGAACCCACTAAACACATTGCACGTGTCCACCATCCCATGGCCCATCTCAAAATATCCCAATTAGCACTGCACACTTGTCCTCATCCTATTTGTACAAATCCAAATGTGCAAAAAGATCAAATTGCCCCTATGACTCAAAATTACCATTTAACCCTTCGTCGTTCTAGACCCGTACCTTGCCCGTCCAATGTCCGATGAAGGCATGCCGCCTGTCGTTGAACTTAGGACGATGAGACCTACCTAACGGTCCTAGGTCTAGGTACAAAAACCCTGTCGTACGAAAAGTCAACGTTTCCCCCTATTTTAACCAAATTACGGTAGTGCCCTCAACCTTCCGAACATCAAAACTTCCTCCTCGGATGTCGAAATTGGGCGTGCCACCTGTCTATGGACTCGTGACGTCCCAAACTACGTCACGGTCATCGGTCAATACCCAATTGACCACCTGAACTAAAAGTCAACATTTTTGCCCGAACTAGGGGCAAAATCGTCATTTTACGCTAACGAGCCAAACGTAACCAACTAAACATCGATTCAGCTCACTAATGACTCTGCTAATCCCGGCTCCCGGGATGGGTAGTTACAACCTACCCTCCTTAAAAGAATTTCGTCCCCGAAATTCCACAGCTCAAACCCTACACCTGGGGTCTCCTATCTGGTGGTCAACGATAGCCCAACAACCGCTACTCCTGTCAGTTTCCAATCTATCATCTCCACCTTGGGTATTTCACAACACCCCCATTACCAGCTCGACACGTCGAACACTCTTGCCAGTCAATCGTACCGTCGCCCAGTACTACAAACTATAACTTCTTGGTGTACGCAAGGGAAACTCTATGAAAAGAAAACAAAGGTATTTTAAAATACCTCATTTAGAGTACCCGACAGAGTTCATAGAGTACATCCTCACATACTACCACCCACACTTCCTGGATCCCAACTCAAATCCTAACCCAGAAGCAATCTAGTCCAAAAAGGAATCCTACCTACCGGCTCACTACTCAACGACTCCGACCACCTTGTCGGAATAAACCAACAAAGTCCTAAAGGCAATCCTAGATTGTGGGTTCTCTTCAATAACCTCATATCGATCAGTTAGGGTCACTCCTTTCCAGTTCCTTCCGTCAGCCTTCAACGCAACTCACCGTAGTCCTGAACCTCGTCACTCCAGGTCAATCTAGGGAAAGTCCTAGACTCTATCCCGAAACCAAACAACACTGTGTACAACTCAACCAAGGATAATAAAAGTACCTGTCACGGCACCGGGTGCTGACTGAGCCTCCTGCTGAGTCATCGTAAACACTCGGGCCTGCGGTCCTGAAGATCTACCACGTCCCCTCGAACTACTAGTGGCACCACCACCTCCTCTGGTGCCTTCTGTCCCTGACGCTGACACCGTGCTCCGTCCGGGCTCCGCCGATCCTCGGCCTACACCACCCTCATGTGGTAACAACGGAAAGTCACGTCGGAAGTGACCTCGCTCCCCACAGTAGTAACACACATCCCGACCAGAAGAACCAGGTCTCCCTGTAGACGCAACAGACGTCACACTGGCTTGCGGAGTCGGCTGTGCTCTGTAACCACGGAACCCTGGACTCTGGAAACTACCAGATCTACCAAAACGATCATCGCCCGCCGACGATGCTCCACTGAAGTTGCCTCTCTTCGGTGTCCTCTGACTCGAAGTTAAAGAAAAAGGTGGCTCCCGACGTCGTACCGGCAAGCTAGCCTCAACCCTTACCGCAGCATCCGATAACTCTCGGAGGTAGCAAACGATGCAGTCGTCACTATGGCTCGAATCTCACCTCGCAGGCCCAACTCAAACCTACGACACTTCTCGGCTTCAGTGGCCACAAACGCAGGAGCAAAACGAGACAACACCTGAAATTTCCGCTCGTACTCAGCCACACTCATACTCCCCTGTTGGAGCTGCAGAAACTCACCCTCCTTGGCATCTCGGAAAGAACGAGGATAATAATGATCCAAAAATCGCTCCCTAAACGTCTCCCAGGTCACAGTGTGGGTATCCCAGCCAGACAACTCGAGGGTGTACCACCACTCGTACGCCGCACCGTCCAGTAAAAAGGTAGCCAGTAACACTCGATCCTTTGGTGGGCAATGCATCACGGCGAAAATCCGCTCCAAGTCTCGTGATCCACCTCTGGGCTTCCTCAGGATCTGCCCCATCACTAAACGTCGTAGCCCCGAGCCGCTGGGCTCGCTTAATCGTAGCACTCTCTGTCCCTCTCGCCGTTTCGTCTTCAGGTCGTGGATGGGGTTCACGTCTCGGAGGCATGGTCAACCACACGCTGAAAGAGGCATAGAAGCAGTCAGACAACCTAAACACAACCTCGCAACAGACACAAACCACAAACCTATGCTCTGATACCAATTGTCAGGACCCACCCCGGTTCCATCCCAAAAACCGAGGTAAACCCTGCTCCTGTCTAACAACCTAGAACAAAAGACCGAAACACTCACACGAAAAACCACAAATTACATTGTCAGACGCAGGAGAATTTAAAACATCCAAAGTTAACAATTATACAGAGCATAGTACCAAAAAAAAAGTAAAACAAAACCGACACACAAAGTACACGCACAATGGTCTGATGCCCTTCCGGCGTCCAGAACCGTCATTCCGAACCCAAATCCGGAATTCCACTTTTCAACGTTAAAACCAAAAACCTCGCTTATCAAAGCATGTCTTAAATCCATTTATAAGAATAGATCGAAATCCCAAAATCTTGGCATCAAAATCAGAATTCAAATCTTCCTCGTAAAATGTGCAGAAAACCGTACTTTCTTGAAAAACGTGTAATTATGTAAAACCAACATAGCATATTCAACAATCATAAAGTCACATGTAAAACCATAAAACAATTATAGAAAAACAGTTATGCATGCTCAAGTATAGAGAATGGGTCCACTCACAGATACCGGGCACGTCACTCGCGTCACGTACGTCCCGTACGTTCCTAGTCCGCCTCGGGGTTCCTCGATCCTGTCAACAGTCACCAAACTACGTCACTAACACGTCCACCAAGGTTCTCCTAAGTTTCCACAATCTGACCACCCGTACACTTCCCCCTCACGGCTACACAACCAGCAACTTCCTAGGACCCTAATGAGTCCACTAGACCTCACCAGACACCTCGACTCAGCCCCTACTTCACAACTATCAATTTGAAATTCACGGCAAAACAGAGCATCGAAAAGGAATGGGGAAATTACGTGCCTGTCGATCACCGCCGTACTCGCCGCCGCGTTCTGCAGGGTTCACAGGGCCGTCCTAGCCTTCCCTCGAGTCCAAATGAATCAACACACGACAACACCACCACCAAGTTCCCTCAAAACTCCTCTGTTTTTCCTGTGAACTCACACCCCGCACACACCACTGTTGTGACCACAGTTCCACGCCAAACTCACTCACCAAGTCTTACACTCGCTCTGCTCTCACTTCTTCACTCACCAGCACACACACACTCCCTTCACCTGATCGATTTCCGTCTCAAACCTCACTCTGTTTTCTCTCTTCGAACCAACACGATACACACACTCTGCACAATTTTAAAACACACACCGTGCACGGCCTAGAACCCACTAAACACATTGCACGTGTCCACCATCCCATGGCCCATCTCAAAATATCCCAATTAGCACTGCACACTTGTCCTCATCCTATTTGCACAAATCCCAATGTGCAAAAAGACCAAATTGCCCCTATGACTTAAAATTACCATTTTACCCTTCATCGTTCTAGACCCGTACCTTACCCGTCCAATGTCCGATGAAGGCATGCCGCCTGTCGTTGAACTCAGGACGACGAGACCTACCTAACGGTCCTAGGTCTACGTACAAAAACCTTGTCATACGAAAAGTCAACGTTTCCCCCTATTTTAACCAAATTACGGTAGTGCCCTCAACCTTCCGAACATCAAAATTTCCTCCTCGGATGTCGGAATCGGGCGTGCCACCTGTCTACGGACTCGTGACGTCCCAAACTACGTCATAGTCATCGGTCAATACCCAATTGACCGCCTGAACTAAAATCAACATTTTTGCCCGAACTAGGGGCAAAATCATCATTTTACGCTAACGAGCCAAACGTAACCAACTAAACAGCGATTCAACTCAGTAATGACTCTGATAATCCCGGTTCCCGGGACGGGTCGTTACAGGTGGGGAATTTTTCAAACTAAAATTTTTTCTAACCCCTCCCCACACCCTTCAACACAACGAGATTGATGAACGACGTCACAATCATGTTGTTGAACTCGCCTCACTTTACTTCACCAAGCCACTCTCCCCCTTACCTATTGGACCTATGCCCTCATGGTTGTTTCCTACCTCATTGATAGCCTCTCAACACCAACTCTCCAAAACACCAGTCTCTACACGGTTTTTTTTCCAACAGCCACCTAAGTACATACGCCTTAGCACCTTTGGCTGCCTATGTTTTATATGGCTACACCCTTATACCTCTAACAAAATGTAACCGCGATCCACCCAATGTATCTTCATATGCTACTCTCTCAATCAGAGTGCCTATTTCTGTTTTGACCCTTCCTCTCACAAACTTTATGTGTCTAGACATGTACAGTTCGTTGAGCCTACCTTCCCAAGTCTCAACACTTCATCCAACATCCCTCTAGTCACTTTTGCCACCTTCACTGCATAGTTGTCCACCCTACTTCTGTGTCCTATCTTCCACCCTTATCCACCACTACATCTGCTAGCTCACTAGCAACATCTCCAGCACCCCTGGACTACTCGGACACCTTACTCCTGCCTAGGCTTGAAGCTGCATCGTCCCCCGCCATAGGTCAGTCACTGTCTCCATCCCCCACCACTAACTAGTAGCCTTCCCCTTAGCTCCCCAACAGCTGCAGACCCTATAACAGCCCCTAAAATAATCCCAACTCCCCATCTACCACTTCTTCGTACTTACACCAGGCGCAAACCACATCCCCAACCCCACCCAGCACCACCATTCCCACTTCCTACACCCCTCTATCCCTTCCTTCACCCAACCACCACCACTATTTTTCAAGACTCACCCTATGCTCACCCGCACCCAAACAGGGTCAGTAAGACCCGTTTCCAGCTACGCCCTATGACAAGACCCATCCCGATTATACCTAGATAACCGTGAAAGATCCTGATCCCGTCTGATAATAACTCAAAAGTACCAAAAGTAGTTCCAAATATAATACACATATAGCACATACAAACGATAAACATTGCCAGACAAGGGATAGTTCAGTGTTCCGAGACCGTTAACCTAGTCAACAGGTTTACAGAGCATAGGAAATATTTACATGTAGGGATCAAAATCCTACGCTGCAAAGTGTCTGAGTACGCAACGGTCTGTTTATTCCTCAGGCTCGATATTAGCCTCAGTACCTGTGCACTGGCCTGGAGGGCAAATAAAACATCAAAGGTGTGAGTGGACAAAACAAAGTTGTAGAAATACATTTAGTAAAAGACAATCTTACCCTCCAGTTTCACAAACATGCATGCATATCACAAAAACATGAGTCATAGTGTCATATAAAACAAGTAGGAATAGTGGACCAATAAAAACATGTTTATTAAATCAGGCATCAAGGTCAATCCATCCTCATCATACCAACAATCCTCATATCCAAATAATCTGTCACGATATCAATGCAACGCGTGACAGGACCCGCCCCGATCCCAAAGGGACCACAAGGGGACGTGCCCTGCTCTCGTCTGACACCCAATAATTCATACCAATTTTAACCTCAAAACATCAAATGCATAAAAAACCCAAAATAAAGTTATACATCGAATCCGAATTAAACAGATGTCAGACAAGGGATGAAATCCAAAATTACAAGTTGCGAGCACGACTCTAACATAAACCTGCGGGTAAACCACCCAGCAGGGGTTCAGGTACGCAGAAGTAGATCTATGCCTCAGCCTCAGGTTCCTCCTCTACCTCCTTAGCACGACCTGGAGGGGTTTCCAAAACAATAAGGGTGAGTGGACCAAAACTCAAGTTTATAAAATCATTTGATAAGTAAAACATATAAATTTACCCCTCCGTTTTCCAAACATGCATGCATCATCATTTAAAACCATAAATCATATAACATGAAACATAAGGCATGTAATAAAGCCATAAGTATAATTTTAGCCACTGCACTATACACTCCAATCCCGACATCCCCGATGTCCGACGTCCGACGTCCCTGACGTCCAATAAGGTCACAATCACAAGGCTACGCGTGCCACTCGGGTCTCAATTTCCGAGTTCAATCCCCGAACCCCGTTCGGGTACAGTATCCCCGATGCTTAGCGTCATAGACGCTGGACGTTCTAGACGTCCGTGACCTCTCCGGGGTACCTCATCCGGAGGAGACAGTATCATATGGAAGGATCTATACAGTGCAGTACCAAATACATTTTATTGATATCCACATGCAAAACATATATGTATACATAGGTAAAATCCGAGCAGATCGTTACGTTTCATCAAACGGGTCTCATGCCCAAATACCGTGAAATGTGCCATAACCGAAATATCCATATTATCAAAACCATTATTTGTTTTTAGCATGTGAATATGTATAATAAACCAGAAAACATTTATGCACGCAAGGGTTTAAGAAAACGGCCCACTCACAGTACAATCCTGCTAGGAACCGAACGTATACCCTCGTCCTGGTACAAATGTACAGTCCCTGTCATATCCAAAGTATATATAAAGGTCAATACAAACCCCTAACATTCAACCATGAAATCCTAGGCTGAAACCGGCCGGGTAAAGCCGTCCGAACGTGCTTCCCAAGGCAATAAACCTCATTTTGACCAACTTAATGATCTCCGATCGACCCGAAACCACCGCCATTGGATCCGGATCGTCGAAACCTAAAGAATGGTGGTGGTCCCACCAAAAACACTGTTCACACGCGCCCCCACGCGGCGGTCAACGCGTCGGTCAACGCAGGAACAGTCCCCGCTGACGTCACTGCTGGTGATACCCAGACCGTCATCGCTCGTAGTGTCCGTAACGGGTTCGAAAAGCAGTTTTTGGAATATCCTTCTCCGAAATCCTCAGTTGGTGATACCCAGACCGCAAATCAATTTTCGAGAAGCACTGAGCTCCCCGCAACTGGTCAAAGAGGTCATCGATTCTGGGTAGAGGATACTGGTTCCTCAGTGTCACCTTGTTGAGTTGTCGATAGTCAATACACAAACGGAGACTCCCCTCCTTCTTTACGAACAACACCGGTGCTCCCCACGGTGAAGTACTCGGTCGGACATATGCCAAATCCACCAACTCCTGCAATTGAGTCTTGAGTTCTCGTAACTCGGCCGGCGCCATCCGGTATGGTGCCTGGGATATAGGTCGAGTACTAGGGAGTAGTTCAATAGTAAACTCGATCTCCCGCGATGGCGGTAATCCAGGTAAGTCTTCCGAGAATACATCCGGAAACTCACATACCACCGATATCTCGTCGATACCCGGAGTATCAACCCGCTCCGACATGACATGCGCCAGATAACCCTGGCATCCCTTCCGTAGAAGTTTGGTAGCAGTAAGTGACGAAATCACTTCAGGAGGCAAACCATCACGTTCCCCCCTGAAAGATAACCTCCGACAAACCCGGGCTCCGCATAATCACTTGCTTGCTACAGCAGTCGATGAGAGATCCATGCTCCGATAGCCAATCCATCCCTAGGATTATATCGAAATCGTGGATATCCAGAATAATTAAGTCTGCTGGTAAATCCACATCCTCAATTCTTACCGGGCATCTCCGAATCACCTGATTCACAAGGTACACGATGCCCATCGGGGTGCCAACACCCATTTCGCAATCTAAGGCTGATACCACACAATCAAGCATACCAGCACAACTCTTCAAAATAGAAGAATGTGTAGCCCCCGCATCCATCAATACACGTACAAGAAGGTTTAAGATATGTAGTGTACCTGTAACCACGCCTGGGGCGGTCCTCGCCTGCTGCTGGGTCATTGCAAACACTTGAGCCTTAGGCCCTCCATTCCGTCCGCGCCCGCGCGCGCCACGCCCAGCACCATGGTCACCTCCCTGACCGTGACCTCCATTAGTGTGGGAAGCCGTGCTCTGCACCACACTAAAGCCCCCAGCGTCATTGTTCTTGGGCAACTATGGGCAATCACAGGCATAGTGGCCCTCTCCTCTGCCATGAGAGCCTCCACGTCGACTTGACCAGCCACCACCCTTGAAGGATGAGGGTGCTCCCCTGTAGCCCCCTCCCTTGTTGTTCTTCTGGCCCGATGGCCCACGATGTGGGCGATCCTGACGTCACCCCTCGCCCGAAGGCTGTCGTGTCTGGTGTGCCGCCAGACTGACCTCGACACGCACCACAACGTCGACCAAATCTCTCAGAGAAGCATGAGTAGTAGCAGTCACACTTGCCCGGATCTCCCCTCGGAGTCCAAGCTCGAACCTTTGGCATTTGTCCTCCTCCGTGCTCACGAATGATGCAGCGAACCGGGATAGTTTTCCGAAAGTTTGCTCGTAGTCTGCAACGGACATATCACCCTGCTCCAGCCGCAGGAACTCAGCCTCCCATGCCGCGCGGAACGACCGCGGGTAGTACTGGTCCAGAAATCGGGAACGAAAAACTTCCCAAGTAGTGGTATGGACAGACCATCCAGACATTTCGAGTCTGTGCCACCACTGGTAGGCTCCTCCTTCCAGTAAGAAGGCCGCCAAGGTCACTCGTTCGCCCGGAGGACAGTGCATCACCGAGAAGATCCTCTCCCATTTGGTGATCCAATCATGAGCATCCTCGGGGTTTGATCCCCCGCAGAAAGGAGTGGCTCCCAAACGTTGAGCCCTTTCAATGCTCGCGCATTCCATCTCCCTTTCCAGATCCTCGTCAGTTCGTGTATGAGGAATTCTCCTAGGAGGCATAACCAACTGTCAAGAGGCATAGATCAGATAACAATATTCTTAAAAGTCGAAAAGTAACTAGTACTAATCGCTAGTCTAGCATGCTGACCATAACCTAGTACTGACCACAACCTAGTGCTCTGATACCAAGCTGACAGGACCCGCCCCGATCCCACAGGGACCACAAGGGGACGTGCCCTGCTCCCGTCTGACACCCAATAATTCATACCAATTTTAACCTCAAAACATCAAATGCATAAAAAACCCAAAATAAAGTTATACATCGAATCCGAATTAAACAGATGTCAGACAAGGGATGAAATCCAAAATTACAAGTTGCGAGCACGACTCTAACATAAACCTGCGGGTAAACCACCCAGCAGGGGTTCAGGTACGCAGAAGTAGATCTATGCCTCAGCCTTAGGTTCCTCCTCTACCTCCTTAGCACGACCTGGAGGGGTTTCCAAAACAATAAGGGTGAGTGGACCAAAACTCAAGTTTATAAAATCATTTGATAAGTAAAACATATAAATTTACCCCTCCGTTTTCCAAACATGCATGCATCATCATTTAAAACCATAAATCATATAACATGAAACATAAGGCATGTAATAAAGCCATAAGTATAATTTTAGCCACTGCACTATACACTCCAATCCCGACATCCCCGATGTCTAACGTCCCTGACGTCCAATAAGGTCACAATCACAAGGCTACGCGTTCCACTCGGGTCTCAATTTCCGAGTTCAATCCCCGAACCCCGTTCGGGTACAACATCCCCGATGCTTAGCGTCATAGACGCTGGACGTTCTAGACGTCCGTGACCTCTCCGGGGTACCTCATCCGGAGGAGACAGTATCATATGGAAGGATCTATACAGTGCAGTACCAAATACATTTTATTGATATCCACATGCAAAACATATATGTATACATAGGTAAAATCCGAGCCGATCGTTACGTTTCATCAAACGGGTCTCATGCCCAAATACCGTGAAACGTGCCATAACCGAAATATTCATATTATCAAAACCATTATTTGTTTTTAGCATGTGAATATGTATAATAAACCAGAAAACATTTATGCACGCAAGGGTTTAAGAAAACGACCCACTCATAGTACAATCCTGCTAGGAACCGAACGTATACCCTCGTCCTGGTACAAATGTACAGTCCCTGTCATATCCAAAGTATATATAAAGGTCAATACAAACCCCTAACATTCATCCATGAAATCCTAGGCTGAAACCGGCTGGGAAAAGCCGTCCGAACGTGCTTCCCAAGGCAATAAACCTCATTTTGACCAACTTAATGATCTCCGATCGACCCGAAACCACCGCCATTGGATCCGGATCGTCGAAACCTAAAGAATGGTGGTGGTCCCACCAAAAACACTGTTCACACGCGCCCCCACGTGCCGGTCAACGAGTCGGTCAACGCAGGAACAGTCCCTGCTGACGTCAGCATGATGTCATGCTGACAGCTGTCAGGTCTGACATGTCAGACTCTGACAGGTGCCACGTGTCAACACCCGATTGGTCCACCTCACTGATCTGTCAGGCCACGTGTCAGATCTGACATGTGCCACGTGTCAGCACGGTACTGGTCCACGTCACTGACATGTCAGTGACACGTGGCAGTCCCTGACTGGGCCACGTCACTGACATGTCAGTGCTGACTGTGCACTGACATGTGACACGTCTCAGCTCACGGTTAGTCCACGTCACCTGACAGTCTGACAGGGTGCCACGTCCTCACCTCTGTCCTCAGACGGGTTGACCCGTATTTCTGCAACTCGGGTCGATCAGACCCGCGATCATGACCCGGTCACCATTCCTTCAATACTCAACCGTTTTAGTTCTAGTTTGTTCCTAGATGCTCGTCTAAATCCCAGAAAGGGTTCTATGGACTCAAAATTGAAAAACATAAACAGGATCGAGGGCTTACCTCGATGAACAGGGCTGGTTCTCCCGTTGCCGTTTGTCCTCCGTTCAGGCTATCTCCGGTCACGAACTTGAGCCCAAAATGTTCCTAACAGTCCCTAGAGTTAATTATGGTAAATAAAAACCAAAACCAAACTTTGGAATTCAAGTTACCAATCCTGATTTTTTGAAACCGTTTCGGGTTAAAACCGCTCACCTCGCCGCCGCCTGCCGCCGTTCACCGCCTTGCCTCAGCCCTCACCAGCTCAGTCCAGCCACGCTTGAAGCAAAGGGTCAGGTGCACGCAGGTGTGATGATCAAAATGGCAGCATGTGGGTGTCGGGTATGGAAATATATAGAAATGGAGGGAATTGATGGACGGCCCAGATTGAATCTCAGAAATGAGATCAAGGGCTGAGATGAAATCTGAGGGTTTTGAGATGAAGGGCTGAGATCAAAAGTGGTTTTTAATTTTATTTAAATGCTTAGTGGAGCTTGATCCAATCCAGCCAATGGGTGAGTGACACTTGTCACTCACCAGTTGTCCTCCAATCAGAAATTTCAGAATAAAATATTCGACATGAAAACCGAGACACGAACCTCCCGATTTCACGTTTCTGACCATAACTTCCTCGTACGAAGTCCGATTTCGGCGTGCCGCCTGTCTACGGACTCAGGACGTCGAGACCTACCTAACGGTCCTTGAGTCGCGTGAAAATTAGTTGTCAAACGAAAAGTCAACATTTTCGCCCCTAACGTCCAAATTACGGTAATGCCCCTGAACTTCCGATAGTCGTAACTTTTTCCCTGATCGTCCGAATTGGACGTGCCACCTGTCTATGAACTCGTGACATCCCGAACTACGTCACGGTCATAGGTCAAAGTCCATTTAACCCACCAATCAAAAAGTCAACAATTTGGCCACACCAATCACAAGGGTAAAAGCGTCAATTCACACATTAAATTACAATATTAAAATCCTCGAATTTCCGGGGTGTTACAACGTGTGCAAACTCGGGTGTCTCATGTCCGAGTACCTCCCCAGGATCCACGACGTCTGGGGTTATATCATCTCCAGGTTCAACGACGTCTGGAGGATATCATCATAATCTCACACTGCTGCGAGTGAGCCTCCCTCGGAGCTACTCATCTCCAGGCAGTGGATCGTGACTACTCCAGGATCTACGACGTCTGGAGGAGACTATCATATCACAAAGGATGGAATAGTCACCAAATCCAAAATCTCATTTAAAGTTTAAAACCATTTTTCTCAAATCAAAGAAAAACATTTCAATAGGGCCTTTGCCCGAAATATAGCTCTCACAAAGCACGTTCCACAAATCCATCAAAACAGTGTTTAGAATTCACTTTCTAAATCAAAATCATCAATTTCATCATATTCACAATGTGACTCCAAATCCGAGTCAAAATCACTATCCAATTGGGTCTCAAGCCCAAAACATCAATTTCACGCAATTCCGTGCAATCGCAACCTCAGTTGCCCATTTCACGTTTTTCCATAAAATAGCCAAAACCACTATAAAGCCATCAAATCATTTCCCGACTCATAATCGGAGTCAAAACTCATTACAAATCCCGGGCCTTCGCTCAAAACATCACTTTTACAATTTTCTCGAAAAACGTGCGCCAAGACATATAAAATAATATAATATTCCCCAAAATCCGGAAATCATCATATCGAAACATCAATCATACCAAATCATGTCAAATCATATTATAAAGCATTTAAAACATATATGCATGCATTCATGGTAGAAAACTAAAGTCCACTCACACACCGTCCAGATTGTTCCGTTTCAAGTTGATCACTTCCTTCCGATGTCCCGGGACTATTCCAGCCTGTTAAACAAGTAATACAACATCACTAGAGGATTACAAACTCCTATGTACAAATTCCCAAATTATCGGAATAAAATAATATTATTTAAACGTAACCTATACGATTCGGGTACGCAAAACTACTCTCAGTTCATATCCGATTGACCCGAAACCAACGCTAATAGGTCCGTATCATCGAGAGCATCAAAAAGTATGTTGAACCCTCCTTCAGATTCCCAGAGCGGCTTCGCGTGACAGCCACGCGCCGTGAACAGTGCACTGCTACAGTGCTCCTCTCTCACCCGTTTCTCTGATAAACGGGTCTGCAACCCGCGATCAGACCCGGTGCAATCTTCTTCGATTCAAGCTCAATTGTGTCCGTTCTTTCACTCATTAATATCAGTTCAATCTAACTTACAGTTCTGTAACTTCAATTTAATCAATTAAACCCTAAAACTCCTCGACTCAAGATGAACACCCGACGGGTTCTAATTCGGGTTCTACCCAAAACCAACCTGTTTCCTTCAATTAATCATACCAGAAGCACCCTAGGTCCATGATAAACACAGTTATGAAGTCAATTTTACAATTCCTTACCTTCAAGTAATCGAACTCAAGCTCAAAGTTTCAAGGAAGCGCAGGGTCTGTTCGTCACGATTTCTCCACCAATTTCCTTCCCAATCGATTCGGTTTGATGCATTTAGCTCCTAGAAAGCTTAATATCACCTCAATTGCGATCGAAATCGTTCAAGAAATTTAATTCGAATTTGGGTCCTTCAATGGTTGTTTCGGGTATGGCCAGTATGGGTTTATCTGGGTTTTCTTTGTTCCTCTTTCGATTTTTCTCTCCAATTCACACTACTTAATCACTCTAGTGCACTGAATTTCCTTTGTTTTGCTGCTAATCGATCACAAGGTTTTGAGGAGGTTTTTGTTCTCTGTTTTGTGTTGTTTTTGGTCGAGTATTGTTATTCCTCCACTTAATTATCCAATCTGCTAACTAAATAATTAACATAACAAATGCCACTAATCCTTATTAACAAGTGACACTTGTCACTTGATGAAGTATATGACTCATATGATGGAATGAATCAGCATTTAAATAGATGAATCAGCATACTAAAAGCACTTGCACCGTTCATGATTCACAATTACCATTTTACCCCCCTTAAGCACAATTATCATTTTGCCCCTACACTTCACAACCCCGTAACTTCTTTATCCGAACTCCGTTTTCGACGTGCCACCTGTCTACGGATTCAGCGTCTCGGGACCTACACAATGGTCCTCGAAAAATGTGCAAAAAGTATTCCAAACAAAAAGTCAAATTTTAGCCATGTCCCTCCATGGGTAAAAACGTCATTTTCACATTATTTTAATATTTTATAATTTTTAGATTTTTTGGGGTGTTACACCCTAACAACCATCACCCACATTTTCCCTCCCTTGGTTGTGCCCATGTGTGTGTCTCAAACTACCAAATATCCCACCTAGTGCCAAGCCATGTCAGAAGAGTTGAATGCACTCATCCAGAATGGCGCTTGGGGGTTAGTTTCCCTTTACACGGCTCATAACATAGGAGGGAACAACGTCGTTGTCTAGGAGAAGAGAGAGTGAGAAGAGTCGCCGCCATTGTTTAGCAATCTCTGGATTTACTCACTGGTAGCGCAAACTAGAAGGAGAGACTAAACTAGTGAACGACTGAGTGGGTAAGGGTACCTGGCGGATAAACGCTTACCTTACCCTGACAGGACCCATCCCAATCCCCCCGGGATTACCATGGAATGTGCCCTGATCCCGTCCAACAAGGGGTGTCAGACAAAGGATGACCAAGAGCCACTGCCCAAACAGGGCATCCAGAGTGCGCAAGGATCGATGGAGGAGATGTGCAATGTCCCAGTCTCTGCTGCAATCGCATCCGTGATCAACCTGAAGGGCATTAAAACCAAAAGCTGTGAGTGGACAAAAACCAGTAAGTTCATCAAATACATTTATAAGACATTTATGCCCTCCAATAAAAACGTATGCATGCCACAAAAACCAGTAACCAAAACGTTTGCTCAACCGAGCCCTTAGGGCCTTAGCCCAAAAACCGTTAACCAAAAACCAAGTGTGGGAACTCAGCCCAAAACCGTGGAATACCACCACCATACATATACGACCATGTGGGTCACCACCCACTACCATAAATGAACATTAATTCATTAAAATCACACAATCATAAATCCACCCGGAAAGCCATTTCATTAAATCGTATTTTACCATTACCATCACCAGCATCCCTGATGCTAGACGTCCCTGACGTCATGTCTCACGGTTTCATAAGCTACGCGTGCTGCCCGGGGTCTTTCCGGGTCCATATATCTGACATCCCTGATGTCTGACGTCCCTGACGTCAATCATAGCAATCCTGCTCCTGAGTCATCATACGGTCCGGCTGCTCCGTATAATGACCCCTCGCAGGCAATGCACCGTGACTTCCCCAGTGTCCCAGACATCTGGAGGAGACCATCATATATCCTTGTATCCAGATGGTATATGGAAAAACAGTTTTATTAAATCCTTTTATCACATTATTACCATTGGGCCCTGCCCGAAATTTCCATAAAAACACACAGTTCCATTTAGGGTCCCTGACCCAAAATCACAATTATTAAATATAGGGTCCCTGACCAGAAATCACCATTATAATCCAATTGGGCCTCATGCCCGATTTTATGAACCACTGGGCCCACGACCCGATTTATAAACCAATTGGGCCCGTAGCCCGACTTATAAACCAACTGGGCCCGCAGCCCGATTACGTACTCAAATGGACTCCAAGTCCGAGATTTCCAAAACAAGTGGGTCTCAAGCCCGAATTCATCTTTCCAATATAAAAACCATTTTATCATAGTTTATTTAACCACAAGCACGCAAAACCACAAATAAACCGTTAATCCCGATATACGTGAAATACGGAAACACCTCGAAATACGTGCAATATACCCAAAATCAATGCTCACAAATACCATCATAGAAATCATGTATATAAACCATATAACACATTTAAGCATGCATAGGATTTATAAAACCAAAGTCCACTCACAGACCGTTTCAACCGTGTGCCTCGATATGCGTGCCACCGGCCCTCCCGGGCCACACCACTATCACCGGGACTCCCAATCCTGTCCAAGTCACATTAGAGGGTCACTAACCTCAACATTAACATCCTATCAAAGTCCCGTAATTTTCCCGAATTTTCACTTATTTTTAAACTTAATTAAAAACCTTCGGACATCCCGAACACTATCGAGACGGTGTCCGATCGACCCGAAACCAATTCCAAAATATCCGTTACATTAAATAGGACAGAAGTCATGTTGACCTCACCTCGAGATCCGTGCCCACGCGCCGTCACGCGCCGCCGTGAGTGGCTGCGCGTGAAACTCACGCGCCTGCTACAGTGTCACCAGCCCAACCCGTTTGTCTGGTAAACGGGTCCAATTCACCCGCGACACAACCCGGTTCCAATCCTGTCAATTCGATCCTAATTCCTTCAATTGATCAATCCATTAGCTTCGTTTTAAGTCCAATTATAAGTCTGTAAACTCAATTACACAAATCCTTACCCAGATTCCCACGATTCGATGATGATCCACGAAGAACACCCGGTCACTGTTCAATCATGGGATTCCTTCAATCTCGATTGATTTCCCTAAATTGGTTCAACCAGAAGCATCAGTGGACCACGAGGAACAATTCCCCCACATCAATTTCGTCGTTTGATCAGTAAATGATCACGACTCAAGTATGAACACCGTCCACTGTGCAACCATGGAGTTTCATCGATCTCAGCCGGTTTCCTTCAATTGATGATCCCAGAAGCATCGTGGGATCATGAGAAATCATTTCCCCACAACAATTGAGTCAATCACAGCCCCAAACTCCACGACTCAGCCTCGATTTCTTCCTCTGTCACCAAGCTCGATCAGAGCCAAAACGGCACCAATCCTTCTCGTTTTTGATGTGGATCGACTCGTCACAACCTCAGGAAGATGTTTGTAACCTCCAATTCGATCATCACAGCCCAATTCCTTCAATTCGAATTTTCCCTCTCATTTTCCCGAAATCCAAAATCCAAAATTCAACATCCTCACAACCCCTCGTGTTTCCCCGTTAATTCCCTCATCCTAGTCTCCCATTTTCTCACAAGAACAGCAGAAGAAGGGAGCCAATTCTCCCTAATCCGAATCCCACATTTTGTGCACGGTTTAGGAACAAAATGGAGAAAATTAGGGGAAATGGTGGATTAGATGATGATGATGTAGTAATGATGATGTTTGGAGGGAAACAAGGAGCTGGAAACAAGGGATGGGTGACACTTGTCACTCATCCAGGTGGGTAGGGTCAACGGTCACTATTCACTATTATATTATTATTTTAATCCCGGCCTCGGTTCGTTAGTTCGTTTCCTTGACCATAACTTCGTCGTCGAATCTCCGATTTCGGCATGCCGCCTGTCGTTGGATTCGTATCGACGATACCTACGTAACGGTCCTTGACCCTCGCCCATCGGACCTCCCGATCAAAAAGTCAACATTTGGCACCTAACAAGCCAAATTACCAAAATACCCCTCAACTTCTGAACACCATAACTTTCTCTACGAATGTCGGAATCGAACGTGCCACCTGTCTATGAACTCGTGACGTCCCGAACTACGTCACGGTCATCGGTCAAAGTCCGTTTGACCGCCCGATCAAAAGTCAACATTTTGCCCACGACCAGGGGCAAAACGGTCATTTTGCACAATTTGTCCGATTCCGCCCTACTAACCACCGTTCAACCTCGCTAATCAAGATTAGTGACTAATCTAATCCCGGAATTCGGGACGGGTCGTTACAACCTTCCCTCCTTAATAAATTTCGTCCTCGAAATTCCAACCGCTCTAATCTCAACGTACTTCCCTCCTTAATAAGTTTCGCTCTCGAAACTCGATTACCCTGATTCCACAAACACCCCGTGGAAAGTGGAATCGACCACGCAACACGTGTACTCCCGTACACCAACTACTTAGACAAAACTTGTCTACGCCCAAACGTACCACTAGTACTCAAAACGTAACGACTACATTCGACCCCGTCGAATGACTGAAACTACTTGTTTCGAATTTGACACCACTTGTCAAATCGACCCTCTCGTTAACGCAACAACTCGACGGTCCTTTCCCACTCCCACTAGGAGTCAGCTGACCCCATTCAACGATCTATGTTGACATATCCTGACAATCTGTCACCACACAGTTGTTGTCAGTCGAAAACTGACACTAGACTCACTCGTGGCTACACATGCCACCAACATACTTAACTTAGTAAACAATTACCGACCTTTCACACGACCTGTGTGTAATTAAACACATCGGAATTACCGTGACCCATTTCATAGTAATGTCCGGTCCACAACCAATCCCATGGTATCGGAACCAATCCGACTACCAACACGCTCACCAACACACCTCGGGTATATCCCGTATACCGTAACTAGACATCACAAGTCTACAAGGTATTGTACCTCGACCCAAGTACGAAGTACACACATCTACCTAATAACCAGACTACAACCACCTAGGTCATAGCCGAACGTGTTCCAATAATGGAGTACGTTTGCCCAATCCAGCATGAGACAAATCGAAACTCCACCCAACATCTAGTTCCAATTCCGAATCTGAATCCGCAATTTCGTAAGAAATCCCGGATCCAAGCCCAGACATCAAATTTTAATTCTTATCCAAATCTGAATCCGAAATCATTATTCCGTAAGCTAGCATTTGGAATAATCATTCCGTACCCAAACCCAGAAATATACTTTCAAGTTCCAAAATCGAATCCTGAATCGTCACCCAGAAATTCGATTCCAAATCCCGAAATCTCATTCACATTTACCAAGACACACCAAAACCGAACCTATCGGTTACCCGTTCAATACACTTGATTGACTTCATAGGGAAGCCAATCCAACCTCCACACGTCTAAGGTTGACAAAATTCAACTACCTTGAAAACCTACTCACCCGAGTAGATTACCGTACGGGCTCCACTTCGAAAAGAAGTTCAATCTCGTCATTTACGACTCACATACCCAAGTTCGTATCGATCCTTGTCATTCCACCTAGGAAAAACCAAGGATGATCCAACACAATGACGCCAAAACTCATCCTACGTGGATGCAACAAAACTCACTGCACTCACCACGCCATGTACCCCAACATCGTCTGCCACCAAGCAGAAAATGAGAAATCTCGTTTACCTAATTTCGAACACGTAGCTCCTCCTAATGACCCGCAATTACACCTGGGCCCACCAACCAATACACGCTCAACGTACTGGTAACTACACTCAACGTCTGCCAGGGCAGAAAGCAAGAAGTCAACCCCAATGACTTCGGAATACCAATCACCAAAAACGAGCACCACTCTCGTTCCCCAATCACAACTTCCTCGACACTAAGGTTCCAACCATGTTGGAAACAGACATGCTCCCAACAAGACGTCAAGTCTAACCACTAGACTTCCTACCTCCTCAATTCACTTGGACAACCCCGTGTCCACAATCAATCCGTTATTGTTCCGTTCGCACATCCCGACCTTTACAGGTTCAACACTCGGTTTCCCAAGTCCTCAATTACAAATTCCTACCTTTATACCACTAATGGTTTTTCCTCGTCTTTTCCAGTTTTAATCATTTCCATGTACATTTTAAGGATATTTAAAAACGTAAAATCGCACAAATTTTGGAGTTGCCAACAACTCCCCCAAATCCACCAAATATCATGACGTAGGGGACGTCATCCCAAGATTACTCAAGTCTCAATTATACCCTTTTTAATCCACTCCTTACCGGTTATCTCACCACTATTGGGACTTATCCCAACACAGCACAATCTTAACTGGATCCCATCCAGTCCATCACTCAACCACTACCGAATCTCAAAGACCGAACATATGTTCATCATGACGGAGTCACACCCAATTTGTGGCTCATCGTCAACACCATTACCGACACTAGCACCAGTGCTAGTACCAGCACCAACACACTATCAACAACACTAGTATCAGCACACAGGCATCCATACTAGCATCAGCACAAAAGTACCAACCCACAAACATTCATACTTGCACACCGTGTGCAAATACGACAACCCTGGATCTCCGTTCATACCGAACGACGATCCCGTACCTCACAACTATGGGTACCACTATTCTGACAATCCCTATCAGGAAAATGAACGTTCCCCGAACGTTCCCTGATCCCTAAGTATTATGACCACACTGATTACCCTCGATAGCCAGTCATCTCCATATGACTTCCGGCTAACTGTCCTTGCTATCGAGATCCGCATCCATACCTCACACTCATACCCGATCCAACACGGGATTCCATAATTTATCTCAGAACCGTATCCGTAGATCGGATCTCATAATTCTGACAAGACTCACTAGAGTTATCCACATGGTCATCCATGACCTCAACCGCTCGTCGCAGCACAAGTTCTCATCCACTAGTCACAATTAAGGTTTACCTTTTTAGTATTAGGGTTCCACAATCACACCCTATGGTTCAACCGAACCAAACAGCTCTCCGTAATCTAAAATCCACAACCTGACCGACCCCGCGGTCTAGACATCGTATAGACGTCAAATCCAATCCTACCATCCACTCAATGTGGGTTCCACCACTAAGGTCATCGGCCAACTCCGATGAACCAACATCTCTCACACCAACAACCACCACTAGGGTTCACATTTTAGACCATTACTCAAATGAGGTTCCCTGAACCTGGCTGCACCTAGCAGCACAACAATTTAATATTACATGACCGAACCGTCGGTCCCACAATACCAGTTCACCACAATCAACCCCACTTGGGTCGAATCACCTTAATGCACGGCGTATCGGGCCAATCACACTCCATCCACTATCCAAACCCAAAAACTATGTATCAGGTTGATAACGAATTGCAGCCCAAAGAGACATCACACCCTCGACCTGCGCACACAAAAGAGCAACCTTGCTCTGATACCAAGTTGACAGGACCCATCCCAATCCCCCCGGGATTACCATGGAATGTGCCCTGCTCCCGTCCAACAAGGGGTGTCAGACAAAGGATGACCAAGAGCCACTGCCCAAACAGGGCATCCAGAGTGCGCAAGGATCGATGGAGGAGATGTGCAATGTCCCAGTCTCTGCTGCAATCGCATCCGTGATCAACCTGAAGGGCATTAAAACCAAAAGCTGTGAGTGGACAAAAACCAGTAAGTTCATCAAATACATTTATAAGACATTTATGCCCTCCAATAAAAACGTATGCATGCCACAAAAACCAGTAACCAAAACGTTTGCTCAACCGAGCCCTTAGGGCCTTAGCCCAAAAACCGTTAACCAAAAACCAAGTGTGGGAACTCAGCCCAAAACCGTGGAATACCACCACCATACATATACGACCATGTGGGTCACCACCCACTACCATAAATGAACATTAATTCATTAAAATCACACAATCATAAATCCACCCGGAAAGCCATTTCATTAAATCGTATTTTACCATTACCATCACCAGCATCCCTGATGCTAGACGTCCCTGACGTCATGTCTCACGGTTTCATAAGCTACGCGTGCTGCTCGGGGTCTCTCCGGGTCCATATATCTGACATCCCTGATGTCTGACGTCCCTGACGTCAATCATAGCAATCCTGCTCCTGAGTCATTATACGGTCCGGCTGCTCCGTATAATGACCCCTCGCAGGCAATGCACCGTGACTTCCCCAGTGTCCCAGACATCTGGAGGAGACCATCATATATCCTTGTATCCAGATGGTATATGGAAAAACAGTTTTATTAAATCCTTTTATCACATTATTACCATTGGGCCCTGCCCGAAATTTCCATAAAAACACACAGTTCCATTTAGGGTCCCTGACCCAAAATCACAATTATTAAATATAAGGTCCCTGACCCGAAATCACCATTATAATCCAATTGGGCCTCATGCCCGATTTTATGAACCACTGGGCCCACGACCCGATTTATAAACCAATTGGGCCCGCAGCCCGACTTATAAACCAACTGGGCCCGCAGCCCGATTACGTACTCAAATGGACTCCAAGTCCGAGATTTCCAAAACAAGTAGGCCTCAAGCCCGAATTCATCTTTCCAATATAAAAACCATTTTATCATAGTTTATTTAACCACAAGCACGCAAAACCACAAATAAACCGTTAATCCCGATATACGTGAAATACGGAAAACACCTCGAAATACGTGCAATATACCCAAAATCAATGCTCACAAATACCATCATAGAAATCATGTATATAAACCATATAACACATTTAAGCATGCATAGGATTTATAAAACCAAAGTCCACTCACAGACCGTTTCAACCGTGTGCCTCGATATGCGTGCCACCGGCCCTCCCGGGCCACACCACTATCACCGGGACTCCCAATCCTGTCCAAGTCACATTAGAGGGTTACTAACCTCAACATTAACATCCTATCAAAGTCCCGTAATTTTCCCGAATTTTCACTTATTTTTAAACTTAATTAAAAACCTTCGGACATCCCGAACACTATCGAGACGGTGTCCGATCGACCCGAAACCAATTCCAAAATATCCGTTACATTAAATAGGACAGAAGTCATGTTGACCTCACCTCGAGATCCGTGCCCACGCGCCGTCACGCGCCGCCGTGAGTGGCTGCGCGTGAAACTCACGCGCCTGCTACAGTGTCACCAGCCCAACCCGTTTGTCTGGTAAACGGGTCCAATTCACCCGCGACACAACCCGGTTCCAATCCTGTCAATTCGATCCTAATTCCTTCAATTGATCAATCCATTAGCTTCGTTTTAAGTCCAATTATAAGTCTGTAAACTCAATTACACAAATCCTTACCCAGATTCCCACGATTCGATGATGATCCACGAAGAACACCCGGTCACTGTTCAATCATGGGATTCCTTCAATCTCGATTGATTTCCCTAAATTGGTTCAACCAGAAGCATCAGTGGACCACGAGGAACAATTCCCCCACATCAATTTCGTCGTTTGATCAGTAAATGATCACGACTCAAGTATGAACACCGTCCACTGTGCAACCATGGAGTTTCATCGATCTCAGCCGGTTTCCTTCAATTGATGATCCCAGAAGCATCGTGGGATCATGAGAAATCATTTCCCCACAACAATTGAGTCAATCACAGCCCCAAACTCCACGACTCAGCCTCGATTTCTTCCTCTGTCACCAAGCTCGATCAGAGCCAAAACGGCACCAATCCTTCTCGTTTTTGATGTGGATCGACTCGTCACAACCTCAGGAAGATGTTTGTAACCTCCAATTCGATCATCACAGCCCAATTCCTTCAATTCGAATTTTCCCTCTCATTTTCCCGAAATCCAAAATCCAAAATTCAACATCCTCACAACCCCTCGTGTTTCCCCGTTAATTCCCTCATCCTAGTCTCCCATTTTCTCACAAGAACAGCAGAAGAAGGGAGCCAATTCTCCCTAATCCGAATCCCACATTTTGTGCACGGTTTAGGAACAAAATGGAGAAAATTAGGGGAAATGGTGGATTAGATGATGATGATGTAGTAATGATGATGTTTGGAGGGAAACAAGGAGCTGGAAACAAGGGATGGGTGACACTTGTCACTCATCCAGGTGGGTAGGGTCAACGGTCACTATTCACTATTATATTATTATTTTAATCCCGGCCTCGGTTCGTTAGTTCGTTTCCTTGACCATAACTTCGTCGTCGAATCTCCGATTTCGGCATGCCGCCTGTCGTTGGATTCGTATCGACGATACCTACGTAACGGTCCTTGACCCTCGCCCATCGGACCTCCCGATCAAAAAGTCAACATTTGGCCCCTAACAAGCCAAATTACCAAAATACCCCTCAACTTCTGAACACCATAACTTTCTCTACGAATGTCGGAATCGAACGTGCCACCTGTCTATGAACTCGTGACGTCCCGAACTACGTCACGGTCATCGGTCAAAGTCCGTTTGACCGCCCGACCAAAAGTCAACATTTTGCCCACGACCAGGGGCAAAACGGTCATTTTGCACAATTTGTCCGATTCCGCCCTACTAACCACCGTTCAACCTCGCTAATCAAGATTAGTGACTAATCTAATCCCGGAATTCGGGACGGGTCGTTACATACCCTATAAGTGATGGGTAATTTTTACCCGGTATAATTGATGCCCATATGATTAATACTCATGAGTGCCCAAGCCTATGGGTATTTTTGCGCATCCTTAATATAACTGTTATATTAATTTATTAATTCATAATGAAATCAAAATACGAATTTTCTTTCAGCCCAAAAAATTTCTTAAGTATTTATTTATATAAAAGGCCCCTCTAGATTTATATTCCTAGCCACGCCTATGCAATTACATATTAATATTAGGAGTGAGTGCTTGTTGGGTTTATAAACAAAGGGGTACTTTAGGAAAAGGTTTTAATTGACACAATTTTGTCAATACAATAAAGAAGTACAAAACTTCACTTAAGCGAACTAATATTTAACTTATTGGTGGAGCTCACACTCTTGATATCTACTTATTTCTCACTCACTAAATTCTCTCCCTTACTCCTCTCTACACTAGCTCTTTATTGATTCCTACTTCTCACGTCACTCTCTTATTTCTTAATTCTTCATTCTCTTCTTATTACATGAATTACAAAAGCTACAGCTCTATATATATATAGCGTTCACTTAGCGCACCGATCGACTACATCAGTTACGCGAATGACACATTTATGGTTGGCTTAGAGAGTTTTCTACATCAATGTACAATATCTATCATAAGCACGGTTTCTTTATGCTTTGTTAGCCGATCGACTTTCTTCCCCGACAGTGCACATCATTCTTCTTGACTCTTTACATGCATCAATCTGGGATCAACTTCAATTTTCTTCATTTATCTGCGGCAATAATGGTGCAGCGGTTCCATTGAGTAATAATGGGCTTTTTGCTGATTTCTTCATTTTATTTATTTTTTTAATTCAGTGGTGAATCTTTTCAAACTCTGTGTTCTTTCGCAGTTTTTGAGAAATAATGAGAGATTTTAATATTTTTCTCGGTTTTTCTGTTTATAGCTTAATATGGTGAGCTTGCTCTTTCTTGGTGGTTCCTCGGTGGTTCTTCTTCTTTTGCAGAATGGAAGCCATGACATTTTTTCATCAATTCAGATTCTTTATTTTACTTAAGTTTTTGCCGAAAATTTGCCCTTTTTTTTTTTGGAATAGATCCTGAATATATCTAAAAATGAGCAGTTTAAATCCTGTCGTTCATTTATCTCACCCATTTACCTAAATCATTGCCAAATTTGGGCTATTGATGATCGGCTATTGAGGAATCAATTGAACACATATATTTTTCCTCTACCATTGGTGACACTTGGTCTGAGGTTCATACCTTTGTAACTCCTAGTTAACAGTACAATTTCTAATGTGAATTTGATACCTAATGACCACGCCAAATCTCCCTTTCCTCAATAAATCTTAAGCTCGGGCGTTCTCCCTGCCTCTCAGAAACAGTTGAAATAAGTTTGGGTTTATCAGGATGAAGATATGGGTTTATGCTGTGAATCGACTTTGGGCTTCTTTTGTTGGGTTTAAATTTTCTTATATGAACTGAATATTTATGCGTCCTAAGAAGAAGTGTGATGCGATGGGCTTTTTTAGTCTTTTTTAATATTCAACTGGAAAACATTATCAAAATACAAAAGAAAGCTATAAAGTTTTTTTCTGAATGCAAAATGCACCAGCGAAATGCCCATAGGAACAAAATTTAATCAAGAAAAAAAGGGTGCAACGCACAAACACAAGAAGCAGGGGGGAAAAACAAAGTAACTCCTAGCTATTTAAATCAAGAGAAGAAATTTAACCAAAGCTTTAAGATCTGAAAATCGATCGTTGTCGTCAATCAACAAAAAGTAAATCATTTTGTATTAAAAGAAGCTGAAATTTCATTGTAAAATTAATTGATAATGACGTAGAGGTCTAATTGTTTATAAGTCTTTGTAAACTGTGCAATTTTCAATATGTGACTTTTGTATTTTTATATTCTCATCATGCCCCTCACGTGAGAAAAATTTTCAAACGTGACAGGTGGATAACTCATATTGGGTAACGTGGAGCCAGACACGAACCAGGATTGAAAATAGATTGGTGGGATAAATTCATAGTTGAAAATAAAGATGAGCTAATTTAAAACCAATTTTCTTAGTAAAATCGTATTTAATAGAAATTTAGTAAAAAAAAATATTTAGTTTTTCCATCTTTTTCTCACATTTGAGGAGGGTTAGAGCTCACCCCAAATAGCCCTAGGTCCGTGTCTGCATGGAGTCGTGTGTCGGTTAAACCTAACATATTGGGATAACTCGCTCTGATATCATGAAAGAAATTTGAGGTTCCACCCAAAACCAACTAGCAATAGGTGGAGAGGCCCAACCTACAAAGTTGTATAACTGAATTTTCAATGTAAAACTTTTGTACCTTCACATCTCATATTGTACCCTTTTAGTTTTAAGTATATATTTTTGAGAGAAATATCTTTATGGTGTGTTTGGATGAATGAATTTATATTTTCATAGGAAAAATAAATCATGAAAATTACAATTCCATCATTTAGTTTTCCTTCAATTATAAATTTCATGTTTGGACATGATGTATATAAGAATTTAGTAATGACATGAATTTAAAAATCAAGTGTTTGGATAGTTAACGAATTTTACAATTCTGGAGTACAAAATAAATAATTAAGGGGGTAGTTTGGATAGTTTGTGTAGGTTGAGGCTTGACTGCCCTTTCACTCCTTTCGGTCGCCCATATTTTGCCAAATTCATCAATGGTGTTCACTGCATCTAAGTGCAAAGTGATTTTCTGTAATCTTATGTCGTTAGTTTTTTTTTTTTGTAAAAATGGACCCAAATTTTCTTCTTAACCTGGAAAATTGCAACAACTACCACAAAACTGAAAAAAAAAAAACCAAAAAACGGCGGAGGGATAGGGTGGGAAAGACATCGTCAAAGGGAGCAACTATTGCAGAAAGGGAGATGAAAAAAAAAAGACAATAAAACTATTGCAGCGAGAGAGGGGGGGGGGGGGGGGGGGTTTTGTAAATCAAAAATGATTTTCCAATTGGAATTTACCTTTTCCATGAATTGTGCAATTCCACCTCCACCCATGAAATTGGGAATCGGAAATTTGAGCAAAAAATCAGAAAGTATTTTCCAATTGGAATTTGTCTTTTCTCATGCTATGTTTGTCAAACAAGAGATTTTGACAATAGGAAAATTAAAATACCATTTGTTCATACCATATCGGCTCAGACCGACCTGAAGGCCCAGACCTACTTATAGGCCCAATCCACTACCAGATACCACATCAGCCCATACCAACATTGGAGGCTTAGCCCTCTGTCGGTCGGCGAGTCAGATCTGATCGACCGGGAGGCCCAGACCTCTGTCAGCACCATGCCACATGCCGACTCTAGAGGCCCAATCCTATGTTGGTCGGAATGTCGGTCCAAATAAACCAGAAGGCCCAGTACATCCGCCCAACACATCTCCACAAGCCCAAGGCGTTCAGGCCCACTTAGATGAGCAAACCCTAGTAGGGTCTTGCCAACGCTGACACGTGGATAGCCCCACCTGCCACGTGTCGGCCTCATATCAGCCGACATTTGTCCCACATCGGGAGAATCTAATTATTATACTCACCACACTCATACAAAAGGGGTCAATTTGTCATATAAAGGTAACTAAGTATTTACTATTGACAACCACTTTTACACTATACTATTTACCACTCCCTTTATATCTCAGACCGACCACTGACTTGGGCGTCGGAGTACCTTTGGGCTGGTATCGCACCGGTGCCTCTACTTGACCGAGCAACCAACTTTCCCCTCTTTCAGGTCTATTCAAGGGCACGTGGCAGAGCAGCATTCGCTCTCTAAGTTGGCACATTTCGTGCATCAACAGTGTTGACACCATATCTGACCAGACCCACTAGGTCGTATACTTAAAGCCCAGACTACATTCAGGGCCCAAAACTACCATACTCACAAAGCCCTAACACCGGGCCCAATGTGGGACGCCAGGTGGAAGTCTATCCACCTTCGATTTACGTAACACGTGTCAGTACGTAAATCGAGGAGCGTTTGTCCCACATCGAAACTATGGGAATTGAACATCCTACCTATCCATACATAAGGGGTACACATTTTCCAATAAAGGTAACTAAGGTTTACTATTCACAATTACTCTACCAAACTTACCGTTTACTGTTTCCTCTTACGAACAAAGTAACTGACTTGACCGTCGGAGAACCTTAGGCTGGCACCACACCGGTGCCCGTACTAACGGAGAACCCGCGATCCTTTTAAGTTGACAGGTTACGAGGAAGGACACGCGTCATTCAACGGTTGGGCAACGAGTAATCGACAGTTGGAACATTTAACGTTTCAACAGTTTGGCGCCGTCTATAGGAAACTGACTAAATTTACCTACGCTCAACCAGACCGAGTTAAGACTTATTCACTTATTACACCGAGAGTAAACTCGTCAACATTGAACATGCAGGGCGAGCACGATCTAGGTGAGATCACACCCGGGCAAGGCTCTAGAACAATTAGGGACCCATCCCCTAACTTTTTACAGATAATCGAGAGACTCCAGAGTGACATGGCCGAGGTCAAAACTAAAGGTACCCAAGCCGCGTCGAGATGTCAGGTACTCGACGATCGGTACACTGAGGTGGCAGAGCAGCTGCGGGTTGCGCAGGCGGAACTCGCTGCTCACCGAGCTCGGCTCGGTAAGGATGAGGCCGACAAGGTGGTGGCCGAGTGCACCGAGCGCACCGAAAGAAATCACTGAGTGACGGGGAAAGAGAAAGAGCACACGGTCGCCGAGCCGCATAAAACGTGTCCGGCAGATGCCGAGCCAAGCAAGAAACATGCTCGGATGTTGATCATCCCCGACTACCAGCTCAGCGATACAAGGATTTACCGAGACGCACGGGACGCCCTCAATGAGGGGGCAGGACTGAACTGGTCGGTCAACGACCACCAGTCGCGCCTACCCGACTCTCGGTCGATAGAAAAAACAAGACACGACCACCGAGGAAACAACACCGCTCGGTGGTCCCGTCCAGGAGATAGCCACAGAACTTTCTCGACAAGCTATCCCATCCCCGTCACCGGCTCATCCCAGGAGACCGAGAGCACGGCCAAGTTGGCTCGTCACCCAATTTGCAAGGCCGAGCACGCGCACCGAGGGGGGCAAGTATCGGGGTCCTCCCGAGACAACACATAGCGGACAACCCATCTCTGCCTTGCGAGTTGACAGGACCCACCCCGATTATCACCCCGATAACCGAGGTGAACCCTGCTCCCGTCTGACAACCCAACACAAAAGACCTAAATAACCTCACCAAAACCACAAATTACACTATCATACGAAGGAGAAATTAAAACATCCAAGAATCAACCATTATACAGAGCATAGTACCAAACAAAGTAAAACAAAACCACACACAGAGTACACGCACAACGGAACACTGAAACTACTCCGGGAAAACGCTCGAGTACTCTATGCCTCCGACGCTGCCTCAACGTCAACCCCCGCGCTAACTCCATGACCTGGAGGGAATTAAAAACCAGAAAGTGTGAGTGGACCATAAAGAATAAAAGTTTCAAAAAAAACTATTTCTTAAACAACACAGGGTTTGGCTGTCCGTTTTGAAAACATGCATGCATAACCCAATTTCTGAAAACATTTATAAATCACATCATTTTCATCATGGAAACCGCAACAACATAAACACAGTAGGATAAACGTTATAAAACATTAGCAGTAAAACATCACATCAGATACCAGTATAATCATCCGATCAAACCTGCTGGATCTATCCGAGTCTTTAAACTCCCTAGTCTTTAAACTCAATCCAGACCTCAATATAATCTGAGTCTTTAAACTCCCGAGTCTTTAAACTCAACAGGCCTACGGGGGAAATATCAATATATCCGAGTCTTTAAACACCTGAGTCCTTAAACTCAATCCGGATCTTTAAACCCAATCTGGGCCTGTCCCCCGACGAACATAATCCGGGTCTTTAAACCCAATAATCAGATCCAGCAAATACAATCCAAAACCATTTGAAAACCTTTTCTAAATCCATATCCAAACTCGAATCCGAAATGACCATCCTGAAGCCCTTCCGGCGTTCAGAACCGTCATTCCGAACCCAAATCCAGAATTCCACTTTTCAACTTTAAAACCAAATTTCGCTTTCCGAAATCCGATTCTAAAACCGAAAATCTTATTTGTCAAATCATGTTCCAAAATCCATTTATAATCATTGCAAACCATTTATCGTTTGATATCCCAATACCATGGCATCATAATCAGAAATCAAGCATTTCTCGTAAAATACGTAATTTCTCGAAAAACGTGCAATTATATAAAACAGTTATAGCATATTCAAATAATCATGAAATCACATATAAAACCATAAATCAAGTAATTAAAAGCAGTTATGCATGCTCAGTTTAAGGAAGAAGTCCACTCACAGTTACCGGGCACGTCACTCGCGTCCCGAATGTCATGTACGTTCCTCGACCTCCTCGGGGATTCCCGATCCTGTCACAAGTCACCAAAGCGAGTCACTAACACGTCCACTAAGTTCCTCATATTTTCCCCCAATTTTCCCGAACTTCGAACGTAACTAACCGGGACCCTAAACCTTCAACCTCTTAGAACTAACCTGAAACAACGTCCAATCGTCCCAAAACTTGCCCCAACGGATTTGTTACATCGATGAGACCAAAAAATATGTTGGAAGGTTCGCCGGAATCCTCCACACGCGCCGCCCAAAGTGGCTGCGCGTGGGCCTCACGCGCGTGCACATAGTCACGGTTCATCGTCTTCTTCGATGGGTCGACCGGTCTGAACCGGCGTTCCCGGTTCTCCGTCCTTCCTCCACCATTTTCATCCTTTTCCACCCGTAGTTTCGTCCAACCCTAATCAACTAATCCCAATCCTAAAAACTAAGAATCACGGCTTCAATCCCATCTTCCCAACTCGAAACATAAACCCGTCCAAAACCCTATTTCCTTCCCAGCCAACCGTGCAACCCCCCATCACGGTTTCGAGTATAAACGACTCCTAAAGACCTACTGTACTCATTAGAACCTATAGAACACGTCGACTCAGCCCCAAAAGTCACGACTTTCAAATTGAAACAAAACAGAAAAAACAGAGGAAATTGAAATTACCTCACCTGCCGCTCACCGCCGTGGGCTTCGCCGTGTCCCTTGGTGTCCACTCAATTCCTCAGGTCCTCCTCCATCCTCTAAACACCACCACTCGACCGTTTTGATCAAAACATGGCAGCATCCCACCAAACTCCCTTTCTGTTTTCCTGAGAAACTCACACCCTCCTCACACACTCACTCGACTTCTCAATTCCTTTCACCACCTTCCTTGTACTCTCAGCCTTCCCCTGATCACACTCACACACTCAAGCACTCACACACTCACCCAGAACCCGATCAATTTTCCTCTCAAACCTCACTCTGTTTTCTCTCGAATGCACGACTACACTACACATAGCCCAAATTAATTTAACCGTGAAACCTTGTAGAACCCACTAGATAACCCCCACGTGTCAAAGCCCTGTGGTCCCAATCTCAAAAATATCCAACCCTTCCTGTACACTTGGCCTTATCAGATTAGCCCAATTCCCAAGGCACACAAAGACCAAAATGCCCTTATAAATCAAAATTACCATTTTACCCTTCACCGTTCTAGACCCCTATCTCGCTCGTCCGACGTCCGATGAACGCATGCCGCCTGTCGTTGAACTCAGGACAACGAGACCTACCTAACCGTCCTTGGTCTACGTGAAAACCAAGCGTCCAGTGAAAAGTCAACCTTTTCCCCTTATTTTACCAAATTACAGTAATGCCCTCAACCTTCTGAACATCGTAACTTCCTCCTCGGATGTCGGAATCGGGCGTGCCACCTATCTACAGAGTCGTGACGTCCTAAACTACGTCACAGACATTGGTCAATGCCCAATTGACCGCCCGAAAAAAAGTCAACAATTTGCCCATTCTAGGGGTAAAATTGTCATTCTGCGCCCAAGGTCCAAAAGTAACCCACTAACTACCGATTAACCCAGTTAATCCACCACTAAACACCTCACTAATCCTAACTTCCGGGACGGGTCCTTACACGCGTCACCCTCCCTCTGAACAAACCCGCAGGCGGAGTACCGAGCGGTCAGGGCGGGACGGCCGATAGCATGACAAATCCAAAGAACCACCCCGCCAGAAGGACGCCGAGCGGTCAAGGCTGGTCGGTCACAGGGGAGCTAGCTCCCGGAATCTACCCGACCAGAGGGACACCGATCGGTCAAGCCTAGTCGGTCACCTGGCGGCTAGCTCTCAGCTCCCGCCAAGTGGGTGGAAAGCCGACCAGTCATGTGGGATCGGACGTGACCATGCACCAAGGGATACTCGGCGGATAGAGTAAAATGACCGAGGGGCCACCCAGCAATCCAGAACCGACTCGCATGTCCAATACCTAATGGACCGAGTCCGGACACTCGAGGCCGGGACAACCCGGGCAGCAAGACCAGCTTGGTCGAAAACTAGCCCGGGCCCCTTTACAGAACGAATCAACCAGTTCAGGATCAATAACGAGATAAAACCCCTAAAAATCCCCCTTTACATGGGGAAAGACGGCCCGTGGAATCACCTGAACAACTTTTACTCAGCCATTGCTCTCAAAAACCTCGCGGATGAGGAACAATTCCTCATCTTCAGTTCCACACTGACTGAAGCGGCGATAAATTGGTTCTACTAGCTGGAATCTGGGTCCATCGACTCTTTTGAGCAGCTCACCTCCACCTTCATGAACCAGTTCATGAACCAGACTGATCGTCTATCTTCGGAGGAGGACCTTTTTCAGCTTAAACAGGGAGACCATGAATCGTTGTAGCGGTACGCAGCGAGGTTCAGTCACGAATACTTCCGATGCGCTGAGACGGACTATCGAGCAGCTTTTACGGCCTTCAAGGGCGGCCTCCGAGACTCCCCTTTCAGGTACGCAGCTCACACCCAAGGTTGGACAACATACAATGAAATTATGAAACAGGCGGCGGTCTAGGCCAAGGCTGAATCACTGAGCCAAAAGTCCAACGCGGCCAATGTTTACCAACCCCCACAAGCTGACTCGGTAAAAACATACATACCGAGCGTCTCTAATCAACAAGGCTCCGAACAGCGCCCTCAAGAGCAGGGGCAACAGAGCTATGGGGGAAAACGGAAAGACTACCCCAATAGCAACAACCTGTATAGCCCCGGAAAGAAGGGTAAAAACCTGAATCACCAAGAAAGACAGCAGGGGGAGCGGTCAAACAACGGGGAAAAGCGGATTCCTCGCTCCAAGTACAAGACCTACACCATTCTCAATACTCCCTATGAGAACGTTCTCCTGAACGTGGAGCATATGATCCGAAGTTTACTTGGGCGCCGGAAAAAGGAAAGCTTGGCAAAGACACATAAATTTACTGCCAATACCACAAATACAACGGTCATAGCATTGACCAATGCGTTGCATTCCGGGATCTGGTAGAGGCTCTAGCCTGAGATGGGAAGATTAACCAATTTCTCCAACATGCACCACCCCCACCTCGCAACCCACAGATCAATACAATTTCGGGAGGGCCATCCAACTCTTGCCCGCTCACTTCCAACCAAGCGAAAAAGAATTTCTTGAGAGCCACCAAACAGAATCACCAGCTCTTCAGCATCGAAGAGGGAAGAGCCAAGAAAACAAACCGATTCGGGTGGGTAAAAGGCAAATACAAACACATTACCTAGATGGAGGAATGCACAAAGGCCTTCACTGACCTCAAGGCATACATGGGTAGAGCGCCGTTGTTGGCGAGACTCGACACGGAGGAAATCCTTTACATGTACCTATCTGTCTCTGCTTCTGCCACTAGTTCGGTACTAGTTAAGCGTAAGGACGGTGCTGAGCACCCAGTATACTACGTCAGCAAAGCCTTACAGGACACCGAGACTAGGTACTCTGATCTAGAGAAGCTCGTTTTCGCCCTCATCACGTTTGCCAGAAAGCTCAGACCATACTTCCAGGCTCATTCCATCATTTTCATGACCGACAGACCACTCCGACAAGTACTCCAGAAACCCGAAACGTCGGGACGACTACTGAAGTGGGCGATCGAACTCAGCGAATTCGACATCGTTTTTGCCCCCCGTACCGCTAAAAAAGGGCAGGCCATGGCAGACTTTATTTCTGAATTCTTCTACGTCCCGGTGGCTGTTGCACATGAGACCATGCCACCCAGTCCTTCATCCATAACACGTACTTTGGATGAGGAAAACCCACAGATTGACCTAACTCGGCCAACTTGGCTCCTTTACGTCGACGGGTCGGCCTGCCACAGTGGATCTCGAGCTGGACTTGTCCTCACAACACTGGACAAGGTCCGAATGGAGTACGCCCTTCATTTTCAATTCAAAGCCTCCAACAACGCCGCTGAGTATGAGGCCCTCCTCGCAGGACTCCGCCTCGCCAAGGCCATGGAGGCAAAACAGATCAAGATCTACAGCTACTTGCAACTTATTGTCAACCAGATCAACAACGAATTTGAAGCCAAAGACTCTTCCATTGCAACGTACATGGCACTGGCAAAATCTCTTATCTGCGGTTTCCACAGGTATGCTATCACTCGGATTCCATGCTCCGAAAATAGCCACGCTGATGCTCTAGCCCGACTTGCATCCTCCCTCGATGAGAAACAGAGTCGAAATGTTTTGGTCGAAATTCTTGAACAACCTAGCACGAAATGCTCGGCTGTCTGCGCAATCGACATTGGCTGCACATGGATGACCCCGATTGCCGAATTTCTTGCTTACGGAACTCTTCCTCCCGACAAGATCGAGGCCAAAAAGGTCCGAAGACAAGCAGCCCGGTATACCCTAATCAATGGCCAACTCTACAAGCGGGTTTTACCCTGCCTCTCCTAAAGTGTCTCATCCCCGAGGCAAGCAGAGCGATTCTAGAAGAAATACATGGCGGTATTTGCGGAAATCACTCTGGACCACGATCGTTGGCCCATAAAGCCTTCTGACATGGTTTCTACTGGCCTACAATGCATGGAGATGCGGCAGAGCTGACTAAACGGTGCGATAAGTGTCAACGGTTCGCCCCTCTCCTTCACTTACCTCCAGAAAACCTCACACCCATGATCAGCCCCTAGCCCTTCTCGCAGTGGGGACTTGACTTAATAGGGAAAATGCCAGCGGGGAAGGGTAAGACAGAGTATGCAGTAGTAGCAGTGGACTACTTCACCAAGTGGGCAGAGGCAAAGGCTTTGGCTTCCATCACCATGGCCCAGATTGAAAGTTTTGTCTTCCAGAACATTATTTGTCGTTTCAGTCTCCCGCACATAATTGTCACGGACAATGAAGAGCAATTCGACAATGCACGCTTCTGTGCCTTTTGTGACAGACACAATATCCGTCTCTGCTTCGCTTCACCAGCTTACCCTCAATCCAATGGACAGGTAGAAGCCATCAACAAAATCATCAAGCACACACTGAAAACGCAGCTAGAAGAAGCCAAGGGCAAGTGGTCTGAAATTCTCCCCAACGCACTCTGGTCATACCGAACTTCCTACCCTACATCGACAAATGAAACCCTCTTCTCACTGACCTTCAGAACGGAAGCGGTCATCCCTGCTGAACTGAACGAAACCTCTTACCGAGTTTCGACCTATGAACCTGAACAAAATGACCAACAACTCGCACTCAGTCTAGACCTCATTGAAGAACACAGGGAGCAGGCTAACCTCAGAAACATTTCCTGCAAGCAGCGGCTCTGCAATTACCATAATGCTAGGGTCAAACACCGGGTTTTTCAGGAAGGAGACTGGGTCCTTCGAAAGGTCAGCCTCGCCACCAAGGACAGCTCAATCGGAACTCTCGGCCCAAACTGGGAAGGCCCATACCGGGTTACAAGCACCTATGAATTGGAAGACTTAGGTGGGCAAAAATTGGGCCACCCATGGAACGACCACCTCAAGAGATACTTCATTTAAAACATTGTATTTTCCTTTTCATCTTACAACTTCCTGTAAACTACCCACTTTGGCACCCTATATTTATGAATTGTTTAATTTATCCATCCTATGTAACCTAGAGAAACACCTAGATTCAAAACATACGAGTCGGGGTTCGGTCTTACTCGGCCTACACCCCAACACTTGCTATTTTGACTCAAACTTTTGAGTCGGTGTACAGCTTTACTCGGCTTACACCAACACTTAGACTCACACATACGAGTCGGGGTTCGGTCTTACTCGGCCTACACCCCAACACTTGCTATTTTGACTCAAACTTTCGAGTCGGTGTACAGCTTTACTCGGCTTACACCAACACTTAGACTCAAAACATACGAGTCGGGGTTCGGTCTTACTCGGCCTACACCCCAACACTTTCTATTTTGACTCAAACTTTCAAGTCGGTGTACATCTTTACTCGGCTTACACCAACACTTAGACTCAAAACATACGAGTCGGGGTTCGGTCTTACTCGGCCTACACCCCAACACTTGTTATTTTGACTCAAACTTTCGAGTCGGTGTACAGCTTTACTCGGCTTACACCAACACTTAGACTCACACATACGAGTCGGGGTTCAGTCTTACTCGGTCTACGCTCCAACACTTGCTATTTTGACTCAAACTTTCGAGTCGGTGTACAGCTTTACTCGGCTTACACCAACACTTAGACTCAAAACATACGAGTCGGTGTACAGCTTTACACGGCTTACACCAACACTTAGACTCAAAACATTCGCGTCGGGGATCGGTTTTACTCGGCCTACACCCCAACACAGAAAAACATACAAAAACAAAGGATTACTCGATCTACAATTTTTGTTCGAAGAAATTCTGTTTTCATTCCAATATGCAGACCTATTATGCTCAACCTGCAAGAGCCTTACAAAAATTCGACCTCTCGGTCGTCCCAACTATTTCTAACCAAAATAAAGGAAAAATTACAAGTGTCCTACACTAACTCCTCCATCTGCTGCTCGGCTTGCGCTACTCCCTCCACCTCTGGCTCTGGCTCCTTTTGAGGCTCTACCTGGTCGGCTTCTGGCTGGGAACTCGACATGGCACCCTTTTCTTCCTCCTTCCCCGACTCGTCCTCAAACATTTCAGCGGTTATGTCCTGGTCGAGCCAGGGGGTCTTCACGGTCAAGCCGGGGTTGTGCAGGAAGAGATTGCGGAAGAACCCTTGCTCATAGTCGGATGCGTAGTCGTTCTTGAGTTTGTCAAACTCCTCGGAAGCCTTGAAATTAGCCACCGCGATTTTCCTTGCCTCCTCCAGGTCGGCCTCGCTCACCGACTTCACCCGACAAAGTTCCTTCCAGTGCCTCAGTCGGTCCTTCTCCTTGGCCTCCAGGTCGGGTTTCACCTGATCCCTGGAGGCTAGGGACTCCTGTGTCTTCCACCTCTCGGCTTCCAACTTGCGGGTTAGGTCGGCCGCTTCCTTCATCGCCCTCTCGGCCACCTGTAGCTTGGGAGTGAGCTCCTCATATTTCTTCTTCAGCTGCTCCTTCTCCCTTCGAGCAGTCGCCACCCTCCTCTGGCTGTTTCCAAATTGGAGGTAGATTTCACCGAGAGCAAGCACATGATAAACCTTCGTAATTCACTCGGCCTCACACATAACACTTTGAAAATAAATCTCAAACTTACATTGCTCAGCAGCAGCAGCGCCTTCTCCATCTTCTGATCGACCGACCGGCATTAGACCTCGGCAAGTTCTTCCAAGGGAGTGGAGGCCCCCTGACAGACCCCATTCAGCAATGGCACTATCTGTCTCGGCCAACAGAGGGTTGCCTCGGCACTTGACCCTTCTTTGATTGCCTCTCCCTCGGTGAACACCCCGAGGTTCACATCCCCCCTCTTTTGTAGCATCTCCAGGATCCTCGTATCCAACCGAGGGGGGGACGGTGGAGAGTTGAATTCTGGGGTCGACATTGTTCTCTTACCCCCTATTTGCTCCTGTGCCGACAGTATCGTCTCGGCCTCCACCCTCACCCTTATCTGCCTGGGCTCCGGAGACAGAGCTCGGTCTCCATCAATGCCAGCCTTTTTTCTTATCGGTGACCGAGAAGGAGTTTGCTGCCTCGGCTTCGACGATTGCCCCTGCTTGGCACGGTTGGTCCGCTCGTGCTGCCCTTTGTCGGCTCTTTCCTTCTTTCTTTTAAGGAGGAGCTCCAGTCGCTCGGCAACCTTAGAGAGTGAGGCGGATTCCCCGGTACCCTTGTAGGCCTTCATCCTCAGCTGATCACACTCTTTATAGATGCGGCTACCAAGGTAGTACGGAACTGCAACACCGAGCAAATGGTCAGTACACAAAATAAAAAAAAAACAACCAAACAATACAAAACTTACCCTCGTCGGTGTTGATAAGACCGACTTTGTATTGAAATCCTGGCAACCGAAGTATGCATCGGTTCCGATTCAGGTCGTCCAAGATCTCCCTCACTCGGTGAACGATGGTCTTCTCTTCCGGAGAGTTCTCTTCTTCTGGGAACAAACCTGCACACTGAGAATCTGTCAGCCAACATCGCCATACTTAACATAAAAACACAAAACAATTTCATCAACTGGTCGGCCTATGCTACAACTATCCACCTTGAGTTTGAAATTTGGACGGTATTGGAGGTCCCTCGGTGTTCCTCTCCCAGTTCCCGCCGACCAAGAAATTTTTTGTCTTGTATGATTTCTGGGAAGTCAGTGTATCCAAGATGAACTCCCCCCGTTTGCTCTTCTTGCGATGACGGACGAAGACCCAACCGGTACTCTGTTGTTGGAACCCAAACTCATACATGTACATGAGTTGGGCATAAGTCGGCTCCGGTTGCTCGGCCCATCTGAAGGTGGTGTAGAGGGAGCACAGCACAATCCACACGTTGGGATTGAGCTGACCGAGTGCCACCCTCATCCTCTTCACCATCCGCCGCAACCAGGGATGCAGAGGAAGCCTCACCCCATGGTGCATAAGCTCGGTATAGAACAACGCCATACCGACCGGAGGGTTACTCGGTCTCTCCACCTTTGTCGGCAGTCTCATCGTCACCGATTCAGGAACGCCGAATTCGATCCTCAGCTTCATTAACCCCTTCTCGGTCTCTTTGTTGACCATTTCGTCTATTGTGAAGGTAGCACGTTCAATCGGCACGGCGTCTGGGACCGACTCATCATCAGCTGGCCTCACTTTACTTAACCGCACTGTACCCCTGTCTCGGTCGTGGGACAGCGTTAAAGCTCGGTGAACGTCGACCTTAAATATTGTCTCGGCGTCCGACAATAGGTTGCCACTGCCCGACCTATCTGCCGGCTCAACCTCAGCATAAGTATCCGTTATCCTACAGGATGACTCGGCCGTACTATGCACCGATTGTGCTTTATTTTGTGTGTCGGCCGAGTGGGCCTCATCCTCACTCCCAGAGATGGAACTGATAACCTGCTCACTAAAGTCTGATGACTCACCGCCTTGTGAGTCGTAGCACTTACCCTCGGATACCGAGTCACTATCAACAGATATCTACAAAAAACAAAAAGGGCAAACAGAACATAGAAGACCGACTCGGACCTACTACGATCTAACCACGAACTTCACCAAGTTCATGGATAGTTCTTCACAACCTCCTATTTTTAATCGAAAAACTAATCTAGAAAGTATTCTTACCGTGTTTTTTCACGGAGGATTATTGGTCGGAAATCGCAACCACCGCAAGCACCACCGTCGAGAGCTAATCGGAAATCACCTTCCTAGTTCAACAGAGCTTTCCCAATTTTCTAAAAAACACAAAGTGAGCAAACCGTTGAAAGCTCTTCATATTTATAGACATTAGTACACAAACTACGAGGCGTCACCCATCTCAGTGGCAGACACGTGTTGCAACCAATCACTCCTACCGAACACGTGTCAATCATCAGTCCTAGGAAGCCCAACCACAGTCTTTTCGTGTTTTCGATACCCTCCAGGTTGCTGCAGTGCGGGCTGTTGGTCGAGAGAGTTGGAGACATCACACGCACAATCCACCGTAGACTCTGCGCACTCTGGGAAGTTCGAAGGTTGTTGAGCTAGTTGGATCGGAACTCCCTTGTCCGACTTACATATCACACGGAGGTTAGATGATTATTTGGCCCTTGTGTCATGCGTAAGTTAGACGGGAGCGGGATTTAACCCTTAATTCTGGAGGATTAGGGGTGGGCCCTGACAATGAACCTTTTTCAGGTCATTCTGGTTCATGACGGTTTATGGGAACCGGCATGAACCCTGGTTAATGGATGTTATGGATCATGACAGTTCAGGGGAACCGGGCATGAATGTTTATGTTATGTATATATATGTTCATATACATTCCTTTACATGTTCTATCTCCTCCGGGAGGGTCGTTGGCCTGGGTGGACCCCTGAGTAGTCACGGAGCACCGACTAAGTGGAGTCACCCCCCAGTTGGGTTCCTTACTCTCAGGAAGGCTATGATTACTATTACCTCGGGTAGGGTCAGTGGTCTGCGACATTGATCTTGACTTTGAGAAGACTCAGATTGAGACCTGGGTAGCACGCGCGTAGCTTTGGAAACCGTGACAGGATTGGTTGTGTGAATTATATGTGTATGTGATATAAATATGATATATGTTATATGGATACAAGATTTGAGTAGGAGCTCGTGTACTTGATTTCAGTATGGTTATGGTTTTTGGTTGAGTCCCTTATTGGTTTCTTTATGTTTTGGGCAGTGGCCCGTATGGTCTATTTCATTATAGTTTTGGGCTTAGTCCCACATATGGTTTCTTTGGTTAAATGGTTTTCGAATGCATGCATGCTTTTTAGTGAAGGGTACAAATGACTTCTCGTTAAAATGTTTTTATAAACTCTTGGTTTTGTCCACTCACAGTTTTTAATGTTTTGACTGCCCTTCAGGTTGACATCGGATGTGGATTGTAGCAGAGACTGAGATATCACATACCTCCTCCGGATCCTGGCGTACTCTGATAGCTCGGGAGGGCAAAGGTTGGAAATATCCCTTGTTTGACACTTCGTGTCAGACAGGAGCAGGGTCATCCCGCACTAATCCCAAGGGGATTGGGATGGGTCCTGTCAGCGTGGTATCAGAGCGGGGTTATCTCTATTCGAGCAACCGCGGAGCTCTTGGTGTAGTATGCAGGTCGAGGATGTGATATCTCAAGGGGCTACAGTTCGTGATCAACCTGATAGTTGGGGTGCCGATACGATAGTTAGTAGGATTGTATCGTGATATGTCTTGGTTCGGCACTAGATGCCGGGGTTGCCATAGTTCTGTCAGGGTTGATAGAGTGGGACCCTACGAAAGGATGAACGTATTCGTACGTTAGCATGTTGATCGTGAGACAGTTAGTTGGGATCGTTTTCACGATGTCGTAGGATCGGTTCCGACGACTGGTTGGATGTTGTGACCATCCGATGATCGGATATTGGTAAGTTAAATGGATTTACTACTTATGGCAGTTAGCGGTCGGATTCGAGGAATCCTAGTTGGATTAACGGTAGGATTGGATTGACATCTTTGCGATGTCGGGACCGCGGAGTCGGTCAAATTGTCGATTTTACTGCTTTTCGCAGTTGGGTTCAGGGAAATTCTAGGGGTGGTCGTGGAATCCTAAGGTAGGATGTGTATGGTACGGAAATGTGAGTTGATGAGTGGTTTGACTTGGACGATTATTCGGATTTGGATTCGGTAGTCGGTCTAGTCATGTCAGCTTGTGTTGGGACTGCACTTTGCAGTCGGGGTTGTACTTATCAGTTAGACCTAGTTGGTTGTCGTGCTACTTAGTTGTGGTTTGGTGCAACTAAGGTCACGGGCGACCTGGTAGACGAAATTGGCTTAGTCGAGTTACAACTAGTTAGAGTTTGTTGGACAAGTTATCAGGGATGGTACTTGTCGATGGAATCCCTGAGTGGGATCTGGAGTGGTTAATACAGGCGGTTGATTCCGTTGGATGCGAATCTCGATAGTGATGCATGGTAGTTAGGTCTGCACGAGGTTGTGGCAGACGCTACTATCGATGGACGTAGTCGAGCCTTATCAAGTCGGGCAGACTCAGGTTCCCGTGACGATTGTGACGATGGGATTGTCAATCGTGACGATGATACGAGCTGTGTGAGTAACGCATATGTATGAGCAGTGATTCTAGATTCGACTCGGTTACGGCTAAGTGCGGTCGCAGAATGAGACGGGGACGTTCAGGGGACGTTTCCTTTCCTCATATGAGATGTCAAGGTGACTGTACCCAGAGTTGTTGGGTACGAGGGAGGCAGAGTTTCTCCAATATGAGCAAAGGTACGGGATCGTCGCTCGGTATGAGTGGAGATCTAGGGATTGTCTGATTCGCACACTTTGTGCTGATGCTGATAGGTGGTGATACTGATACTGGTGCTTGTGCCGGTGTTGTGATGATGGTGAGTTACGAGTCGAGATCGGCAGATGTTCAGTATCTGTGGTTCGGGAGTGGATCACGGATAGTGATGGACTGGATTGGATCCAGTAGTAGTTGAGACTCGTGGTACGAGATACGAGTGTTGGACCGTATATGTACATTCGTAAATAGTATACAAGGTTTAACCTTGTGTTGCGTGGATTCCACTCGAATTGAGTGTATCTACATAAACGGTCGTAAATGGGCATGTGTCCATAACCAGTTTAACGGGGACACGTGGTTGATGTCCGGGTATGTTGTTTCCAATCTTGTTGGAACTTAGGAATCGCGAGAGGTTGCGATTGAGGTGACGAGTGGAATGCGGGCTTTCCGCATGAGTAATGGGTATTTCGAAGTCATTAGGGTGACTTCTCAAGTCCTACCATGGTTGATGATGGGTGTGTCACCTTTGTGCTGATCATATATTGGTTGGTGGACCCGGGATTTATCTTGGGTCATCAGGTGGAGTGAGTATATCGAAGTTAGGTGACTGAGATTTCTCATTCTCTGCTTGGTGGCAGACGCTGTCAGGTTACATGACGTGGTGAGTGCAGCGAGTGTTGTTTGCATTCACGTAGGATGGATTTTGATGTCATTGTATTTGATCATCCTTGGTTCTTCCTCGGTGGAATGACAAGGATCGATACGAAGTGATTGGGGAGAACCCACAGTCTCGACGTGTCTCGTCGTTGACTAATCTATGTAGATGTGGGAAATGGTCTAGAACTTTGGAAGTTGTGACAATCGGGGATCGTGACGTCTATGGTCGGTTGATATAGTGATGGATCTGGATCATGATCTTGATGATCCAGATAGGTGGGTTTATCGCTCTTACTTGGATGTTTGAGTTGAGTATATTGGGACTGAACTTCTTTTCGAAGTGAATCCCGTATAGTATATTACTCAGGTGCGTAGTTTTCCAACGTGGTCGGATATGGTCAGCCTTAGAGATGTGTTGATATTGTGATTGGCTTCCCTATGAAGTCAATCGATTGTATTGTGGTAATCAGTTGAGTAGGTATCCGATAGGTTCGGATATAGTGCGTCTCAGTAGACGAGAATGAGATTTCGGGTTTTGGAATCAGATTTTTGGATGACGATTCAGAATTTGATTTTGGAACTTGAAAGTGGATTTCTGGATTTGGGTTTTGGAATCGGATTCTGGGTGACGATTCAGGATTTGATTCTGGAGCTTGACAGTGGATTTTCTTTTATGGATTTGGATTCGGAATGGTCATTCCTAATGCTAGCTTACGAAATGATGATTTCGGATTCGAACTTGGACATGGATATGGATATGATTTCTGGGTTTGGATTCGGGATTTCTTACGAAATTGTGAATTCGGATTCGGATCTGGAAATAGATGATGGGTTGGAGTTTCGATTTGTCTAATGCTGGATTGGGAAGATGGACTCCATGGTTGAAATGTGATTGCCTACGACCTAGGTCGTCGTGTTGACGTCGTTGTTGTTGTAGTTGTAGTCTGATTGATGGGTAGATGTACGTACCTTGTACGTTGTTCGAGGTACGATACTGGGCAGACTTGTCGTGCCTGGTGACAGTATATAGGATATACCAGTGGTACGTTGGTGAGCTTGTTGGTAGTCGAATTGGTTCTGATACCACCAGATTGACGTGGACTGGACATTGGATACTGTGCATTGGGTCATAGTGTTTCTGATGGGTCCAGTTACACACAGATCGAGTGAAATGTTGGTAAGTGTATACTCAAGTTGAGTAAGTTGGTGGTTAGTGTAACCACGAGTGAGAATAGTGTCAGTTGTAGGAGGTGTCAGCGTCGATCGTTATGTGAGGTCTGATGACTCCCAGCGGGAGCTGACGTCAGGATAGATTAGTAATTAAAGAAGAGAACCTTCGAGTGTTTGTGTCAGCGACTTGGTAGATTTGACAAGTGGTATCAATTCGGAGCGTATGACTACTGTCATTCGACGTGGTCGAATGTAGTCGATACGACGTGAGTATTAGTGGTACGTCTGGTTGCAGACGAGTATCGTTTTGGTTAGTGGGTGTACGAGTGTACACGAGTTTCGAGGTCGATTCTACTTTCCACGGGGTGGACGTGGAATCAGGATAGTTGGAGTTTCAAGAACAGAACTAATTAAGGAAGGAAGAACAGTTAGAATTAGGTCGGTTGGAATTTCGAGGATGAAATTAATTAAGGAGGGAAGGTTGTAACGACCCGTCCCAAATTCCTAGATTAGATTAGTGACTAATCACGATTAGTGAGGTTAATCGGTGATTAGTTGGGCGAAATCGGACGAACGATGCAAAATGACCGTTTTGCCCCTAGTCGTGGGCAAAACGTTGACTTTTCATTCGGGAGGTCAAATGGACTTTGACCGATGACCGTGACGTAGTTCGTGACGTCACGAGTTCATAGACAGGTGGCACGTTCAATTCCGACGTTCGAGGAGGAAGTTATGACGTTCGGATGTTTAGGGGTATTTTGGTAATTATGGTTAAAAAGGGGCAAATGTTGACTTTTTTACCAAAAGGTCTGATGGCTGAAGACCATTACGTAGATGGGGACGATACGAATCCATAGACAGGCGGCACACTGAAATCGGACTTCGAACGGGAGAGTTATGGGCCACGGAAGTTCGATTTCACTATGCACGTACTTCGAGGCGGGGCTGAGTTGGCAAATTCTGATTGGCCAGATATTTTGAGTGGGTCCCATGGATGAGTGACAAGTGTCACTCATCCCATTGGCTAGTTTCTAAAAAGTTGGATCTATGCTAATTAAATAGTATTATTTGTATTATTTTATAATTAATCTATCCTACAACTAATCCTATCCATCCATTTCAATTCCATCTTTAAATCCTCACCCTCCATCTCTCATTCTCTCATCTGATCATCACTTCATGCTCTTCATTTCCTTTCCCTCAAACCCGAAACCCACCCCCCATATCCATTTCATTTTCTTCTTTTTCCTTCACAAACCCGAAACACCCACACACACACACCATCACAATTCCTCTTGTGACCGTGAGTGAGTGTGAGGAATGAGGAAGGGCTCGATGATGAAGGACTGGGACTGACGGTGGTGGCTCACGGTGGTGGACCGCTGAGCCGTGAGGTAAGAAAATATTTAAAATTTCGAAGTTTGGGTTTAAGGATTTTTAATCGATTTCATTAATTAGAAATGCTATCTGGAGGTCCTAGGAGTCGATTGGGATAGGTTTTGAGGTTGGGGGTGATGAACAGTAGGCGCGTGGTCTCACGCGCAGGAGCCTTCTTGGGGCACGTGAGGGCGCGTGACCCACATTTCGAGGAAGTGTTCAACATGTGAAACACTCTATTCGATGTAATGACCATTTTGGGACTGGTTTCGTGTCGATCAGATACCGTCTCGATATGTTTCGGGGCATCGGAAGGTTTAGGATTGGTTTTAAAAATAGTTAAAAATACGCAAAAATTACGGGGCTTTGGTAGGAGGTTAATTAAGTAGTTAGTAACCTTATATTACGATTTGGACAGATTCGAGAGTCCCGGTGATAGTGATCGGCTCGGAAGAGCCTACAGCACGCAAATCGAGGCGGCAGTTCGGACGGTCTGTGAGTGGGCCTTGTTTTCTAAATTGGTGCATGCATAAATGTTTATTATATGTTTTATTACATGTTTGATGATGCCATGGGTGCATTTGTATGTGTTTACGTATAAACACGTATTTCGAGGTTTCGGCCTTATACGGTGCCTATACGGGTCTGTATTTCTTTATTGGTTTGAATGAAATACTTTTAGATTTTCAAAAGGATAAACTCGGGTATGAGCCCATTTGGTTTTGTCTCGGGCATATGACCTCAGATACCGGGCACGGTGCCCAGCTGATGTCATATATTCGGGGTACGAGACCCAGTTACTTTACGGTTTATGATTTCGGGTCAGGGACCCTAGATAGATTTCCGAGTTCATGGCGGTTTATGGGAACCGGAATGAACTCTGGAAAGGTCATTGTGGTTCATGACGGTTTATGGGAACCGACATGAATGTAACGACCCGACCCGGAAATTAGGGTTAAGACGGTGATTAGTGAAGGATTAGTGAGCTTAATCGGTGGTTAGTTGGTTACTTTTGGTCGGTTAGGGTAGAATGACGATTTTGCCCCTAAGTAGGGTAAAAAGTTGACTTTTTGTATGATCGGATTTTGACACGTTGACCTAGGACAGTTATGTAGAGCTCATCGTCCTGAGTTCAACGACAGGTGGCACGTGTTCATCGGAGTTAGGATGTGTAAGTTATGGGTCTAAAACTGTAAGGGCAAAATGGTAATTTTTGATTTAAAGAGAAGGGCATTTTGGTCTTTTTCACTTTGGGTTTGGTGCAGCCGGATTGGGACAAGTGGACAGGGGAGATTGAGATTTTTGTGTCAGGCTTGAGGAGATTGTGACACGTGGAAGAGACCTAGAGGGTTCTTGGTGGTTACAATGGACACGAGTATAACTTGGTTGTTTTCAACCCTGCATTTTGGTTTGAGAAACAGAAAACATAGAGGTGAGGCGGTGAGGATTGTGATCGATTATGTGCGTGTGTGAGAGTTTTGTGAGTTGTGAGAGTGACAGAGAGAAGAGAGGAAGCTGGTGACTGGGTTTGAGAGTGAAATCGTGCAAGGAACACGGCGGTCGGAGGGTTTGATTTTCGGGGAAAACAGAGAGAGCTGTGGGAAATTGGTGGTGGTTGTGCCGTGTGTTGGTTCAATCCAAGCTGAGAAGGAGCTAGGACGACTGCAGGGGACTCAGTGGACACCGTGGTACACGGCGGTACGAACGACGGAGGACGAATCACAGGTAATCCCAAATCCCCTGTTTTTCCCATTTTGTTCATTTCGAAAGTCGTGGCTTTTGGGTTAGAGTCGAGGGCTTTGGTGAGTGGTGTGAGACTCAGGAGGGTCCTAGGAGTCTTCTAGGGTGGTTGTCGTGACGGGGGAATGTCCGGGTGGCCGGAACCCGAAACAGGGGTATCAGGCAGTTTTGTTTCGAGGTTGAAGACGACGGGTTTAGGGCTTTGATTTCTAGATTTTAGGACGGGAAATGATTGCTGGGAATTGGACGAAGCTTTTGGGATTGGAATGGTTGAAAATGATAGAGGAATGACAGAGAACCGGGTGCGCCGGTTTAGACCGGTTCACCCAAGGAAGACGATGATGAACAGTGTCTGGGTGCAGGCGCGTGAGGCCCACACACAGCCACTTTGGGCGGCGCGTACGGCGGTTTCCAGTGAAGGGTCCAACTGAGTTTTTGTTCTAAATGTCTTAACGAATCCAATGGAATAGGTTTCGGGTTATTCGGACGTTGTTCCGGGTTAGTTTAGCGGGGTCGAAGGTCTAGGGTCCCGTTTAAAGTACGCTTAGAAGTTCGAGAAAGTTATGGGATTTGAGTGGGACTTTTGTGAAGTAGTTAGTAACCTCGTTATGAACTTTGGATAGGTTCGGGAAAGCCGAGGGTAGCGAAATGGCCGGGAACGACGTAAGTGCGCGCGTATCGAGGCGACGATGGAATGGTCTGTGAGTGGACTTTTCTTTCTAACTCTTGGTGCATGCATATATGTTTTTATATTTTTTCTATAATTGATTCTATGGTTTGATTTATGGCTATGATGGTTTATGGTTTTTGCATGTTTTTCGAGGAAAGGACAGTTTTCACGTTTTACGAGATTTTGATAACTAACGTGATTTGAACTTGGTTTAATGAATTGATTTCGGGATTTGAAAAACGACGTGATTTTAAAGGAAGAAAAAGGATTTTGCAAAGTGTTTTCAGGCTTAAGGCCCAATTCAAAGTGGCTTTTCGGAAATGTGATTCCGGGTTTTGGAATCGGAATTCCGGGTGACGATTCGGAATTTGATTCGGGACTCGGAAGGGGATTTTCAGCTTTGGGTTCGGAATGATTATTCCGGATGCTAGCTTACGGAATGATGGTTGCGGACTCGGATCTGGAAAGGAAATGGTTATGAATTCTGGATTTGGATGTGGAAATGGAAAATGGTTTTCAAATGGTTTTGATTGGATTTGCTGGATCTGGTTATTGGGTTTAAAGACCCGGATTATATTTGACGGAGGACGGGCCCGGATTGAGTTTAAAGACCCGGATTGAGTTTAAAGACTCGGGAGTTTAAAGACTCGGATATATTGATATTTTCCCCGTAGGCCTGTTGAGTTTAAAGACTCGGGAGTTTAAAGACTCAGATATTATTGAGGCCTGCATTGAGTTTAAAGACTCGGGAGTTTAAAGACTCGGATAGATCCAGCAGGTTCGATGGATGAGAATGTGGTTTCCAATGTGTTTTGGATTTCACTGAGACTTGATGATAATGGTTTTTTGATGGTTTTGGGCGGAGGCTCGGGATCTGGATAAAGGAAAATGTGTTTGGTTTTTCGTACATGGTTTACGATATGAAATTGATATGCATGCATTGGTTTTGAAACGGAGGGTATAAATGTATGTGTTTTCTGATAACTTTTTTTTTAAACTTAAACCTTTATTTTTGTCCACTCACAGTCTTTTCGTGTTTTCGATACCCTCCAGGTTGCTGCAGTGCGGGCTGTTGGTCGAGAGAGTTGGAGACATCACACGCACAATCCATCGTAGACTCTGCGCACTCTGGGAAGTTCGAAGGTTGTTGAGGTAGTCGGATCGGAACTCCCTTGTCCGACTTACGTATCACACGGAGGTTAGATGATTATTTGGCCCTTGTGTCATGCGTAAGTTAGACGGGAGCGGGGTTTAGCCCTTAATTCCGGAGGATTAGGGGTGGGCCCTGACAATGAACCTTTGTTAGGTCATTCTGGTTCATGACGGTTTATGGGAACGGGCATGAACCCTGGTTAATGGATGTTATGGATCATGACAGTTCAGGGGAACCGGGCATGAATGTTTATGTTATGTATATATATATGTTCATACACCTTCCTTTACATGTTCTATCTCCTCCAGGAAGGGTCGTTGGCCTGGGTGGACCCCGGAGTAGTCACGGAGCACCGACTAAGTGGAGTCACCCCCCAGTTGGGTTCCTTACTCTCAGGAAGGCTATGATTACTATTACCTCGGGTAGGGTCAGTGGTCTGCGGACATTGATCTTGACTTTGAGAAGACTCGGATTGAGACCTGGGTAGCACGCGTGTAGCTTTGGAAACCGTGACAGGATTGGTTGTGTGAATTATATGTGTATGTGATATAAATATGATATATGTTATGTGGATACAAGATTTGAGTAGGAGCTCGTGTACTTGATTTCAGTATGGTTATGGTTTTGGGCTGAGTCCCTTATTGGTTTCTTTATGTTTTGGGCAGTGGCCCGTATGGTCTATTTCATTATAGTTTTGGGCTTAGTCCCACATATGGTTTCTTTGGTTAAATGGTTTTCGAATGCATGCATGCTTTTTAGTGAAGGGTACAAATGTCTTCTCGTTAAAATGTTTTTATAAACTCTTGGTTTTGTCCACTCACAGTTTTTAATGTTTTGACTGCCCTTCAAGTTGACATCGGATGTGGACTGTAGCAGAGACCGAGATATCACATACCTCCTCCGGATCCTTGCGTACTCTAATAGCTCGGGAGGGCAAAGGTTGAAAATATCCCTTGTCTGACACTTCGTGTCAGACGGGAGCAGGGTCATCCCGCACTAATCCCGGGGGGATTGGGATGGGTCCTATCACCAGGCCCAATGCGGGACGCCACGTGGAAGTCTATCCATCCTCGATTTACGTAACACGTGTCAGCACGTAAATCGAGGAGCATTTGTCCCACATCGAAAATATGGGAATTGAACATCCCACCTATCAATACATAAGGGGTACACATTTCCCAATAAAGGTAACTAAGATTTACTATTCACAATTACTCTACCAAACTTATCGTTTACTGTTTCCTCTTACGAACAAAGTAACTGACTTGACCGTCGGAGAACCTTAGGCAGGCACCACACCGGTGCCCGTACTAACGGAGAACCCGCGATCCTTTTAAGTTGACAGGTTACGAGGAAGGACACGCGTCATTTAATGGTTGGGCAACGAGTAATCGACAGTTGGAACATTTAACGCTTCAACAAACAGTTTGGCACATTAACCAAAATTCCTCTTTACTTTCCCTCATTCAAACACACCATTAAGTTATTAAAGGGTATCCATAAAAGCACCCCTAATGTGTTTATTTGATTCTTGACTTCTTACCATTCACAGTTTGACACACAAGTAATAATTTGAAATAGCATTTAAATCATTAACTTTCTTTTCCTTGTGATATATAATTACTAATAATGTTAGCTATAGCCTCTTAATTTTATAATAATATTTGCTATAGTCCCTAAATTATATCAAAATGTGCAGTAATCGTCATTCCGTTAAAATTTTTAACTATTTTTATTAAAAACCATAGTAAAATGGTCTTTTCAAGTATATTTTTTAAAATTTTACTTTTCTATGTAAATGATTTTTTTAAAATCAAATAAAAAGTACAAAAAAACTTATTCTTCTCCTCTTTCTTCCGACAAACAAGAATCCATGGATATTTTAGAATTTTCGAGGCCACAAATTTAATAATTGTTTAAAATTAAGAGAAAGAACCAAAAAATTTTGGAATTTCTGAAAAAAAAATTTGGAAATTTTTTGAATGTGTATACATTTTTGTCACTAAAGTTGAAGAATATCTTTAGCCACAAATGTTTTTATGAACATCGTCCAAAAAAGTTGTTTTGCCGATGTCGTTCATTAGAAAATTAGCCACTAATAGTGCTCTTCCCTTTTAATGATGAAAAATTCATATATATATATATATATATATATATTTGAAAATGCTATCTTACCATTATTTTTAATATAAAAAGTTAGAAATTTTAACAGAGGAATGATTACTGCACATTTGGACGTAGTTGAGAGATTTCTACTACTAATAATGAAGTTCATGGACCATAATTAACATTAATGTAAAATTTATGAATCATATAAACAGTTTTCCCATATAATTATATAAGCACGTACACAACATACACTGCAGAAGTGTGACTAAACTATTAGTGCACCTATCATCAGATACAATATAACTTAAAAATATAAGTATGTGGAAAAAGAAAAATAAAATAAAAAAGGAACATGACTCTCTCTAAGAGTGTGTTTGGACGAAAGATTTGTAATTTAATGAAAATTTACAAATTTCATAATTTGCAGTTCCATATTTAAAATTTTCTGATTTGTAAATTCCAGGTTTTGGATATCAATGTTAAAAATTATGGAAATTACAATTTCACTTGTTTCAACTCATCATTTGAAAATTTTGGTCCCTTGAGACACAATTTCAACTCATCATTTGAGATCCTCAAATCCCCGCATATTTTTCTCTGAAAATTTCTCAAACGAAGGAAAACTGATTTTCCGCTCACCAAATGCCTCCTCACACCAAATGACCTATTTATTTCTTGGAGCCAAACACACCTTAACTGAAGAGCTCTCTCCTTTCTCTAAAAACACTCACAGCCAGTCCTAGTTTGGGGGTGGGGTTATTCTTTGATCTTCACCTTGTTTGGGGGTAGATATAAGCTAGACCTCTGCCCCCCCCCCCCCCCCCCTAATCCTTTGCCTTTCTCTCCCCCCTGGCCTTTCTTTCTCTCCTCACTTTTCTTCTTGGACGGTTTCTACCTGAGCCAAAACCTTCTCCCCTTTTGCTCTGCCCTCATTCGCTTCCCTTGGTAGTAGAGGCTGTTGTTCCTCGTTATCCTTGTAGACCCCCGCCATAGCACCATTTACACCTAGCTAGGTCGTCTCTGTCTTCGCCTCGCCTTCTCTTTTCTGCTCTGTTCCCTCCTTGCGGATGGTGGAAGTGTTCTGCATTGCGACACAAGTTTGCTTGCTTCAGTGGTGGGTCGTTTCACTGCTCCTCTCCGACACCGAGGCTGGTGGCATTCTGTATCCTCTTTGTGTGTGGTGAGTGGTCCGGTGTCTGTTTGTTGTGGTGGTGTGCGATCTGGCAGCTCTGCATCAATGCAGATCGGTGGTGGAACTCGCGGGTGGGTGGTCTTTGAGGCATGTTTCCTTCTTTGATTTATTTGATTTTTCCGGTTTTCCTACGAGTTGTTTCTAGTAGCCCTCTTTTTCTTTCCGTTATGTCCTGCCCTCCGCCCTTTGTGGCGCCCTTTCGGCCCTTCCCGCCGTGGAGAATTTTCCGTCTTCTCCTTTGGAGAATTTGGAACTCCTTTCTAGATCCATTTCCCATCTCCATTTCATTTTCCTTCCACCATGCCTCAATCCTTTCCTCTTCCCTCACTCAATGCCCATGACGGCATTGAACCTTGAACACTCTGCCACTGAAGTCCATCTCTCAACCTAGTGGCTATGTTGGCACCGTGTTGTCTCAAAATGTGATTTGCAATCGTCGAGTGGATTATGGGAGTACTTTTTGCGCGGGGTGACTTACTCACCCTAATTTTCCGCTGACTTCTTTAGTTTCACCTTCACATTCCTTACTTCTGGTGGTTTTGTGTTAACAGGTTCGTGGCGACTCAGGTAATAGTTGAAGGTGGCAGGATGGGTGATGGCGGCTTTCCATTTTTTTTATCTAGGGTTGCTTTTTGGTTGTATTAATTTTATGTTATTGAACTTGTATGTATACAAATTGGGTGTTGTTTCTGTTTATATTTATGTCTCATTTAAGTCCTTTTGATTGTAAACTTCTATTACTTTGTAATGTTAACTTATTAATGAAGTTTTATTTGCCTGATAAAAAAAAGAAATATAAGAAAGTGGGAAAACTTGATGAAATAATATGAACTAAAGTTGGAGTTTTCTTCCTTTTAGATGATAAAATGAATGTTACCCACTACTCCAGGCTAGCTACATATATATCATGAGTTGAATATGATACGTAAGTTTTCTGCCCATTTTATGGTGATATATATGAAGCAGAACATTTGAAAGCTCAGCAGACTGCCCATTTTATGGTGATATATATGAAGCAGAACATTTGAAAGTTCAGCAGACACCGAGAGAGAGAGAGAGAGAGAGAGAGAGAGAGAGAGAGAGAGAGAGAGAGAGAGAGAGAGAGAGAGAGAGAGAGAGAGAGAGAGAGAGGACCCTACCTGGATGAGAAGACTGAGATGATGAGGCCGGGCATCGATCCCCATGGTCCCCATTGCCCCACGGGACAAAACCCACCACCTTGCTGCTTTTGAATGTCGTTTTTGCAGATCCATGGATCGGTGGATCATCATCAGCATTCATCCACCAATCTATCATCGAGAACTTGTGTGTGCCACATGATTTACTTAATTCAGGTTTTAGGGTGGGATGGCAAGCGCCCCCTTTGTTTAAAGATGCACATGCCTTTGTCAACACTAATGGCTCTATTTGAAAGCGAAAAATCAACAAAAATGAATTGTTTAATTGCATGGAGTCCACTTCTTTTTTCCTTTATTATGAGATTGGGAAATTTTGTCTTTCTATCATTTGGATTGATGGGGAAGTTTTTAGTGAAAGATATATATCATTGGTAAATCGGTTTCGGTGATTATAACACAATCAGGTATGTGATATATGTTTTCATATTGGATAATACTTCCATTCCACTTTTATGATATTTTATTTTTATATTATTTTTTTGATTTATTGAATTTTTGTTATATATATATATATATTATAAGCGAAACCATTCCATTTTTCTAATTTCCATTTAAAATAATTTACGCAAAAAAAAAGAACTAATTTTGAGATGATTTAGTCATTTTTATGTATGAACAAAATGAATAGTTTGCCATGAGAAAATTAATTATTATCCAAATTGTTGATTATTTGAAACATATGCACATTAGTTGAACGACCATCAATTTTGTTAATTTTTTTAACGAAGGAGATCTTCAAATGATGATTTAGAAAATGAACAATTTTGATTATAATATATATGTGCAAAAATAATTTAATAAATTGAAATCATGGTACGGTGAGATACCACTAAAATATGATGTAAGCATTTTCCTTTCACAATTCCTCTTAATTAAGTTTCCTTTATGCATTTTTCACTCTATTTTTTTTTCAGCAATTGTTTTCAACGTTATTCAATCAAAAGACAAAAATTAAAATATAGAATCCTAAAATATAATCAAGTCGTTTATGTATAAAAAGAAATGAGAACGTAAGTGATCGAATACCATACCCAGACTCTACCAATATTAATTAAATCCTAAAATATAACCCTCCCATTAAAAGATTCATATATATTTTTTGGTCCGATGAGATTCTTATTATAAGACATAAAAAGAGATGTATTAAGGGTATTTATGGTATGTTGTATAAGAGATTGAATAAGATAATATAGTACGGAATCGATATTTGATATCATTCGTATTAATTAATCATTATATAAATTAATACCGTTGACTGTCTTTATACAGTCCAAACTAACAAAAATAACATCCTTGAAATTGTCCGTATGAAATAATCATATAACTAGCAATTTTGAAAATATAATAATAATAAATAGTAATAAAAAGATTAATAATTAATAATAATTAAATAAATGGTAATAGTAATAATTATTATTATTAATTAAAATAAATAATAATAAACATAATTAATATTTATGATGCAAATATTTCTTATCAACTATTATAATGTAATCTGGCCAATATTATATGGTTAGTATTTTAATCCAATAAAACATCGAACACCCTGACTAAATAGTTATTAACAGTAGTCGAATGAGACGCCTTAGGCCCCCAGTTTAAGGGAGCTCAATTTTTTTTATACATAGTTATTATGTATATTCAACATATATTAGAGCGTTACTTGAATATATTAATCAATGAATTGTGGCTGGGCGAGTTGGTCAATGTATTTTTGTTCCTTCCAAGAGGCTCATGTTTGAATCATAAGGGGCATCTCTTGCTAATAATTTTTTGTTTTTTGCTTTTCGGTTTTCCTTTAAAGAGACCCTAGAGACCCCAATTCCAATTTCAGAGGAGCCTTTTTTTTTTCTTCTAGTTTTTCTCCCTTTGTTTTTTCCTTTTGGTTTCTTTTTTTTTTTCTTTTGGTTTCATTTTCCTAAATACAGTACTTTTTTCCTTTTGGTTTTCCTTCAAAGAGACCCCAATTCCAATCTCAAAGGAGGCTTTTTCAATAGTTTCCCCCCTTCTTCTTTTTTCCCTTTTGGCTTCCCTTTCGTTTCTCTTCTTTTGATTTTCTTCAATTTCTTTAAAATTTGAGAAGAGAGGAGTTAGAGTTTAAAAAATGAAAAATTATTTGGGATAGATTGAATGGCTTGATTTCGTTATCAGTTGAAAAAAATTTAGTAGCAAAATTAGATTATGAAAACTTAATTAGTACTTTTTTCTTTCAAAACGTCATATGGGACGATATTTAAGTGAATGTTCCTTCTATTTATTAAGTACATGTATTTTTTTATATAAATTGTCGACGCTGCATCTGACCAAGCAATATGCTCATTTAAGACGACTTGGAAGAATTACTAAAACTCATGTTCAAGGCTCATCTTGGAGGCCCATCAACAAGGCCCATGCCTTAAAGCCCATCACAACTATGACCTAACTCTAGATAACTCCTATAAATAGGGAGCCTCCTCCCTTATTCTAAAAACAAAAACCTCTTCATCCTCTCTACAAACACTATTATCTCTCAAAGGCTAAAAGCCTTATACTTGTACAAAATATCATATTATTAATGAGAGTGAGGCGACACCGTGGACGTAGCCCGATTTGGGTGAACCACGTACTTTCTTGTGTCTTGGTGTGCGTGCGTGTTTTTACAGTCTCGTTTGTACAATTTTTGCATCAATATAAATCATTAATTAAGGACCTTAAATAATTATGTGATTACATTGTTTGGTAATTTTTTTCCTATCATAATTTTATTTTTGTGAGTTTTGATACAAAAATAGTGTTTTAAATTTGTTAATATATATATATACACACTAATATATGGACAATTTAAGGGTGAAAGATAATAAGGCCCTAATTTAAAAATTGGCGTTAGACCCCCATATCTCAAAGTCGAATCAAATGGCGCCTAAATGTCTCATTTGTGAGTAATCAATAGAATATAAATTAAAATGAAAAGGCAAGAATTTAAGGGGTTGTCACAATAGTGAGGAACATGGGGCCTCGTGACCTTGTGGCTTAAAGACCCATTACTCAACCACGGTCCTCGCATATCTACAACTTTAATGTTTGGTCTCAAACCGAAGCTTCCTTTTGAATTTTCGGAGCTTAGTCTCATCTCTCAAAATTTGGCCGGTCATTGCAGTAAGTGGTTAACTAATTTAATTTTGCAGCTTTGAAGACTTTAAGTTGAAGTTGAAGCTTCTAGCTACCGGAGCTGCGGCCTCTGCTCTCGATCTGTCTCTATGGACCTAGCTAGCTACCTACCTACCTATTCCTGTGTTTCAATTCAAATTTCATACCTAAGTACGAACTCAAGATTTGAAAAATAATGCAGACTAAATTTTAATGTGGAATTCTCAAAATCAAACGATACGAGTGAATTTTATTGAAAAAAAAATACATAATACAAATTTATTATATACCATAACAAATAAACATACGAGTGAACTATATCAATTATATGGCAAATATCTTACAGGAGCTATATTCATCAATTAATGAATATTTATCTTGTTATTCATGTATTTATGTAAATATAGAATAAATAAATTCAGTTGGATTAAAATATCGAAATTTGCTCGTTGAAAACCCGGGCCCGGTGTGCTGGGCACTGTAGAGGAACGTATACAGCTTAATTCGTCAATGGGTTTTATTACTTTTTACTGTAGCTAGGGCTGCATGAAGGACGGTTGGTCAAGCAAGTCCAACTAAAATAATTAGAGTGAGTAAAGGTCAGACCCTTCACATGTTGAGCATTTAAGGCCACCACACCATGCATTTTGCATATTCCCAACGCAATTAGATTTCGGTTCATCTCTCATTGTCTCACTCCAAACCCACTTAATTATATGAGAATGATATAATGTACCATATGACAATGAAACAAGATTGATAGTCCACAATCCTTATCAACACCAATTACTTAGCGTTCTGATGAGTACATTTCTAAGAGTACATAAAATATACTTTTTATTCAATTCGGTTATATATTTTCAAAATGTTACTCATGAATCGAATTCCATCATTTTACTTAGTGTCAGACCAATCAATTTCCGTAGCCTCAATTAGACTTAAGTAGACTCAACCAGAGTCGTCCATTAGGTCATCCATGACCTCAGCTGTAGAGAACAACACAACATCCAATCTAATCGATCCAACGGTCTCGACTCCGAAAAGTCGCCAAAGTCAAACCACTCGCCGACTCACATTTCCAACCATACATCGCACACTAGGGTTTCTCGAACCCAGCTGTCCTCAGCAACACAATTCCCAACTCAACATGACCTGACCATCTAATAGTCACAACTCCACACTATCGTCATATCCAATCCGGTAATATCGTGATAGACGATCCCGACATAACCGTTCCACGTCAAAACTCTAAAGCATTGTTACATTCTTCGCTCATTAGGGTCCCTCACTGCCAAACCACGACATAGCTATGGCATACATAAGCATCAAATGCTGAATCGAAACTATTCACGATTCATTTCCACTAACTCTCATACTCTTTACCCTAACTATCAAGTTGATAACGAACTGCATCCCATATAGACATCACATCCTCGACTCACATGTACCATAAGAGAAAACCGTGCTCTGATACCAAGCTAACACGACCCATCCCAATCCCCTCGGTATTAACGCAGGATGTGTCATGCTCCCGTCTGACACGAAATGTCAGACAAGGGATAACTCAAAACTTCTGCCCGTTCGGGGCTTCCAGAGTGCACCAGGATCGGTGGAGGAGTCTGATGTCTCAGTCTCTACTACAGCCCGTATCCATGATCAACTTGAAAGACATTAAAAACCATTAAAAGCTGTGAGTGGACGAAAAATCAATAGTTTAATAAAACGCATTTCATAAGAAGACATTTATGCCCTTCACTAAAAAGCATGCATGCATTCGAAAACCGGTTATCTCAATCGAATCAAATATAATAAAAACCGTTTATAAAACCGAAGTCATTTCCTTCCTCAAATCATTAGGGCCTTAGCATAAAACCACAAAACCAATCGTATGGGCACTCAGCCCAAAACCGTAAATCCAAGTCATGTGGGCCACTGCCCAAATCCATAAACACAACCGTAAATCCAAATCATGTGGGCTACTGCCCAAATCCATAAACACAACCATAAATCCAAATCACATGGGTCACTGCCCAAATCCATAAACACAACCATAAATCCAAATTATGTGGGCCATTTCCCATATCCATAAACAAAAATCATGTGGGTCACTGTCCAAATCCATAAACACAAACATCTGTAAACCAGTAAATTTTATAAAACACATTTATACCAATCTTTGGCATCCCAGATTCCTAGCGTTCCAGACACCTGACGTCTCAGACGTCATGTCACGGTCCAAGCTACGCGTGCTACCCGGGGTTTCAACCCGAGTCAATATCTGACATTCCAGATGTCTGACGTCCCAAATGTCTAGCAATTCTGCTCCTGATTCACTATGCGGTCCGGTTGCTCCGTGCAGTGACCCCTTGCAAGAAATGCGCCATGACTACTCCAGCGTCCCAGATGACTGGAGGAGACAATTCATAGATATAAGGATGGTATATGGAAAACATTTCATAAATCCTTTTAAAACCTTCCAAATGGGCCTATGCCCGAGATTTTCATAAAACCATCGTAATTCACATATGGGTCTCGTGCCCGAAGTATAACTTTCATAAACCATTTCCACAAATCCAATTTCCAAATCCAAGGGACTCCGCCTGAAATTCCATTTCACAAATGAACTGGGCCTCAAGTCCGATCATGTAAGTCATCTGGGCCTCAAACCCGATTATGTAAACCAACCGGGCCTCTAGCCCGATGCCCCATTAAATCAAATGGACTCCAAGTCCGATAGTTCATAAATCAAATGGGTCTCAAGCCCGGTTCCATATTCCAAATCTGAAATCATACCATTGAACCATTTTTAGAATCACAATCACGTAGAAATATAATATAAAACTATAAACCTCGAAATACGTACAAATACGTGAATACTACATACCACAATCAAATCCAACATAAATCACATGTTTAAAGCATATAAAATAGTTATACATGCATCAATTTAGAAATTAATGTCCACTCACAGACCGTCCTAGCTGCCGCCTGGATATGCGTGTCATAAGCCTCCCCGGCTAAATCACCATCTCTGAAACTTCCGGATCTGTCCAAATCACACCCAAAGGTCATTAATCATCTATTTAAGTCCATAGGATAAAACTCCAAAACTCCCGGAAAATTCAACGTGTCCTATACATGATTCCCGAGGTGAAAAACCTCGATTTGACCAACCTAACGATCTCCGATCGACCCGCAATCATCACCATTGGATCTAGATCGTCGAAACCTTTAGAATGAAACTGGGCCCACCTCGAAATTCAAGCCCACGCGCTCCAACGCTCCTGGTCAACAAAAAGTCAATGTGTGAACAGTGCCTACTTATGTCAACATGACGTCACTGCTGACATCAGCACTGACAGATTTTGATAGCTGTCAGATCTGACACCTGTCAAATCTAATAGTGCCACGTGTCAGATTGCCATTGGTCCACCCCCTGACATGTAAGATGATGACGTCATCCCTGACATGATGACGTCAGGTCATCTTCAACCCCAGTCGGATCCTACAACCGAATCGTACAGTACCCGCGACCCTACCCGGCCAATACTCCTTCGATTCTCAACCATTTTCAACAGGATTTCTTCCTACTAACTCGCCTAAATGTCCTTAATCGATCCATGAACCCAGAAACATGAAATCGAGCCCAAGTTTATACCTTGATTCGAGGAACAATAGCCTAGATTTTCCTCCTCCATTTCCAAGCGATTCCGGCCACTGTTAACATCGATTCCAATCTCAATCGACGCGTCTCACTCCCTAGTACCTCATCCAATCAACAGAAACGATCAATAAACACAATAATTAAGTTTTTCATTTTTGAACGAAATACGGGCTTTCGGGTTTTGCCCCTTACCTAGCCGTCGCGAGCATCGCCGTGGCCACCGTCAGCATCGTCTCGACCTTCTCTATCTTTTTCATTGACGGGTCACAAGCATCGGGTGAGGTTTGAGGGGTGTTTTTGAGGGATTGGGTTCACAGTTTAATGGTTTCTCACGGGTTTTAGGAGGAAACAGAGAAGATGATCAATGATGAAGAAGATGATCATTGATGAACGGTGATAGATCTGAGATATGGGATGTAACGACCCGTCCCAAATTCCATGATTAGATTAGTGACTAATCACGATTAGTGAGGCTAATCCGTGATTAGTAGAGCGAAATCGGACGAACGATGCGAAATGACTGTTTTGCCCCTGATGGTGGCAAAACGTTGACTTCTCAATCGGGCAATCAAATGGACTTTGACCGATGACCGTGACGTAGTTCGTGACGTCACGAGTTCATAGACAGGTGGCACATTCAATTCCGACGTTCGAGGAGGAAGTTATGACGTTCGGAAGTTTAGGGGCATTTTGGTAATTTTGGTTAAGTGGGGTCAAATGTTGACTTTTTGACCAAAAGGTCCGATGGACGAGGGCCGAAGACCGTTATGTAGATAAGGACGATACGAATCCATAGACAGGCGGCACACTGAAATCGGACTTCGAACAAGAGAGTTATGGGTCACGGAAGTTCGATTTCACTATGCACGAACTTCGAGACGGGGACGTTTCGGCGAAATCTGATTGGGTGGATATTTTGGTGGGGCCCCATGGATGAGTGAAAAGTGTCACTCATCCCATTGACTTGATCCCCCAAAATGTGGATCTAAATAATTAAATATTATTATTTTAATTATTTTATAATTAAACCTAACAACTATTAATCCTAACCATCCATTACCAACTAACTATCAATCCTCACCATCAATCCTCTCTTCTCTCATCTGATCACATCATCTTCTCTCCTCTTCTCTTCCACGGCACCACCACCAATCTCATTTCATTTTCTTCCTTTTCTTCATTTTCTTTCAAAAACCGAAACAACCACACACCATCACCATTCCTTGCTTGGATGAGCTGAACATGACCGTGAGGTGGTGGAAAGAGGCTGGGGATGGCAGGCCACGGCCAGCCACGGCGGAGGACACGGCGGGGAGAGGGAACCCGTGAGGTAAAAATATTCAAAAATTCAAAACTCAGTTTTGTTGCTTTTTATTCGATTCTAAGGTTTAGGTTAGGTTGCTGGTAGCCCTAGGAGTCGAATAGGATTAGTTTTGGGGATGGGGAAGGCCTGGAACGGCCGTGAACGGCGGAGGAATACACGGCCGCCATGGCCAAACTCGAAGGTATGGTTTTCGGTGTTTTCCTTTCAGTTTAATGTCATAGAACCCTAGGTTAGGATTAGAGGATGAAAATGGGACAAACGGGAGGCATTTTGGTGGTCGGACGGTGGAGAACCGGTCGGGTCAAGTCGCGGGTCACGGCAACCCGGTTGCAGGGTTCGGGTCGACCCGTCGAGTGGTTGAAGGCGGTGACGTGGCATGATGACGTGGCACCTGTCAGATTGTCAGGTGACGTGGACCACTCATCAGCCGACACGTGTCACATGTCAGTGCACAGTCAGCACTGACATGTCAGTGACGTGGCCCAATCAGGGGCTGACACGTGGCACTGACGTGGACCAGTGCCGTGATGACACGTGACACATGTCAGACTGCCACGTGGCACTGACAGCATAGTGACGTGAACCAATGGGAGCTTGACACGTGGCACCTGTCAGAGTCTGACATGTCAGACCTGACAGCTGTCAGATGACGTCATGCTGACGTCAGCGATGACGTCAGCAGGTACTGTAGCAGGCGCGTGAAGCCCACGCGCAGCCACTTCAGGCGGCGCGTGAGGGCGCGTGGCAGGGAATCTGGGGAAGGTTCCAACATACGAAATCTTCTATTCGATGTAACGAACATTTTGGGACTGGTTTCGTGTCGATCGGACACCGTCTCGATGTGTTTCGGGGCATCGGAAGGTTTAGGTTCAGGATTAAAAATAGTTAAAAATACGGGAAAATTACGGGGCTTTGGTAGGAGGTTAATTAAGTAGTTAGTAACCTTCTATTACGATTTGGACAGGTCTGGGAACCCCGATGACGATGATCGGCTCGGGGAGCCGTATGGCACGCAAATCGAGGCGGCAGCTCGGACGGTCTGTGAGTGGACCTTGTTTTCTAAATTGGTGCATGCATAAATGTTTATTATATGTTTTATTAATTGTTTGATGATGTCATGGGTGCATTTCTATGTGGTTACGTATAAGCACGTATTTCGAGGTTTCGACCTTATACGGGTCTGTATTTCTTTATTGATTTAAATGAACTGGAATTGGATTTCAAAAGGATAAACTCGGGTATGAGACCCATTTGGTTTTGTCTCGGGCATATGACCTCAGATTCCGGGCACGGTGCCCAGTTGATGTCCTATGTTCGGGCACGAGACCCAGTCACTTTACGGTTTTGATTTCAGGTCAGGGAACCTTAAATGGATTCCCAGGTTCATGACGGTTTATGGGAACCGGCATGAACCCTTGTTATGGTATCGTGGTTCATGACGGTTTATAGGAACCGGCATGAACCCTTGTTGGTTATTACGGTACATGACGGTTTATGGGAACCGGCATGTTACCTGATTATGGATATTATGGATCATGACGGTTCAAGGGAACCGGTCATGAATGTTTATGTTATGTATATATTTGTTCATCTACCTTCCTTTACTTCCATTATCTCCTCCGGGGAGGGTCGTTGGCCTGGGTGGACCCCAGAGTAGTCACGGAGCACCGACCGAGTAGAGTCACCCCCCAGTTGGGTTCCTTACTCTCAGGAAGGCTATGGTTACTATTACCTCGGGTAGGGTCAGTGATCTGCGGACATTGACCTTGACTTTGAGATGACTCGGATTGAGACCCGGGTAGCACGCGCGTAGCTTTGGATACCGTGACAGGATTGGTTGTGTGACTTATATATATATGTATGTGATGGATATATGATATATGATATGTGGTGTGTACAGGTGTGCACAGGATTTGAGCAGTGGCTCGTGTACTTGGTTTCTTTATGGTTTGGGGCCGAGTCCCGTATGGATTGGGCAGTGGCCCGTATGGTCGTATTCATTGTGGTCCTTTCGACCTTGGTTTATATCTGCTTTGGGCTAAGTCCCACATATGGTTTGTTTTGGATAAATGGTTTTCGAATGCATGCATGCTTTTTAGTGGAGGGTATAAATGTCTTCTTATTAAATGTTTTTATAAACTCTTGTTTTGTCCACTCACAGTTTTTAATGTTTTGACTGCCCTTCAGGTTGACATCGGATGTGGACTGTAGTAGAGACCGAGATATCACATGCCTCCTCCGGATCCTGGCGTACTCTGATAGCCCGGGAGGGCAAAGGTTGGAAATATCCCTTGTCTGACACTTCGTGTCAGACGGGAGCAGGGTCATCCCGCACTAATCCCGGGGGGATTGGGATGGGTCCTGTCAGCGTGGTATCAGAGCGGGGTTGTCTCTATTCGAGCAACCGTGTAGCTCTTGGAGTATGTACGCAGGTCGAGGATGTGATATCTCAAGGGGCTGCTGTTCGTGGTCAACCTGATTGTCGGGGTGCCGGTACGATAGTTAGTAGGATTGGCATGCCTTGGTTCGGCATTTGAGGTCGGGGTTGCCATAGTTCTGTCAAGGTTGACAGTGTGAGACCCTACGGAAGGGATGACGTACCTGTACGTTAACGTTTTGATCGTGAGACGGTTAGTTGGGATCGTCTTTCACGATGTCGTAGGATTGGTTCCGACGACTAGTTGGGAATTGTGATCATCGGATGGTCGAATATTGTTGAGTTGGATTGACGGTAGGATTGGATTGACGTCTTTATGATGTCCAGACCGCGGGGTCGGTCAGATCGTGGATTTTACTGCCTTGTGCAGTTGGGTTCGGTGGAACTCTAGGCATGATCGTGGAACCCTAAGTTGGGTGTATGGTTCGGAAATGTGAGTTGACGAGTGGTTTGACTTGGACGACTATTCAGATTTGGATTCGTTAGTCGGTCTAGTCATGTCAGCTTGTGTTGGGACTGCACTTCGTAGTCAGGGTTGTACGTATTGGTTAGACCGAGTTGGTTGTCGTGCTACTTCAGTTGTGATGGACTGTTGGTGCAACTAAGGTCGTGGGCGACCTGGTAGACGACATTTGGGTTAGTCGGAGTACGGCTGGTTAGTGATTGGTGGGACAAGTTATCAAGGTTGGTACTTGTCGATGGAATCCCGGTGCGGGGATACGGAGTAGTTGGTACGAGCGGTTGATTCCGTTGGATACGGAGTCTGGATATAGCGAGGTCTGGTAGTTAGGTCTGCACGAGTCTGTGGAAGGCACTACTACCGAGAGTGGTTGTAGCTGTGGTTGTTGGGAATCGGGGACGTTCAGGGGACGTTTCCTTTTCTCGTATGAGTTGTCAGGGTGATTGTACCCAGAGGTGTTGGGTACGAGGGAGGTAGAGTTTCTCCTATTCGAGCAGAGGTACGGGATCGTCGCTCGGTATAAGCGAAGATCCAGGGTTGTCAGTTTTGCACATGGTGTGCCGATACTGATGCTGGTTGCGTGTACCAATAGTATTGTGGGCTGGCGCTGATACTAGCGCTGGTGCCGGTGATCGTGATGACGATGAATTACGTATCGGGATGTGACATCCGTCGTGATGGGCATATGTTCGGCATCTGTGGTTCGAGAGTGGATCACGGATAAAGTTAAATTGGTTAGGGGACACGTGGTTGATGTCCGGGTATGTTGTTTCCAATCTTGTTGGAACTTCAAAATCGCGAGAGGGTGCGATTGCGGTGACGAATGGAATGCGGGTTTTCCGCATTGGTATTAGGTATGTCGAAGTCGTTTGGGTGACTTCTCAGGTTCTACCATAATTGATGGTGGTAGATGATGTAGATGTCATTGATGTTGTTGGTTGCCACTAGTACACTGATCGTGTATTGGTTGGTGGACTCGGGATTTGTTCTGGATCATCAGGAGGAGATGAGTATATCGAAGTTAGGTGACTGAGATTCCTCATTCTCTACTTGGTGGCAGACGATGTCAGGTTACCTGACGTGGTGAGTGCATCGAGTGTTGTTTGCATTCACGTATGATGGATGATTCGATCATTCTTGATTTTTCCTCGGTGGAATGACAAGGATCGATACGAGGTAGTCAGTGAGTACCCACAGTCTCGGCGTGTCTCGTCGTTGACTAATCTGTTTAGATGTGGGAAAGGGTTGAGAACTTTGGACGTCGTGACGATCGGGGATCGTGACGTCTATGGTCGGTTGACGTAGTGTTGAATCTGGATCGTGATTTGGATATCCAGATAGGTGGAGAGTTTATTACTCTTACTTGGATGTTGAGTGGAGCATGATGGGACTGAACTTCTTTTCGAGGAAAATCCCATATGACTTATTACTCACCTGAGTAGTTGTCCGATGAGTAGTTTTCCGACGTGGTCGGATATGGTCAGCCTTAGAGCTGTGTGGATGTTGGGATTGATTTCTCTATGAAGTCAATCTAATGTATGGTGTGTAATCGGTTGATCAGGTAACCGATAGGTTCGGTGTAACGACTCGTCCCAAATTCCATGGTTAGATTAGTGACTAATCACGATTAGTGAGGCTAATCCGTGATTAGTAGAGCGAAATCGGACGAACGATGCGAAATGACCGTTTTGCCCCTGATGGTGGCAAAACGTTGACTTTTTAATCGGGCGGTCAAATGGACTTTGACCGATGACCGTGACGTAGTTCGTGACGTCACGAGTTCATAGACAGGTGGCACGTTCAATTCCGACGTTCGAGGAGGAAGTTATGACGTTCGGAAATTTAGGGGCATTTTGGTAATTTTGGATAAAAGGGGTCAAAAGTTGACTTTTTGACCAAGAGGTCCGATGGCCGAGGGCCAAAGACCGTTACGTAGATAAGGACGATACGAATCCGTAGACAGGCGGCACGTCGAATTCGGACGTTCGACGGCGAAGTTACGGTTCACGGAAGTTCCCAGTTACTATTCACGATGGCACGTTTTACGAGACAAAAAGTGCAGTTTTGTCTCTAGTGGGCCCAGATATTTGTTCTGATGCCCAATGGATGAGTGACAAGTGTCACCCATCCAATGAACATCATTTTTCCCTTCATGCATCTCACCTGCCTCTTCATCGATCATTTCCTTCCGTTCAAACCATTCCACCCGATCTCAGGAGACCCCAAACCCATTACAACCTTCAACCTTTGACCCCATATGCTTACTGGAGAGACTAGAGAGTGAGGAGATGATGGTGGAGGATGGTGGCCGGCCAGGTGACGCCACCGTGCACGGCCGAAGCCACGAACCCGAGAGGGTACGGTGAGGTCCAAATTCCATTTTAAATTCGATCTTTGCATTATGGTTGCTATTAGATTATTTGGATGAGCTTAGGGGGTTATAGGGAAGCTATTAGGATGTTTTGGGTGGTGGTTAACGGCTGAGAAGCCGTGGGGGACCGATCGGAAAAATGGGACCGTGAGGTCCATTTCGAACCAAGGGGTTTCGGGTAGTTTTCTTAGGTTTTAAGGATTGAGTTAGATAGGAAACACAAAAATAGGAATTTAGGAATTGGAATGGAGGAAAACGGATGAAAAATGAGGGAGAAGGAGGCCTGGACCGGTTACGCCGGTCCAGTTGCAGGGGTCGGACCGGACCGGTCGGTTCGGACCGGTTCGATCGAAGGAAGAAGATGCACTGTAGCGGCGCGTGAAGCCCACGCGCAGCCACTTCAGGCGGCGCGTGAGGGCGCGTGCTAGGGTTTTTGGGGATGTGTTCAACATACGAAATCATCTATTCGATGTAACGAACATTTTGGGACTGGTTTCGAGTCGATCGGACACTGTCTCGATATGTTTCGGGGCATCGAAAGGTTTAGGTTTGGGATTAAAAATAGTTAAAAATACGGGAAAATTACGGGGCTTTAGTGAGGGGTTATATAAGTAGTTAGTAACCCTCTAAATTAATTTGGACAGGTTTGGAAGTCCCGGTGATGGTGATCGGCTCGGGGAGCCGTATGGCACGCGTATCGAGACGCGGCTTCGGACGGTCTGTGAGTGGACCTTGTTTTCTAAATTGGTGCATGCATAAATGTTTATTATATGTTTTATTACTTGTTTGATGATGCCATGGGTGCATTTGTATGTGGTTACGTATAAGCACGCATTTCGAGGTTTCGGCCTTATACGGTGCTTATACGGGTCTGTATTTCTTTATTGATTTAAATGAACTGAATTTGGATTTCAAAATGATAAACTCGGGTATGAGACCCATTTGGTTTTGTCTCGGGCATATGACCTCAGATTCCGGGCACGGTGCCCAGTTGGTGTCCTATGTTCGGGTACGAGACCCAGTCACTTTACCGTTTTGATTTCAGGTCAGGGAACCTTAAATGGATTTCCCGGTTCATGACGGTTTATGGGAACCGGCATGAACTCTTAATATGGTATCATGGTTCATGACGGTTTATGGGAACCGGCATGAACCCTTGTTGGTTATTACGGTACATGACGGTTTATGGGAACCGGCATGTTACCTGGTTATGTTATTACAGTACATGACGGTTTACGTGAACCGGCATGTTACCTAATTATGGGTATTATGGATTCATGACGGTTCAGGGGAACCGGTCATGAATGTTTATGTGATGTATATATATGTTCGTCTACCTTCCTTTACATGTTCTACTATCTCCTCCGGGGAGGGTCGTTGGCCTGGGTGGACCCCGGAGTAGTCACGGAGCACCGACTGAGTGGAGTCACCCCCCAGTTGGGTTCCTTACTCTCAGGAAGGCTATGATTACTATTACCTCGGGTAGGGTCAGTGGTCTACGGACATTGATCTTGACTTTGAGAAGACTCGGATTGAGACCTGGGTAGCACGCGCGTAGCTTTGGATACCGTGACAGGATTGGTTGTGTGACTTATATATATGTATGTGATGGATATATGATATATGATATGTGGTGTGTACAGGTGTGCACAGGATTTGGGCAGTGGCCCGTATGGTCGTTTTTATTGTGGTCCTTTCGACCTTAGTTTATATCTGCTTTGGGCTTAGTCCCACATATGGTTTGTTTTGGATAAATGGTTTTCGAATGCATGCATGCTTTTTAGTGAAGGGTACAAAGGTCTTCTCGTCAAAATGTTTTTATAAACTCTTGTTTTGTCCACTCACAGTTTTTAATGTTTTGACTGCCCTTCAGGTTGACATCGGATGTGGACTGTAGCAGAGACCGAGATATCACATGCCTCCTCCGGATCCTGGCGTACTCTGATAGCCCGGGAGGGCAAAGGACGAAAATATCCCTTGTCTGACACTTCGTGTCAGACGGGAGCAGGGTCATCCCGCACTAATCCCGGGGGGATTGGGATGGGTCCTGTCATTCGGTTTTGATACGTCTCGGTAGACGTGAACGATATTTCGAGTTTTGGAATCAGATTTCTGGATGACGATTTAGGATTTGATTTTGGAACTTGAAAGAGGATTTCTGTATTTGGGTTTTGGAATCGGATTCTGGGTGACGATTCAGGATTTGATTCTAGAGCTTGACTATGGATTTTCTTTTATGGATTTGGGTTCGGAATGGTCATTCCTAATACTAATTTACGGAATGATGATTTTGGATTCGAATTCGGGAAATGGTTAGGGATATGATATATGAGTTTGGATTCGGGATTTCTTACGAAATTGCGGATTCGGATTCGGATTTGGAAATTGATAATGGGTCGGAGTTTCGATTTGTCTAATGCTGGATTGGACGAATGAACTCCATAATTGAAACGTGATTGGCTATGACCTAGGTGGTTGTAAGCTAATTGATGGGTAGGTGTACGTACCTGGTACATAATTCGAGGTACAATACTGGGCATACTTGTGGTGCCTAGTGACGGTATATAGGTTATACCGGTAGTACGTTGGTGAGCGTGTTGGTAGTCGGATTGGTTCCGATACCATTGGATTAGTCGGGGTCGTGAACTGGACATTGGATACCGTGCATTGGGTCATGGTATTTCTGATGGGTCTAGTTACACACAGGTCGAGTGAAACGCTTGTGGTTAGTGTAGCCACGAGTGTGTGTTATATCAGTTTGGGACTGACGACTGTCAAGTGCTGATAGTTTGTAGGAGGTGTCAGGCCGGGTTTGATCATAAATATGAAAGCCCATGCCCTTTGTCGGGCGGGGTTTGGGCCGGGCTTTTATCGGGCTTTACGGATCGGGCCTACTGAGCCCACTTGGGCCGGCCCTACTAAGCCCATTTGTACCTACCTAATTGTAAAAAAAAAAAAAGTGAGTTGAGCTTAAATATTATTATCGAATATTGAAATAAGTTAAGGAGGGGTACTATTGGATTTGGAGAATTGACTTAACTTTTAGACCATAAAGCCGAGATAGGATAAGGAGGTCGATAAGAGAGTCAGAGACCTAGTGAGTTTTTTTGAGTTTAGGGTTAGGGTTTGGTTTGGGCATTGGGCTTTTAAATGACACTAGGTTGAGATTTGGTTGGAGTTTTGGATTTTGGCTATGATAGTAGTAACAAAATTGGATTGGGTATCAATTCTTAATTTATAATTATTTTATATTTTCGGGCTTATGGGTCGGGTTTACCTGGGCGGGTCGGGCTGGGCTTACCGGGCTTTATCGGGCTCGGACCTATCGGGCCTAGCAGGCTTGAATACCCTAAGCCCAAGTCCAGCCCGTCAACATGCGGGCTGGGCCGACCCACGGCCCATATCGGGCCGGGTCGGGCTTTTTGTCATCGGGCCTATCGGGTACCCATAAGCCCGTGGGCTTCTAGGCCAAATGATGAGGGCTAACCAAAAACCACCAACACTGAAGTACCATTTCATAAGTCCAATAAATCTGAAATCCAAATACATAATGTAGTAAATCCATAAATCACAATTCAATAAAATACTGTTATATACCAATCCTCGGCATCCCAAATGTCTAGCGTCCCAGACGTCATGTCACGGTCTAAACTACGCGTGTTACCCGGGGTCTCAACCCGTGTCAATCTCTGACATCCCAGATGTCTGACGTCCCAGACATCTAGTAATGTTGTTCTTGAGTCATTACACGGTCCGGTCGCTCCGTCCAATGACCCCTTACAAGCAATGCGCCGTGACTACTCCAGCGTCCCATACGACTGAAGTAGTCACGACTCATTGACGACTGGAGTAGATAATGAGAGGAGTGCTTGATTCAGCATTAGTGATGGATATTCCGAAGTCACTGAGGGTGACTTCTCATTTTCTGCCCATGGCAGATAATGTCTGTTGTCACCAGTACGTTGATTGGGTATTGGTTGGTGGAATCGTGATTGGTTTTGGGTCGTCAAGAGGAGTTGGGAATTTCAAAGTTGGTGAAGGAGATTTCTCATTTTCTGCTTGGTGGCAGACGATGTTGGGTTACATGGTGTGATGAGTGCAGTGAGATGAATTTTGATGTCATGGTCCTAGATCATCCTTGATTTTCCCTAGGTGGGATAACACGGATCGATATGAGGTAATTAGAGAGAACCAACAGTCTAGACGTGTTTCATCTTTCACTGGTCTGTTTAGATGTGAAAATGGTTGTTGAGTCTGTGCTTTGGCCTGGTCGTATTTGCATTGGTACTTTGATAGGAGTTTATATTGGAGATGTTCTGAAATTATTAGATTTTTTATTACTGCTCGTATTTCGAGATTGTTGTTTTATTGGTAAATTTGATTCATGCATAGTTTTATAAAACGGAGGGAAATTACTATGTTTCAAACTATGTTTTCAAAACTTTTAATTTTCGTCCACTCACACATTTTATTGGTTTGAAACCCTCCAGGGTCATTGCACGGTAATCGAGACTGCTTATGGAGCGGAGACATGAGCTCACGAGTATACATGTATCCCTTATCTGATAAGGTTTCAAGGGTACTCTTGGTATTTAGGTTACCTATTAGACGAGAGTAGGACCTGGATATGTTATATATGGTGATTTCTATGTTGGGTCTTGTCACGACAACCAAGGATGTAGTTGTCGTCGTAGCCACCCCATAACTACTGTCGTAGCCAACAGTGGAACCATTGTCGCTACCAACATCGCAGCCTCAGCATTGCTCTGTTGAGGCCACCTTTGTAGCAGCCGATGCAGCTACCGTTGCAGCCTCCCCATTGCTGCTATTGCAGCCAACATGTGGCATCATTGCAACCATTGCAGCCTCAGCACCACCCTAGTCACATCAGAGAGTAATCGAGATAGAGAACTACCTCCTTCAAGGCACAACGGCAATCACATCAAGATTCGTCCACACAATGCCTCAACCACAACAGCACTGCCCCAAGCACCTCCATAGAAACCTCAATAGCCTAGCACCACCGTCACATTCACAGTTGAGACACCGAAGCAGCAAGCCTCACATACAGGCCTTACAGTCACATCATGTCCACCGCCATATGTATTTGATCTCAAGCACAATCTTCCTCCCAACACCAACCCGTATTTGATCTCGCTCACAAGACTAATACCCAGCAACAGGAAAGCCATATCTATGGCGAGCAATAAATGTCGTCGTACTCCTTCGCCTCCATGAAAGCAACAACACTTCATTAGGAAATGAAGAAAGGGGAAAGTGAAGAGAATAAGAGAATACGGAAGAAAAATAGGAAAAGGAAAGAAAATAGAGTTGAAAGGGTTGTCACTGACCTTAGCCATAGCCAAGGTTGGCGGTTAGTGCCTAGCCAATATTAGAATTGCATGGGTCTTTCACAAAATACATTAAAAAAAATTATAAATTGATGTAATTTAACTATTACGGTATTCGAATAGTTTGTTTTTTGGTTAAAGTAGTATTCAAACTATTCAAATCAATATAATAATATAAATAAGAAATTATATCATATTCTTAATGGCTAATTACATAAAGATATATTGGTTAATAAATTTAAAATGAAAATAAGGAATGTAATATTAATAAGAAATTATAAATAAAGAGTTCATATGTACCAAATATAATTAATTAATTAATCTATCTAATAAAAATAAAATTATTAAAAAAAAGTATAAATACGGTCTTAAAATACAATTAATTCAATATTTATTTAAACTAAATGTTTAATAATATTATATATAATAAATTAAATACGTAGGAGGGATCCGGGAGGACCGGGACCCTAGTGGATCCCGTTTTCCTCCATCTGTGCCGGCGGCTAGGGGAGGTTTGATTTTGTTCGCATGAGAGAAGAGAGATTTTTTCAATCTAGTTAACTATGATCTGGTTTATTATCTTAGCTTAAATTTAGAAACTCGAGAACCTAGTGCAATGTATAAGGAATAGATATAATGGTACAATTATATAAATGTTGAGCAAGAGTGCGTACGTACAACTGTACAGCTATATACACAGGGTACTACTTTTACAGCAAGAGACAAATTAAACACTTTATTGACATTAATGCTGTTATTAATATTGAACCTACCAATCAACAATCAAGTGATTTGGAGCAAAACCTATTTCTCCTACTGCCGACACTTAATTAATCCAACACTTAATTACGTACTGAACCCTAAACCCTATTCTAGTTTGAGGATAAATACATTGGAATTAGTAGGACTAACACCAAATTCAGTGATGGATACCAAAAAAATTCTTAGTAACTGAATTTTCCCAAACGAAAATCATATAAACTAATCCAATCATCTATTTATTAAGATTAATTATATTCATAAATAAGAAATGACGTCATCTTCAACAAATTTCAAGAAAATTTAAATCTAATCTATCATTTTTCCATTTTTTTGTTTGGAAATTTTGCCCATTTCATAGTTTGTTAATTATAATCAACCAAATGATACCTGTAATTAATAATTAAAACAAAAATTTAGTAGGGGCAAGTTAACTCCTTTCTAAATCGGGGAAATTATTAGATGGTATTGGAGCACCACGTCAATACATGCTACTTCCGCTCAAAATTTATCACGTGTCTATTTTTTTACAAAACCAAATCTTTGTGGTTATACCCCGCGCCCAAAAAATAAAAAAATCTCTTGTCGTTCCCACCACCCCCTGTAGGCGTCGTTACCTTTCCCGTCTCCTTCTCTTCCCTCCCTCTACCATAGATTCCATTTAGGGTTTGCTCAAGCTCAAATTATTTTCGTTGTCGTTGTCTTGAGTTTAACTTTCTTTTTCTTTGTAGAACAAATTTCTTCTTTTTAACGACGGAGGAGTGGAGCGTGAGAACAAAACGATAAAGGGTGGGGGAAGATAGGTAAGAAGAACAGCGGTGGGGGCGCGTTGGGGAGAATGATAGGGAATCGGGGGGAAGGGGAAGTGAGCACGACAAAGGGGAAAAGATTTGGACTGGTAATGAGTCATGTCGTGTCGAATTTGTATTATGTCATGAATTTTGTTTTACCCAAATATGTCAAGTCCGAATCCGACCTATTTTATAATCGTATCAAGGATATCCAATCTGAACCCGACATGTTAATGACTCAGGTAACCAGTGTAACCCATTTAATAAACAGGTAGTACTAGAAATCCTATTAATATACTTGTTTAACTAATTTAATTTGTTTAACATGTTTAAACTATTTAAATTATAAGATTTAATAGGTATATATATATAGATAAATGCGTAGATATATGAGCTAGTAATTGACACGTTTATTATTATTCGAGTTAATATATACGACATTAATTCTATGAGTTAACAAGATGACCCGAAATCTAACCGTTTATTAAATGGCTTAATAGGTCATTATAGAAGTTAACATGTTGACCCGAAACCCACTCATTTATTAAACGTGTCATAACGATTGATTCGAAAATGATCCGAAATTTTAATCGTGTAGGTTGACTTGGATAAATTTAGCATGGATTTCGAGTTGAGTATCAAGTAGTGTCAAAAATTGTCACGAAAGATAACCATAAGGGTTTAATTTGGGTTTTTTTATCTGATTTTTTAATTCTATTTTTTTTTTTAAAAGTTAAATTCACATAGAAAAAAATAACTATATAAAAAATTTTGAATGAAAATACCATGTACTTCAGCCACCTCACAATTTCTACATGGGCCCATATATAATATATAGTATTAATTTGTTGGAAATAGAAAATGAAAGATTAATGCATGATCGATAATTGCGGGAAGTCAGCTATAGCAAAGTTAATTATTCCAAGATGTTTTCTTTTGTTCTATACAGGCAGAAGAAAATTGAGATATATCATAATAAATAGAGCGTTTAATTAATTAATTATTGTTGCGAACAAAAGCAGAAATATGTAAAATATATATAATACATATAGATATGTGTAAAATATATATAATACATATATTTTTTAATTTACATTTTTTCGTGTTCCTTCATGAAGGCTTGGCAAGTTTTTTTTTTTAAAAAAAAAAAAGCAAAACAAAGTGCTAAAAGAGGGTAGTAAAAGCACAAAGCCCTAATTTTGCAGTGAAAACAAAAGAAACCCTAATTACCTTAGTTAAAAAGTTTAAAACCAGCCACTTGACGATCATTTGTATTTATTTTTCAAAAGAGGCCCGAAGTATTGTCATCTAATGACATGTTAATTAGGTCTTCATTGGTGGGGTCAGTTGGCACAGCAGCATCATCAAACAGCCATTTCTCCAGCAATGTGAGAGGTACCTGTTCCTCCAAATTGGGCTTGCTCTCATGATCATCTTGAAACATACAGCTGGCAGCCGCTGATTGCGACACGTCAGATGTGGATGAGTTGAAGCTGAACAGGGAATCAAGGCCCTGGTGGTCATGATCTGTTGTGGTGGTTGCACTCTGCGCCCCTTCACTTGAGCTGCTCATGGAACAACCTTTGTTGTTGTTGTTGAAGGAATTATTCATCTTATCATCAGCATTATTGTTGGTACTTTGATGACCTGAAGATGAACTCTTTGGTGAACTCTTCATCCAGTTTTGGAGCAATTTCGCGATGTTTTCCGTGTTGGATGCATAAGTGGTGGAAGCTTTAGGAGGCTGATCATGATCATTGATAATGTTGTGACCAAGGTTGTGAATGGAGGGCTTCAAATCTTGCATATTGTGGTCATGATGATCAGGATCATGGAGATGAGCGGTGGAGATTGGCTTGTCAAGAGAGAGAGCCTCACAGAGCGCTTGCTTGGCCATGTGGATATCAGTCTGAAGCCTCCTCTCCCACTGGCCCTTGGAGATTGCCTGATCATGTGAATTACCTGAAAACCCATCTTGGTTGCTCGGATGCTCATGCCCTTCACCCCCTGCTTGAAGCTTTCTCAGCTTCTTTTTCAGGTGGGTATTCCAGTAATTTTTTATATCATTGTCTGTTCTCTGAGGAAGATAAGAAGCTATGGCAGCCCATCTGCACCCATATAATTAAAATTTAAAATCAATCATCAAATTCATGAGGGAATTCCGGAATTGAATTATAACAAACACAATTAATTTAATCACTTTAATTTCTTATTCTATATTAAATTAATAATCTAATAATTAACTTTTGGGACTTGTGAGTATATCTCTGAACCCCATATCCAATTCCAACCAAATCCAAGAACAAAAAAAATATATGACAAATTATACAATACTTCATTCAAGTCAAAATACCGTAAATTCATGCCTAAATATATAAAATAAAATATAAAAAAGTAGACAATTTGTTTTATATTTTTATAAAGATATGGGCAATATTTTTACCTATTGCCCAAAAGAGCTTGGAGGTGGATGATCATCTTCTCCTCGTGATCGGTGAAGTTACCACGTTTGATGCCCGGTCGGAGATAATTAGTCCATCTAAGCCGGCAGCTCTTGCTGCATCTCAGCAAACCTGAAATTGAACATAGTAATTATTAGATTAAAATTACTGTCATCAATTTAATACCCTATGCATATCTGCAAGATTAATTAGCACTTGTTCCAAGAATAAAAAAGAAGCCACAAATTGGTAAAACTTTCAAGACTTTAATGATCAAACCTCCCCAAATTAAATCTACCAAAACAAAGAAGATATGTGAGATTTTTAATTAACAGATGGTAATATATAATCGGTTAATTTGACAGATTTTTTTTCTTATATGAGTACTGATTAAAAATCTAAATGAAAAGAAAAAATATATATATATATATATAGTAGCTAGCTAGTAATTGAATTGAATATTTAAATAATTACCAGTGTTAGTAGGAACTGATCTCCAATTGCCAGGTCCATGTTCTTGAATGTAAGAGACCAAAATGATGTCTTCCTCTGGAGTCCATGGCCCTTTCTTCACCCCGACTTTGTCACAGCAAGGTGGCCTTCCCATGGTGATAGATATATACTAGCTACTTCAATTGATAATAATGATGATGATGAACAAATTCAGAATATTTTCTCAGATATATATATATATATATATATACACAGCTGTGTAGGGTTTCTATTTTGTTTTGAGAAATCTTCAATCTCTAAATGAAAAGGTGCTGTTCCCCTTTTCTTTCTCTTCTCACAATTGTTGATCTTAAAGATTGCAAAAACAAGTGTCCTTAGGGAGGTGTGTGATGGGCTTGCCTTGGAGATGTGTGTCTATATATATAGAGAGAGAAGAAGAAGAAGAGAGAAAGCTTGGGCCTGGTGAGTGGTGTGAGTGCTGACCAAAGCAAGTAAAATAAAGAGTCAAAACGGACAGCAAAACAGCATTTATTCACTGCCTTCCATTGCAAAAAGTCAGCTGTGCTTAGACTCCTTCACTCATTATCTCTTACTCTTTCTTTCTTTTTTTCTCTCTCTCTCTCCGCCTCACAAAACCGTGTGGCATTCAATGGGGCTATTGTGTTGGCACCGAAAATAAAAAAAAACAATAAAATACAACCCTTATTTACTCTTCTCTCTTCTATCTTCACCCCCTCCCTTTTCCTATATAGAAAATATTAACAAAACTTTCTATTGAATATCGTATATATATATATATGTATAACGAATTTTATTTATGAAGTCCTTAAGTAATCTGTTCTATTAATCACAGAGAGGGAGATCTAATAGTAGTTTGGTTTCTTTCCATGTTTAGTACGTACTCTTCGAATTTTATTGGCGATCAATTATTGTGGTTAGTTAACAAAAAACGTAAAAGTTATCTTTAATTTGATGATCGACCTCGTATGGATAACAAAACTTAAAAAAATAAAAGTTAATCTCATACCAATATGTATAGAGCACTTTATATATATATATATATAATGGCAAAAGTAAAAGCAAACCCATATTTGTTGATGGTATAGTGTTATTGATTATATATTCATCTTTTTGATGATCGCCCTTTTTCCTCTTGGGGGCCTTTTTAGGCTTCGGCATACATATATCATGCATGAAGTTGCTTTCAATGAATTTAAACCGCAAAACCTCGTGATGTTTACATGATTTTGATGTGGGTTGGGCTGTGCCACTAATAATGAATCCAACATTCGGGAACGAAACACTAATAAAACTCGAATTTTTTATGCATAAACTCATAATTAATATTGAGGTAATTATGTAAAGTAATGACTCATTTTTCGAAAGACTTGCTGGATAAATAAAAACCCTAGCTAGCTAGCCAACCTCTGATCCCATCGTCGATGGATATATATGGTCCTTGAATTTTTTATGGTACATATGCATAATGCATGTTGTTAGGAATCATCGATTGGATTCAAACAAAGAGATGCATATATGCAGGACCAATCGATGTCCAGAGTCTCCAGACACAGACAGTATATACAGTGAATTGGTATCTTATTATTGGTTTTGTGAGATAGCCAAGATGTATACGTATTCTCTGTACTTACTTAAGGTTTGGGACCATCATATATATTGTGTATATACGATTAATTCTCGCTCTTCAATGCTTGCTATATATATTAAAGATGTACAGTCTGCATTCTGAATTCTGGAATGTAACATTCCACATTGCCATATATTTAACTGTACCTAAAATATAACCACAAGTGATAGGTACAGTGGGCGATGATCCAGATGAAAAGCTTCACGAGGGAATTCCGGACTTGCGCCCTTTAATTTATTCTCTTGTGATCGGTCCTAAATAATACTTCTCCTCATATATTATGTGAAAAATTTCAAATTTGGCTCAAATAAAAATTAAACAAACAAAATTAATGTACCCTTATGCATGTGATGTAATCTCCTCACCATTTCATTTTATCAAAAATCACTTCTTTCGATTAGGTTTCTTGATTTTGGCTAAGTTAATCATGCGCGCATGCACGTCCGTTTAGTAACTTCCAAAGCAGTCAATCATCTACTTTCACTGTTTTCTTAGAAATTACTTTTTATTCATATATAAACACCTTTAATTACTTCATAATGCTACTTATACCAAGATTATAAGTAATCATTTAATTATTGTTTCTTTGAATAATTGTTTGCACATTTTACTACAGCGCGTATGATGAGAAAATTCTGGTCAAGCAGATTTTCTTAGAGATTTCACAAGGAAGCAAAACTACGCGGGGCCAAATTAAATTTGTTCATTAGGGATTGTGTGTGTATGCTATATATACAGGCATGTATAATGCACGAAATCTTGAACTAATTAAAATGAGAAATTATTATACAAGTACCGTATTATGATCATGGATAATATGTATCCGGCCAGTCAATATGTTATAATATAAAAGTGCATTTAATTATTGATATTATAGATTAGAAACGGGAAATATCATTCAAGAAATTCATATAACATAACGTGTATTTTACATACAGTACATGTTCATAATACACTATAATTTAATAAATTCTCCTTTAAAATGTAAAAAGATTATTGAAAAATATTTGTAGTTTACACTATGTCTTTTTTGGTCTTGGATGATACTTGTCATCTTATTCTAAGAGATGATAAAGTTAAAAATTGTTATATATAGTCAGGTAAAAGTATTGGCTGGTTTGATTTTTCAATATTTTGGGAAATAATAGACAAACATTTTTTATGTAGTGTTGTTTATTGGAGTTTATTGGAGGAGAGGGAAATAAATTTTCCCCAAAACATGAAAGCGGCAAAGGGAAATTTGCAAATGGGCTCAAGACTGTGCACTAAAAAAAACCTAAAATCGCGGACGAGACTAGCTGAAGCAAAGTGTTTCAGTCTGAATGAAAAGTGACGAAATGTTTTGAAGTGAAATGTCGAGAACCAACGAGAAATTCATTTTTCACTGAGAAGTAAGAAGCTTCTTTAGCTTTCATCGAGAAGCAAGAAGTTTCTTTAGCTTTCACTGCGAGAATTAATCTCAGACGAAAGAAGGAGGAAGGAGGAAGAAGGAAGAATTTATGTTGATTTTAGGTTAGACTTCTACCGATTCATGCCTCTATTGATTTTTTGAGTCAGATTCAGAGGAAGGGAGTTGTCTGTTGAGATGTGAGGAAAATATCACACATCGAAAAAACACAACTACAATGCTACTCACCCATTGTCAATTATTTTTTTAGAGTGGAAGATTAACTTCTTACATGGTATCATAACGGGGTTATCCCACGTAAAGGCTTAACCGACACACGTACCCATTCTAATTGTCATGTGATAGACAGGAAAATCTATCACACGTGTCCACCTCTATACAATTTGATGGTTGATCTCCATTTCACTCTACTCTGATTGCCATTGTTATGGTGTGATAACCTTTCTGCTATTCAAATGGCTCATAATTCCGTGTGTCCATGGTCAAATTAACACATGTGGAGATCGATGTGCACTTCATTTGTGAGAGAGTTCAGAACAAGTTTCTCCATCTGGCACATGTGCCCTCTCGGGATCAGCTGGCTGATATCATGACTCACGGTCTGCACACCCCCAAGTTCTAGTTCTGTCGAGACAATCTTATGCTTCGTGACTCCATGATAAGCTTGCGGGAGGCTGTTAGCTGAGAATTATTTTGTGTAATTAGTTATGCAAGCTATCAGTTGGTTGTTAGTGTGTAATTGTATTCTGGTGCAACTAGATTCTCTAGTTGTCAATCTATTAGAATCTCCAATTGTAGTGTCCAGTTGTACTCTCCTGATTTGATGAGTTATTTGAGTTAGTTACTTAGCATCTAAGTTCATATATACTCCTTTGTATCATTGTGTAAATCAAGCCATGAGAATCGAAGCTTTCCCAATATCTCTGAATTTACTCTACCCTTCTTCTTGCTCAAATGTGATATTTCTCATCTCTCTCAAAAATCTAAGATTAAATAGGCAGAACGTCCTAGTTTGTAGATTAGCCACAACTTCAAAAGCTGAAGCTGATTATTAATACGAAAGGTGTTAGGTCACTTATTCTAGAAGTTGGAGTACTCATATATATATTAAATTCGATCAATGCATGAATTTATGGTTTATTAATCATTACTTTTTCTAATAAAAAAATTTCAAGTCTTATATGTGTAAATTAAATGTGCCCCTGTTCCAAAAATAAAAGGCACAGTCACCAAATATATTTTAATATAAGTCGATATATATATATATATAGTTGTGTCAAATTTGGGATAATTAAGGATCGATATATGATCGTAAAACGCGGCTGTTTAATATTATCGATGCATCTATGTAAATGTTAGGTCTTGATCACTTGTGCCCGCGTATATATGAAATTATGAATATATACACAAAAAAGAGTAGACAGTTTTGGAGAGAGGGAATCGGTGACTGCTCATATATACCAAGGATTGTTCGTTGTTACATGAAAATTTAATGGAGCAAGAAAATTAATATTTGCAAAGTACCCCATGTGAAATCCGGCAAACGTACAATATTGCAGTACCCACCGATGATATATATATATAGTGAGTAAAAAGCTAGGGTTGAGCACCGACTACTACAATATATATACATTAATATATTGAGGGATCTAGATAATATTAATGTAGATTATTCATCGGTTAATTAATTTGTTATCCGTAATTATATTACGATTTAGTGATGATTTTTTTAATTGTGAATTTTAAGGTCGTACTTATTGTGGTTGATATATAACCTTATTTTTAAAAGATATGCTATGTTACGCGATTTGCTACGTTCTTGATTTATTCAGTCCGAATACTAAATAAGATCGAGAATAATGCAAAAATTAAGAGAAATTATTCATATGAAAATTATTTTCTAAATATTGCACATGAGATACTCCATGGCGGAAAATATATACTATATATCTAGACTAATGATGCTGCAGAGTTTCTTGATAATTAATCAACGGGAGAAATAGAATTCGACTTTCAAATATTTATCAACGTACGTACGTCAAGAAAAGAATTACCGCCATGCAAGTTCGTAATATATTATATTTACCGCCAAACTTTTATACAATATTATATTATTTACCGCCGATTATCTTATCTTATCTTGACGTTATTGAAAGCAGCTTATCCATATAAGGATGAGTGACCATTCTTATTTGGCAAACAAGTTATACTATGTATTAATTATGCGGCACTCACCTCATTCATTCCCGCAAGCAATTGGTTTTACATGCAAATACAAACAACATAGCAATTACTCCTTAATTAGTGTTATTCATCTATCAATCGAGACTGGAAATAGTCTTCGTATATATATATATATATGACTATGTCCATATGTGTTCACATTCATGATCGATCCGTCAAAATGATGATGTTACACATTTTGGTATTATTACTAACTAAAATGACCGATTGACCATCCCTTGGACTTATATCGACAATATTTTCAAATCATTTTTATTAAAAAAAAATACGTGCTTTCTAATTTTTTATTTTATAATTAATAGTTTTTGAAATTCAGAATTTTCTAGATATATTATGATCGCCATTTATCTAAATAGTCCTTTTTTTATTTTAATAAATACATCACAAAATTGAAACGCGAATGTTGAAAGACCCGCCCATATTATGTGGTGAGTAAGCTGCCACACTTTAACTTGGAAGTGGCCAGTTCCCCCTCCCCCGTTCAAACAAATTTCCAACATTTAAAAATCAAACTTATGTTGACACTTATTAATGGGTACACAATATGATATAGACCATTTCTTACAAATATATATATATATATATACACATATTAATAAGTTCTCGAAAAATAGAAACTGAACCCGTCCAAAATGATAGAATTAGACGAATGGTGTTGAGATATGAGGAAAATATCTCACATCGAAAAAGCACAATTATAATTTGTGCTTTATAAAATTTTTGGCTACTTCTCTCATTCCTAATTGATTTTGAGGTGAAATTTCAATTTTTTACAGATGGATGTACATATGCTATAGGAAATATGTAACACTTATTGACTATGTATGTCTCACTAATTAAAAGATGGACTTTCAATATATTTATTGGCCGGGAAGGTCGATCGATGTGGACACAATCCATGCATCACAAAAGGAAAGGAAACAAAAGAGGTTATATTTGTGTCCGGCTTGGCATGTCCGGCCCATTCCTTGTTCAAAATCAACTATCAAATTAAGACAATTCAGGTGCGAGGTTGCTTCCCCATTTTGTTTTTTGGCTCACAAAATTTTTGTAAGCGACTAGTTTCATACGGAACTTTCGGGTTCTCGCTTTTCACACTGTGACCACAATATGAGACATTACGTACGGTTAATATGCTATATACGATGATCACTAGTCACTAGCTAAGGTGGATTCAAGGAGAGATCCGCATCGGTTGAAGATTACATACGTTATGTACGTATTTATCGACGTACGTACATGAGAACGTAGACCTCTTTTTGTTTTTTTTGCTCCGTTCAAATGTTAATGTTAAGTACGTATCTTAGAAGGAAACGTGAAGTTAGGTGATCACTAATATCGAGAGAATAATAATCCAATTTTTTGTGAATAACGTCAAAGTTTGAAGAATTTATTTAAGCTATTTTTGTTGTAAACAATGAACATCAAAATACATAGGAATCTAATTAAATTATTAGATGCAAAGTATTTAGATAAAATTCGTAAGTAACACCTGATTATTAAGATGTTACTTTTAAAATCTCTTGAACGTGGTGTGTTTTCATTTGCCAGCAATTGCATGCTTCCTTATTTACTTCATTCGTACAATATAGATCACGTACACATGTCACCTGTTGTTACATCGTTATGAAATATTGATCTCACATATTGATCTCTCATGTTTTAAAATACCCAACGTTTGCAATCAGCAGATTGCATACACAACATAACAATCAATAATCAAACATAAAACTAGTACTCTATATAAAATACAAATAACATTATTCAACTATATATCCGATTCAGTATTGATGTGAACGGATCCTATATATGATCCATGATAAAATACATATGGCAGTCGTCGATTTCCCTTATATTATTAACCTCCTTGCCACCATTCATAAATCCAAGTGGTGGCTTCTGGTGTGAACCTAGAACGCTGTTTTTGGGGCTTCTCTTCTTCCACCTAACACGTAGACTTGGCATGCAGTAGAGACACATATATGAATTAAGTATGGGTTTTGATTAAGGGTGGCAATTTTTTATACGATTTGAAATACACACGAGATTTATTTAGGTCAATTCAAACGATTAAAATTTTAGGTTATTTTCGGGTCAACCCGTTATGACCCGTTTAATAAACGGGTAGGTTTCAAGTCAACATGTTAACCCGTATAATGATCTATTAACTCGTTTAATAAATTGGTAGATTTCGGGTAAACAGATTAACGCGTATATTGGCTTATATATTGACCAATTTAATAATCGTATCATCACTAACTCATATATCTACCCATTTACCTACCTAAATACCTATTAAATCTTATAATTTAAATAAGTTAAATATATTAAACAGGTTAAACGGGTCATAAGTTAATATGGTTTTGAGTACCATATGTTTATTGAATAGGTTACACGAGATACGCGAGTCATTAACGGGTCAAGTTCAGGCTGGATATTATTGATACAATTATTAAATAAATTAAATTCAAATTGACCATAAATAAGTAAAATAGAATTCATGACACGATATAAATCTAAGACGATTCATTACCACCATACCTATCATCCTCCTTAGAAGATCGGAGGAAGCAACCAAATGATACGCAACCTACAATAAAAATAAAAGAGAAGAGTACACGTGTACTGCATGATTGGATTGTTAGGTGCATGTAGGAGCCCACATGCGAAAAGTAGTATTTTAATTGTATTATGTGGGTTTGGCTGGCCCGACGATAATCACAAGCGATTTGGATACATTTTCCATTGTTTCTAAAACAAAATTAGACCATATTATTAATTTCGAATACATAGTTACTCGATGGGGTTTAATTCAAAAATGTTAATTTTAAAAAAATCAATTTTTTGCAATATTAGATGACAGACTTAATCAATTCGTTCGCGGTTTATATTATTAAGAATAAACGATATATTTAATTGATATTGGTCTGTTTTAAAATATTTTAATTAAGGACGGTTTTTTAATGTAAATTTTGAGTGGGTTAAACTTATATATTAAGGTTGGTAAAAAAATCGACGGTAAAATAATTTTTTTTAATAAACATTAACATATATATTTAAATAGGAGAACATGATGAGTTTACCCTTTAAATATATTTATATACATAAAAAAACGCTTGATAAAAAAATTGTAATATAATAATTATTAACTAACAAGCAATACAAATACAAATATCATTATATATATAAGATCCAATTAGATTAATTTTATTTAGAATATTAGACTTGAATGGGTTAAAATTATGAAATATAAAAAGTTAATAAATAATTCAATACATAATTTTTAAATAAATAACAAAATTTGAAAGGGTTATAATTCTTCCAGTCTTAAGTGAGCCCTATCCCTGATTTTAATGTCGTTGAAATATTTACACCAATTATAATGTAAAATAAATAATACCATCGTTAATTAAATGATTGGTCATTGTTGTCGACAGATGTCACAATCCTGTACAAACAAAAAATAAAGGCGACTTCGTGAGGCCGCCATGTTTATATTGAATTGGAAGGAGGTGAGATTGGATATGCGGTACATATTGTTAATGACGATGATTCATTGATGAAGCGGATGAAAGGTTGGGGATCACATCAGAATGTGCCTACCCCACGTGAAGAGCTGACACGTAGCATCTTCTGCAAATCGATCACCCGACAAATGATTCAATGTGGTGTGATGATCTTGGAGAGCTACAAGCGGGCTCCCTTGCTATAAGGTGTACGTTGACTCCAGATATGCACCTACTATTGCCATTTATGATTATGGAAGAAGATAGACCAAATTAATCCAGCTCTGTTATTTGAATTATCATAGTTTTTTTTTCCTGGATGAATTATCATAGTTCACTATTGCCATAAGATAATTTATTTTATTTTGTTTAAAAATATAATTTATAATTGATTGACATAACAAATGTACAATTGATGTAGCTAAGATAATTGATTGACATAACAAATGTACAATTGGTGCGAGTGGTTCGCTACTCTCATTCCTTAAGAGAGGTATGAGATTCAAGGACTCTTGCTCTTGTATGAAGTCACTATTTTGGTCAGCACTTTACCCTTTACGAGCCGACCCGATGCGAACGGGGATTAATCTGGACATGATTACGGTTTAAAGGTGTCACTCATTGTGATAGGGTCCACTCAGGATATCTCGTAGGTCCAGAACTTTGAATAAAAAAAAATACTATATCTCAATTAATAGTCATAAAACATCTAATAAAAAAACGACGCATATAATAGGTTTTATTCTACACGACCGACGAGAGTTGGACTCTTATTTGCTTGGTTACTTTTTTTTTCTTCAAATTAAGAAGCGTATCATACGCATGCAACATTCTTAACATGAATTATCAAATAGATAAAATCACACCGATCTTTAAAGCCAAAATCGACGTCAAAGCCAAAATCTATCTTAAGTGGTTGTGAATGGAGGCTGTCTTTTAAGGTGGCACACTTATCAGTGAAAATGTTGTGCACACCTATGCCAAATCACCACGTCAAATAATGCTACTGTGAAATCAAACACTATCATCATCCAAATCGCTGCTACCTTGCTACTCCCTCTCGCGTTAACATCTCACGCATCTACCCAGACAGACAATTTAAGTATTTAACGAGACTTTAAGTTTTATTTAATTGTATTTTAACTTAATTTTAATACCAGTATACTTAACTTTGTTTTCAAGATTAATGATATTACAACCGACTTATTCACGCCGTAAATATGATATGTATATATGCAGACCCTTTCTAAAATCATTTTGATAATCATTAAAATGACCTACTCCTGTGTGATAGTTAAATTGAAGTTCCAAAAATATCTTTAGACTATTAAAATACAATAAAAGATTAAATCAAGCCATATTTTTTTCAAAATTCGATATGAAATCAGGATATTGACAGATTCAAATTATCGAGAAGGACAGATACAAAACTGCATTCAATGTGTCATTCGAGGACATATTTGTTAGACAATAGATAGCCACATGTAAAACGAACTCGTTTTAACTGTTGAAACTACCAAAGGTACATAAATAGTTAAACTGTAATACAGAACATCTAGGTAACTATATAATAAAAGTACCAAAATCCTTCTTTGAAGGGTCGTCGAGTGCACGGTTGTAAAACTATGCCTCTGTTTCAAAGTCCGCCCCTAACTCTGTGCAACAGCCTGTAGGGGATATAAAATCAATAAAAAATGTGAGTGAAAAAAAATAATCATTGAAAATACATTTCCAAGAAACATACATTTTGCATGCATAAATAAAAATCCTTAACAATTCATAAGTAACCGGATTTTAGTTTGAATATAAAACAATGACCAATGGATCCCATGAAAAATGTGTACGATGAAAAATGTAAAATCCCCTTGGCTCACTTTTCCATGAAATCCTTGTTTATAAAATCATGTGATAAAATCTGGACACAAAATATTAGAAACCAATCAAAACCAATTCTCGACTACCTTGAGCATCAGCTGTCTAGAAAAAAAAAATCCCGAACTTAAGCTGCCTGGGAACTACCTAGAGCTTCGAATGTCTAGGAATCACTCAGAATTGCAGTCGTCTGGTTAACTATCTCGAGCATAAACCATATGAGAAAAATCTCAAGTTTCGGCTGCTCGAGAATCAACCGAGCTATAGATGTCTAGGAAACTACCCCGAGCATCAGCCGTCCGGGAAAAACCCTGAGTTTTGGCTACCTGGAAAACTTGTGCAATGCGTAGACTGTGGAAATAATCAAAATATCTCTCGGGGATGGTCTACAATGAAAAACAGTTTGTAGAATAAATCTAAAAGTTGTTTTTAGAAAATTCTTAACTCTTAAACCAAGTAAAAAACATTTTCAAAATCGAGACTAAGCTCACATCGCCATTCCACAAGAACCATAAAGCATGTGTCCATAAATTAATTTCCTGAATAAATATTCTAAATTTGAAAATCACCAAATAAATATTTAGAATCATTTATTCATACCATTTCAATCCATATCATGCAATAAAATATTCAAAAGGTACAATTGTGCATGTATTACAATTTATAAAACAAATGTCTACTCACAGTATGTCCAAGCATCTCAATCTCGAGCAGTGTGCTCATTTGAAGTCCCTGGAGCAGATTGGCCTTCCATAAGTAATAATCGAGAGTCAATAACATTAAAGATAACCTCGTATTCAAACCTCCTAAGCCCTAGGATAACACATGTGCCTTAAATATAAACAATGTTACTTCGAATGCTAAAAAATACCCTGAGATGATATCTGATTGACACGAAATCTATGCCAAAAATGTCTATAACATAAAAAACAGTAAAACACATGTTGATCAGCACCAGAGGAACACCACCACGTGCCACCATGTGCCACTAGACGGCTAGATATCAGCTCCTCACGCGCCTCCAACTGCACTCGCATGCATACTCACCTTCTTCCTCTCTTCGAGTCGACCCTTCCTGCAACTGGGTCTTGACTTGGATAATGGTACCTGATCCTATATCTTTCATTTTCATCTATTTTCGCATCCAAATCCAAACTCTCACTACAAGAAAATGGCCCATTTACGACATATGTTTTGCGACAGGGCATGCGGCCCACGTAAAAGCCCACAAATTTACGCAGGATTTGGTGGCGCAAAAATATTTACTACACCATTATAAGTCATGTCGCAATTGGTGTCGCAAATACGTACAATACATATTTTATACGACTGGACTAACATTAAATTTCGTAAAAGGAAACATTTGCGACAAATTAGGTATTTGATACGACATCAATTAGCATGTCGTAAATATTATACCACTAACACCTTTGGAGATGAAAATTTTGTTCTACCGCTCAGTTCTGTACCTTGCCGCCTTCATCTCTCCCTTACTCACGCGTGCCTTCCCAGTTTTCCTTTTCTGATAATCCTTGCACAATAGTTCTAGGGTTAGAGGGTTAGAGGGCTAGTGAGCAAGTGAAGCCGTTCGTCTCCTTCTCCACTAGAAGCCTTTCATCTCCCTCTCCATTGGAAGCAGTTCATCCCTTCTCATCGTCTTGTACTTTCAAGGTTTGTGAATCTGATAGTTTTGAATCCATTTAGTTTCCCTTACTCAATAATCTTAGCTTAATTTTCTAAAATTTTTGTTGATTCAAATGTGCATATGAGAGATAAGCTCATATGAGATGGATTGAGGATGAGAGAAAAGTGCAAACTAATTAGATTCCAGTATCAATCTCCATCTATTGCCGATCTCAGTAAAATTATGTGCTAATCTTTTCCTAAATTTTGTTTACCCATTAGCTTGCATAGTCAATCTCATAGATGTGGTAATACTCATCGAAGAGGGTCATATTTTGTTCCTAGTTCTGTTGTGCTTACTTAACGTTTGTGATTTTAATCTCAACATAGTTGCCTCAAATGGAAAATTATTTAACTTGGGGGACCGCTTGCTGTTTATAGATGATCATCCATGTAACATTACTGCTTGCCTAGTTTGTTTCCTCTTTCATAAATGTGATGAATCGAGTGTAAGGAGATGGATTCAGGTTAAAAGAAGAGTTTTTCCTTTCCTTCGCAATTATGGGCTCTCATAGTTTCATGAGAAGATGAAGGCAAATGAAGAAGAAAAGTCGAAAACTTGGATTATTTTTGTAGATTTCTGAGCAACCCAGCAGATGGCATTGTGCTATAAATGTTTTTTTCTTGAGAAAAATAAAGAATTCTATAATTCCAATTATTGAGACTCAAGAAATTAAAATCTGAGCTCGAATTGGAGTAACTTTAGGGGATGCTGACATCACTTGGACAAAAAGAAGATCAAAAGTTCTATATATAATATATGCTATATTATGCACATATATATATATATATATTAATTTTGTTTTTGATTTACTTAGCTTTCTGGAGGACCAAACAGAGCTTGAGGTTTTATTCTGTAGCTCTAGCTTGTTCCTTTTAACTTTGTTTTTGGAATCTTTGTTCTTGGGTTTGCTTGTTTGTTAAGCGAGCTTGAGAGTGAGTGAACTGGGAAACATGTCGGTGGCTTTTTCATTTGCCATTCTTTCCTTTAAGTGTTAGGCAGTTGCTAATTATATTCTTGGGGATTTTCCTTTGCATGGAAGTTTGTAGGAACTATGTATTCTAGGTGTTGTTTGTTGTCCCAGACTGAGTGATGCTTTGAGAAGAAACCATGTTGCTCATTTTTTGTGTTCTGTGTTCTCCAGTGATTGTTTTCGAGCTTTTGTGAAACTTACTACGGAGAAGATCAATAGGAAATGCAAGGCCCTTTTCAGTGTAAGAGAGAAAATGTTTTTGTTTTGCGTAACTTAAATCTTGTTTCTGATGAATTTCTGATCCAAGAAACTACCATGCCTTGTTCTTCTTGTAAGAGCTTTTCATAATTGGGTATTGGCTACTGTGGCCTTTGTTGAACTTGGATCTAGTGGTGTGGGTTTGAGTGGCTAAGTTTATTTTCTTGTGTTTAAATTTGATTTCTAGGCTTTGTATGTTGTAGTGTGGAATTTGATACCGCTGCTATTTCGCTTTTATAGAACGAATGACCAGTTTACATTCATGCACGGAAGTATATATGATATCCATTATTGTAAATGTTTGGTTTGTTAAAGGAATGAGCACCAATTAGTTTGCTACCTGTATTTATTTATGCAGACTGATATGTCTTTCACAAGTATTCAAACTTTTTTCTGAGAATGCTGTTGCAGAATAATAGAGTAGGGATACATTATTTAGCTCCCTATGTTATTTGTTAGTTGAGTTCTTATAACTTTCTTTTTTTTAGTAGATGGGGAAGGTTGGATTGGATAGTATAACTCATTAAATTCAAGGTATTTTGAAGGTTGAAGTAAATGATTTTTCATTCTAAGGGGATTATACATAGAAGGGAATGTATCCATTACAATTCCCTCACAATGAAAAAAAAAACATTCACTTCTACCTTCAGGAATACCTTGAATTGTATGAGTTAATCCTTTATATAATCCAATCCGATTGGCCAAAGTAGCCCATTAGGTTTACTTTCCTGTTTGTGGGTAGGATTAGGTTATTTAAGTATGTTCTATTAACACAAAAACATTTTGTGCGCAATCGTGCCCATCCCGAGGCCTCCACTGCTAAGGGTTATTTGATGGAAGAATGCATGAATTTTTGTGCAAGATACCTAAATGAAGTGGAGACGAAACTTAATCGACTTGGTCGGAATGATGATGGTGGTAGTTCTTTTGGCCGTCCTCTAACTAAAGGAGTTAAAGTTCGTCTTGATGAAGTTACATGGGCACAAGCACATAGGTATGTGCTAGTCAACACAGATCCTGTTACACCATTTCGAAAGTAAGTCAAAATGTGCTTATAGTTTTTATATTATATTCTTACTTCTGTTCTTAAATAATAACTCTCATTATATACAGCTTACATGTTGAAACATTTTCACAAGAGATGCCTCATAGATCAAGTCATTATATTAGAAAAGTTCATAATGAAACATTTCACACATGGTTCAAAATCTATGTAAGTACTTTTCATCCTTATATCTATACACTTAATGTAGATCCATTCAATTAAAATAAAATCCCATTTGACTTCTTTCGGATACTTATATTATAGGTTCAAACACAACAGAGAACTAGAAATGCAGTATTTTCTAAAGAAATTATCAGTTTGGCTAATAGCCCTGACCAGTTCGCACGCAGGTTGTCAGGACCCGCCCCTAATCCCCCGGGATTAAGGGCTAAACCCTGCTCCCGTCTAACTTACGCATGACACGAAGGCTAAACGGACATCCAACCTCCATGTGACACGTAAGTCGGACAAGGGATTTTTGATCTAACCATCCTCAAAGTATCCGGACTTCCCAGAGTGCGTCGAAACTACTGTGGATCTCGGGTGTGATGTCTCCGTCACTCTCGACCAACAGCCTGCGCCACAACACCTAGAGGGTATCGAAAACACGAAAAGACTGTGAGTGGACAAAAATAAAGTATAAGTTTAAAAACAGTTCAATTAAACAATTACAGTTATACCCTCAATTTCAAAAACAATGCATGCATATCAAATTCATGTCATAAAACCATTCAATATTCCGGCTAAGTAAACCATATAAGAAAATCGAACACAGTTTACTTTTCTCAAATCCCGAGCCTCATCCCAAAACCATCGAAAACCATCATCATCAATCACAATAAAAACCAAAACATATTTGAACCACATTTCCATCCATCGAACCTGCTGGATCTATCCGAGTCTTTAAACTCCCCAGTCTTTAAACTCAATCCAGGCCTCAATATAATCTGATTCTTTAAACTCCCGAGTCTTTAAATTCAACAGGCCTACGGGGGAAAATATCATAATATCCGAGTCTTTAAACTCAATCTGGGTCTTTAAACCCAATCTGGGCCCGCCTCCGTCATAATCATTTCCGGGTCTTTAAACCCAATAACCAAATCTAGCAAATCCAATCCAAACCATTTGAATTTTTTTTTTCCATTTTCGAATCCGAATCCGCAATCTTATCGGGATCCCGAATCCAAACCCAGAACTCATATCCATCATCCATGTCCAAATCTGAGTCCGAAACCATCATCCCGTAAGCCAGTATCCGGAATAACCATTCCGAACCCAAACCCGGAACCCATTTCCAAGTCCCAAATCGGATGCCGAATCGTCATCCGGAAATCCGATTCAAAAACCTGAAATCACGTTTATTAAAATCACTTTCTGAACTGGGCTTCAAGCCCAAAATTACTTTCCAAAATCCTTTTAAGTTCATTGAAATCAAATCGTATTTCAAATCCCGATCTCATATGAGTAAAACTAGGTTCGAATCATAATATCCATTAAAACCTCGTAAAACGTGAAATTCCGTAAATTTCTCGAAAAACGTCGAAAAACGTGCAAAATCGTAAACCAGCAAGATCATAAATCAAATCATAGAATCAAGTATAGAAAACATAATAAAACATATATGCATGCATTATAAGTTTGAAAGCAAAGTCCACTCACAGACCATAGCGTCGTCGCCTCGATACGTGTGCACCTATGCCGTTCCCTGCCAATCCACTATCCTCGACTTTCCCGAACCTGTCCAAATCCCACAATAAGGTCACTAACTACTTCACAAACCTTATACTCAAGGCCCGTAATTTTTCCGAATTTTTAACTATTTTTCACCGAGGCCTAAAACATTCGGACATCTCGAAAACAATTGAGACGATGTCCGATTGACTCGAAACCAGCACCAAAATGTTCGTTACATCAAATACTTTAAAAATCATGTTGGAAGATTTTCCAAACTACCCCTCACGTGCCCCCACACGCGGGTACTGTTCATCATCCATGTCCTCAAGAAAGTCGATCTGAACTGGTTCTGCAATCCGATCCAGTCGTGAACCGGCGTTCACGGTTTCCGTTCATTTCGACCCGTTTTTAACCCGGTTAATTTCCCTAGCTTCGTCCTCCCATTTCTGAGTGATCTAACTACCTTATTTAAATAATTAGTGACAGGACCCATCCCAATCCCCCCGGGATTAACACAGGATGACCCTGCTCCCTTCTGACACCAAGTGTCAGACAAGGGATATTTCCGACCTTTGCCCTCCCGGGCTATCAAAGTACGCCAGGATCCGGAGGAGGCATGTGATATCTCGGTCTCTGCTACAATTCACATCGTATCCAACCTGAAGGGTATTAAAAATAGAAAGACTGTGAGTGGACAAAATAAAAGAGTTTATAAAACATTTCCATAAGAAGACCTTTATACCCTTCACTAAAAAGCATGCATGCATAGTTAAACCATTTATCCAAACACATATGTTTAAACAACCCTCATTAGGGTCTCAGCCCCAAATTCCGTAAATACAAGTCATACGGGCTCCTGCCCAAAACCATTTACAGAAAACCATAACATCATAAACATATGTGGGATCTCAGCCCAAATCCATTTATCATCATAAAACACAATTTCCCAATCCACTTGAAATCATGTTTATCCATTATATTTCATATCCAAGAACCTGTCACGGTAAACTAAAGCTACGTGCGTGCTAACCGGAGTCTCAAACCCAAGTCTCTCCAGGGTCCACCCAGGTCAATGTCCGTAGATCAATGACCCTCCTTGGAGGTAACGAACCATGCCCATCCTGAGAGTAAGGAACCCAACTGGGGGGCGACTCCACTCAGTCAGTGCTCTGTGACTACTCCGGGGTCCACCCAGGCCAACGAACTTCCCCAGAGGAGACAATCATATATAAAGGATGGAATATGAAAAACCTTTGAAATCATTCTTGAAACCTTTCAAGGATTCATGCCCGGCCCCCATAAGCCGTCATGAACCATAAAACCTTTTTCCAAGGGTTCATGCCGGTTCCCATAAACCGTCATGACCCGTAAATCCATTTCAAGGGTTCATGCCGGTTCCCATAAATCGTCATGAACCATAAAAACCATTTGTAACACATAGTTGGGCCCTAGGCCCGAATCCACATACAAACTGGACCTCCGGTCCGAATCGTAAACCAACTGGGCCTCCATCCCAATTTCGTAAATCAAATGGGTCTCGAACCCGAGTTTACCTTTTCAATTCCAAAACCATTTCATTGAACTATTTTCAAAACCATAAGAATGGAAAATCAGAGTAAAACCGAAAAACCTCGATTTACGTGCAAGCACGTAAATCGCCTCGTAAAGCGTGAAATCATATAAATCACAAGCATCAAATTCAACATCAAAGAATCACATTCATAATCCATATAAAACATTTATGCATGCATCACAGTTTAGAAATCAAGGTCCACTCACAGACCGTCCAGGCTGCCGCCTCAATTTGCGTGTCATAGGCTCTCCTGAGCCAATCGCTATCACCAGGACTCCCAAACCTGTCAAAATCTTAATAGAAGGTTACTAAGTACTTAATTAACCTCCCATTAAAGCCCCGTAATTTTCCCGAACTTTTAACTATTTTTAAACCGACCCTAAACCTTCGGATAGCCAGAAACCTATTGAAACGATGTTCGATTGACGCGAGACCAGTCCCAAAATCTTCGTTACATCAAATAAAAGATTTCATATGTTAAACACTTCTCCAAATTATGGCCCACGCGCCCCAAGAAGGTCCAAAATACTGTTCATCATCACCAACCTCCAGCTGAACTGATTTTACTATTCATGCACTGTGCTGAACCGGCGTGACCGGTTCAGTGGTTTTCCTCCCCACTTTGGTCCGATTTCAACCCTAATTAATCCTATAATTCCTATTTCTTCATTCCCTATCATTTTCAATCATCAAAACAACCTAAAACGCCTAAATCCTATGGTTTAATTCTTGAACCATACGGTTCAAGGTTTCCAAAACCTCCCATGGTGTCCTACAGCCCCTAACCATCCTCAAAACCAGTCTAAAACCTTCCTACTAACCCTTTTAATTCTTTGAAAGCAACCAAAACAAACCATAATACATATATTGAATATAAATGGACTTCGGGCCTTACCGAGCACCCTCTCGGGTTTTTCCCCCTCTCGCCGCCGTGGACGGCGGTTCAGGCTTCCAGCAGCCTCCTCAGTCTCTCACTCACTCTCTGGGTCTCATAGGAGATCATATGGGGTTGGGTTGGATGGGTTTGGGTTGCACAAAGATGGAGAATGGTGGGTGTGAGATCGGGTTGTGTTTGGGTTTGTGTTTGAAAATGGAATGGACGATGCATGTATCAATTTGGGTGGCCTGTGGATGGGTGACACTTGTCACTCATCCATAGGGCAGGGATTAAATATATGGCCCCAATAGAGTCCAAAAGTTAGGTTATTCCGTAATTCGTGTAATAGTGCACTTGAACTTCCGTGAACCGTAACTTCGCCGTCGAACGTCCGAATTCGACGTGCCGCCTGTCTATGGATTTGTATCGTCCCGATCTACGTAATGGTCCTCGGCCCTCGGTCATCGGAAATCCCGATCAAAAATTCAACATTTGCCTCCTTTTAACCATAATTACCAAAATGCCCCTAAACTTCCGAACGTCATAACTTCTTCCTCGAACGTGCCACCTGTCTATGAATTCGTGACGTCTATGAATTTGACCGCCCGAATGAAAAGTCAACATTTTGCCCACGCCCAAGGGCAAAACGGTCATTTTGGATCGTTCGTCCGATTTCGCCTAACTAATCACCAATTAGCCTCACTAATCGTGATTAGTCACTAATCGTGATTAGTCACTAATCTACTCTAGGAATTTGGGACGGGTCGTTACAACCTTCCCTCCTTAATTAATTTCGTCCTCGAAATTCTAATCGACCTAAATCCAACTGTTCTTCCCTCCTTAATTAATTTCATTCTCGAAACTCCAAATATCCTGATTCCACATCCACCTCGTGGAAATAATTCGATCTCACGACACGTGTACACTCGTACACCAACTAACCAGAACAATACTTACTCATCTGCAACTAGAAGTACCACTAACGCTCACGTCGCATCGACTACATTCGACCACGTCGAATGACAGTAGCCATACGTTCCGAATTGACACCACTTGTCAAATATACCATTTCATTGACACAAAAAACTAGACGGATCCTTTCTTTGCCACTAACTATCCTGACGCCTGCTCCCCCTTGGGAGTCATCAGACCTCACACAATGATCCACACTGACACCTCCGACAAACTGTCACCACTTGACAGTCGTCAATCGAAAACTGTCATTATACTCACTCGTGGTTACACTAACCACCAACTCCCTCAACCTGAGTATACATATACCAACAAAACACTCGACATGTGTGTAACCGGACCCATCAGAACTACTATGATCCAATGCACAGTATCCAATGTCCAGTCCACGACCTCAACTAATCCAATGGTATCGGGACTAAGCCGACTACCAACTCGCTCACCATCATACCACTGGTATAACCTATATACCATCACTAGGCACCAAAAGTCTGCCCAGTATCGTACCTCGAACAACGTACAAGGTACGCACATCTTCCCATCAATCAGACTACAATAATAACAACAACGACACGACCACCTAGGTCGTAGCCAAACACGTTTCAATTTTTGGATTCCATCTATCCAATCCTGTACCAGACAGATCAAAACTCCAACCCATTATTCATTTCCAAATCCGAATCCAAACCCAGAAATCATATCCATAATCATGTCCAATTTCGAATCAGAAATCATCATTCCGTCAACTAGTATTATGAATGACCATTCCGAACCCAAATCCATAAAAGAAAATCAACTGTCAAGCTCCAGAATCAAATCCTGAATCGTCACCCAGAATCCGATTCCAAAACCCAAATACAGAAATCCTCTTTCAAGTTCCAAAATCAAATCCTGAATCGTCATCCAGAAATCCGATTTCAAAACCTGAAATGTCGTCCACGTCTACCGAGATGCACTATATCCAAACCTATTGGATATCTGCTTAAACAATTACCTCGACATACATTACATTGACTTCATAGGGAAGCCAATCCCAACATCAACACAACACTAAGTCTGACAAAATCCGACCTCGTCAGACACCTACTCGCTCGAGTAACAAGCCATATGGGATTTACCTCGAAAGAAGTTCAGTCCCATCATGCTCCACTCAAACATCCCAGTAAGAGTGATAAACTCTCCACCTATCTGGATCATCAAGATCACGATCCAGATCCATAAGGATACCCAAAGTCCTAAACCAATTCCCACATCTTAAATACAGCAGTCAACGACGAGACACACCGAGATTGTGGGTTCTCACTAATTACATCGTATCTATCCTTGTCATTCCACCTAGGAAAAACCAAGAATGATTCAAAGTAATGACATCAAAATTCAACCTACGTGAATGCAATCAAAACTCATTGCACTCACCATGCCATGTAAACCAACATCGTCTGCCACCAAGCAGAAAATGAGAAATCTCATTCACTTAACTCAGAAATACTCATTATCAATGCGGAAAACCCGTATTCCACTCGTCACCTCAATCGCAACCTCTCGCGATTCCGAAATTCCAACCAGATTGGAAATAACATACCCGGACATCAACCACGTGTCCCCTAACCAATTTAACTCTATCTGAGTTCCACTCTGGGACCATAGATACCGAACATATGCCCATTTCGACGGAGTCATATCCGACTCATGACTCACCGTCATCACAATCACCGGCACCAGCACCAGCACTAGTACCAGTATCATCACCTGTCAGCATCAGCACACAAGCATCCACACTAGCATCAGCACTAACACTAGCACACTGTGTGCAAAACTGACGACCCTAGATCTCCGCTCATACCGAGCGATGATCCCGTACCTCTGCTCAAATGGAAGAAACTCTGCCTCCCTCGTACCTAACAACTCTGGGTATAGTTACCATGACAATGCGCACGAGAAAAGGAAACGTCCCTAATTCCCAACAACCGTAACTACAACCACTCTCGGTAGTAGTACCAGCCACAGACTCGTGCAGACCTAAACACCAAACATCACGATCGAGACTCAGCATCCAACGGAATCAACCGCATGTACTCATTACTTCGTATCCCACTCAGGGATTCCATCGACAAGTACTAACCCTGATAACTTGTCCAACTAATCACTAACCAGTCGTAACTCAACTCAACCAATGTCGTCTACCAGGTCGCCAATGACCTTAGTTGTACCAACAATCCATCACAACTGAGTAGCACGACAACCAACTAGGTCTAACCGATAAATACAACTCCGACTGCAAAGTGCAGTCCCAACACAAGCTGACATGACTAGACCGACTAACGAATCCAAATCCGAATAGTCATCCAAGTCAAACCACTCGTCAACTCACATTTCCGAACCATACACCCAAAGGTAGGGTTCCACGATCACGCCTAGGGTCTCCCTTGAACCCAACTACTAACTTCCAACCGCAGTACACTCCACAATCTGACCGACTCCACGGTCTTGACATCGTAAAGACGTCAATCCAATTCTATCGTAAGTTCAACTAGGATTCCACGAATCCGACTACTAACTGCCAACTGCAGTAAATCCATTTAACTCAACCAAATCCGATCATCGAATGATCATAACATCCAACCAGTCGTCGGAACCGATCCTACGACATCGAGAAAGACGACCCCAACAAACCGTCTCACGATCAAAACTCGAAAGTACCGTTACGTTCATCCTTCCATAGGGTTCCACACTGCTAACCACGACAGAACTATGGCAACCCCGGAATTCAATGTCGAACCAAGATATTCCACGATACAGTCCTACTAACTATCGTATCGGCATCCTAACGATCAGGTTGACGACGAACTGTAGCCCCTTAAGATATCACATCCTCGAACTGCGTACTACTCCAAGAGCTCTGCGGTTGCTCGAATAGAGACAACCCCGATCTGATACCACGCTGACAGGACCCATCCCAATCCCCCCGGGATTAACACGGGATGACCCTGCTCCAGTCTGACACGAAGTGTCAGACAAGGGATATTTCTGACCTTTGCCCTCCCGGGCTATCAGAGTATGCCAGGATCCGGAGGAGGCATGTGATATCTCGGTCTCTGCTACAGTCCACATCGTATCCAACCTGAAGGGTATTAAAAACAGAAAGACTGTGACTGGACAAAAATAAAAGAATTTATAAAACATTTCCATAAGAAGACCTTTATACCCTTCACTAAAAAGCATGCATGCATAGTTAAACCATTTATCCAAACACATATGTTTAAACAACCCTCATTAGGGTCTCAGCCCCAAATTCTGTAAATACAAATCATACGGGCTCCTGCCCAAAACCATTTACAGAAAACCATAACATCATAAACATATGTGGGATCTCAGCCCAAATCCATTTATCATCATAAAACACAATTTCCCAATCCACTTGAAATCATGTTTATCCATTATATTTCATATCCAAGAACCTGTCACGGTAAAATAAAGCTACGCGCGTGCTAACCGGGGTCTCAAACCTAAGTCTCTCCAAGGTCCACCCAGGTCAATGTCCGTAGATCAATGACCCTCCATGGAGGTAACGAACCATGCCCATCCTGAGAATATGGAACCCAACTGGGGGGCGACTCCACTCAGTCAGTGCTCCGTGACTACTCCAGGGTCCACCGAGGCCAACGACCCTCCCCGGAGGAGATAATCATATATAAAGGATGGAATATGAAAAACCTTTGAAATCATTCTTGAAACCTTTCAAGGATTCATGCGCGGCCCCCATAAGCCGTCATGAACCATAAAACATTTTCCAAGGGATCATGCCGGTTCCCATAAGCCGTCATGACCCGTAAATCCATTTCAAGGGTTCATGTGTCAGGACCGCCCCCGAAAGGGGCAACGATAACCGTGCCCGGTCCTGATCCCGTCTAGCAAGATGATTGAAAATCCCAAGTTACCCTCAGTACTTGCCAAACCAGGGATAGCCACACGTACTTACTCATGCCTCCGCCCCTCGTACAGCCTCGAACAACGCACAACGACCTGGAGGGTTAATAAAACCAAAAGGTGTGAGTGGACAAAAATAAATCAGTTTAGCAAAACAGTTACATCGAACGTTTTTACCCTCCGCGTAAAAACCAATGCATGCATACAAAAATCATTTCGCAATCGGTTAACATTTTCCACATAAGAAAAACTGTGTATCAAATTCCAACATAAGAAAAACTCGTATGAATCTCAAAATCATTTTTACCTTTCTCAACCATCGGGTCTTAGTCCGCAATCATAGACACCGGGCCTCAGCCCAAAACCACAAATCAACCAAATGCACAACATGATCCAAAACCATCAACCACATACCGGGCCACTGCCTAACTCAACCGAAACATCAGAAATCATCAATAAATCGTAAGTCAATCATTTTGCTGGATAACAAGTGCGCCCGAGTCTTTAAACTCAAAATCATGTGCATAAACAGGCCTTCCCGGGATATCAACGAGTCTTTAAACTCAGAACATACTCAATAGGCCTCGGGGGTATCACAGTAACCGAGTCTTTAAACTCACGAGTCTTTAAACTCATTAAGGGCCCTCCCCCGTCATCAATTAACCGAGTCTTTAAACTCAAAACGTGCTCCAGCAATAGCACTGGGTTTTTAACCCAAAACAGTTTTCAAACACAACAACGGGTCTTTAAACCCCAAGCAGTTTTCAACGGGTCTTTAAACCCCAAAACAGTTTATCAATCACGACAACGTGGGATCCATCCCAAAATCACATTTTTCACAACAGGACGCATGGTCCGAATTTCCACATTCAATTCTCCAAATCATACTTCACAAACATAATCAAATCATTAAACACGGGGCATGTACAATCATACCAAATCACTTTATTAAATCCTTTTTCATTCCCGAATTCGAATTCGCGATAGTGATTCCGTAAGCTGGCATCCGGAAGCATCATCCCGAACCCAAAACCAAGAATCCACTTAAAATTTCCAAAAAACCGAATCTCGTTAATCAAGTTACTTTAATGCCCCGAGCATCAAGCCCGAAATCACCTTTTTCAAATCCATTTTAATTCTTAGAAATCACTTCTTTCTCAAATCTCATTTTCAACACATCAAAACCACAATCATAATCACCAAAATCACGATCCAATCAAACATACTCAATACCCATTTTTAAGATCCTCAAAATCACAAGTCTCATTTCAATTCCAGATTCAAACATCAACAGTGATCAAATCACAAAAACTCGAAATCTCGTAAAACGTGCAAATCCGGAACGTTCTCGAAAAACGTGTCAAAATCGTAAGTCACACTCGCAAATCATAACAACCTTCTTAAATCACTTTACACCCATTTCGTATAACTTCTTTCATTAAACCATCATTAAGCACGTGAGTGACCATAGTCTCGAAATACGTGTAATTTCACATGTATAGTAAAAATATGTATAAATACGGGAATCGAATACGTATAAATACGGAAATCAAAATCAATCACAACTTATAATCATAATCATAAAATCATAGAAATAATTTATGCATGCATTAAATTTGAAAGCAACGTCCACTCACACACCAATTTTAAAGCTCGGTTTCGTGCCGCACGCATGCCCGTAATTTCCGATATTTTCCAGAATTCCAAATCCTGCCCGAAAACATACTTTAGTGTCACTAAGGGCTTAGATAACAACATAATTTCCCATAATTTTCTGGGAATTAATCATTTATTACAAACGTAATAGAAATCTTCGGACCCTCGGAACCACATCGGAACGGTGTCCGATAAGTTCGAAACCAACGTTAAAATGTTCGTTACATCGTGTAGGACAGAAGTCGTTTTGAACTCACCTTGAGAAACCGTCCCACGCGCCCTCACGCGCCGCCGTAAGCGGCTGCGCGTGAAAGCCACGCGCCTGCTACAGTGCGGTGCACAGTACATCTTCTTCACCCGTTTCCCTGGTAAACGGGTCGTCGACCCGCATGTGTGACCCGGTTCAATCCATGCGATAAACTAACTAATTTCTTCAATAGATCAATCAGATGGACTCGCAACATACTTAATTAAAGGTCTGTGTCCCACATTCAAGTCAACACAGCCCCAAACCGATCAACTCGAACTCGACATCCAAACGGGTCGAAGTACGAAACTCACCCAACTCGACCCCATTCCAAAATTAACTTAGACAGTAGTTTCCAGAGACCTAAACGAACACTTTAGCACCGTCAATTTGAGGGAAAATTACCTGGAAGTTGTCGACCTCAAGCTCGAAAATCTCTGAAACCAGGGGCTCCCGTTCATGGCCCGTCTGTGCTAGATTTCCCCCGAAATTGATGTGGTTCGGTTACAAATGATCCCAGAAGATTAAAACAATTCTCCGTTTCGTTCAACTCGACTCCTAATTGAGAAATTAAATTTCCCCCCAAAACTGATTTTTCCCCGAACCCCCGTTTCCTCTCAACTCTCAGCCCTCACTTTGGTTCGAAATGAACCTCCTATCCTCCAGTACTCGGATAATCGATCGAAGCGGCCAACACTCGTGGGGAACACTCTCAGACTCACTGAGAATTGCTTCCTGCAAACAAAACCCAGCCAATTTTAAACTCCTGCCCGTGCTTTGCTTCTGTCCAGGCCGTGTAGCCATGTTCCCAACGTCCTCAAAACGCTTAAACAATTCACTCTGGCCGACCACTATCAGGATTAAACAATGGGATTGCTCGAAGCACCACGGCGTGGCCATGCAGACTCTGTTTCACGGTGGTGAACAGTAACTGTCGCGCAGAATTACCAAAATGCCCTCAGGGCAATAATTACCAAAATGCCCTCCAACTTCCGTGACCCGCAACTTGGCCACCCGATGTCCGTTTGACGCGTGCCGCCTGTCGCTGTACTCAGGGCTTCGAGATCTTCCTAACGGTCCTTGGCCCTTGGCCATCAGACCTCCCGATCAAGAAGTCAACATTTTCCCAAACTTCGTCCAAATTACGGAAATGACCCTGAACTTCCGAACGTCATAACTTTCACCACGAATGTCGGAATCCAACGTGCCACCTGTCTATGAACTCGTGACGTCCCAGACTACGTCACATCCCAGACTACGTCACGGTCATCGGTCAAAGTCCGTTTGACCGCCCGAACTAAAAGTCAACGTTTTACCCACGACCAGGGGCAAAACGGTCATTTTGCACCGTTCGTCCGATTTCACCCAACTAATCACCGATTAACCCCGTTAATCATGATTAGTTACAAATTTAATCTCGAATTCCAGGATGGGTCGTTACATCATGTCAGTTCCCATAAACCGTCATGAACAATAAAAACCATTTGTAACACATAGCTGGGCCCTAGGCCCGAATCCACATACAAATTGGACCTCCGGTCTGAATCGTAAACCAACTGGGCCTCCGGCCCGATTCCGTAAATCAAATGGGTCTCGAGCCCGAGTTTAGCTTTTCAATTCCAAAACCATTTCATTAAACTATTTTCAAAACCATATGAATGGAAAATCAGAGTAAAACTGGAAAACCTCGATTTACGTGCAAGCACGTAAATCGCCTCGTAAAGCGTGAAATCATATAAATCACAAGCATCAAATTCAACATCAAAGAATCACATTCATAATCCATATAAAACATTTATGCATGCATCACAGTTTAGAAATCAAGGACCACTCACAGACCGTCCGAGCTGCCGCCTCGATTTGCGTGCCATAGGCTCTCCCGAGTCAATCTCTATCACCGGGACTCGCAAACCTGTCCAAATTTTAATTGAAGGTTACTAACTACTTAATTAACCTCCCATTAAAGCCCCGTAATTTTTCCGAACTTTTAACTATTTTTAAACCGACGCTAAACCTTTGAACAGCCTGAGACCTATTGAAATGATGTCCAATTGACGCGAGACCAGTCTAAAAATCTTCGTTACATCGAATAGAAGATTTCATGTGTTGAACACTTCCCTAAATTATGGCCCACGCGCCCTCACGGTGCCCATGAATGTCCAAAACACTGTTCATCGTCACTAACCTCCAGCTGAACAAGTTTTACTGTTCATGCACTATGCTGAACCAGCGTGACCGGTTCAGTGGTTTTCCTCCCCTATTTTGGTCCAATTTCAACCCTAATTAATCCTATAATTCCTATTTCTTCATTCCCTATCATTTTCAATCATCAAAACAACCTAAAAACGCCTAAATCCTATAGTTCAATTCTTGAACCATACGGTTCAAGGTTTCCAAAACCTCCCATGGTGTCCTACATCCCCTAACCATCCTCAAAACTAGTCTAAAACCTTCCTACTAACCCTTTTAATTCATTGAAAGCAACCAAAACAAACCATAATACATATATTGAATATAAATGGACTTTGGGCCTTACCAAGCACCCTCTGGGGTTTCTCCCCCTCTCGCCGCCGTGGACGGCGGTTCAGGCTTCCAGCAGCCTCCTCAGTCTCTCACTCATTCTCTGGGTCTCATAGGTGATCATATGGGGTTGGGTTGGATGGGTTTGGGTTGCACAGAGATGGAGAATGGTGGGTGTAAGATCGGGTTGTGTTTGGGTTTGTGTTTGAAAATGGAATGGACGATGCATGCATCAATTTGGGTGGCCTATGGATGGGTGACACTTGTCACTCATCCATAGGGCAGGGATTAAATATCTGGCCTCACTAGAGTCCAAAAGTTAGGTTATTTCGTAATTCGTGCAATAGTGCACTTGAACTTCCGTGAACCGTAACTTCGCCGTCGAACGTCCGAATTCGACGTGCCGCCTGTCTATGGATTCGTATCGTCCCGATCTAAGTAATGGTCCTTGGTCCTCGGCCATCGGACATCCTGGTCAAAAAGTCAACATTTACCTCTTTTAAACCATAATTACTAAAATGCCCCTAAACTTCCGAACGTCATAACTTCTTCCTCGACTGTCGGAATTGAACGTGTCACCTGTCTATGAACTCATGACGTCACGAACTGCGTCACGGTCATCGGTCAAAGTCCATTTGACTGCCTGAATGTAAAGTCAACATTTTTCCCACGCCCAAAGGCAAAACGGTCATTTTGCATCGTTCGTCTGATTTCGCCTAACTAATCACCGATTAGCCTCACTAATCGTGATTAGTCACTAATCTACTCTAGGAATTTGGGATGGGTCGTCACAATTAGGGCCTGCAAATTACCTTCCCGAAGCAAACTTACACCCAAGCTCTGCAACTATGTCCGTCTTCGATTCTAACCTCCTCCAGCCTTCCTTTCTGTTCCAGTCGACGTGTTTACCTTCCATGATCGTGTTCCAATCATTAGTTTGCATCAACAAAGTCTACAAACCTATAATCAAATTTGAAACCCAAACTTACCGTATCGGGTTCGCCAGCCACCGTCCACGGCGAGCCACCCGATCAAGTCCATTCGATTCCCAGACACCTCAGAATCACGATGTCGTATTCAATTGAGCTTCTTAACCCTTAACTGTAACGTCCAAATTTGAAAGTAGAAACAGACGACTTGCGGGTTTCTCTCAATTCCACAGTCGTCCCTTACTGTCGAACGTCGTCGTGACCACCAATCATCTTGTCTAGGCTCTCTCTCTCATTTCATTTCAGACCATAAGGGTAAATAGATGAAGGATTGAGGGACTTGTCTGAGTGGGTTCTCACGGTCTCAGTTATGCTCTGGTTTTCTTCTCTTTGAACGATTACAAGCCATTTAAAATTGTAACCGTGAAGGCTAGAACCCTCTAGGATCACTCCAGGTGTCAAACAGCCTGTGGACACAGCCCAAAATATCCAATTAGCTCAGCCCATGTGTCCTTATCTGATTGGGCACACTTCCTCAGATGTCAAAAGACCAAAATACCCTGCAAGTCCAAATTACCATTTTGCCCTTCACCTTTCTCGAACCATAACTCGTCCGTCCGACGTCCGATGAAGGTGTGCTGCCTGTCGTTGTACTCAGGACGTTGAGATCTATCTAACGGTCCTTAATTTGCGTGAAAACTAGTGGTCAAACAAAAAGTCAACAAATTTCTATTTTTAACCAAATTACGAAAGTACCCTCAACCTTCCGAACATCATAATTTTCTCCTCGGATGTCGGAATCGAGTGTGCCACCTGTCTACGGACTTGTGATGTCCCGAACTACGTCACGGTCATCGGTCAATGCCCAATTGACCATCCGAACTAAAAGTCATCCTTTTTCCCATTCTAGGGGCAAAATCCTCATTCCGCGGCCTCTATCCAAAAGTGTCCGACTAATTACCGATTCTCTTTGTTAATCCGTCATAATCTAATCTCGACACCCGGGACAGGTCGTTACAATCTACCCTCCTTAAAAAGAATTTTGTCCCGAAATTCCTCATCTTGTACCTCAGTAACTAGCCGGGAGAAATCCAACTGATGCCAATCGAACTTCTCCTGACAGTTTCCAACCTGTCATCTCAACTTAGTTAAATGAACCAAATCCCCTTAGATTAATCCTAAGTACGCCATAACACCCCTATTACCCGTTTCAACTCTTGTGAAGCTTCCTCGTGTCGAACGTACCTCGTACCAAAGTTACAACGTACTCGCCTCTATCACCTCACCAAAGGTTCCACTAATCACTAACACCTTCCTGTTTAACCAAGCACACACCTCTCAAGTCAAGGTCCCACCAGCTACGCAGTTCGGAACCAAATAGTCGCTCGGGATCACCCTGATCGGAACCACATGTTCCCTCCAACAACATCCAACTTGTGGGAACGACACCAATTGTCTGTCTTCCCTGGCACTAAGCCGATCACCAACACTTCTACCAGAACTGCACGTCCAAGTACATCGGCCGGGTTCCGACCACTGTAGAACCAATACGTGGCTTCCACGTATTTTCGCCCAGTACCACCTACTAGAACTACATTGCTTAAGCAAGGAAAACTCTACGAACTTTAAAAGAAACAAAGGTATTTTAGAATACTTCAAACACAGTTCATAGAGTACATCCTCACGTACTTCCACCTACACCTTCCAGGAAATCCAACTCAAAGTCCTTCCCAAACTCCCGGTCTCCTAGTCGGTAGGAAATCCTAAGGTAACTCAACTACAAATCGAAAGTAGACCCCCGTACCAATTCTAGGTCCAACAACCAATACCCAACTCAAACTCTGGACCAGGAGCGATCCAAACCTGATCTACTCACCCTTAAGGAGATCCTACCTACCGACTCACTACTTCGCCTTCACTTCCCACAACTGCTCAGATCACCCCGTCGAATCACTCGACAGAGTCCTTAACTAAAGGTACTCCTAGATTGTGGGTTCTCTTCAATAACCTCATATCGTTCAGTTATAGTCACTCATTTTCCATCCCCTTCCGTCATCCTTCAACGGAACTCACAATGGTCCTCAATCATGTCAGTGGAGAGTCTACTCGTACCAACCTCACGAGCGGTCAACCCCGACCGGTCAAACCTAGCCCGATCCAACACGAAGCCTAGGTCCACCGCGCTTTCGCTGCGCTCCTCTGATCAACCAACGGCCTCCTGACCGTTCGTCCTGATACATGACCCACCAAGGGTCATCAAATCTCCCGGCTCGATTAACGGTCGGAGCAACCAAATGCTCAACCCACGCCGCACGCGTACTGGACTCGCCGAGAGTCACTCACCGAACAACTCCTACCTCAGCTGCACCTAGTAGCAACATCCCAATCCGACCGTAAATCGGCCCATCCACCACGACTACCGACCACAAACACCAACTCACGGTTTCCAAACTAAGCACTTGCCCTGGGGTTTCTTACTCAGGTACTCACATTCCAGACCAGTCATCCTACGGGGTTCCTCAAATCATTCCCGCCATACGGGTTATCCATACCGCGACAATCACTAGGTCATAACCACCTTACCACTCGGGTCGTCACACCCGTCTCAAACAAAACACCATCCGGCCCAACAGGCCACCGTCTTAGCCACTTATCTTACTAACTCAAAGGCTACTTTCGGGCCCCACATGCCGACCAACCTACTCCTCCTTAGCTCAACGGCTACCATCCAGGTTAATCCCGCTGGAGTATCTCTGACCCTATGGTCCAATCATCAAGCATATCCAGCGCCAAAGCACTAACCGTTCCGGCCCTAAGCCGACATACGTCATACCTCGTACCGCGTATCGAGTGACTAACATTCTTGCACTAACAATCGCTGCTCACTAACCACAATGAACGTACTATCACTATTGTATCCAGGTTGCTGACGAGCTGTTCCGCATCGAGACATCACATCCACAGTAGCATCACACCACCCAAGTCGACAAACCAACGACTCTGGGAACCAAACCTTGCACAGAACACACGAAACCTCGCTCTGATACCAATTGTCAGGACCAAAACCTAATCCCCTAGGTTTAAGGGCTAAACCCTGCTCCCGTCTAACTTACGCATGACACGAAGGCTAAACGGATGTCCAACCTCCATGTGACACGTAAGTCGGACAAGAAATTTTTGATCTAACCATCCTCAAAGTATCCGGACTTCCAAGAGTGCGTCGAAACTACTGTGGATCTCGGGTGTGATGTCTCCGTCACTCTCGAACAACAGCCCGCGCCGCAATAACCTGCAGGGTATCGAAAACACGAAAAGACTGTGAGTGGACAAAAAATAAAGTGTAAGTTTAAAAATAATTCAATTAAACAATTACAGTTATACCCTCCATTTCAAAAACAATGCATGCATATCAAATTCATGTCATAAAACCATTCAATATTCTGGCTAAGTAAACCATATAAGAAAACCGAACACAGTTTACTTTTCTCAAATCCCGAGCCTCAGCCCAAAACCATCGAAAACCATTATCGAAAACCATCATCATCAATCACAGTGAAAACCAAAACATATTTGAGCCACATTTCCATCCATCGAACCTGCTGGATCTATCCGAGTCTTTAAACTCCCCAATCTTTAAACTCAATCCAGACCTCAATATAATCCGAGTCTTTAAACTCCCGAGTCTTTAAACTCAACAGGCCTACGGGGGAAAATATCATAATATCCGAGTCTTTAAACTCCCGAGTCTTTAAACTCAATCCGGGTCTTTCGACCCAATCTGGGCCCGCCCCCCGTCATAATCATATTCGGGTCTTTAAATCCAATAACCAAATCCAGCAAATCCAATCCAACCCATTTGAAATATTTTTTCCATTTTTGAATCCGAATTCGCAATCTCATCGGGATCCCAAATCCAAACCCAGAACTCATATCCATCATCCATGTCCAAATCCGAGCCCGAAACCATCATCCCGTAAGCTGGCATCTGGAATAACCATTCCGAACCCAAACTGTAACGACCCATCCCGGAATTCGGGATCAGATTAGTAACTAATCATGATTAGCAGGGTTGATCGGTGATTAGTTGGGCGAAATCGGACGAACGGTGCAAAATGACCGTTTTGCCCCTAGTCGTGGGTAAAATGTTGACTTTAATTCGGGCGGTCAAGTGGACTTTGACCAATGACCATGACATAGTTTGGGAGTCACGAGTTCATAGACAGGTGGCACGATCGATTCCGACGTTCGAGGTGAAAGTTATGACGGCTGGAAGTTTAAGGGCATTTTTGTAAATTTGACCGGGAGGTCCGATTGCCGAGGACCGAGGACCGTTAGGAAGGTCTCGATACCCTGGGTCCGTAGACAGGCGGCACGCGTCGATCGGAGTCCGAATGACCAAGTTACGGGTTTAGGTGCGTGAGGGGCAATTTGGTAAATTGTCAAGTGAGGGCAAAATGGTAATTTTTACTGTGAATTTGATTTAGCCGTGAGTGGGATTTTTTGTTGGACAGACTGTGAATTGTTTAACCGTATTTGATTAGTGTGTGTGAGTGTTGTGTGGAATTTAAGCCACAGGTGAATTGTTTAGTGCCTTGAGTGGAGCAGTGCACGGTGTGCAATGGTGAGGTGCTGCTGGTGCTTCTGAAAATGGGAAGAAAACGGAAGCTGCTTCCCACGTTGATCAACTTCCCGAGTCCATTTTGAACAGAGGACGGTTAGGGACGAATTTTTATTGTCTTGGTGCGGGAACAGAGACAGTTAGACAGAGCACGAGTGTGCTGGTTGAGGGGAGTGCGGGAAACAATCCGGGGATAATGCCTTTGAACTGAGAAAAATAGAGACTTTGTGCAGGGTATGATCGTCCTTTCCAAGGCCAATTTGAGTGAAATTGTGAACGGGAAAGGGGTCAAGGAGGAGAGAACAGACTTTTGAGAGGGAGAGAAGATAGAAAGGGAGGAAACTGGGAGAGGGAGTTCCAAAAACTTGAAACCTGTTCTTGAGTGAATTTTAAATCCGAATTTGAATTTTGGGCCAGCCCAAGCCAAATTGAGGCTCGAATGAGTCTTCTAGAACCTCATGTAGTCGATCCAAATCGATTATTGCAAGCTTCGAAGCTTCTGAAGCCATGAACGGATGTTGTGGGTGGCCGGAAAATCAAGCATTGTGTTCGTGCAATGGGAGGTAAGTGTTTGTGAAATTGAATCTCAAATCATCCTTACCATGAGGCTACGATGCTATACTACCAATTAATTGAAGAATTACTTGGTTATACGACGAATTCAGACGAGGAACTCGTTTGAGAAATTTGGGTTAAGTCGAGATGGTTAGAGGTAATGACGACTGCAATGGATGTTACAGATCCCTAATTAAACTGGTTGCGAAGCTAATGGAGTGTTCAATTGATCAAAATGGTGTCGAATTGATGGAACACTAGCCGGGTCACTACGCGGGTTACCAGACCCATTTTACAGACGATCGGGTATGGAAGAAGCACTGTGCAGGGTACTGTAGCAGCGCGTGGGTCCGATTTTCGAGGTAAGTTCAGCATGACTTTTACCCTATACAATGTAACCAATATTTTAGCGTTGGTTTCGAAATTATCGGACACCGTTTCGAAGTTGTTTCGAGGGTCCGAAGGTTTAGGTTACGTTTTTAATTAACGATTAATTCCCAGAAAATTTTGGGAAATTAGTATGTTGTTATTTGAGACCTTAGTGACCCTGAAAAGTGATTTCGGACAGGGTTCGAGTTTTCTGGAAAATGGCGGAAACTACGGGAACGCGTGCGGCGCGAAACCGAGCATTAAGGACGGTGTGTGAGTGAACGTTGCTTTCAAAATTTAATGCATGCATAAATATTTCTATGATTTCTATGATTATGATTATGAACTGTGATGATTTTGATTCCCGTATTTATACGTATTTTTTATATGCACACGAAATTGCACGTATTTCGAGATTATGGTTTCCCGTATGTTTTGGATGATGGTTTAACGAATGATTTATTATGATTTTTGCGTATCATGTTTTAATGAGGTTTCAATTTCGATTGTGACTATGGTTTGTGGTTTGACACATATTTCGAGAATGTCACGGTTTTGCACATTTTACGAGATTCGAGTATGTTGTAGTTTGACCCTGATTTTGGTGATTTGATTGTGGTTTTGATGTCTTGATCTGGAGATTTGAAATATGAGGTGTTTTCAAGGATTTGAAACGGATTTTGAAAAAGGTAATTTTGGGCTTGATGCTCGGGGTATAAAAGTAATTTTGATGAACGAAATTTCGGTTTTCGGAAGTTTGAAAATGGGTTCTTGGTTTGGGTTCGGGATGATGTTTCCGGATGCCGGCTTACGGAATCATTATTGCGAATTCGAATTCGAGAACGGGTAATGGTTGATAAAAGTAATTTGATCTGATTATACATGCCCCATGTTTGATGATGAATGATTTTGTTTTGTGAAGTAAGATTTTGGGGATTTGGAAGTGGAAATTCGGACATGAGTCCTGTTATGACAAAATGTGTTTTCGGATTTGGATTTGGAATTTGGATCACGATGGATCCCGAGTGGTTGTGATTGACAAATGTTTTGGGTTTAAAGACCCGTTGTAAACTGTTTAGGGTTTAAAGACCCAGTGCTGTTGCTGGAGCACGTTTTGAGTTTAAAGACTCGGTTAATTGATGACAGGGGCGGGCCCGGATTGGGTTTAAAGACCCGGATTGAGTTTAAAGACTCGTGAGTTTAAAGACTCGGATATTGTGATACCCCCCGAGGCCTATTGATAATGTTTTGAGTTTAAAGACTCGTTGAAATCCCGGGAAGGCCTGATTATACGCATGGTTTTGAGTTTAAAGACTCGGGCGCACTTGATATCCAGCAAAATGATTGACTTTTGATTTATTGTTAATTTCTGATGTTTCGGTTGAGTTGGGCAGTGGCCCGGTATATGTGGTTGATGGTTTGGATCATGTTGTGTATTTGGTTTTGATTCATGGTTTTGGGCTGAGGCCCTGTGTTTATGATTGCGGGCTAAGACCCGAAGGTTAAGAAAGGAAAATGATTTGATTTCATGCACTGTTTTCTTACGTTGAAAATGTAACGGACTGCAAAATGATTTTTGAATGCATGCATTGGTTTTACGTGGATGGTAAAAACGTCTTTCTGTAACTGTTTTGTAAACTGATTTATTTTTTGTCCACTCACACGTTTTGGTTTTTATTGACCCTCCAGGTCTTGGCGCGCTGATTGAGGCTGATCGGGAGGCGGAGGCATGAGTAAGTACGTGTGGCTATCCCTGGTTTGGCAAGTACTGAGGGTAAATTGGGAATTTCAGTCGTCTTGCTAGACGGGAGCAGGACCGGGCACGGTTATCGATGCCCCTTTCGGGGGCGGTCCTGTCACAAACCTGGAACCCATTTCCAAGTCCCAAATCGGATCCCGAATCGTCATCCGGAAATCCGATTGAAAAACCCGAAATCACGTTTATTAAAATCACTTTCTGAACTGGGCTTCAAGCCCAAAATTACTTTCCAAAATCCTTTTAAGTTCATTGAAATCAAATCGTATTTCAAATCCCGATCTCATATGAATAAAACCAGGTTCGAATCATAATATCCATTAAAACCTCGTAAAAAGTGAAATTCCGTAAATTTCTCGAAAAAGGTGCAAAACCGTAAACCATCAAGATCATAAATCAAATCATAGAATCAAGTATAGAAAACATAATAAAACATATATGCATGCATCATAAGTTTGAAAGCAAAGTCCACTCACAGACCATAGCGTCGTCGCCTCGATACGCTCGCACCTATGCCGTTTCCGGCCAATCCACTATCCTCGGCTTTCCCGAACTAGTTCAAATCCCACAATAAGGTCACTAACTACTTCACAAAGCTTATAATTAAGCCCCGTAATTTTTCTGAATTTTTAACTATTTTTAACCTAGGCCTAAAACCTTCGGACATCCCGAAAAATATCGAGACGATATCCGATTGACTCGAAACCAGCACCAAAATGTTTGTTACATCAAATACTTTAAAAGTCATGTTGGAAGATTTCCCAAGCTACCCCTCACGCGCCCCCACGTACGTCTGGAAGTTTCTGCGCGTGGAACCCACGCGCGAGTACTGTTCGTCATCCCTGTCTTCAAGAAACCCGGTCTGAACCGGTTCTGCAATCCGATCCAGCCGTGAACCGGCGTTCACGGTTTCAGTTCATTTCGACCCGTTTTTTAACCCAGTTAATTCCCCTAGCTTCCTCCTCCCATTTCTGAGTAATCTAACTACCTTATTTAAATAATTAGGGCCTGCAAATTACCTTCCCGAAGCAAACTTACACCCAGGCTCTGCAACTATGTCCGTCTTCGATTCTAACCTCCTTCAGCCTTACTTTCTGTTCCAGTCGACGTGTTTACCTTCCATGATCGTGTTCCAATCATTAGTTTGCATCAACAAAGTCTACAAACCCATAATCAAATTTGAAACCCAAACTTACCGTATCGGGTTCGCTGGCCACCGTCCATGGAGAGCCACCCGATCAAGTCCATTCGATTCCCAGGCACCTCAGAATCACGATGTCGTATTAAATTCAGCTCCTTAACCCTTAACTGTAACGTCCAAATTTGAAAGTAGAAACCGAGGACTTGCGGGTTTCTCTCAATTCCACCGTCGTCCCTTACTGTCGAACCTCGCCGTGACCGCCAATAGTCTTGTCTAGGCTCCCTCTCTCATTTATTTTTAGACCATAAGGGTAAATAGATGAAGGATTGAGAGACTTGTCTGAGTGGGTTCTCATGGTCTCAGTTATGCTATGTTTTTCTTCTCTTTGAACGATTACCAGCCATTTAAAATTGTAACCGTGAAGACTAGAACCCTCTAGGATCACTCCAGGTGTTAAATAGCCTGTGGACACAGCCCAAAATATCCAATTAGCTCAGCCCATGTGTCCTTATCTGATTGGGCACACTTCCTCAGATGTCAAAAGACCAAAATACCGCTGCAAGTCCAAATTAACATTTTGCCCTTCACCTTTCTTGAACCATAACTCGTCTATCCGACGTCCGATGAAGGTATGCCACCTGTCGTTGTACTCAGAACGTCAAGATCTATCTAACAGTCCTCGATTTGCGTGAAAACTATTGGTCAAACAAAAAGTCAACAAATTCCTCCTTTTTAACCAAATTACGAAAGTACCCTCATCCTTCCGAACATCATAACTTTTTCCTCGGATGTCGGAATCGGGCATGCCACCTGTCTACGGACTCGTGACGTCCCGAACTACGTCACGGTCATCGGTCAATGCCCAATTGACCACCTGAACTAAAAGTCAACCTTTTGTCCATCCTAGGGGCAAAATCGTCATTCCGCGCCGTCTGTTTAAAAGTGTCCGACTAATCACCGATTCTCTTTGTTAATCCATCATTAAACTCTAATTTAATCCCGACCCCCGAGACGGGTCGTTACATAGGTTCAAAGGATACGTGATCAATGGTTATAAATTTTTCACGAAAGAAAGTGAAAAAAACAGAACCACTCAAAATTCTGGCGTAGTTTTGAAAGCAGCCACTATGAGTTATGCTAGTACTAGGGACCAAAATCCACTCTCAGGTGATGTCACCTTTTATGGAGTGTTGACAAATGTGGTCGAGATTCGATATACAAATTCGCTGAAATTTGTTTTGTTCAAGTTTGATTGGGTCGATACTCTTGGTGGAATGAAATAAGATGATTTCAAATTCACACTTGTGAATTTTAACCGGTTGTTATATAAAGATAATGAAGTTGGTGATGAACCTTTCATTTTAGCACAGCAGGAAAAGCAAGTTTGTTATGTACAAGAACCAGTGGATCCAGATTGGCATGTTGTTTTGAATATGACGGTCAGATATTTATTTGATATGTATTCAAAGGATGCTTCTCACAGCCCGACAATGGTGCCACAAGTAGAGTTGTATGCACCCCAAAATTTGGATGACACCATTTATGTGAATGATGAAGATGTTGGTTGGGTGAGGGAAGGGGTAGAAGGCCAAACAGTAGACACTGATGATCCCAATCATGTTGAAATGGAAGACGAATTAGGATAACCAGAGACTTGCATTAGTTGTTGTTTGCATGTGGGAATATTTTTTCATTGTTTGCTTTGTACATGTTTACGTAGCATATGTGATAAGGTAATTCATTATTGTTTTCAATTGAGATTTTGCTGGTTGATTAATGGAATAATAGTCATGTTTATTAATGTTTTTGGAGCAGGTTATGTCACCAAAGAGAGTGAAAGGTCGAACAATGGAGGACCTAATTCCCCCATCTCATGTGAGACCTAAAAAGGTAGGACACAAGGTCAATCTTCTCAGCAGCATCAATCCATTTCAGGTCCTACTCAACCCACTTCATCTAGGCGGTCTCAACGGATATCTTCAAATCAAACTCAGCAAGCACTAATTATAAACATGTCACAGCCTCAATTAGAGACGCAGCTACCTGGGCCTAATCAAACTTCATCTAATCATGAAAATGACACTTTGACAGCCCCATCTAATGAAACATGTTTTTCAATCGTAACACCATTTTTATTGGTACTTACCTAGTGATTTATCCAACTACTACTCGTATATATTAAGAATGGTTGGTTACCTACTAGGTGAAGTTGAGTTTGAAGATATTAAGAATGGTCGTGGTCCTGCTCGTGCTATCCCTGAGTGGGGTACTGGAACAAAAATTCACATTGATTTTGATGCTAACTGGAAGCCAATAAAAGCAAATGCAAATAGATTTTCTTCCCAACTTGGAGTCATAGCACGCAACAGCCAAAAGGTCCCTTTAACATATGTTTCGTGGGACAAAAGGCCTGATGATATATTAAATGATATTTGGGACGATGTCAAAGTAAGAAAACTTACAAAGTTACCTAGTTTTACTGATGCGAGTATATATAAATTTCGTTAATGACTATTTTATCCAACCTATAGGAAAATACTGATGTCCCAGATTCCTATAGAGATCATTGCTTAAGAGTAGTTGGTAATAGATGGAGGGACTGGAAGTCTAGGGTGAAGGATAAGTGGTATGAAAATTATGAGACTGATGATGAACGTTTAGCCATCAATCCGCTGCAGGTTCCTACAGATCAATGGAAGATATTGGTCTGGTATTGGGGTCTTCCTGCTGTTAAGGTATTGATATTGAATATGATTGCAAAGTTTATAATAAAGAGATGAAATCTGATTGAATTTCTGTCTTGTAGGAATGCTCTAAGGCAAAAAAGGTAAATCGTTCACAAGGATGTGCTCCTCATAGGACTGGTCGTACTTCATTTGCTCAATTGATCCATAAAGTAAGATCGTCATTTATTCATTTGGTCTAGTTTGCTGTTCTACTAGAATCAGTAACATTTGTATATAGTAATGGTAATGATCTAGTTAATTAGATACCATTTATTGTTGCATGAGTTTTTCTTTTGTTTTTTTAGGAGGAAGGAAAAGGGAGAGAAAATAGATCGGTTGAGTATGTTCATTGAAACACGAACAAAGAAAATAAAGAATGATGATGTTTATGCTTTTGATAAAGAAAGTGCTGATATAATTGATAGGGACCCGCCCCGATACCCCGGGGACCACAAGGGGACGTGCCCTGCTCCCGTATCTGCGCCTCGGGCTCCCATGTGGCTTCCTCCACGTTCTGATTTCTCCAGAGAAATTTCACGAGAGGGATAGTCTTCTGCCGTAGTACCTTGTCCTTCCAGTCCAAAATCTGTACTGGTTGTTCCTCAAAGCTCAAATCCTCTCGGAGTTCGATCGGTTGCTCCTCTAGTACATGAGAGGCGTCATGTACGTACTTCCGTAGCATAGATACGTGCAAAACGTCGTGAACTTTAGAAAGTTCTGGGGGTAGTGCCAACCCGACCAATCCTCTCCACGATCTCATAAGGTCCGATAAAACGTGGACTCAATTTCTCTCGTCGACCAAATCGAATAATCCCTTTCCACGGGGATAACTTCAGGAAGACAAAATCTCCAACCTTAAACTCCAAGTCTGGAATCCGTCTATCAACATAACTCTTTTGCCGATCCTGAGCCACCTTCAATCTTTCCCTGATAACACGGACTGCTTCCTGAGTTATGTCCATCAACTCCGGCCCTACGGCCGCTCGCTCTCCTACCTTCATCCAACAGATAGGTGTCCTGCACTGTCGACCATACAGTGCCTCGTAGGGTGACATCCCGATACTTGCCTGGTAACTGTTGTTGTAAGCAAATTCCATCAATGGCAAGTAAGCATCCCACGAATCCTGAAATTGTAGCACACACGACCTCATCATGTCTTCCAGGGTCTAAATAGTCATCTCAGACTGTCCATCGGTCTGTGGATGGAAAGCAGTACTGAAATGCAGATTTGTTCCCAAGGTAGTCTGTAAACTCGGCCAAAACCTGGAAGTGAAACGCAGATCGCGATCAGACACGATCGACTCCGGCGTACCATGAAGTTGAATGATCTCCTTCACGAACAATTGAGCCAGTCGGTTGGGTTTATAAGTCTCTTGCACTGGCAGAAAATGTGCTGACTTGGTTAACCGGTCTACAATCACCCACACTCCGTCAAATCCACTCCGTGTCCTTGGAAACTTAAAGATGAAGTCCACGGTGATGTAATCCCACTTCCACTCGGGAATCAGAAGTGGCTGCATAGCCCCATATGGTCTCTGCCACTCCACTTTAACCTGCTGACAGGTTAAGCATTTACTCACAAATTCAGCAATGTCTCTCTTCATTCCTGGCCACCAATAATGGCTCCGGAGGGTACGGTACATATTTGTACCCCCCGGATGCATAGCATATGCTGAACTGTGGGCCTCCTCCAGAATCTCAGCCCGTAACTCTGCCTCTGCAGGCACACACAAACGACCCACCTTCACAAGTGCCCCATCTTCTCGGATGGTAAAATCCTGTCTTTCTACGGCTTCAACCTCAATCCTGTAGATGCAAAGTATCGGATCCTGAAGTTGTGCTTCGATGATCTGATCAATCAGCACTGGCCGTACATGGAAACTGGCCAATAAAGCTCCATGCTCATCCGTATCCAAAATAACTCCAGCCTTCCGGAGTTCCACTAGCACAGGAAGATACACCATCCTCAGGTGTGCAACTGATCCCGCTGATTTCCTGCTGAGTGCATCTGCCACCACATTTGCCTTACCCGGATGATACTCGATCGTACATTCATAATCCTTGATCAACTTTAACCATCTCCGTTGCCTCAAGTTGAGTTCCTTCTGGGTAAATAGATACTTTAGGTTTTGGTGGTCGGTGTATATCCTGCACGTTGCACCGAAAAGATAATGTCTCTAGATCTTCAGGGCATGAACTACCGCCGCCAACTCCAAATCATGAGTAGGGTAGTTCAACTCATGAGTAGCGATCACCTTGCCATTCTGCATTAACACGCAGCCGAAACCCTGTAGTGAGGCATCACTAAAGACTACGAACTCTCCGCTGTTATCGGGCAATGCAAGGATAGGGGCAGTGGTCAAACGATACTTCAATTCCTGAAAACTCTGCTCACACTACTCGTCCCAGATGAACTTCACCCCTTTTCTAGTCAATCGAGTCAACGGTGCATCAATCTTGGAGAAACCTTCCACGAATCTCCGATAGTAGCCTGCCAACCCGAAAAAACTCCGTACTTCTGTCACTGTTGTCGGTCTGGCCCAGTTAGTCACCGCTTCTGTTTTTTGGGGATCCACGCTGATCCCATCAGCCGATATCACATGTCCCAGAAAACCAATGCTGCTCAGCCAAAAATGACACTTACTCAGTTTGGCGTACAACTGTTCTTGTCTCAGTTTCCCTAACACCAACCGTAGGTGTTTCTCATGTGCTTGGGCACTCCTCAAGTACACCAAGATATCATCGATGAACACAATCACAAACTTATCCAAGTAGGGTCGGAAGACTCTGTTCATCAGATCCATGAATGCTGCTGGAGCATTCGTCAAACCAAAAGGCATCACAAGGAATTCGTAGTGTCCGTAACGGGTTCGAAATGCCGTTTTCGGAATATCCCTTTCCGCAATCCTCAGCTGATGATACCCAGATCGCAGATCAATCTTCGAGAAGCACTGTGCTCCCCGAAACTGGTCGAATAGGTCATCGATCCTGGGTAGAGGATACTGGTTCCTCAGTGTCACCTTGTTGAGTTGTCGGTAATCCACACACAAACAAAGACTCCCCTCATTCTTCTTCACAAACAACACCGGTGCTCCCCACGGTGAAGTACTAGGTCAGATGAATCCCAAATCAACCAACTTCTGCAACTGTGTTTTGAGTTCCCGTAATTCTTCCGGTGCCATCCGATATGGTGCCTGGGATATAGGTCGGGTACCGGGGAGTAGTTCAATGGTAAACTCAATCTCCCACGGTGGTGGTAATCCAGGTAAGTCTTCCGGGAACACATCCGGAAACTCCTGTACCACTGGTATCTCCTCGATACTCGGAGTATCAACTTGCTCCGACAAGACATGCGCCAGGTAGCCCTGGCATCCCTTCCGTAGAAGTTTGGTAGCAGCAAGTGAAGAAATCACTTCAGGAAGCGAACCATCACACTCCCCCTAGAAGGTAACTTCCGGCAAACCCGGACTCCGCAAAAATACTTGCCTACTACAGCAATCAATAAGCGACCCATGATCCGATAACCAATTCATCCCTAAAATTACATCGAAGTCATGGATATCCATAATAATCAAGTCTGCTGGTAGATCCACATCCTCAATTCTCACCGGGCACCTCCGAATCACCTGATTTACTAAGTACACGATGCCCATCGGAGTGCCAACACCCATCTCGCTATCTAAGGCTGATACCACACAATCTAGCTTACCAGCACAACTCTTCGAAATAAAAGAATGTGTAGCCCCCGCATCCATCAATACACGTATAAGAAGGTTCGAGATATGAAGTGTACCTATAACCACGCCTGGGGCTGAGTTCGCCTGCTGCTGAGTCACTGCAAAAACACGAGCCCTGGGCCCTGCAGTCTGTCCACCCCCACGCGAGCCACGCTCAGCACCCTGTCCTCGGCCACCGGCAATGTTGGAAGCCGAACTCTGTGCAACACTAGCACCTCCAGTATCGTTGTTCCTCAACAGCAAAGGGCAATCTTGGGCATAGTGGCCCGATCCTCCACAAGAAAAACAACTAATTGTCCTCTGTCCATCCCAAGACCCTCCTGATGCACCACTCCAAGACTGATGCTGTCCAGAACTGAATCTCGATCCGCTCCTCTGAGAGCCCCCATGTCGACTTGACCAGCCACGACCCCGTAAAGATGAGGGTGCTCCTCGATAACTTCCCCCCTTAGAGATCTTCCAGCCGGTTGGCCCCAGATGTGGACGATCCCGGCGCCACCCCTCGCCTGATGATTGTCGCGCCTGGTGTGCCGCTAGACTGGCCTCGACACGAACTGCAGCGTCGACCATGTCCCTTAGAGTCGCATAACTAGCAGCCGTCACACTTGCCTGTATCTCTCCTCGGAGTCCCAACTCAAAACTCTGACATTTTTCCTCCTCAGTACTCACAAAAGCTGCAGCAAAACGGGAAAGCTTCCTGAAAGTCTGCTCATAGTCTGCCACAGACATATCCCCCTGCTCCAGCCGCAGGAACTCTGCCTCTCGTGCCGCGTGAAATGATCGCGGGTAGTACTGATCCAAAAATCTGGCACGAAAGACCTCTCATGTGGTGGTGTGGACAAACCACCCTGACATCTCGAGACCATACCACCACTGATAAGCTCCACCTTCCAGCAAGAAGGCCACCAAAGTCACCCGCTCGCCGGGTGGGCAATGTATCACTGTGAAGATTCTTTCCCATTTAGCAATCCACTCATAGGCATCCTCGGGGTTTGATCCTCCGATGAAAGGTGTGGCTCCCAACCGTTGAGCCCGCTCACTACTAGCGCATTCCATCTCTCTCTCAAGTTCCTCGCCGGTCCGTGCTTGAGGGATTCTCCTCGGAGGCATAACCAGCTGTTAAGAGGCATAGATTAGATAATATCATCCTTAGACTCGAAAAGTACGTAATACTAACCGCTAGACTAACATGCTGACCACAACCTAGTGCTCTGATACCAAGCTGACAGGGACCCGCCCCGATGTTGGTTCTTCCCGACGATAGTGGTGAATTTGATGTATATACGGATGCATCCTTGCATGGATTGGGGTGCGTGTTGATGCAACATGGTAAGGTAATTACTTATGCCTCTCGACAATTAAAACCACATGAACACAATTACCCTACCCACGATCTAGAGCTGGCTGCAGTGGTGCATGCACTCAAGATCTGGCGACACTATTTATATGGTGCCACTTGTAGACTTTTTACGGATCACAAGAGTTTAAAGTACTTTTTCACACAAAAAGAATTAAATGTGCGGCAAAGAAGATGGCTGGAATTGCTTAAAGATTATGACTGCACGATCGAATATCATCCAGGGAAAGCAAACATAGTGGCGGATGCATTGAGTAGGAAGTCAGCACATTCTATAGCTCATTTGCAGATGGTACATTTACCCTTATTGGTTGCGCTTCGTCGGATTGGTGTTATGTTGAAACTGGATAACCAAGGTGGTTTGGTAGCGAGTTTCCAGGTTCGACCAATTTTACTTGATCAAATAATTGAAGCTCAGTTCCAAGACCCTATCTTATGTATTCTCCGGATTGAAGTGGAAGCCGGGGAACGACAGGATTATGCAGTGAGTGAGGATGGAGCCTTGAAAAAGGAAGGCAGATTGTGTGTTCCTGCTGACGCTGTGTTAAAGAAGGAAATTCTGGATGAAGCTCATAGTTCAGCATATGCTATGCACCCAGGAGGAACTAAAATGTACCGTACGCTCCGAGAACATTATTGGTGGCCTGGAATGAAACGAGAAATTGCTGAGTATGTAAGTAAATGTTTGATATGCCAACAAGTAAAAGCCGAAAGACAAAGACCTTATGGAACAATGCAAACGCTTCCTATCCTAGAATGGAAATGGGACCATATAACCATGGACTTTGTATTTAAACTTCCGAGGACGCCCAGAGGCCATGATGGAGTTTGGGTGATAGTGGACAGACTTACTAAATCAGCGCATTTCTTACCTGTCAAGGAAGATTTTCAGATGTCCCAGTATGCCAATTTATTCATTAATGAGATCATCCGATTACATGGTACACCTGCCTCTATTATTTCAGATCGAGATCCACGATTTACTTCTAGATTTTGGCAAAGTTTACAGGAAGCTTTTGGGACGAGATTGCATTTCAGTACGGCATTTCACCCTCAGACAGACGGACAGTCAGAACGAACCATCCAAATCCTGGAAGATATGATGAGGGCATGTGTTTTGCAGTTTCAGGGAACTTGGGAGTCACATTTACCACTGATGGAATTCGCCTACAACAATAGCTACCAGGCGAGCATTGGGATGTCACCTTATGAAGCTTTATATGGGCGACAATGCAGAACTCCTTTTTGTTGGACAGAAGTGGGCGAAAGAAAATTGTCTAAGTCTGAATTGATTGATCTGACGACGGAGAAGGTCAAGCTTATCCGGGAGAGACTCAAGGCGGCCCAAGACCGGCAAAAGAGCTACATGGACCGACGGACGAGAGATCTTGAATTTGCCGTTGGCGATTGGGTTTTCCTGAAGTTATCACCTTGGAAGGGCATAGTACGATTTGGCAGACGCGGGAAATTAAGCCCCCGTTTCATTGGTCCTTATGAGATTATTGAGCGGATTGGCCGAGTGGCTTACAAATTAGCATTACCCTCAGAGCTTTCCAGAGTTCATAATGTCTTTCACGTGTCAATGTTGCGAAAGTATGTGTATGACGAGTCCCATGTACTAGAAGAGCAACCTATTGAGCTCAGGGAAGATCTAAGCTTTGAGGAACAACCTGTGCAGATCTTGGATCGAAAAGATAAGGTACTCCGCCGAAAGACAATTCCCCTAGTGAAAGCGCTTTGGAGAAATCAGAATGTAGAAGAAGCTACTTGGGAACCCGAAGCTCAGATGCGAGACCAGTATCCGTACTTATTTCCGTGAAATTTCGGGGACGAAATTTCCCAAGGGGGGAAGGTTGTAACGCCCCGAAAAATCCAAAAATTGTAAAATATTAAAATAATGCAAAAATGACGTTTGTACCCCTAGAAGGATATGGCAAAAAGTTGACTTTTTGTTTGGTATATTGTTTGTATATTTTGCTTGTGCCATTGTGTAGGTCTCGGAACGCTGAATCCGTAGACAGGTGGCACGTCGAAAACGGAGTTCGGATGAGGAAGTTACGGAGTTGTGAAGTATAGGGGTAAAATGGTAATTGTGCTTAAGAAGGGTAAAATGGTAATTTTGTGTGGAGTATACTTGAACGGTGGAAGGATCATTACAACATCAATTGCCTTGCTGATTCAGCTAATTATTGGCTGATTCATTTCCTTTATGGACACATGGCATGCTAAGAAACCAATTAGTGGCATTAGTTAGATTAATTAGGATTAATGAATTGAAGATTGTTAACTGATAACAACAAACCGTACACGACCAAACCTTCAAACACCAAAACATCTTCACCTTGATCGATTGCAGTGGAATCAAGTGAAATTGATTGCGAAATTAGAGACAATTGGAGAGAAAAACCGAGAAGAAACCGACCTAAACACAGAGGAAACCCGTGCTGCATATACCCGAAAACCATCCAAAAACCTTGATTTCGATTTTAATTTTTAAGACAGTTTGGGGTGAAATTAAGGTGAGATTTAGCTTCCTGGGAACTCAACGACTCGAACCCAATCAATTGGAACGAGAATTGGAGGTGAAATCGTGACGATCAGACGCTGCAACTGTTTGGAGAAATCGAGCTTGAGTCGAGTTACTTAGAGGTACAATTTCATGAAATTGATCTTGATTTCATGTTCCTTATAGTCCTATGATGCTTCTGGTGTGAATAATTGAAGAAAAAAAGTCGATTTGAGGTCAAACCCGAATTAAGACCCGATAAGTGTTCGTCGTGAGTCGAGATGTTTTAGGGTTTAATTGGTTCAATTGAAGGCACAGAACTATCAGTTAGATTGAATATGTAGTAATGAGTGAATGAATGAGATGAATTGAGTTAGAATCAAGGGAAAACGAATCGGGTCTGATCGCGGGTTTACAACCCGAATACCAGAGAAACGGGCGAGAGAGAAACACTGTACAGTCACTGTTCACGGCGCGTGGCTGTCACGCGCAGCCGCTTGCGGCGGCGCGTGAGGGCGCGTGACTGGGAATCTGAAGAAGGGTCCAACATACTTTTTAATGTTCTCGATGATACGGACCTATTGGTGTTAGTTTCGAGTCAATCGGAGATAAATTGAGGATAGTTTTACGTATCCGAAGCATATAGGTTACGTTTAAATAATATTATTTTATTCCGACGATTCGGAACTTCGTACCTAAGAGTACATGATATTTTAGTAACCCTATATTACATGTTTGACAGGCCAAAATATTCTCGGGACAGCGGACGAGAACGAACAGCTTGAATCCGAGCAATCTGGACGGTGTGTGAGTGGGCTTTTGTTTTCTACCCTAAATGCATGCATATATGTTTTAACTGCTTTTAAATGCTTATAATATGATTTAAATTGATTTTCCATGATTAATGATGTGATATGATAATTTCCGGATTTTGGGAATATTATATTATTATTATATTATTTTTGGGCACGAATTTCGAGAAAATTATAAAATTGTGATTTTGGGTAATGATCTGAGATTTGAGATGATTTTTAACTTTGAAATTAAATTACATGATTTAATTGAAGAAATTGAATTATAAATGACCTGTTAGACATGAAATTATGGAATTTACTTGTGTTGTGGAAATGCTATATTTCGGGCAGAGACCCTGTTGAACTATTGAGTTGATTTTGAGATTTAAATAGTTTTGAAATGAGATTCTTGATTTGTGGTATCATCCTCGGTGATTTGATGGTCTCCTCCAGACGTCGTAGATCCTGGAGTAGTCACGATCCACTGCCTGGAGATGAGTAGCTCCGAGGAGAGGCTCAATCTCAGGAGTGTGAGTTTATATTGATATCCTCCAGACGTCGTTGATCCTGGAGATGATATCACCCCAGACGTCGTTGATCCTGGGGAGGTACTCGGACTTGAGACACCCGAGTTTGCACGCGTTGCATTAATATCGTGACGGGTTATTGGATATTGAGATTGGATGTTGAGGATGGTGGTATCATGATTGATTTTAAATTATATTAACGGTTTTCTTTTCCCTTTGATTTATATTTAACTTCTCTTTTATATGCGATATGCATGCATGTTTGTGAAAACTGGAGGGTAAGACGATTTTAATAAATGTATTTCTAAACCTTTATTTTTGTCCACTCACACCTTTACTGTTTTTTTTGTACCCTCCAGGCCCGTGCATAGGTACCGAGGCTCGTACTGAGGCAGAAGAATAAGCAAACCGCTGCATACTCGAGTTCTGACCGCGTAGGACTTTAATCCTTGTCTGTAAATATTTCTTATGCTCTGTAAACCAGTTGACGACTGAGATAGTCAACGGTCCTAAAGATACACCTATCCCTGGTCTGACTATGTGGGTTGTTGGTTATGTTATATTATGTACTTATATATATTTGGACTACTTTTGGTATTTTAAAATCATAGTCAGACGGGAGCAGGATCATTCACGATTATCGAGGAATAATCGGGATGGGTCCTGTCATGATTCACACACACATATATATATATATATATATATATATATATATAGAAATGGAAACAGTAATGCATGCAAGGGTTAATGAAATTGGGCCCACTCACAGTACGTCCCCGCTGCGAAACTGCGCGTACGAACTTGTTCCGGGATTAACGTATGATTCCTGTCAGTCCAAATCACATGCAAGGGTCACTATAGGTCCTTAACATTCATCCAAAAAGTCCGAAACAGAAACCGGCTCGGGGAAGCCGTCCGAACACGCTTCCCGAGATAACCAGCCCTAATCTGACCCACTTAACTATCTCAGATCAACATGGTTATTTCACTAAAAATGTTCAGAATAATGAGAGGATAAAAAGTCATGTTGATCGTGATCGGAGATAAGCCTCAACGCGCCGTCACGCGCCACCCAAAGTGGCTGCGCGTGAAGGCCACGTGCCTGCTACAGTGTCGTCTCCTTCACCCGCACAGCTGCTAAACGGGCCTTTAACCCGCGACTCGACCCGGCTAATTACCCTTCAATTCCTAATCAATTCCCTTCGTTTTTTATCCTAACATCTTCTCTAACCATTTAATTTTAGTTATGTGACCTTGATTAACCTCGACAGTTCCTAAATCGATCAATCCAAGCTTGAACAGTCGAATGGGTCGACGTCTGCAACTCACCCAACTTAGCCCCAATCCCAAATTAACTCAGACGGGAGCTTAAGGGGACCTAGACGAACACTCCAACACAACCAATTGAACAAGAACTCACCTAGAAGTTGTCGTCCCAAGTTCGGTAACTTCCTTGAAAACGGTAGCCTCAGTCCCAGCTCAACCGTGGCTGGTTCCCTTCGATTTCGATACAGTTGAGTTCCAGTCACTCCCAGAAGACTCAAACCGTCCTTGGTTTGGTCCAAAACTCCTCAGAGATTAAACTCTGAATTTCCCTCCAAAAATTCGAAATGGTTTCCTCACGGTTTCTCTCTAGCTCCCAGCCCTCAAACTGATTCGAAATGAACCCCTCAACTCAAGGCACTCAATTAATCGATCGAAATGGACGGAAACTCGTGGGAAACCGTCTGATACTCTCTAGAAACTGTTTCCCACAACACAGAAACCATAGCCAGTTTTTAAACCCAGCTCGTGCTCTGCATTCAGTCCAAGCCATACAACCTTATTTCCAATACCCTCAAAATACATAAACAATCCCACTAAGACAGTCCACTACATGATTAAACAATGGATTGTGCAGAACCACCACACACGGTGGTGCAGCAATTTGTCTCCCACGGCTGCCACAGTAACCCATGGTGAAAATGACCAAAATGCCCTCAGTTCAATAATTACCAAAATACCCTTTAACTTTCCAGACCCGTAACTTGGTCACCCGATGTCCGTTTGACGCGTGCCGCCTGTCGTTGTACTCAGGACATCGAGACCTACCTAACGGTCTTCGAGTCGTGTGAAAATCAATTGTATTTCAAAAAGTCAACTTTTTCCCCTATTTCATCCAAATTACGAAAATGCCCCTGGACTTCCGAACGTCACAACTTCTTCCCTAATCGTCCGAATTGGATGTGCCACCTGTCTATGGACTCGTGACGTCCCGAACTACGTCACGGTCATCGGTCAAAGTCCGTTTGACCCACCAATCAAAAAGTCAACAATTTGACCTTACCATTCACAAGGGTAAAAATGTCATTTCATTCAATATTTTACAATATTACAATCCTCGGATTTCCGGGGTGTTACATAATTGTAAGTATGTTGTAATTTGGTTTCTTTGTAATGCTTATGTTATAGTCTGCTTTCCTTGGTTGGTTAACGGAATAAGGACGATAGGAATCCATAGACAGGCGACACGTCGAATTCGAACGTTCGACGACGAAGTTACGGTTCACGGAAGTTCGAGTGCACTATTGCATGAATTACGAGGCGAGTTCACTTTTGGACTCTAGTGGGCCCAGATATTTGTCATGATGCCCAATGGATGAGTGACAAGTGTCACCCATCCAATGGACACCCTATTTCATTCATGCACCGTGCAAACCATCCCATTTTCCTCATTCAAAACCATTCACCCGATCTCACCTTTTTCCTAACATCTGTGCAAACCAAAATCCATCCAACCTACACCCATGACCAGGCAGAGGACCAGGGAGACTGAGGGAGCTGAGGTGGCCGGCCTGGATGGCCAGAACCGCCGTGGACGGCGGCGTGGAGGCAAGAACCCGTGAGGTACCCGGTTATGCCCATTTTAATCCATTTTCCATTTTTGATGTTATGGTTGGGTTTTAATGGTTTTAATGAATCAAATACGTTGCTAGGATATTTTTAGGAAGGTTTCTATGGTGGTTGGACGGTTGGGCAGCCGTGGGTGAGTTTTGGAAATATTGAACCGTTTGGTTCAAAATTAAACCATGGTTTTATGCGGTTTTTAGGTCGTTTTGATGATTGGGTTAGATAGGAAATGAAGAAATAGGAATTTAGGAATTAAAATGGGAGCAAACGGACCGAAAATGAGGACGGAGGGACGCTGAACCGGTTCCGCCGGTTCAGCACAGTGACCGGACCGGAAAACCAGAAAAAAAAAAACCGGTTTTCCTGAGGTTGATGGTGATGAACAGTATTTTCGACCTTCTAGGGGCTCGTGAGGACGCGTGGTCCATAATTTGGGAAAATGTTCAACACGGGAAATCTTTTATTCGATGTAACGAACATTTTGGGACTAGTTTCGTGTCAATCGGACATCGTCTCAATATGTTTCGGGGCATCGGAAGGTTTAGGGTCGGCTTAAAAATAGTTAAAAGTTCGGGAAAATTACGGGGCTTTGATGGGAGGTTAATTAAGCAGTTATTAACCTTCTATTAAAATTTGGACAGGTTTGGGAGTCCCGGTAATGGTGATCGGCTTGGGGAGCCGAATGGCACGCAAATCGAGGCGGCAGCTCGGACGGTCTGTGAGTGGACCTTGTTTTCTAAATTGGTGCATGCATAAATGTTTATTATATGTTTTATTACATGTTTGATGATTCCATGGGTGTAATTGTGTGTGGTTACGTATAGGTACGTATTTCGAGGTTTCGGCACTATACGGTGCCTATACGGGTCGGTATTTCTTTATTTAAATGAAAAGATTTTGGATTTCTAAAAGGATAAACTCGGGTATGAGACCCATTTGGTTTTGTCTCGGGCATATGACGCTATTTACGACCTTCGGGTCTAAATCGTGGTCGCGACGGGTGCTATGTGTACGGCGATCGACGATACGACGCTCGCCTCCGGATTGGGATGTGTTCCTTCCAGAGAGGTCACGATGCACGATTCGTGGTCGGGAAGCCTGGGGAGGCTCGAGTTCAGAGTGCTGACGGTTAAGGATAGCGATTGGTGAGGAGTGCACCATGATCTTGTGGTGGTCGCGTCAGTTGATTCGTTCACGGCGACATACCAGGATTGAGGGCGGTCCTGGATGGATGGTTGCACGCATCACTATGATCGGAATTGTGACTGACCCTTAGATATCGGGCACGGTGCCTAACTGATGTCATATGTTCGGGCACAAGACCCAGTTGTTTTACACTGATGATTTTGGGTTAGGGACCCTAGATGGATTTCCAAGTTCATGACGGTTTATGAGAACCGGCATGAACTCTGGAAAGGTCATTGTGGTTCATTACGGTTTATGGGAACCGGCATGAACCTTTGTCAGGTCATTCTGATTCATGACGGTTTATGGGAACCGACATGAACCCTGGTTAATGGATGTTATGGATCATGACGGTTCAAGGGAACCGGGCATGAATGTTTATGTTATGTATATATATGTATTCATATACCTTCCTTTACTTCTATTATCTCCTCCGAGGAGGGTCGTTGGCCGTAGTCACGGAGCACCGACTGAGTGGAGTCACCCCACAGTTGGGTTCCTTACTCTCAGGAAGGCTATGATTACTATTAACTCGAGTAGGGTCAGTGGTCTGCGAACATTGATCTTGACTTTGAGAAGACTCGGATTGAGACCTGGGTAGCACGCGCGTAGCTTTGGAAACCGTGACAGGATTGGTTGTGTGGATTATATGTATTTATGATGTATGATATATGAGATATATGATATGTGATATGCACAGGTTTTGGGCAGTGGCCCATGTGCGTGGTTTTACTATGGTTTGGGCTGAGTCCCGTATGTCGTTTTCATTATAATTCTTTCACTATTGGTTTTGGGCTTAGCTCCCACATATGGTTTCTTTCGGTTAAATGGTTTTCGAATGCATGCATGCTTTTTAGTGAAGGGTACAAATGTCTTCTCGTTAAAATGTTTTTATAAATTCTTGTTTTGTCCACTCACAGTTTTTAATGTTTTGACTACCCTTCAGGTTGACATCGGATGTGGACTGTAGCAGAGACCGAGATATCACATACCTCCTCCGGATCCTGGCGTACTCTGATGGCCCGAGAGGGCAAAGGTCAGAAATATCCCTTGTCTGACACTTCGTGTCAGACGAGAGCAGGGTCATCCCGCACTAATCCCGGGGGGATTGGGATGGGTCCTGTCAGCGTGATATCAGAGCATAGGATTGCTTATCAGAGCTGGGTTGTCTCTATTCGAGCAACCGCGGAGCTCTTGGAGTATTAAGCAGGTCGAGGATGTGATATCTCAATGGGCTACAGTTCGTGATCAACCTGATGTTAGGGTGCCGGTACAATAGTTAGTAGGACTGTATCGTAGAAAGTCTTGGTTCGACACTTGATGCCGGTGTTGCCATAGTTCTGTCGTGGTTGACAGTGTGGGACCCTACAAAGGGATAAACGTATTCTTATAGATTTTGATCGTGAGATGGTTAGTTGGGATCGTCTTCACGATGTCGTAGGATCGGTTCCGACGACTGGTTGGGAATTATGACCATCCGATGTTCGGATATGGTTGAGTTAGATGGATTTACCACAGTCAGCAGTTAGCAGTTGGATTCAAGGAATCCTAGTTGGATTGACGTCTTTACGATGTCAAGACCGCGGAGTCGATCAGGTTGTTTATTTTACTGCTTTCTGCAGTTGGTAGCTTGCTGTTGGGTTCAGGGAACCCTAGGCGTGATCGTGGATTCCTAAGGTAGGATGTGTATGGTTCGGAAAGGTGAGTTGACGAGTGGTTTGACTTGGATGACTATTCGAATTTGGATTCGTTAGTCGGTCTAGTCATGTCATCTTGTGTTGGGACTGCACTTTGCAGTCGAGGTTTTACTTATCGGTTTGACTTAGTTAGTTGTCGTACTACTTAGTTGTGATGGGTTGTTGGTGCAACTAAGGTCATGGGCGACCTGGCAGACGACATTGGTTGAGTCGAGTTACTACTGGTTGGTGATTGGTTGGACAAGTTATCAGGGTTGGTACTTGTCGATGAAATCCCTGAGTGGGATACAGAGTAGTGGTACGGGCGAGTGATTCCGTTGGATGCGAATCTCGGTAGCGATGTCTGGTAGGTAGGTCTGCTCGAGTCTGTGGTAGGCGCTACTACCAAGAATGGTTGTAGTTACGGTTGTTGGGAATCGGGGACGTTCAGGGGACGTTTCCTTTTCTCGTATGAGTTGTCAGGGTGACTGTACCCAGAGTTGTTGGGTACGAGAGAGGCAGAGTTTCTCCCATCCAAGCAGAGGTACGGGATCGTCGCTCGGTATGAGCGGAGATCTAGAGTTGTCTGTTTCACACACTTGATGCTGATACTGATACTTGTGTGTTGGAGTTAGTGATAGTGCTGGTACTAGTGCTGGTACTGGTGCCGGTGTTTGTGATGACGGTGAGTCGCGAATCGGGATATGACTCCGTCAAGATGAGTATATGTTCGGTATCTATGGTTCGGGAGTGGATCACGGATAGAGATGGACTAGACAGGATGCAACTGTAGTTGAGGAGTAAGGATCGAGTATTATCACGGGGTTTAGCGACCAGTTGGTCGGTGTTGGCCAGAGTTGGCCAGATATGCTGGTATGCAGAGATTTGACTGCAGATCACAGCAGGAGTCTGTTGTGACTCTTAGGTCGAGCGGTACATCAGATTAGGATGAATTGACATCCTTTTGGATGTACATATATGTTCGTAACCGGATAGATAAGTTGATTGTTTATGGACACATGGTTGATGTCCGGGTATGTTGCTTCCAATCTTGTTGGAACTTCGGAATCGCGAGAGGTTGCGATTGAGGTGACTAGTGGAATGCGAGTTTTCCGCATTGACATTGGGTGTTTTGAAGTCATTTTGGGTGACTTCTCAGGTTCTACCGTGGTAGATGATGGCAGATGACGGTTGATGATGGTTTTGTCACCAGTACGCTGATCGTGTATTGGTTGGTGGAATTGTGACTTGTCTTGGGTCATCAAGTGGAGTGAGTATATTGAAGTTAGGTGACTAAGATTTCTCATTTTCTGCTTGGTGGCAGACGATGTTGGATTACGTGGTGTGGTGAGTGCAGCGAGTTTGGTTGCATTCATGTAGGATGGATTTTGATGTCATCGCCTTGGACCATCTTTTGATTTTCCTAGGTGGAATGACAAGGATAGATACGAGGTAATTATTTAAACGAGTAACTGATAGGTTCGGTTTTGGTACGTCTCGGTAGACGTGAACGATATTTCGGGCTTTGAAGTCAGATTTCTGGATGACGATTCGGGATTTGATTTTGGAACTTGAAAGATGATTTCTGGATTTGGATTTTGGAATCGGATTCTGGGTGACGATTCAGGATTTGATTCTAGAGCTTGACTGTGGATTTTCTTTTTATGGATATCGGTTCGGAATGGTTATTCCAAATGCTAGCTTACGGAATAATGATTTCGGATTCGGATTTGAACATGGCTATGGATATGATTTCTGGGTTTGGATTCGGGATTTCTTACGAAATTGCGGATTCAGATTCCGATTTGGAAATAGATGATGGGTTGGAGTTTCAATTTGTCTAGTCCGGGATTGGACAAATGGACTCCATAGTAGAAACATGATTGGCTACAGCCTAGGTGGTTGTAGGCTGATTGATGGGTAGTTGTATGTACCTTGTACGTTGTTCGAGGTACGATACCGGGCAGACTTGTGATGCCTGGTGACGGTATATAGGTTATACCGTGGGTATGTTGGTGAGCGTATTGGTAGTCGGCTTGATTCCAATACCATTGGATTTGTCGGGGACGTGGATTGGACATTGGATACTGTGTAGTGGGTCATAGTATTTCTGGTGGGTCCAGTTACACACAAGCTGAGTACTTTGTTGGTATACGTATACTCAGATTGAGTGAGTTAGTGGTTATTGTAATCACGAGTGAGTATAGTGTTAGTTTTTGACTGACGACTGTCAAGTGCTGACTGTTTGTCGGAAGTGTCAATGTGAATCGGTTAGTGAGGTCTGATGACTCCCAGTGGGAGGAAGTCAGAATAGATTAGTGATTGAGAAGGGAACCGTCTAGTTGGTTGTGTCAGAGAAACGGTAGATCTGACAAGTGGTGTCAGTTCGGAGCGTACGCCTTCTGTCATTCGACGTGGTCGAATGTAGTCGATACGACGTGAGAGTTAGTGGTACGTCTGGTTGCAGACTAGTATCATTCTGGTTAGTGGGTGTACGAGTGTACATGAGTTTCGAGGTCAATTCTACTTTCCACGGGGTGGATGTGGAATCAAGATAATTGGAGTTTCGAGAACGAAACTAATTAAGGAGGGAAGAACGGGTAGAATTAGGTCGGTTTGAATTTCGAGGATGAAATTAATTAAGGAGGGAAGGTTGTAACGACCCGTCCCAAATTCCAGGATTAGATTAGTGACTAATCACAATTAGTGAGGCTAATCAGTGATTAGTTGGGCGAAATCGGACGAACGATGCGAAATAACCATTTTGCCCCTAGTGGTGGCAAAACGTTGACTTTTCAATCGGGCGGTCAAATGGACTTTGACCGATGACCGTTTTGCCCCCTGAAAGATAACCTCCGGCAAACCCGGGCTCCGCAGAATCACTTGCTTGCTACAGCAATCGATGAGCGATCCGTGCTCCGATAGCCAATCCATCCCTAGGATTATATCGAAGTCGTGGATATCCAGAATAATTAAGTCTGCTGGTAAATCCGCATCCTCAATTCTTACCGGGCACCTCTGAATCACCTGATTCACAAGGTACACGATACCCATCGGGGTGCCAACACCCATTTCACAATCTAAAGCTGATACCACACAATCAAGCATACCAGCACAACTCTTCGAAATAAAAGAATGGGTAGCCCCCGCATCCATCAATACACGTACAAGAAGGTTAAAGATATGTAGTGTACCTGTGACCACGCCTGGGGCAGTCCTCGCCTGCTGCTGGGTCATTGCAAACACTTGGGCCCTTGGCCCTCCGTTCCGTCCGCGCCCGCGCGCGCCACGTCTAGCACCACGGTCACCTCCCTGACCGCGACCTCCATTAGTGTGGGAAGCCGTGCTCTGCACCACACTAGAGCCCCCAGCGTCGTTGTTCTTGGGCAACTGCGGGCAATCACAGGCATAGTGGCCCTCCTCCCCGCAAGCAAAACAGGTTACAGACCTCGGCCAGTTCGAATGCCCACCAGAAGCACCGCTCCCAGATGAACGCTGCCCAGAGTTGTATCCTGATCCTCTGCCCTGAGATCCTCCACGTCGACCTGACCAGCCACGACCCTTGAAGGATGAGGGTGCTCCCCTGTAGCCCCCTCCCTTGTTGTTCTTCTGGCCTGATGGCCCATGATGTGGGCGATCCTGACGTCGCCCCTCGCCCGAAGGCTGTCGTGTCTGGTGTGCCGCCAGACTGGCCTCGACACGCACCGCAGCGTCGACCATATCTCTCAGTGAAGTATGAGTAGCAGCAGTCACACTTGCCCGGATATCCCCTCGGAGTCCAAGCTCGAACCTTTGGCATTTGTCCTCCTCCGTGCTCACGAATGATGCAGCGAACCGGGATAGTTTCCCGAAAGTTTGTTCGTAGTCCGCAACGGACATATCCCCCTGCTCCAGCCGCAGGAACTCAGTCTCCCGTGCCGCGCGGAACGACCGTGGGTAGTACTGGTCCAGAAATCGGGAACGGAAAACTTCCCAAGTAGTGGTAGACAGACCACCCAGACATTTCGAGTCCGTGCCACCACTGGTAGGCTCCTCCTTCCAGCAAGAAGGCCGCCAAGGTCACTCGTTCGCTTGGAGGGCAGTGCATCACCGAGAAGATCCTCTCCCACTTGGTGATCCAATCATGAGCATCCTCGGGGTTTGATCCCCCGCAGAAAGGAGTGGCTCCCAAACGTTGAGCCCTTTCAATGCTCGCGCATTCCATTTCCCTTTCCAGATCCTCGTCAGTTCGTGTATGAGGAATTCTCCTAGGAGGCATAACCAACTGTCAAGAGGTATAGATCAGAAAACAATATTCTTAAAAGTCGAAAAGTAACTAGTACTAATCGCTAGTCTAGCATGCTGACCATACCCTAGTACTGACCACAACCTAGTGCTCTGATACCAAGCTAACAGGACCCGCCCCGATCCCACAGGGACCAACAGGGGACGTGCCCTGCTCCCGTCTAACACCCAAAAATTCATACCAATTTTACCCTCAAAACATCAAATGCATAAATAACCAAATTAAAGTTATACATCAAATCCGAATTAAACAGATGTCAGACAAGGGATGAAATCCAAAATTACAAGATGCGAGCACGACTCTAAAGTAAACCTGCGGGTACACCACCCAACAGGGGTTCAGGTACGCAGAAGTAGATCTATGCCTCAGCCTCAGGTTCCTCCTCTACCTCAGTATCACGACCTGGAGGGGTTACCAAAAACATTAAGGGTGAGTGGACCGAAACTTAAGTTTATAAAATCATTTGATAAGTAAAACATATAATTTACCCCTCCGTTTTCCAAACATGCATGCAACCGTATTTAAAATCATAAGTCATATAATATGAACCATAAGGCATGAAATAAAACCATAAGTATAATTTGAGTTGCTGCACTATACACTCCAATCCCGACATCCCTAATGTCTGACGTCCCTGACGTCAATAAGGTCACAATCACAAGGCTACGCGTGCCACTCGGGTCTCAATTTCCGAGTTCATTCCCCGAACCCCGTTCGGGTACAGCATCCCCGATGCTTAGCGTCATAGACGCTGGACGTACTAGACGTCTGTGACCTCTCCGGGGTACCTCATCCGGAGGAGACAATATAATATGGAAGGATCTATACAGTGCAGTACCAAATACATTTTATTGATATCCACATGCAAAACATATATAAAATCCAATCAATCTTTAAGTTTCATCAGACGGGTCTCAAGCCCAAATATCGTGAAACGTGCCGTAACCATAATTTCCATATCATCAAAACCATTATTTGTTTTTAGCATGTGAATATGTATAATAAACCAGAAAACATTTATGCACGCAAGGGTTTAAGAAAATGGTCCACTCACAGTACAGTCCTGCTGAAAACCGAATGTATACCCTCGTTCTGGTACGATTATACAATCCCTGTCATATCCAAAGCATATGCAAAGGTCAATACAAACCCCTAACATTCAATCATGAAACCCTAGACCGAAACCGGCCCGGGAAAGCCGCCCGAACGCGCTTCCCAATGCAATAAACCTCATTTTGACCAAATTAATGATCTCCGATCGACCCGAAACCACAGCCATTGGATCCGGATCGTCGAAACCTAAAGAATGGTGGTGGTCCCACCAAAATTACTGTTCACACGCGCCCCCACGCGCCTGGTCAACCCTCTGGTCAACCGTGCTACAGTACTGCTGACGTCAGCATGACGTCATCACTGACAGTGTCAGAGGACACGTGTCAGCAGTCCATTGGTCTCTGGTCTGACAGTTTCTGACATGATGGCGTCATCATGACGTCACTGCTGACGTCAGCATGATGACGTCATCAGCTACAGTAACCGGGTCAGAGAATCGGGTCACCGCAGACCCACGGCTCGACCCGATCACAGATCGCGATTCCGATCACCATTTCAGGTGAGATTTGTTCCTATGGACTCGTCTCAACCTCCCCAATGGTTCTGTGCAATTAGAACTAGATTCTAGGTCGAAGAGATTACCTGAAAATCGACGGGAAGGTTGGCTGCCGGTTCTGGTTATCCTCTCTGGCGAGTCGACGATTTTCCAATCACGGTCCTGGGTTCAAACTGGTCGTCAATGTCCCCTAAACGTATCCTAACAATAACCAAACAATGTCAACGTCAAAAACAGACGTTTCGAAACAGGGAAGGAAAACGGGCACTCACGGGTTTAACGTCCAATCGCCGCCGTGTCGCCGCCGTACACCGTCCAGATCAGTTCATCGTCGTCCTGTCGTCACGGTGAACCCAACCGTACGTTGGTTCGAGTCCCAGAGTGAAGGTTTGGATGGTTTGGTGACTTGGGCTGTTCGGGTTTCCTTCTCGGGTCTGAGGGAATGCCGGCCGTGCAGGGTGGCCGTGGAGTGGTGGCCGGCGTCCGGGGATGGCTGTTGGCTGCCTGGGGGTGTGAGGTTGAGTGGTGAAGGCTGCTGAGTTGGTTCCAAGAGGAAATCGTGCTAACCGGGTTGAGAGAATGAAAACATAGGTGTATGGTCTCATGGGTTTTAATACAGATCATGCATAAGAATTCAAGGGCCCAGATTGAATCTCAGAAATGAGATCAAAGGTGAGGATTAGATCTGGAGGTTTCAGATCTAAGGGCTGTGATTAAAAGTTGGTTTTAATGGTATTTAAACCCATAGTGGATCTGATCCAATCTATGCAATGGGTGAGTGACACTTGTCACTCACCAGGTGTCTTCCAATCAGATTTCCAGAATAAAATATTTGGCACGAAAACCGAGACACGAACCTCCCGATTTCACGTTTCTGACCATAACTTCCTCGTACGAAGTCTGATTTCGGCGTGCCACCTGTCTACGGACTCAGGACATCGAGACCTACCAAACGGTCCTTGAGTCGTGAAAATTAATTATCAAATGAAAAGTCAACATTTTCGCCTCAACCGTCAAAATTACGGTAATGCCCCTGAACTTCCGATAGTCATAACTTTTTCCCTGATCGTCCGAATTGGACGTGCCACCTGTCTATGAACTCGTGACGTCCCGAACTACGTCACGATCATAGGTCAAAGTCCATTTAATTTATAAATCAAAAAGTCAACAATTGGTCATGCTAATCACAAGGGTAAAAGCGTCAATTCACATATTAAATTATAATATTAAAATCCTCGAATTTCCGGGGTGTTACATTATATGTATATATGATGTATGTTATATGAGATATATGATATGTGATATGCACAGGTTTTGGGCAGTGGCCCATGTACGTGGTTTTACTATGGTTTGGGCTGAGTCCCGTATGGTCGTTTTCATTATAATTCTTTCAATATTGGTTTTGGGCTTAGCTCCCACATATGGTTTCTTTCGGTTAAATGGTTTTCGAATGAATGCATGCTTTTTAGTGAAGGGTACAAATGTCTTCTCGTTAAAATGTTTTTATAAATTCTTGTTTTGTCCACTCACAGTTTTTAATGTTTTGACTGCCCTTCAGGTTGACATCGGATGTGAACTGTAGCAGAGACCGAGATATCACATACCTCCTCCGGATCCTGGCGTACTCTGATGGCCCGGGAGGGCAAAGGTCAGAAATATCCCTTGTCTGACACTTCGTGCCAGAAGGGAGCAGGGTCATCCCGCACTAATCCCGGGGGGATTGGGATGGGTCTTGTCACATATTGGTTACCAAGTTAATCCAATTGAAAGTGGAAGTGAACAGGTTTTACATTTCTTTCGACTCATTTGATCTTTTTTTAAACTTTTATCAAAGAATGAATTAGTGTGAAAAATAGTTATCCTTTATTTCCATCAAAATTCTAATAGATATATATTTAGTGAGCTCAATGTAGGCTGCAGATGCCACAAGTATGAACCCGCGAAGTTAGTGAGCAATAAGCCATAACCTCAATTAAAATGACAACCATAGAAGGTATTGTCCCTCAATATCTCAATTCTTCGTTGTGCTTTCTAATTTCAACAACCAAAAATCAATTTATTTATGTTAGAACATTTAAGTTTAGTTTTCTTGATAAATCTCCAGCATATGTCATAAGAAATTGAGCTTAGTTATATCGAATAAAAACAAAGTTAACAATTAAACTGAAGAAAAGAGAAGAATGAATACTGAATCAATTTATGGTGACATGTGCTGGAGATTTCTCCAAAGAAGACTTGGAGATTTGGAGATTTGGAATCCCAAAACATTACATATACCTAGATCTGATAGTTAAAATTGTTTATCTTCATTACTCCATTTAAGTTTCTAAATAGTGCTGATAAACAATTAGAGTTTCCAAATAGTTAATCCTAATTCTGTCGTTAGAAATGATTCGAAATCAAATGTGCACAGAAATGTATCCATCCAATTTGGCTTACAATTTTTCTGCTAGTTAAACAACTCCTGTTCATGACGGTGAGACAATAATTGACAAACCTCTGTCCGTTACCTTCACTTGATAAACTAACAGCATCTTTTGTTGGCATTAACTTAAAAGTTCCTAAAAATAAAAAAGATGACTTAATTATAGAAAATTTTGGTATAGAAAATGATACATAGTAAAGAAAAAAATAGAGATCTTGCTTGATTTGGTTAATCCAAAATAAAAATAATAATTTCCTAATTAAAAATATGGGGTTGGGGCAGCTTGAGTGCTTCTGTTTGATGTGGTTGCCTAGTAGCTGGAATTATAATTGATCAGTGTTCATTTTAGTTTGCTTACATGTTACTGGCTTATTGGTAAACTCTTTTGTAGATATTTACCTCTGGATAATGAAATACATCTCTTTTGCCCTTTGGTGTTCATTTGAGCTTATATGAAAGCCAAAGTTATGACATTGGTTTAAGTGTTGAAGTTATTTGGCAATGAATCTTATGTTGGGATGTGAGGGTGAGATGTCCCACATCGAAAAAGAGGAAAATGAATGTGTGCCTTATATAGGTTTGGGCAACTCCTCCTATTACCAATTGGTTTTAGGGCTGAACTCCCGAGTCTATATAATGGCCGGAATCCCGATCATTAACATGGTATCAGAGCGGGTTATCCCACGTGGCGGTTTGCACTGGCCACGTGTGTTAGAGGGCACAGTGACGACAACCTGTGTGGTTGCAAAGGATATGGGACAAGTGGTCTCACATCATCACGTGTTGGCTAGAAGAGTCGCCACACGTGAGGGGGCGTGTTGGGATGTGAGGGTGAGATGTCCCACATCGAAAAAGAGGAAAATGAATTTGTACCTTATATAGGCTTGGGCAACTCCTCCTATCACCAATTGGTTTTAGGGCCGAACTCCCGAGTCTATATAATGGCCGGAATCCCCATCATTAACATTTTATTGTTCGAATTTTGAAGTTTCTAATCTCTTTTATTTTATCTATTATGTATCTTGTGCTCATAATCGATCCCATCTATTATTGACAAGATTACTTCACTCTTACTTTCTATATTTGAATGAAGCGCATCTCATGAACTTGTGATCTAATTTGGCTAATCTTTATGTTCCTCTTTGTTGGTTATACTGAACTAATTTCAAATATTAGCAGTGCTTCTTTCAAGCCAGTATAGCTTACAGATCATAATAGTGGTAATGTACAATATGTTGGTTTGGTTTCGGGCCACAACTGAATTTGGATCATCAGCCAAGTTACCTATTTTCATATTTACGCTAGATTGTATGAGCAGAGACTTCGGATTTTTCTGAGGTTTCTGTCAGTTTTAGTATAAGCATTTCAGTTGGTTTTAGGTTGATGAATCATTAGGTTGAATATCATGGAAAAAGACTAAGTTTGTTGTCGGGTTCATAAGTTATGATTCCCTTGCTTTTCCTTTTAAGAAAGGCTTTTTAGATCCAAGTTTTTATCAAATGAACCTTAAGCTGATATACTATTAGGTACTCCTCTACATGCAATCCCTGGTTCTGAGCTTGGCATGAGCAGCTTGTTGGTAAAGCCCCAGCCCCACATCTGTTTCGAAGGTTTGAGTCAGCATCTACCCCTGCAATAATTAAAAATATATATGTAGATAAAAAAATTCCTTTAGGTTATGTTCCTCATGGTATGTTTAGATGAGGAACTTCAAAGTTCCAAGGAATTTAGTTTAATTTAGTTAAAAACAGCCTCAAAGTACCAAGTGATTCAAATCAGTATACCAAAACATCTAGACAAGGGATTTCAAAAGTGTTACTTATAAATCTCATCTAAATGCATTGCATCTAATTGTTTGGAATCCCTCGGTACTTTGAAGTTCCTCATTTTTAACTATTTTAGCATAAATTCCTTGGAACTTTGAAGTTCATCATCCAAACATACCCTTAGCACACAAAAAGTGGGTGCCAACAGGCTTTCTTTCCTTTTGTTTCGTTCAAATTGCAAACTCTGTATGCAAGAATATAGAAATTAATTTAATAGTACTTAGCTTGAAATCTTCTATGGTTACAAGCAATAAAGTAAGTTCACAGCATTTTCAAATTATGTTATGTGATGTTTGGTTAAGATAAAGTAGGATAAGCTAAGATGTTGTGAAATCTCTTGATCGATTCTATGGCTGAGATTTGGGTAAATTGTTTGTAACAGTTTTTAGAATTCCAGACATCGAATTGAATTCTGCCTTTGTTTCAGATATATTTCGTCAGCGGATTCTGAATAGTAAGATTTATGCACAATAAACATTTAAGTTTAACAATCAACATATACCTAGATTTGGAGATTTCTCCAAACAATCAATATTTAAGTTTATCTTCCTTGTTGCGCCTAGTGCTGAAGATAAACAAAAGTATTACAATTTTTATGACAAATTGTTTACATTTTAACAATATTCTTTAAGTGTTAATACTTATATTAATTGTTCTGTAAATTTTATTTCAGGTTTGAGTGAAGATTTTTGGAGGGAGATTGAAACATTACATTTTTAGTATGATCTTTTAGACTTTGTTGGATCATGTAGAACAAAAAATGCGTGGATTACTTTTAAACTTGATGAAATCCGACTTTTGAATTTCATTGATTAGGTACTTGAAAAAACTATTGGATCTTTGTCTTAACTACTTATATTACTTTCAAGTTTGATAAAGCTTGGTATAATTTTCATTATTCTTCTTTCTCTGCCACTTGATTTGTTACTTTAAGATATTTATTCATTTATCAAATGTTATTAATTACTTTAAACTCTTATCAATATTGGATGAATGGGTTAGGTTCGTCCCAAAAAAAATCTCACATTAGTGTAAATAAAAAATAGTATTACTGTTATTAATATTTACGACAATACAACGGAACGATTGCGATGGTACGATTACTGTCGTTAATGTCTAGTTTAAATACAAAGCTCAAACTGCTGCGATAGAACGACTCCTGTCGTGAATGTCTTAAGCGACAGCAGTTGCCGTCGTAATAAGTTAACAAAATATTTACGACACCACTGTATTGCGACAGACTAGTTCCCGTCGTAACCTCGTCGCAACAACCCAATTACGACGCAATTTCTATCTTTCACGACAGGAGCGACATATCGCAAAAGACATCTTTTTTTGTAGTGTCTAATTAATCCCAAGAACTTAAATATAATTTCAAAATCACAAAACCTTACCTTGATTTCTCGAACAAAAGTTTGGAAGTTTCGGTTAATGGTCGACCTCAGTTCTAATACACTTCTCGAACAAAACCTACAAAAATTCTCCAAACAAAAGATCAACTTTTGAACTTTAATTACGAACAAGAGCAAAATAGTTAATTTTCATTTATAATTTCTGAAATTACACTTATGTATTTTTTTGGTCGTTACAGCATGATTCGAGATATATATATATATATATATATATATACATGGGCGGACCGAAGAAGGTGCAAGGGGGGTCACTTGACCCTCTGGCGGTCGGAAATTCTTCGTTGATCCAGTAGGTTGACCTCTGTCCTTCTTTAACTTATAGTCATAATTGTTTATACATGATGTTTTCAAAGACATTTTCAAGGGGCACCTCAGCTTATTGGAGTGTGGAAGAAGGCGGAAGAAGGCATGTGAAAGCGACGCCTTCTTTGGTTCTCTGTGTTCTCAAGAAAGAAGACGACCTTGCAATTGAAAATTTTCTTTTAGGTTTTGTGCACCAAACGACATCGTTTATGGTTAATCCTTTAACCTTACATGTTTCTATTTAATTGTTTCCTTTCATTTTCAAAGTTTTATAGATAAATTATATGTTTAATGGATATTATTAGAGTATTTCGTTAACCCTGATAAATAGCCAACCAATTAACAACCTCCATATCCTTTCTTATTATTAACTTTTCAAATTTCATTTTAAAATCTTTTAATTGCATCGTTTTCTTTATGTATTCTAATATTATGCTTATATTGTTTTTTCCCAATTTTAAATTATTTTACATGAAACTAAACCTTGGTTAGAAAAAATAAGTATTCGAAGTTTTGGGATTGGTGAGAAATAGTCTGTGTATAATCTTATAATAATTAACTAAATCTTGGTCAGAAAAATTAAGTATTTTAATTATTTAGGATTGATGTGTTATACTATTTTTCTATGAATCTCTCAGTTTTAATTTGACCAAACCACATTCGGTGTACTCTGTCCTCAACATACAATTTAAATTTTTGATGATTAGTACTCTTTTTTTATGGGAAAAGGTGGATATTGATATAACAATGCTTTGCTAAACTTTGGCTAATAAAACTATTTGTAGGAGGGTAGATTGATTTTTTTGGGTAATTACCAAGTTAATTAGATTTTAATTTTACATTATCAATAAAAAAAATTATATTAGGAAAAAAAAATCTTATGCTTTAACATAAGTTCAAAATTCTATACATTTTCAATATCTAACTAGCCAATATTTTGTTTATTATGGTTTGTTTTGATTATAAAAAGATGAAATCTTTACATATTATTGACCCCTGTCAAAAAACATTCTAGGTCCGCCACTATATATATATCACTGACTCGTGCATGTACGGTACTTTTCTTTCTTTGTGTAATCTTAGAAATGGTACGCTTTGGTACGTAATTACAACACTACATTATACTATATTTATGTACATTAATATATACATATTTTATTTATACACCAAATTCGAATGAAATTTGTGTAGTTATTGAGCATAGTCATTGCCCAACAATATGAATAATTATTTGCTTACCTCGACTAGGAAGGTGTAAATAGGCATCAGAATCGATTGCTACCTACAATTAATATTATCGGTCCAGCTCATTATAAATGTACAAATTATGAGAAAAAAAGAACGTACATAACGATTTAGTTAGAAAATGTACCGAATTTCGTTAGTATATTAGGTGCAACTTAATTATCGTACGTACGAAATCATAACATACTATGTTGGTTAGGACCTATGGGTCTTTTTCATACACAAAGCTGTGTTGTTTATGATTTTGATGGATGCATGCAGCATGCAGTATGCAGCCAGTATGCAGTGGTACAAGAATCATGTGGTACATGCACGGATGTACTGTACATTATTAGGGCTCGCCAGTCACTGCTCATGAGCCTCATGTGGCAAACACAGCTCCTGAATAAGATGAGAATTTATTTGCAGAGCATAACTTGAGAGTTTGGGCCTATTAGGGCTCACCAGTCACCGCTCACGTGGCAAACTCAGCCCAATTATATGTGGTAGTAATTCACTATGTTGGGCTTTGGCCCGCCATAGAACCAAAAATCACAGTGGTCTTTTGTCTCAAGTCGCTCCTACTCAAAGAAACTGCAAACAAAATTGGAATCTGAATCATTTCAGGGCAGAAAGTGTATATAAAAACTTTATGCCAGAACAGCATACTCAAATTAGTTCATCACCAAAAACAAGAGAAAAATGCTTATTCGTGTGCAATATATCCACATGCAGGACAAATAATCGGCAGCCCCTAGCAGAGTACTCCTCTTGTGGAAGAAGAGGAGCTACAGCGCCCGTCACCTCAATAAAACTTACTCTCTCAGCTCCCCAGAGAGCTTCCATCTCTGCTTTTGGCCTCTATGGAGGAGATCCTTCCGCTGACATCACAAGAACTGGTATCTTCGGACTGCTCAAGTCTAAAAAACTAGAACCATACAATCTATAGATGAGATTTTCAGTTAGAATATACCTTGTTTCTATTAAGAAATTATATAATTAATTTCTAATTATGTGAATGGAAATTAAAAGGATATAATTGTTGAACTATTATACTTTTAAAATTAAGATTTAACTCTAATAATTAATTCATAATTTTCTAGATGAATATTTATTTGTATATAATTAATATTTAGATAAAAAATTTGAACAATATTTTGAATTAAAGTGTTATTTGGTTTGATAACTTTTGTTTGAAGGAGAATATAACCATTCATGAAGAGGTATATATTAACATACAAGGACTCTTATTAAGATATGTGTCACTAATTAAGAAATGTATGCTATATTTATTAAATGTATTTTATTGAAGTAGAATTTGTCTTTTACACTCAAAAATCTTTTAGATCCCTGTAAACAGCAAACAGTAAGCTATCGTTCGTTCAAAATCGAGACCCCGGAGGTTGTTCGACCAAAAACGCTCAAATGATTAAATTAGTTTTGAAAGATAAATCTCAAAAACTTAAGTAGCGTTGAATCGAATTATCTTGGAAATGAAATGAGCTCCGTTATGTATAGGGAAGCCTTGAGAGTCTCGGAGCGTTATGATTTTTCGGTTGAATTTGTAATTAAATAATATATTTAAATATTATTTAATAATCATAATAACTGATCATTATGATAATAATGATAATTAATGTTAATAATAATTATGATAATAAGAATAATCAACATTAATAGTAATTATGATAATAATGATAATTAATGTTAATAATAATAATTATGATAATAAGGATAATAACTGATCATTATGATAATAATGATAATTAATGTTAATAATAATTATGATAATAAGGATAATCAACATTAATAGTAATTATGATAATAATGATAATTAATGTTAATAATAATTATGATAATAAGGATAATCAACATTAATATTAATTATGATAATTAATGTTCATAATAATTATAATAATAATGATAATTAACATTAGTAGTAATTATGATAATTAATATTAATAACAATGGTTTATTATTATAAATATAAATTATTTCTCGGAGGCATTAACCCATTTTAATAATGTACTTGGTTAGAAATACATTTATTTATTGTGTAGGTGTATGTAAGTCATTAATGCCATTACCAGGGGTAATTTGGGCATTTTGAGAATTTTGGGCCACGTGGTAACCCCACAATTTTCAGGCGATTTTGGGTTCCACTTATCTCTTATTAAGAGATGTGTCTCTTATGAAGAGATGTTAACACATCAATAAATAAAATTGCCCACAATTCATTTAATATTAAAAAAAAATTCAAACATTAAAAACATTTTTAGAGATTGAATATTTATTCTAGAAAGTATATAATTTTAGAATATTTCAAGAGATAATTTTAAACACAGTTAAGTTCAATATTCTTGTGAATTGAAGTGCTACTTTTGTAAGAAGCGATCATTGTATTCTGGAAGACGTTTGCCAAGAAAAAAATCATTGAGCACCGGTGAGGAGGCAAATTCGAGTTAAGGAAATAAAACTAAATTCTAGACTCGATCACACTAGTAAAGTGTCTCTACTTGACTTCCTTTGTAATTCAATTTGAATATAAAATATTTTCATGTTTATGTGAATAAAGCAGTTATCAATATTTTTACCAATAATCTTAAAATAAATTATTTTATTTTATTTATTTATTTGATAATTGCTAAATTTGACTTTGAGAATATTTAAATTCTTTTTATTACTTAGAAGTTTTAGTTTATTTGTATTGAATTGTGTGTTTTCCCTCTTTTTTGAAGGAAAAATAATGGCTAGTAATATTAGTGGGGTTTGATGTAGAACACGTAGGAAATGGACATAGAACAAAGGAGATACAACTGCGTTAGGTCGTCGGGTCGGCCGACCCGAGTTGCAGACCTGCAAAAGGTTGAAGGCTAGTGGCCTTACAACTGCGCCTACAGTTGTGAGTGAAATCCCTGAGCAGAGAGGAAGAGTGGCACGTGGGGGCACATGCCACATCGCCTCGAAGTGCGGTCAACATGGAATTTGATGTATTTGTTACTATGAATTCAACATGTTAGTTTTCGAGTCGAAAAGACATCGTATCAGGACAGTTTTAATTGTCCGAAAGTTTATGAGTTGTTTTAAATACGTTTAAAATTTGTAAAAGATTTTTTTTTCCGGATATATAGATATATATATATATATATATATATATATATATGTGTGTGTGTGTGTATGCTTATATTTGAAAGCATGCATGTCTCCTCTTTTAGATGTTTTAAGAAGAGCAATTGAATAATTTTTTTCTTACCTCAACTTGGTCTAGATTGGTGTGAAAAACATAAGAATTATATCTTATTTGGGTCATAAGAATTATATATATATATATATATGTGTTAGCATTTGTTTTTTTTTTTAAAATATAAAGATATTAAGAAATGAGATTATATTATGTAAACATTGATTATCAACTTTATTAGACGGGAATCGAATTCAACACATAATAACCTACCATTTTGGTTATGGGCTTTCTCATCCAAAAAACCGTGTTGTCTACAACAAAAATGTGGTACGTGTACAGGTTATCAAATTAATAGGGCAAACGTGACTTGAGAGTTTGGGCCTATTTGGGTCAAACTGGGTCATCGCTAGCCTTACTCTTAACCCGGTCTCAGCTGTTTGCTAGTTATTCGCTATGTTGGGCTTTGGCCCGCCATTGAACCAAAAATCACAGTGAGTCTTTTGTCTAAAGTCTACCAAAATAAACTGCATAGTGCCATAGTGCATACAGAGATAAAATCTGAATCATCTTAGAGCAGAAAGTGCATATAAACCTGATGGCCAGAACAGTATATATAAATTTTGACAAGTTCATCACCAAAAACAAGAGAAAAATGCTTATTCGAGTTCAATATCCACATGACAACTAATCGGCATAAAAAGTTAAGAAAACTGCAGTCAAGGAAATCTCAAACCATGCAACTACTGCAACCTAAAAGGCTAAAACTCTGAATTTTCTTGCAAGAACTGGTAAAGCTCCTCAGCAACCCTAGCAGGATACTCCTCTTGTGGAAGAAGAGCACCCGGCACGTCAATAAACTTACTTACTCCCTCAGCTCCCCTGAGAGCTTCCATCTCTGCTTTTGACCTCTTTGGAGATCCTTCTGTTGACATCACAAGAACTGGTATCTTCCGGCAGCCCATATCTGCAAAGAGTTCAAGAAATTCCTCTCGGGACTGAACAGGGTCAAGGAGGCCAGTCAAGAAAGCAGCAGGTGCATAGCGAGCTCCTTTCCTCTTCGTCAGTGCGTATCTACTTTCGATAACTCCTGGAGTCACATTGTCAGGATTTGAATAGACATGGGATTTGTACTGAGATTCAATTGATTTCTCATTGCTGACAAGCATGTTATACATCATCCAGCCCACAGCGGGGGCTTGTAAGGTTCCCCTAAGCAGTCCGTACCTGATAAAGTCGTTAAGAAAAGGAGAAATCAAACAGATTGTGATATATGACTTAGTGGTCTCGCACTGTAGATTTTCTTACAGAATAGTTAACCTACTGCTCAAGTCTCAACAACTAGAACCACACCATCTATAGATGACATTTTCAGTTAGAATACCTTGTTTCCATGCTAGAGTCTCGACCAAAAACAATAGGAAGGGGACCAGCCCAGGTGGGTGCAACAGCAGCAATAGCTTTAGGGTTCACGGCACCACGCTTTACAGCACGAATAGTTAAAGTGGCCGCATGCCCTCCCCCAAACACCACAAAATCATTTTCTGGTTCATAGCAAGAGATTATTAGCAAGTAAACTTTCAAAAGAAATAAAAAGCCCAACCACATAAATAAAATTCCAAAAACCCATAACTTAGCAAAAACGATCCTTCAAAAATTTACATATTGTTCCTCAACATACTGGGATTGGGAAGCCTGGCGATAGTTCCATGTAGCTAAATCTAGTCAAGAAGGTCTAGTACCATAACATATGCATGAATGACAAAGACGGTAGTATATATCTCTTGCTCAAAGGATGTAGAATATATGATGCTTATAACCAATAGTGGTATCATAATAACTGATGATTAATAAAAAAAAGTTATAATCAACTACCTGAGCCACTTATAGGACCATCAGGTGCATTAATGAAATCAACCAGAAATTTCTCCATGACATCAGCAGTGTAGTCCATTTTTGGTCTATCAGAGTATCCCAGACCAGGCCAATCAACAATAGTTGCTCTCCAATTAACATTACCATCTTGTTGAACAAGATTACTTGCTACTGATCTCCATTCTTCAACTGTACTGACATCCGAAATGGTTGGTATCAAAAGGATGTTCTTAGAAGTGCCATCACTTTCCTTTTCATGCTTCTCATAGTAGATATTAATAGAATTTTCCTTGAATTTCCATTGCCAACTATTAGTCTGAAAGAAAGTACAACCATTTGTAAGGCCAGGGGAAACATAATTACTAGAAAAGCATAGCTAACCAGATTTCAACACTAATGACTATCTTTATAAGCGGACCTCTATATCCTTGCAATTGACATGGTTTTATGGTTTCCAAATGTTGTTTGCTATCATATCAGTAACATGGCTGACATCCATTTCTAGTGACATTTCAGGTCCGACAAATAAAATGCAAACTGAAATCAAATAAAATGGAATAATTCCATCTGCATGGATTTAACATAATATTAACTTTTGTTTCAGGTTGATGATAAAATCAGTGCAAAAGTACATATTTCAATGCAGTATTTCAGAATGTAAAATCATTCAAATCTTTTCTTCAAAATTTTCATTTCGATATGCCTATAAACATTTGTTTCTCATAAGAAAACAAAGAAAACAGCGACGCATCAATGTAATTGTTTTATAGCCCACAAAATTTATACGTTTTTATAGCTTAGTTTTGTAAATTCAACTAGCTCAATTGTAATTTCATAAAATTTTCTCAAGTCCCCAATACATTCATGATTCATAATTTCATACAAATGTACGAGAGGAGAAACAACAACCAAAATTTCAGCTTTAAAACCATAAGCATAATGACAAAGTAAGCAAAAATCGAAATAAGCTTCTGACCTTTGATGGGGCTGAAGATTTATCACCCACAGAGAGCTTGGAGTAGTCCACGGTGGTTGAAGCCCGAATTTTTAGGGTTTTCCCGAAGCGAGTAGTCTGAGAGAAATTGGGCTTCCGGGTTCTGCAGAAAAGAGATCGTGACGGTTGTGAAGATGTGTAGATTGCCGCAGAAAACGCCATGAAAATTATGAGGAATTTGACAGGAGACGCCAACTACTGGCTTTCAATCGGAGTTGGAGGAATGATGGAGTCGTTGAGGAAGACGCTGACCACTGGCTTTCACTGGGATTTTTCTTCTGTAGAAAAATATCAAAGAATCTCAGCTCAGCAGTGAAAGAGTCAAACAGCTTGAATATTTCAGTCGTCTCCACAAAAGTTTTGGAAATATCACTCAGCACCAGCTGACATATAAAGTTTTGTCACTTTTTCATATCCTGTAAAATAATTGAAATATCGATATCGATAAATATATCATTCGTCAAATTTACGGATATCTCACCCAAATATCGGTATCGATATCGTTTATAATCAACAAAAATGACAGAAATTCGATCTAAAAGTTGGAAATTTAGAATGAAACTTTGGGAAAAACTTAAATACCCAATAATATTTATATATGACTAATAAAAACTATAAAATGACTTTGATATAATAAATATATGATTAATAATATGATATAATATAATTCTGACGATGACTAATAATATAAAATCTTAAATATGAACATAAATTGAAGTGAGTTACTATAATTGAATGTTAATATATTAAAAATATAACAATAAAAATACAAAAATTCAATATAAGAAAAATAATAAAATAAATTTAAATAAATTTAAAATTGGAAAAAAAAAGATGGAAAAATAGTATCAAACTTTGTTTAAAAATTGGAAGTAATTGATATATTTAAAATTGGACAAAAAATGAAAAAGAAAAAAACTCAAACTTTGTTGAAAGTGGAAAAAATGAATTCAAATGGATAAAAAAGGAAAAAAAAATGAATTTAAATGGAAAAAAAAGGAAAAAAAATTCAAATGGATAAAAAAGGGAAAAAAGAAATGAATTCAAATGGATAAAATAGGGGAAAAAAAAGAGAGTAGCTTATGGCTTGAGGGGGGTCGAACCCAAGACCCCAACTGAGAAACAAAAACACAACAAACGCTGCTAGCCAGCGAGTTTATAAATTAACTAATGTCAATCATATAAATATAAACAATAGAAATCATGGCGAAATTTCGGCCAATTTCTTTCTCCCCTTCTTCATCGTTTTGATCCAAGGAAAGGATTTGTGGGTTCAAAACAAGAAATCATGGCGAAATTTCGGTCAATTTCTTTCTCCCCTTCTTATATGCCGCCGATCGAAAATACTGATATATCGGGCGATATATCGGCGATAGTGACGGTTTTTCAATCCATGATTGTACCGTTGGCCTGCCTCCCGCCAAGCGTTGCTTTTTCTCACCTAACAGCTTTGGATATTTGCTGTATCAAAACTAAATCAATTTCTGGCCAAAAATTGTTTACAAATATGCCATTTGAAAAGCTCCAATATTGAAGAAAAATTCCCAGCATATGTCATCTGTACATATTTTGGCGTTCAAAAGGTATACATGTCAACAGAACGAGGAAAATGGTTGACAGCAACCAATTTGGGTGGACAAAAATGCAACTTGCAGCTCTTCAATTACTCCGTCACCACTACTTTTCTTTTCCTGGTTGATGTTTCAGCTCTCTATCATTTCGTCTGATGAGAGAATTGTCATCACTTTTTGGATCAATGATACTACCCGAGGCCAAAGTCTTGGCATTCCTTCTTATCTTGTGTTCCAGGTTCACTAAATCTAGTAAGGGCTTTGATCTCTATTAACTTAGAGGAGCTAATAAGTTAATAACACTTCAAGTTTATATTCATTACGCCACTCACCAGTAATCGTTGCAGGAGCAAGAGCCATCCTTGAAGGAGTGAAAACGGCTTCTGTCTCTCACTACTACCTCCAATCCATAAACCTTAGAAATCAGCTTCATCACCGTGTGACAGTCTCTACACACCCGTAAATTCTTCACGATCCTTATGCTCTTTACTTCACGCAGTCTTGCCAACCCAAAAGCTACAGCAATCTTCTCACTGTGTCTGAACACTGAATCTTCTTTATCCTCTTCTTCTATGTCATGCAAAACACTCCCAACCTCTGGAACATAACCTCCATGTACTCTAAGTTTCAGCATTATCTCCCTTAGCTTCTCGTAAGCCTCTTCTGTAATCTTATTTGATTTTTCACCAGCCACGAGGCTATACATTACCTTGTCAACTTCAATTACACTCCATCCTGGAGATTTCTTAAACCTCTGGTTAGCCATTGATCTTCTTACAGCAGCAACATCCTTCCACTTCCCCGCAACAGCATACACATTTGACAAGAGATGGTCACCAGAATTTTCGGGGTCATGTTTTGAAAGAACTTCCTTTACTTGTTCTGCTAACTCAACATTACCATGAATGCTACAAGCCCCAAGGAGAGTTCGCCAAATAACAGCATTAGGAGCTACCGGCAATTGGTATACACAATCATAGGCCTTTTGCAATTTACCAGCCCGGCCATAAAGATCTACCATACAACCATAATGTTCAATAGCGGGCTCTATAGAATACAAATCTCTCATCTTAAAGAAATACTCACATCCTTCATCGATCAAACCAGCATGACTACAAGCGTACAAGACTGAAATGAAGGTGATCCCATCAGGCCTAATTCCCGATGCTTCCATCTTATCCAAAACTTGTATTGCTTCTTTGCCATATCCATGCATTGCAAGTGCTGCTATCATTCAAGTCCAAGAAATAATACTCTTTTTGTCAGGCATTCTTTCAAAGACCAACCGAGCCATGTCCACCTTTCCAGATTTTGAGTAAGTATCCAGGAGTGCATTATTGACTGAAACCATCCAAAGAAAGCCAGCTTTCTCTACCACCGCGTGTATAATTTTACCAAACTCAAATGCCCCAGCTTGAGCACACGCTGAGAGTACCCCAGTCAAGCTCGCCTCATTAGGTCTAATTCCCTCCCGTTGTAGCTCCCTGAAAAACCCAAAAGCCTCATCGAAACAACCATTCTGAGCAAACCCAACAATCATAGTACTCCAAGACACATCATCTTTCAATGGCATCCTCAAAAATGCCTTCTTAGCCAGCTCAAGCTCATCGGTTTTCACATACCCCGCAAGCAGAATGTTCCACGAGGTCAAATTCTTCAAAGGCATACGGAGAAACATCATTTCCGCTGCCTCCACATCCCCACACCTAAAACACGCAGTAAGAATCGCATTCCAAGCAACTACATTTGGTTCACACATTTCCTCAAACACGTTTCGAGCAAAACTAACGCACCCACATTCAGCATAAATACTGATGAGAGTTGTCCCAACATAAAGATGGGTATCAAGCCCATGAATCAAAGCTTGGCAATGCAGTTGCATCCCAGCTCAATGACCGGTAATTGGCCGCCGCCTTGACCATAAACGCGAAAGAGAAGCTATCAACAGGGGCAATCAATTTCCGGCGCATTTCAACAAACAAAACAAGAGCATTATGTGGGTTATCGGATTTGGCAAACCCACGAATGAGCGTATTATACATGAAGGCATCTGGGTTTCGAAAATGAAGGAGTAACCGGCGAGCATAGTCGAGAGCGTCGGAGATTGTCACCGCACAGTGGAGGAGGAGTTCGCCGAAGACCAAAGGATTGTTGTCGAGGCCGGTCTTGCAAGCAAAGGCGTGGATTTTCTTGGCGGTTTTGATGGTCTTGCTCTTGCTCAACAGAGACACGCAAAGCTGTTCCGCCGTGTTCATTCTCAGCTCCGCCGCTCCATAATCCGGAGACGTCGATTTTTTGGCGGGCTTCTCTTGAGAAGTAGCTTGGAGTAGGGAAAGATGTACCCAAATTAGTGTCCCCTCCGTGTTCCTTTTTTCAATCCCTGACACGTGTCCCCTTAGGCCTGGGCGCGCTGTTGGAAAAGAAAAAGCACGTTCTTAAGTAATCTGTACCAATCTGATCGTTGAAAGAGAACACGTGACAGCCGTTGGATCCTAGGGCAACCGTGGCTTCTCTTCTCTCTCTACCTCTCTAGGGCTTTAACTTTCTCGCTCTACCCTTCAACAGAGTTGCTCGTAACCCGAGAGAGAGAGCTTGAAGATGGTGCAGAGGCTCACGTACCGCTCGCGCCATAGCTATGCAACCAAGTCGAACCAGCATCGGATCGTCAAGACCCCTGGTATTATTATCAACCATATACATAGTTATTGTATATTTATTTGGGATTAAAGCTGGCGTTTTGTAATCAAAATGGGTTTATTTTAGTTTAGTGTGAGTTTCTAAGGGCTCACGGCTGTTGAAGCACCAAAAATAGAGATTTTGGTGGATCTAATTTCATATGTGGACCTTGTCGTTTAAAATATGAATAAACTAAAGTTTATGGGCTTAGAAATTGTGTTATTTTTATGAATTCTGAGATTTGCAATATTTGGAGAATAGAAATTAGAGATATTTAGTGTTTGCATTGTGCAATGTTGTGTGTATTGGGTCATATTTTGTTTTGCTTATTGATGAAAAAGAAGAAGCTTAGTCTCTGTGTCTATGATTGAAATGGTTACAATTACTGGTTTGAGTGCTTACATTTTATTATCGAAGGAAAAATAAAATCTTGCAGTTTCAAGTTGGTTCTCAGGCTTGACTAGTTAAATGGCATTGCTAGTCTCCATCCATTTTCAGAATGTGCCCTTAATTTGAGGTTTGCGAGTTGGACTTATGGCAAAATGTTTTGAAATAATGCTGAACTTATTGTTTGAGTTGGCGTTCTTAATTTGAATGTCATCATAGTCCTCTTTTGGACTTGTAATCTAATATTTCTGTTGTCTTTGTATGGATCTGGCCTCATTTGATGATATATAGGTGGTAAGCTTGTGTATCAGACCATCAAGAAGAGAGCAAGTGGACCCAAGTGCCCTGTTACTGGAAAGAGAATCCAAGGGGTAAGTTGATTGTTAAAGGCCATGACTTGTATTGAGTTTTACTTTTGTTTTCCAGTCTTATGATTACAAAGTTATTTTTATTATCAGTGTTTGTCACCACCACTTCGATTCAAATGCTCTGTGCAACCTAAGCATCATGTTTCTTAAATGTTTCCGGCCATATGCTTTTGCTTAAGACTATTGGATAACAAAATTCGTTTGTTACAGTTCATGCTTATGGAGAATTAGGACTACCATGTTGATATGTATTGATGATCTAAAGTACCTGTGTCATTTCTTTTCCATCCAATTATATATTTTTATGCAATCTGATATATTATGCATTTGTGTAGTTTTAACGTTTTCTGGAAACATTATGAAAATTGTGGACACTTATCACGGTTATTTTCCGTGTGTTGTGGAAGACCCAACTCTTTTGTAGTTCTCACTCACTACTATATGCAGATTCCCCATTTGAGACCTGCTGAATATAAGAGGTCTAGACTATCAAGGAACAGGAGGACTGTGAATCGTGCCTATGGGGGTGTGCTGTCTGGTGGAGCTGTCAGAGAGAGGTTTGTATTCATAAATTTTACTTATCCAGTTCTTTTATTTAGTTGGGTACTTCCTTCTTGTTTGCTGTTGTTATTAAAAGGAAAATAATTTCATTTCCCTTTTTATAGATGCGAAAAATAATTGTTTAATTTCTGTCTTGCAGGATTATCCGAGCCTTTTTGGTGGAAGAGCAGAAGATTGTGAAGAAGGTTTTGAAGATTCAGAAGACAAAAGAAAAGCAAGCATCAAAGAGCAGCTAAGATGCCATAGCGAATGTTATATTTTTCTCGAGAAATTTTGACTTTTATTATCAATGGATGAAAGATTTTTGGAAAATATTTGTTAAACGTTTTGTTAAATTTGAATGAGCTTCTTGGTTGACACGATCATGCCATTATTATATTCACTTAAACTTCTTAAGCTTCCCTTTTCTTTACATGGTCCAGAAATTGGTACTTGCACACTTGCACATTGAGATGAGTTCATTATTTGGGTTGCATAGTGCAAATGGAGTTGCATTTGTCAAGCAGATTATGTGACGGGTGATGTGTATATTTTAGCAACTAGTTATAGTAATTGTTGTAACATATAGATCCTACCGTCACATAATGTGGTCCGCTAATGTGATTACGTTTAAATGACTGGAGGAGCTTAACAAGCTTGTCATGAGGAGGGTCCGATTCTTTCACAGCTGGATGCTTCTTTACTGCTTCAACCCATGAGAATAGCAGTGGATTTCTCTCCGGGTCCAGCATTTGAAGCCAAGGACTTATTCATGAGCTTCGTAAGGGCCAAATGTTGCAACCATCAATATGTCTAGGACCCCCAAAGTCTCTCCATTAGTGAAAGAACCATCTCCTCGAAGATATTCCTTCATTCCTTCTTCAATCACTTTCAGCCTCTCAAACACTTCCCCGAGGGCCTGCTCTTGCACTTCACCTTCATTTGTCACCACCCGGCTCATGCCCTCAAACAGCTGCGTTAATGAAACTAAGCAAGAAACACACGACAGGCATACATAAAAGTAAAGACATTGTCAATCTTATGAAGTATAACATTGTTTCACCTGGTTTTGGATAAAGGATGCCCAGAATCGGACGTTGGCTCGTTCATAAGGATCTTCAGGCAAGATCCTAGGACCAGTGGTGTTCCAAGTTTCATCAATGTATTCTATGATGACGGGTGACTCATAAATCGGTTTTCCATCATGAACAAGCACCAGAACCTTCTTATGAACCGAATTTTACTTGAGGAGCAACTCGCTCTTGTTGCTCAAATTTTCTTCTATGTACTCATAAGGTATGCCTTTAACTTTGAGGGGGAGTTCCACCCTCTTAGAGTAGGTGCTAGCCCACATGCCATGAAGTTGTACATTGTTTCCCTCTTCCATCTCTCTCAGTACAAGTAATGGCCTTAGTTAATTTTCTGGCTTGAAGCTTATGAGATTAGCCTTTATATAGCCTTCATCATGTAATACTTATCATGTTTTGGCCTGAATTGCTATATCAATAGTCAAATAGATGACTTCAGACTGAACAATACTTGCAGAGAAAGAAAGGCAGATTCTTTGAAATTTGACCATGCTTTCTCTATTAGAGCTTTAGCCATTTCCCGCAAGAAACTTATTGTTCAAGTGATTACAACATTATCCTGCGCCTGAGGTCTAGTTTTCGAATCCCCTTTGTAGGTCTGTTTATCAAGTCAACATAATTGCATGTTCTAGTGATTACAACATTAGACTGAACAATACTTGCAGAGAAAGAAAGGCAGATTCTTTGAAATTTGACCATGCTTTCTCTATTAGAGCTTTAGCCATTTCCCGCAAGAAACTTATTGTTCAAGTGATTACAACATTATTCTCGTTTTCATATTCAGAGTTTGCTTCATCTTATCTTACTTTGCAGGTCTGTTTATCAAGTCAACATAATTGCATGTTCTAAAATTAGGGTGACGGAAGCTCCCTTGAGGAACAAGGAACTGATCCATCTTCTGGCCAAGTCAATGACCCTATCGCAAGACTTGACAAGAAAGTTAACAAGATAGATGAGGCTCCATATAAATATGTAGCAACCATTTAATTCAGTATCGAATTAAAAACCGAAAAATAGAGATATATCATATATGGCAGAAGAAAACAAGGTGACTCTTCATGGATTGTGGCTTTGCCCTTTCTCTAAGAGGGTGGAGCTGGCCTTGAGAGCAAAAGGCATTCCCTTTGAGTTTATGGAAGAAGAAATGATGAACAAAAGCCCCTTGCTCCTTGTTGATACCATATCAGCCCAGATTCATTGGGCCCAATATCTCTAGTCCAACACACTCTTATCTCCAACACACTCTTATCTCAAGGGGCCCAAGCCCACACTAATAAACAAACCCTACCAAGGGTTGGTCAACACTAACACATGGACAAACCCCCTTCGTCCATCATCAAGACACATGTTAGCCTCACAATGAATGCTCCTCCTTCAAGCGCTCGGCCTCCACCTTTAGGCGCTTGGCCTTTGCTTTCTAGCTCTCAGCCTCGACCTTCGTCTGCTCCACCTCCGACTCCCTCTGGTCGTGCTCTTCCTCAACCCAACCTAGTTCTCTCATCAGGCTATTAGCCTCCGCCACAGCCGACCGAGCTACAGTAGCCTCTCCCAAGTACGGATTCAACTGAGCCTTCTGCTGGTCTATTGTCTGCTGCTGGACCTGGATCTTCCTCTCCAGGTCGGTCTTGGCCTTGAAGACCAGCTCGGCCTCCTGAGACTGTTAACCTAAGGTCACTAACTGCTCTCTGAACTTTGCCTTCTCCTTGTCGGTATGAGCGACATGCCTCAGCGCACGAGTGTAATTTATAAACATCTCACCGAGGGACTGAACAGACAGGGCACATATTAGCAACACTACAAAAAAAACCAGAAAAATACATGTCAAAATAAAACAGAGCACTTATGTGGGAGGTAATGAGGAGAGACTCCTCTATGCGCTTGGACATAGAGCTCTCAGCCAGATCATCCAACTCGAACAACTCCATAGAGGCACCAGTCACCAGGCCATTAATGACCGGTAGCATCTTCTCTCGGATGGCAACCGAGATGTCCCCCCACTTAGCGCCTGGTTTGGTGAACTTACCGAGCTCCACACCCGTATGGTCAGTCATCTCCTCCTCGCGCTAACTGGCTTGATGACAAGATGGTGGCAGAGGATGAGATTGTGGCACAGGGAAGAGGAACGATGGCTGAGCTTGCTGATGAGATGGTGGCGGTGGATGAGATCAGAGCAGATATGGCAAGGGAAGATAAGACTGACCGCAAAGTAGATGGGGAGGCTCTGGAAATACATTGGCCCCACTCACACTGACCCGAGTATGCTCTGGTCCCCCTTATCCAGCATGATTACTTGAACCGCTGGCTCAATAACTAGCTCTGGAGGACGGTTGATCGGCTCGGAAGAACGGGCAGTCGGTGTAACAGTCCAAACTTTCTAGGAGTTGAAATTGACCATTTTTCCCATAAAGCCAAAGGGTTGACTTTTTTATCAAGGTCAAAATGTTGACTTTTTGATTGTGATGGTTTTTGGGGATTTCGAAAATGCCGTTAAAAAGGTCTCGGCCTTTCGAGTGTGTCAGCAAGTGATATGCCAAAAACGGAGATCATACGGTTACGTTTAAGGTCTAAACTACGTAGGGGAAATATGGAAATTTGGTATTGAAGGGTATTTTGTGATATCTTGCGAGTAATTAGACTTGTGATATCTTTTTGTGACTGAACAGGTAGGTGACATGTGTCATTTATCCCTTAGGGAATTGGGCCACTAACTTGTGTATGTGTGTGTGCTTGTTATATGGTCGTGATGTGATGTCTTGATATTTTCAGCTTGAGTTGTTTTGATGACTAGTGGTTGTTTTGCGCATTTCAAGGTTATGCTTATATTGTATTTCACTGAGTTCTCTAACTTGTATGCTTGCACGGATTTAAAAAACAGAGGGCAATCTGTATGTTTTCTTAAATATGTTTTCTAAAGTTTATTTTCCGTCCACTCACATTTTCCGTGGTTTTTACTTGCACTCCAGGCCGCGACACGACGACGGGGATTGTTTAGAAGCGGAGGCATAGACTTGTGTTGGTGTGTTTGCCTAAAAGTTTATATATTTGAATCTTGTCAGATTGGAGTAAAGCCCGAATGTTTTTTTCTAGTGTATTTTAGGTGGGGTCCTGTTAACTTGGTATCAGAGTTAAGGTTTTTGCCGTGTTGTTGAATTCATGCCTCCGGGCTGCGAGCCCGTGCACGGCCTGGTGATGAGTTATTAGTGGTTCTAGATATTTAGATCAAATTATGAATGTTATGATTCTTTATAAGAGAAATTGTGTGTGTGTTGGTTATTGAGTATGATTCAGGTTGATTGTTGATTACGTGTTTTAGATTCCTCGATGTTCGTGCATTGTGAGGTGAATTAAGTCTGGGATATTTACGTTGGTATGCTTATATATGTGTTGGTTACGGACATGGTCATGTTGGATGAGGACTTGGACATGGGTTACGATTGTGGATTAGGACTCGAAAGGAGTCTAACGTAAGGATTAAGACTCGAGGAGAAGACAAAAAGTATGACTGGATATGGAAATTTTGTGATCAGTGTTGGATACCAGTTTGGTATTGTCATGTGATGTGATGATTGATGTGGTGCTTGTGTATTAATGAAGAGTTGGATGCATGTGAGTTTGTGGTGTGCCTGCCTATAAGGTAATGGTTTTTTGTTTGTTATTGTTCATACGAGGATTTTTTTGTTATTGTGCATCGAGGATTGGTGATTGTGGTATGTATAGATCTATGTGATACCGAATATGGTTCGGATATGTGGTATTGATGTGATGGATTGTTATTCTATGATGTGTTAGTATTTCATGGTTAAGTTAGTTTGTAATATCAGATGTTTTCATAGATTATGAGATTACAAACTGTGTTTCTTTTTATTCGAAGAGAAATGGTTTTTCGTATGCATGCGTGGTTTTGGAAAATGAAAGGTAAATGCCGGTTGTTTTCAAATTATGTTTTTAAACTATTTATTTTTGTCCACTCACACGTTTTCTTGGTTTGTGACTATCCAAGAGCGTTGCAAGGGAATCGAGACTCGGGAAACGGAGGCATGAACTAGAGTAACTTTTGTGTATATCTTGTTTGACAAGGTGTCCTTTGTATATTTGAATCTTTTCAAACGGGAGCAGGGCTCAAATTTATTTTTCTAGTGTATTTCGGGTGGAGTCCTATCAGTCGGCTTGGAAAGAGGATTGACCACTACAGTCTTAGTCCTCGTAGGCACTCTCTTCAGTTTTTTTTAGTCTTGCTGGCCTCCAACAGACGGAGCATCCTCTTGGCCGCCCTTAGACAGACGAGCGGAGTCACTTTTGACTGAGACCCTCCACTGGCGCTCAGTGCCTTCTTTTTCTTCCTACTGACTGACCCCTATGGAGAAGGAGTCCCAATCGGCTCAGATTCTCGGTCCTACTCAATTGAGTTAGCCATGGCTTGGCTGTCTTCTTCTAACACTTCCTTCGTCGATCGGTCAATACGCTATTTTGCATCTTTAGCAACAATTTGCAACAAAAAACATAAAGGAATCAGTACACCGACCAAAAATATTAATAGAACATCACTTTGACAAACATGTCCTTACCTAGGTTTGGAATGAGGTCGACCTCAAGAAACGTCTGAGACCCTCAAAGTATGTCTCGATGACGCCAAGTTGGTTTGAGCCTCTTCCTGACTAGCTCACAGACCTCCCTCTTCTGGTATGAGATCCCCACCTCTTGAAGAATACCTGCATACAAACAACTAGGTCAGACAAAAGAATAGTGACCAGTATACACAAAAACACATATGAAAACATAATAGTCACGAAGACCGACCCTCATCATTCAAGTTTTGGAACTTAAATAGGATGCCCCTCCTCCCCAGTTACCACCAACGAAGATAAATTTCATCTTGTATGTCTTCTGGGAAGATGATAGACCAAAGATGAACTCCCCTCAGGTTGTCTTATCCGTACACCGAGCATTCATCCATCCCTGACTTTATTGTTGCTGATCGAACTCATACAGATGCACCATATGGCCATACGTCAACTATTTTTGCTTTTCCTTCACAAATGTGACATACAGACTGATCAATATGATCTAGACGTTCGATTTAAGTTGACGAAGGGCCACCCAGAGTCTTCGAACCATGAAATTCAACCAGGGGTGCATGGGGAACCTCAACCTGTGCATGTACAGTTCGATATAGTAGATGGCATACCCCAGAAGAGGATTTCTCAGCACCTCTGTGGGACTGGCCACCCTCAACTCCACGTAGACGGAATTTTCTAGGTTGATCAGAACCTCTCCACGATCGCCTTCGTCTCCTTGCTCCCAAGCTCGTCGATGGAGAACTTTGCCTTCTTTATCAGCACATCAATCATGATCTCCTCTTTAAGAGCCCCTCGGTCGGTGTACCGATCACCCTAATCGACTCTTTATCCCGACTTTCCCATCGTCCTCACAGTGCAGACGACCCTAAACGATCCCTCATTTGTCTGAGTAACCTCTTCATTGCCACCAGGCCAACCCGACATCAATACGCTGGTCTGATCACCCCGACTATGCTTCTTTTGGATCTTTAAACTATTGTTGATTTCCACCAACACATTCTTTTCCTCCGGCTCCTGAGTGGAAAATGAAGAAGAGAAGCCTTGCTGCTCGTCGCCAACATAATCTTGAACCTTGTTGGACTTGTTATCCCGGTCACACATCAAAGCAATCTAAGAAAAGAAAAACAAAACAATTTCCCATCACCGACCACTATGCTCCTTAGATCAAACCGATGTCCGACCCCCCAGTTCATCCCCAAAACTGATTTTTAATCGAAAAAAGGAAGACAGAAAGGGGCATACCATGTTTCTACACGGCGGTTGTCCTTACTGGAAATCGCACCACTGCACACTCTTATGCATAGATCCTCGCCGTAAATCGCCTAAGTGGAAGAGCAGAATTTCCTCAATAGCAAAAGCTTGAAAAGTGAAAGTAAAAATTTTTCTTACTTTCCCCCTATTATTTATAGAGGCAACTTCGCATGCAAAAAGTCACCTCGGTAAAAATCAACATTTATTACTATTGCCACCTGTCACACTCACAATGGCCTCACACGTCCCTACACACAACCGTTGTGAACCCAGAAGACGCTGGAAAACCAAACAACACTGACCGAGCCGCATAGTTGGCGACCTCTAACTTGCCCTTCCAACACCAACCAGCTCACACGCCCTCTGATAGATCGTCAACACTAGTAGGTCAGACCACACCCGCCTACCCAACAAAGGCACACCGGTTAGTGTTCCACCGGTCCACCGATCGGTCCGACTGGACATGTTGCTCTGTACACTCCCTCGCTTAGGGGATTTGGAGGAATAGAGGTATATTCCCTACACCGAGTCTAGGGCAGTTTTACAAGTCACCAACCGAGAAATTCCACCTCAGTTAAAAACTTGGGGGACTTCTGTTCATACCATATTAGCCCAGACTCATTTTTGGCCAATACCTCTAGCCTAGCACATTCTTATGAATCAAGGGGTGCAACCCCACATTGATAAAAAAACCCTAGAAAGAGCTGATCAACACTGACACGTGGACAGACCCCCTCCGTCCATCACTAGGATACATGTCAACCTCACAATGAATGCTAATGGAAGAACATATTTATTATCACCCTTACACCCATACAAAATGGATCATTTTTCCCTATAAAGATAACTAAGTATTTACTATACGTACACCTTGACACGACCTATCTCAATCCCTCCGGGATTTACATGGGATCCGTCATGCTCCTGTCTGACATGAAGTGTCAGATAAGGGATAATACGTACCTCATCCTATACGGGGCTTCCAGAGCGCGCCAGGATCGGTGGAGGAGTGCGATGTCTCGGTCTCTGCTACAGCCCGCATCCATGATCAACCTGAAGAGCATTAAAACCATTAAGAACTGTGAGTGGACAAAAATCAATAAGTTCATAAAAACACACTTCATAAAGATATTTATGCCCTTCACTAAAAAGTATGCATGCATCGAAAACTAGTGATCAAAACATTTACTTAAATAAACCATTAGGGTCTTAGCCCAAAAACCGTAAATCCAAAACCAAGTGGGCCACCGCCCAAATCCATAAACACAAATCCGACCGAAAAACCACTTCATAGATCCAATAATTCATATTTACCACATAACCATCCCCGGAATCCCAGATGCCTAGCGTCCCAAACGCTTGACGTCCCAAACATCATATCTCACGGTAATAAGCAACACGTGATACCCAAGGTTTCTCCGGGTCAATATCTCTGACATCCCAGATGTCTGATGTCCCAGACGTCTAATCATAGGAATCCTGCTCCTTAGTCACTATACGGTCTGGTAGCTCCGTATAATGACCACTCGCAGACAATGCACCGTGACTTCTACAGTGTCCTAGACACCTGGAGGAGACCATCACATAACCTCGTATCAAGATGGTATATGGAAAACAATTTTACAAATCCATTTCAAAACATCTCAATGGGCCCTGCCCAAAATTCCCATAAAGCATCGCAAATCCATTTAGGGTCTCCAACCCGAAATCATGTTTATGAAACATAGTGTCAGGACCCGACCCTCCTCGGTCAGGACCCAACTCATCTAGCACGATATTGTCCGCTTTGGGCCTCCTTGCCCTTGTCCTCACGGTTTTGTTTTCGGGAGCTCAAGGTGCAACTTCCCAGGGGGTCACCTATCATGAAATTGCACCAACCTTAACTCGCTTAACTTTTGAGTTCCAACCGAACCCAAAGCCAAAGAGTTCCCAAAAGGCCTCGTTTAGATCAGAGTTGCGTAGCCGGCCACTCTATCTAACACAATATTGTCCCCTCTAGACTCACTGGCCGAACTAGCTCAGCCTGTAGGGTTTTGTTCCTGGGAGCTCACGGTGCAACTTCCCAATGGGTCACCTATCATGTGATTGCACGAGCCTCCACTCTCTTAACTTTGGAGTTCCCCAGGAATCCAAATCCAGTGAGCTCTCAGAAGGCCTCGCGCTAGATAGGTGTGTGCCTACACCTTTAAGGCACACCACCAATCCCCTCCCAGGCCATTCCCCCTGCGGCATCGTTCACCGTTCCCTTCAGGACACGGGTCTTGCAATCCACCCCCCTTAGGGCCCAGCGTCCTCACTGGCACAATTCCCGGTCGGGGTCTGGCTCTGATACCATTCTGTCAGGACCTGACCCTCCTCGGTCAGGACCCAACTCATCTAGCACGATATTGTCCACTTTGGGCCTCTTTGCCCTTGCCCTCACGGTTTTGTTTTCGGGAGCTCACAGTGCAACTTCCCAGGGGGTCACCCATCATGAAATTGCACCAGCCTCAACTCGCTTGACTTTGGAGTTCCAACCAAACCCAAAGCAAAAGAGCTCCCAAAAGGCCTCGTTTAGATCAGAGTTGCGTAGCGGCCCACTCTATCTAACACGATATTGTCCCCTATAGACTCACTAGCCGAACCAGCCCAGCCCGCAGGGTTTTGTTCCCGGGAGCTCACGATGAAACTTCCCAGTGGGTCACCCATCATGGGATCGCACAAGGCTCCACTAGCTTAACTTTGGAGTTCCCCAGGAATCCAAAGCCAGTGAGCTCCCAAAAGACCTCGCGCTAGATAGGTGTGTGCCTACACCTTTAAGGCACACCACCAATCCCCTCCCAGACCATTCCCCTCGCAGGAATGTGGCATCGTTCACCGTTCCCTTCAAGACATGAGTCTTACACATAGGGTCTCAGACCCAAAATCACATATATAAAACTCAACTGGGCCTCATACCCGATTTTGTAAACCACTGGGCCCCCGACCCGATCACATAACTCAAAAGGGTCTCAGCCCAATTTCGTAAACCAACTGGGCCCCTGGCCCGATCATATAATTCAAATGGGTCTCATGCTCAAGTTCATCTTTCCAAAACCAAAACCATGCCATAGAACCATTTTTAAACTCACAATCACATAGTAATAGTATAAACTCGTAAACCTCGAAATACGTGTAAATACGAAATTACCTCAAAATTCGTGCAATCATGTAAACCATCAGTGCCACAATCATCATCATAGAAATCACGTATGTAAAACATATAAAATATTTATGCATGCATCACAGTTTAGAAAACGAAATCCACTCACAGACCGTCCTACGCTGCCGCCTCGATACCCATGTCATAAGTCTCCCCGGGCTAATCACCATCACCGGGACTCCCAAACTTGTCCAAACCATACTAGAGGGTCACTAACCACTTCATTAACCTCTCATTAAAGCCCCGTAATTTTTTCGAATTTTTAACAATTTTTTAAACTCGATCTTAAACCTTCGAACACCCCGAAACATATCAAAACGATGTCCGATCGACACGAAACTAATCCCAAAATGTTCGTTACATCGAATAGATGATTTCACATGTTGAAAGTTTCCCCAAAAGGCCCCTCAAGCGGCCCCACGCGAGGCCCATAGTCCCTGCGCGTGAAACCCACACGCGGACACTGTTCATCGTCTTCCTCAGGCAAACCCGGTTCAGACCGACCGAACCGGCGTTCCTGGTTTTTCTCCATTTTCATCAATTTTTCATCCTATTTCTACCATTAGATTCTTCCAACCATTTCCTATTCATCTACGTGATAAAATCATGAGTTTAGTGGCAAGAAATTACCTTCCTGATCCCTGGTTTGAACCGGCCACCTTCGACCGTCATAACCTCACGATCCTAGCCACTATTTTCTTTGAATCCAGCTCCTACGGACTCGCCTCACTCCCTAGAACTTGATAGGTGAAATCCCATTGATCGACACAAGCCCAAACTGAACTCACGGTTTTGAGCCAAAACAGGGTTCACGGGTTTGGTTCCCCAGCCACCACCGCCGTCCACGACGGTCATCGTCGTTGACACCGTCTACATTGCTAGTCCTCACACTCCAACTTTCATTAACATATCATTAGCATTAGGTGGGGTTTAGAGGTTTATGGGTGATGAGGTTCACGGTTTGGAGAGATAACAGAGAAGGGTGATGTTTGCACGATTATGAAGAAGATGATGATCAGATGAGATGATTGAACGGTGAGGATGAGAAGATAAGGAGAGATGGACGACTGGGATTAGAAGATGAATAATATATATCTATAATTAACCAATGGGACAAGATCCCCAATTTAAGGAGAGTGACCAATGGGATGAGTGACACTTGTCACTCATCCAAGAGTCCCACCAAAAATATCTGTCATTCACAATTAATTAATATTAAATTCAAATCTCGAGGCGTAAGTTCCCGATTTCGATCCCGTGACCATAACTTCTTCATTCGACGTTCGATTTCAACGTGCTGCCTGTTTACGGACTCTTGACGTTCCAAATTATGTCACGGTCATCGGTCCTCGTACGTTTGACTCCCCGAGTCAAAAGTCAATATTTTGCCCGAGACCAGGGGCAAAACGGTCATTTTACACCGTCCGTCCGATTTCGCTCAACTAATCACCAATTACTCTCACTAAGTCCTTCATTAGTCACTAGTCTAATCCCGTAATTCGGGATGGGTCGTTACACACCTACTTTATATATTACTATTCACTATTCACTCTTTACAAACAGACTCATCATTGACTTGGGTGTCAGAGTACCCTTAAGTTGATACCACAATGGTGCCTACCTCTGATTGACAACCAATTACTCTCTTTTGACATGTCAGTCTAAGGACATGTGGTTGAACATGATTTGCATTTTAAATTGGCACATTTTATGTATCAACACTCCTCAAATACAATCATGTTCGCAAAACAATTCCTGTCCTCGTCCACAATGGAAAGCCTATTGTTGAGTGACTCAACATTCTTGAATACATCGACGAAACATGGAAGACAGGTTTGATCCCTACAAAAAGGCACAAGTTCGCTTTTGGGTTGGCATCTTCCAGCAACAGGTTTCTCAGCTGCTCTGTTTGAGTTGTTCAGATTTCAAAAATATATGAAGTTTAAACTGTGAGAGCTAAAGCCGGATTTAACTGTTGCAAGTTTTTGAGTGCAGGTATTTGGGACTCATTTCTTTGCGTGCACGTCCGAGGGAGAAGTGCAAGAGAAAGCCATCAAGCACTTGTTTGAGAAATTGAAGACATTTGAGGAGGGAATGAAGGAGCTTTTCCCAGATGGAGTCGATATCACAAAGAATTTTGGAGTTCTGAACATTGTATTGATCTCACTACTTGGCGCTCATAAACTTCAAGAAGAAGTGCTTGGAGTCAAAATTATAGACCCAGAAAAGACCCCATTGATATTTTCTTGGATCACAGCTCTAAAGGAGATGCCTTTAGTGAAAGAGCTAACCCCTCCCCATGAAACATTAGCAGCAGTTCTCCAATTTTTCAGAATCAATGCCCTTAATAGGTCTGCTGCTGCTTGACCTAATTGTAATTTAAAACTTTGGATGCTAAGTTGTGTCACACATGACATGACATAAGTTCAAATTTGCTCCAAAGCGTCGAATTTAAGCGTTTTAATTTACTTGAAACATAGTTTTCAAGCTCCAACAAATCCCTTGGCTAGCTATCTTTAATTTGTCTTCAATTTCAGTAAAGAAAGCTGACTCTTAAGTGATATTTTATTAACTTAATCAAATTCAATGACTTTTCATCTTCAAAAGCTTATTATACAGAATTCCAGCTGAGTGTGATCGTTTGAAGATTCTTGTAGAACAAGAAATGCTACTGATCTCAAATCTCAAATGAAATCAAGTTTCTTAAACATCTTATTAAAAACATGGAACACATAAAGATCAACAACAACGTACGTTAAACAACATGAAAAACCTCGAATCGAAGTTGAATTAAGATTGAGGAGCAGGAGGGTTGATGAAAGCCTGTCTCCAGGGTCCGAGAATGGTAACAATTTTTTCTTCAGAAGGGGTTGTTTCTCGCACAAGAGGAAACTCTCTCAGAGCTTCCACCCAAGAGAAAAGCAAAGGAACTCTGTCTGGGTCTATAATTTTGATCCCAAGGACTTCTTCTGTGGCTTTGAAAGGGCAAAGCACTGAGCTTGCCACAATCTCTAGGAGCCCCAAATTCTCAGCATTGAAACTTGGAATACCATTTGGATAGAACCCCTTGATTCCACCTTCAAGCACCTTCAATAGGTCAAACACCTCATTCAAAGCCTTCTCTTGTGTCTCCCCCTCCGTTTTAATCACCGTCATCATGATCTCAGAAAACTGTATCCAATCACAATCATTAGACCAAACTTACATAACAGGACAATCGCTGGCTAGTCATCTCCAGTGGTACAAGACAGGCATCAATATGCTAATCGACAAGCATGAAGTTTTTAATTTAGTGAACAAATTTGGAGAGTGTTGCTAACCTTTTGGTGGACGAAATCAACCCAGAAGCGAACTCGAGACTTCTCATAGGGATCCTGTGGGAGGAGGTGAGGAGGATTTTTCCAAGTATCTTCAATGTATTCAAGGATGACAAGAGACTCAGCAACGCCCTTTCCGTTGTGAATAAGGACTGGAATTTTTTTGTAAACAGGGTTGTGCTTGAGCAGCGCTGGGGTCTTGTTCTTGAAATCTTCTTCCACATATTCGTAGGGTATTCCCTTCACTTTAAGGGCTAGTTCCACCCTCTTTGAGAAAGGGCTTGCCCACATCCCATGTAAAATCACACTTTCACTATTTTCCCCTGCCATAACTCTCTCTCTCTCTCTTCTTTCCTTTCTGCTTTCAGTTCTTGCTCGGGTATTGAGTTCATTCTTGTTGATTGTTTATATAAAATTTTAATAAACTATGTCCAAACTATGATAAGATTTTGGCAGAGCCATAATATTATTCTTTTCAAAAGGCCATTCAAACACAGTTTGACGTGTGCAATTCGTGTTGAATAAAATACTCAAAAATGCCAGACTTTCCTTGGCCTTAATGAATAAAGTAATCGGCAATAATTTGAGAGAAGTAATAAATTAAGATTTCTTGCTATAGAGTATTGTAAAATGTTCCACGATATATACATTATAAATATTACAAGTAGCTAAAGTTTTGTGAAGCAATTACTCATAGAACCGATATTATTATCATATTTGTTGGAAGTGGGAACTTTTGTGAAGGATTCGCTTGCATTTGATTCTTTTGCTAAACATTGAAGAACTGAATGAGTCAATAAAAAGCAGCGGGATCTTTTTTCTAGATACGCAGATGCACAAAATATCTTTGCTTAAAAATGCAAGGGATGTTTTCCTGAATTATTTATACAAGTTATTTTTCTAGATGGTTATAGTTTTATAGAACGTTGCCAAAGCCTGCGCATGCAATTGTTTTCTTCCAAAATAATGGATTTCATATTTCTCTCATTCTCCTTCGTATGGAATATCCTTTTAGGATGTTCAATTTCTCTATATCGTAGTAAGTTTTTTTTTTTTTTTTATTATATCTTTTTTTTTCAGAATTTTTTTATAACAAGGCATCATTATGCGCACTTCATAAGCTCTGCTTGACTATTGAATACTATATGGATGATTTCTTTGTAATTACATTATAGTTGGAGCAATTGTATTTTTCTATGTTGTTACTTTTTTTTTAATTCCTTGTGAATCTTATCAGACTATATATTTTTTATAAATCGTATTATTGACTACACCAAATATTTTTCATTGTAATATCTATATATTTTAAATAAAACATTTCTTCTCTTAAAAAAAACACAAGTGAAAAATGATTAGGTGGGATTGAAAAATGGAATGTCAAGAATGGGATTTGAACCCATGCCCTTTCGGACCAGTACCTGAAACTGGCGCCTTAGACCAACTCGGCCATCTTGACTTATGTTACCCTAATATTTAGAATATTATTATCCAAAATGCACTGACCGTTTGCTTATTTTAAGTACGGTTACATTCCCGCGTTTCTTCAAAATGATCTGCGACTAAATGACTATGCTTTCCCTAATTCCCTTTCCTCTTCACGGACCCAAATGAATGCTCTCCTCAATCAAAAATTTCACTCCAAAATCTCACCATCCGCTCTCAAGTTTCTATCTCCGGTTGCCGTTGTTAAAGATCCATCCTTTTGCCCCTGCGAAGTTGACCATAATCACAGTTATTTTGACCCCTTTCAGTTCTTGAATGATTATACAAAATCAAGACAATATACTGCTACGAACACCAAAATCTTACATTCTCATTTTCTGAGAACCGATCTACTGCAATCTAATATCTCCGTCGCGAATTTATTACTTGATTTGTACTGTAAGTCTGGTGCCATGGTGGATGCACTGAAGTTGTTTGATTTAATTCCTGACCGAAATGCTATTTCTTGGAATATGATGATTTCAGGTTATAATCAGAACCCTTTATTTGAGAAATCATGTGAAATTTTTTGTAGGATGAACTCTTCGGGTTTTGATCCCGATGAGTTTGCATATTGGGAGCGTTCTTTCATCTTGCACTGCCTTGAAGGCTCCTTTTTTTGGCATGCAGATTTATTCACTTGCTGTGAAAAATGGGTTCTTTCCGAATAGTTATGTTCAGGCCGGAATGATAGACTTGTTCGCGAAAAATTGCAGCTTTGAAGATGCTTTGAGGGTCTTTCACGATGTTTCATGTCAGAATGCTGTGAGTTGGAATGCTATTATCTCTGGTGCAGTGAGAAATGGAGAGAACATGGTTGCTTTGTATCCCTCAGAAAATGTGTCGTGGATTCGTGTTACCAAATAGTTTTAGATTTTCCAGTACTTTAACAGCTTGTGCTGCACTTGAAGAAATTGAAGTGGGGAAGGAAGTTCAAGGGTGGGTGATTAAACGTGGTGCAGAAGATATCTTTGTTGGGACTACCATTGTAGATTTATATTCCAAATGTGGAAAAATGAATGAAGCTGTCAAGGTATTCTCACGGATGCCAACCCGCAATGTGGTTTCTTGGACTGCCATCATTTTCAGGTTTTGTGCACAAGGACGACTCCATATCGGCTGTCAATTTTTTCGGAGACATGAGAAAAATGGGAGAGCAAATGAATAAATACACAGTTACTAGTGTACTTACTGCATGTGCTAAACCATCCATGACCCAGTTACTAGTGTACTTATTTGCTTAGCGAATGCGTTGCAATGGTGGTTGTAGCTAAAATTTCCCAAAATCGGGGCAATTAGGCTTTCTATTGCCTACTTTTTTATTTTTTATTTTGTAATTTTGAAAAAGCAGCAGTAACAGCTATGATCGCGCCATGTCACATTATAAGCGGAGTTGCATTTTCGTTTATGACGTGGCAATATCATATACGTAAATTGTATGAGGCCTCGTGGAGGCGCGCAATATATTATCACCAAAAATTCCTCCGTAGCGAGTCCTAAAGTGGTCTCGTCGAGAGAAGGTTCGAAACTTTTGGAAAGGGAGAATGGGAGCGTCGGGAGAATGGCTGGAGAAGGCGTTGGTCGATTTATGCCAGAAGATGGAAGCGGGTCTGGGTTTGGATAAGGATATGATCTCGGGTTTAGTCTCTTACTGTGAGCTCGCCGATCCTCAAGACGCTAAAGAGTACCTCGACGTAAGCCCACTTTCTCTTAGTTCAACTTATGTATTCCAATTCTTGCTGTATCTGCAATAAGTTTTTGTTTTTTGTGTTCCAATTTTTGTAAGTTGTTGAATAGTTATTGGTTATATTGCTCTTGAATTTTTTGTACTTTTTCTTTTTTTCAACTATGATGACGCATGTGAAGATATTCTTTGGTGAACCAGTCGCTGGTATTGCAATATTAGATTTGATCTAGTTCTAGTGAGCTAGTGTTTACTTTTGCATGGGCAATTTTCAATGCCTGTATTGGATTGGCCCACAATTTGTTCCAGAACAGTTGGGTTTTTCCTTGTGTGTTGCGAGGTTTTTGTTTTGGATTGGATTCGGGATGAGTGCTGGTGCATAAGCTTTCATCGATTTGAGGGTGTGTTTTTTAGTTTAATGAGTTGGACATTGAGATGTCTTTTATTTTTGTTGCTTTGGAACCTACGATTTGGAGTACGTAAAAGCTATAATGTCGTGTTACAAAATTTTGCTGATGATTATACTGAATTGTGGAATGAGATAATTGTTTGTGTAGATCCTTTACTTGTGGAGCCGCATTTGATGTATGTATCCTCTACTAGAAATTTGGTACGAGACGCTTGTTGTATGTTGGTATCTAAAGTTACAATATTTTTATGCAGAATATTATTGGGCAGGAGGTGGGTAAGTCTGTGATTGGGGAGTATTTACAGAAAAGAGGTCTCTTAGATCTTTGCACCACCCCAGCTGTCCAAACCTCAAATATGCAAGCCTATGTTAAGCCACCGTCAAATGAAGGTTCTGCTAGTGGAACCAAGAAGCCATTGAGAACGGCAAAAGTTTCTAAAGGTCCCAATGATCAGGCAGCTTCCAGTCATGTAGAGCAAGTTTCAACCAAGGACAGCGAGTCAAAAACCACTAATAATGCAAATCAAGGTACTTCTAAGAAGAAGAAAGCTGGGAAAGTTGTTTCACTTGCAGAGGCTGCCAAAGGTTCTATTGTATTCAACCAGGGGAAGCCATGCTCATGCCAAGCCCGTCGCCATAGGCTTGTGAGCAATTGTTTATCTTGTGGGAAGATAGTCTGTGAACAAGAGGGCGAGGGGCCTTGCAATTTCTGTGGGGCTCTTGTGCTGAGGGAAGGCAGCACGTATGCTGGTCTGGAGGAAAGTTTTGGTCCCACATCAGATGCTGAAGCAGTAGCTGAAGCTTATGCAAAGAGACTGGTTGAGTATGACCGAGACTCTGCAGCACGTACAACAGTTATTGATGACCAAAGCGACTACTACGAAATTGAGGGAAACACCTGGTTGTCAAAGGAGGTTTTTAATTTCTATTTCTACCATTGTTGTTTCAAAAAAAATTCTTTCATCAGTGTTTATACTTTAAATTTACTTGCATCTTCCCATATTCCCTTTTTATTACTTACTTCCAGGAAAAGGAGCTTGTAAAGAAGAAGCAAGAGGAGATTGAAGAAGCTGAGCGTGCCAAACGAAGTAAAGTAGTTGTGAGTTTTGACTTGGTTGGTCGAAAGGTAATAAATATTTCTTCGCTAATGGAATTTATGGTAGTATTGTGTGTGAAGGGCTTTGTTGCTGCAAAATTTTCTTATGAGCATTTTCGTAAAGGTGCATTTTTAATCTGCAGGTGCTTATAAATGAAAATGAAGCTACTGAATTAGAATCAGAAAGCAGAATATTGAGACCACGAGTTGAAAGGGAAGTGAACCGGATTAAACCAAATCCTAGTCTTAAAGTACAGCTACTTTTTTTGGATCCGGGGACAAGTAAGAAGAAGAGTGTTGAAGGTCGACATGCAAACAAGAGTCTCAGCAACGGCTTGTGCTTGGAGATAAGTGGGAGGGTGCAGCATGTGAGCAACGAGGTAAAAACTTTATGATGGACAATCAATCGGAAACAGCTTCGTCAAATGGGTAGTTTCTTTAAGTGGGGGTACGTTTGATTATGATGATGGAGATTCTTACCATTGAATTTGGAGGATATATTTTTTAAACCTAGTGGGGTATATAAAATTAAGGGAAAATTATATTTTACTATCCTGTAGTTTACCCTTTTTAACAGATTCATACTTAAGTTTTCAAATTGTTACACTTTGACCTCTCTGTTAAAATTTCTATTAAAATTGAAATAGGGTCCATAACTTTAAATAATAAAATATTAATTTAAATTTATAAAAATTATTTATTTTAAAAAATCAAAAAAATTACTTCCAGATAATATAAATTAAAAAAGAATTTACAAACGTACAAAAATTAAAAATTAAAAAAAAAAATCTAAAAAAAATTATTTATGTACCAAAGTAATTTGTCTTTCTCCATCATCTTTAATTTTATTTTTTTTTATTAAGGCCTTATTTCACAAAAAAAAAATTATTTATGGAGAAACAAATTACTTTCATACATAATTTTTTTTTTTTGTAAATTTTTATAATTTTTTAATTTTTATTATCTGAAAGTAAATTTTTTGATTTTTTTAAATAAATAATTTTTATAAATTTAAATTAATATTTTATTTTTAAAAATTGTGGGTCCCATTTTAAATTTGACAAAAATTTAATAATGGGATCAAAGTGTAACAATTTGAAAAGTAAAAAGTGAAAATTGTAATATTTGAAATCTTAAGTCTGAATTTGTTATAAGGTGTAAACTACAAAGTAATAAAATGTAATTTACTCTAAAATTAATCTGCTGCAATACAAGTATTGATCCTTTATTTTATTTTATTTAACATTGATATGTACCTGCCATATAAAAGGGTTATATCAGTTTGAGTTTGTTCTTTGGATTACCACTAAGGGAGATTTTGTGGTGCATTTTCAATTATTCATAGTTTGCTTCAACTTCTGTTCCTTTGGAAGGAGAAAAAGAAGAAAAGAATTGAATAAAATATAGTATTTTGAGAACACCATTAATTATATAGTAACTACATTTTCATTGCTTGTAATCTATATTTTCAATTTGTACCATGTGGTGGTGGTGATAGTTGTGTTCGATTCCAGTTGACGGCGCCAAACTTACTAGGCGCAAAATGCAATAACTTAGAAGTAGTATTTTGACGATGTCCCATGTGCCATGTTGCCTTTTAAACATGTTCTAATAGAGTAGATGGTCGTCGGTTAGGTATAGGCAATGATGAAAATATCGACAATATCGTCGATATATCGGTCAATATGTCGGAAATTTTGGTCGGCGGCAGGTAAGATGGGGGGAAAAATTGAGCGAAATATCGACATTTTTCCTTATTTTAAGCTCATCGATCTCTTTATTTCATTAAAACGATCGAGATAGGAACAAATTTCATGAAAATCGGACGTAAAACGATGGAGTTACAGTCTGGTCATATCGAGTGGGTCAAAAAACCCAAATTGCAGACCCGCACGAGGAGGAAGAAGACTGTTTTTAAGCCCGTACGTATGCTTTACATATTATTTGCTTTCTTAAATTTTCAACTTGGCTTCTTAGTTGAGTTGGTGTGGCTGCTTTTTATTAAAAGCATTACATATCTTGCACGGTTGCACCTGGGTTCGACCCCCTTTGCACGTTGTTGCTTATTTTTTTTATTTTTTTATTTTTTCATTTATTCTTTATTAATGTGAACTATATTTTTCATTTATGCCTTATTTTGAACTATATTTTTCATTTATTTCTTATTTTGAACTATATTTATAATTTTTTCCTTATTTTGAACTATATTTATCATTTTTTCCAATTTTAAATATATCAATCCTTTCCAATTTTAAATATATCAATCATTTTCAATTTTTGAACAAAGATTGACTCTATTTTTTTTTATTCTTTTTTGCAATTTTAAATATATTTACTAATTTTATAATTTTTCTTCCATTCAAATTTTTTTTATGCTTATTGTTATGTTTTTAATTATATTAACATTCAATTATAATAATTCACTTTAATTTATGTTTATGTTTATATTTTCATATTACTAGTCATCGGTAGAACCCTATTATATCATATTACTCATCATATATTTATTATATCAAAGTCATTTTATAGTTTTTATTAGTCTTATATAACCATCATTGGGTACTTAAGTTTTTTCCAAAGTTTCATTAAAAATTTCCAACTTTTAGATCGAATTTCCATCATTTTTGTTGACCGTAAATGATATCAATATTGATATTTGGGGCGAGATATCCATAAATTTGACTAGCGATATATCCATCGATTTCGATATTTCAATCCTTGAGTATAGGAACTGTTGTGGTACCAGCTTAAAGATCTCCAACGTCTGTTAGTATATGGATGTAAGGGGTAATGTTGAGTTATTTTGTGTAGAGTAAGAACAAGGAGGTAAGTCACTCTTTTGAATGTTTGTTGAGGGGAGTTTGATGAATAGTTCCAAAATGAGATAAATACATTTATGATGTGGTATTGACATGTGACATATAGATGATCCTTACTGGGTTTATTTATTTGTGGGCTTTGAGGTTGATCGTGAGTCTGGTTTTGTTGGTGGGCTTCAGCTATTTGTTTGAGGCTTATTGGATTTGATATAATTAAGCTAAACGATTTCTTAAATTAAATTTTCAAGCGAATATCTTAAAGTTGAAATCCAACCACACTAGCTTCACTCTCAAAATATTTTCAATTTGTCTGAGTAGTATCTATTTCATGATAAGTTATGACCTAATGTTTTCTTTTATGCATTTTGATGATATATCATTGTTGAATAACAATGAGGTCCTGCTAATTTAATTTGATGATATATTAATTTGTCTGAGTAGTATCTATTTCATGATAAGTTATGACCTAATGTTTTCTTTTATGCATTTTGATGATATATCATTGTTGAATAACAATAGGTCCTGCTAATTTAATTTGATAATATATTATTGTTGGTTTTTATAAATAAAATTGCCCGTACCTAATTCGGTGAACCTAATGAGCACCGACTCGTCCCATAAGACCCTACTCAGTCCTCGATTCAATAGAACCACTTGAATATCGACTTATCAAACACGGTTTATCCCACCAGTCAATTGATAGGCTGATCAACTTGGTTGGCTTGCTAATCCCCCGGCCAGATTGAACCACCTAGCTGACCCTATTGACTAGCTCACCTATGACCAGTTGATCCCTAGCCAGCCGACTTGGGACCATCGGGACAAATTTCAGCACCAAAATCAAGGACATTTATCTCATATCGAAATGCTCCACCTACAACATTCAATATTACTATAAATATAAGGGGACCTCCCTTAAAAAAAGTCGTGTCAATTTTACCTTCGTGCTGCCTAAATTATTACAGTACTTTACTCACTTAAATTGACTTAAGTATCAGAGACTATTACACCAATACTACACTGGTGCTCCTTTACTCTTATCTTTTCCCTGCGTCTTCTCCCTGTAGGTCATACCGCCCCGAAAAAAGCGAGCTAAACTGACAGGACCCGTCCCAACTGGACGTCAAAAACCGTGCCCGATCCTGCTCCCGTCTGACAAGTCAACTAAAGGTCCGAAACTCCCCTTCGCTGCTTGCCAGACAAGGGATGTTTGCGCGGATTTCTGCTGCTGTCACTGCCTCACGATCAGTCCCGAACGTCGTACCACGGCCTGGAGGGTCACAAAACAGAAAAGGTGTGAGTGGACAAAAATGACCTCTTATAAAAACATTTATCAAAATACAATCTTACCCTCCAGTTTTCACAAACTTGCATGCATATCGTAAAACATGAGTAATAGTATGAACAGTGGACCGATAAAATAAAAACATATTTTCCCATGGTCCATAAAACTCATGTTCACCAAATCCGTTCATGTTATAAACATCAAATCCCGGCTCTCAGGCCAAAACATGTGAAAACATAATCACTGGCCACAAAGACCAAAAACCCGTACTCAATACCAGTACGTCATCACGAATAACATCAATCAGCACTAATCACCAGTGCACAAGAAATATATCAATCCAATCAATCCGCACTACTCACAAGTGCATAAAATATCACAAATCACATATGCACTACTCACAAGTGCATAACCAATCAAACTACACTACTCACAAGTGATGCACTACGCGTAGGCCAATATCCAGTCACTCTCTCGGGAACAGACACCTCTGGGCTCAACCCCCTCGGGCTCAGTCACCTCTGGGCGAACACATCCCCAGGCTCAGACACCTCCGAGTGGTACATCCAAGCTCAGTCTCATCCGAGAAGCTGACTACCATAGGATCAACTCATGATCCTACAATCACATCCCCCAAGCTCCGGTCGTCTGGGTAATCCCCCCCCCCCCCAAGCACCGACCGTCTGGGAATATCACAATCACAATGAAAACCATCCCCGGAATTACATCCCAAAACATTTCAATCAAATCTTGACTTCATACCAAGTCAAGATCATCCCTAACTGGGTCTCAAACCCAAAATACCATTTACACGTATTTCTTTAAAATCACCTTTTAAAACAATAAATAATCCAGAAATCATCATTGACTCACCAACAAGGTCGAAATATCATTTTAGAAATCATTTAAACTCCGGGCCTAGCCCAAAACATCATTTGCATGTACCTCGTAAAACGTGCCCGAAAGACTGATTAAAATAATCATAAATTCCCAAATAAATCATTAATTTCACAATTTCACGAGTGACTCCAAATCCGAGTCAAAATCACTATTCACTTGGGTTCTCATGCCCAAAATAACATTATCACGCAAATCCATGCGTTGCAACCTTTGTTGCCATTTTCACGTAAATCCACAACTCAATAATCCGAGTCCAAACATTATTTTCAATCAATTTCAATCTCGGACTCATAAACCAAGTCCAAACATCATTTTTACCAAATTTCGTAATTTCTCGAAAATCGCCCAAAAATAATAATATAATAATCATAAAATCGAGAAATTACCGGATTGAAACATCAATCATGCCAAAGCATATAAAATCATATAATAAGGCATTTAAATCATATATGCATGCATCACGGTTAGAAAACAAAGTCCACTCACACACACCGTCCAAAACGGTCCGTTTCCGAGCTGCACGTTTTTCCGTAAAATCTGGAAATCACAACTCCTGTCCAAAATCATTATAGAGGGTTACTAACATCTCAAAATACATCATATAATTTTCCCCAATTTTTTCGGGATTTAAATACGTATTTTTAACGTAATACAAAACTTCGGATACGCGGAACATTATTGAAAAAATATCCGATTTCATCGAAACCAACGTTAAAATGTTCGTTACACTGAGAGGATCAAAAGTCATGTTGACCTCACCTTGAGACTAGGCCGGACGCGCCCCCACGCGCCGCCGTGAGTGGCTGCGCGTGAAACCCACGCGCCAGCTACAGTGTCACCAGCCTAACCCGTTTCTCTGTAAAACGGGCCATTCAACCCGCGATCAGACCCGGTTTCAATCCTATCAATTCGACACTTAATTCATCAATTGAACATTCAATTAGTTTCGTTACGAGTCTAATTAGAGGTCTGAAACATCAATTACACGAAACCTTACCTCTAACCTCACGATCACAGATGATCATTCGAAGAACACCCCGCACACTGTTCATCAACAGAACTCCCTCAATTTCACACGATTTCCTTAAATTGATTCATCAAGAAGCATCAAGGGACTCAGGTAAACCTTTTCCCCAAATCAATTGAATCAATTCGTGGCTCAAACTCCACGACTCAAACTCGATTCTTCGTCACTGTGCAACCATGGAGTTCAGTCAATCTCAACCAGTTTCTTCCAATTGATGGACCCAGAAGCATCGTGGGATCCTCAGGAACATAATCCCCAGCTCAATTGCATCCATCGAAGCCTCCAATTCCTCGACTCAAGCTCGAAAATTCTGAAAGCTTCCTTCCTCAGTTCTACCTCAATTCGACCTCAATTCCACTTAGTTCCTTCTACAAAATTGATCGTAGTAATCCCAGAAGACTGAAACTGAACCCAATTTCGATCAACAAGGCTCAATTCATCCAATTTGATTTTTCCTCCCAAAAACCCAATTTTCGAATTCTAGTTCCCAGCTCACTCTCAATCTCCCGTGTTTACCCAGTTGAGTTAGTCTCAACAAGCACTTGATTTTGCCCTCAAAACCAGTTAGAAATGGCAGCTAACACTCTCCAATTCTGCTGCTCAATGCTCACGGGTAAGAAAAACAAAGAAGAAGAAATTAAGGAGAAAATGGAGGAAATGATGAAGGATAAATGATGATGTTGTAATGATGGTGTTGGGAGGGAAACATGGACCAGATTTCAGGGAATGGGTGACACTTGTCACTCATCCGAATGTGCACAGTCACCGGGTACTGTTCATATTAAAATATTATTTTATTCCCGGTTCGTTCGGTTAATCGAGCCCGATTCCGTGACCATAACTTCGTCGTCGAATCTCCGATTTCGGCATGCCGCCTGTCGTTGGATTCGTATCGACGAGACCTACGTAACGGTCCTTGGCCCTCGTCCTTCGGACCTCCCGATCAAAAAGTCAACATTTGGCCCCTACTATGCCAAATTACCAAAATACCCCTCAACTTTCGAACATCATAACTTTCTCTACGAATGTCGGAATCGAACGTGCCACCTGTCTATGGACTCGTGACGTCCCGAACTACGTCACAGTCACCGGTCAAAGTCCATTTGACCACCCGAACTAAAAGTCAACATTTTTCCCACGCTAGGGGCAAAACGGTCATTTTGCACGTTTCGTCCGATTTCACTCAACTAATCCCCGATTAGTCATTCTAAATCATAATTAATTAATATTCAATCCCGATATTCGGGACGGGTCATTACATAAACGGACTCACCGAGACAATTCTAAGTTGGTCAATTTTTAGTATCAACAAAGATGAAGATATTGAATTAAAAACAAAAAGCAGAATATTGAGACCACGACATGAAAGGGAAGTGAACCGGATTAAACCAAATTCTGGTCTTAAATTACACCCATTGTTTTTGGATTCAAGGCTGGGTAGGACGAAGAACGTTGAAGGTAGATAGGCAAAGAAGGCCCCAGCTTCATCTTGTGCTCGGAGATAACTAGCGAGACGCAGCCATGTGCGCAATGAAGTAAAAATTTCATTATTATTCACTCTCTTAATCTGAAATCAAGCTTTTACCTGAAACTTTTGGTGCTTTCTTGGTTTCCATCAAGCTCATTTTGACCAAAATATCGTCCCACTTTCCTGTATCGGCAAGAAGGTTGGAACAAGTGACATGATCTTAGGCACAATGCATTGTCTTTAGGTCTATGAATCCACCAACCAAACATAACCCCTACCCAAATCACCATGAACTCTACAAGAATTAATCAACATCCTCCAAACAACCACATTTGGTTCGATAGACATACTCTTCACAAACTTGTGAGCCTCCTCTAACATTCCTGCTCGAGCGTACATGTCAATGACACATCCATAGTGCTCAATTGTGGAGTTCAAATGATAAAATTTGCACATTGCATCATAAAATTTCAGGCGTTCATCAACCAAAGCAGTGTGGTCGCATGCTTAGAGAACAGCTAAGTAGCTAGGCTACCTCGGCAGAAGCACTCGCAGCCGCAACCCTTGAAATACAAATACCCCGTATAAAACTAGTTCACCAACACCAAAAACTCACTCTTAATTTTTTTTTTAAATAACTCCCTTCTTTCATTACACTTTAATATATTTTTTAAGTAATTTACCCATTAGTATTTTGTATTTTACAGAAAATCTCATAATTATATTATAATTTTTCAAATGTTTTATTTTAAGTACCCTAATTTCTTTCATATTTTTTGGAAAAATTTTTGTCAATTTGATTTGGTGGGGTGTATTGACGCTGAAAAACGAATTTCGATGTAACTTTAGGTAAATTTGTTTAATTAGACTTTAGTTATATCGCGCTTAACATCATCTCTTGTCGAAATATTAAGCCAGAGATTATAAAAAAATAATTAAGCAATTTTACCTAGAATCACTTTTAGATTCATTTTTGGGCATGCATCACATAAACTAATAGAAATTTTGTCAAAAATTGAGACAGTGATGTAACGACCCGAACTTTCGTAATTATTATTTTATTGTAAAATGACCGTTTTGCCCCTGAGGGGGGGGGGGAAGTTGACTTTTACCTCGGGAAGTATGTAGGACTTTGACACGTGACCGTGACGTAGTTTAGGACGTCACGAGTTCATAGGCAGGTGGCACGTTCGATTCCGACGTTCGAGGAAGAAGTTGTGACGTTCGGAAGTCGAGGGGCATTTTGGTAATTTGGCCATTTGGGGGGCCAAATGTTGACTTTTGACCCAGGAAGTCCAACGGACGAGGGCCAATGATGACAGGACCCGCCCCGATCCCCCTGGGACCACCCGGGACGTGCCCTGCTCCCGTCTGACACCCAACGTTAAAATACCAAAAATACCCTTATTGAATATAAAATGCATAAAGAAAATCCATAGTTAAGTCATACATAGCACACCACACAATTACTCAAATACAAATAGTGTCAGACAAGGGATGGTTCCCGAATACAGTTTATTGAGCACGACTCTAGACACACTACGTGCCAACCTACCCAGCAGTAGGGTTCAGGTACGCAACGTAAACCTATGCCTCTTCCTCCTCGGGATCCTCCTCCTCCTCCTCGGGATCCTCCTCCTCGATAGCACTACCTGGAGGGGTAGTAAAACAACAAAGGTGAGTGGGCCGAAACTCAAGGTTTACAAAGTAGTTTACCATTTCGAAAACATATAGCTTTTCCCCTCCGTTTTCCGAAAAGACATGCATAGTATCAAAACCACAAAACCATATAGTCATAAGCAGAATAATATCAACATAATATAATCTTAGTCACTGCACTATACATCCCAACCCTGACATCCCAGATGCCTGACGTCCCAGACGCCCAATAAGGTCACAGTCTCAAGGCTACGCGTGCCACCCGGGGTCTCAATCCCGAGTCCAAATCCCGAACCTAGTCCGAGCATGGCATTCTAGATGCCTGACGTCCCAGACGTCCAATAGTAGCAATCCTGCTCCTGAGTCACTCTACGGTCCGGTCCCTCCGTAGAATGACTCCTCACAGGCAATGCGCCGTGACCGCTCCGGTGTACCTACATCCGGAGGAGATAGAATCCTAGGGTAGATCTATACAGTGCAGTACCACAGATGATATCGAGTTCCATTATACATATATATGACTCCAAATCATTTATAAACAACCAGACGGGTCTCATGCCCAAACATCGTAATACGTGCCATAAATCATACACAAGCTGAACAGATACTTTTACTCAAATCACATATAGATATAGGAGAAAGTAAAACAGTTATGCATGCCGAAGTTTAGTGAAATCAAAGGCCCACTCACAGTACAATCCCGCTGCACTCCCGAGCGTAAAGCCCCGTCCAAGGTTTAAAGTACAATTCCTGTCACGCCCAAAACATACGCAAAGGTCACTTTAAGTCCCTACTAAACAACTACGAAACCCTAGACTGAAACCGGCCCGGGAAAGCCGTCCGAACACGCTTCCCAAGGCATCAAACCCTAATTTGACCAACTTAACGATCTCCGATCGACACGAAACCACCGCCATTGGATCCGTATCGTCGAAACCTTGAAAATGGCACTGGTCCCACACAAAACACTGTTCACACGCGCCCCCCACGCGCCGGTCAACCCTCTGGTCAACAGTGCTACAGTGATGCTGACGTCAGCATGACGTCACTGCTGACGTCAGCATGACGTCATCACTGACAGTGTCAGAGGACACGTGTCAACAGTCCCTGGTCTGACAATATTCTGACATGATGACGTCATCATGACGTCACTGCTGACGTCAGCATGATGACGTCATCAGCTACAGTATCGGGTCTGCGAATCGGGTCACCGCAGACCCACGGTTCGACCCGATCACAGATCGTGATTCCGACCACCAAAATCGATGGGGTTTGTTCCTATGGACTCGTCTGAACATGTTCTATGGCTCTGTGTGATCAAAACTGGATTTTAAGATCAAGGAATCACCTGAAAAACGACGGGGAAATGGCTGCCGGTTTTGGTCCGTCTTCTCCGGCGAGCCGTCACGTTTCCAGCCACCAACTCAGGTCCAAAACGTTCGTCTAGTCCCCTAGGTTAAGTCTCAAAAACAACCAAGCAAATGCAACGTTAAAAACGGACGGTTTGAGGTAGGGAAGGAAAATCGGCCATTACGGGTTTGCAGGCTTACCGCCGCCGTGTCGCCGCCGTGGGCTGCCCAGTCCAGTCCTACGCCGTCCAGAGGTCACAATGGTCCTAGCCCTAGGTTGGTTCGAGCCCAGACGTCGTGGTTTGGATGGTCTGATGATTTTGGGCTGCACGGGTCCTCACGGGTTTGTGGGTTTTCCGGCCGTGCAGGGTGGCCGTGGTGGCGTTGGCCGGTGTCTGGTGGTGGTGGTGCACGGTCTGGTGCTGCCTGATGAAGAAGGTTGGGTGGTTAGCTGCTGGTGTGATTGTTTGAAGGGTGGGAGGTTGCACGGTTTGAAGGAAGGAATGAAAATGAGGAAATAAGTCTCTGATGGCTTAAGAACAGAAGGAGAAATAGAATGGATGGCTGTGATTCATCCTGAGTGAAGAGTGAAGGGTGAGGATTTAAGGAAAATAAATTAATTAATTAATCCTATGGCAGACCAAGATCCAGAATGTTGGGGATGATGTGGATGGGGTAGATGAGTGACATGTGTCACTCATCAAGGGTCCAGATTGATTGGGTTAAAGTAAAACAGATTATAATATTTTATTATTAATTTAAGTTCCGAGTCTCGGTTAGTTCGGTTACGTTCTTGACCATAACTTTTTCGTCGTAAGTCCGATTTCAGCGTGCCGCCTGTCTACGGATTCGTATCGACGAGACCTACGTAACGGTCATTGGCCCTCGTCCGTTGGACTTCCCGGGTCAAAAGTCAACATTTGGCCCCCAAATGGCCAAATTACCAAAATGCCCCTCGACTTCCGAACGTCACAACTTCTTCCTCGAACGTCGGAATCGAACGTGCCACCTGCCTATGAACTCGTGACGTCCTAAACTACGTCACGGTCACGTGTCAAAGTCCTAAATACTTCCCGAGGTAAAAGTCAACTTTTCCCCCCCTCAGGGGCAAAACGGTCAATTTACAATAAAATAGTAATTACGAAAGTTCGGGTCGTTACAATCTACCCACCTTACAGAAATTTCGACCTCGAAATTTACTCGAATAAAAACGGGTACTGCTCCCTCATCAAGTCTTCGGGTTCCCACGTCGCCTCCTCGACTTCATGGTTCCTCCATAGCACTTTCACCAACCGAATCGTCTTGTTTCTCAGAACCTTGTTCTTCTGATCCAGAATCTGCACTGGTTTCTCTTCAAAGCTCAGATCAGTCATCAGTTCTACTGGTTGTTCCGGCAAGGCATGTGAATCGTCCCGTAGGTATTTCCGTAACATGGACACATGGAAAACATCGTGCACTCTGGCAAGTTCTGGAGGTAATGCCAACCGGTATGCCACTAGTCCAATCCTCTCAATGATCTCGAACGGTCCAAAGTAACGTGGACTCAACTTCCCGCGTCGGCCAAAACGGATAATTCCTTTCCATGGAGATAACTTAAGGAACACAAAATCTCCAACCTCGAATTCCAAGTCTCGAATTCGTCGATCCGCATAGCTCTTTTGGCGATCCTGTGCTGCCTTCAATCTTTCCTTGATAATTCGAACTGTTTCCTGGGTCATGTCCATCAAATCCGGTCCTAAAGCTGCTCGCTCTCCTACCTCCATCCAACAGATAGGTGTCCTGCACTGTCGGCCATACAGTGCCTCGTAGGGTGCCATCCCGATACTTGCCTGATAACTGTTGTTGTATGCGAACTCCATCAAAGGCAAATGGGTATCCCACGAATTCTGAAACTGCAGTACACAAGATCTCATCATGTCCTCCAGTGTCTGGATAGTCCTCTCTGACTGCCCATCGGTCTGTGGGTGGAACGCTGTGCTGAAATGTAAGTTTGTACCCAAGGCGTTCTGCAAACTTCGCCAGAACCTAGATGTGAAACGCGGATCTCGATCAGACACTATCGACTCCGGCGTACCATGAAGTCGAATGATCTCCTTCACAAACAGCTGAGCGAGTCGGTTTGGCTTAAATGTCTCCTGTACTGGTAAGAAATGAGCTGACTTGGTCAATCGGTCGACAATCACCCAAACTCCATCGCATCCCCTCTGAGTCCTTGGCAACTTGAAGACAAAGTCCATGGTAATGTGATCCCACTTCCACTCGGGAATCGGAAGCGGTTGCATTGCTCCATACGGTCTCTGCCGCTCGGCCTTGACCTGCTGACAGGTCAAACATCTGCTCACAAACACTGCAATATCCTTCTTCATTCCTGCCCACCAATAGTGGTCCCGGAGGGTACGGTACATCTTTGTACCTCCCGGATGCATGGCATAAGCCGAACTGTGGGCTTCCTCGAGAATTTCTTCCCGTAACTCTGCCACTGCAGGAACACACAAACGGCCCAGTTTCACCAGAGCTCCATCTGGTCGAATAGTAAAGTCCTGCCTCTCGTCTGCTTCGACCTCGATCCTGTAGATACAAAGTGTCGGATCCTCCAATTGTGCCTCGATAATCCGATCGACGAGCACAGGTCGTATATGAAAACTGGCCAACAAAGCTCCCTGCTCATCCATCCCCAGCATAACTCCAGCTCTTCGGAGTTCCACTAGCAAAGGAAGGTACACCAGCCTCAGGTGTGCAATTGATCCTGCTGACTTCCTACTGAGTGCGTCTGCCACAACGTTCGCCTTCCCTGGATGATATTCAATCGTACAATCGTAATCCTTGATCAGTTCCAACCACCGTCGCTGCCTTACGTTCAGCTCCTTCTGAGTGAACAAATGCTTCAAACTCTGATGATCGGTGAAGATCCTGCAAGTCACCCCGTACAGATAATGTCGCCAGATCTTTAAAGCGTGAACCACCGCCGCCAACTCCAGATCATGCGTAGGGTAGTTCAGCTCATGTGTCTTTAGTTGTCTCGATGCATAAGCGATAACTCTGCCGTTCTGCATCAGCACGCAACCCAAACCTTGCAACGATGCGTCACTGTAGACTTCGAACTCTCCACTGTTATCCGGCAAAGCAAGAACAGGTGCGGTAGTTAACCGACGTTTCAATTCTTGATAACTCTGCTCACACCGTTCATCCCAAACAAACTTTACTCCCTTCCTGGTTAAACGAGTCAACGGTGCAGCAATACTAGAGAAGCCCTCAACAAATCTCCGGTAGTATCCTGCCAAACCAACGAAACTCCGTACCTCTGTCACGGTTGTCGGTCTAGCCCAATTTGTCACCGCTTCGGTCTTCTGGGGATCCACGCTAATCCCGTCTGCTGACACTACATGTCCCAGAAAACCAATGCTGGTTAGCCAAAACTGACACTTACTCAGCTTGGCGTATAACTGGTTCTGCCTCAGCTTCCCTAACACCGAACGTAAGTGTTGCTCATGAGCTTGAGCACTCCTCGAGTACACAAGGATGTCATCAATGAACACGATCACGAACTTATCCAAATAAGATCGGAAGACCCTATTCATTAGATCCATGAATGCTACTGGAGCATTCGTCAAGCCGAAAGGCATCACAAGGAATTCATAATGCCCATATCTGGTCCGAAACGCTGTCTTCGGGACATCTCCTTCAGCAATCTTCAACTGGTGATAACCAGATCGTAAATCTATCTTCGAGAAGTACTGTGCTCCCCGCAGTTGATCAAAGAGATCATCAATCCTGGGTAAGGGGTACTGGTTCCTTACCGTGACCTTGTTGAGCTGTCGATAATCCACACACAAACGGAGGCTCCCCTCCTTCTTCTTCACAAATAATACTGGTGCTCCCCACGGTGATGTACTCGGTCGGATGAATCCCAAGTCCACCAACTCCTGCAATTGGATCTTCAGTTCCCGTAACTCCGCTGGTGCCATCCGATATGGTGCCTGCGATATAGGTCGTGTGCCGGGAAGTAGTTCAATCGTGAACTCAATCTCCCGATGTGGTGGTAAACCAGGCAAATCTTCCGGGAACACATCCGGAAATTCCCGCACCACAGGTATATCATCGGCACCCGAAGTATCACTATTCGTCGTCACAACATGCGCCAGATAACCCTGGCATCCCTTCTGTAGAAGCTTCGTAGCGGCAAGTGAAGAAATTACTTCAGGTAGCGAACCGTCGCGCTCTCCCTGAAAAGTAACCTCCGGCAAGCCCGGACTTCGCAGAATCACCCGCCTACTACAACAGTCGATGAGCGAACCGTGCTCAGTCAACCAATCCATTCCCAAGATAACATCAAAGTCATGGATATCCATCAGGATTAGATCAGCTAGCAGATCTACATCCTCCACCCTTACTGGGCATCTCCGGATCACCTGATTCACGATGTACACAACGCCCATCGGTGTACCAACACCCATTTCACTATCCAAGGCTGACACCTCACGATCTAACATACCCGCACAACTTTTCGAAATAAAAGAATGAGTAGCCCCAGCATCCATTAATACCCGTACAACAATATTTGAGATATGAAGAGTACCTGTAACCACACCAGGGGCTGACCTCGCCTGCTGCTGAGTCACTGCAAAAACACGAGCTCGGGGTCCCGCAGTCTGTCCGCGCCCACGCGCGCCACGCTCAGCACTCTGTCCTCGGCCTCTGGAAGGGTGAGAAGCCGAACTCTGTGTCACACTAACACCTTTAGTCTCGTTGTTCCTTGACAACAAATGGCAATCTCGGGCATAGTGGCCCGCTCCTCCACAAGCAAAGCAATTAACTGTCCTCGGTCCATCCCAAGACCCTCCTGATGTACCACTCCAAGCCTGATGCTGTCCAGAACTGAATCTCGATCCACCCCTCTGAGAGTTCCCATGTCGACCTGACCAGCCACGACCACGTAGAGATGAGGGTGCTCCTCGGTAATTTCCCCCCTTAGAGATCTTTGGGCCGGTTGGTCCAGGATGTGGACGATCCCGGCGCTGCCCCTCGCCTGATGATTGTCGCGCCTGGTGTGCCGCCAGACTGGCCTCGACACGAACTGCAGCGTCGACCATGTCCCTCAGAGTTGCGTAACTAGTAGCCGTCACACTTGCCCGCAACTCCCCTCGGAGTCCCAACTCAAATCTTTGACATTTTTCCTCCTCAGTACTCACGAAAGCTGCGGCAAAACGGGAAAGCTTCCCGAAGGTCTGCTCGTAATCTGCCACGGACATATCTCCCTGTTCCAGCCGCAGGAACTCTGCCTCTCGTGCCATGCGAAATGAACGCGGGTAATACTGATCTAAGAATCGGGCACGAAAGACCTCCCATGTGGTGGTGTGAACGGTCCACCCGGACATCTCAAGACCATGCCACCATTGATAAGCCCCGCCTTCCAGTAAGAAGGCCGCCAATGCCACCCGCTCGCCGGGTGGGCAATGCATCACGGTGAAGATTCTTTCCCATTTCGCAATCCACTCATGGGCATCCTCGGGGTTTGATCCCCCGCTGAACGGTGTGGCTCCCAACCTTTGAGCCCGCTCAATGCTAGCACTATCCATCTCTCTCGCGATTTCCTCGTCAGTTCGTATTTGAGGAATTCTCCTTGGAGGCATAACCCGCTGTTAAGAGGCATAGATTAGATACTGACATCGTTTAAACTAAGTACTGACCACTAGTCTAGCATGCTGACCACAACCTAGTGCTCTGATACCAAGTTGACAGGACCCGCCCCGATCCCCCTGGGACCACCCGGGACGTGCCCTGCTCCCGTCTGACACCCAACGTTAAAATACCAAAAATACCCTTATTGAATATAAAATGCATAAAGAAAATCCATAGTTAAGTCATACATAGCACACCACACAATTACTCAAATACAAATAGTGTCAGACAAGGGATGGTTCCCGAATACAGTTTATTGAGCACGACTCTAGACACACTACGTGCCAACCTACCCAGCAGTAGGGTTCAGGTACGCAACGTAAACCTATGCCTCTTCCTCCTCGGGATCCTCCTCCTCCTCCTCGGGATCCTCCTCCTCGATAGCACTACCTGGAGGGGTAGTAAAACAACAAAGGTGAGTGGGCCGAAACTCAAGGTTTACAAAGTAGTTTACCATTTCGAAAACATATAGCTTTTCCCCTCCGTTTTCCGAAAAGACATGCATAGTATCAAAACCACAAAACCATATAGTCATAAGCAGAATAATATCAACATAATATAATCTTAGTCACTGCACTATACATCCCAACCCTGACATCCCAGATGCCTGACGTCCCAGACGCCCAATAAGGTCACAGTCTCAAGGCTACGCGTGCCACCCGGGGTCTCAATCCCGAGTCCAAATCCCGAACCTAGTCCGAGCATGGCATTCTAGATGCCTGACGTCCCAGACGTCCAATAGTAGCAATCCTGCTCCTGAGTCACTCTACGGTCCGGTCCCTTCGTAGAATGACTCCTCACAGGCAATGCGCCGTGACCGCTCCGGTGTACCTACATCCGGAGGAGATAGAATCCTAGGGTAGATCTATACAGTGCAGTACCACAGATGATATCGAGTTCCATTATACATATATATGACTCCAAATCATTTATAAACAACCAGACGGGTCTCATGCCCAAACATCGTAATACGTGCCATAAATCATACACAAGCTGAACAGATACTTTTACTCAAATCACATATAGATATAGGAGAAAGTAAAACAGTTATGCATGCCGAAGTTTAGTGAAATCAAAGGCCCACTCACAGTACAATCCCGCTGCACTCCCGAGCGTAAAGCCCCGTCCAAGGTTTAAAGTACAATTCCTGTCACGCCCAAAACATACGCAAAGGTCACTTTAAGTCCCTACTAAACAACTACGAAACCCTAGACTGAAACCGGCCCGGGAAAGCCGTCCGAACACGCTTCCCAAGGCATCAAACCCTAATTTGACCAACTTAACGATCTCCGATCGACACGAAACCACCGCCATTGGATCCGTATCGTCGAAACCTTGAAAATGACACTGGTCCCACACAAAACACTGTTCACACGCGCCCCCCACGCGCCGGTCAACCCTCTGGTCAACAGTGCTACAGTGATGCTGACGTCAGCATGACGTCACTGCTGACGTCAGCATGACGTCATCACTGACAGTGTCAGAGGACACGTGTCAACAGTCCATTGGTCCCTGGTCTGACAATATTCTGACATGATGACGTCATCATGACGTCACTGCTGACGTCAGCATGATGACGTCATCAGCTACAGTATCGGGTCTGCGAATCGGGTCACCGCAGACCCACGGTTCGACCCGATCACAGATCGTGATTCCGACCACCAAAATCGATGGGGTTTGTTCCTATGGACTCGTCTGAACATGTTCTATGGCTCTGTGTGATCAAAACTGGATTTTAAGATCAAGGAATCACCTGAAAAACGACGGGGAAATGGCTGCCGGTTTTGGTCCGTCTTCTCCGGCGAGCCGTCACGTTTCCAGCCACCAACTCAGGTCCAAAACGTTCGTCTAGTCCCCTAGGTTAAGTCTCAAAAACAACCAAGCAAATGCAACGTTAAAAACGGACGGTTTGAGGTAGGGAAGGAAAATCGGCCATTACGGGTTTGCAGGCTTACCGCCGCCGTGTCGCCGCCGTGGGCTGCCCAGTCCAGTCCTACGCCGTCCAGAGGTCACAATGGTCCTAGCCCTAGGTTGGTTCGAGCCCAGACGTCGTGGTTTGGATGGTCTGATGATTTTGGGCTGCACGGGTCCTCACGGGTTTGTGGGTTTTCCGGCCGTGCAGGGTGGCCGTGGTGGCGTTGGCCGGTGTCTGGTGGTGGTGGTGCACGGTCTGGTGCTGCCTGATGAAGAAGGTTGGGTGGTTAGCTGCTGGTGTGATTGTTTGAAGGGTGGGAGGTTGCACGGTTTGAAGGAAGGAATGAAAATGAGGAAATAAGTCTCTGATGGCTTAAGAACAGAAGGAGAAATAGAATGGATGGCTGTGATTCATCCTGAGTGAAGAGTGAAGGGTGAGGATTTAAGGAAAATAAATTAATTAATTAATCCTATGGCAGACCAAGATCCAGAATGTTGGGGATGATGTGGATGGGGTAGATGAGTGACATGTGTCACTCATCAAGGGTCCAGATTGATTGGGTTAAAGTAAAACAGATTATAATATTTTATTATTAATTTAAGTTCCGAGTCTCGGTTAGTTCGGTTACGTTCTTGACCATAACTTTTTCGTCGTAAGTCCGATTTCAGCGTGCCGCCTGTCTACGGATTCGTATCGACGAGACCTACGTAACGGTCATTGGCCCTCGTCCGTTGGACTTCCCGGGTCAAAAGTCAACATTTGGCCCCCAAATGGCCAAATTACCAAAATGCCCCTCGACTTCCGAACGTCACAACTTCTTCCTCGAACGTCGGAATCGAACGTGCCACCTGCCTATGAACTCGTGACGTCCTAAACTACGTCACGGTCACGTGTCAAAGTCCTAAATACTTCCCGAGGTAAAAGTCAACTTTTCCCCCCCTCAGGGGCAAAACGGTCAATTTACAATAAAATAGTAATTACGAAAGTTCGGGTCGTTACAAATGACCGTTACGTAGGTCTCGTCGATACGAATCCGTAGACAGGCGGCACGCTGAAATCGGACTTACGACGAAAAAGTTATGGTCAAGAACGTAACCGAACTAACCGAGACTCGGAACTTAAATTAATAATAAAATATTATAATCTGATTCACTTTAACCCAATCAATCTGGACCCTTGATGAGTGACACATGTCACTCATCTACCCCATCCACATCATCCCCAACAATCTGGATCTTGGTCTGCCATGGGATTAATTAATTAGTTTAATTTCCTTAAATCCTCACCCTTCACTCTTCACTCAGGTTGAATCTCAGCCATCCATTCTATTTTCTCCTTCTGTTCTTAAACCATCAGAGACTCACTTATTCATTTTCATTTCTTCCTTCAAACCGTGCAACCTCCCATCCTTCAAACAATCACACCAGCAGCTCACCACCCAACCTTCTTCATCAGGCAGCACCAGACCGTGCACCACCTCCACCAGACACCGGCCAACGCCACCACGGCCACCCTGCACGGCCGGAAAACCCACAAACCCGAGAGGACCCGTGCAGCCCAAAACCATCCAACCATCCAAACCACGACTTCTGGGCTCGAACCAACCTAGGGCTAGGACCGTTGTGACCTCTGGACGGCGTAGGACTGGACTGGGCAGCCCACGGCGGCGACACGGCGGCGGTAAGCCTGCAAACCCGTGAAGGCCGATTTTCCTTCCCTGCCTCAAACCGTCCGTTTTTAACGTTGAACTTGTTTGGTTGTTTTTGAGACTTAACCTAGGGGACTAGACGAGCGTTTTGGACCTGAGTTGGTGGCTGAAAGTGTGACGGCTCGCCGGAGAAGACGAACCAGAACCGGCAGCCAGTTCCCCGTCGTTTTTCAGGTGATTCCTCGATCTTAAAATCCAGTTTTGATTACACAGAGCCATAGAACATGTTCAGACGAGTCCATAGGAACAAACCCCATCGATTTTGGTGGTCGGAATCACGATCTGTGATCGGGTCGAACCGTGGGTCTGCGGTGACCCGATTCGCAGACCCGGTACTGTAGCTGATGACGTCATCATGCTGACGTCAGCAGTGACGTCATGATGACGTCATCATGTCAGAATATTGTCAGACCAGGGACCAATGGGCTGTTGACACGTGTCCTCTGACACTGTCAGTGATGACGTCATGCTGACGTCAGCAGTGACGTCATGCTGACGTCAGCATCACTGTAGCACTGTTGACCAGAGGGTTGACCGACACGTGGGGGGCGCGTGTGAACAGTATTTTGTGTGGGACCAGTGTCATTTTCAAGGTTTCGATGATACGGATCCAATGGCGGTGGTTTCGTGTCGATCGGAGATCGTTAAGTTGGTCAAATTAGGGTTTGACGCCTTGGGAAGCGTGTTCGGACGGCTTTCCCGGGCCGGTTTCAGTCTAGGGTTTCTTAGTTGTTTAGTAGGGACTTAAAGTGACCTTTACGTATGTTTTGGGCATGACAGGAATTGTACTTTAACCCTTGGACGGGGCTTTACGCTCGGGATTGCAGCGGGATTGTACTGTGAGTGGGCCTTTGATTTCACTAAACTTCGGCATGCATAACTGTTTTACTTTCTACTATATCTATATGTGATTTGAGTAAAAGTATCTGTTTATCTTGTGTATGATTTATGGCACGTATTACGATGTTTGGGCATGAGACCCGTCTAGTTGTTTATAATGGTTTGGAGTCATATATATATAATGGATCTCGATATTATCTGTGGTACTGCACTGTATAGATCTACCCTAGGATTCTATCTCCTCCGGATGTAGGTACACCGGAGTGGTCACGGCGCATTGCCTGTGAGGAGTCATTCTACGGAGGGACCGGACCGTAGAGTGACTCAGGAGCAGGATTGCTACTATTGGACATCTGGGACGTCAGGCATCTAGAATGCCATGCTCGGACTAGGTTCGGGATTTGGACTCGGGATTGAGACCCCGGGTGGCACGCGTAGCCTTGAGACTGTGACCTTATTGGGCGTCTGGGACGCCAGGCATCTGGGATGTCAGGGTTGGGATGTATAGTGCAGTGACTAAGATTATATTATGTTGATATTATTCTGCTTATGACTATATGGTTTTGTGGTTTTGATACTATGCATGTCTTTTCGGAAAACGGAGGGGAAAAGCTATATGTTTTCGAAATGGTAAGCTACTTTGTAAACCTTGAGTTTCGGCCCACTCACCTTTGTTGTTTTACTAGCCCTCCAGGTAGTGCTATCGAGGAGGAGGATCCCGAGGAGGAGGTGGAGGATCCCGAGGAGGAAGAGGCATAGGTTTACGTTGCGTACCTGAACCCTACTGCTGGGTAGGTTGGCACGTAGTGTGTCTAGAGTCGTGCTCAATAAACTGTATTCGGGAACCATCCCTTGTCTGACACTATTTGTATTTGAGTATTTGTGTGGTGTGCTATGCATGACTTAACTATGGATTTTCTTTATGCATTTTATCTTCAATAAGGGTATTTGTGGTATTTTAATGTCGGGTGTCAGACGGGAGCAGGGCAAGTCCCGGGTGGTCCCAGGGGGATCGGGGCGGGTCCTGTCAACTTGGTATCAGAGCACTAGGTTGTGGTCAGCATGCTAGACTAGTGGTCAGTACTTAGTTTAAAAGATGTCAGTATCTAATCTATGCCTCTTAACAGCGGGTTATGCCTCCAAGGAGAATTCCTCAAACACGAACTGACGAGGAAATCGCGAGAGAGATGGAATGTGCTAGCATTGAGCGGGCTCAAAGGTTGGGAGCCACACCGTTCAGCGGGGGATCAAACCCCGAGGATGCCCATGAGTGGATTGCGAAATGGGAAAGAATCTTCACCGTGATGCATTGCCCACCCGGCAAGCGGGTGGCATTGGCGGCCTTCTTACTGGAAGGCGGGGCTTATCAATGGTGGCATGGTCTGGAGATGTCCGGGTGGACTGTTCACACCACCACATGGGAGGTCTTTCGTGCCCGATTCTTAGATCAGTATTACCCGCGTTCATTTCGCATGGCACGAGAGGCAGAGTTCCTGCGGCTGGAACAGGGAGATATGTCTGTGGCAGATTACGAGCAGACTTTCGGGAAGCTTTCCCATTTTGCCGCAGCTTTCGTGAGTACTGAGGAGGAAAAATGTCAAAGATTTGAGTTGGGACTCCGAGGGGAGTTGCGGGCAAGTGTGACGGCTACTAGTTACGCGACTCTGAGGGACATGGTCGACGCTGCAGTTCGTGTCGAGGCCAGTCTGGCGGCACACCAGGCGCGACAATCATCAGGCGAGGGGCAGCGCCGGGATCGTCCACATCCTGGACCAACCAGCCCAAAGATCTCTAAGGGGGGAAATTACCGAGGAGCACCCTCATCTCTACGTGGTCGTGGCTGGTCAGGTCGACATGGGAACTCTCAGAGGGGCGGATCGAGATTCAGTTCTGGACAGCATCAGGCTTGGTGTGGTGCATCAGGAGGATCTTGGGATGGACCGAGGACAGTTAATTGCTTTGCTTGTGGAGGAGCAGGCCACTATGCCCGAGATTGCCCTTTACTGTCAAGGAACAACGAGACTAAAGGTGTTAGTGTGACACAGAGTTCGGCTTCTCACCCTTCCAGAGGCCGAGGACAGAGTGCTGAGCGTGGCGCGCGTGGGCGCGGACAGACTGCGGGACCCCGAGCTCGTGTTTTTGCAGTGACTCAGCAGCAGGCGAGGTCAGCCCCTGGTGTGGTTACAGGTACTCTTCATATCTCAAATATTGTTGTACGGGTGTTAATGGATGCTGGGGCTACTCATTCTTTTATTTCGAAAAGTTGTGCGGGTATGTTAGATCGCGAGGTGTCAGCCTTGGATAATGAAATGGGTGTTGGTACACCGATGGGCGTTGTGTACATAGTGAATCAGGTGATCTGGAGATGCCCAGTAAGGGTGGAGGATGTAGATCTGCTAGCTGATCTAATCCTGATGGATATCCATGACTTTGATGTTATCTTGGGAATGGATTGGTTGACTGAGCACGGTTCGCTCATCGACTGTTGTAGTAGGCGGGTGATTCTGCGAAGTCAGGGTTTGCCGGAGGTTACTTTTCAGGGAGAGCGCGACGGTTCGCTACCTGAAGTAATTTCTTCACTTGCCGCTACGAAGCTTCTACAGAAGGGATGCCAGGGTTATCTGGCGCATGTTGTGACGACAAAGAGTGATACTTCGGGTGCCGATGATATACCTGTGGTGCGAGAATTTCCGGATGTGTTCCCGGAAGATTTGCCTGGTTTACCACCACATCGGGAGATTGAGTTCACGATTGAACTACTTCCCGGCACACGACCTATATCGCAGGCACCATATCGGATGACACCAGCGGAGTTACGGGAACTGAAGATCCAATTGCAGGAGTTGGTGGACTTGGGATTCATCCGACCGAGTACATCACCGTGGGGAGCACCAGTATTATTTGTGAAGAAGAAGGAGGGGAGCCTCCGTTTGTGTGTAGATTATCGACAGCTCAACAAGGTCACGGTAAGGAACCAGTACCCCTTACCCAGGATTGACGATCTCTTTGATCAACTGCGGGGAGCACAGTACTTCTCGAAGATAGATTTACGATCTGGTTATCACCAGTTGAAGATTGCTGAAGGAGATGTCCCGAAGACAGCGTTTCGGACCAGATACGGGCATTATGAATTCCTTGTGATGCCTTTCGGCTTAACGAATGCTCCAGCAGCATTCATGGATCTGATGAATAGGGTCTTCCGATCTTATTTGGATAAGTTTGTGATCGTGTTCATTGATGACATCCTTGTGTACTCGAGGAGTGCTCAAGCTCATGAGGAACACTTACGTTCGGTGTTAGGGAAGCTGAGGCAGAACCAGTTATACGCCAAGCTGAGTAAGTGTCAGTTTTGGCTAACCAGCATTGGTTTTCTGGGACATGTAGTGTCAGCAGACGGGATTAGTGTGGATCCCCAGAAGACCGAAGCGGTGACAAATTGGGCTAGACCGACAACCGTGACAGAGGTACGGAGTTTCGTTGGTTTGGCAGGATACTACCGGAGATTTGTTGAGGGCTTCTCTAGTATTGCTGCACCGTTGACTCGTTTAACCAGGAAGGGAGTAAAGTTTGTTTGGGATGAACGGTGTGAGCAGAGTTATCAGGAATTAAAACGTCGGTTAACTACCGCACCTATTCTTGCTTTGCTGGATAACAGTGGAGAGTTCGAAGTCTACAGTGACGCATCGTTACAAGGTTTGGGTTGCGTGCTGATGCAGAATGGCAGAGTTATCGCTTATGCATCGAGACAACTAAAGACACATGAGCTGAACTACCCTACGCATGATCTGGAGTTGGCGGCGGTGGTTCACGCTTTAAAGATCTGGCGACATTATCTGTACGGGGTGACTTGCAGGATCTTCACCGATCATCAGAGTTTAAAGCATTTGTTCACTCAGAAGGAGTTGAACGTAAGGCAGCGACGGTGGTTGGAACTGATCAAGGATTACGATTGTACGATTGAATATCATCCAGGGAAGGTGAACGTGGTGGCAGACGCACTCAGCAGGAAGTCAGCAGGATCAATTGCACACCTGAGGCTGGTGTACCTTCCTTTGCTTGTGGAACTCCGAAGAGCTGGAGTTATGCTGGGGATGGATGAGCAGGGAGCTTTGTTGGCCAGTTTTCATGTACGACCTGTGCTAGTCGATCGGATTATCGAGGCACAATTGGAGGATCCGACACTTTGTATCTACAGGATCGAGGTCGAAGCAGACGAGAGGCAGGACTTTACTATCCGACCAGATGGAGCTCTGGTGAAACTAGGCCGTTTGTGTGTTCCTGCAGTGGCAGAGTTACGGGCAGAAATTCTCGAGGAAGCCCACAGTTCGGCTTATGCCATGCATCCGGGAGGTACAAAGATGTACCGTACCCTCCGGGACCACTATTGGTGGGCAGGAATGAAGAAGGATATTGCAGTGTTTGTGAGCAGATGTTTGACCTGTCAGCAGGTCAAGGCTGAGCGGCAGAGACCGTATGGAGCAATGCAACCGCTTCCGATTCCCGAGTGGAAGTGGGATCACATTACCATGGACTTTGTCTTCAAATTGCCTAGGACTCAGAGGGGATGCGATGGAGTTTGGGTGATTGTCGACCGATTGACCAAGTCAGCTCATTTCTTACCAGTACAGGAGACATTTAAGCCAAACCGACTCGCTCAGCTGTTTGTGAAGGAGATCATTCGACTTCATGGTACGCCGGAGTCGATAGTGTCTGATCGAGATCCGCGTTTCACATCTAGGTTCTGGCGAAGTTTGCAGAACGCCGTGGGTACAAACTTACATTTCAGTACAGCGTTCCACCCACAGACCGATGGACAGTCAGAAAGGACTATCCAGACACTGGAGGACATGATGAGGTCTTGTGTACTGCAGTTTCGGGATTCGTGGGATACTCATTTGCCTTTGATGGAGTTCGCATACAACAACAGTTATCAGGCAAGTATCGGGATGGCACCCTACGAGGCACTGTATGGCCGATAGTGCAGGACACCTATCTGTTGGATGGAGGTAGGAGAGCGAGCAGCTTTAGGACCGGATTTGATGGACATGACCCAGGAAACAGTTCGAATCATCAAGGAAAGATTGAAGGCAGCACAAGATCGCCAAAAGAGCTATGCGGATCGACGAATTCGAGACTTGGAATTCGAGGTTGGAGATTTTGTGTTCCTTAAGTTATCTCCATGGAAAGGAATTATCCGTTTTGGCCGACGCGGGAAGTTGAGTCCACGTTACTTTGGACCGTTCGAGATCATTGAGAGGATTGGACTAGTGGCATACCGGTTGGCATTACCTCCAGAACTTGCCAGAGTGCACGATGTTTTCCATGTGTCCATGTTACGGAAATACCTACGGGACGATTCACATGCCTTGCCGGAACAACCAGTAGAACTGATGACTGATCTGAGCTTTGAGGAGAAACCAGTGCAGATTCTGGATCAGAAGAACAAGGTTCTGAGAAACAAGACGATTCGGTTGGTGAAAGTGCTATGGAGGAACCATGACGTCGAGGAGGCGACGTGGGAACCCGAAGACTTGATGAGGGAGCAGTACCCATTTTTATTCGAGTAAATTTCGAGGACGAAATTTTTGTAAGGTGGGTAGATTGTAACGACCCGAACTTTCGTAATTATTATTTTATTGTAAAATGACCGTTTTGCCCCTGAGGGGGGGGGGGGGGAAAGTTGACTTTTACCTCGGGAAGTATGTAGGACTTTGACACGTGACCGTGACGTAGTTTAGGACGTCACGAGTTCATAGGCAGGTGGCACGTTCGATTCCGACGTTCGAGGAAGAAGTTGTGACGTTCGGAAGTCGAGGGGCATTTTGGTAATTTGGCCATTTGGGGGGCCAAATGTTGACTTTTGACCCAGGAAGTCCAACGGACGAGGGCCAATGACCGTTACGTAGGTCTCGTCGATACGAATCCGTAGACAGGCGGCACGCTGAAATCGGACTTACGACGAAAAAGTTATGGTCAAGAACGTAACCGAACTAACCGAGACTCGGAACTTAAATTAATAATAAAATATTATAATCTGATTCACTTTAACCCAATCAATCTGGACCCTTGATGAGTGACACATGTCACTCATCTACCCCATCCACATCATCCCCAACAATCTGGATCTTGGTCTGCCATGGGATTAATTAATTAGTTTAATTTCCTTAAATCCTCACCCTTCACTCTTCACTCAGGTTGAATCTCAGCCATCCATTCTATTTTCTCCTTCTGTTCTTAAACCATCAGAGACTCACTTATTCATTTTCATTTCTTCCTTCAAACCGTGCAACCTCCCATCCTTCAAACAATCACACCAGCAGCTCACCACCCAACCTTCTTCATCAGGCAGCACCAGACCGTGCACCACCTCCACCAGACACCGGCCAACGCCACCACGGCCACCCTGCACGGCCGGAAAACCCACAAACCCGAGAGGACCCGTGCAGCCCAAAACCATCCAACCATCCAAACCACGACTTCTGGGCTCGAACCAACCTAGGGCTAGGACCGTTGTGACCTCTGGACGGCGTAGGACTGGACTGGGCAGCCCACGGCGGCGACACGGCGGCGGTAAGCCTGCAAACCCGTGAAGGCCGATTTTCCTTCCCTGCCTCAAACCGTCCGTTTTTAACGTTGAACTTGTTTGGTTGTTTTTGAGACTTAACCTAGGGGACTAGACGAGCGTTTTGGACCTGAGTTGGTGGCTGAAAGTGTGACGGCTCGCCGGAGAAGACGAACCAGAACCGGCAGCCAGTTCCCCGTCGTTTTTCAGGTGATTCCTCGATCTTAAAATCCAGTTTTGATTACACAGAGCCATAGAACATGTTCAGACGAGTCCATAGGAACAAACCCCATCGATTTTGGTGGTCGGAATCACGATCTGTGATCGGGTCGAACCGTGGGTCTGCGGTGACCCGATTCGCAGACCCGGTACTGTAGCTGATGACGTCATCATGCTGACGTCAGCAGTGACGTCATGATGACGTCATCATGTCAGAATATTGTCAGACCAGGGACCAATGGGCTGTTGACACGTGTCCTCTGACACTGTCAGTGATGACGTCATGCTGACGTCAGCAGTGACGTCATGCTGACGTCAGCATCACTGTAGCACTGTTGACCAGAGGGTTGACCGACACGTGGGGGGCGCGTGTGAACAGTATTTTGTGTGGGACCAGTGTCATTTTCAAGGTTTCGACGATACGGATCCAATGGCGGTGGTTTCGTGTCGATCGGAGATCGTTAAGTTGGTCAAATTAGGGTTTGACGCCTTGGGAAGCGTGTTCGGACGGCTTTCCCGGGCCGGTTTCAGTCTAGGGTTTCTTAGTTGTTTAGTAGGGACTTAAAGTGACCTTTACGTATGTTTTGGGCATGACAGGAATTGTACTTTAACCCTTGGACGGGGCTTTACGCTCGGGATTGCAGCGGGATTGTACTGTGAGTGGGCCTTTGATTTCACTAAACTTCGGCATGCATAACTGTTTTACTTTCTACTATATCTATATGTGATTTGAGTAAAAGTATCTGTTTATCTTGTGTATGATTTATGGCACGTATTACGATGTTTGGGCATGAGACCCGTCTAGTTGTTTATAATGGTTTGGAGTCATATATATATAATGGATCTCGATATTATCTGTGGTACTGCACTGTATAGATCTACCCTAGGATTCTATCTCCTCCGGATGTAGGTACACCGGAGTGGTCACGGCGCATTGCCTGTGAGGAGTCATTCTACGGAGGGACCGGACCGTAGAGTGACTCAGGAGCAGGATTGCTACTATTGGACATCTGGGACGTCAGGCATCTAGAATGCCATGCTCGGACTAGGTTCGGGATTTGGACTCGGGATTGAGACCCCGGGTGGCACGCGTAGCCTTGAGACTGTGACCTTATTGGGCGTCTGGGACGCCAGGCATCTGGGATGTCAGGGTTGGGATGTATAGTGCAGTGACTAAGATTATATTATGTTGATATTATTCTGCTTATGACTATATGGTTTTGTGGTTTTGATACTATGCATGTCTTTTCGGAAAACGGAGGGGAAAAGCTATATGTTTTCGAAATGGTAAACTACTTTGTAAACCTTGAGTTTCGGCCCACTCACCTTTGTTGTTTTACTACCCCTCCAGGTAGTGCTATCGAGGAGGAGGATCCCGAGGAGGAGGAGGAGGATCCCGAGGAGGAAGAGGCATAGGTTTACGTTGCGTACCTGAACCCTACTGCTGGGTAGGTTGGCACGTAGTGTGTCTAGAGTCGTGCTCAATAAACTGTATTCGGGAACCATCCCTTGTCTGACACTATTTGTATTTGAGTATTTGTGTGGTGTGCTATGTATGACTTAACTATGGATTTTCTTTATGCATTTTATCTTCAATAAGGGTATTTGTGGTATTTTAATGTTGGGTGTCAGACGGGAGCAGGGCAAGTCCCGGGTGGTCCCAGGGGGATCGGGGCGGGTCCTGTCAAGTGAGGTATATATTAATTTTTTTCAAAGGTTCATGATACTTAAATAAAATATTTGAAAATTAATGTATAAGGATGAAATTTAGCATACGACATAAAGTATTAAAATGCCTAAAAAAGATATAAGAAAGAGAGAGAGAGAGAGAGAGAGAGAGAGAGAGAGAGAGAGAGAGAGAGAGAGAGAGAGAGAGAGAGAGATAGTAAATATACGTAATGGGGATGAAGTAATTGAATGTACAACTGGAGTCCACAATCGTAATTGGTCCAGCAGTGTGACCGTGGGATCGGTCAGATTAGAGATTGTGCTGCAGAGTGCAGTAGGGGTCGAGAAGACTACGAGAATTGGTTGGTTTGACACTAAGTAGAATGATGGAATCCGATTCCCAAGTACCATTATGGGATAATATTTGGAGTCCACCCCTAGACCGATTAGTAGTGTTGACGTGAGAAGACGGGGACTCGTTAGTCGTGTGGTGACTTTTGACTATCAAAGGTGGTTGTAGTTATGACCGTTGGATGGTGAACGTTGCCAATGCTAGTAGACCTGGTGAGTCTAGTGAACTTTGTGGGGTTAGTTAAGGCTGGTGAGAATTGGACGGCGTTCGGGGAACGTTTCCTTTTCATGTATGATTTTTCAGGGTGGTTTTGTCAAAGTGGTTTACCCAGAATTGGTGAGTGAAGGGGGTGCTAAGAATTTATTCGAAGTTGGAAGAAGTCGAAGAGAGTTAATGGAAGTGTTTAGTTTGGAGAAGAGGATTAAGTATTACAGCAATTACCAGAGAATACTCTTAGTCAGAGAATGTGACTTCTCTTTTTCCTTTTGCTTGGCCAGAGCTTCTCGTTTGGCCGTCAACATGATTGTGAGACTTGATACAAGAAAGGTGTACTCAGGAGTTGTAACCATAAAGGTTGAGACGTGAGAATCAGGTAGGGATGGATGTCATCCATCACTCATCCTTTTGGAAGTGCATAAACGGTATAATTGGACATGCGATTTGAGTGTTATCAGACATCCACCCATGGTATACATAGACACATGGATGTTGTCCGGATGAGTGGAGGACTGGGAAGTCCAGTGGTTGGAAAAGATGGATATGCTTCCAACATGGTTACAATTTCTCTTGATTCCGAATTGGGGATGGATGTCAAGAAGTTTTCAACATATATTATTGGTTGGTGAGGGGGACCTTTTATTTTCTGCCCATAGCTGGTGATGTTGGTGTCACTAGACGTGGCAAGTGTAGTGGGATTTGTGTTTAGATTCACGTAGAATGAATTTTAATGTCATCGTCTTGGAACATCCTTGATCTTCTCTGCGAAGTATAACAAGGAGTGACTATAACTGATCGAGATGAGGAACTCGATGAGAACCCACAGTCTAGACGTGCTTTGTCTTTGGGGCGAGTTGTCAGATGTGGAAAAGGTGATGAGGAGTGATGTGGCAACAGGGGATTTGAAGAAGGATCTAGAGGCGTGCCAAAATCTTATTAGTGAACCAGCACGGGGTAGACCCCGCCTTGCTGATTATTCTAAAGGAGAATCGTATTGTAAGACAATTGAAGAATTTCTAGGAATTGTTAATGAGATTGTTAGACAGAGGTTGGATATGGGGATGAGTGTTGATTTTGGATTCACTCATTCAGATTGGATGGTAATTATGAATGATTTGACCAGTGAGACGATACCTAGGGTAGCAATCAGGAAAAGACGAATGCTGAATTGGAGTATGTGATCTATCTAGTACACGATTGGACAGATGGGCTCCAAGATTGAAGTGTGATTGGCTCCCCAGCCATATTGTAGACATGGAATGGGGGATGAGTAGACTGAAACTATATGGAGCCATGTAGTGGATGGCCTCGGTACGAGAATGGGTGATCGTTTAGAGTAGGCCTTAGCCATGTTGTGGACGGTTTAGGTACGAGGATGTTGTGCTTGTGTGGGGTCCATTTACACACAGGTTGAATGAGTTAGTGGGTAGTGTGACCACAAATGGGGTAAGATATTAGGTTGCTTTGCGTGAAGCGATTTCTCTGTGACTCTCACCAGAGTCAGCGTGGATCGACGAGGGAGTTGACTGATGTAAGTACCGAAACCGATAAATACCGCAGATTTGAGCTTGATCTACAAGGTGAGATTCGTGCCATTGTGACGGCAGAATCTTACACTACATTGAGGGAGATTTGGTACGAGGTACCTTAGTAAGACTCTAGAGTGAGTCGAGATTTGTGTTAGTGACTTGATTAGTGACCGTAGGGCTGTGAGGGCCGGTGGTATATGACGTGGGTTAAGTGTGGTTGAGTACGGTGGAGGGACGTTCAATGTTGGGTACCAGTTGGTACTATGGTTGGTTAGCGGATACACTGAAAGTGAGGCCTATGAGTGAGGCAGGTTTGGATTTCCACCATTGGGATGTGGACTTGAGATAGTTTGAATTTCACTGACGAAATTATTTAAGAGGGGAAGGTTGTCACGACCCGTCCCGAATTTTGGACGAACGGTGTAAAATGACTGTTTTGCCCCTAGGGTTAGGCAAAATGTTGGCTTTTGACTCGGGCGGTCAAATGAACCTTGACCGATGACCGTGATGTAGATCGGCACGTTACGAGTTCGTAGACAGGCGACACATCGAAATCGAACGTTCGACGGAAAAGTTAAGGGTCTAAAACAGAAAAAGGTATTATTGCACGTAAATCGAGAAATGGACATGTGGACTGTTTGGATTGGGGGAAATATCTAGGGAGGACCCACCAGATGAGTGACAAGTGTCACCCATCTGATTGGCTTAAAACCCAATATTTTGGGTCCTTATCTTCATTAGTCATCCTCACTCTCTCTGTTTTCCCATACCTGTGATACTCATACCCTGTGTAACCCAATCCACACCAACACCCCTTAATCACCATCCTTTGATGTCGACTTGTGAATGAAAGTTGGAGAGGACGGTGAGACGATCATGATGGTGGCCAGGGTGGCGATCGTGATGGCGAGGTAAGGAAAAATTAAAAGCCCTATTTAAGTTCAAAAATGGAGTTTTTAGTTTGGACAAGTATTGATCATTTTAGTGGTTTAGACGAGGTTCCTGAGGATGAGCCGGACTCAAGGAGGTTGGAATCGTGAGCAATGGTGGCCAGAATCGCTGACAGTTCGAGGTTGCAGGTGAAGGGTACTGTTCATGGTTTGAACAGGTTTGATCTTGGTAGTTTTTCTTAATTTTGAGCACATAGATCGATTAGGATTGTTTGGATGATCAAGTAGAAGGAAACAGGGATCGAATCAAGTCAATATTGAGGGTTTTTTAGTCGGGTTGGGTCCGCGGGTCTGCGCAACCCAAATTACAGATCTGGACAGAGGGTGAACATGAGATGATGTCATCATCTAACATCATCGTCTGACAAGTGTCAGAGGTGAACCAATCCTGGATCGACACGTGTCACATGTCAGTACCTAGTCAATATTGACATGTCAGTGACGTGGCCTAATCACGGGCTGCCACGTGTCACTGACATGTTAGTGACGTGGACCAATGGCAAGCTAACATGTGGCACTGTCAGGTCTGACAGGTGTCAGAGTTGTTAGTGATGACATCATGCCGACGTTAGCGATGACGTGAGCATTGACTTTGACTGTTGATCTCAGCGTTGACCACACACGTGGGGGCGCGTGAGCAAGAACTTCGAGGTGGGACCAGTTTCATTTGAAGGGTTTCGACAATCCGGATCCAATGGAGTTAGTTTCAGGTTGATCGGAGATCGTTAGGTTTGTTAAATTGAGGTTTTTAGCATCGGGAAGCGTGTCTGGGACACGTTGACTTTTTTGGGAGTTTTGGGGATTTATCCTATAGGCTTATATAGATGGTTAGTGACCTTCAAGTGTGATTTGGACAGGTCCGGAAGTTCCAGAGACTGTGAATTAGCCCCGGATAGACTTATGACACGCTTATCGAGGCTGCAGTTAGGACGATCTGTGAGTGGATTTTTATTTTGTAAATATAATGCATGCATAACCATTTTATATATTTTATATCTATATTTTGAATGCCTTGAGTACGTGTGTTTTTGGTATTTGGTATTTACGTATTTGCACTTATTTCGAGACGTATAGTTTTATGTTGGATTTACATGTGCATGTGTTTGCAATTATGGATCAATGGAACGGTTTTGGATTTGGAAATATGAAATTGGGCATAAGACCCATTTGATGTGGAAACTATCGAACTTGGAGTCCATTTTATTTAATAAAGTACCGAGCTGGGACCCATTTGGTTCGTAAAATGTGATTTCGGGTTCGGGGATCCTAAATGCATTTGGATTTATGATGGTTTTATGAAAATTACGGGTATGACCCCTTTGAAAGGTTTTGAAATGATTTTATAAAATGTTTTCCATATACCATCCTTATATGAGGACATGTGGATTGTTTCCTCCAACTGTCTGGGACATTGAGGTAGTCACGGCGAATAGCCTGCGAAGGGTCATTGCACGGAGCGACTGGACCGCATAGTGACTCAGGAGCATGATTGCTATGATTAGACGTCTGGGATGTCATAGATTTTGTAACGATCCGTCCCGAATTCCAGGATTAGATTAGTGACTAATCATGATTAGTAAAGTTAATCGGTGATTAGTTGGGCGAAATCGAACGAACGATGCAAAATGACCGTTTTACCCTTGGGCGTGGACAAAACGTTGACTTTTCATTCTGGCGATCAAATGGACTTTGACCGATGACCGTGACGTAACTTAGGACGTCACGAGTTCATAAACAAGTGGCACGTTCAATTCCGACGTTCGAGGAAGAAGTTATGACGTTCGGAAGTTAAGGGGCAATTTGGTAAATTTGGTTAAAATGGGTCAAATGTTGACTTTTTGACCGGAAGGTCTGATGGCCGAGGGCCGAGGACCGTTACGTAGATCGGGACGATACGAATCTGTAGACAGGTGGCACGCGGAAATCGGACTTCGAACGGGGAAGTTATAGGTCACGGAAGTTCGATTTCACTATGCACGTACTTCGAGGCGATGATGATTTGGCATAATTTGATTGGCTAAGATATTTTAAGTGGACCTATGGATGAGTGACAAGTGTCACTCATCCCATTGGCTAAATCCCTAAAAAGTGGAACTCACTTAATTAAATAATATTATAATAATTATTATATAATTAATCTTTATCTCATCGCCAATCCTAGCCATCCATTCCTATACCCCCCTAAATCATCACCATCCATCTCATCTCTCCCTTTTCTGATTTATCATCATCAATTAATCCCATCTCTCTTCTCTTTCACGACACCATCACATTTTCTTCTTCAAACACAAACCCGAACACCCCCTCTATGAGCACCTTCCAAACCATCCCTTTTGTATCTGAGTTATGAGTGAGGAATGAGGAGTGGGATGAAACGTGGACGGTGGCGTTGACGGCATGAGTCTACACGCACGGTGGCCGGAGAACCGAGGAGGTAGGTTTTTAGTTTAAAATTCGAAACTTAGTTTTTATTGAATTTTAATCGAACCTAAGGTTTTATTTACGCCTATGGGGACCATAGGAGATGAATGGAATCGTTTTCTAGGCTTAGGACGATCGAGAATGACCGTGAACGGCGGAGGAAAACTCACCCGCCATAGCCAAGCTTGAAGGTACGGTTTTGGTGGTTGTTGCTCGGTTTTTAATGTCCAAAATGATAGGAAATAGGATTAGGGTGTCAGGACCCACCCCGGTTTCACCTCGAAACCCGAGGTAAATCCCGCTCCCGTCTGACCTCCCGACACAACACCCAAGTAAAACTCATGCAAACCCAGTCAGACGCAGGAGTCATTAACTGAATGTCCCAACCTTATCGTTTTGCATAGTACGAAAATACAAGGAACTAAAAACCGATAAATTACACGTACTCGGAAGCCTGTAAAACTATTCCGGGATCCCTCACGTCCCTTCTATGCCTCGGACACTGCCTCGACGTCAAGACCCCGCGCTCGCTCCACAACCTGGAGGGCAAGTTAAAACAAAAGTGTGAGTGGACCATAATAAAAGAAAAGTTCTAAACAGTTATCAGAAAACCAATTTTAACCCTCCGTTTTGAAAACCACATGCACAACCAATAGGTATGAACACAGTTATAAATCGCTTTACCATAAACCGCATCATAAGAAACAGAAACACTATAAAACAGTTAGAAAAACCACAGCATGTGAATCATAAAACCGTATCAGAAACCATAAACATCAAATCATCATTTTCCGATCAAACCTGCTGGACCTATCCGAGTCTTTAAACTCCCGAGTCTTTAAACTCAATCCAGGCCTTTAATCATATCCGAGTCTTTAAACTCAAGGCCTACGGGGGAAATATCAATCTATCCGAGTTTTTAAACTCCCGAGTCTTTAAACTCAATCCGGGTCTTTAAACCCAATCCGGCCGGTCCCCCGTCACATTTATCCGGGTCTTTAAACCCAATAACCAGATCCAGCAAATCCAATCCCAAAACCATTTGAAACCCATTTACCAATCCACATCCAAACCCGAATCCGAAACCACTGGTCCGATGCCCTTCCGGCAGCTAGAACCGTCATTCCGAACCCAAATCCGGAATACCACTTTTCAAGCCTTTGACCCAAATCAAAACTTTGATTTTCAAAATCATGTCCCAAAACCCCTTAAAATCATGGAAATCATTGATCTTTCCAAAATCACCCTTTCCTCGTAAAACGTGCTAAAACTGTACGTCCTCGTAAAACGTGCAAACATGTAAAGCCAACAAAACATATTCGAGAAACATGAAACCATAAACAAAACCATAAAACAATTATAGAAAACAGTTATGCATGTTCGAGTTTAAAGAAAGGGTCCACTCACAATACTGAGCCCTACTCGCGTCCCGAACATCCAGCACGTTCCTCGGCTTCCTCGGGAAATCCCGATCCTATCAAGCACCATCAAAATACGTCACTAACACGTCTACAAACATTCTCCTAAATTTCCTCAAAAATCCCCGAACCGAAAACCTAGAACCCCGGGACCCTAAACCTTCACCCTCGCGGAACTACACTCAAACGACATCCGATTGACTCGAAACCAACTCCATTGAACTCACCACAACTCCTAGACCAAAAGTAATGTTGATCGTTTTCCCCATCGCCGCCGCACGCGCCCCCACGCGCCGCCCAAAGTGGCTGCGCGTGGCCCTCACGCGCCAGCTACAGTGTCACCCCCAACCTCGAGTGCACTGTGCTGAACCGGCCGCTGCAACTGGACCGGCGAGAGGCATTCTCCACCGTCCGGCCACCTTTTCCTTCCCTCTCTTCTCCTGCAGCTTCGTCCAGACACCACGAATCCAATCCTTAACTCCTCTAACCTCGACACAGCCCCGTCATCGTCGATTCAAGCTCGAACCAGACGTCCACTTTTCCCCTGTTTCACGATCCTTCTACTCCGGTCACCTCCCGTCACGGTGGCGACACCAGACTCACCCCACAACCTCACTGAACCTAGTCCAACACTCCTAACCCTTCGACTCACCCCAGAAGTCCACGACTTTGGGTTCGAAGTTCACGGCCAAACAGAGCACCAGAATGCTCGTCTTCGACTGAGCTCCGCCGTGTACGCCCCCGTCACGGCGACCATCCCAAACCATTCCTAGAACCTCCCTGAACATCACCCTAACCTTCAATCCTCTCAACTCTAAGCCCAGACTCACGACTTTCCAAATGAAAATCACGGGTAAAACAGAGCAGAAAACTTACCCTTCGATTGCGGCTCCGCCGTGCGCACCGCCACGTACCACGGTGGTCGTTGGCCTCCCTGCAGTCTCCTATGGCTTCCCTCGCCTTGGTTTACCTCACCTCACGGTGTAGCCACCACCTCGAACTCACAGGCTCCCTGTTTCCCCAAAACTTCTCCGCACCACCGCCGTGTCGCCGTGCACGATCACAGCTCCAATTCACCACCACCAGCTCACACTGACCTCCCTGTCTCTCCCTCACTCACCAGAACTCAACACCAGCCACGATCAATCCTCAATTCCTCCTCACAAGTTCACTCTGTTTCTCTGTGTTTGTCGAAGAACAGCCACGGGTAAGCACGAGTGCACCCCAATTATTTGGGCTGAGACCACACAGGATTCTCCCAAAATCCTCTAGCCCCCTGCCATGTGTCACCATCCACTCCACTCCTTATCCCACCTGGTGAAATCCCAGCCGTCCATTTCCTTCTTTCTGCATAAATCCCAATGTGCAGAAACACCAAAATACCCTCCAGTTTACACATTTTTACGGTTTTACCAAAACTTCCTAGACCCGTAACTCTCGCCTCGTAAGTCCGATGAATACGTGCCGCCTGTCATCGAACTCAGGACGACAAGAACTATCTAACCATCCTAGGTCAACCTACCAAAACTCGATTATTCAAAAAGTCAACTATTCCCCCTACTTTACTCAAATTACGGTCATGCCCGCAACCTTCCGAACATCACAATTCCCTCCTCGGATGTCGGAATCAGGCGTGCCACCTGCCTATGGATTCGTGACGTCCTAAACTACGTCCTGGTCACTGGTCAACCCCTATTTGACCACCCGAACTAAAAGTCAACTATTTTGCCCGGACTAGGGGCAAAATCGTCATTCTACACGCAAGGACCTATCGGGACCTCCTAACCACTGATTAACCCCACTAATCATACCTTAACCACTCTACTAATCCCGACTCTCGGAACGGGTTGTTACAATCTACCCCCCTAAAAAGAATTTCGACCCCGAAATTCCACAACTAGTTCCCGACACCTAGGGTCTCCTACCCGGTAATCAACACTCGGTCACTAATAACCTCTCCTGGGTTCCCTGTCTATCATCTCCACCTTGGGTATTTCCCACCAGCTCCAACTACGGTTACCTGGTGTACGCAAGGGAAACTCTATGAACAGCAAACAAAGGTATTTTACAATACCTCATGTGGAGTACCCGATAGAAGTCATAGAGTACATCCTCGTATACAACCACCCTACCTTCCCAAACCAACTTGACTACTAACCCAGACAATCGCACACCTAACTCCCTCGACTGCTACCTCGGCTACAATCGGACTAAATCTACAAAGTCCTAAAGGCAAACTCTAGCTTGTGGGTTCTCTCCTTCAATAATCTCGTATCGATCAGTTATAGTCACTCCTTTCTTATACCTTCCGTCAACCTGCTACGGAACTCACTGTACCCTCCAAGTCCTCTAGGAGGACTCCTAAACTTTACCCTGGGATCCAACAACCAAACTGACAGCACCACCAAAAGTAAAACCAGTACCTGTCCCCGTATCTGGTGTCAACTGACCTTCCTGCTGAGTCATCGAGAACACCCGGGCCTGAGATCCTGACGCTCTACCACGTCCCCTCGAACTACTCGTGGAAGTGCCACCACCTCCTCTAGTGCCTGCTGTCCCTGATGCTGTACTCTGCCCAGGCTCCGCTGCTCCTCTGCCTACACCACCTTCATGTGGCAACAGTGGACACTCACGTCGGAAATGACCTCGCTCCCCACAGTAGAAACACACATTCCAACCTGGTCCACTGCTCGGTCTCCCTGTGGACGCTACCGACGTCGCACTAGCTTGCGGAGTCGGCGGTGCTCGGTAACCCCAAAATCCTGAACTCTAGACACTGCCGGGCCTACCAAAACGATCATCGCCCGACGATGACGCTCCACTGAAATTACCTCTTTCCGGTGTCCGCTGGCTCGAAACTCCAGGAATAGAGGGTTCCCGGCGTCGCACCGGCAAACTAGCCTCCACCCGCACTGCAGCGTCTGACAAGTCTCGGAGGGTAGCAAAAGATCCGGCCGTCACTATGGCTCGAATCTCACCTCGCAGGCCCAACTCAAACCTACGGAATTTCTCGGCTTCAGTGGCCACAAAAGCAGGAGCAAACCGAGACAACATCTGGAACTTCCGTTCATACTCTGCCACTGTCATATTCCCTTGTTGGAGATGCAGAAACTCCGCCTCCTTGGCATCCCGGAAAGAACGAGGATAATACTGCTCCAGAAACCGTTCCCTGAACGTCTCCCAGGTCACACTATGGGCATCCCAACCGGACAACTCGAGGGTATACCACCACTCATACGCCGCACCATCCAGTAGAAAGGTAGCCAACAATACTCGCTCCTCCAGCGGACAATGCATCACAGCAAAAATCCGCTCAAGTCTGGTAATCCACCTCTGGGCTTCCTCAGGATCAGCCCCACCGCTAAACGTAGTTGCCCCGAGCCGCTGAGCTCGCTCAATCGTGGCACTCTCCGTCTCTCTTGCTACTTCTTCAGGTTGTGGAGAGGGTCTACGTCTCGGAGGCATCGTCAACCGCACGCTGAAAGAGGCATAGAAGCAGTCAAACAACTAAAACACAACCTCACAAACCAACAGACCCAACAAACTCGACAAACCTATGCTCTGATACCAATAGTTATGGAGCGAGCGCGGGGTCTTGACGTCGAGGCAGTGTCCGAGGCATAGAAGGGACGTGAGGGATCCCGGAATAGTTTTACAGGCTTCCGAGTGCGTGTAATTTATCGGTTTTTAGTTCCTTGTATTTTTGTACTATGCAAAACGATAAGGTTGGGACATTCAGTTAATGACTCCTGCGTCTGACTGGGTTTGCATGAGGTTTACTTGGGTGTTGTGTCGGGAGGTCAGATGGGAGCGGGATTTACCTCGGGTTTCGGGGTGAAACCGGGGTGGGTCCTGACATAGGGTCATATTAGAATCAAAAGGGAACAAAAAGGACCAAAAATGGACTAGTTATGGCCTTGAACCGGTTCGGCCGGTCCAAGAACCAGAGAACCGGTTCACGTGTTGGAGCAGATGAACAGTGTACCGCGCGTGGGCTTCACGTGCAGTACCTTCATTAGGCGCGTAGGGGCACGTGGTAGGTCCAATGGGGAAGTGTTCAACGTGTGAAACACTCTATTCGATGTAACGAACATTTTGGGGCTGGTTTCGTATCGATCGGACACCGTCTCGATAATGTTCGGGGCATCAGAAGGTTTAGGATCGGTTTTAAAAATAGTTAAAAATTTGAGAAAATTACGGGGCTTCAATGGGAGGTTAATTAAGTAGTTAGTAACCTTCTATTACGATTGGGACAGGTTTGGGAGTCCCGGTGACGACGATTTTCCCGGTGACGCTTACGGCACGCAAACCGAGGCGGCAGCATAGGACGGTCTGTGAGTGGACCTTGATTTCTAAACTGTGATGCATGCATAAATGTTTTATATGGATTATGGATATGATTCTATGATGTTGATTTGGATGATTTTGAATTATATGGTTTCACACTTTACGAGGCGATTTACGTGCTCGCACGTAAATCGAAGTTTTCCGGTTTTACACTGATTTTCCGTACTTGTGGTTTTGGATATGATTTCATGAAATGGTTTTGGATTTGAAGAGGTAAAACTCGGGTTCGGAACCTATTTGATTCACTAACTCTCGGACTTGAGGTCCATTTGATTTAATGAGGCATCGGGCCGGAGGCCCAGTTGGTTTACGATTCGGACCGGAGGTCCAGTTTGTATGTGGATTCGGGCCTAGGGCCCAGCTATATGTTACAAATGGTTTTTATGATTCATGACGGTTTATGGGAACCGGCATGAACCCTTGAAATGGATTTATGGTTCATGACGGTTTATGGGAACTAGCATGAACCCATTAAAAGTTTTATGGTTCATGACGGCTTATGGGGGCCGGGCATGAATTCTTGAAAGGTTTAAAGAATGATTTCAAAGGTTTTTCATATGCCATCCTTTATATATGATTGTCTCCTCCGGGGAGGGTCGTTGACCTGGGTGGACCCCGGAGTAGTCACGGAGCACTGACTGAGTGGAGTCGCCCCCTAGTTGGCTTCCTTACTCTCAGGATGGGCATGGTTCGTTACCTCCAGGGAGGGTCATTGATCTACGGACATTGACATGGGTGGACCCTGGAGAGACTTGGGTTTGAGACCCCGGTTAGCACGCACGTAGCTCTATATACCGTGACAGGTTCTTGGATAAGAAATATAATGGATAAACATGATTTTTAATTGGTTTGGGAAATTGTGTTTTATGATGATAAATGGATTTGGACTGAGATCCCACATATGTTCACTATGTTATGGTTTTCTGTAAATGGTTTTGGGCAGGAGCCCGTGTGACTTGTATTTACGGATATTGGGGCTGAGACCCTAAATATGGTTGTTTAAACATATGTGATTGGATAAATGGTTTTACTATACATGCATGCTTTTTAGAAAAGGGTATAAAGGTCATTATAAAATGTATTTCTGAAACTTATTACTTTTTGTCCACTCACAATCTTTCAGTTTTTAATACCCTTCAGGTTTGTTGATACCATATCGACCGACCACCCTAGCACAGGTCCCACCAGGACAGGAAGGCCGCCGACCGATCGCCTGATCGGCACCCTCACGACCCACGGTCCGCCGATCGGCACCATACTGCAGACCCGCCATTCGGCACCTGACAGTGAACAGACGACAGCTGGCTGCGACAGTCACCTAACCAACTCTGCCACACCAACTCCCTGACGGAGGCAGGTTGGGACTCCAGCTGGCGCCTCCTCCGGATGTCCAGGGCTTGTCAGACGGCCCCCAGCCACAAAGCACCACCTGCTCCCGTAACAGTAGCCCACCTACCACAGTTATGGCTACTATAAATACCCCGTAACCCTTCACAAAGGTAAGAGACTCAGAACCGACCCAGAGCACTGTGTTTACTTGCCCCTCGGCATTCAGATACTAACTTTGTAACGACCCGTCCCGGAATTCGGGATTATATTTGTAACTAATCATGATTAATGCGGGTTAATCGGTGGTTAGTTGGGTGGAATCGGACGAACGATGAAAAATGACCGTTTTGCCCCTCGTCGTGGGCAAAACGTTGACTTTTTATTCGGGCGGTCAAATGGACTTTGACCAGTGACCGTGACGTAGTTTGGGACGTCACGAGATCATAGACAGGTGGCACGTTCGATTCCGACGTTCGAGGTGATAGTTATGACGTTCGGAAGCCCAAGGGCATTATCGTAATTTGGACGAAATAAGGGAAAATGTTGACTTTTTGATCGGGGGGTCCGATGGCCGAGGGCCGAGGATCTTTAGGACGGTCTCGATGCCCTGAGTCCGTAGACAGGCGGCACGCGTCGTTCGGAGTTCAATTGACCAAGTTACGGGTCTGGGACGCGTGAGGGGCATTTTGGTAAATTGTCAAGTGAGGGCAAAACGGTAAATTTGGCTGTGTTCTGGGGACAGCCGTGTATGGTGTCGGTTCCTTCTCTGAAAAACAGAGCACGGGCGATTTGTTTAGGAACAAATTGCTGGGACTTGGTGTAGAGAATTGTTTATTCCTTAGGTGGGAAACAGAATTCGTGGGACAAGTGAGGTGCAGAGCACGGTTGCTTCTCCATTTCTGGGTGTCGTTGGAAATGGGAGACAGAGCATTGGAATTTCCTTTTCCCACTGAGCAGTGCACGGGCGACAGGTAATGTTGGTTCGAATTGGCTAAATCAGTTGCTGGGGAGAGAGTGAGAAGCAGAGTGGACGTTTTGGTGAGGAGGAACGGGGAGTCTGAGTGGAAATGCATCCAGAAACCCGAGACTGTGTTTGATCAAATTCAGAAGTTCAATTCGAAATGTAGGCCAACCCAAGAACATTTAGGGCTTAATTCAGTCTTCTGGGACCTCCCTTAGTCGATCCAGATCTTGGGATCGAAGCTTGAAGCCCTAGGAAGTCTTGGACAGACACGACGGAGTTCAAAATTTGAGGGAAAATCAGAGTTTGAATTGTGTGAGGAATTGGACAAAACCAGGGACAGTAATCGTCTTCTGGGATTAGCAGGAACTCAGCCACATTGAATTCGAAGGAAAACGATCCCAGATTGGCCAAGAACCGAAGCTCCTAGTTCTGAGGATTTTCGAGCTTGCGGATGACTACCTACAGGTAAAGGGTTTTGAAATTGGTTGCGGTTTATTGTTCGTATGGGTCATATTAAGCTCGTGTTTAGGTTAATTTGGAGATGGATTTGAGTTGGGTGAGTTGTGGACTTCGACCCGATTTGGGGTCCGAGTTTGGATTGATCATTTTAGTTCATGTCGAAGCTAATTAAGGACACAGACCTTGAATTAAATGAATAAAGAAGATATTAGGATTGAAAACGGAAGGAATTGATGGAGAATTAAGTGTTAATTGGCCGGGCCAGGTCGCGGGTAACAGACCCGTTTAGCAGATGTGCGGGTGAGGGAGACGACACTGTTGCTACCGTGCTGGGCGCGTGGCCTTCACGCGCAGCCACGTTGGGCGGCGCGTGGCGGCGCGTGTGACGTCATCTTCGGTCACGGTTAACTGAAGTTTCCTTTCTTTTAATGTTTTGAACATTTTATCTTTAGAGTTCGAGTTGATCGGGTGTCATACGGGATAGTTTCGAGGGCTCGGAAGTTTAGTCCTTAAGTTTAATTATGTCGAAAAATCCATAAAAATTATGGGAAATGAGTTTATTGGTAATTGAGACCTTAGTAACCCTGAGAAGTGATTTTGGACAGGATTCGGGATTTCTGGAAAAGGGCGGAAATTACGGAAACGCGTGCGGCGCGAAACCGAGCATTTCGGACGGTGTGTGAGTGGACGTTGCTTTCAAAATTTAATGCATGCATAAATTATTTCTATGATTTTATGATTATGATTCTAAGTTTGCTCGGGGCATAAAAGTAACTTTGATTTACGGGATTTCGGTTTTCGGAAATAATAAAGTGGATTCTTGGTTTGGGTTCGGGATGATGCTTCCGGATGCCGGCTTACGGAATCATTATGCCGAATTCGAATTCGGGAGTGAAAAAGGATTTAATAAAGTGACTCGCTATGATTGTGCATGCCCCGTGTTTAATGATGATTTGTTTATGTTTGTAAAGTATGATTTGGGGAAAATGAATGTGGGAATTCGGACTATGGGTCCTGTTGTGAAAAATGTGATTTTGGGATGGATCCCACGTTGTCGTGATTGATAAACTGCTTTGGGGTTTAAAGACCCGTTGTTGTGTTTGAAAACTGTTTTGGGTTTAAAAACCCGGTGCTATTGCTGGAGCACGTTTTGAGTTTAAAGACTCGGTTAATTGATGACGGGGGAGGGCCCTTAATGAGTTTAAAGACTCGTGAGTTTAAAGACTCGATTACTGTGATACCCCCGAGGCCTATTGATTGTGTTCTGAGTTTAAGGACTCGTTGATATCCCGGGAAGGCCTGTTTATGCGCATGGTTTTGAGTTTAAAGACTCGGGCGCACTTGTTATCCAGCAAAACGATTGACTTGTGATTTATTGATGATTTTTTTTTTATGTTTCGGTTGAGTTGGGCAGTGGCCCGGTATATGGTTGTTGGTTTTGGATCATGTTGTGCATTTGGTTTGATTTGTGGTTTTGGGCTGAGGCCCGGTGTTTATGATTGCGGGCTAAGACCCGATGGTTGAGAAAGGAAAAATGATTTTGAGATTCATACGAGTTTTCCCTTATGTTGAAATTTGATACACAGTTTTTCTTATGTGGAAAATCTTAACCGATTGCGAAATGATTTTTGCATGCATGCATTCGTTTTTAAGCGGAGGGTAAAAACGGTGTTGTAACTGTTTTGCTAAACTGATTTATTTTTGTCCACTCACACCTTTGGTTTTTATTGACCCTCCAGGTCGTGGCGCGTTGTTCGAGGCTGTACGAGGGGCGGAGGTATGAGTAAGTACGTGTGGCTATCCCTGGTTTGGCAAGTACTGAGGGTAACTTGGGATTTTCAGTCATCTTGCCAAACGGGAGCAGGACTGGGCACGGTTATCGATGCCCCTTTCGGGGGCGGTCCTGTCAAACTTTGGCATCGGAGCCCCTTTGGCCGACACCACACCGGTGTCTAGTTTTGCAGGACCCCTGCCGAATCACAACGCCCCCAGCGGGCCCGAGACACCACACGGCTGGTCCTAGAACCCCCAGCGGGTCTCATCGAGTTGGTCATTTCAGGATCAAACAAGGTTGGATACGGTGTGGACTGTAGCAGAGACCGAGATATCACATGTCTCCTCGGGATCCTGGCGTACTCTGATAGCCCGGGAGGGCAAAGGTTGGAAATTTTCCTTGTCTGACACTCCGTGTCAGACGAGATCAGGGGCGTTCCTCGTTAATCCCGCGGGGGGGGGGGGGGGGGGGGGATTGGCGACGGGTCCTGACAAGTGGTATCAGAGGGAGGCTGGCTTATATCAGAGCTCGGCTAGCTCATATCAGATCATAGGATTTCTTATCAGAGCAGGGTTGCTCATGTTACTCTGAATTCCAGAGCGTATTTTGCGCGATACTCCGTACGCAGGTAGAGGATGTGATATCTCAATGGGCTACAGTTCGTTATCAACCTGATAGTTAGGTTGCAGGTACGATAGTTAGTAGGATTGGATCGTGGAACGTCTTGGTTTGGCACTAGATGTCGGGGTTGCCATAGATCTGTCGAGGTTGGCATAGTGGGACCCTACGGAAGGATGAACGTAGCAGTACGTTAGCGTTTTGATCGTGAGACAGTTAGTTTGGATCATCTTCACGATGTCGTAGGATCGTTTTGATGGTAGTTTGGTGTTGTGACCATCGGTTGGTCGGATTTGGTTTAGTTAAATGGATTTACTGCTGGGAGCAGTCGAGTTCGTGGAACTCTAGTTGAACTTATGGCAGTTAGCAGTCGAGTTCGTGGAACTCTAGTTGAACTTATGGTAGTTAGCAGTCGGATTCGAGGAATCCTGGTTGAACTTACGGTAGAATTGGATTGACGTCTTTACGATGTCAAGACCGCGGGGTCGGTCAAATTGTGGATTGTACTGCAGTTGGTAGCTAGCAGTTGGGTTCAGTGGAACTCTAGGTGTGACCGTGAAACCCTAAGGTAGTGTGTATGGTTCGAAAAGGTGAGTTGGCGAGTGGTCTCGACTTCGATGAGATCGTCGATCGAGTCATGTCAGCTTGAGTGATGGGACTGCACTCTGCAGTCGAGGTTGTACTTATCGGTTAGACCTAGTTGGATGTCGTGCTACTTTAGTTGTGATGGATTATTGGAACAACTAATGTCATGGATGACCTGGTAGACGACAATTGGTTAGTCGAGTTACGACAGGTTAGAGATTGGTTAGACAAGTTACCAGGGTTGGTACTTGTCGATGGAATCCCGGAGTGGGAATATAGAGTAGTTGGTACGGGCGGTTGATTCCGTTGGATGAGGATTCTAGATCGTGATGTCTGGTGGTTAGGTCTGCACGAGTCTGTGGCAGGGACTACTACTGAGAGTGGTTGTAGTTACGGTTATTGGGAATCCGGGACGTTCATGGGACGTTTCCTTTTTCTCATTTGAGTTGTCAGGGTGACTGTACCCAGAGTTGTTGGGTACGAGTGAGGCAGAGTTTCTCCAATTCGAGCAGAGGTACGGGATCGTCGCTCGTTATGAGCGGAGATCCAGGGTTGTCTGATTTGCACACTTTGTGCTGATGCAGACAGGTGGTGTACTGGTACTGGTGCCGGTGATTATGTTGACTATGAGTTACGAGTCGGGATGTGACTCCATTAACAGTACTCGATCTGTCATGGGGGATTAGTGACCGGTTGGTCAGACTCGATCTGTCACGGGGTTTAGCGACCAGTTGGTCAATGTTGGTCAGAATTGGTCAGATATGGTAGTATGCAGAGATTTGACTGCAAATCACATCAGGTGTCTGTTGTGACTCTTCAGTCGAGTGGTACATCAGATTAGGATGAATTGACATCCTTTTGGATGTACATAAATGGTCGTAAATGGGCATGTGACCGTAAATAGTCTAAAAGGGGACACGTGGATGGTATCCGGATGAGATGAGAACTTGAGAATCCATTTCGGATTGGTTATGGTTGACTGCGGTTGACCATACCTCCTGAGTTTCAGGTAGGCTTGTTTGAGGAGGACTTTGATTGTGAGAAATAGAATGGGTTATTATAATATTTATCGATGACCATTGTTGGACAGAAAGGTCTGAGAATGACTTCTAGCTCAGGAATAGAAACCATTAAACGTGATTCCGACATGGTTGGAACTTCGGAATCGCGAGATGTTGCGATTGAGGTGACGAGTGGAATGCGGGTTTTTCGCATTGGTATTGGGTATTTCGAAGTCATTAGGGTGACTTCTCAGGTTTTACCGTGGTAAATACGGTAGATGATGGTTGTGTCACCAGTACATTGGTTGTGTATTGGTTAGTGGACCCGGGATTTGTTTTGGGTCATCGGAAGTAGTTGAGTATATCGAAGTTAGGTGACTGAGATTTCTCATTTTCTGCTTGGTGGCAGAAGATGTTGGTTTACATAGCGTGGTGAGTGTAGCGAGTTTGTTTGCATTCACGTAGGATGGACTTTGATGTCATCGATTTTGGATCATCCTTGATTTTCCTAGGTGGATTGACAAGGATCAATACGAGGTAATTGGAGAGAACCCACAGTCTCGGCGTGTCTCGTCGTTGACTGATTTGTTAAGATGTGGGAATTGGTTGACGAACGATATGCCAGTATGTAGATTCGTTGAGGGTATAAGACCCTATGGTTTGAATCTGGTAGTTAACTGTGTGGATCCTAAGTGGAGCAGGATCGTGACGTTTATGGTCGGGTGACGTAGTGATGGATCTGGATCGTGATCTTGATGATCCAGATAGGTGGAGAGTTTATCACTCTTACTTGGATGTTTGAGTTGAGGATTATGGGACTAAACTTCTTTTCGAGGTAAATCCCGTATGGTACGTTACTCAGGCGAGTAAATGTCCGACGAGGTCGGATTTGGTCAACCTAGATGTGTTTATGTTGGGATTGGCTTCCCTATGAAGTCAATCAAATGTAATGTGGTAATCGTTTGAACAGGTATCCGATAGGTTCGGATATAGTGTGTCTCGGTAGACGTGAACGAGATTTCGGATTTTGGAATCGGATTTCTGGATGACGATTCAGGATTCGATTTTGGAACTTGAAAGTGGATTTATGGATTTGGGTTCGGAATGGTTATTCCAAATGCTAGCTTACGAAATAATGATTTCGGATTCGGATTTGGAAATGGATAAGGGGTCGGAGTTTTGATCTGTCTGGTACTGGATTGGACATATGGACTCCCAAATTGGAACGTGTTTGGTTACGACCTAGGTGGTCGTGTTGTCGTCGTTGTTATTATTGTAGTCTGATTGATGGATAGATGTACGTACCTTGTACGTTGTTCGAGGTACGATACTGGGCAGATTTATGGTGTCTGTGACGGTATATAGGTTATACCGGTAGTACGTTGGTGAATGTGCTGGTAGTTGACTTAGTTCTGATACCATTGGATTAGTTGAGGTCGTGCACTAGACATCAGATACTGTGCATTGGGTCATGGTATTTTTGATGGGTCTAGTCACACACCGGTCGAGTGAAATGTTGGTAAGTGTTTACTCAGGTTGAGTAAGTTGGTGGTTAGTGTAACCACAAGTGAGTATAGTGTTAGTTATCGACTGGCGACTGTCAAGTGGTGACAGATTGTCGAAGATGTCAACGTGGATCGGTTGGTGAAATTCGGTGACTCCCAGTGGGAGCATGACACGACCCATCCCAATCCCCTCGGGATTACCGTGGAATGTGTCATGCTCCCGTCTGACACGAAGTGTCGGACAAGGGATAACCTAATGCCACTGCGCAAACGGGGCTTCCAGAGTGCGCAAGGATCGATGGAAGAGGTGTACGATGTCCCAATCTCTGCTGCAGTCGTATCCGAAATCAACCTGAAGGGCATTAAAAACAAAAGTTGTGAGTGGACGAAAATAAATAAGTTTATTAACACATTTCATAAGACATTTATGCCCTCCAATAAAAACGTATGCATGCACGAAAACCAGTAACCAAAATCAACAAGGCATTAGGGCCTTAGCCCAAAACCGTAAACCATAAATCCAACTGAAAAACCATTTCATAGATCCAATAGTTCATATTTACCACATTACCATAACCGGCATCCCAGATGCCTAGCGTCCCAGACGCCTGACGTCCTAGACGTCATATTTCACGGTATAACCATAAGCTACGCGTGTTGCCCGGGGTCTCAATCCCGAGTCCAATTCCCGAACCCAGTCCGGGTACAGCATCCCAGATGCCTAGCGTCCAGACGCTCGACGTCCCAGACTCCCAATCATAGCAATCCTGCTCCTGAGTCACTATACGGCCCGGTAGCTCCGCACAATGATCCCTTGCAGGCAATGCACCGTGATTTCCCCAGTGTCCCAGACACCTGGAGGAGACCTTCACATATTCTCGTATCAAGATGGTATATGGAAAACAGTTTTATTAAATCATTTCACAACATCTCAATGGGCCCTGCCCAAAATTTCCATAAAACATCACAATTCCATTTAGGGTCCCCGACCCGAAATAACTTTTATGAAACCAACTGGGCCTCATGCCCGATTCTGTAAACCACTGGGCCCACGGCCCAAATTCATAAATCAATTGGGCCCCTGGCCCGATAATATAACTCAAATGGGTCTCAGTCCGATTTCGTAAATAACTGGGCCCCTGGCCCGATTTCATAAGCAATTGGGCCCCTAGCCCGATTACGTAACTCACTTGGACTCCAAGTCCGAGGTTTCCAAAACAATTGGGCCTCATGCCCGAGTTTCTCTTTCCAATTTCAAAACCATTTCATGAAATCATATCCAAGGTCTTAAGTATGGAAAATCAGTGTAAAATCGGAAAAATCTCGATTTACGTGCAATACGGAAAACATCTCGAAATACGTGCAACATATGTGAAATCAATAATCACAATCATCCAAATCAATATCATAAAATCATATTCATAATCCATATAAAACAGTTAGGCATGCATAGAATTTATAAAACCAAAGTCCACTCACAGACCGTCCAAACGACGCGCCTCGATTTGTGTGTCATAGGCTCTTCCGAACCAATCGCTATCACCGGGACTCCCAAACCTGTCCAACTTTTAATAGAAGGTTACTAACTACGTAATTAACCTCCTACCAAAGCCCCGTAATTTTCCCGAACTTTTAACTATTTTTAAACCGATTCTAAACCTTCCGATGAGCCGAAATATATCGAGACAGTGTTCGATTGACACGAAACTAGTCCCAAAATCTTCGTTACATCGAATAGAATATTTCATATGTTGAATACTTTCCCAAATTACTGTTCACGCACCCCTAGAAGGCTCAGATCACTGTTCATCGTCTCCTACATCAGGTGAACCGGGTTTACTGTTCACAGGTACTGTTCACCCGTCTTCAACCTCGGTTTTCTCTGGTTTTTGGACCGATTCAGGGTCCATTTTAGGTCCATTTCATCTCCTTTTAATCCTAATATGTTCCTAATCTCATTTCTAGCCTTTCTAGCTAATTAAAACGGAACAAAATGTACAAAACCGTACCTTCATCGGTCATCAATGGCGGCTAGAGTTTCCACCGCCGTTCACGGCCATTTCCGGCCATTCCAACCTTCAAAAACAATCCTATTAGACTCCAAGGGTGCCCAGAAATATTTTCCAATTCTTAGAATTAGCTAAAAACCTACAAAACCGAAACTTGGATTTTTGAATATTTTCTTACCTCACGGGTCGACTCCTCCGTCGTCGACCACCATCACGCCGTCGTCCTCCCGTTACCATCCCGCTCTCATCATCACACACGGTTACACTCAGCTCACACTCATTGATGATTATGGTGGTGATATGTGAGTTTGGGTTTTTGGAGAAAAAATGGAGAAATGAAGAAAAATGGTGCATGGGTGGTTTCGGGTTTGTAGAAGAACAAAGATGAAGTGATGATATTTGATCTGATGAGAGAAAGAGATGGAGGTGATGACTGATGTAAAGGAGGGATGAGATGGAAAGGTTGTGATGAGATGGACGGCTGAGGATAAAAGGAGGATTTAAATCATATGTTAATTATTTAGTGGAACAAGATCCAATCTAGCCAATGGATGAGTGACACTTGTCACTCATCCAAGTGTCCCCTAACCACTTTCCCACTACTTCAGAAATGATTAAATAATTGACACGATTTCTAAGACGTAAACTTCACCGATTTCACGTTCCAGATCATAACTTCCTCGTACAAAGTCCGATTTTGGCGTGCCGTCTGTCAATGGATTCGTATCGACTCGCTCTTCGTAACGGTCCTTGGCCCTCGTCCATTGGACCTCCCGGGTCAAAAGTCAACATTTGGCCCCTTTTAACCAAAATTACCAAAATGCCCCTCGACTTCCGAACGTCATAACTTCTTCCTCGAATGTCGGATCGAACGTGCCACCTGTCTAGGAACTCGTGACGTCCCGGACTACGTCACGGTCATTGGTCAAAGTCCGTTTGATCGCCCAATCAAAAAGTCAACATTTTGCCCACGCCTAGGGGTAAAACGGACATTTTGCACAATTCGTCCGATTTTACTCAACTAATCCCAGATTAGTCATTCTAAATCATAATTAAACAATATTAAATCCCGATACTCGGGACGGGTCGTTACAGAGCAGACGTCAGGATAGATTGGTGATTGAGGAAGGAATCGTCGAGTTGTTTGTGTCAGCGAAATGGTAGATTAGACAAGTAGTGTTAACTCGGAGCGTATGGTTACTGTCATTCGACGTGGTCAAGTGTAGTCGATGCGACGAGAGTGTTAGTGGTACGTTTGGTTGCAGACGAGTTGTATGTTGACTAGTGGGTGTACTAGTGTACACGTGTCGTGAGATCGAATTATTTCCACGAGGTGGATGTGGAATCAGAATAGTTGGAGTTTCGAGAACGGAACTAATTAAGGAGGAAATAACGGTTGGAATTAGGTCGGTTGAAATTTCGAGGACGAAATTAATTAAGGAGGGAAGGTTGTAATGACCCGTCCCGAATTCCAGGATTAGATTAGTGACTAATCATGATTAGTGAAGTTAATCGGTGATTAGTTGGGCGAAATCGGACGAACGATGCAAAATGACCGTTTTGCCCCTAGCGTGGGAAAAACATTGACTTTTCATTCGGGAAGTCAAATGGACTTTGACCGATGACTGTGACGTAGTTTAGGACGTCACGAGTTCATAAACAGGTGGCACGTTCAATTCCGACGTTCGAGGAAGAAGTTATGACGTTCGGAAGTTAAGGGGCAATTTGGTAATTTTGGTTAAAAATGGGTCAAATGTTGAATTTTTGATCGGGAGGTCCGATGGACGAGGACCAAGGACCGTTACGTAGATCGGGACGATACGAATCTGTAGACAGGCGGCACGCGGAAATCGGACTTCGAACGGGGAATTTATAGGTCACGGAAGTTCGATTTCACTATGCACGTACTTTGAGGCGATGATGATTTGGCATAATTTGATTGGCTAAGATATTTTAAGTGGACCTATGGATGAGTGACAAGTGTCACTCATCCCATTGGCTAAATCCCTAAAAATTGGATCTCACTTAATTAAATAATATTATAATAATTATTATATAATTAATCTTTATCTCATCTCCAATCCTAGCCATCCATTCCTATACCCCCCTAAATCATCACCATCCATCTCATCTCTCCCTTTTCTGATTTATCATCATCAATTAATCCCATCTCTCTTCTCTTTCACGACACCATCACATTTTCTTCTTCAAACACAAACCCGAACACCCCCTCTATGAGCACCTTCCAAACCATCCCTTTTGTATCTGAGTTATGAGTGAGGAATGAGGAGTGGGATGAGACGTGGACGGTGGCGTTGATGGTGTGAGTCTACACGCATGGTGGCCGGAGAACCGAGGAGGTAGGTTTTTAGTTTAAAATTCGAAACTTAGATTTTATTGAATTTTAATCGAACCTAAGGTTTTATTTATGCCTATGGGGACCATAGGAGATGAATGGAATCGTTTTCGAGGTTTAGGACGGCCAGGAACGACCGTGAACGGCGGAGGAAAACTCACCCGCCATAGCCAAGCTTGAAGGTACGGTTTTGTTGGTTGTTGCTCGGTTTTTAATGTCCAAAATGATAGGAAATAGGATTATGGTCATAGTAGAATCAGAAGGGAACAAAAAGGACAAAAATAGACCAGTTATGGCCTTGAACCGGTCCAGACCGGTTCGGCCGGTCCAAGAACCAGAGAACCGATTCACGTGTTGGAGAAGATGAACAGTGTACCGCGCTTGGGCTTCACGCGCAGTACCTTCATTGGGCACGTGGGGGCGTGTGGTAGGTCCAATGGGGAAGTGTTCAACATGTGAAACACTCTATTCGATGTAACGAACATTTTGGGACTGGTTTCGTGTCGATCGAACACCGTCTCGATAATGTTCGGGGCATCGGAAGGTTTAGGATTGGTTATAAAAATAGTTAAAAATTCGAGAAAATTACGGGGCTTCAATGGGAGGTTAATTAGGTAGTTAGCCACCTTCTATTACGATTTGGACTGGTTTGGGAGTCCCGGTGACGACGATTTTCCCGGTGACGCTTACAGCACGCAAACCGAGGCAGCAGCATAGGACGGTCTGTGAGTGGACCTTGATTTCTAAACTGTGATGCATGCATAAATGTTTTATATGGATTATGGATATGATTCTATGATGTTGATTTGGATGATTGTGAATTATATGGTTTCACGCTTTACGAGGTGATTTACCTACGAGCACGTAAATCGAGGTTTCCCGATTTTACACTGATTTTCCGTACTTATGGTTTTGGATATGATTTCATGAAATGGTTTTGGATTTGAAGAGGTAAAACTCGGGTTTGAAACTCATTTGATTCACGAACTCTTGGACTTGAGGTCCATTTGATTTAACGAGGCATCGGGCCGGAGGCCCAGTTGGTTTACGATTCAGACCGGAGGTCCAGTTTATATGTGGATTCGGGCCTAGGGCCCACCTATGTGTTACAAATGGTTTTTATGGTTCATGACGGTTTATGGGAACCGACATGAACCCTTGAAATGGATTTATGGTTCATGACGGTTTATGGGAACCGGCATGAACCCATGAAAGGTTTTATGGTTCATGACGACTTATGGGGGCCGGGCATGAATCCTTGAAAGGTTTAAAGTATGATTTCAAAGGTTTTTCATATGACATCCTTTATATATGATTGTCTCCTCCGGGGAGGGTCGTTGACCTGGGTGGACCCCGGAGTAGTCACGGAGCACTGACTGAGTGGAGTCGCCCCCCAGTTGGGTTCCTTACTCTCAGGATGGGCATGGTTCGTTACCTCCAGGAAGGGTCATTGATCTACGGGCATTGACCTGGGTGGACCCTGGAGAGACTTGGGTTTGAGATCCCGGTTAGCACGTGCGTAGCTCTATATACCGTGATAGGTTCTTGGATATGAAATATAATGGATAAACATGATTTCAATTGGTTTGGGAAATTGTGTTTTATGATGATAAATGGATTTGGGCTGAGATCCCACATATGTTCACTATGTTATGGTTTTCTGTAAGTGGTTTTGAGCAGGAGCTCTTGTGACTTGTATTTACGGACATTGGGGCTGAGACCCTAAATATGGTTGTTTAAACATATGTGATTGGATAAATGGTTTTACTATGCATGCATTCTTTTTAGTGAAGGGTATAAAGGTCTTTATAAAATGTATTTCTGAAACTTATTACTTTTTGTCCACTCACAGTCTTTCTGTTTTTAATACCCTTCAGGTTGGATACGGTGTGGACTGTAGCAGAGACCGAGATATCACATGCCTCCTCCGGATCCTGGCGTACTCTGATAGCCCGGGAGGGCAAAGGTTGGAAATTTCCCTTGTCTGACACTCCGTGTCAGACAGGATCAAGGGCGTTCCTTGTTAATCCCAGGGGGGATTAGGGACGGGTCCTGACAAATTGACCCGGAGAGACCCCGGGCGGCACGCGTAGCCTTAGATCGTGATATGACGTCTGGGATGCTAGGTATCTGGGATGTCAAGGATCGTTATTTGGATAACGGATTTATTGGATTTATGAACTAGTTTTTCGGTGTTTAATAAATGGATTTGGGTAGTGACCCACATGATTTGGATTTATGGTTTTGGGCTGAGTTCCTATACTTGGTGATTTTAGAGTTTTGGGCTAAGACTCTAATGATTTAAGGAATGAAATGGCTTTGGTTTCCTAAACGGTTTTTTATTATATTTATATTAACTGGTTTTGAATGAATGCATGGTTTATAGTGAAAGACATAAATATCTTTTATGAAATTAGTTTTTATGAAATTATTTGTTTTCATCCACTCACAGTTTTTATGATTTTTAATGCCCTTCAAGTTGATTGCGGATGCGGGCTGTAGCAGAGACATAGACATCACACTCTGCCACTGATTCTAGCACACTCTAGAAGCCCGAATGGGCTAAGGTTGAGTTATCCCTTGTCTGGCCTTCGTGTCACATGTGGGTTAGACGGGAGCATGACACATCCCGCGTTAATTCTAGGGGGATTGGGATGGGTCGTGTCATCAAATGCAGGTTTGTGTTGCCATCAAGGCTTTTTGTCTTTGTTTTTTCTGCCATTATGATGAAGGCAAAGAAGAAGCACAAGAAAAAAGAAAAGGCAGATGTAGGTTCGATTAGGATTTTTGCTCTGATACCATGATGAAATATGAAGTATGTGTTTTTGTATTTCACTATGTTGGAAGCAGGGCCGGCCAATAAGGAGGGCGGGAGAGGCATAGGCCCCGGGCCCAAAGATGTTGGAGGGCCCAAAATTAAGTTTTTTTTTATGTTTTAAAAAAATAGGAAGATCAATGATAATTTAGACAGGGGATACGAGTGAGCGGGAAATGGAAGGAGAGTCTCCTTCAAAGTTCCAAAAAGAAGGCGCAATGTTTCAATGTTCTAATTCAATGTTGCAAGATTAAATATCAATCTCATTCAATCTCAAATTCTTAATTGTTCTAAATTTTTAATTTTTTGCAATCTCATTCAAACTCTCAAACCCTAATTTCAAGTTCTCAACAATTAACTTTTCCAGTCAAAGACATCTAAGCCTTTTCACCTCCCCTTCTAAAAGTCTTACCCGAGATATTCCTAAGTTACAAACTTCAAAAATAGATAATTTAATTTAATAGAATTCCTATTATAGTTTCTCTGATTGAACACTTCCATTTGACAACTTTTCCTTATGGATGTTGTAGTTTTTGACGACGGGAAGGCCCTTTCATATAATTAAAGGACTAATGTTATGACAGGACTCATCCCAATCCCCCCGGGATTAGTGCGGGATGACCCTGCTCCTATCTGACACGAAGTGTCAGACAAGGGATAATTACGACCTTTGCCCTCTCGGGCTATCAGAGTACGCCAGGATCCGGAGGAGGTATGTGATATCTCGGTCTCTGCTACAGTCCACATCCGATGTCAACCTGAAGGGCAGTCAAAACATTAAAAGCTGTGAGTGGACAAAACCAAGAGTTTATAAAAACATTTTATAAGAAGACATTTGTACCCTTCACTAAAAAGCATGCATGCATTCGGAAACCATTTAACCAAAGAAACCATATGTGGGACTAATCCCAAACTATAACCATACTGAAATCAAGTACACGAGCTCCTGCTCAAATCTTGTATCCACATAACATATATCATTTTTATATCACATACACATATAATTCACACAACCAATCTTGTCATGGTTTCCAAAGCTACGCGCGTGCTACCCAGGTCTCAATCCGAGTCTTCTCAAAGTCAAGATCAATGTCCGCAGACCACTGACCCTACCCGAGGTAATAGTAATCATAGCCTTCCTGAAAGTAAGGAACCCAACTGGGGGTGACTTCACTCAGTCGGTGCTCCGTGACTACTCCGGGGTCCACCCAGGCCAACGACCCTCCCCGGAGGAGATAATAGAAGTAAAGAAAGGTATATGAACATATATATATATACATAACATAAACATTCATGCTCGGTTCCTCTGAACCGTCATCATCCATAATATCCATTATATTCATATACATATAGACAACATCCTCCATGACCGGTTCCCATAAACCGTCATGTACCATAATAACATAACCAGAGTTCATGCCGGTTCCCATAAACCGTCATGTACCATAATGACCAACAAGGGTTCATGCTGGTTCCCATAAACCGTCATGTACCATAACGACCAACAAGGGTTCATGCCGATTTCCATAAACCGTCATGAACCACGATACCATAACAAGGGTTCATACCGGTTCCCATAAACCATCATGAACCTGGAAATCCATTTAAGGTTCCCTGACCTGAAATCAAAACCGTAAAGTAACCTGAGTCTCGTGCCCGAACATAGGACATCAGCTGGGCACCGTGCCCGAAATCTGAGGTCATATGCCCGAGACAAAACCAAATGGGTCTCATACCCGAGTTTATCCTTTTAGAAATCCAAAACCAGTTCATTTAGACCAATAAAGAAATACAGACCCGTATAAGCACCGTATAAGGTCGAAACCTCGAAATACGTGCTTATACGTAACCACATACAAATGCACCCATGGCATCATCAAACATGTAATAAAACATATAATAACCATTTATGCATGCACCAATTTAGAAAACAAGTTTCACTCACAGACCGTATAAAGCTGCGCCTCGATACGCGTTCCATAATCGTCTCCCGGGTCAATCGTCGTTACCGGGACTCCCAAACCTGTCCAAATTCATTTAGAGGGTTACTAATAGCCTCATTAACCTCTCATCAAATTCCCATAATTTTCCCGATTTTCTAACTATTTTTAAAACCGAACCTAAACCTTCCGATGCCCCGAAACATATCGAGACGGTGTCCGATCGACACGAAACCAGTCCCAAAATGTTCGTTACATCGAATAGAAGATTTCGTATGTTGAAGAAACCCCCAGATTCCCCACCACGTGCTGCCACGCGCCGCCCAAAGGGCCCTGCGCGTGGGCTCACGCGCCACTGTAGCATCACCCTAACCTTCGACTGAACCGGGTTGGCCGGTTCGCTGATTTCCTGGACTGGCGTGACCGGTCCAGCCTGGTTCCTCCCTCAAATCTCGACCGCTTTGTCCCATTTAAATCCTAAAAATCCTATTTTCTTGTTTTCTATCAATTCCAATTAACAAAACCAATTAAAACCTCCTAAATCAATCCATAAAAATCACCCCCCACGGCCCCTGTTTTCCAATTCAGTCCCCAGGCTTCTCAGCCATCAACCCCCGTTCAAAACCATCTCTATACGCCCTAAACAATCTAACAACCATTCCCTAATCAACCAAAACTATCCATAATGTAAAAATCGACAAAAGGGGAGATTTGGGTCTAACGGGGTACCCATTCGGGTTTGGGCCTCCACGTGCACGGTGGCTTCGTCCTGGCCGGCCACCACGCTTCACAGGTCCTCCTCTCCCTCTCTGGTCTCTTACAGATGGGTTATAGGGTCAAGGGTTTGGATTGGACTGAGAAATGATGATCGGGTTTGGTGGGAGGAATGGAAGAAAATGGATGAATGATCGATGCAATGGGATGATATGCATGAATGGGAATCAAGGGCCAGTGGATGGGTGACAAGTGTCACTCATCCACTGAGCCTCCATAAAATATATGGGCCCCACTAAAGTCCAAAAGTGCAACCGTCTCGTAATTCGTGCAATAGTGCACTTGAACTTCCGTGAACCGTAACTTCGTCGTCGAACGTTTGAATTCGACGTGCCGCCTGTCTATGGATTCATATCGTCCTGATCTACGTAATGGTCCTTGGCCCTCGGCCATCGGACCTCTCGGTCAAAAAGTCAACATTTGACCCCATTTAACCAAAATTACCAAATTGCCCCTAAACTTCCGAATGTCATAACTTCCTCCTCGAACGTCGGAATTGAACGTGCCACCTGTCTATGAACTCGTGACGTCACGAACTACGTCACGGTCATCGTCCATCTGACCGCCCGAACGAAAAGTCAACGTTTTACCCACACTAGGGGCAAAACGGTCATTTCGCATCGTTCGTCTGATTTCGCCTAACTAATCACCGATTAACCTCACTAATCGTGATTAGTCACTAATCTAATCTTGGAATTTGGGACGGGTTGTTACATGTTATGAGTTTAAGTCTCGAATATAACATTATAAATGGCAAGTCAGTTCTTCCTTTTTGTTAGAAATTAGAAATTGTGCCCCTTTAGTTTTTTTTTTTTTTTTGTGCCTTTGAATTCTTAATTACAACTTTTTGCATGTCAGGAGAATTTCAAGGAACTCACCTAAATTGATAAGGTCGCTGCTACAAAAATTCTTAGTTTAACAATCTTTAATTACATTCTTGTATTGAATATGGAAGTTTGTATAGAGTTGCAAATTGCTTACTGGTTTCATAAAAAAATAGAAGATTTGTTTTTAAAAAAAAAAATTAAATGTAATGTTTTGGATATGAGGTACTCTTTTTCCTTTATTTAAGGTTTTGTCCCATTGAGTTTTCCCCTAATAAAAATTTTAACGATGCTTCCTAATATAAATATAATATAATCAAATTATAAAATTTATATTTTCAATAATTAAGTATGTGAATTGAATGCCTATTTTTTTATTTTTGCCCTAAGGACCTCTAAATGTTTGGACCGTTGGAAGAACAAAATACAGAAGATATATAAGGACTTGCACAGCAAGTAAGGAACCAAAGAACAAAAGGAAGAACAACAACAAACAAGAACCTAACAGTCCGAAGGACTCTGCACTGCTTAACCAAATAAACTATCAAACTAAAAGCCTTAAAACTAGGACTTGAGATTAGAGCTAAGACACTTAAACAAGTAACTAAAGCTGTGACCTTGAAACAAGCAAGTACAAAAAAGTAAGACTTTAGTACAACTTCCAATCCAAACTCCAGCATATCCTGCAATCATGGTATTCCATGAAATCAAATCCCTCTCGGGCATCTCATTAAACATGATTGCAGCTTCACCCATATACCCGAACTTCGAATACAAATCAATAAGTGCAGTACAAACCTCATTTACCAAATCCAAACCTGTCTTACAGCAGTACGAATGAAACGCCTTTCCCACACTGAACTCGTCAAGTTCCACACAACCTGAAATCAAAATAACCAAACTAACATAATTTGGCTTCAATTCCAAACCAAAAAGGCAGCACGAAACTTGATTAAACAAACCCAATCCAACATCCAACATGTTGTTCTTCACATACCCAGAAAGGATATAATTGACAGTTACAACCGTCTTGCGAGGCATTCTATCCAACAGAATATAAGCATATCCCGTCAGACTCTTCGAACCCGAATAGAAATTAACCAAACTGTTTAATACAATAATACATTCACATTGCAATCCAAACCAAGCCTTAAAACATGACAATGTACAGACTTCCCTTCTCTCATGGCCGATAACTTTTTAGTTTTTACAACCCTTGATCAAAGACGCAAACACATAAGAATCACAAATCGGGTCATTACGCTTTAGCCTTTGCATATCTTTGAACAAAGAAAAAACCCGAAAAGGGTCGGTGTCCAAGTTGAGCCTGCGGACCATGATGGGCCAGGTGGGCACATTGGGCGTTTGTGTGTGGGCGAACAAGGCGGTGGCATGGTGGACACTTGAAGGGATTGAGAGGGTGAGGCTTAGGAGTGAGATAAGGCATGATGGGTCTGAGTGGAGGAGGCCCGTGGTGGTGAGCTGGCATTGGATTTGCAGGAGGTTTTGGGGAGAGAAGAGGCAAGGGTTTCGATGGAGACGATGAACCAGTAATTGTCTTTGGAGGTGAAATGAGGTGCTCATCAATCGAGCAATCAAACCAGAGTGGCGGTTTTTCTCTGTTTGATTAAAGATTTCATCTTTTTGGTTTATACAATTGTCAGCGATTTATTTAAGACCCAAAACGACGTCGCTACGTCTCTAATCTCTTATGTTTCCTGTGTACGCGGGACCCAACCGACGGGAACTAAAATGGCGGGATCTGATTGGGCGAAACATCATGTTCCAATTTTGGCTTAAGAACTTGCGATATTAAGCTCATTAACTAACTAAATTGAACACTGCAAAACACCGAACAAGCGACTCCATCCTCGGACTCATCGCACTTGTGTTCCCAGTGAAGCCTGCAGCCCCCGGAAGCCCAAGCAGAGAAACAAGGTGAAATAAGCCTCTGAAAATCTCTTTCCTTTTACCGTTTATCACTGCCCACGATTTCTGGCACATTTTTGGGCATAAAGTTATCTTCTTTCTCTCGATGTCTTCGGCGTTGTCATATGTTATGGATTGCAAAAGGTGAAGATTTGTTTGATTTGATTGGAACCCGAAAAGGATCGTCGTTCTCGCTCCCTGAGATCCGTAAGAGCTCAATTCGTTTGATTTTTATATGAATGGTCACTTATATGATTCCCAGTCGTTTTCTGATTCTTTTATTAGGGGATTTAATTTGAATGGCTGATAATTTATTTGAATATCGGTTTGTGGAATGCGTTTGTTCTTTAGTTTGCTTAATCTTCTGCTGTTTTGCATAATTTTAAATAGTGAAGGGGAAAAAAAAAACTGGAGCAAAAGAAAGCAAACTAATTGCATTTAGATATGATTGGATAGTTTATGTTTCAATCAATGTGAGATATATTCGTGTTAATTGAGCTTCGAAGTTGTGTTAGTCTTGGGTGAGAGGTTGGTTTGGAGGTTCCAATTGATAAAGTATTGGAAACACGAAAGAATTTGATCTAATTTCTCTGCGGAGGATCATAAAGATTTGTTAATGGCTACTGTACTAGTGGCCATGTTTCATCATCGACCCGCTTGCTTATGGATTAGTGTTCTTGTCATTGTCTCAGTATGTTTGATTAATTCAAACCTTGAAAGTGATATTAAGACTTTTAACTCTTTTGACATGTGATAGAAATTGTGTGAAACAAACCCTAAAAGGAAAAACCCGAGAAGTATGAATGTTCTTCAATATCCACTCATAAAGTCTCCTATTATTCTCAACCATGTTCTTCTATCCATCTTCAACCACAGCTACTAGAAAAGGCATAATGAAACCATCTTGGATTAGTGTAGGGCTAATTTTGTAATCTTTTATTTTCTGTAAGGTTTGGATTTATAGTTTACACTTTGTGCTGACAACCTACTTATGGCTTGTTTACATAGTTGGATATACCCTAAATTTCTATACGTTTATTGGTTTCTGGAACCTGAATACATTCAGGAACATTATGGCGACAAAAGGGAACTCAGGAGACAACAGAAGTCGAAGCTCCATGTCAGTTTTCATTGTTGCTGGTCTATGTTGTTTCTTTTACATATTGGGTGCGTGGCAGCGAAGTGGTTTTGGAAAGGGAGATAGCATAGCAGTGGAGATTACCAAACAAACAGACTGTAGTATTCTTTCCAATCTGAATTACGAGACCCATCATGTTGGGATTGATGATTCTGAGGGAGATGTCAAGGAGTTCAAACCATGCAGCAATAACTATATTGATTACAGTCCCTGTCAAGATCAAATGCGAGCAATGACTTTCCCACGAGAAAATATGAATTATAGGGAACGACATTGTCCGCCTGAAGAAGAGAAGCTGCATTGCCTTATTCCGGCACCCAAAGGATATGTGACCCCATTCCGATGGCCCCAAAGCCGTGACTATGTACCCTATGCCAATGCTCCTTATAAGAGCCTGACAGTTGAGAAGGCTGTTCAGAACTGGATTCAATACGAAGGAAATGTGTTTAGGTTCCCCGGTGGTGGAACACAGTTTCCTCATGGAGCAGATGCATATATCAATGAACTTGCTGCTGTGATCCCAATGGACAGTGGGATGGTTAGAACTGCATTGGATACTGGATGTGGGGTAATTTAATTATCCTTTTCCTTTTTCCATTTTTTTTCCTTCCAATTTAATGTACTTGTTCGTGTCTTGAAGTGCCGCCTAGGAAACTTTTGAATTTGTGGCTTATATGTAATTTTTTTGTCCTTCTATTTGATCTATTGTTCATGTCGGTTCATACTTCTTAGGTTGCCAGCTGGGGTGCCTACTTGTTTAAAAAGAATGTTATAGCGATGTCATTCGCACCAAGAGACTCTCATGAAGCACAGGTTCAATTTGCTCTGGAAAGAGGTGTTCCAGCAGTCATTGGCGTTCTTGGAACTATAAGGCTTCCTTATCCAGCTAGGGCATTTGACATGGCTCATTGTTCTCGTTGCTTGATTCCATGGGGTGGAAATGGTGATGCTTATAAACTAGTTTTTGATATTGATGTCTAACGTACATATATTAATTGCAAACATACACATATGTATACATATCTGTACACCCACCTTAGGTTCATCTGCTAATGACCGTAATTCAGCAGTCTCCTGATGTCGGCTCTGCTGAGGTGGCCTTGACTAATCAGGGCTGCCATGTACATATGGCATTTCGCTCAAGGGATTCCCTTTTTTTTCGTTTGGAAAAAGCAAGCTTTTATCATAGTATTAAGGTAAGGATATCGTTTTATGACATGTGATCATCACTGTACTTGTTCTGCAGATGGAATGTACATGATGGAAGTTGATCGAGTTCTTAGACCTGGTGGTTACTGGGTGCTTTCCGGTCCTCCTATTAACTGGAGGAATAATTTTGTAGCATGGCAGCGTCCGAAAAAAGAACTTGAGGAAGAACAGAGGAAGATTGAGGAGATGGCAAAACTTTTAAACTGGGAAAAGAAGCATGAGAAGGGCGAAATTGCCATCTGGAGGAAACAAACAAATTCTGACTCTCGTCGTTACCCAGAGTCCCAGCGTACTATGTGTGAATCCACAAGGGCCAATGATGTCTGGTATAGTACTTTATTTGATTTACCGACTTTTTTACTATTTAGAATTTTGGATGTTAATTTCAGACTGGTTTGTGTCAATTTAAGATCCTGTTCTTTTTTAGATTATTAGTTCAGTGTGATACATATTCGTGCCATGTTTGTAAGCAGCATTTAGCCTCTTTCTGTTTCTGTTTCTTAGGTACAAGAAGATGGAATTATGCATAACTCCTTATCCCGAGACTTCTGATATCGATGAAGATTCTGGTGGGGCATGGAAGCCATTTCCCGAGAGGCTGAATGCTTTACCTTTCAGAATATCCAGTGGATCCATCACTGGAGTAACTGCTGAGACATTCCAGGATGACAATAGAGCATGGAAGAAACACGTGAATGCTTATAAGAGGACCAACAAGTTTATTGATACAGGAAGGTACCGCAACATTATAGATATGAATGCCGGTCTGGGAAGTTTTGCTGCTGCCCTTGACTCTCCCAAATCTTGGGTCATGAATGTTATGCCTACAGTAGCCGAGAAAGACACTTTGGGAGTTGTATTTGAGCGTGGGTTGATCGGAATTTATCATGATTGGTAACCCTCAAACATTTTGGGATGTTTCTTTGACATGCTTTTGCGTGTTTAATAATCTTTTTGTCTTCCACCAGGTGTGAAGCCTTCTCTACGTATCCAAGGACATATGACCTGATTCATGCTAACGGTGTTTTCAGCTTGTACAAGGATAAGTAAGCCTTTATTTACCGTGCTTTTTATTATTGATTGTAATCAGTCAAAGGTATTCAATCTTTTTGTGCTAATACAAAGCCAATGCAGGTGCAGTGCTGAAGACATTCTTCTGGAGATGGACCGTATCCTTAGGCCTGAAGGAGCAGTGATTTTCCGTGACCATATGGATGTGCTTGTCAAGGTGAGCAAACTTGTGAGAGGAATGAGATGGAATGCAAAAATGGTGGATCATGAAGATGGCCCCCTTGTTCCCGAAAAGGTACTGTTTGCTGTTAAACGGTACTGGGTTGCAGGTGAAGCCAATTCTACATCCTCAGAGTGAACAAGAAAGAAACAAGAAGCATTTTTTTTTATTGCCTTCTTCTTCTCCACTCTTCATCTTGTTAAATGAATGATTTTTTTTTTCAAATGTTTTGGTTCTTTAGTTTTTGTTCTCTTAGCAGTTACTTGTAGATGTCAACAAACGAGGATTGATTAAATTCATGATTTAATTCAATGTTATTATTCAATGTCCATAATGTTCTTTTCTTTTAAACTGAGCGACATTTTAACCTAATCTAAACGACAGAAAGGGAAATTCTATCTGTGGCACAATGAAAGAGTTCAGGGCAACTATGTGATAGAGAAAAAGAAGAGGCATTAAGTTGCAACAAAAGCCTTAAAATGTAGGACCCTCCCACAAGTCTACTTATACGAACTGGTTCTCAAGCAGCCTAGTCATCTCCAAACTTCCAAAAGCCTCCTTTCTCTGATCTTGTGCTTTCTCCCTTTCTTCATTTTTAACCACACTCAAAGTTCCAAACTTATAAACAAACAATGGAGGGAGGAGCAAACAGAACTCACACCAGAGATGCTTCATTTTCCTCCTACATCGGCAGACCAGAAGGGAACTTTGTGACCTTGAGCCAGAAGACCGAGGAGGGCGAACAGAGTGTCTTCGGCGCGGAGAGATATTTCAATATGATGCTCGAAGATGACGGCAGGATTGTGGAGTATGACGCAAGAAAGCTTGGGCATAGCAAGAAAGCAGGAGGCAACAAAGGTGTTCATCAGCAGAAGAACCCGAAGAGCAGGCCAGGAACCCCGAGTACCTGTTCTGAAGCAAGTTGGAGCAGCCAGAGTTCCTTGCTGCAGCCTTCTAATCGAAACCCGTATCAAAACAAGATGAAGAAGGTAAATGGAAAGACCAAACTGTTTTCCAGTTTCAGCTGCAAAGGCTGTTCAGACAAGAAATCAGTTTACATTCACGAGATCAATGTCGGGAAACAGAACATCGGAGTTGCTCACAGTTCTGCAGCCCAGCAGGCTCAACTGAGATTCAAGGCCAAAACTGTGGAGCATTTAAAAGAAACAAATGAAGAACCACGAAAGTCGCTGGAGGTGTTTGGATCAAACCCATTGAAAGGAGACTTAGTGGCAATAAATCTTGAGAGGAGGCTCTCCATGTTGAGTTCGGATGCAATTCCAAAACCTCTGAGCCTCTCAGCAGACTCCGGGGGAGGTCCGACGATGAATGATGACGTGGAGAGTGATGCTAGTTCTGATTTGTTCGAGATAGAAGGAAATCTCTGAGAGTGATTCATCAATTTGCGTGTTCTAAGTTATGTTCATGCTTTTCAATTCTACTAGTGGATTGCATTTTGCATAAATATCCTTGTCTTTCAAAGGAAAAACAGGTCAAGAACATTAAGAACACAGAGATTGCAGGCTTTTGAGGCATTATTTGCAGAAAAGATGTATAATTGACAAGAAACCAACCTTTGTCCAACAATTTTTTTCTAACTTTTCTAGTTGTGATTTTATCTTTGGCTTTCATGTTTTGGAGTGTTTCAACGACTTTAACAGAAGCGGCTTTTGGCAACCCACTTTTGCCTCACTTATGACTTAAAAGAAGCTCATGCTTTTTTTAAGTCCACAAATCTGTATCCCAAATTTAAGAGGCCAAATGCCCTACAGATGAAGCTTATGCTTCAGAAAAGTGCTTACACGCATTACTCAGGTTGCCATGAACTTTTTAGCAGCCCGACATGGTCACATTATTCAGGGAAAAACCACAACTTACCCCTGTTAAAGGAAAGCTTCTGTCATGTCAGTGACGCAGCTCTAGTCACGCTGACATGTCAACCGCTGTCATGCTCTCATATATATTTTAACATCCGGATTAGTAATTTCATTTTAATTATCGGAATCAGTCAATATCATAACACTTGAATTAGTAACTATATTTCAATCCTTGTCTCCACTCATAGCATAAAACTAGGATTAGTAACTTCATGTTAACCCTGGTTATCCACCCTCGTCATAACACTCATATCATAAAACTCGGATTAGTAACTTCATGTTAACTCTGGTTATCCGCCCTCATCATAACACTTGAATTAGTAACTAAATGTCATCCCTGGTCATTGGCCCCATATCATAACACCCTAATTACATATCATCTAACCGTATTATACCACTCGAATTAATAACTACATACAACCTCAGTTATCCATCCATATCATCATAACCTTCGAATTAGTAATTCGTGTTAACCTTATCATCCTTCTATATGATCATAATAGTCGGATTAGTAACCTCATGTCAATCATTGATTATTCACCCATATTAGTGTGACAATATCTCGTCCATACTTATCAAGACGCTCTGAATTAGTAGTGACATGTAGAGGTGTGATGGTGAGACAGAATTTTTCTTTGGGATAGAGGAAGGGGAGAACTCAATGAATATATAATTAATTAAAATGTTGGACCGTTAAGGAATGTGATCATAATGACCCGTCCAACACATGATATGATATATGAACAGGTTGGGTGGCCACATTCAATTCTGTAACCATCTTACAACCAAAGGTGGATCCCATGCCCTCTTCTCTCCCTTTCATACAAACAAGTGCACTCTAATCTCTTGTACGGTATCGTTTTTACCGACAATAATTTATGCTTTAAAAATTGTTAGTAGAAGGAATTAAATTCAATACCCAAAACTGCTGTTTTCTGACAGTTTAAGCAATCAGCTTGACCGGAAAGTTCTTGCAATATATTATGCCACACTATTTTAATAAAAAGAAACTACAGTCTTTATTTTTTTTTTTCCGGAAAAAACTACAGTCTTTATTGAATGAAGAGAAAATGGGAGTAAGGAAAGAAGATAATAAGCCTTAAGAAGATGGAGATTTAATGGAAAATTGGAGTTTCATGAAGAAATTCTATGGAGATGCATGTGGTGATCTAAACAAACCAAGCCATAAAAGTGAAAGAATGTAATGTTGTGAAGGGACCAATATTATGTACAGTTGGATAATGTATGTTTTGATTAATAGCATATCGAGATCATCGACAACGATATTGGAGAGACAGGATTTTATATCGCACTCGGGGTTAAGAGATTGAGGATGCCAATATGATTCGGATGTCTCCTTCGTAAAGTTGGATTTTTTGCTCCAAAGCAGATTTTGTAAGTCGAGATAATTGCTTCAGGGGGTCAGGTTTTTATGAGTTAGGATAATTCCTTCATAAGGTTCATTACAAAAGGCTTGATTTTTGCTTCATAGGATTTGGTTTTTAGTAGGTTCGGATATTTCCTTCTTAAGGTTCGGTTTTTGGGTTCACAGGGTTCGAATTTTGTAAGTTCAGATAACTACAGGTTCGATTTTTTGTGGGTTTTGATAACTCTTTTGTAAGGTTCGTTTTTGTTACAATTGTTTTGATTTTTGCTTCGTAGTATTCAATTTTTGTAAGTTCGAATAATTCCTTCGTATAGACCATTTTTGTTACATAAAAGCTTAGTTTTTGCTTTGTAAGGTTCATTTTTTGTTCTGATCAGAAAAAAAAGTTCTTTTTTTTGTAGGTTCGTATATTTACTCTCTTTAGTTTCGATTTTTCGCTTCAAGCCTGGTTTTTGTAGGTTCGGATATCTCCTTTATAAGCTTTGGTTTTTGCATTATACATATTAGAAAGACTAGTTCCTGCAAGCAATTCCCTAGCTAAGTCTCCATAGATTAAATAACATGTTGAAAATGGATACTCGATGGGATGTGAATGTATGATATTTTAATGCTAAGGACCAAGAAAATTGCTTAACGTAACCATCTGTGATTTTTCAATTACAACAATATAACTAAGCTGCATCGTAATCAAAGGATTCGGACAATTTTTCATGGGGACTTCCCAATAGAGATATATATATATGGCAGAGGGAAACAGGGTCGTCCTCCATGGAAGGAGGCCTAGCCCTTGATGACAAGACTACAAGAGGGTGGAAATGGCACTCAAACTCGAAGGCATAATATCCCTACGAGTATGTGCAAGAAGATTTGAAGAACAAAAGCCAGTTGCTCCTCAAGTTCAACCCTGTCCATAAGAAGGTTCCGGTACTTGTCCACAACCGAAACCCGATTTCTGAGTCTCTTATCATCTTTGAATATATTGCCTAAACCTGGAAATCTAGACCTCAACTTCTTCCATAATATGCCTACGGAAGATCCCAAGTTCTCTTCTGGACCAGCTTTATCCAACAGGTACAAACATTTAGCCGAAAGATTGTTTATTCGTTGCTCAACTTTTGACTACTGGTTTTTAGCTCACCGCCAAACCAATCAGTCTACATCAAACTACCTTGCATTTTCCTTGTGAAATGTGTAGTTGTTTGAGATCTTGACCTCGGTGAACAACATGTCGGGAAGAACAGCAGAAAGGTGTGAAACAAATGTGCGAAAAAATTAAAATTACTGGAAGTGAGGATGAAGGATTTGTTCTCAGGTAGCACTCCTTCATCAGTTGACAACATGAATAATCTCGGACTACTCGACATCGTTCTTTTCTGTCTTAGTGAATATGTAGCTCAGGAGGAAGCCCTTGGCATAAAACTCCACTTCTATTTTCCTGGATCACAGCTCTGATTGAACTCCCCGTCGCGAAAGATATGCATGTTCCTCATGAAAACATGGTGTCTTTGATCAATTTTTTTTTGCGAGATTGGCCTTAGATCTTCTCCAGCTTGACCATGTAGCATTGTAACATTGTTTTGCAGCTTGTTAATTAGTTGTAATGAAAGGCCCATAATTCCATAAAATATACGATGATTTGAATGCTCTATGTTCGTACCTAAACTTGTCGGCCTGACTAAAAGTCGAGAGGGCCTGCCTTAGCAACTAAACAAGCCAAGCTTAAACCAATCAAGGCTAACTGGCCATATCTAGTCGGCCACGACCCTCCAACCACTTTCCTGATCACAACAACAAGGCCAAAACAACACAACCCGATTCTACCTGATCGGCCAACCAACCGATTGACCTGACCACTCCGAGGAATCGACAAGAGACTGACTTACACACAGGCTGACCATATCTGGTCGACCAGGGCCACTGAAATGTCAGAAATGTTGTCCATGACTAAATCAGGACACGTGTCAGCTCCTAAAGGCCACGACATGTGTCTCATATCGACAAACACCAACCACCACATTCAACACTATTATAAATATAAGGATATCCCCCCTAGAAGGAACTGACAATCTTACTCTCACTTTACCAATACTCTTCCTACTTAATCTTACTTAAGCATCGGAGACTGTTAAACCGGCACCACACCGTTGTTCCTTTGCTCCTACCCTCTCTGTGTGCGGTCTTCCTATCCCAAGAGGAACAACCAAAGGTAATCAACGAGGCGAGTCTAAACTGGTCCATTTCTTGCATCAACACTCTCAAAATATACATTATTACTTGTATTATCTCTTGTAATTAGAAACAAATCGAATTCCATTATATTATGAAGATTAGGATATTTTAAGTCTTGATTAGGATAAAATTGTGTGCCCGTCATGTGTTTGTAAAATTACAATGCCGTTGGCTGAAACGCCCGCACATTTTTTTTTATGTTAGGCTTGTCAAGAAAGTTTTCTGCTACCAACTTCTCAAGGAAGAGAGAGATGGCATTGGCAGAGGAAGACAGAGTGATCCTATATGGAGTGTGGGCTAGCCCTTATGTGAAGAGAGTGGAGTATCCTTAAAGTGAAGGGCATACCTTATGACTATGTGGAAGAAGATTTGAGCAACAAAAGCCAATTGCTTCTGAAATTGAATCCTGTTCATTAGAAAGTTCCAGTACTCGTCCATTGTAGAAATCTGATTGCTGAGTCCCTTATCATCCTTGAATACATTGATGAAACCTGGAAACTGGTTCTCATCTTCTTCCTGAAGATCCCTATGAAAGATCCCAAGTTCGCTTTTGGTCTAACTTTCTGCAAGAGGTTAGAACTTGAGAACAAAAAAAATGCAGGCTTTTAGTGATTTCTATAACAATGAATCATGAATTTAGTGCGGGATTTTGAAAGCATGGTCGCTGTGGTTGCAACCTGTGAAGGAGCACAAGAGAAAGCCATTGGAGTGGTGAGAGAGAAAGTGAAATCCCTCGGGAGGATTTGTTCCCAGATGGCATTCCTAGTTCAGGTGGGAAACGTAATGTGGGACTACTAGAAGTTGAAATTTTTTCAATCTTTGGTGCATATGCGGCTCATGAACAAGTCCTTGGAGTGAAAGTTATGGACCCTGAGGGGTATTTTCCTGCATAACAGCTATGGCAGCGATACCGCCATACCGGCGAAGCCCGGCCGGAATGCCCACGACAACGTGGTGGCTTTCCTTAAGTTTGTTAGAGAGGATGCCCTTCAATCTTCTGCAGAATGATCATGTACTAATACTACAGTGAAATGTGAAGTGTGTTTGCTTCTTGTCGTCAACTTTGTTTTGCGTCTATGGCCCTTTTGATGACCAATGTTTTGTAACGTTGAATAAATTGGCACATGTAACATGTGCATTATTAGTAAAAAAGTATTACAACCGCATTTTTTGTGTTATAAATATTTTGTTTATATCGATATTTACTAGATAGACACTATCATTCGCTTTTGTCGGTTTATTTTTCACTCCCATGACTCACAAAAGTTACTGCCTCAATGCAGTGTGCCCAACATTTACTCATAAAATTGGATTATGAATTCATCTACAATAATGTAAAACGACTCGGTTTAATAAAATTTCTTTAAACCTAGTGGAAAGTTAGTTAGTGATGCAAGCAATGACAATATGAATAGTGGGACCTGCTAAGTTCAAAGCAAATTTGAGTTGATTCCCTAGATAATTGATCATTACTTTACAAAACCCCCGTTAGTTGACAATGGGAAGATTAGACAGTTCTATTATAATACGAATCAATTAATATGATATTTGTAGGACGAAGAAATTAGTGTCTCTGGATTACAATACTATTGACTATCTTGGCTGAAAGGTTCAGATCGCATTTTGTGAAGGCTTGCTGGGCAAGTTTAACGCTATATAAAGCTCTGCCAATTGCATCAATGAACTCGACAAAATCAGATCAAAAACAAGAGAAGGTATATAGAGAGAAAAATGGCTGAGGAAAATAGACTGACTCTGTATGGAATGTGGGTTAGTCCTTATGTTAAGAGGGTGGAATTGGCTCTTAAACTCAAGGGCATACCCTATGAATATGTGGAAGAAGATTTGAGAAACAAAAGCTCATTGCTCCTCAAATTGAATCCTGTTCATAAAAAAGTTCCAGTGCTTGTTCACAACGGAAAGCCGATCGCTGAGTCTCTTGTCATCCTTGAATACATCGATGAAACCTGGAAAACTTGCCCTCAACTTGTACCGGAAGATCCCTACAAAAAATCCCAAGTTCGCTTCTGGGCCGGTTTTATGCAACAGGTGAGACTTGATAACAAAATAATGTCATTACTGAGTAAATTTAAAGATATTACGGGTCTGTTCAATAACTAATTGGTTTTCGGTGCAGGTTTTTGAGAGCATGTTGTCAGTGTTGAAAACAAGTGGAGAAGCACAAGAGAAAGGCATTAAAGAAGTGAGTGAGAAACTGAAATTACTTGAAGTGGGGTTGAAGGGTTTCTTCCCAGATGGCTTCCCTAACTCATATAGGAAAGAAAATGTGGGGCTGCTAGAAGTGATCATTTTTTCACATTTTGGTTCATATGAGGCTCAGGAAGAGGCCCTTGGACTGAAATTCATAGACCCAGAGAAGACTCCAGTGCTATTTTCGTGCATAACCGCCCTGATTGAGCTGCCTGGGGTGGAAGCGGCAAGAAATCCTCATGAAGAGGTGGTGGCTTTTCTCAAGTTTGTCAGAGAGAATACGCTTAAAACAGCTGCTTGATCATAGTAGGCACTAGTACGTGTGTTTCACTGTTTTTTGCTTGCTTCTTAAGCTGCCTTTTTGCTGGCCAATGTCTTGTAATAATAAATGAACTTGTAGAGGTGATATTCACTTTATGCAAGTGATTTCTATTTTCACATGATTAGTATGTGTGGTATAAGTATCATGTAAAAGTGGTTCGTGGTGAAAAATCTGATATTATTAGTCTTTCATATGCTTATAATAAATTAGTTTATTAAATAAGTTCTCGTTATTAATATTATAGAATGATAATATCGAATTTGAACAAGGTCGCCGATGCTCAAATTATAACTTAGATCCATTTATTAAATACAAAATTTTCAATTCAAACAGAACATATAATTAAAAAGAGGTAATCAATGAGAATGATTGAAATAAAACAACACAAATTAAATACAACTGGAATTAATATTGTTAAATTTCATCCATGGAAAATATTTTGATGATTTTTTTTACTGGAGAACATATTCTGATTTTTAAATTAAATATTATAGGATTGGAAAAAAAAGAGAATTTAAATATTCTAAGATGTGAATTAATCTTAGCACAAGGAATAAATTTACATTTCAGTACATATCTAAGTCTAACCAAGATATTATTTGATAACATACATAAAGTGAAAGCTTTTACGGGCAGTCCCGAGTACACCATTTTCTATTATTACCTGTCGAGAGCTGGATGGTCCACCTGTCCGACCTTTACATTCGGTTCCCGTAGAAGATTATAAACCCCCAAAACCCTACCCCTTTTGTACTCTCTCCCACACACACTCGAATTTCACTTTGAGGAAAGCATAATAAGAGCTATACAGAGAGAGCGGTAGGGTTTTAGAGGAGCATCAGAACCGAAGCTGAAGATGGTGGCCGACAAGGGCAAGAAGCAGAAGCTTTCAGAGAAACCCGAAGATGAAAACTCTGACCACATCGACGAGAAGCTCGTCCTTTCAATCGAGAAGTTACAGGAGGTTCAAGACGAGCTCGAAAAGGTTGTACCTTAATACCTGTTTTGTTCATTTTCTTTCTATACCTGTATAATTGAATTTTTCTTTGTCTTTCCAAGGTTTTTTTTTTGGAAATAGCTGCCAATTCTGAGGCTTTTCGTTTCTTATTGTTCTAGAATTTTGATATGCGATTTGAATTCGATTGTTTACAGCCCTTGCATGAGTTACAGAGCAATTTAACTTTCTGGGTTTTTTCTTTTAATTTATTCATAATAGTAAATGATTTATAACTTTTGTAAGAACCTAACCCATAAGAGGATCTAAGGGTATGATTGGTTTTGATAGAAAATAGGTGGGTAGTTTAGCCGCTTTTTTTTTTTTTTTTTGGGGTGGTAATGGGTTAGCCACTCCATTATATGGGAAGCCATAATCCGAAGCTCCCTGCTTCATATGTTGTTGTTTACGCTGTAAGACACTGGATTCGCAGAATAATTGTTCCAACTGTCAACTATGGTACGTTTTGTTTGTGAAGTTTGAATTGCTTCTTTAGTTTCATTTATTTCTCTATCCTTGCCATGGGGAAATAATAAATGCAAGGAAAAGAAGTGAATAGTTAAAAATGTGTGCTTGATTGAATGAAATAAAAATGGGAAAATAATGGGACGAATATGCAATGTTGATCGCTTGTGTTTTGACTGGTCCACTTGAAATGTTGCCTTTTAAATGAAGGCTTGAGCAGTACACGCACCATTAGATGGTGTTTCCTCTTGTTTTTCTTGAACACAGAACGGAAAATTGGTCTTGTTGAAAAAGTCCATATTAGTTCACTGATCAAGATCTTTTGCGTTGAAGATCTACGGGTCTAAGAGATCTTCTTCTAGTTGTGGGATGAAATCTGGCAGCCAAGAGTAAGTAGCCCAAACATAAATTCAATTGGCCCGTTACAAAATGGGCTGGGTTTGCGCACATGGTGAGTGACGTATACCTACGCCACAGGCTATCAGCTCAATTAAGGAAAAATATAGAGCTATATTTCTTTGTTTGTTCCTTTTCCTTTTACCTTCTTGACTGGTAAACTAAACAGAAAGTTATAGTATGTCAACCAATGCTAGATTTTCACTTTGTAGCTTGTGTGTAAGGGGCATTTCCTAAATACCCATTATAATCGAATGGGTCATATGAAAGCCATTTATAAGCTTTCACTGGAATTAATACATTTTTTTCACAAACCTGTATTGATATTCAACTTATGTATTATTGCAGAGGAAAAACCACCTTCATTTGATGTTTCTATTTTCTTTTGAGTGCTTTATAGATCAATGAGGAAGCCAGTGATAAAGTCCTGGAAGTGGAGCAGAAGTATAATGAAGTACGCAAGCCGGTCTATGATAAGCGAAATGATATCATCAAGGCAATTCCTGACTTTTGGTTAACTGCTGTAAGTTATCTGTCCTTATTTATGTTCATACTGGAAGAATTTATGATGTTAAGATTGTTTTAAATAATTAAATTTCTTCTTGCTGTGCAGTTCTTGAGTCATCCTGCGCTTGGTGAACTTTTGACCGAAGAGGATCAAAAGGTTTTGCATTCCTTCCCATATGACACATAAATTAATTATTGCATTTTTATTTATGACTATCTTTTTTAGTTATTCGGTGAATAATGTTGTGCGGAAGCGTCTCAAAACAATATAACAATTATGAAGGCAAAATATGGAAACTAATGGTCCACAAAGAACACAAAGGATTTACGTGGTTTGGCTATAAAGCCTACATCCACAGGCGAAGCCGGCGAGGAAATTCCACTAATAACAAAGGAGATTACAAAAGAGATTAACTCTCTCAAACTCAAAACCCAAATCCCGAATACACCCAAAACACTCCCTCACCAAATGGTGCGGCTCCACCACAATCAAAACAAAAGAAAGGATTTTTAGGCCTTTCACAAATATGTGGCTGCACGCACAACAAACAAAGAGAACCTGTGCCAATTATATGCTAGTCTAATTTAACCTAATCTTATAAGGAGTACAAACCCATAAACCTTATAGGACAGGAAACCATTTTCCTACAAGGATTAGGAACTCTAATCCTTACAAAACTTGGAAACAAACAACTAACAATAGTGCATTATAATTGGTCCAAATAAAGGGTTAACTAATTGACCTAAAATCTAACCAAAATACAACAATCTCCACCTTGACTTAAATTTTACTCAAGTCTTCAAACGAAACTTAACTCTAATGTCTTCTCCAACACAAAACATGCAAAAGCATGCAAACCAAAGTGCCTTGATCAAAACAGAAGTGAATCAAACGAGAACCTGAATTCTCCAAATTTCACCAAACAAAACCAAGCACACCAAAACAAAGCTGAATGAAGCACCTAATACTTGAACTTCAAACTCCACCTGCTCACAAAAGCCATGGTTCGAAACCAAACATTCTTCCAAACAATTTGCAGTAGATGGAGACCAACAAACCAAATAGCAAGGACAAACAAATTCAGCCAAAAAAGTCCATAGACCAACCAAATTAGAAAGCATGAGCCTTTCCCAAGAGGGTCCACAAATATATTCTACACTTCTGTAGAATGTAACAAATTAGCCCTCACAAATTATACACCTATCAAAACCTCCACCACCGTCTGAATTTGACAAAGAACAAATTGATGTATAAACCCACATAAAAGTTTCTCACATTCTGAACAACCAAATCATCAAATTGGTTTTGCATAGGTCAACTTTGAATCAAATAGAGAGTACGGACGCTACTTCCAATTGTAGCCAAATTGGTGAGGGATTATCCAAAATCTCCAGGTCATTCCTCCCGTCGAATTTTCCAATTATATATTATGCCATTATACCAATATAACGCCAAGTTGAAACTTAAGCTCCGATACCAATTGTTGTGCGGAAGCGTCTCAAAACAATATAATGATTATGAAGACAAAATATGGAAACTAATAGTCCACAAAGAACACGAAGGATTTACGGGGTTTGGCTATAAAGCCTACATCCATGGGCAAATCCGGCTAGGAAATTCCACTAATAACAAAGGAGATTACAAAAGAGATTAACTCTCTAAAACTCAAAACCCAAATCCCGAATACACCCAAAACACTCTCTCACCAAACGGCGTGGCACCACCACAATCAAAACAAATGAAAGGATTTTTAGGTCTTTCACAAATATGTGGCTGCACACCCACCAAACAAAGAGAAACCTGTGCCAATTATATACTAGTCTTATTTAACCTAATCCTATAAGGAGTACAAACCCATAAACCTTATAGGGCAGAAAACCATATTCCTACAAGGATTAGGAACTCTAATCCTTTTCCCAATCCTTATAAAACATGGAAATAAACAACTAACAATAGTGCGTCATAATTGGTCCAAATAAAGGGTTAACTAATTGACCTAAAATCTAAGCCAAAATACAAAAAATAATACATAGCTATTAATGGTCATTGATAATGCAATTCAATTAGTTGCAGCCCCTTCCTGCTCTTCCCTATAATGAAATCATAGAGATTCTTTCTATGTCACCCTTCAGATTTGATTTGGTTTTCTCAGTCTTTTCTAGTTAGTCTCATTTTTCCCTTCCCTTTCATAGATCTTCAAGCATCTGACTTCCTTGGAAGTTGAGGACTTCAAGGATGTGAAGTCTGGTTATTCCATTACATTTGTAAGTTTTTTCATTTACTTCAATTTTTTTATCCAAGTCTTATTATGGCTATTCTTTGTTTCAGCTAATGGATTACTGAGATTGTAACTAACATTCTTCTATTTGATCATACAGTTCTTCAGCCCCAATCCTTATTTTGAAGATACGAAGCTTATGAAGTCCTTTACTTTCCTTGATGATGTAACAAAAGTTAGTGCTACATCGATAAAATGGAAAGAGGGAATGGTATGAATTTTTTTCTTAGAGTCAATTTACATCTGCCTGGAAACATTTTAGGGTGTTACAACTTATTGCATACCTAATATGTGAAGGGCATACCTAATGGGGTTAATCATGAGGAGAAGAAAGGGAACAAGAGGCCTCAGGTTGAGGAAAGGTTGGTTATCTGAATTTGTTAAGATGGACCTTATGAAAATATTTGGTCTTTTGTATTATTTCATATCAACTGAAATGCCCTTTCTCACTCTATTAAAGTTTTCATTGTAGCTTCTTTAGCTGGTTTAGTGATACTCCGCAGGAGGATATTTTGGATGATGAGATTCATGATGAGGTTGGTTTCTATTTTGTATTTGAATATGGATCAAGAGCTATGTGTTAATCTCACTATTCATTCACAGTCTTTTCTTACTCTTTGGTGGACCCTTACGGAACTTTCACTTCATACTGCAGATTGCGGAGGTTATTAAGGAGGATTTGTGGCCCAATCCTCTTACTTATTTCCACCATGTAGCTTCTAATTACCTTATTTCACTATCACTTTTACATGCATAATTTAATTATTGTCAGATGTTTTACTGTTTTCCCAACTTTCTAATGCTTGCTCATGACCTCTTTGGCATAGGAGGCTGATGATGAAGAGTTTGATGATGAGGAAGCTGATGACGAGGTAAATGTGCATCAATATTGGTTTTTATTTTTTTTTTGTTAAACCCGAATGAAACCTGTGCTTTTGAAATCCCAAGTATTTGTGGTATACACTGGGTGAACGCCACATTTTTTTTCTTTCTAAATCGTAATATTAAGTATCGCCATGTGTTTCAAAAGTGAAAAGTAAAATTCTAGATATTAATTTGGCTTAATATTTATCTTGCCATAAAATACTTTAACGTACAAGAAAAACCTCACATACAAAAAACCAGCAGCCTTTTACTTCAGTAGGTCCTCTAGGGTATTAAATACTTAAATAAATTGCCTACTTTCAGTGCATTGCTATATTCATGTGTGTCAGAGTCCTAGTTCATATATGTAATATATTTTGCTGGGAGAAATACTTCAGCTGGCGGGTATTCATGAGCAGTTCTTGTGGTTAAGATTAGATGAACTTATATATTATATGTAACAAGAAGCTCCTTTGTCGCCTGGCAAATCATTTTAGTAGTAGATAATGTGTTGCTTTAATTTGCTTTCGTTTGAACCGTCTCTTGTATGTTTTCCCTTGATTATCTGTTATAACAAGAAATAGAAATTATAGCTGGAAAATCTAAATGCTTGTGTTTACATATTGGCAGATAAAGAATGAGAATGGAGAGGACTCCTCTGACGAGGATGACGAAGAAGGTGATGATGAAGGCGGCGATGATGATGATGCAAAGTGAACAGTCACCTGGGTTCTTAAACCATTTAGCATTTGCTGCTTTGTCAACAGCTTGTGTAAAGTGCTCTACAGTAGTCGATAAGTTAAGTCTAAGATGACGGAGGATGACCATCATAACTCTCCCGTGACAACGTTGCTGTCATGTAAGGACCCTGGCTGGCGCTCTCTTGTAAGCCCCTTCTGGTTTTCCGACTCGTCCGTTACTATTTTTATGGCGTTTCTCCGTTACATTGGGGTTATTTTTATGGCTTCTCCCTGAAATGCAGTTCTTTGAGACGAGATTACAATGGTCTTTGTTTTCGTTGAGGATATATTGCTTATATTATTGGGTTGCAAGTTCTTTCCCACAGTTGATTGCTTCTAATTTCTACTAAATGTTGATGTCCTGTGGTATCCATTGGTGAGAAGGGTTTGTTCACAAAATTCCAGGGTGCAGCCACAGGACATCAACATTTCTGCTAATTTCTGCTAATTTCTACTAAAAGGATCGAGATGGGCAACATTAGGTCCATTGGTGAGAAGGGTTTGTTCGAGACGAGGTTATTGCGACATTATATAGGTTTTGTACTATGAAGACTATTGAACGACACATGTCAATCATAAATTATATGGATAATTATAAATAGGTCATATTTTAGAATCCAAATTATAGGTTAATTCAGTATAATAAATATAGACAGTAAATAAGAAATAATTTCTTTTTTTATTGTTGATCAAAATATATCATTATTTTTAGTCTGTTGTTTTTAAAAGAATTACAAATGTGCCATTACATATTATATTTATCTTGAGCATACAAAATTTCATCATTCTAAGATGTCATATCCCTTATTTTTTTCCCTTTATATACCTACCATAATTTGATTCTAGACTTAATCGGTAAATTAAACAACATTGCCTACTTAACTCCCCTGCATAAATAAGATACTTATACATGAAAATTTTAACTGTATCATAATAGGTATATTATATTCAATATTTACCTCTCTCAAATTAAAAAAAAATTACAAATAATTATTAATTTACTTACAAGAAAATAAAATATACATGTAACTATTAATTTACCTATAAAGTAATAAAATAATAAAAAAGTAATAAGATAGATAACGTACATGTAAATCTCTGACTTTTCAAAAGTATAAGTTGGTATTCAATAAAAAAAATATTCAAATATGAAATTTAGTTAGAATTATCTTAAATTAAATCATTTTAAAAAATAAATATAAAATAATAATATTTAAAATTTGAAAGTTTCTCATCCATATCTGAAAAATGGTATAAACGGTATTAGAAAACTTAAAAAAACAAAACCATAAAAAGAACACACTAAATTTTTTGATAATGCAGTAAATGAACTATTTTATATATTAAGTGGATTAATTTATATGTTAGGCTTAAAAACTGGACTAATTTATAATTAATAGTAAATTATATTAAGCATTCTTTTTGTGACCATAATCTGGCTAATTAATGATCCGGGTGAATGCTTATAGTACGGTTTAGTGGTTGGAGTAAAATATGCTACTCAATCAATTTGAAACTAAATTTCTAAGTTTGAAGACTTGAAGTTCTTACCGGCCCAAACTCGACCCAATATAATCCGATTTATTTTGAACTTAATCAAACTTGATTCTATACAACAATTTCATTAAAATACACTTGTAATTTTAATGTTATTCGAGAGGCGAATAATGTATAAAAATGTAATATTTGAGAGGCGAATCATTAAGAAATGTTGAGTTTGTTTTCTCCATTAAATTATATATTTTGAATTTTTATGTTGAACGAGTGCGCTCAAGCTTACAAGCTGAACTCAAGTCTTGAAGCCAACATAAAACTCGCAGAAACGAAGACGAATCTGAACCTACAAAAACCTAAATTATGAAAGCTGATTGAACGAGAGTTGAGCCGACTTTCCAACCTTTCTAGTCCGTCCGAGTTGCTCTTTTAGTGAATATCTTCATGTTTTTCCAATCTCAAAAGAAAATTTACAAGAAGATGAAACTATCCCATTAATCTGAAAATAAACTTATTTAAGTTAAATTGCCTTCATTTTTTTTTAATCAAGATGAGCAATTTTACAAATATGGTGATCGTTGAATATAGATACAAGCATTTACAGTTATTCGAGTAACTTTTTTTCTTTATTTGGTGTGTTGTAAATAACATTGCAACATTGCCAATATAGAGCATATAAGGATCCAATGCCTATGACTATGGCATTCAATTGTGTCTTGTTAGTCTGGAAATGGATATCATTAATTTCTTGGGAGGTCTCTATGGCATTCAATTGTGTCTTTTAAGCCAATACTTTTCGATTTTTTTTATTCCTTTTTTAATTTGTGCAAAAAATAATATTATGAAAAGAAAAAAGAAAAAAAAAAAGGAAGCTTCTTATTAAGCTTATCTAAGCCAGTGCATGCATATGCATGAGTGGACCGCAAACTCCAATGATCAGTAAGTTAACATATAAATACATAATTATATTTAATTAACTAATTTATTTATTAATTTAACCTACGGACAAATATAAGATTAGAAAGAAAGCACTCAAACAGAGTCACTATCGACAGTTCAGCCAACCTTTGAATCGGTCATGGGTGGCGGTAATTTTGCCCTCTATTATTTGTAGTCATTACATTCTTATAATTAGGGGTGGGCACGGTTCGGTATGGTACAAAATTGATCGATACCAGAACCATACCATTTAATTTTAATCGGTACGGTACGGTTTGGTATTCAATATTTTGAAAGTGAAACCAAATCGTACCGTACCAATTAAGTTCGGTACGGTTTCGGTATGGTTTCGGTTTTGAGCCAAAATTTTGTTTGTGATTATAAAGCAAGGAAAAGACTAAAGAAAAAGCAAAACTATATTTATGAAGGACTTAAGTTTTCAAATATGTATTGAAAAAGTTGCACTAAGTTGAAGATATCAACTCTTAGAAGCTAAATTAAGACATGTATGGTCATATCAACTCTTGAAGAAGGCCTAATAAACCAATAAGAAATAAATTTAATTATTAAAAAAAAATATTCTAATTCGGTACGGTATCGGTACGGGACGGTTTTTTAAAATATCGATACCGAAACCGTACCGAATTATATCGGTACGGTTTCGGTACCGTACCAATCATACAACGGTTTTACTATTCGGTTTTTTTTCGGTATGGTTTGATCTGAAACGGTACGGTTTCGGTATTTTGGTTCCATGTGCCCAGCCCTACTTATAATACGCATGTAATATGTAATTTATTTATTTTAAATAATAATTCTGAACTTTATAGAAAAGGTCACATACATTATTTATTTATATTATAATATGTTGATTAATAATTAACGTATGGAAGAGCATTCCTACATAATTTGTTATATATATAGGTATATTATATCTGTATTAGCATGTGACTTAGGAGGAACGTAAATATATACATAAACAACACCAAATTCATATGCATACAAACACCGTCAACAGTCGCTATCCGAGCTGCCACCAATCAACAAACACAAAACCACTAGAAGTAAGGAAAGTGAAAATGAAACCGAAGAAGTCATCGGAAAATGGGGGTGAGCATGTCACCCGTGCAATGAACTCTCCCATAATCCATTTGACGAGTGCATATTTGATGAAATAAGTGCTCATCAAATTCCCTCGTACTTAGACTTTGCTAGTCCCTAACAAAACCAAAAACCAATAAAGAATTGACAAAACAATTTTTTTTTTCTTTTTAAAATAGCGAATTAAAAATTGATTTTAAAAACAACAAAATCCGGAGTGATTCTCCCACACTTGAACTTTGTTAGGCCCTAGCAAATCGAAAAATAAACAAAGACTCAAAACGACTCTAAAAGCCATTAACCCAATGTCTCGAAAATTATTATAAGTATATGTCATTATGATATTCAACAAATACGCATAGGGAATTCAAGAGATAATAGAAATATAATCGTATCATGAACAAGTACGACTTGAAGACAATAATGGTGAAATTAAGTTTGTGCATGCTTCAAACAAACTAAGATCACCTCACAATGGATGCACTTATAATCTGTTTCACTCATGAAATAGGGGTTCACTGAAAAATATGTGAAATTATTACTCACATATTTCAACAATAAAAACACTTAAATAATACCACACGAATAAAATGAAATACTTACACAAATGAACTCAAATCATATGCTTATTCAGACAACTTACGCAACATATCAAAAGCTACTTATCACATGTATCATAAAGGTCTTTAATTAGAGGTTGTAATGGGACTAGGGCTAAGTGTAACACCCCGGAAATTCGAGGATTATAATAAAGTAATTTAATGCATGGTTTGACGTTTTTACCCCTGTGAATTGTATTGCCCAATTTGTTGACTTTTTGATTGGTGGGTCAAACGGGTTTTGACCAATGACCGTGACGTAGTTCGGGACATCACGAGTTCATAGACAGGTGACACGTCCAATTCGGACGATCATGGAAAAAGTTATGACTATCGGAAGTTCAGGGGCATTACCGTAATTTGGACGATGGGGGCGAAAATGTTGACTTTTCGTTTGGCAACTAATTTTCACACGACTCGAGGACCGTTGGGTAGGTCTCGACTCTCTGAGTCCGTAGACAGGCGGCACGCCGAAATCGGACTTCATATGGCTGAGTTACGGGTCTACAAAATGAAGGGCATTTTGATAATTTTTGAACCAGGGGCATTTTGGTCATTTTACCCCTAGTTACTGTAGCAACCGCGGGGGAACATGGGCGGCACCACCATGTGCGGTGGTTCTGAGTGCACAATTGATTATTCAAGGGTGTGCTGGAAAGTATGGATTGTTTAAAACTTTTGGAAGCATCAAACGTGGCCTGATTCATCCACCCAGCACGGTCAATTTGTTAATTGAAGATTCGAAGCATTTCGGGAAACTTTCTCATTGGCCAGGCTGGGTTTCCACGAGCTGTTGGGTAGCATTGATAGTTTAAACTGAGTGGAATTTGAGTGAGCTTCATTCTGCTGTTGAAGAAACTGAGAATTGGAGAGGAAAACCAGAGAAACCATTTCGGGGAAAATTGGAAGGAAAATCGGGTTTTGATTTCTAGTGATTGTTGGACCAAACCAAAGCCTGGTTTAGTCTTCTGGGAGTATTTGGAACTCAACCACATCAAAATCGAGGGGAACCAGCCACGGTTGAGCTGGGACAGAGGCTGCCGTTTTCAGTGAAGTTGCAGAGCTTGGGACGACAACCTTCAGGTACTTTTAGACACAATTGGTTGTTCATTTTAGTTCGTTTTGATCCTATTATGCTTCCTGTGAAGTTAATTGGAGATTGAGTTAGAAACCAGGAGGTTCTGGTGATTGACCCGTTCGGTTGATCACGGGTCGATGGGTTGATCACGGGTCGATGGGTTGATCACGGGTCGATGGGTCGATCGGGGACTTGTCGAGGTTGATTAATGTCTCATAACCTAAATTGGGTAGTTAATAAACAGGTTAGGATCAAATACGAGTGAAATCAAGTGGAAATTGAGGGTTAATTAACCGGGTCAAGCCGCGGGTGGCAGGCCCGTATTACAGACAAACGGGTGAAGGTGGTGACACTGTAGCTACAGTGTCAGGCGCGTGACTTTCACGCGTAGCCACTTTGGGCTGCGCGTGAGGGCGCGTTGGACCTTATCTCCGATCACGATCAACATGACTTTTGTTCCTCTTATCATTCTGAACATTTTTTATGAATTAACCATGTTGATCTGAGATAGTTTGGGAGGGTCAGTTTAGGGCCGGTTGTCTCGGGAAACGTGTTGGACGGTTTCCCCGAGCCGGTTTCTGTTTCGGACATTTTGGATAAATGTGTAAGACTAATAGTGACCCTTACGTGTGATTTGGACTGACAGGAATTGTACGATAATCCTGGTACAAGTTCGTATATGCAGGTTCACCGCGGGATCGTACTGTGAGTGGGCTCGATTTCATTAAACCCTTGCATGCTTAAATGTTTTCTGATTTACTTATATTCACATGCTGGAATTAAGAAACGGTTTTGATGATATTGAAATTATGATTATGGCACGTTCCACGGTATTTGGGTTTGAGACCCGTTTTGATGAAACTTAAGGATTGGTTTGGATTTTATCTATGTATATATATGTTTTGCATGTGGATATCAATAAAATGAATTTGGTACTGCACTATATAGATCCACTCTTATGATACTGTCTCCTCCGGATGTGGTACCCCGGAGTGGTCACGGCGCATTGCCTGCGAGGGGTCATTCTACGGAGGAACCGGACCGTAAAATGACTCAGGAGTAGGATTGCTATAATTTGACGTCAGGGACGTCGAGCGTCTAAGACGCTAGGCATTTGACATGCCATACCCGGACAGGGTTCGGGGATTTGATTCGGGATTGAGACCCCGAGTGGCACGCGTAGCCTTGAGACTGTGACCTTATTGGACGTCAGGGACGTCAGTCATATGGGATGTCAGGATCGGAGCGTATAGTGCAGTAGCTAAAATTATCTTATGATTTTATTACATGCCTTCTGGTTCATACTATATGATTTATGGTTTTAAATTCTGATGCATGCATGTTTGGAAAACGGAGGGGTAAATTATATGTTTTACTTATTAAACTGTTTTTATAAACTTGAGTTTCGGCCCACTCACCCTTAATGTTTTGGTAACCCCTCCAGGCTGTGCTACTAAGGTAGAGGAGGATCCTGAAGCTGAGGCATAGATCTACTTCCGCGTACCTGATCTCTTGTTGGGTGGTTTGCCCGCAGGTTTATTTTAGAGTCGTGCTCGCAATTTGTAATTTTGGTTTCCATCCCTTGTCTGACATCTGTTTATTTCGGATTGATGTATAATTTTAATTTGGTTATTTATGCATTTGAACGTTTGAGGTTAAAATTGGTATGTTAATTTGGATGTCAGACGGGAGCAGGGCACGTCCCCTTGTGGTCCCCGTGGGATCGGGGCGAGTCCTGTCAGCTTGGTATCAGAGCACTAGGTTGTGGTCAGCATGCTAGACTAGCGATTAGTACTAGTTACTTTTCGAGTTTAAGGATAATGTTATCTGATCTATGCCTCTTGACAGTTGGTTATGCCTCCAAGGAGGATTCCTCATACACGAACTGACGAGGATCTGGAGAGGGAAATGGAATGCGCAAGCATTGAACGGGCGCAGCGTCTGGGAGCCACTCCTTTCAACGGGGGATCAAACCCCGAAGATGCTCATGAATGGATTACCAAGTGGGAAAGGATCTTCACGGTAATGCACTGCCCTTCGGGCGAGCGGGTGACCTTGGCGGCCTTCTTATTGGAAGGAGGAGCCTATCAGTGGTGGCATGGCCTCGAATTGTCTGGATGGTCTGTCCACACCACTACCTGGGAGGTCTTCCGTTCCCGATTCCTGGATCAGTATTACCCGCGATCGTTTCGCGCGGCACAGGAGGCAGAGTTCCTGCGGCTGGAGCAGGGGGATATGTCCGTTGCGGACTATGAGCAGACTTTTGGGAAACTTTCTCGGTTCGCTCCTTCTTTCGTAAGCACGGAGGAGGACAAATGCCAAAGGTTTGAGCTTGGACTCCGAGGGGAGATCCGGGCAAGTGTGACTGCTGCTACTCATGCTTCTCTGAGAGATATGGTCGACGTTGCGGTGCGTGTCGAGGCCAGTCTGGCGGCACACCAGACAAGGCAGCCTTCGGGCGAGGGACTACATCAGGATCGCCCACACCGTGGGCCATCAGGCTAGAAGAACAATAAGGGAGGGGGCTACAGGGGAGCACCCTCATCCTTTAAGGGTCGTGGCTGGTCAGATCGAAGTGGGGGCTCTCAGGGCAGAGGATCGGGATACAACTCTGGGCAGCGTTCATCTTGGAGCGGTGCTTCTGGTGGGCATTCGGACAGGACGAGGCCAGTAACCTATTTTGCTTGCAGAGAAGAGGGCCACTATGCCTGTGATTGCCCGCTGTTGTCCAAGAGCAACGACGTTGGGGGCTCTAGTGTGGTGCAGAGCACGGCTTCCCACACTAACGGAGGTCGAGGTCAGGGAGGTCACCGTGGTGCTGGAAGTGGCGCGCGCGGGCGCGGACGGAATGGAGGGCCTAGGGCTCAAGTATTTGCAATGACCCAGCAGCAGGCGAGGACTGCCCCAGGCGTGGTCACAGGTACACTACATATCTTAAACCTTCTTGTACATGTATTGATGGATGCGGGGGCTACACATTCTTTTATTTCGAAGAGTTGTGCTGGTATGCTTGATTGTGTGGTATCAGCCTTAGATTGCGAAATGGGTGTTGGCACCCCGATGGGCATCGTGTACCTTGTGAATCAGGTAATTCGGAGGTGCCCGGTAAGAATTGAAGATGTGGATTTACCAGCGGATTTGATTATTCTGGATATCCACGACTTCGATTTAATTCTGGGGATGGATTGGCTATCGGGGCATGGGTCGCTCATCGATTGCTGTAGTAAGCAAGTGATTTTGCGAAGCCCGGGTTTGCCGGAGGTTATCTTTCAGGGGGAGCGTGACGGTTCGCCTCCTGAAGTTATTTCTTCACTTACTGCTACCAAACTTCTACGGAAGGGATGCTAGGGTTATCTGGCACATGTCTTGTCGGAACATATTGATACTCCGGGTATCGACGAGATACCAGTGGTACGTGAGTTTCCGGATGTGTTCCCAGAAGACTTACCTGGATTACCACCACCGCGGGAGATCGAGTTTACAATTGAACTACTCCCCGGTACTCGACCTATGTCCCAGGCACCATACCGGATGGCGCCGGCCGAGTTACGAGAACTCAAAAATCAATTGCATGAGTTGGTGGATTTGGGATACGTCTGACCGAGTACTTCACCGTGGGGAGCACCGGTGTTGTTCGTAAAGAAGAAGGATGTGAGTCTCCGTTTGTGTATTGACTATCGAAAACTCAACAAGGTGACACTGAGGAACCAGTATCCTCTACCCAGGATCGATGACCTTTTTGACCAGTTGCGGGGAGCACAGTGCTTCTCGAAGATTGATTTGCGGTCTGGGTATTACCAACTGAGGATTTCGGAGAAGGATATTCCGGAAACTGCTTTTTGAACCCGTTACGGACACTAAGAGTTCCTTGTGATGCCTTTCGGCTTGACGAATGCTCCAGCAGCATTCATGGATCTGATGAACCGGGTTTTCCGACCCTACTTGGATAAATTCGTGATTGTGTTCATCGATGATATCTTGGTATACTCAAGGAGTGCCCGAGCGCATGAGGAACATCTACGGTTGGTGTTGGAGAAGCTGAGACAAGAACAGTTGTACGCCAAGCTGAGCAAGTGTCAGTTTTGGCTGAGCAGTATTGGTTTTCTGGGACAGGTGATATCGACGGATGGGATTAGCGTGGATCCCCAGAAAACAGAAGCGGTGACCAATTGGGCTAGACCGACAACAGTAACGGAAGTGCGGAGTTTTGTCGGGTTAGCAGGTTACTACCGAAGATTCGTGGAGGGTTTCTTCAAAATTGCTGCACCGTTGACTCGATTGACGCGGAAGGGAGTAAAGTTTATTTGGGACGAGCAGTGTGATCGTAGTTTTCAAGAGTTGAAGGATCGATTGACCACTACACCTGTCCTCGCATTGCCGGATGACAGTGGAGAATTCGTGGTCTTTAGTGACGCATCGCTACAAGGTTTGGGCTGCATGTTGATGCAGACTGGTAAGGTTATCGTCTACGCATCCCGGCAGCTAAAGACTCATGAGTTGAACTACCTTACCCATGATTTGGAGTTGGCAGCGGTGGTTCATGCCCTAAAAATCTGGAGACATTACCTATTCGGCGCAACGTGCCGGATATACAACGACCACCAGAGCCTAAAGTACCTATTCACTCAGAAGGAGCTTAACATGAGACAACAGAGATGGTTAGAGCTGCTGAAGGATTATGACTGTACAATTGAGTACCATCCGGGTAAGGCCAATGTGGTGGCAGATGCACTCAGCAGGAAGTCAGTGGGATCTGTTGCACACTTGGGGATGGTGTATCTTCCTTTGCTGATGGAACTCCGGACAGCGGGAGTTATTTTGGATACAGATGAGCATGGAGCTTTGTTGGCCAGCTTTCATGTACGACCAGTGCTGATTGATCGGATCATCGAAGCACAACTTCAGGATCCGATACTCTTTATTTACAGGATTGAGGTCGATGCGGATGGGAGACAGGATTTTACCATCTGGGATGATGGAGCACTTGTGAAGTTGGGCCGTTTGTGTGTACCTGCAGTGGCAGAGTTACGGGCCGAGATTCTGGAGGAGGCCCATAGTTCGGCTTATGCTATGCATCCGGGAGGTACAAAGATGTACCGTACCCTCCGGAACCATTATTGGTGGCCAGGAATGAAGAAGGATATTGCAGAGTTCGTGAGCAGATGCTTAACCTGTCAGCAGGTTAAGGCGGAACGGCAGAGACCTTATGGGGCTATGCAGCCACTTCCGATTCCCGAGTGGAAGTGGGATCACATCACCATGGACTTCGTCTTTAAGTTACCAAGGACTCAAAGTGGAGTTGACGAAGTATGGGTGATCGTAGACCGGTTAACCAAGTCAGCCCATTTTCTGCCAGTTCAGGTGTAACGCCCCGGAAATTCGGAAAATATAATTTTGTAACATAATGAATAAATGACGTTTTTACCCTTGTGAATAGTATGGTTAATTTGTTGACTTTTTTATTGGTGAGTCAAACGGACGTTGACCGATGACCGTGACGTAGTTCGGGACGTCACGAGTCCATAGACAGGTGGCACGCCTAATTCCGACGATCAGGGAAAAAGTTATGACGTTCAAAAGCCCAAGGGCATTTTCGTAATTTGGACGAAAAGGGGGGAAAATGTTGACTTTTTGTTTGAAAACCAATTTTCATAAAATTCGAGGACCGTTAGGTAGGTCTCGATGCCCGGAGTACAACGACAGGCGGCACGTCGAAAACGGAGTTAAGATAAAAACGTTACGGGTCACGGAAGCCTAGGGGCAAAATGGTAATTTAACCAACCAGGGGCAAAATGGTCTTTTAACCTTGATCAGACCATGACACCTGTCTTTTGTCTGATACTTACCTCAGAAAACATAGAATCGGGTCTTAAGGGAAACACAATGATATCCCCTTTTGACATTTTTTCCCCAAATTAAGGCTTAATTCATCATTATGTTCAATTGACCCGTGATAAACCCCAAACTCGTCGTCCTTATGCAATTAAACGTCTCAGGAAGTGAACTGAGAGAGAGGAACTCGAGAGGTTGAGAGAATTGGGAGAATTTTGCTTCGAAAATTCAGAAAAAAATTGGGGGAAAAATCGAATTCGAATTTGGGAGCCAGGAGAAGAGAAATTGAGGATTGAAGTACGCTGCTGGGATCAAAACGAACATCTTTGCAACAAAAACGAAAGGAAATCGTGTCGAATTGAGGAAGAACAGACGCTGCCATGGCTGCCAAAAATCGACCTTGAGTTCAGATACTTAGAGGTAAGCTCGTATGAAATTGATCATAGAGAATTGTTCCTTACACTCTAACGATGCTAACCATGTGAATTAATTGGAAAATTAGGGACGAAATCGTGAAACCCGTATCGGAGACCCGTCGAAGTTCGATCGTGCATCGTGAAGTTTTGGACCTTAATTGAGGTAATTGAACATACAGAACTGAAATGAAGTTGGATTAGATGGGATCAGTTGAAAGAACGGATCGATTTGAGGTCGAATTGATGGAGTTTGAATCGGATCCTATCGCGGGTATTTCAACCCGTTTATCAGACAAACGGGTGAGAACGACGCACTGTAGCATGTACTGTGCTGGGCGCGTGACTTTCACGCGCAGCAGCTTGCGGCGGCGCGTGACGGCGCGTGGGGAGGATTTCGACAAAGTGCTCAACATGAAACTTGATGTTCTTGATGATACGAACCTATCCGCGTTGATTTCGGGTCAATCGGATATGGTTTCAGAGTAGTTCCGAGTACCCGACACGTTTAAATTATATTAAAATAATATTATAAAATTCCGACAATTAGGGGATTCTTATTTAAGGATTATATGATAGTCTAGTAACCTTAAATCACTTTGTTTGACAGGCTGGAATATTCCCGGGACGTCAGAGGAAAACGAACAGCTCGAGGCTGAACAATCGGGACGGTGTGTGTGAGTGGACTTTGTTTTTTAACCGTGATGCATGCATATATGATTTATGATTCATTATATGATTTGATATGCTTTGGCATGATTGGTATTTCAATTCGGTGATTTCTCGGTTTTATGATTATTATATTATTATATTTTGGCACAATTTCCGAGAAATCATGAAATTGGTTAAAAATGATAGTGTGGGCGTGAGAACCCAAGTAGAAAATGATATTTGGACTAGGATTATGAGTCAGGAATTGATTTTATGGATTCACGTGATCGTGGCAACTCGGGTTTACGGTTGCACGGATTTACGTGAAAATGATATTTTGGGCTTGAGACCCAATGGAATTGTGTTTCTGATTGGATTTGTATTTCCATGTGATTACATGATGATATTGATGATTTTGGATTTATAAAGTAAATCGGGACTTTTGGTTATTTTGGGGCTGAGTCCCTGTGTTGATATGTGATTTGATTTTCAATGCAACTGTTTTTCACTGGTTTTTGTGATGATAATATGTTGCGTATATTTAGGGCTTTCGGGAGAAAATATGTTTTTCCCCGGAGTGCACCCTGGAGATAACGCTCGCCTTCGGGATGGAAGTGTTTACCCCGAAGAGGTCACGTAGCACGGTCTTTGTCTAGCAGCCGAGGGAGGCTTGACTCAGATCAGATGTGCTGGATATACATAGATCGGTAAGTGATGTGTTCACTAGATCTGGATTGCCGGCTGGTGATGTGTTCACAGCGGCGGATGCTCGGATTTTGAGCGGTCCTTGAGCCTATTGATTTGCACGCGTTGCAAGGATAAACGTGATTCTAAGCAACAAGATATGGAAATAAGTCCCATGGTTTTGTGGAAATTGTTTTGATTGATCCACTGAACATATTTAATTGATTTCTTATTATTACTCGTGTTTTATGATATGCATGCATGTTTGTGAAAACTGAAGGGTAAGAAATATGTTTTGGTAATTGTATTTATCAAACTTTATTTTGTCCACTCACACCTTTACTGTTTTATGCACCCTCCAGGCTAGTGCACAGGTACGAGGGCTAGAAACGAGGCAAGCGAGGCAAAAGAATAAATAGACCGTTGCGCACTCAGACACTCTACAGAGTAGGAATTTGACCCCTATCTGTAATAGTACCTATGCTCTGTATTGTCTTTGACTAGTCAAACTTGTGACGTCATTGGTCTGTAAAACTTAACTATCCCTTGTCTGATAATGTTTTCGGGAGTTGTTGTGTGATGTATGTATATAAGTTTGGTTACTTTCGGTAATTTTTAGTTATTGTCAGACGGAAGCAGGATTCATCACGACTATCGAGGGATAATCGGGATGGGTCTTGTCATCAGGAGACTTATAAACCTAACTGACTGGCTCAATTGTTCGTAAAGGAAATCATATGATTGCATGGTACGCCGGAATCGATCGTGTACGATCGTGATCCGCGTTTCACTTCCAGGTTCTGGCGGAGTTTGCAAGCTACTTTGGGAACAACCCTACGTTTCAGTACTGCGTTCCATCCACAAACCGATGGACAGTCTGAACGGACCATTCAGACCCTGGAGGACATGATGAGGTCCTGTGTGCTACAGTTTCAGGATTCATGGGATACTCATTTGCCATTGATGGAATTCGCTTACAACAACAACTATCAGGCCAGTATCGGGAGGGCACCCTATGAGGCACTGTATGGTCGACCGTGCAGGACACCTATCTGCTGGATGGATAGGGGAGCGAGCGGCTGTAGGGCGAGAATTGATGGACTTAACCCAGGAAACTTTTCGTGTTATCAAGGAAAGATTGAAAGCGGCACAGGATCGCCAAAAGAGTTATGCCGATCGACGAATCCGAGACTTGGAATTTGAAGTGGGAGATTTTTTCTTCCTGAAGTTATCTCCGTGGAAAGGGATTATCCGTTTTGGTCGACGGGGGAAACTGAGTCCGCGTTTTATCGGACCATATGAGATCGTGGAGAGGATTGGCAGGGTTGCTTACAGATTGGCGCTACCTCCAGAACTTTCTAGAGTTCACGATGTTTTCCACATATCGATGCTGCGGAAGTACGTTCATGACGCTTCCCATGTACTGGAGGAACAACCTATCAACTACGAGAGGACTTGAGCTTTGAGGAACAACCGGTACAGATCTTGGATCGGAAGGACAAGGTACTACGTCGGAAGACGATCCCTCTCGTGAAGATTCTCTGGAGAAACCAGAATGTGGAAGAAGCCACATGGGAGCCCGAGGCTCAGATGCGAGAGCAATTTCCTTATTTGTTTCTTTGAAATTTCGGGACGAAATTTTTTAAGGGGGGAAGATTGTAACACCCCGGAAATTCGAGGATTATAATAAAGTAATTTAATGTATGGTTTGACGTTTTTACCCCTGTGAATTGTATTGCCCAATTTTTTGACTTTTTGATTGGTGGGTCAAACGGGCTTTAACCAATGACCGTGACGTAGTTCAGGACGTCACGAGTTCATAGACAGGTGGCACGTCCAATTCGGACGATCAGGGAAAAAGTTATGACTATCGGAAGTTCAGGGGCATTACCGTAATTTGGACGATGGGGGTGAAAATGTTGACTTTTCGTTTGGCAACTAATTTTCACACGAATCGAGGACCGTTGGGTAGGTCTCGACGCCCTGAGTCCGTAGACAGGCGGCATGCCGAAATCGGACTTCGTATGGCTGAGTTACGGGTCTAGAAAGTGAAGGGCATTTTGGTAATTTTTGAACCAAGGGCATTTTGGTCATTTTACCCCTAGTTACTGTAGCAACCGCGGGGGAACATGGGTGGCACCACCATGTGCGGTGGTTCTGAGCGCACAATTGATTATTCAAGGGTGTGCTGGAAAGTATGGATTGTTTAAAACTTTTGGAAGCATCAAACGTGGTCTGATTCATCCACCCAGCACGGTCAATTTGTTAATTGAAGATTCGAAGAATTCGGGAAACTTTCTCAGTGGCCAGGCTGGGTTTCCACGAGCTGTTGGTTAGCACTGATAGTTTAAACTGAGTGGAATTTGAGTGAGCTTCATTCTGCTGTTGAAGAAACTGAGAATTAGAGAGCAAAACCAGAGAAACCATTTCGGGGAAAATTGGAGGGAAAATGGGGTTTTGATTTCTAGTGATTGTTGGACCAAACCAAAGCCTGGTTTAGTCTTCTGGGAGTATTTGGAACTCAACCACATCAAAATCGAGGGGAACCAGCCACGGTTGAGCTGGGACAGAGGCTGCCGTTTTCAGTGAAGTTGCAGAGCTTGAGACGACAACCTTCAAGTACTTTCAGACACAATTGATTGTTCATTTTAGTTTGTTTTGATCCTATTATGCTTCCTGTGAAGTTAATTGGAGATTGAGTTAGAAACCAGGAAGTTCTGGTGATTGACCCGTTTGGTTGATCACGGGTCGATGGGTCGATCGGGGACTTGTCGAGGTTGATTAATGTCTCAGAACCTAAATTGGGTAGTTAATAAACAGGTTAGGATCAAATACGAGTGAAATCAAGTGGAAATTGAGGGTTAATTAACCGGGTCAAGCCGCGGGTGGCAGGCCCGTATTACAGACAAACGGGTGAAGGTGGTGACACTGTAGCTATAGTGTCAGGCGCGTGACTTTCACGCGCAGCCACTTTGGGCGGCGCTGAAGGGCGCGTTGGACCTTATCTCCGATCACGATCAACATGACTTTTGTTCCTCTTATCATTCTGAACATTTTTGATGAATTAACCATGTTGATCTGAGATAGTTTGGAAGGGTCAGTTTAGGGCCGGTTGTCTTAGGAAACGTGTTGGACGGTTTCCCCGAGCCGATTTCTGTTTCGGACCTTTTGGATAAATGTGTAAGACTAATAGTGACCCTTACGTGTGATTTGGACTGACAGGAATTGTACGATAATCCCGGTACAAGTTCGTACGCGCAGGTTCACCGAGGGATCGTACTGTAAGTGGGCCCGATTTCATTAAACCCTTGCATGCTTAAATGTTTTCTGATTTACTTATATTCACATGCTGGAATCAAGAAACGGTTTTGATGATATTGAAATTATGATTATGGCACGTTCCACGGTATTTGGGTTTGAGACCCGTTTTGATGAAACTTAAGGATTGGTTTGGATTTTATCTATGTATATATATGTTTTGCATGTGGATATCAATAAAATGAATTTGGTACTGCACTGTATAGATCCACTCTTATGATACTGTCTCCTCCGGATGTGGTACCCCGGAGTGGTCACGGCGTATTGCCTGCGAGGGGTCATTCTACGGAGGAACCGGACCGTAAAATGACTCAGGAGTAGGATTGCTATAATTTGACGTCAGGGACGTCGAGCGTCTAGGACGCTAGGCATTTGACATGCCATACCCGGACAGGGTTCGGGGATTTGATTCGGGATTGAGACCCCAGTGGCACGCGTAGCCTTGAGACTGTGACCTTATTAGACGTCAGGGACGTGAGGCATCTGGAATGTTAGGATCGGAGCGTATAGTGCAGTAGCTAAAATTATCTTATGATTTTATTACATGCCTTATGGTTCATACTATATGATTTATGGTTTTAAATTCTGATGCATGCATGTTTGGAAAACGGAGGGGTAAATTATATGTTTTACTTATTAAACTGTTTTTATAAACTTGAGTTTCGACCCACTCACCCTTAATGTTTTGGTAACCCCTCTAGGCTGTGCTACTGAGGTAGAGGAGGATCCTGAGGCTGAGGCATATATCTACTTCCACGTACCTGATCTCCTGTTGGGTGGTTTGCCCGCAAGTTTATTTTAGAGTCGTGCTCGCAATTTGTAATTTTGGTTTTCATCCCTTGTCTGTCATCTGTTTATTTCGGATTGATGTATAACTTTAATTTGGTTATTTATGCATTTGAACGTTTGAGGTTAAAATTGGTATGTTAATTTGGGTGTCAGACGGGAGCAGGGCACGTCCCCTTGTGGTCCCCGTGGGATCGGGGCGGGTCCTGTCACTAAGGAATTCAAATTTTGGATATGTGGTGATAAAGAACATTCTAAAGACATAGTCATGGCACCAAAACGTATTAATCACGAGCACATCTGCTTCCAAAATGTCATCAAGATCATGTGGGAGCCAAATATCCTTTTGTAATCAATCCAAATTCTTACAAAACATATTGTTGGAGAGCTAAATATATATATATATATATATATATATATATTCTTGCTCTCAAAGTCATTGAATTTTTTTTTCACTTTTTTTTAATTTCAATCTTTTTTTTTCTTTTTTTTTTCCAGCAATCACACAATACATCAAGTAATTTGGACAAGCTTATTCACATGCACACATCATCACCTTGAATAGAACATCTTCATGCCATCTTCATGTATGCTAGCTTCGAAATTTTCAACCAAGTCTTTAGAACAAGGGTAAGGATACATATACTAGGCTAAGAGTTTAGATGCATGTTAAAGAAAGAAAAGGCTAATTATGAGTGTCGCAATTCGTGCGCACAAAAGGGACATATGACTATTTGACAAAGTGGGGTAAAACCTAGGTATCTTCAATCATATCCACAATCAAAGTATGCATTGACTATAAGCTTTGAAAATTAACATGAATGAGTTATAGCAATTTCTGGTTCGTTAAAACTATAGCAAGTAATCATATGAGGCATGTATAAGCTATAAATGATTTACACTTAAGAAATAAAGAACATACAGCTCAAAACCTCACATAGGTTAATATGATTCAAAACATAATTCTAACATGTGAATTCTGTACCAAATTTTACAAACCATATATACTACAAGTCATAACACTCAAAATATCTCAATTAGCACAAGAATTCCAACAAAGTGATAAGCAAATGTCATAATATTCTTGTTTTGTCTCAATTCATCATTGACTAGTTAAGGGCATTCTAAGACTCTTGAAAATGAAGACTTAAAACACACACAAAAAATATTGAATTTTTTTAATTTATTATTTTTGAAAGAATTAACAAAAAAAACAAAACTCTGTTTATTTTAATTTCAAAATAACTTTTTTAATCTTTTTTTTTAATTTTTTTCTTATTCTTTATATATATATATATATATAATTTAAGACTCACAAAAGTGTAATCCCCTCCCACACACTTAAATCCGGTATTATTCTCTATGTATCAAAATAAAAGTATAGAATCAAGTATGGATATAGGTTAACGAAAATAACTAAGAGAATAAAAGCAAACGAAATTAAAAGATAAGGGAAGAGAATGCAACTCTGTTGTAGACTTCTCTATTGGGTTGCATCCCAACAAGCGCTTGAATTTAACGTCTTCAGCCTAGACGAAGTGCTTCAATCAACTCATTCGATGCGAGGTCCATGCACTCTTTCGGACTTCATGTAGTGCTCTCCAATGGCCTTTTGGTAAAACTTCAATTCATCTTGAATCTGAGGGTTAAGTTCATGCGCTATCTCCTTGACAAGGACGTCCCCAAGTCTAGTTTATGGGCCTTAGATTAAGTGAATTGCATATTGAGTGTTCCTTCAAGAGAGTTAGGTGAGACTATGTACATGAAAAAAGATGAGATATAAAAAAGAATATACATACGAAATTGAGAATATTTATAAGTAAGTATGGTATTTATGCACAAGTAAAATATTTACATTATAAATATATTTACACAAACGAAATCACACAAGAAATTTTTAAATCCCCGACAACTGCACCAAAAATTGATACACAAAAACTAAGCATTAAAGTAAACATAAAATTACACTCAACACTTAAGGAAACGTATGCAATTAATTTTTTTTTTTTTTGTAGATGTAGCATTGGTAAATAGAGATCGGTCTTAACCGGAGATTGAGGGTATCTAAGCATGATTATCGTTTGATTGATTAATTAATGAGGTAATTGATTATTTCTATTATCCTACGTAATTAACTAATCTAAAATAATCTAATATAATCTAACTCATTCATGATTGTATTAATTTCAACCGACGAAATCCTATAATCTTAATCTTACGAGTTACTTGCATATTCTCTTAAGTACGTGCCCAGAGCTCCCGGCGACACTTTCAATGACCTGGACTTAGGGCTCCCTGTATCTAGTCAAGTATTAAGTGCAAACACACAAACATAACAAAAACTAGAATCATAGAACACATAGAATATTGAAGCAATACAAAATCATAAAACCAAGAATATTATTAGAAATCAATTCATATAACCAATATTCAAACATAAGAAATAACTACAAGGTAAAGAGGTCGTACTACACTTTTTCTCTTCGGGGCTCCCTATGGATACAAAGTGATTGGACACTCTTTGATGAGACAAGTGAGGGCTTCTCAACTTAGTCTCGGATGAAGGTGTAGAAGGTGAAGTATGGTGTAATTATTCTTATACTAGAAATCTTGAATATAATAAAAGGGAAATATTGGTTGAGTAGAGTTTTGATACAAAGAATGAGCGACTTCGTGAAAAATAAACAAAACTATTTATAGGCATAAGACAAATTCCTAACTCAATTCCTAATAAAATACGTAATTCAATTCCTAATTAAAATGATAGAAAAAGTCCTAATTAAAAAGGTAATCTCAAATCCTAATTAAAGAGGGGAAATTCTTCTTTGTGTTGTTTGTGTTTGGAAATTGGGGATACTTGTTGGAAATTTCAACGAGGAACAGCTGGAGCCGCTGGGCCACTCAAATAGACTCGGGGCTCACTGGAGCTTCCAAATTTGGGCCACTGGAACACGGTTTGGCGCAAATGGACCAGCAAAATGGAGACACGCTGCAAGTTGGGCTTCGATGAGTCTAGACTAGGAATCGATGAAGTGGGTCGCGCAAAATGAGCGCTGGCGTATGGAATTGGTCCTCGCGCACTTGGGTCGGTAGACTTTGGTCCCTCAAATGGACTTGCGCGAATTTTAGTTGCAGGCTGCTATGCAATGGACTATGTGGAAGTGTGGGCTTGGCGCGCCGAACTGGGTGCAGGCACGAATTGGTGGGCTGGTATGGTGGACTATGTGCAAATGGTATTTTGGGCCTGGATTATCACAATTAATTATTAATTATAAAATGTAATTATTAAATCTTATACTTAGTACCAAATTATCTATTCTTAAGATTAATACCAAAAATCAATAAAAAAATAGTTAGAAATAGTAAGATTAGGATTATAACAAAGTCAAATGCAAGGGAATTTAAGATAAAAATGTGATGAAATATGTGCTCATCAATATTGCACTTTAAAAACAAATCAGTGCCAACATAGCTACTGGATTGATAGATAGACTTTGGTGACAAAGTATTCAAGGTTCATGGCTGCGAAGGTCACTAGATGAGGAAAGAGAATGAGATTGATGGATGATGGATGGAAGCTAAAATGAAGGTGAGAAAATAAATCTAATAGGACTTTGGAAATCTTTGACAAATGAGAGGGAAAAGTCACCGGGAGAGGCCGGAATAGTAAAGAGCTGCTAAAAAAAAAGAGAAACAAGAAAAGCAGCATCAGTCTTCTACGGTCATGTGCGGAGCCGAAAGCTGCAACAAACGGGCAGATCGAAGCACCCTAGGGACAAAATCGCCAGTTCGCCAAAAAACTCATCTCTACCGTCCATCGCAATACCAACAGAGCCAGCAGCTTCCAGAACCGGGAGGAATGAAGGAAGGATCTAAGCAAAGCGAGATGCGAGGCGGAGACGAAGGCAGACGTCAGCGGGTATGGATGGAGTTGTGGCGAATAAAGTCCTCCGGTCTTCGACGAAACATGTTCGGGGGAAGGGACAAAAGGAGAAGAAGCGAGCAGCCTCCACTGTAAGGATAAGCAGATGAGGGGGCAGAGCAAGCATCTGAGGGTGAAGACAGGGGCACATGGCTCAGCAGAATTGAGCAGGAAGAAATGGGGAAAGGCCAAGCTGGCGGAAGGGGAGACAGGGTCGCGAGGAGAAGGATAGGGGGTGGTGGGGCTGAGGTACTGAGGAGATCAAAGAAGAACCCCACTCCAAAACTAAGACCGGTTGATAGATTTTTTTTTTTCCCAGAAAAAGGAGAGAGCAAAATTTTTTTAGAGAGAGATAGGATTTAGGATTTTTTTTTTTTTAGATGATGGAGTTCAAGGACCAACTAAAACAAGTAAACCAAACTTAAACTAATTCTTAATTCAAATAATACTTGCTAATATTCATGTCAAACTCATGACGTAAACTTGTCAAGAAGTCATCTTTCTTTAAGATTTATTCGTTAGGTTATAATTCATCTCTTATACTTTACTTATTTATTGTGGAGGATCAATTTAATAATTTATTCATTAAGATTTTCAAATGTGAAAAGTATTAATTTTAATAGCTTATTCATATTATAATATGTCCGTCCATAAACATTAGCGCATAATCTTTCGTGTACATAGTCCAAGACAGATTACATAGTGTGATTGGTTCATTGTCTTTTCGTGCTTAGGTGGTGCGTTCTGATTGGAGTTCCTAAGTTTGTAGGGATATTATTTTGGGCACTGTAGTCGTGGATTTTAGCAACTTGGGAGTGCTTAGGTGGTGCGTGCTTAGTCGATGAAGTTTAGAAAAGTGATGCATCTTTTACGTACCACTAGTACGCAATTTCTCTTCCAAATCTTCCTTCCTCATTGTCTTAATTTCAAACATATTTACATGTGCCGCATCAAAACCTTATATACATGTTTTCCAAAATTTGTAATGCGAATTTGAATTGAATTTAAACACATTCATAGTCGTTAAATGAAATATACATATTTATTTTTCTTTATACGTACAAATGTATCATATCAATCAATACATATTAAGTCATAAGATATATTAATATGTGAGTTTATAGAAAGTATGCATGTATAGGAACAGTTCTTTCTTTGATGTGAATTTTCATTAATTTTATGTGAACAAATTTAAAATCGTTCGATTAACAAACATGTCTCTGGATCATTCGATGTGAATACTTTTTATAAAGGATATATACTCATCATCGTGATTCACATTTCTCAAAGGAATAAATGAACAGTGATGATGAGTAGAGTAGTGTGTATAGGTAGCAAGCTAATTAGGGAAAATGGAAAACAAAGGTAGTGGGTGGTGCATGGAATAGCAGTGTAGATGAAGAAAAGGGAAATGTAGGTGTGGATCACAGAAGGGATCCCAAAGGGCTTTTTATTTATTTCTTTTCTTTCATCACTAGTTCTTTCTAATATATATGTAGATTGTGGAGAAGAAAGATGAAGTCATTGAGCCTGGAATTGAGGCAGACAAAAAGTTGAGAAAGTGATGTGACTCAACTCCCTCTGTTTTCAAAATATTCCAGTGCAACTTCCAGCCCTACATGAAGGCAAAGATTCCAACTGTCGACTCAGCATCTCAATTCTCAAATCTAAACCAAACCCAACTCGACCCAGACCAAACCAACCCATCTTTCTAATTTCATCGATCCCTATCCATTTTATATTTTTATATATGAAATGAGCTTCCAAATTACACCAAGCTAAGCTTAATTTGCCCCAAGTGGGTGTTTGTTGAACCTTCTTCTTTTGGCTAAGCTGATGACCCCAATAAAGTAATAAACCTACCATATTTTGATTGATTAATTAACATCAATGATGACATTTTATGGACCCAACCAAACCTCAGCCCTTGAATTTGAGCCTGAAAAAGATATGAGAAACCCACCAAGAGCCCAATCAAACCCATCTTAGCAAAGATTTTAAGGAAAAAAGTTGTGTTGTGTGGGTTCGGTTTTAGCAAAGGCCTATTAAAGGAAGCCACATATATATATATAACACCTGCGCAAATCCTATATATCTCTTTTCACTTGATTTCGACACATAATAACGTGCCATTGCCAATTCCTCTACAACTCACCCATTAGGGTTACGACATAAACACGAGGCTAAAGCTAGCAAGCCGGTTGGCCGGCTCGATTAGTCCTAATCATGATCATTATCTGCACATTAATTGGTGAAAAAGATTAGGAAGCAAGCGCAGGTTGACGAAGGTGAAGAGGTAGCTGGTAATTAAGCTGTCTCGTTCAATGGCATAAGTGGTAAGGCATGTGGTCTCAAGAAAAGGCAGCATTTCCTAATTCCGGGATCTCGTTTCTCGACAGTAACCCCACAGTTCCGTCATGTACAGGAACCCTGCCACCCCCAATCACACCTCGCCACGACTCACAGTACGTGGACTTATTCCACTGGAGCCCCCATTAGATTTCCTTCGGAGTTTTCCTTTTTCTTTATTTTATTTTAAAAAATATACATAGGGTTAATTATTTATAATGGAGCCATAGCCTATACCCAATTTCCTTTTGCTCTCTTGAGTTGCTGCGTCATTTGGCTTGCTCCTCTGTGTTTTGGCCCTTCTGAGTTGTTCCCTCATGTGGATGGCTCCCTGGATTCAGCTGTTGTTTTTGTTGGCTTTGGCCTTTATATCTAAACACCCTAGGTCGACCTAGGCAACCGCTTAAGTGCATGGGAGTTCGAGCACTGTTTCAAGTAAGGTCAAAATGGGACATTTAATCGACTGACGATTAAATGGAAGCCTAATATCCTGGACGGACTTAGCAAGTTTTGTTTTTTTATTTAATTTTTTTGTTAGAAAGCATGGTTTTAATTTTAAGTTATAACAAGTCACTTCTTAATTTCAAGTTAAAGTTGTGAATATGCGATTGGTTAAGAGATGAATTGATTGAAACTTTAAACTATATATAGGTTATTAGATAAATCAACACATCTAGTCGTGTTCGATTTATTTTTTTTCATTAACAAGTAAAATCCGTACTGCACGTACTTAGATATCTAGGTCTAAGTCCTTTATATATACCCATCGTCTTAGGAGCTCCTAATATTCTTCCAAACTTACCTATAGCTAGCTAGGTCATATAGAATTTACTAACTTACCACTTAACAGTACTATTGCTGTAAACTTTAACTATTTTATTGCATGTGAATTCGGTAATAAGAAAAAAAAAAATTGTCATTCAGCGAAAAGAAAAGCAATTGTCTAGTTGGTAGTAGACAAAAAACCCTAAGTCCTGGTCGAACAGCTCTATATAAAGATCAACAAGATTGCTTCATTGATTGCGATATGGGAGCTATCTAGAATGGTTGATTGATCGATTATCAAAATCTTCCTTAATCTAGCTTATTTATTTAAACCGACGAATAAGATTGCAGCACGTGTTGAGTTGAGATTTAAAAAAAAGGACAAAACTACCATCAAGCAGCCAAATAGTATGCAAGTACATCACATCATCAGATCAGTGCCACAAGGAGCAAAATGTTTTTGTGTGGAGCAGATCAAATTGGCTGTGGAACCATCATCGACAAAACAAAAGCATCCAAATCAAAATTCAAGTTGGCACAACTTCATCAACTCAGATATTAGTAGACTCCACCATGCATAGACAATTCCCTACAATTCTCCCAGGTGCAAAGTGCTCAATATCCAGATCAAATAATGAATTGTTGTGTCTAAATACTGAACCCTGCTAGCTAGATTTTTTACGATGAAAATAATTAAGAAAAACGTTTCAAGAAAACTAATTAATGGGGTTTGTTTGTTTGTTTATGTAATTAATTATAATTAATTAAGTAGATTGGTGAAATGATTGGATGGATGGACCAACAGAGATGTAAACAATGCTTAAGAGATTCCTTAGAGAAAACCAAAATGATTTTAGATGGGCCTGCTGCTGGCTGCATATAAACCAGCAGCTCTGTATGATATACCATCATTTCATATTCGATCGATCACCATTAATTGATTCTATGTTTAAAATAAATTTGGAAGGTGTACTGAAATCCAGGGTCATCTCCTACCGAAGGGGCCTAGGGTTTCCCACATTAGCATCTATTAAGGAACTCCACAACCCAAGACATTTCCAACACCATCTACATTATGTGGATCCTTAATTATAGTCCACATCATATATAAGATCGTGAGAGTAAAACCCTTGTTGTAAACGCATTATTACACTTATTGTCCTTATAGTTCATGCTGTAAGATTGCTTCTGTCATAAACATGATACTATTAAAATTATAATTGTTCAGTATGTATGTATAATTAATTATAAATATTTTTATGATTATATTCAAATTGTGTCATTGAGCGTATTTAATAATTTTAAATTGTGTGCATGGGGCGTCGTCAAAGAAAACTTTAATAACGTTTCAGATTTATTTTTGTGGTAAATATGTCAAATATAAGCCTTTATAATATCAAACTTCACACGTGTTGGGATTCATATCGTTAATTACTCCTGTACCTAAAACATCGTTAAAATTTTCTTATTGTTAGCATAAACTTACGTGTGCAATTAATTAATCACGAGATTTAGGAATTCTTGGATGATAGATCGATTAGAAACCCTAAACCTAAATTAATGTAATCAGAAGAGGAGGAGGAGGAGGAGGATAGTTTTGATTTAAGTTTAAAATTAGAATTTAGTAGTAGGTGTAGGGGTAGATAGTGTAGTTGAGGAATGAGGAATCCCAAAGTGCATGTGTAGCGAGCAACGAACAAATGGCAAAAGGTTGCAGAGGGGGAAAAGGCAAAGAACCAAAGGCAAAACGAAATGATTACTTGAATGAGAAGGAGCCCACAATGATAATCTTTCCTTTTTCCAAGTCTCTAAATTTTTTTTGACTTAGGATTGGGACCCCCCTCGGCCACCACTGTCTTTATGGATTGAATGATAAAAAGAGCACCTCACGTGGAGTCTGAGCCAAAGGGGTTGTCCAACCACAATCCACAATCAAAAGCCAACCCTCCCTCCTCTCCTCTCCGCTCCTCTCCTCTCCTCTCCTCTCTCCAAATATAATTAATAATTAATAATTAATTCCCCTCAAAAATAAAATCCATATATTATTATTATGTCATCTTTACTCGTTTGATATTTATATGAAAAATGTTATTGATATGTAAAATTATTGCCACATAAATGTATAGATGGAAGGACACCAATTGATGTCGCACTGCTTCATTTGATTTTTCTAAGTTTATTTATTCAATTATTCAAAGCACGTAAGAAATTGACACAAATATTTCTAATGTAGGTGCAAACATAAAGATAAGGTTAAAACCGCACTAGTTTCCATGAAGGGCTTAAAGTTGGGATAAATAAGAAATTGTGAAATAAATAATTAAGAACAATATTTGCAAAGTGGTATATTTTGGTACCACTATTTTGTTTTTTCGAATTTTTTTTTGTATATATATTATAATTAGAGCCGTTCATTATCTAAATCATTATATTAAGATCATCTCTGCAAAAAAAAAAAAAAATTGAGGTCGTTTAGTCATATATATCACTAAAATGGACTGTTCATCATAAAGATATGAATTCTTACCAAATTTATTTATTTATTTAATACATACGGACCTTTAATCTTGTTGTTTTTAAAATATATGATATTCACATGATGATTTAGAGAATGAATCATTTTTAATTTGATATATGTAATGTAATCATGATGATTATGTCTGTTATGCATAAAAAATAATTGTCAAAATAATCAAAGTTCTAATTTAGATAATTTTGAAGAGCGTATTAAAAACTCTTTTTTTTTTTAGTTAGACTCTCGTACTTAAACATGCTACAATGAATGCACCTCAAAAAACAAAAATCTCGTCTAATACCCAAGTCTCACAAGGCAAGAAGGGAAAATTAGGGACTCACAAAGCAATCGAAGAATCGATTAGGAAACTATGCATGAGTTCAAAATTACACGCCCAAGTTCTTCCTTCGAAACAATTCCTCTATGTCCATGAAGACTAGTCACATAAGAATACTTTGGTTTATACACTACAAGAAAAAAAGTTTTACCCGACGAATACAAATTCGTCGTGTAACAAGAAAATTTGTCGGGTAATATTAAAATTCGTCGGGTAACAAGCCATCGCCTTAGAGGTTTTCCTGACGAATTAAGATAGATTCGTTGGGCAAGGTCAATTTTTTTTTTCCCGCACCCGCCTACGGAGCAATATTCGCTAGGTAGAACGAAATTCTGCGGGTATTCTCTCCGTCGGAAAAAATCTTGTTGGCAAGTGAACTTTTCTCGTGATAGATTCATGAATAATTGGACTAGAATATTTTCCAAAGAGAAAGAGTTCCCAAAACTCCCATTCAATAATTGATTTGTACAGCTTTTACTAAGCTGCAGACTGAAATAGACTGAACTTCCAACATTATAGTTGATTTCTACAATATTTACCAAACAACTGATAACTCTTAGCCATTTTAGTCGACATATATACACAAAATATAGACATATATACACAAAATATATGAAAGAAAGAAAGAAAGAATTCAATAATAAAAATGAAATAAAATAAAAGAGAGAAAGCTAGAAAAAGCTCAACACAACAACAAAGCAATTTCTTTTCCATAAAAAAAATTGCTTTTTAAAGCTCACCCATATAATTCCCACTCATTATCTTTGTTGCTTAAAGCTTGCCTCCTCAAGGCCTCCCTTATCTCCTCTCTCCTTCCTACGCCTTCTCCCTTTCTCTCTCTACAACTCCAATTAATCCAACAACACATCATCAAAATAATTAAAATTTCTCAATTTGTTTCACCTCTCATGCCCAAATTCCAGCCCAACACCAACAAATAGAGCCTTAAAAAAGAGACAGCCTTGCTAGAGTAGACCCTGTAAATATAGTACCACTACTATGAGAGAGTGAGTGAGTGTGAGTGACTGAAGAAGAGCTGAGCTGATCACTCACAGACAGTCCCACCAACACCAATTATACTAAATTAAAACCCTTTCTTTTCCCCTCATAAAACCCTCCTCACAAACTGATCATAATTCTCTTTCCCATGCGATCATGGAAGGAGGCGATGATCATCAACTCCACCACCACCACCACCACCATCACTACCAACAACAACCGCAACATCACCACCGTCCGAATTTCCCCTTTCAATTGCTCGAAAAGAAAGAGTTAGATAATAATCAAGAAGCCGCCTCCTGCTCCAACTCAACCTCCCCTTACCCTTCTCTAGCCATCACCACCGTCGACCCCACCACTGTCGTCACCACCACCGCCTCCGCTTCCACCACCACCGCTCTCGCCGAGCCCTCTAAAAAGCCGCCCCCCAAGCGTACCTCCACCAAAGACCGCCATACAAAAGTGGATGGCCGCGGCCGTCGCATCAGAATGCCGGCCTTGTGCGCCGCCAGAGTGTTTCAGCTCACCCGCGAGCTCGGCCATAAGTCTGATGGGGAGACCATCGAGTGGCTCCTCCAGCAAGCCGAGCCTGCGGTGATTGCCGCCACGGGGACCGGCACAATCCCCGCCAATTTTACATCGCTCAACATCTCGCTACGAAGCTCCGGGTCCAGCATGTCCGTCCCGTCGCAGCTAAGATCGTCGTATTACAGCCCGAATTTTTCGGTCCACCAGAACAACCGTCGAAATCTGTTTCAGGGAATCGGCCTCTCCTCTTCCGACAGCTCATCGACTCTCTTAAACTTTCAAACAAACACCATGCATTCCTCCATGCTGCAGGCCAAGCAGGAACTTCGCGACACGGTGTCGTTGGATCTCTCGGAGGCGGCGTCGGCGGAGGGGAGCATGGGCGGCAGGAAGCGGAGGCCGCCAGAACAGGACTTAAATAATCAAATGGGTGGTGGTGGCGTTGTTGGGGGAGGAGGAGGAGGAGGATACATGTTGCAATCACCCACAGGCGCAGTTCCTGCGACCAGCCACCATAGTCAGATTCCGGCCAATTTTTGGATGTTGGCAAATTCTAATAACCCGGTTATGAGTGGAGATCCTATTTGGACTTTCCCAGCTTCGGTCAATAACAGTGGGTTATATCGAGGGGCCATGTCAGCTGGCTTACATTTTATGAATTTTCCTGCTCCAGTAACCCTAATGCCGAGTCAACAACAATTGGGCGGCTCGGGTGGCGGTGGCGGCCATGATGGTGATACTATGAGCGACGGCCAACTAAATATGCTAGCCGGACTCAACCCGTACCGGCACATGTCCAATTCAGGTGTTTCTGACTCACAACGAGCCAGTGGGTCCCACTCGCACCATGGCGGCGGCGACGATCGGCACGATAGTACGAGTCACCACTCGTAAAGTGGGCGGCGATGATGATGATCCGTCGTGTGAGTCAGTTGTTATATCGTCGTTGGTGGAGGAGGTCATTTCTTCCCACATGTGTACTAGTTTGCTGTGTAAAAACACACGTGAGGTTTGATTGATTGCTCTTAAAATTCGAGGTTTATTTTTATTCATTCCCATTTTTTGGTGTGATTACTATGATATGGCCGGATGAGATGAGAGAGCTTTTTATTTTCAGGGCTTGAAGAAGCAACGAAAAAAAAAAAACACTTATTTTTAACATGGTTTATTTTGGCTGCTCTTATATATTAATAGTCCTCATTTGGGAGTTTTTACCACAGAGTACTATACTATCATCATTGTTTGTGCAATCAATTCCTCTTCTTTCTCTCTTGTTTGTATAATCTACCATTTTTATTATGTTCACGAAAATATCTATTTAAAATTACTACAGTAAGTTCCATGTTAAAATCATCGATAACCTTTTATCTGCATGGTAGCTAGGGTAAGTCTCCTACCTAACCAACAACTGGGCACCATTGTTCTGAAGAGTTTGTGCTGATGAATAGTGAACGATGCTAAACGGGTAGGTATACGTTATGGTGAAAGGGATAAAACAGTAGATGGAATTAAAGTTTTCACAGCCTTTTGATCATTCTGATTCTATATATATATATATATATATATATTTTTTTCTCTGCTGCCATGAATCTCAAGGCGGGTTTACTGCATCAATGATTAAGATGTTCAAAGGAGGGGGTGGGGGTAATAGGACGGTGGGACCCACACCTTATCAGTTCCAGGTGTTGGCACAGGTGGTGGGACCTGGGTGCTGGTCATTGCCCGCACCAAAATACAACGTCACTGACAAGCAGGTGGATCATTCCTCCATCTTTTTTTCCTCTTTTTAAAAAAATAAAAATTATATATATATATATATTTTTTTTCCTTTCATGGTGTAGTTGCTGACACCATTGAAGAAGCGATCGGTGGTGAGTTTTAAATTTGATTTAATAACTCGTCTGCTGGGACATGGCCCCACCGTCCCGTCAATCAATCAATCTGAACCCTTCATTTTGATTGGGCGCCATTGATTTGATTGGGTCTCCTCCAACTCTCACGATTTCTCGAGGGCAGAGGAAATTTGAGGCTTTTATTGATTTTCTTTAAATTTTCTGGTTGGCATGGCAAACCATGCATATACTACTACTACTACTTAATTCCTGCTTTCTTTTATTTACAGGGGGAGTGGATACATTATTCTATGCTTTAAAACTTGAGGAACAAAATCCTCTCTAATTAGAAGAATGAACAAAAATATTACAAGGATTATACTCTTGCTCGATCCAATTGGCTTTTTTCCATATTTAATTATTATTTTGATACCTAAAGGTGCTACTCCTAATCATACTAGGGTCGTCTATTTTCAATGCCCTTGACAAAGGGCACATGACATAACTCTACCTAGTAATGTCCCATCATGTAAGAAATTGACTGTTATGGTTATTATATGTCCTGGAATTCACATTATCTCGCATTTTATAATGTCTGTGGTTATCAATGTAAATATTAATTAGGTTGAAAAGTAATTTATTTAGTTAACTTATTAAATGATCTAAGTGTCAAAAATACTATATGAGAGAATATTTTTTTTTTATTGTATAATCGAATATACAAAGAAATCTATTATATAATAGTTTCTGTAAATTTAATTAGGAAAATAATATTATAGATAGTTAAAAAAGATATCAAATCTGGATATCGAATCAATCTTTGATATTAAATCAATCTAAGATACTAAATTAATTTAGTATGCTAAGAAGATGTGATTTCTATTGCCGCTGTTTGCAGTTGCGAATGTTATTGCTGCTATTTGAAGTTGCGGATGTTATTACCACTGTTTGAGGTTGCGGATGCTATTACCGTTGTTTGAAGTTGCAGATGTTATTGTCATTGCTTGAATTTACAGATGTCATTGCCGCTGTTTGAAGTTGCAGATACTATTTGTTTCGTTGCCTGAATTTACAGATTTTATTACTACTATTTGAAATTGCGGATGCTATTGCCGCTATTTTGAAGTTGCAGATATTATTGATGTTGTATGAATTTGCGGGTGTTATTGTCAGTGTCTGAAGTAGCGGGTGTTATTACCACTCTCTGAAGTTATAGATGTTATTGCCGCTGTTTGAAGTTGCGGATGTTATTGTCATTGTCTGAATTTGCGGATGTTTGAAGTTGCAGATGTTATTTTCGCTATTTGAATGGAATGAGATTATGATGGGTGTCAAAAAAGTGCTTGGGATCAAGTATGTGTCATGTGATCAATTATGTATCTCCAAGTATGTGTCTCATGGGTGCACAAAAGAAGTAGGCTCCTTACACCCATAGGTGGGGAAGCGGATTGGACTTGTTCTCGGGATCGTAATAACTTTGATACCATCTTACAAATAAAAGATGAGAAAATATTTTATGAATTATATTATTGAATGTACAAAATTACTCATTATATAGTAGTTACAGTGAGTATAGTTAGAAAAGAAAAATATTATAGATAATTAAATAAGATAGTAAATATTGATACCAAATCAATTTTTGATACTAACTCAATTTAAGATATTAAACAAATTTAGAATTTGATTTCAAACCAACAGTGACGTGAATTTCACTTGTTACTTGATAGATTTAAAACAGTAGTTACAAATCAGATTCAGATTCATAATAGTTTCCCTAAATTTAGCCTTGTTCAATTTGTGGTTGATTGAGAGGAATATAAAAAAAAAATTAATTAATTTTCACATTCTATATTTTACTTACGGCATTCTATTTTTTTAAATTTATCTTTTATTTTTTTAATAAAAAATAGAATATATCAAATAGAAAATGAGATGTGAGAATCAACCTTGACATTAAAAAATGGCGGGATTGATGAAAATATTGAAAGCTACCGTTTGAAAGGTTTCATTTTTATTTTTCATAGTGGGGTCCATAATCTGCATAATTTGGAGTCTTGGAGTAATTGGGATCAATGCAAATCTTGGTAGTGCTTAGCTCTAGTTAAATTATTGCAGGTGCGCCATCAGCGTCGTGTTAAATATTCTTAGTGATCCTAATTTTAATTTGTTGAGGATTTTTCTTAATAAAGTACGCAAAAAACAAGTGTAAAGTGATTACTTGTTGTTATCGTGTATTAAATTATACGGGTATTCCAAATATAAAAGTCTAATTCCATTAAGTGTACGCATATCCAGATTACACATGTGGGTGAATGATTTCTACACCATCCCCTAAACTACATTTGATGGAATAAAAATATTCACATTAAATAAGTGTTTGTAATGATTATGGCAATGTATATACTGATAAGCATTGTAAATATCTGATAATAAATGTACAGTTTTTTTTAATATAATAATTTTGAAATAAGGGATATTATTATACATATTTATTATTATTATTATTGCCATTAATTTATAAATATCGAATTCAAAATTTCCGATATCGGGTACAGAAAAAATAATCACAAAGTCATACCGCATATATAAGGGTAATAATAATATGTTGTTGGCGGTATATTACGGAGGATAACTAGAGCATATTGATGTGAAGCTTGAAAATCAGACATTAATTAGGTCTCAAAGAATCAATTATTACGTTATTTTAGCTACCATAATTAACCTCGCTGCAGTAAATATTTCAATATCATCGTACATAGGTCAAAAGTTCAATTGTAGCCCTTTTCTTTAAACTTACGTACCCAACTACAATGAATGAATACAACATAATTTCGACATATTTTAAAAGTTTACAGTTAACTCGAGAAATATCGATCCATCAAATATTGTATGCATATATGCCCTAATATTTAACAGCAAACATAAATGGCCGGGCATGCATTAGGTTTTAGGTTGTGATGATGATGCGTATAGACATGAGGAGCCATGACAAGTGTCTTTTGGCATTTACTAATCTTCAATGTTGGTATGTGGAAAATGAAATCAATGTGATATAAGTACCATAATCGACCGATCCACGGACCGATCTAGCCGATTCAAATGAAAATTGGGTCTGAAATCGTACAAATTATGCACATGGAAATGAACCCCGACGGGAGCCAAAATGGTCCCCAGCAACATTTGTTTGAAATGAATCATAATGCCAAAAATGGGATGATTAGACCTTCCTAAACTCTCATATATATATGTAATCTTCCCAACAAGCATGCCTCCATTTTGGAATACTTAAACCCTTCTTATTGCACATTATATAAGTACATCAAACCCATCACATTTTCATCTCATCGATCTCATTTCATCTCTTTCCCTTAGCAATTTGGGCCCGGAAAATCTTATTATGTATCATAACCCCAGTAGCAGCTTCCACTAATTACAATTTTAATTCCCCTTCTCTTTTATTTTCTCTCATGAATATATATTAGATATCATAGAGTGGCATGTCACATGTGGCTGCCTCGCTGCTGGCTTTTAGCATATGGATTGTTTGTTGGCAAACAAGTGAATTGAATCAACAGACCCACCATTAGATTAACCACATCCACCCTTTATATATGTATATGTCATGCTAAGAGGTGGGAGAGGGAAATTCAAATTTGAATGTGAAAGAGAATATCTATTAATTTTTTTTAATCAGAAAGCATATTCATTTCTAAAAACAAATAAATACAATGAATTGAAAGTTCAAGAACAAGGACAATCCAAAGAGATAAACAAAATAAAAAATACTAAACCAATAAAACCCATAAATATAAAATGCTACAAAATAGAAACTCTAGATCTAAAATATGGTTAACCTCCACAACTCCTACAGTGCCACACCAATCTGTTGTAGCCACTAGATCACCACAGAATTGTAGTCGACAAGGGGGAGAACACTGAAATTTAAACCATATAACCAATCGAAAAATGGACGTAAACAAGTCATATGCGCACAGAATGCTCCCCTAATCCATTATAAAAGTGCAACATGCACTTCAAGCGCAATCCAAAACCATCACGCCCTGTCGATGAATGTAACAACCCTGAAAGTCGAGAAAAAAAATAAAATTTGGAAAATTAAGTGGAAATGACGATTTTGCCCTTATAAGGTCAAATGTTAATTTTTTGACTTGGACACTTTTTGGACAATTCGCGAACAAAATGGTAATTTTAGCACCAAGTGTAATTTGGTAATTTTACATATAAGATATTGTTTGGTGTTGAAAATTCTCTAGAAGGGCTTGATATTTTTCCTCTTCCATTTTCCCATCGACTTACCACTTTATATATTTGTTTGCGTGTGTGTGTGTTGGTTTTGGAGGTCTTCGGGGAGTGGCCGAACACCATGAAAGGTGATGGCTCGAAAGAGAGAAACTAGAAAGGTGAGGGAGAGAACTAAAGAAAAAGATGGAAGGGGAAAAGAGAAAGACATGAAGAAATTAGGAAAATACAGTGGGAGGAAGGAGAAGAGCAATGCTCAACCATGGAACTCGAAATTTTTTTCCTATTAATTTTTTTAGAGTTGCATGAATCCCAAAACATTTTTCTTCAAAATCTTACTTTCGAGAATAGGTAGCATCCATTTTGGTTACTTTCTCCTTAACCTTTCATGATGTGTGGATTTCATCATCACACACTGTACACTCGAATTTATGGACATGAGGTTGTGGGCGGAAATTGTAAACACTCGGGTTTGGAAAACCTCTATTTTGAAAACTTCCATCGGTTGGTTATGATGTCTAGGAGGGTTATGATTGGTGACAAGGGGGCACTAAGAATGAGGACTCCAATGAAGTACATACCTTGGTCAGGTTAGCCTCGGGGTGTTCTCGAAATTAGTCCATGCTTCTCGTGTTACATCTATCCCAACTAGCCATGTTTAACTTTGAATGACAGAGGGAATTGAAATATGTTCATCAATACGCGCAAGCCGTAAGCCCATACAATTACCATAAGAAACGAAGTGGGAAAGTTATACATGTTACTCTAAAGCTAGTCTTGTTTGAAAGGTTTCGACATCTTGAATCCAATCATAGTGGTTTCAAGCCGATCAAAGGTTGTTTGAGGGTAGTTTTGGCTGTTTTTCTCCTTAGGTTGCGTGTTCGGGATGCGTATCCTATCCCGAGTATGTCGGGGTTTCAGTGTTAGACTATTGGCAATGTTAGTGACTTTCAAGTGTCATTTGTGATAGGACTTATTGCTCCAAGGACCTTGGGGAGCATACAATTCAGGACGGAGCGCGTTCAGACAGTCTGTTTGTGTACCTTTGCTTTCTAAGTTGTTGTGCATACAAATAGAACTGTTTTACATTTTTTGAATATGTATTCTGGTTATGTTTTCTTGGATATGCAGATTTATGGTTTTGGGTATTTACTTGATGTTTTGGACACCATTTTTATAGAAATGCGTGTGAAAATGGTATTTTGGCCTTGGGTCGGGTTTATGGTTTTGACATGGAGTTGGAGTCCACGGTATGTGTTTGAAATGATGTTTTGGGTTATATGACTATGACTTTTCAATGGTTGATCATCCTCAGAGTTTGACTGGGCCTCAAACATTTAGAGAAGGGCTCTGCAGATCTTGAGACGGTTGCTATGGTAATTACCTTTTCCCGGACTGGCATCTGGAGTGTGTCTCCGTCAAGCTCATAGGGGCTTATATTTTCCCAGACTAGCGTCTGGAGTATGTCTTCGTTAGTTCTTGGGGGTTGTGTTTTAGGGTAGTGTGGGCCCTGGTATGTTATATACGGGTTTATATTGAACTTTGTAATTTTGATCATTTTCCCATATGCATGCATGTATTTTGAACCTGGGTGTGATTATTGTTATTGTGTTTAAAAGGGTTTATTTATTTTTGGTCCACTCACGGTTTTTGTCTGTGGTTTTGGAAACCCCTCTAGGTTGGGGGTTAGGTATTGGAGCTACTTCACCAGCAAAGGCATTACTAGTAGCTGGGCACTCGATGGGGATAACAATATAGAATTCATAGCCTTGTTTTACTGTTAGTTTAGTCGTTCTAATTAACTAGTGGTTGTTATTGCTTGAGTGTGTATCCCTGGTCTGACATGTGTTTAAGGACATTTTGGGGATTTTAGTCTTGTGTGTTAGACGGGAGCATGACTGGATACGTTTATGTAGGAATTTCCTGATCGGGTCCTGTCAGTTTTTTTTTTTACTTAACTCAATATTCATAGGGCATATCGAGTAAAAAACCAAGATGAAAGAGGTTGCGGGCTGTCCACCTTTCCCTTTCTCCAAGTCACGGAATTGAACCAATGAAAAACAAAAAAAATCATGAAATGGAAAGAAACAAAAACCCAAACTGTTTTCAGATTGACGACTATTGCAATTTTAGCCTTGGGGGGCTGAGAAGAAGTTGATGTTTGGTCAGATAGAGACATGATATCAAAAATACATCTCCTCTTAATATTTACAGAATACAAGGCATCATAAATCGATGATCGGCTCTTCAATGGTCATATTTCGCTTCACGGTCCATGGTAAGTCGAAGAGCTTGGCCTTTATAAACCTGAAGATCTTGTTTATGCTTATGTTGGGCAATTTTTGGATAATTTTACCCTTTTATCTTAATAGAATCAGTTAAATTAAACGTTTCAGGGGTAAATTGAGACTAAAATCATGTTCATAAGATAATTTGGGTCAAAATTATATTCAAATAATATTTTAAGACTTAAATGAATGTTCATTAGGCATATTGAGTATAAAGCCTTCGTTAAAAAAGAAAAAAAAAAACCAAATTTGATTAGGGATGAAATTTACCAGCCTCTTGTTCACTTGTGAGCTTTTATGGCTACGTGTTGGTGGGTTTTGTTGGCGGTGGTGACACGGTGGTATGAATCGCTCAAAGACCGTTGCTTTCCTTTGGCTCCTCTTTACCTTACTCTTTTACTCTTTCTTCCGAATTCTCATCTGGAACTCTGATTCCTCTCACGATTACACCCATGCTTCTGGTAAGTTCAATTTATTTCAATTCCTTTCCTCAGCTGTCTCACCCTTTCCGTTTGGTTCCCGAGAAATTTGGTTTGTTTTGTTTGTTTATTCAACATTTTCCGTTTCAGATTTAATGGTTTCTAGTAAGGAGCAGAGGTCTGCATTGTATGATAGGATGGCTAGGGATTTGGATCAGCACGGACCCCTTTTTCTCAATCATGGCCAAACATCCCAGTCTCTCTCGCTTTCTGATCTTTTTACAATCAAAGATGGATCTGTAGCACCTCTGCTTAAGGTGAATTTCTTATCTTAATTAATTGTATGATTAAAGGTTTGGACTTTGGAGCTTTTGCTAATTGGGTTTTTTGTGTTCTTTGTAGGCTGCAAATCCTCCTGTACGTGCTAATGTTTTGTATCTGAGTACACAGTATTCGGTTCCGATTTCGTAAGTATTTTGATTTCTTCTCAGTTCTTGTGCTGTTGATTGTGTTTTCTATTAAATTACCAATGCTTTTATAGCAGAAAACATATTTTCAGCTCATCCTAGCATAATGTTTTATTTGGATATTAAATTTGAGAAATTTAATTATTAATTGGTTCTAATTCCAAACCCATTCATATTCATGTTTACAAAATTTACATGTGTAAGGTATTTTAGCTGCAAGATTATGAAACTAGGCTAATTTGATAGCATAAATTTAATGCTCTTTCATTGAAATTTTCATTCTTGCTTGGCTTGTGGCAGGGAGGCTCTTAAACCTATGCTCAATCCGTACTTTGATAAATGTGAGTTATTGTTAGTGCCATTTTATAAACTCTTTGAGTGATTGCATAATCATAACCCAATTACGATTGTTCATCTATTCTCAACTCAGTATTTTTCTATTAGTTGGTATGCTTATGTGTTTCTTTGCTAGTCATCTGGTTTCAGAACTCCAGCTTGTACCACTTTAGTATGTTCCATGCCTCACACCATATTTCACCTGTTCCTGCCACTCAACATGAGGTAAACTCCATTTTCCAGCCATTTATGTGTTTCTTAACTTCTTCGTTTTCATTTAAAATGTCAGTTTATTTTGAACCTTAGTTCCTTTGTCAGATTGAAGCTGAAGCAGCCGCTGTTAGGTCTGTTGCACAGGATCTCTGCCCTTTAAAAATTGTCTTAGACAGGGTGGTGTTAACTTCAACTGGTGTGCTTCTTGGGTGCTGGCAGGTTATTTTTCATAACCTATGTACTCACTCTTTCATTCTTCCATTCTCTTAACATATTTTAAACAGGAAATGTTAAATTCTCTTGATTTCAATGGTGTTTCAAAATTCACATCTTGTCTCTATCTTCCCAGCTGTTTGAGAAAATGTTTGACCATGATGTGATATAGATTTGTTAATTTGAAAATCAAGGCAACTATAGAACACATAAATGTATGTTGTCGAATCTGTCTCGTGTATTTAATGTTTGTGTTCCAATGTAGGTAATCGATGGATCAGATCCTATGAGTATTCGGTCTAAACTGAGGACTGCACTTCCTCGCGCACCAGAGAAGCAACTTGTAAGAACCATATCTATATATTTGTTCCTTTTATACCAATATAGTAGCTCAAAACTAATATCTTTGTTCCTTTTATACTAATATAGTAGCTCAAAACTAATATCTTTGTTCCTTTTATACTAATATAGTAGCTCAAAACTAATATCTTTGTTCCTTTCATACTAATATAGTAGCCCAAAACTATGTAAAACTCACAGTTGTCTGGTTAACCAACAAGTCACCCTAAATGACATGAGATTATTGAAATTTCAAGCTTAGGAATTGGTGTTTTAATGGTTCGCCCACGTTCTAACCTACATATGGAAGATGCTTGGATGCCATACGTACTGAAGCTCCATGATTTAGTATGGATCCCTCGTGAATATAAAAAGATTACTTGAGGTAACGAGGTACCTGGAATATTCAAATATGTTGCCTTCTGAAATAAAAGGCTTTGCTATACCTCCGCGATCAAACGATGAATAAATAGTCTGGCAGTAAATAGCTTCTTTTCCTCTGGTACCTTATACTTGTAGCACTTACTAATTTATCCCTTATCTCCTTCAGTACGATGCTGCTATTCTTCATACTTCATTTGCAAGGCTTCTGGGTCATCCAAAAGCATCATCCACAGTGGTACAGCTAAAACCTTCTTGAGTACAATTATGTAGTTACCCATTTCATTGCTTAGTGTCATACATGCATGAGTATTGCGGTCTTGATTCATTAGTCGATCTGGTGAAACTCCTATCCATAGTTTCTCTTATACTCTTGAAAGAAACGAGGTTTGTTTTTTAATTGCATTTCTGTTTGTAATATATGTATGACTACCTTTCCATCATTTAGAGTTTAAGAAACATGTTTGAATGCTTCATATCATTCTCATGTTGGTTACCAAGATCTCTCAACCTTCTAATGTATATTTTCTATTCTTTTCTTTGTTCATGTAAAGGCGCTGTCTAATAGCTCGGATCAATTACGCTTCTTTCATGAGCTTGTTGATCGTTTAAACAAAGAACTCCGAGGATTTGAGGTAAGCTATGTTATTTATTAGCGCAGTAATTTATGGTGGATGTGTTTGCATCCGCAAGCATGGGCTTACTCCTTGTAAATGTAAATTATAATTCAGGCAAGGGTATCCGAGCTTTGGTATGTGGAAGAACTCGATGTTTTGGCTCTTGCTTTGAATGGAAGAATGAAGGCTCGGAGGTTCAAACTCGGCTGCTCAAGAAATTGACATCATCAAAGGTTCATATTTCTACTGTAAAATTAATATTAATATTGATATACGAAAACTGTAATTACTACAAAGGGTGCTCACTTCTGAATTCTGTCTGGACGAATGCAAAATACTTCCATGAATGTCTTCCCTTTTTTTTTTTCCCGGTAATCAATTTGTCTTTCTTCATAGGATAAGATACAGCATCTAAGCATCTTCCATATTGCAGCAGTCATAGCAACCTGCTGTATCGGCTGCATGGAACCGATTATTGCATTTACATTCAGTAGGCTCTCATTGACGTTCTTAATTCTGTATTTGATTATTACTTTTCACCTTATGAATTTATTAAAGAACTTATTAATTTGGAATATAATATGTTATATTTTACATGCATACAGGTATTTGAAAATTCAAAGAATATAATGATAGAAAATTAAAAAAAAAATTGCATGGATGGCACACGCCGTGCCTCTGCTAAATAGGTTAACACTTACAAAATTGCAGTCATTTTCAACATGACGTGGAAAATTCGTATGCCTCTTTGTGGATGCCACAAGCCCTACCTTGCTTTTGTCGTTCTAAATAAATAAACCAGACCATATTCATTTTGGTGATTGCCTGTAATGCAAGTGATCTTTAATAACAATTAGGTTACTCTCGTTTACGACTAAATTTCTCGCATTTTAGGTCTAATAATTGAATTATGTAATGTATTATCTTATAGATTTAGAAAGGTCTTTGACAAAAAAATAAAAAATAGATAAATTTGGAAAGGTCTAATAGTGATGGAGTCTTTATTTTAGAAAGGCTTAATGGTTGAATTATATACAATATGTACTTATGTAGTAAGAAAATATTATTTTACATGTGACTCATGCGAAATTAAGCCAACGTCACTTTAGCATTGAAGGTCTCCCAGAAGCAAAACTTGGGCTGTCTAAACCCTTCCCCTCTGAGAGTTTCCTTTGCTCCCTAGTGAGCTCTTCCCCTTTCTCCTCCTTTTCTACCAACCAAGCGCAACAACCATCCATAACCTTCATTGCCATGAATATCCTGAACTACCACAAATAACCCCAGGAAATTCTGGAAAAATTCTTAAATGATCTTACCTTGTCAAATCAAAACCTTGCTGGAAACAAGCCTTTACTCCCCTACATCATCTCCTGGAACTTGTTCAACCATCGAGCCACACAACCTAGGATTTAGCCTAGATTACTCACTTATGACCACATTTACTTCCAACAACCAAAAGATATTTCTCAAAGAATCATCCAAACGCCTGTGATCCAAACGCCTATTTTTATACCTCAACATCCAATTTAACCTAATCACAGTCCATCAAACACTCACCAGATTAAAGTACAGACCAACGGAAAAACCACCCTTTCTATTTTTCTGGGTTATTTTCATTTTCCCCTTCACTTACCCAACCGAAAGCATCCCCTTCAAAACAGAAATGGCCCTGCACAATTCCTGTAGCCCTGATGATTTGACCATCAAACTGGAACACAATCTGGACCTCCCCAACCTAAAAAATGACCCACGTCTCATCGGTGCGGTCATTGCAGACAAAGTCCCCAACCGTGGAGCCATAAAAAATATCCTGAAAAAAGCATGGGGAAATTTTGGTGAGTCCAACGTCATTTTCATTAAAGATAACATCTTCTCAATTACAGTGCAGCATGAAAGTAAGGAAAATCGAATCATAGATGAAGGCCCATGGTCTGTGATGGGTTGTTGCTTCTCCCCCATTTGGTGGCCCGAAAATCGATCCTTAGAGGAAATCCCTTTGCATCTCACAACCTTTTGGATTCAAGCTCATGGCATCCCTCTGAATCTCCTCACTGAATGAAATGCAAAGGAAATCGGGAGAAGCTGGGGATGGTGATTGCACTTGACTCTCCTGTACGTGGCCATGCTCATGCCTTCCTGCGAGTTCGAGTTCATCTCGACTCCAAAGAACCGCTTCCCATTGGCTTCTGGTTACCAAGAATTGAGGGTTCAAATACTTGGGTGGAGTTTCTCTTGGAGCGCCTATCTGTTTTCCGTTTCAATTGTGGGAGGCTGAGGCATTCCCTAAAACTGTGCAACTTCCCCCTTGCCTCCTCCGCGGACCCAGGCATCGTTGCATACGGGGATTGAACTGAATATCCTTAGCGGCGTTCGCTGTCAACTGGGCACGACCTGTGTCGCTAGCCCAGGCACGGCGATCCACTGTATTGCCCAAAACTCGGAGCCTGAGAATCGTGGAAAGGGGCACATCGAGGAGCCTCTAGAGAGTAACAGGGCTCTCAAAATTTGGGGAGGCAGACACCTTGACGAAACTACTCTTAAGCAGTACCTTTCACTCACCACCCTTACCTCTGCTCCCTCTATCTACTCTGAAGACTTTTCGCAAAGAAGGAACTTTTTGGGCTCTATTCCTCCCCTCAACGGCTCTCAGACTACTACAAATGCTACTATCACCGATTTTGCTGGGCCGGTCCAAAAAGTTGGAGGCCGGGGCGAAAATTATAAAGTGCTCTTATAATATATATTTACACATATAAAATTAATAATTTTTTCAAATTTCAATCTTTTATTCATCTTTCTAGCAATATATAAAAAAAAATTCAAGAATTTAAGTACATCAATCATACATAAAAAATATAGTCATTTTTGCAATATTATATATTTAAGAAACGATAAAATTTTATTAAAAAGTTTAGAGTTAGTCTTAATGACTTTATAAGACAAGTTAGATAACTATATATTAATCAGAATAAATCTTATAATATTTCAAGAATACGAGACCAATTTTAATAAAATATTTCTTCAAATTCAATTTAAATATTTTTCAAAATTTTTAAATATTATTTTATTTTTCCCCCCAGAAAAAGAAGACAAATTTAGAAATTTTGGGTCTTCTTTATTCGTGGGTCCAGGGCGGTTGCCCTTACCGCCCTAGGCCATGTGTCAGGACCCGACCCTCCTCGATCCGGACCCGACTCATCTAGCACGATATTGTCCCTTTTGGGCCGCAGGACACACCAGCTTAGCCCGCATGGTTTTGTTTTCGGGAGCTCATTGTGCAACTTCCCAGTGGGTCACCCATCATGGAATTGCACGAGCCTTAACTCGCTTAACTTTGGAGTTCCAACAGAACCCAAAACCACTGAGCTCCCAAAAGGTCTCGTGCTAGATAGGTGTGTGCCTTCACATATAAAACGCATCCCTCAGATCCCCCGGGCGATGTGGAATTGCTAACCATGCCCCCAAGGCACGGGTCCTCACACCATGGTCAACCCTGTGATTTTGAGAGGATGAATGAGATTAAGTGTCAGAACAAGAAGGTGATACTACTGGAACAAAAAAACTCTCCTTAGGCTTGGTTAGCAGGTAGGAGTGGGCCTAACCCACATGAAGAAAATCTCGAATAGGCGAGGGCCCTCATCAGCTATGGAAACCACTATGTCACCAATTGGGCGAGGTTTGGCCACCCTCAATGAGTTAGACCAACTCCGACTCCTAATTTAATGAGCCCAGCCTTCCAAATGAACCCAGACCCAAAAACCCTTTTGACCTAATATTTCTCACTACCCCATAGTGCCTTACAAACACAAAAACTCTCTCTTCTCTCTACCCACCCACTTTGGGCCCCTAACTCATTTCCAAACCTATGGGCCCCAAACTACGGTCCAACCCAACCTTTCATTTTACAAACACTGAAGCACTTTCCTCTCTCCACCCACCCACTTTGGGCACCCAAGTCGTTCCCAAACCTCTGGGGCCCCAACTCGGGTCCAACCCACCCCTCCATTTTGCCCAAAATTCCAATGTAGACCCAGTTAACCCACTTGCACCCAACCCAATCACCCACACTCAATCTCACCTAGCCCTCAACATTCTCACTTTTCTGGGACTTAAATGGGGCAGTGATCCAAAATGGGAGGGAAGCCCCTTTTGGGGTGAAAAAATTCAAAAAATGCTCCTTGCGTATCTTGGTGCCTTCTTTGAGTAAGAAACCCATGGGGAAAGTGTTGAAGACCAGAACCAGCCTAGGGAGCCGATGCTTAGGAAAGTATGAAAATTTGGATTGGGAAGTTTTCAATGTTGACTCTTTATTAGATGTTCCAATGATTTCTGCTTCCTTTGAAGAAAAACAGGGGGATAAGGACCCTCATGGCTGCTATGAAGTTTTTCAGCTGGAACTATCAAGGCCTCAGTGGAGATTTGCCAGAAAAAAAGAAAACCTTTGGAGGTTAATTCAAAATTATGTTCCTTCTGTTAATTTTATTATGGAAACTAAGATGAATTTTCGTAGGTTTCAAAGATGTTTCAAAGACCTGAATTTTGATGGGCATTATTATGGTTTGCTTATTAGTATTGCAGGTGGATTATTATTATTATGGAATGATGGTGTAGATCTTTATGTTTACTCCTTTTCTAAATTTCTGATTGATGCTTCAGTTGTGGACAAATGCACTGGGGAGAATATGCATATGCCCTGGATTTACGGTTTCCCCTACCGTGAGGAGAATATGCATAATTGAATTGATCTATGTGGAAGGGAATCCAGGGATTTCAATGATTATTTATGATATATGTGGCTGAAATTGGGAAATATGGTCTCTTCTTTCGAAATTTTGTGGTTATATGTTGGAGATTTCAACGATTATTTATGAGCTCATGAGAAATGTGGGGGTAGATCATACTCCATTAACAAAAAAACATACTTGCTAGAATTTATGAATTTGCACAATTGAATTGATTTGGGTTTCAAGGGGAAAGCTTTCACTTGGAAGGGAATCCGGGGTGAGGGGTTTTTGGTTTAGGAAAGATTGGATGGTGGACTCATCAATGAATAATGGCAAATTGCATGGCCTTGCTCGATTTCCACCAATCTACCTAATCTGGGCTCTGATCACTACCCTAATCTGGGCTTGATTGCCTCTTCCCTAACATCATCTCTCCTCAACAGAATGCTTTCATATCGGGGAAGCATATATAGGATAATATTGTGGTGGCTCACGAAGCCTTTCATGCCCTCAAACTCCGAAAGTCAACAAAAATATTTGAGATGGGTATCAAATTGGACATGAACAAGCCTTATGCCTATATTGAATGAGACTTTCTTCAAGTGGTCATGCTTAAGATGGGCTTCAATCCCAACTGGGTGAACCTAGTTATGAGGTGTGTCTCCTATGCTAGCTTATTTGTTCTTGTGAATAGGCAGCCTGGTAGGAAATTCTCCCCAACCCATGGCATCAGGCAAGGGGGTGCCCTTTCTCTTTATCTCTTCTTCATTGTTTGCGATGTTTTATCTCAGATTTTTAGCTAGTTTATGCTTGCTAGTATGCTTGAGGGTATAAAATTCAGTCATGAGGGGCCTATTCTCTCACATCTCTTATTTGCTGACGATGTTTTAATTTTCATGAAAGCTACTTCAAAATAATTTCTTAGTTGTTGACAAACTCTTGCAGGCCAGTTGCCTTACCTCAGAATAACTCTTAAACTGTAACAAGTCCAATATGTTCTTCAGCCCCAATACTCTTCACTCCTTGCGATTTGAGCTGAATAATATTCTGGCTATGGAAATCACTGAGGATCTCGGCATGTACCTTGGCCTTCCAACTTAGGCCTTGGTGTTTTTTCCAAGAGAGGATTGAGAAGAAAATTCAAGGATGGAAGAAGAAGTTCATCTCTCAGGCTAGCAAGGAAGTTCTTATTAAGGGGGTTGCCCAGGCCATCCCCACTTACCCTATGGCAGTCATTAAGTTTCCAAAGAATGTTTACCATGCTATTGATTCTAACTTAGCGAACTTCTGGCGGGGTCATTCGGACAACCGTAATAAGCTTCACTGGATTAGCTAGGCAAAGCTGGGCCACCCAAAAGTTGAAGGTGGTATGGGTTGCAGGAACCTCGAGGATTTCAACCTTGCTCTACTTGTAAAGCAATACTGGAGACTTATTCGAGAACCAGACTCCTTATGGACTCAATTACTTAAGTGCAGGTACTTTACTAATGGTAACTTCTAGGATGCTAGCAAGCGTAGCCGTGCTTCTTAGGTTTGTACGAGTTTATTAGAGGGAAGACACATTATCCTTGATAGCGCCTACTGGCAAGATTTGAATGGGGTTGATACCAAAGTTTGGACTAAACTTTGGTTTCCGGGAAACTTGGATGGCTTTCTTACCTTTTCCTCCCTTGGGAGAAGCTGCTTATCCCAACATGTTTCCTATCTAATTGACTTCGCCTCCCACTCTTGGAATCTGAAGATTATTGAGCCTCTGATTTCGACGGTGGAGTTTGAGACCATTCGATCTATCCCCTTGGGAAATTATGAAGACATGGACCGTCTTATCTAGCCACACTGCCAGTTGGGTGAGTATAGTGTCAAATCTGGTTATTTCTGGCTTCGTGAAAATTCCTCGACATAGTGTTCTCTTGTCATCTCTAGGGCCTCAGGCTTAAACACCTTCCTGAGGAACCTATGGAAAATTATTTGAAAGCTAAAAGAAAACTCTCGAGTCATTAATTTCATGTGGAAGACCCTGAGTGGTTGCCTTCCCACTCGAGCTAATATCTTTCATCGCCACCTGGGCTACTGCTAAACATGTTCTATTAGTGAGGAATACCTTGAAACTATTGAGCATCTGCTACTTCTCTGTCCCTGTGTGCAACACCATGAACCCTCGACAAGCGTAAAATTAGAAAGTCAAAAAAGAAAATGATCATTTTGCCCATGTAGGCTCAAATGGCTGACTTTTTAATCGGGGGAATTTTGGGTTGTTTCGTAAGGACCATTGTGAAGGTATCAACTTACTGAGTACGTAGGCAGGCAGCATGCAAGAAATGAAGTTTGGACAAGTTCGTTTTGGTCTAAAAGCAGTAGGGGTAATTTGGTAATTTCACAAAATTGAAATGTGAATCATGTGTGTTGGTCTAGAGAATTCTTGAAGTTTTCCCTCCTTTGCATCCACCGACTTAAGGACTGTTTAAATATGGGTTATGTGCAAATGTATGGCAATCAGTGGAGTATGGCCGAAAGCCATAGGAAGTGTAATCCGGGAGAGAAAACTGAGAGATAAGGGAGAGAATCAGGGAAGAAGAAGGAAAGAAAGCGTGGAAGAATGAGGGAAGAAAAAAAAAAGGAAACAAGGGGAAAGGCTAGGGAAAAATAGAGAACCCGGGAGCCAATGAGCTTGGCCCGTGAGGTTAGTCTATACGCTAGTTGTGGAAGCTTGAAATTAAGCTTCCTAATAGTACATGCACGTCCTCCGACTCTAGTGAGTCATTAACTTGGAAGTTTGGACGTCTAGAATCCCTGGACAGGAAATATAACGGCTGTTAGCCGAAGTGTGAGGATTCAAACTACTTAATCTAGGTAAGTTTTCTTAGTTTTGATGTTGCAGATCTCTTACTTAAGTTCCCTAGATAATATTGGACTATTTAAATACGAAAAATGGTGGAGAAATGATGGATTTTCAGTCGGGTTAGGGTCGCGGTTCGCGCAACCCGAATTGCAGGCCCGCCCGAAGTTGAAGATGAACAGTGGTGGTGCGTGGCCACCACACACAAAGGAAAAGGGCGGCACGTAAGGGCGCGTTCGATCTTATCTCGGGATGTGTTCAACACAAAATTTATTCTTTATAAACTTGTGAGTTTAATATTGTAAATATAGAATTGTAAGACCAGGTCTTGGAAGTAAGAACGGTGAGTAAGACCCGTGAGCTTGAGAAGTAAGAGCGGTGAGTAAGACTCGTGAGCTTGGAAAGGCAAGATCGGTGAACAATCTCACATTGCTCGGGGAAAGAAAGCTGAAGTGCCTTATATGTGTGGGCACACATTTATCTAACACAAGGCATTTTGTGAGTTCACTGGTTTTGGATTTCTTAGGAACTCTAAAGTTAAACGAGTTGAGGCTGGTTCAATCTTAGGATGGGTGACCTACTGGAAAATTACACGTGAGCTCCCAAAAACAAAACTGTGAGGACTGAGCTCAAAGCAGACAATATTGTGTTTGATGGGTCGGGTCGTGACAAGCATTATTTGGACATCGTTTGAATATAGTTTTGATATTTAAAGTAATATGTTATATTTTAATTGTTAATTAAATATGAGAAAATTAGAGAGGAACTTAAATACGATTAGTGGAAAATTAGTCTCAGCAATTTGGGGTATTAATAATTTATAATGGAAAATTCTCGTGAATGGAAAGTTTTACAAAGATTGTGGAAAGCCTAATATTTAATAACTTTTAATTATTTATGGCTTGCTTATAAAAAAATATTTGGTATAATGCTTATATTCTAAATGAATATTAAAAGAAATAGCTAAAGGATTAATTTGTGATTTTATATGAGGTTATAGTGCTAAGGAATTAATTATGTTTGTACTTGATTGTTAATAAACAGTGAACTTGTGGAGGTAATGTAAAGGATATGGTCATATGATTAAAAGATTGTTGTATATGTTTATATTTTTAATTAACAAATTAGTATAAGGGAATTAAATGTAATTAAGGTTAATTTGATTATTGAAAAGTCCTTAAAAGCAAATTAATTTCATGAACGGAATATAGGGACGGGTGTAACGACCCGTCCCAAATCCCAGGATTAGATTAGTGACTAATCACGATTAGTGAGGTTAATCCGTGATTAGTTGAGCGAAATCGGACGAACGATGCGAAATGATCATTTTGCCCCTAGGCGTGGGCAAAACGTTGACTTTTCGTTCGGGCAGTCAAATGAACTTTGACCGATGATAGTGACGTAGTTTAGGACGTCACGAGTTCATAGACATGTGGCACGTTCAATTCCGAAATTCGAGGAAGAAGTTATGACGTTCAGAAGTTTAGGAGCATTTTGGTAATTTTGGTTAAAAAGGGGCAAATTTTGGCTTTTTGACCAGGAGGTCCGATGGTTGAGGGCCAAGGACCATTACGTAGATCGGGACGATATGAATCCATAGACAGACGGCACGTCGAATTCGGACGTTCGACGGCGAAGTTACGGTTCACGGAAGTTCAAGTGCACTATTGCACGACTTACGAAACGAGTTAACTTTTGGACTCTAGTGGGGCCCAGATATTTAGTTCCTGCCCTATGGATGAGTGACAAGTGTCACCCATCCACATGCCATCTCCTTTCCTTCATGCATCGAACATCTTCATTTTCTTCATTCAAAACACAAACCATTTCCCGATCTCATTTTCTCTTATCTGTGCAACCCATCCAACCATCAACCCATGATCAGCTGGGAGGACCAGAGAGACTGAGGGAGCTGAGGTGGCCGGCCTGGAAGACCAGAACCGCCGTGGACGGCGGCATGGAGGCAAGGAACCCGAGAGGTATCGGTTAGCCCATTTTCGATCCATTTTCCATTTTTATTGTTATGGGTCGTTTTTGATGGTTTTAATGAATCCATTAGGTTGCTAGGAGGTCATTAGGAAGGTTTTAGGAAGCCTTGGACGGCTGTGAAGCCGTGGGTGCAGTTTAGGAAAAATGGACCGTTTGGTTCATAATTAAACCATGGAATTTAGGTGTTTTTTGGTTGTTTTGATGATTGGAAATGATAGGGAATGAAGATATAGGAATTATAGGATTAATTAGGGTTGAAATTGGACCAAAACAGAGGGAGGAAAGCACTGAACCTGTCACGCCGGTTTAGCACAGTGTCATGAACAGTGAACCGGTTCAGCTGGAGGTTAGTGACGATGAACTGTGTTTTGGACCTTATAGGGCGCGTGAACAGTAATTTGGGAAAGTGTTCAACACGCGAAATCTTCTATTCGATGTAACAAACATTTTGGGACTGGTTTCGTGTCGATCGGACACCGTCTTAATATGTTTTGGGGCATTGGAAGGTTTAGGGTCGGTTTAAAAATAGTTAAAAATACCGGAAAATTACGGGGCTTTAGTAGGAGGTTAATTAAGTAGTTAGTAACCTTGTATTATGATTTGGACAGGTTTGGGAGTCCCAGTGACCGTGATTGGCTTGGGAGAGCCTATGGCACGCAAATCGAGGCGGCAGCTCGGACGGTCTGTGAGTGCACCTTGGTTTTTTAAATTGGTGCATGCATAAATGTTTATTATATGTTTTAATACATGTTTGGTAATGCCATGGGTGCATTTTTATGTGGTTACATATAAACACATATTTCGAGGGTTCGGCCTTATACGGTGCTTATACGGGTCTGTATTTCCTTATTGATTTTAATGATTTGGAATTGGATTTCAAAAAGGATAAACTCGGGTATGAGACCCATTTGGTTTTGTCTCGGGCATATGACCTTAGATATCGGGCACGGTGCCCAGCTGATGTCCTATGTTCGGGCATAAGACCCAGGTTACTTTACGGTTTTGATTTCAGGTCAGGGAACTTTAAATGGATTTCCCGATTCATGACGGTTTTTGGGAACCGGAATGAACCCTTGTTATGTTATCGTGGTTCATGACTGATTATAGGGACCGGCATGAACCCTGGTTATGTTATTATGGTACATGACGGTTTATTTGAACTGGCATGAACCCTGGTTATGTTATTGTGGTACATGACGATTTATGGGAACCGGGCATGGAGGATGTTATATATATATATGAATGGAATGGATATTGTGGATCATGATGGTTCATGGCATCCCTTCCGTTGAAGTTTGGTAGCGGCAAGCGAAGAAATCTCTTCAGGAAGTGAACCGTCACGCTCCCCCTGAAAGATAACCTCCGGCAAACCCGGACTTCGCAGAATCACTTGCTAACTACAACAATCAATGAGCGACCCATGCTCCGATAACCAATCCATCCCTAAAATCACATTGAAGTCATGGATATCCATGATGATTAAGTCCGCTGGTAGATCCCCATCCTCTACTCTCACTGGGCACCTCCGAATCACCTGATTCACCAAGTACACGATTCCCATTGGTGTACTGACGCCCATCTCGCTATCTAAAGCTGATACCTCACAATCTAGCATACCCGCACAACTCCTCAAAATAAAAGAGTGAGTACCCCTGCATCCATCAATACACGTACAAGAAGGTTTGAGATATGAAGAGTACCTGTAACCAAACCTGGGGCTGTCCTAGCCTGCTGCTGAGTCACTGCAAACACGCGAGCCCTGGGGATTGCAGACTGTCCACGCCCACACGCGCCACGCTCAGCACCACGGTCACCTTCCTGTCCTCGACCTCCGACAGTGTTGGAAGCTGAACTCTGCACAGCACTAGAGCCCCCTGCATTGTTGCTCCTAGACAACAATGGGCAATCTCGAGCATAGTGGCCCACTCCTCCACAAGCAAAGCAGCTGACTGTCCTCGGCCTGTCCAAAGACCCACCGGATGCACCACTCCAAAATGAATGTTGTCCTGAGCTGAACCTCGATCCTGTCCTCTGAGAGCTCCTATGTCGACCTGACCAGCCACGACTTCGTGAAGATGAAAGTGCTCCTCTGTAACTTCCTCCCTTCATGTTCCTTTGGTCCATTGGTCCAAGGTATGGACGATCCCGACGTCGCCACTGGCCTGAAGGCTATCGTCCCGGGTGTGCTGCCAGACTAGCCTCGACACGAACCGTTGCGTCGACCAAGTCTTTCAGAGTAGCGTGACTGGCAGCTGTCACACCTGTCCGAATCTCCCCTCGGAGTCCAAGTTAAAACCTCTGACACTTGTCTTCCTCTGTGCTCACAAATGCTGCCGCGAACCGAGAAATTTTCCCAAAGGTCTGCTCATAGTCCGCAACAGACATATCTCCCTGCTCTAGCCGCAGGAATTCTGCCTCCCGAGCAGCGCGAAACGATCGCAGGTAGTACTGATCCAAGAATCTAGCACGAAAGACTTCCCAGGTAGTAGTGTGTACGGACCATCTCGACATCTCTAGGCCGTGCCACCACTCATAGGCTCCGTCTTCCAGTAAGAAGGTCGCCAATGTCACCTGCTCGCCCGGTGGGCAGTGTATCACCATAAAAATCCTTTCCCACCTAGCAATCCATTCGTAGGCATCCTCGGGGTTTGATCCCCCGTTGAAGTGAGTGGATCCCAAACGCTGAGCCCGTTCGATACTTGCGCATTCCATTTCTCTCTCTAGTTCCTCGTCAGTCCGTGCGTGAGGAATTCTCCTTGGAGGCATAACCAACTGTTAAGAGGCATATATTAGATAACACTATCCTTAAGCTTGAAGAGTACCTAGTACTGACTACTAGTCTAGCATGTTGACCACAACCTAGTGCTCTGATACCAAGCTGACAGGACCCGCCCCGATCCACCTGGGACCACAAGGGGACATGTCCTGCTCCCGTCTGACACCCGAACCAACATTCCAATTTTAACCTTTAAAGTTCAAATGCATAAATATCCAAATTAAAGTCATACATAAAATCCGAATTCAAAAGATGTCAGACAAGGGATAATGTCCAAAATTACAAGTTCTGAGCACGACTCTAAGCTATCATGCGGGCTAACCTACCCAACAGGGGGTTCAGGTGCGCAATGTAGATCTATGCCTCTGCCTCGGGATCCTCTTCTACCTCAGTAGAACGGCCTGGAGGGGTCAACAAAACATTAAAGGTGAGTGGGCCGAAACTCAAAGTTTATAAAATAGTTCAACAATTAAAAACATATACTTTTACCCCTCAGTTTTCCAAACATGCATGCATTAGCATTTAAAACCATAAAATTGTATAAGATACCGCAAGCCATATAATAAAACCATAAACATAACCTCAGCCACTGCACTATACACCCCAACCTTGACATCCCAGATGTCCGACGTCCCTAACGTCCAATAAGGTCACAGTCCCAAGGCTACGCGTGCAACTCGGGGTCACAATCCCGAGTCCAATCCCCAAACCCAGTCCGGGTACGGCATCCCAGATGCCTGACGTCCCAGACGTCCAATCATAGAAATCCTACTCCTGAGTCATCCTACGGTCTGGTCCCTCCGTAGAATGACCCCTCGCAGGCAATGCGCCGTGACCACTCCGGGGTACCCACATCCGGAGGAGACAGTATCACACGGGTAGATCTATACAGTGCAGTACCAAAGATCGACATCCACATACACAAATATATATATATAATCCAAAACAATACTTAATTTTCACCAGACGGGTCTCAAGCCCAAACATCGTAAATCGTACCATAGCCATAACTCAAGATAAACGAAACCTTTGCTTGATTCACACACACACACACACACACACACACACACACACACACACACACACACACACACACACACACACACACACACACACACACACACACACACACACACACACACACACACACACACACACACACACACACACACACACATATATATAGAAGTGAAAATAGTTATGCATGCAAGGGTTTAATGAAATCGGGCGCACTCACAGTACAATTCTGCTGCAAAACCGCGCGTAAAACCTCGTCCTGGTACTATTGTACGATTCATGTCAATCCAAATCACACGTAAAGGTCACTACAAGTCCCCAACATTCAACCATGAAATCCTAGACTGAAACCGGCCCAGAAAAGCCGCCCGAACACGCTTCCCGAGGTAATAGACCCTATTTTGACCAACTTAACTATATCTGATTGACTCGAAAATTAACTCAAAATGTTCAGTAAATTGAAAGGATGAAAACTCAAGTTGACCGTCATCGGAGATGAGGCTTCACGCGCCCTCACGCGCCACCCAAAGTGGTTGCTCGTGAAAGCCACGCGCCATGCACTGTAACTACAGTGTCATCGTTCTTACCAGGAAGCCTGTTAAACGGGTCCCCAAACCCGCGACTCAACCCAGCCAAATCCCCATCAATTCTCACTCGATTTCCTTCGTTTTTCCACCTAAGACCTTCCTTAACCTTTTAATTTAAGCTCTGATCCATTAATTAACCTCAACAAGTCCTAAATCGTTCACTCGACCCGTGATCAAACAAACGGGTCAACCGTTGTTCTTCACTCAGCTCAACTCCAAATCCAAATTAACTTAAGCTGAAGCTTACTAGGACCTATACAAACAATAAGATACAACTAATTTCACAAATCCTCACCTGGAAGTCGTCGTCCTCAGGTCTGAAAATCCTTCGAAAATGGAACTTGGGTTCCTGGCCAAACCGTGGTCGAATCGCCTCAGGGGTGATATGGTTGAACTCCAATTGGTTCCAGAAAGCAATTTCGATCCTTGGTTTCGTCCAACTCGCTTCACAAATCAAAACTCGATTTTTCCCTCCAAATTTCCAAATTCTCCACTCTCTGTTTCTCTCAAGTTCTCAGCCTCTCCTGAACAGAAATGATCCCCTTTCACTCCCTAACTCTCTGTTAATAGAACCGTGTAGCCAGCAACTCGTGGGAATCCTTCTGGCTTCTCTGAAAATTGTTTCCCACAACGGTCCCTAACCGGTCAAACAATTGTGCCCGTGCACTGGTTCTCTGATTCAGTCCACACCAACACGTTCCCAATACCTCAAAACCAATAAACTAATCTCCTGTCTGGCCACTAACACGTTTAAAAAATTTCTTGATCAGAACAACCAAGCACGGTGGTGCAGGCCCTGTTTTCCACGGTTTCAAACAGTACCTCCCTGCAAAATTACCATTTTGCCCTTCTACACAAAATGACCAAAATGCCCTTCTCTTTCTAGACCCGTAACTCATCCGTCCGATGTCCATTTTCAGCGTGCCGCTTGTCCACGGACGCAGGGCATCGAGACCTACCTAACGATCCTCGAATTGTGTGAAAACTAGTGACGCCCTGAACTACGAAAAAGCCCTTGAACTTTCGAACGTCATAACTTCTTCCCTGATCGTCGAAATTGGACGTGCCACCTGTCTATGGACTCGTGACGTCCTGAACTACGTCACGGTCATTGGTCAACGTCCGTTTGACCTACCAATCTAAAAGTCAACAATTTGACCATATTATTCACAGGGGTAAAACGTCATTTCATTTATTGTTTTACAAAATTAAATTTTCCGAATTTCCAGGGCGTTACAACCTCCCCCCTTAAGAAATTTCGTCCCGAAATTTTAATGAAACAAGTATGGAAACTGCTCTCGCATGTGTGTCTCGAATTCCCATGTGGCTTCCTCCATATTCTGGTTTCTCCAGAGAACCTTTACTAGGGGAATGGTCTTCTGACGTAGCATCTTATCTTTCCGATGCAAAATCTGTACGGGCTGTTCTTCAAAGCTTAAATCTTCTTGGATTTCGATGGGTTTCTCTTCCAGTACATGAGGTCCATCATACACATACTTCCGTAGCATCGACACATGGAATACGTCGTGGACTTTAGAAAGTTTTGGAGGTAGTGCTAATCTGAAAGAAACCTGGCCAATCCTCTCGACAATCTTGTATGTTCCGATAAATTGTGGACTTAGTTTCCCCCGTCGACCAAAACGGATAATCCCTTTCCAGGGAGATAGCTTCAGGAAAACAAAATCTCCAACCTCAAATTCCAAGTCTCGAATCCGTCGATCAGCATAACTCTTTTGGCGATCCTACTTTCAATCTTCTCTGATAATACAGACTGTTTCCTAGGTTATGTCCATCAAATCTGGCCCTACTGTCGCTCGCTCTCCTATCTCCATCCAACAGATAGGTGTTCTGCACTGTCGACTATACAGTGCCTCGTAGGGTGCCATCCCGATACTTTCCTGATAACTGTTGTTGTATGCGAATTCCATTAACGGCAAATGAGTATCCCACGAATCCTGAAACTGTAGCACACAAGACCTCATCATGTCCTCTAGGGTCTGAATGGTCCTCTCTGACTGTCCATCGGCCTGTGGATGGAAAACAGTACTAAAATGTAGATTTGCACCCAAGGTGGTTTGTAAACTCCGCCAGAACCTGGAAGTGAAATGCGGATCTCGATTAGACACTATCGACTCCCGCGTACCATGAAGTCGAATGATTTCCTTCACGAACAGCTGAGCCAGTCGGTTGGGTTTATAAGTCTCCTATATCGGCAGAAAATGGGCTGACTTGGTTAACTGGTCTACAATCACCCACACTCCGTCGAATCCACTCCGGGTCCTTGGGAACTTAAAGACGAAGTCCATGGTGATATGGTCCCACTTCCACTTGGGAATCGAAAGTGGCTGCATAGCCCGATAAGGTCTCTGCCGCTCTGCCTTAACCTGCTGGCAGGTCAAGCATCTGCTCACGAACTCTGCAATGTCCTTTTTCATTCCTGACCACCAATAATGGCTCCAGAGGGTACGATACATCTTTGTACCTCCCGGATGCATAGCATAAGCCGAACTATGCGCTTCCTCCAGAATCTCGGCCCGTAATTCTGCCACTGCAGGTACACACAATCGGCCCAACTTCACTAGTGCTCCATCACCTCGGATGGTAAAATCCTGCCTTTCACCTGCTTCGACCTCAATCGTGTAGATACAAAGTGTCGGATCCTGAAATTATGCTTCAATGATCCGATTGATTAACACCGGTCGTACGTGGAAACTAGCTAACAAAGCTCCCTGCTCGTCTGTCCCCAGTATAACTCCAGCCTTCCGGAGTTCCACTAACAGGGGAAGATACACCATCCTCAAGTGTGCAACTAATCCCGCTGATTTCCTGCTGAGCGCATCTGCCACCAGATCCTGGTGTATATCCTGTCTACTCCATTGGTCGGTGTATATCCTGTCTACTCCATCTGACTGTCCATCGGTCGGTGTATATCCTGCACGTCGCACCGAATAGGTAATGTCTTCATATTTTTAGAGCATGGACCACCGCTGCCTACTCCAAATCATGGGTAGGGTAGTTCAATTCATGTGTCTTTAGCTGCCGTGATGCGTAAGCAATAACCTTACAATACTGCATTAACACGCAACCCAAAAATTCAACATTTTCCCTCTTTTCGTATGAATTACGAAAATGCCCTTGAACTTCCGAACGTCATAACTTCTTCCCTGATCGTCGGAATTGGACGTGCCACCTGTCTATGGACTCGTGACGTCCCGAACTACGTCACGGTCATTGGTCAACGTCCGTTTGACCTACCAATCTAAAAGTCAACAATTTGATCATACTATTCACAAGGGTAAAAACGTCATTTCATTTATTATTTTACAAAATTACATTCTCCGAATTTCTGGGGCGTTACAGTTACAGAATATTTGTCTAGATAATGTGTTGATATTGTTTTTGGAATGATTCAAATAATGTTTGTGGTGATGTGCCGTTGTGAGTGATGCGGTTGATATTAGAGATACAAAAAATGTTTGAGCTTGGTTGTGGTAAGAGAATATGGGTTATGTTTGGTACTTGTATATGACTCGAAGAGTTCTTAGTGCAAGGTTGTTTATGCGAATGAATTACAAATATAAGGGATCCCGGAATTGCGCTAAAATTAGAAGATAATTCAATTTGGAGCAACTTAAATCGTCCAATTTAAATACAATTGAATTTGTTTTAAAATTTCGAGGACATAATTTTTTAAGGAGGGTAGGTTGCAACGGCCCGAACCCTCGATTAGGGTAAAATTGGAGAGTCAACAAAGAAAATGACCATTTTACCCTTGTAAGGTCAAATGGATGACTTTTTTACGATGGGATTTTTGGGTTGTTTTGTAAGGACCATTGTGAAGGTATTAACCTCCTGAGTACGTAGACAGGCGGCATGCTAGAAATAGAGTTCGAATAAGTCCGTTTTGATCTAAAAAAATAGGGGTAATTTGGTAATTTCACAAATTGGCATGTGAATCATGTGCGTTGGTCTAGAGAATTGTTGAAGTTTTCCCTCATTTGCATCCACCGACTTAGTGACTGTTTAAATATGAGTTATGTGCATATGTATGGAAATTGGTAGCGTATGGCTGAAAGCCATGGGAAGTGTAATCTGAGAGAGAAAATAGAGAGATGGGGGAGAGAACCAAGAAAGGAGAAAGAAAGAAAGAGAGAAAGGAAGAATGAGGGAAGAAAAAGAAAAGGAAAAAAAGGGAAAGGCTCGGGAAAAATAGTGAACTTGAGAGCCAATGATCTTGGCCCGTGAGGTTAGTCTGTGTGCTAGTTACAGAAGCTTGAAACTAAGCTTCCTAACAGCACCTGCACGTTCCTACGACTTTAGTGAGTCATTAACTTGGAAGTTTGGACTTTTAGAATCCCTAAAGAGGAAATATGATGGTCGACCGAAGTGTAAGGATTCGAACTACTTAATCTAGGTAAGTTTTCTTAGTTTTGATGTTGTAAATCTCTTACTTAAGTTCCCTAGATAAAATTGGACGATTTAAATACGAAAAATGGTGGAGAGATGATGGATTTCCAGTCGGGTTAGGGTCGCAGGTCAGGCAACCCGAGTTGCAGACTCGCCCGAGTTGCAACCCCTATCTTATTATTCAAGCCATTTCCAAGCATGTCTCTGAATTCTAGTGCTCTCTTCTTTCTCTTCGGTCCCCTTTTGGGGCCTACGAGTAATTCGCAGGTTGCCTTTGATGCTTGGTGCCCTCTCATGGTCTCGATTGTGAAGGTCAATTGCGACGCCTCCTAGTTAGGCTCAGACATTCCTGCTGGTTTTGGGGCCATTATGTAACAACCCGTACCTTCAGGAAGGGTACAAATGTAATTTTGTAAAAGATTTGTATAAAAGGAAGATTTTGCCCTTGCGAATAGTGTGTCAAAATTTAACTTTTTGATTTACAGGTTGGTTGAGCGTTGACCATTGATCGTGATGTAGTTTAGGACGTCACGAGTCCGTAGACAGGTGGCATGTCCGATTTGGACAATCGGAGAAAAAGTTATGACGTTCGGAAGATTGAGGGCGTTACCGTAATTTTAACTAAATAGAGGAAAATGTTGACTTCTTATTGGACTTTTGATTTTCACGGAGACCGAGGACCGTTAGATAGGTCTCGACGTCCTGAGTACAACGACATGCGGCACACTGTCATCGGACGTCGGACGGAATAGTTATGGGTCTGGAAAGTTGAGGGGCAAAATGGTAATTTTTAAGTCTAGGGCATTTTGGTCTTTTTCTCCTTAGGGCCAATCAGATAAGGCCATTTGGTTGAGTGGGATTGGATATTTGTGCTCTGGTCCATGGAATTTGGGACACATGGTAAGGACCTAGAGGTTTCTAGGATTGTTTACAATAAACACGGGCACATTTTGGTTGATTTCAACCGTGCATTTTGGGTTTGAGAAACAGAAAATAGAGAGGTGAGGCGGTGAAGATTGTGATCGATTCAGTGAGCGTGTGAGGCTTTTGGTGATTGGTGAGAGTGACAAAGAGAAGAAGAGAAGCTGGTGACTGGGTTTTGGGAGGAAAACGTGCAAGGAAGAACGAGGGTGTGAGTTCGATTTTCAGGGAAAACAGAGAAGGTCGTGGGACTTGGTGGTGGTTGTGCCATGTGTTGGTTCAATCCAAGCTGAGAAGGAGCTAGGATGACTGCAGGGGACCCAGTGGACACCGTGGTACACGGCGATGCAGACGGCGGAGGACGAATCGAAGGTAAGCTTAAATCCCCTGTTTTTCCCGATTTGCTTAAACCAAAAGTCGTGGCTTTTGGGAATGAGTCGAGGGGTTTGGTGAGTGGTGTGAGACTCAGGGGAGTCCTAGGAGTAGTCTAGGGTGGTTGCCGTGACGGGGGAATGTCTGGGTGGCCGGAACCCGAAACAGGGATATCGGGTTGTTTTGTTTCGAGGATGAAGACGACGGGTTAGAGACTAGGATTTCTAGGTTTTAGGACTGGAATTGATTGCTGGGAACTGGACGAAGCTTTTGGGATTGGAATGGTTGAAAACGATGGAGGATTGACAGAGAACCGGGAACGCCGGTTCAGACCGGTTCGTTCAATGAAGACAATGATGAACAATGCTCTGGTGCAGGCGAATAAGGCCCATGCGCAACCACTTTGGGCGGCGCGTGGGGGCGCGTGGGGAGGATTCTAAGGAACCTTCCAACATGGTTTTTGGTTTAAATGTTATAACGAATCCATTGGGACAAGTTTCGGGTTAATCGGACGTTGTTTTGGGTTAGTTCGAGGATTCAGACGGTTTAGGGTTTAAATTGAAATTACGTTTAAATTCTAGGAAATTTGGGGGAAATTAGGGTTAGCATATTTGACGTATTTATGACCCTACCTTGTGACTATTGATAGGACGAGAGACGCCTGAGACGGTTGAGGAGCGCACAGAGCGCGATTGACGCTTTCAGACTGTGAGTGGACTCTTTCTTTTCTTACGAGCATGCCTAACTGCTTTTATTTATGTTTCATGATTTTTAGTATGTTTTTATGCTTTTTAATGATGTTATATGTGGTTTATATACTTGCACGTTTTTCGAGACATTTTCGGGTTTTCGCACGTTTTTCGAGAAAAAGCTTGATTTCTGATTTTGATGCTATGCTTTTGGGATTTCAATCTATAATTGTTTTCCGATGTTTATAAATGGATTATGAGACATGACTTTGGTAATCACGGTTTGGTTTTAAAATCGGATTTCGAGAATCGAGTTTTGGTTTTAATGTTGAAAAGTGAAATTCCGGATGTGGGTTTTGAATGACGGTTCTGAATGCCGGAAGGGCATCAGACCGGTGATTTCGGATTCGGGTTTGGATATGGATTTAGAATTGGGTTTTAATCTGTTTTGGATTGGATTTGCTGGATCTGGATATTGGGTTTAAAGACCCGGATTCTGATGGACGGGGGACGGGCCCGGATTGAGTTTAAAGACTCGAGAGTTTAAAGACTCGGATATTTACGATATTACCCCCGTAGGCCTATTGAGTTTAAAGACTCGGGAGTTTAAAGACTCGGATTACATTTGAGGCCTAGTTTGAGTTTAAAGACTCGGATAGACCCATCAGGTTTGATCGGACTTTGACATTAGTGGATTTGGTTTTTATGATACGATCTTGGCATATTTGTTATACTGTTTTATGTTGTGGTTTTCTGATACTTCGTTAGGCATGCATACTTGATTTTAAAATGGAGGGAAAACTCTTGTTGTTTTTTTTAAACTATTTTGTTCTTAAATCGTATTTTGAACTTTTATTTCTCTTTAGTCCACTCACATTTTTCTGGTTTTAATTTACCCTCCAGGTCATGGTGATAGCGTTGGGGTGAACGTTGAGGCAGAGACTGAGGCATAGAGGTTTACAACGTTCTTTCGTTGCGAGATTAGCCTAGTAGGACTTTTGTGCCTGTTTTGTATACCGCTATGCTCTGTATTACGGTTGTATTATATTTTCTCCCTTGTCTGATAGTTATGCTTATGGGTTTTTTGAGGTTCTTTTGGTACTTTAAGTGTGATTGTCAGACGGGAGCAGGGTTCGTCCCGGATATCAAGGTGATATTTGGGACGGGTCCTGACACATTATCCATTGCTTAAGCTTGGGCCGTTCTTACTGGTGTGGAATTTTCTCGGGACTATGTGATTGTGGAATCGGACTCCCAAGCCCTGATCAAGTGTTGTTCGAATTGTATTAAACGTGGGACCGCGAAATCTTCTCCAACATCTTTCAACTCCGCGCTCACCGTTCTCACTTTGAGCGAATCCATTTTCATTGGATCCGGCGGAGCACAAATAAGGTAGTCGATACCTTAACTACTCAAGCTCAACGAAAAATGTGCAGAGAAATCTGGATCGACCGACCTCCATCATTTTTAGTGTTTGTTTTAAGCAATGATGGTCTCCCTCGCCCCCTAGCTAAGTTTTTTTCCTTTGGACCTATTAGTGGGCATTTTGTGGTATGCTATGCACCTTTACTCCGAATCCCTTCCTAAAAGTTTTTTCTATTTTTTTCTTTTTTTCTGCTTTTTATGTTGTATTGCTTTTTCTCAGTTCGTTTTTTTCCTAGAAAGAAATTTCATTTCCTAATTAAAAAAAAGTTACTCATGCAAATTTATATAATGTATTTTGTTATAAATTGAGCAAATTATTAATTTAATATATTATTTTCAATTGAATAAAAACTAGTATTTAACCAAAATTATTAATTTATCTAATATTATACAATGCAAAGTAAACTAACACTAAATTATTATGGTATTGTTATTGACTGGTGACCGACTTGCGGTAACAAATGGTAAAAACAAAAATGTCAAAAGTCATGAACAAGTCTTAAGAAAAAGTCGCAAGGAGCTCACGTGGCGGGATCACGTGCGCGGTTTCATCGAAGCGAAAGGGCAAGCGCTCACCACACGCTCTCCTCTGCCTAGTTTTCTCCCGCCACACATTTGTCTTCCTCCACCCCTAAATGCCGAGTCTACACTGACTTACCTTCTTTAATCAATCGCTGTCTTATTTGTAAATATAAATCGTCAAATTCCTCGAAGTTTTTATTTTCTATTTTTTTTTTGTAGGAAACACCCTAATTGACCAATTTGTTGTGACCACCCAGCATTTCCATCTACAGTACCAGGTAGGGTTTGCTATCAGAAATTTTACTTTCCAATCTAATTGTGCATTTCCTATTTGTGTGTTTTTTTTTCTTCTTAAAATTTGTTGCTTTACTGTGATCTTGGCTCTCTGCAAGTATTTTATATATTTATTTCCTTAAAAGAAAAGATCTTCCGTCTGTTTGGGTTTTATTTGGGGTCGAATTCTGAATTCATATTATTTTCTAGCTGAAAACCCAAGATATCATTTCAAATTGTTGAATTTTTATTTTTTTTCGGTTCAGTTGATCAAGGGTTTTACTGGGCAATGAGGTAGAATAATTATTTGTGAAAAAGAAAACTAGGGTTTCACTTGTAAAGTGAATTGTGTTCTTCAAATTTCTGTTTGGTAGAGCATAATTATATGATGAAGTGAAATTTCAGGCCAAATAGCTATGTATATGATTGCCTACTGTTCCTTGGATTAGCATTTGTTTTTTTTTTGGACAAATGACAAGCATGTCTGAATTTGGTATTGCTTCTTATTGTAGAATTTAGAGCCTAATTCAGTTCGACGGTCATGGGCTCGCAGGATCCTGTTCCCGCGGCTGACAAGGGTAATGTGGCATCAGAAGCATCAGTGCGACGGTAAGTTCCGGAGATCTTAAGTTTGACGTAAGTGCATAATTGTGGTCATGCGTTGACAAGTATTCTAATATCTGGATTGGATCTAATGCTTGAAATTTTAATATATGTGGGTGTTCATGTCGACTAGAAATGCTAAAGCTTGTCTTACTTCAAAACTTTATAGTATAAAATATGGAAGATGTCTTGCAAAATGAAAATTTAGAAATGTAGTTCTGAAGGAATGTTCAAAGATACAGGGTGCATCCGGTATTTCGTGGCGCGGGTATGACCTTTGTACCTGTTGAAATTTACTTACATTTCAGGAATGTTGGATGTCCTGCCCACTACTTATGTGTTTGTACTGATCCTAAATTAGCTTCGATGGAAACAGCAGCAACTAGTGATGTATATATTTTGGACTGGAATTTTCTTAGGCAGTTTTTAGTTGTCTATGTGAAGTAATAATACCTATTGCTTGTATATTTTGTTGTCAAGGTTAATTAGTAGTAGTACTAACGGGTATCCTTTCTAACTGATCGGTGGATACAGATGGGTGGAATTTGAAATTTTGACATAAGTGCTCACTTCTGCCCTCTGGTGAATTAATAATTTGATTCCTTGTTGATAAACTAATATCTCTTCAGCCCAAAAAAAAAAAAAACTGATTAACTGATGTCTCTTTCTGATGCAGTAATGGATTTTTATTTTTGGGTTGAGAAAAGAACCACTGGTATTTTTGAACTAAATAATGATTACATTAATTTATAATAGGTCTGAGAGGATCTTCTAACTACATATCCTCTTGCCATAATCAAATAGTTATGAAGTTCTATAGAGATGTGGATATTACAAATCCAAGTGCCTTAGCACAACCGTTTATTGGATGTAAAATCACTCAGATTTCTTGGTCAGTTGTTTAGAGAGCTGTTTGATGTGCAGGGCTTGTCCTGGAAAAAAGATTCAGGGGAAAATTCCCAAGAGAATCAACAAGGCTGTGAGGGAGAGACAGAAGCGTGAGCATTTCAACGAGCTTTTTGTAGAGCTGGCTGATGCTCTTGGTAGCTTTCTGTTTTTATTTATGCGAAGTTCTTTCTTAATTTGAGATAATTGGCTTCAGTTTTTGGGTCATTCTTAATGTAACTCTTGCACAGAAATGAGTCAGCAGAACAATGGAAAGGCCTCTATATTGTGTGAAGCTTCTCGACTGTTAAAGGATTTGTTCGGTCAGATTGAGTTCTTAGAAAAGGAGAATGCATCCTTGTTGTCTGAATCTGACTATGTAAGACAGTTCACGTCTTTCTTTGCTGCTTAAATATTTTTGCTATTTTCATACGTGGATGTCATAATGCGTCCTTCCCCAATATATTTTCATACTGTTGTTTGAAAATTGAACAGATGACCCTTGAGAAGAATGAGCTGAGAGAGGACAATTCCGCCTTAGAAACTCAGATTGAGAAATTACAAAGTGAGATAGAAGAGTGGGTGGCCCAGTCTAAACCGGACCTGAACGCACCGCCACCTTGCTCAGAACCCAGTTTAGCCACTAAAGAACCCAGTTTGCAGCAGCCACCAGCTGTCTTCGTCATGCCCCTCTGCCCCGATCTCCAGACTTATCATCATCCAATGTCGGATGCTGCCCCTATCAAATCTAACATCACTTCACATGTGAGTAAGCCTCATGCTAGGTATCCAACCTCAGTTGATTCTTGGCCGTCCCAACTTCTCGGAGAGAAACCAACTGCAGGAAAAGACTCTTGACACAATGTGGCGTCTGTAGCAACATTTTCTGGGAAAAAAAAAACCTTGATAACGTGTGAACGTCGTCATCTTACTGTTTTATGTGCAATGCGTCATCTTCTCTTAGGTTTTATCGGCATTGTCCCATATTTGGGTTGGTTTGTATATTTCATAGGGATGTTGATGTTTAGCTTCCTCAATCCTCACCCATTGTTGCTACCACTCGAGTCTCGACTCTAACGTAGGCAATGTCAATATTTTGCTTCTTCAATATTTCTTTAAAGGTAAAAGTTTTCGTAAATATTATGGCAAATTATGGGTCCATAGAGCTATAATTTTGTAATAAAAACAAAGAAAAAGATTAAACCTAATCAACCACTGCAGTCTTGAGAAGTTGAGAACCTTGTAGACAAACCAAAAGTCAACTTTTCACCCATGGACTCTTGACAATTGATTCAATCTTTGTCCTTAGATTGGAAAGACCACATCAATTTCCAGGAGCTAGCGCCTACCCAACAAATCCCCAACATATCTTTTTGCAATTCTTAACACGCTTTCTCTTTTCCTTTGGTAGTGGCACTCCATCAGTCCGTCCCTTTTTATCTCTTGGTTGAGTCCGACCCTTCTCCCACAAACCGATAAAATAACAGATAGACGGATTAAAACCCTAGCTTAAATTACAAGACCTTAATTTCAGTACTGCAATCAGAGAGATTGGGAGACGTACATTGTGAAATCGAAGATGGGATCTAGAACTGGAAGCTTCCTCAAAGTGCTTTTTACCAACTTGGACGTTCTTGCTGGGTTTGCCACTCTCACTCACTCACTCTCTCCACCTACTTTACTAAATTAAATTTGCTCAATTACAAAACCCAGAAGAAAAAAAATTTGAACTTTCTTTTTTGTTTATATCTAATTTGATTTGTGGGTTTTGTTCTTGCAGGCCTGTGGTCAGCCTTGTTTATCCACTGTAGATTTGCCATCTTCTCTCTTTTTTTTTTCTTAGTTTTTCTTTCTAATTGGAAATTTCTGTAGCTGGAACTTTAATTTTGGGTTGTTTGACAGGTATGCGTCCATTAGGGCGATAGAGACGCAGTCTCCTACCGACGATCGACAATGGCTTACTTATTGGATTCTGTATTCGATGATTACACTGTTTGAGCTCACCTTTGCCAAACTTATTGAGTGGTAATTCTTTTGTTTTCCTAAATCCCGTTCCTTTTGTTTTGCTTTAATTTATTTTACGTTTTTGCAATCTGGGTTTGCATTGAATGCCCTCTATACTTGCTTAAGATTTGGGGATTTGAAAAGGTAGATTGGCTATATATGAACTTTAAATTTTGGTCCAAAATTCCGTTCTATTTCCATTGTTTATCAAGTAATGATTATGGAAAGTCTCAAACATTGTGTTAAGAACTGAAGGAAAACGCTTCGGGGGCTTCAATGGAAGATGTATGAAAACTAGTCTTTAAGTTCACTCTGAAGATGGGCTGATATTTCTTCGTTTCTAACAAGTGATATGAAGAGTTTTACATTTATGTTATGAGCCTAATTTTACTTCAATGAAAGAGATAAAACTCATCCTTAAATTCAAAAGGTTTGTTATCCTGTCTTACTTTTTCATCTTCCATTAGACTTTTAAGAAATCTCGAGCTGTTATCATTCCTAGATGTTGTGCCCCAGCTTTCTCTCATCTATTGTTTGTAATGTTGTTAATCTTTTCTTGTAGGATCCCGATCTGGTCATACACGAAGCTGATTGTGACCTGTTGGTTGGTCATTCCATACTTCAGTGGTGCTGCATATGTTTACGAGCATTACATCAGACCTTTCTTTCTCAACCCATCGAAAGTTAATATATGGTATCTTCCGGAAAGAAAGATGCCCTTAGTAAGCCCGATGACATTTTAACTGCTGCAGAGAAGTACATTGCAGAGAACGGGACTGAAGCTTTTGAGAAGATCATTCACAGGGACAGGGTATACTTATTGATAATAATATTTGAGTGTTCACAACATACTTCTGCGAATATTTGCAAGCATTCCATTTTTACTTATGCATTTCAGTACCTGGCTTGACATGATCATTCTTGTTCCGCAGGCTGACAAATACCCTAGGAGCAGGGGATCCGTCTTTGTTGAGGACCATAGATACTATTGAAGCTTGTACCGTACGTTTTGCTGCCATCTAGCCCCTTGGCGTTGCAAGGAAGATGTTGACTGTTGTCTTTTTATAGCTGAGAGTTGTGCTTCTACTTTTGTGTTTGTGAATGATAATCTGAATGTTCCTTAGTTTACTTTACAATATGTAAATTATCTGGTTTGTTTCCATGTTTTGTTTCTTTAGTTCCTTATTCCAATATTTTTATTTATGAATAATGCCAAATTATTCTACATAAGAAATTATTTGGTGTATCAGGAAACATAACAAATCTCCCTTGCACCAATTTTAGGGCACTAAAATTATGTGTCACCGTTCCATTTATTTTCTGTGGACTACATTTAGGTGGGTGTCACTGCTCAATAATTGTAATTAGTGTTTGTGAAGGTAAATAAAAGACGACCAAGTACTCAATAAAGGTCATTTATTAATAAGATCTCATGGCTTTGAATTCACAATTTTTTTGAGCGCATACAAGGAGGAATAAATTATAAAAATTCTTCAATTATGGACGCGGAACACTGATTCATCGGCATCTTTAGGGCGCTCGGGTTGTGCCCGGGGGATAACAAACAGCCTCTATTGAAGATCAAAAAACTCAAAAGTCAGGCAACAGCTTCTTCGGGTTCAGCTTCATTACCATCCCCATTCACTTCATTTTCTTCACCATTCATGCATTGGTAGAGGTACTCCTGGGCTTCAGCGAGTGGTGATTCTTTTGCATCGGCAGCATACAATATTTTCTTTACTGCTACTGCCATCTGCACGAAAATTAATTACATACATGATAAGTTGGTTACTACAAACAGTTAACATCAAAATTCATAACCAGAAATGGGAAGAGGTACCAAGGATAATGTAGTTATTTTGATTGGCAAAGCCTAAGATAGTTATAATAAAGCAGTGACAGAGTCCTACCGGAGCATCCTCCATATCAGACGTCTGACAAAGAATTTCGATATCCCTTAATTTTGCGAAATAAAAATCCCTCTCTTTCTCCAAGAGGTCCACAGAGAGCTTGAGATCTGTAATCTGTACAGTAGAAGCATACAACAAAACCTTTTAGGAATCAACAGGGGATTAACCTGCATAATTTGGAAAGGAAAAATAGAAGCTAAGACTATTCTTTGGGTTGGGGGAAGAGAGTTGAACAAAGGTACCTCTTTGGACAAAGCTTGAATCTCTCCTGAAGAATTAGCACCCCCTGCCACTCCATAAGACTTTCCTTGCTTCGGTCCTAAAGAATTAAGCATCAAGCAATGTGAAGCACATGTGGTTGTTAACAAATAGATAAGGAGTAGATATTTTTCTCTACCCTTGGTGGGGCCGGATTGGTATCTGACCTGAGGTTTTATGAGGACCAACTGTATCTCCAGAGCCAGGGTTATGTAAATTGCTTGCTTGCAGAGATTTTGAGGCTTTCTGAAAACCTTTGGGAAATCGATCCTTCCCACCCTTGCACCTTCGCTCCACAGGGTTATAATTTCTACGTAGAAAATGGTTGATTCAATAACAATGACAAACAGGAACCCAAAGCTTTGAGTGGAGGGGAGAAATTCAGAAAAATAGCATACTCATTCATAATGCCACCATTTACAGAATCACAGTAGCGTTTCAGCCATTGTAAGAACTCCAAGTTGTCCAAAGGCCTGCCCTTAACAAGCCTATTGACTTCAAGATGCTGCAAAACAGCCAAGGAGAAAAGAAAAAGAGGATTGAGGTTTACAATATCAAACATACCATTCACACGTCAAGGTCTCCAAATGACAACCAAAGAAACAGGGATCAAGTATCCTAATGTAAATATATATCAACCTTTACGCCACAATCATTTACTACCAAAGAACCGTCACACCCCACATAAATTAAATAGATTTTCATACAGCCAACAGAAACAACACATGTAACTGCTGGCTTTATTCTAGCAAACTGGCTGTGCAGAGTGATCTTTTCGTTCCTCATAGACCAAACAAAGTTAAGACCAACAACCGGCAAGTTGAGACCAAACAACTGGTAAGTTAAGACCAACCAACTGGTAAATATACCACATATGAATATAAGTCTTTTGACGAGAACATACCATTCACACGTCAAGGTCTCCAAATGACAACCAAAGAAACAGGGATCAAGTATCCAAATGTAAATATATATCAACCTTTAAGCCACAATCATTTACTACCAAAGAACCGTCACACCCCACATAAATTAAATAGATTTTCATACAGCCAACAGAAACAACACATGTAACTGTTGGCTTTATTCTAGCAAACTGGCTGTGCAGAGTGATCTTTTCGTTCCTCATAGACCAAACAAAGTTAAGACCAACAATCGGTAAGTTGAGACCAAACAACTGGTAAGTTAAGACCAACCAACTGGTAAATATACCACATATGAATATAAGTCTTTTGACGAGAAAACAAAACTCTAGTATGATATCATGAAATCATATGAACAGTTTGACCACACAACAAACAAATATTCCAAAACATATAGAATTCCCATGCCATTCAATCCAAAACTTGCATGGTAAATTAAGCTTCTTCGCAATAAAGTAATCCCAAGCATGGTGAAGATTAATACAAACACCACAAATAGAGATTTGATTTGGATTACTTTTTAATCTAAAGTGACATATAATAGAGGAGTTTGTAAATAACTTTTAAAATGCAATTATTCCCCCAAATAATTATGATTAAGAAGTTACCAATTCACTTCCAAAAACCGAAAAAAAGGGGGGGGGGGGGGGGGGGGGGGGGGGGGGGGGGGGGGGGGGGGGGAGGGGAGGGGAGAGATGCAGCATGATGAAAATACCTTCTCAATTTTCAACTTGTTGAATACTTCCTGTAGAACCTTATAGTTTTGGATCATATCATACTCTGTCTTGGCATCAAAATTGACCTACAATAAACCAAATAGTAGAAAAACGGAAGTCATCCTGTTAGGAAGAAAGGGTCTGGAAGCCCTTCTAATAGAGATGTCAACTAAAATATCATGTCAAGATCAAAGAAATATAAAACACAGTGGTGCGCTGATACCTTGTGCATTGGAACAACTCCTGGATAGGTCATATCCATCATTTGACATTGCACTGCACCAGAGGCAGCCTAGCCACATTTGTCCATATGATTCAAAATAAAAGAAGTTCAGTAATTCAAATGGAAAAGTTAAAGATGAAAATTGCACAAACAATCTAAATCCAGAGGAACAATCCAGTGAAAGCTTACCAACAATTTAATTTTAAACAGTACGTCGAACCTTAGTTCAAGACTTCAAGCCATCCATGTGAAGACAATACAGAACTATTATAAATTAATCGCATGTAAATATCGGAGTTGATAGTAAAACGACTACGGCCAATGCTGTTGAATTCTGCCTAAAACATGGGTTTACCGCATGGGCAGCTCAATCAGAAGCCGTCTGCTACTTTCTATCACTTAATTTTTGAAAAACAACAAAACCCTACAATTCACTGTCACAGTAAGTCAGTAGATACTAATGCACCCCTCATCAAATGGGTCGACCAGAAGACTATAATTAAACACTTTCAAATCAAGCAGACAAATTTTCTAGAGTGCAAGCAATTAGTTCAGTTAGGTAATATTGAAACTTCAAATTTAGGACAGCACACTATTCAGACGGGAGAAAAAAGCCCCAAAATATATATCCAAGCTTTCTAACATTGAAGGGCAATGAAGAAAAGAGAAATTTAGGATTGTGCCACTTAAACCCATGTGACCGTCAAAGAAAACGAAACAAAATGAACAAATGCTTAATAATTCTCACACAAAGAAACCCACAATCAAGATCGTTTCTTTTTTGCATCCTCATTCTCAAGAACCCTCAAAAGAAATTCACGAAAGATACAAAAATAAAGAGAACCTCTTCAATTCGAGAGAGATTGAGCTGAAGAAGCTTATTGATCCATGTCAATATTTCATTCCTTCCAACGAAGTAAGCGCTGTCCATTATGCCTATGTTGGAAGCCATTTCCGCCCAGATTTCCCAAATCTTCGAATTTCACAGAAACCCGGAGACGGAGAAATTAGAAAAACGGGAAAATAGTGTCAGGTAAGAAATGTGGGTAGCTGTTTAAGAGGACGAAGATTAGGGTCTAAAATTGTAAATGGAATTTCTTTTGGAAAATTTAAAAAGCTCAAACATATAATTGGGAAAAAAAAAAAGATACTGAGAAACTAAAGCCTAAAGGATTAAATTGAATGGCGACAAAGAAGTGGAAGATGAGAAATGAAAAAAAGAAAAGACTGAAAATGGAAAATGCACGACTGGCGGGCACTGAAACGAGGGATTCTTTGATATTTTGGAATCTTGACGGTACCGTATCGTTTGTCGAAATGAGCGTTTGATTGAATAGAACGGATAAATATTTTCCCGTTTTCAACTTTAGTTTTTTTTTTATTCTTTTTTAAGTTGAATGTAAGATATTATTTGAACTCTATTTGTATATAAGTTTGATTGATTCATAAGAATTATTTAATTATTTTGATGTCACTTGGGATTGGTAGTGACCTTCTTCACGAGACCCATCACTAGTTGTAGTTGATGCATTAGTTTAACTACAAAAATACACACTCTTCACCAACAACGGTAGGGATATCAAAACATCTTTTGTGAATTTTAGTCCCAAATGGTGAGGTGAGTGTTAACAAGGAAAGATAAGTTTAGAATTTATTCGGGTATGAAACTCAAATTTTGATATGGAAATTAACATGTCAATATCCCTAATAATCGAAATAAGCTAGTGCTTATAATTTAATGGTGTGGATCTATTTTGATGTGACATTTAGTGATGATAGAAACCTTTCCAAATGGTCACATTCATCGACCCTCTTCAATTTTAGGATTTAGTATTAAATTATAGAAACCTTTCCAAAATTCATGATGGTCTGCAGCAAAAGTGAGGGCAAGCCAAGATTGAACAAAAGATAAGAAATGGCTCAAGGAAATCTCTTATTTTTACATTGGTTTGGTTGGCGTGTGTCCGCCAGTCGTCACCCACATTATAATACATAGTTGATCATCTTTGAGTCAAATGGCATCTCTTGATGTTCTATGTGCAAGTAAAGCCACAAAGCAAGGTCTCTGCCGCCCCAACACATGAGTTTTTTTTTTTTTTTTTGGAAATGATAGAAATAGGTGATTTGATAAACAATTATTTAAAATAGAAATCTTCAAAAAAAAAAATACACACTATAATTATCTTAGGGATAATAACCTTTCTCTCTCCATACGGTGACTTGAAATTCTTTTTCTCTCAAATTTTGCTATCTATGCACCAAACATTCGAGATAGCTCTCATCTTCTCGTTGTTCTCATATTTCCATCACCCTTGTTTAATATTAGCCACAATCACGAATTTGAACCAATCATCTTTTATCTTTCTCTGTCTTTAATTTTTTTCTTAATTTTATTTTGGGTGTTTTGTGCTTGTCGAATTTGTTTAATTATGTGTTGTGTATTAAACAAATTAAAGTAAATAACTAATTGAGGAGTGATGAAGATGCATTTGCAGGTGTGGGGTTGGGAAGATGATGTTGGGTTGATTGTCAGGACTCATCCCAATCCCCTGATCCTGTCTGACACGAAGTGTCAGATCAGGAAAAATTTGAACCTTTAGCCCGACCTGCTTGCAGAGTACGCCAGGATCCGGTGGAGGAATGTGATGTCTCGGTCTCTACTACAGTCTGCATCGTATTCAACCTGAAGGGTATTGAAAACAAAAAGACTGTGAGTGGACGAAAAACAATAGTTCATAAAACACATTTTATAAAGACCTTTATGCCCTTCACTAAAAAGCATGCATGCATAGGAAAACCATTTATCAAACCACATATGTTTAAACAACCATATTTAGGGTCTCAGCCCCAAATTCCGTAAATTCAAGTCACACGGGCCCCTGCCCAAAACCATTTACAGAAATCCATAACAAGTAAACATATGTGGGAACTCAGCCCAAATCCATTTATTATCCATAAAACACAATTTGGTAAAATCAAGAAATCATATTTATCATAAATCATATAACCAATCTTGTCACGGTATCTAGAGCTACGCGCGTGCTACCCGGGGTCTCAAATCCCAAGTCTCCCCAAGGTCCATCCAGGTCAATGTTCGTAGATCAATGACCCTCCCTGGGGGTTATAATCCATAGCCTTCCTAAGAGTAAGGAACTCAATGGGGACGACTCCACTCAGTTAGTGCTCCGTGACTACTCCGGGGTCCATCTAGGCCAACGACCCTCCCTGGAGGAGACAATCCATATATATAAGGATGGTATATGAAAAACCATTTGAAGTCATTCTTAAAACCTTTCAAGGGTTCATGCCCGATCCCCATAAATCGTCATGAACCAAAAATCCATGTATGGGTCCTTAACCCGAAATCACAATCGTAAACCATAATTGGGCCCTAAGCTCGAATTCATACACCAACTGGGCCTCGTGCCTGATTTCGTAAACTAAATAGGCCTCGTGCCCGATTTCGTAAACCAAATGGGCCTCGTGCCCGATACGTAAATTAACTAGGCCTCGAGCCCGATACGCAAACCAGTTGGGCCTCGATCCCCGGTACATAAACCAACTGGGCCCCCGACCCGATGCCTAGTTAAATCAAATGGACATCAAGTCGGAGAGTTCGTAAATCAAATGGGTCTCATGCCCGATTTCATATTTCCAAATCCGAAATCGATTCAAGAACTGATTGGGTCTTTGGCCCGAAAATGTAACTAAATGGACTTCGAGTCCGAGGGTTTCCAAAATAAATAGGTCTCGAACCCGAGTTTACCTTTTCAAATCCAAAACCATTTCATTAATAAGTGCAAAACTGAAAACCTCGATTTACGTGCAAGCACGTAAATCGCTTCGAATACGTGAAACCATGTAATTCACCAATATCCAAAATCAACATCATAGAATCATATCCATAAAACATATAAAACATTTATGCATGCATCACAGTTTAGAAATCAAGGTCCACTCACTGACCGTCATAAGCTGCCGCCTCAATTTGCGTGTCGTAAGCCTCCCCAAGCTAATCGTCGTCACCGAGACTCCCAATACTGTCCAAATCACTTTAGAGAGTTACTAACTACCTTATTAACCTCTCATTGAAGCCCCGTAATTTTTTTGAATTTTTAACTATTTTTAAACTCGATCCTAAACCTTCGGATGTCTCGAACAATATCGACACGGTGTCCGATTAACACAAAACTAGTCCCAAAATGTTCGTTACCTCGATTAGATTAATTCACATGTTGAAGTCATCCCCAAAAGACCCAACACACACCCTCACGCGCCGGCCAAAGGGGCTGCGCGTGAACCCCAAGCGCTTACTGTTCATCGTCCCTAACCTCGCGACAGACCGGGTTCACTGGTCTAAACCGGACCGGACCGGCGCGACTGGTCCAATGCTAGAACTCTCTCATTTCGATCCATTTTTGTTCCATTTTGATTCCTAAAGGTTCCTAATAGCAAACCTAATTGATCTAACCAATAAAAACAGGAAAAACAGATCGAGATACTACCTCCATGATTGAAGGATGAACCGGCCACCTGCAACTAGCTTCTGCCGTCGACTCTGGCCACCTCCAACTTTGTAACCGGTCCCAAACGACTCTCCCAACCTTCAGAAACTAGTTCCACACATTAAACACGATTGAGGGCTAACAAAACTCGATTTCCAAAATTCAAACCAAAACTCACCGTTTTGGTCATCGGCCGCCTCAGACCACCAAGCCCCTCGAAAATGATTCCAGACAGTTCCTACGATCTCCAGAAAGCCATAACCATAAATAGAATCAACTAAAAACCCCCTAAACTCAGTTTTCAAATTTTGAAGATAAAAAGGGTTCTCGGGTCACTTACCTCCGCTGCCCACGACAGCCCGTGCCGGCAGTGCCACTCTCGACGTCTCATTCCACTCTAAATTTTTCATTCACATCATAGGCACTAATGAGGAGGTTTGGAGGGTGTTCATGGAGGAGGGGTGTTCTGGTTCGAAGGAAGAAATGAAAATGGTGAAGTGTGATCGATGAAGAAGAAGGTAGAGTTTAGGTGTGATGATCAGAGGAGTGAACGGTGAGGATGAGGGGTGGGAGGGAATGAAGGGCCAAGATTGAGAGAGAGTGCATAAAGAAATTATAAAATAATCCCTAAAACTAATATTTTAATCCTAAACCCACCAATCACATTTTAGATCCACTTTTTGGGATTAATGACCAATAGGATGAGTGACACTTGTCACTCATCCAAGGGTCCCACACTAAAAAGTCAACCAATCAACTTTAGTCAAGTGTCCCCGCCTCGTAATGTGTGCATAGTGCAATCGAACTTTCGTGAACCATAACTTTCTCGTCGAACGTCCGATTTCAGCGTGCCGTCTGTCTACGGATTCGTATCGAACGTAATAGTTCTCAGCCCTCAGCCATCGAACCTCCCAGGTCAAAATTTAACATTTTACCCACGACCAGGGGCAAAATGGTCATTTTGTGTCGTCCTTCTGATTTCGCTCAACTAATCACCGATTAACCTCACTAATCCTTGATTAGTCACTAATCTAATCCTGGAATTTGGGACGGGTCATGACAGGACCCGTCCCAAATCCCCCGGGATTAACGTGGGACGTGCCTGCTCCCGTCTGACACGAAGTGTCAGACCAGGGATATTTCCGACCTTAGCCCAAACGGGACTACCCGAGGGCGCTAGGATCCGGAGGATGAATGTGATGTCTCTTCTCTGCTACAGCCCGCATCCACGATCAACCTGAAGGGCATTTAAAAACATTAAAAGTCGTGAGTGGACAAAACAAATATTTATAAAAACACTTTCACAAAAGATCATTTATGCCCTTCACTAAAAACATGCATGCATTTGAAAACCATTTATCAAAACATTTACAAAACCATTTGGTCCTTGCCCCGAAACCGTAAATCAATACATGGGGACTCAGCCCCAAAACCAATCATGTGGGACTCTGCCCAAATCACGTCATGTGGGTCTCAGCCCAAAAATGTTCTCAGTGAAAACCAACCATAGAACACGGGGTCTCAGCCCCAAACCATTTTCCAAAACATAGAACACGGGATCTCAGCCCCAAACCACTTTTCGTAAGAAAACCTCATACGTATAGACATATGTATAACCCATCCTCAACACTTCCGAGAAGATGCCAACTTGGGGCACACAGCCCCTAGGGAACACATCCCCGATATATGTCACGATTCATCTATATATAAGTGAGCACACTACTTGGGATCTCACTCCGAGTCTACCCCCAGGAATTCTCCATCTGGGAGGCTCTGTCTTCGGATCTAGTCCGAGCATCTCTCCGGAATCTGGTCTGGGACCACATCATAACTCCCACTCCTGGAATGGGCTCCCTATGGGATACTCATTCCGGGTAGTGGATCGTGACTCTCCAGGTCGACGTCTGGAGGAGACCAATCAACTCATGTCAGAGGGTTCAAACATTTTCAAAATACTTTCTTTCTCAACTGGGTTTCATACCCAAATCTCAACGGGATTCCTCGAATCCGATTCAAATCCAATTTCACAGGCCTCAGCCTAAATCCACAGTTCAACAGGATCTCATGCCCGCATTTTCATTTTATAAACTAAACTGGGACTTAAGCCCGATTTCACAATCTAACGGGGCCTCAAGCCTGGTTTCACGATCAACAGGGCCTCAAGCCTGATACCACAATAATGGGGCCTCGAGCCCGATTTCATAACTAACGGGGACTTAAGCCCAATACCACAGTCAAAGGGGCCTCAAGCCCGATATTACAACCAACTGGGCCTCAAGCTTGAATTCGTAAACCAACGGGGCCCTCGGCCCGATCGTATAACTCAAATGGCCTTCAGCCTGAACTCTCGTCAAATCAAATGGACTCTAAGTTCGAGGGCTTCCAATCAAATGGGTCTTATGCCCGATTTCATATTTCTAAATCTAAAACCCGTTCATTAAACCCTCACGGAAAACATAGCACGTATAAGCATCGTATAAAATCGGAAATTTCGAAATACGTGCAAATACGTAAATACTAGCTACCACAAACAAATGCACTCATGGCGTCACAAAACATGTATTAAAACACTTATAAAACATTTATGCATGCATTAGGTTAGGAAGAAAGGTCCACTCACAGACCGTCCGAAGCTGCGCCTCGATACCCGCGTCATAAGCCTCTCCCTGGCCAATCGTCACCTCCGGGGTTCCCAACCTGTCTAAATTAATTTAGAAGGTTACTAACTACTTAAATAACCTCTCATTAAAACCCCGTAATTTTTTAGAATTTTTAACTATTTTTAAAGTCGATCCTAAACCTTCGGACGTCCCGAACTATATCGAAACAATGTCTGATCGACTCGAAACCAGTCCCAAAATGTTCGTTACATCGAATAGATGAAGTTACATGTTGGAACCACCCCCAAAAGATGGTACACGTGCCCACACGTGCTGCCAAAGGGACTGCGCGTGGGAGCCACGTGCCATTAACAATGTCGTCTTCAACCTCCCTTAAACTCGGTCCAACTGGTTCGGCGGTTCAGCCGGTCCAGTTGGACCGGCGTGACAAGTCTGGCCTCCTAAACTGTCCATTTTTCTTCCTTTTCCACCTAATCAATTCCATCCTTCCTATTTCGACCCTAGGAATCTTTCTATGAAATCAAAATCACCTAAAACCTCATAAAACCCAACGGTCCAATTTTGCCCTCACGGTTCAGTTTGCCCAGAAATTCCCCAGGGCTTCCTCAGCCACTAACCACCACCAAAACCATCTTAGAACCTCCCTATCAACCTAACTAACTCATTATAATCAACTAAAACGGTCTACAACGTGCATAATCGAAAATAATGGAAAATGGGCTAAATCGGGTTCGAGTTTACCTCTGCACCTCCGCTGTCCATGGCGGCGCCGTCCTGGCATGTCATCATCCTCATCTAGCCCTCATCTCACTCTCTTGGTCTCAAGCATGATCAGAGGGGGGAATGGTTTGGATTGGGTTGGATGGTTTAATCAGGTTTGGTGGAAATTGTTGAACAAAGAAAAAGGGAAGGAGATGCATGAATATGTTTGAGTGTGCAATGGATGAGTGACACTTGTTGCTCATCCATTGGGCCCGGGACAAATATCTGGGGCCCACTTGCTGCCAAAAGTCTCCCGTCTCGTAAAACGCGCAATAGTATGTTCGAACTTCCGTGAATCGTAATTTTTTCGTCGAACGTCCGATTTTGATATGCTGTCTGTCTACGGATTCGTATCGACTCGATCTATGTAACGGTCTTCGACCCTCGACCATCAGACCTCCCGGGTCAAAAATTAACTTTTCGCCTTCGTCTAGAGGTAAAATCGTAATTTTACCCTGAACGTCCGTTAATCCTCATCTAATCCCCGATTAGCCTTGCTAATCCATCATTAATTCTTAATTAATCCCGATAATTCGGGATGGATCGTTACATGTCGTTACATTGATGGCCATAAAAGTCATTTTTGAATCTACGGATCTTATATGAGATTGGATCTGATCTGAATTGAAGGACACTATTATACTATGAGAACACTATCAGACTATAGGGACGCTCTCAGACTATGAAGACACCAAACAACCTTAATTGATAAAAAAATTCGAAATTAAATTTGTGTCCCAATAATCTGATAATGTTCTCATATTCTAATAGTGTTTTCAAAGTCAGATAGTTTCTTCATAGTCCGTCAAGCAAACTATATTCTAAATTTTGAAAATTTCATCAACTATGGATGTTTACTGTCTCCATAATCTAATAGTCACTATAGTCTGATAGTGTCCTTCAACCTAGATGAGATATAATCTTATATTAGGACTGTAGATTCGAAAATAGTTTTTATTGCCATTAACCGAGCGTCATCTTCCCAACCTTAGATCTGCAAATTCATCTTTCTCACACCTCAATTGGTTATTTGAATGCCCAGTACATAATTTGTAACGGACCAAAAATTCGAAAAAATGTACTTTTGAAAATTTAATGGACAATTTTTCCCTTTTAAGGTCAAAGGTTGACCTTTTGCTCAAGGTACTTTTTTGGACGTTTCGTGAGGACAATTACATAAATCTCAAAATTCAGAGACCATAGATAGACGACATGTCGAAATTAAAGATCGAATGAATTCGTCTCGAGTCAAAATGGTTTAAGGGCATTTTTGTAACGACCCGTCCCTAATTTTAAGGATTAATTATGATTAATAACGGATTATCGAGGCTAATCGGGGATTAGCTGCAGATTAACGAATGTTTATGGCGAAATTACTATTTTGCTCCTGAGCGAGGGAAAAAAGTTGAATTTTGACCCGGGAGGTCCAACAGCCGAGGGTAAGGGTGACAATTTTTGACACGACTCGAAACCCGCACGAAATTTATTCGGGTCACTCTGCACGATTAAAATTTCGGGTCATTTTCGGGTCAATCCGTTATGACCCGTTTATTAAACGGATGGATTTCGGGTCAACCTGTTAACCCGTATAATGACCTGTTAACAAGTTTAGTAAATGGGTAGATTTCGGATTAACAGGTTAACCCGTATATTGGCTTATATATTGATCCATTTAATAAACGTGTCATTACTAACCCATATATCTACCCATTTACCTACATAAATATCTATTAAATCTTATAATTTAAATAGGTTAAACATGTTAAACGGGTCAAATGGGTCATAGGTTAATTGAGTTTTGAGTATGACCTGTTTATTAAATGGGTTACACGGGTCATTAACAGGTAGGGTTCGGGTTGGAAATTCTTAACACGATTATTAAACGGGTGGGATTCGGGTTAGGTATAAATGGGTAAAACAGAATTCATGACACGACACGAACCCGACACGACACGACCTATTGTCACCCCTAGCCGAGGGTCGAGGACAGTTACGTAGATCGGGTCGATACGAGTCCATAGACATGCGGCACGTCAAAATTGGACATTTGACGGGGAAGTTACAGTTCACGGATGTTCTGAGGAACTATTTATGGTGGTACGCTTTATGAGGCAAAAGTGGACTTTTGTCCTCAAGTGGGCCCTAGATCTTTCCCAGGCCCAATGGATGAGTGACAAGTGTCACTCATCCATTCCCCCTTTTCACACATTCATGCATATCATCATCTTTGTTCTATTCCACCTAACCCGAAAACCTTGAACCCAAATCCATATCCCTTTCCTCATTCGATTGTGTGTGAGGACAGAATGAGAGAGAGACTGAGTGTTGGTGGCTGGATGATGGAAGGATCACCGTGGACGGCGACGATATCCTAAAGAAACAGGTAACCCGATAGCCTCCCTTTCCATTTCAAATTTCGATTTCAAGTTTTGGACGTGTGAGGCTGTGTCTAGTGATTGGATAGTGTTTAATAGGTTTGTAGGAAGGTTTAGAGATGATTTTGGATGGTGGTTGGTGGAAGAACAACCCAGGAGAACGGTTGGAATTTTGGATCGTGAGAAAGGTTTCGAACTATGGGGTTTTATACGGTTTTTCTTAGTTCTAATTGTACAAATAGGTTTCTAAGGATGAGATAAGAAGATTAGGATTGAAACGGTTTTCCGTATACCATCATCATGAACGGATGCCCTCCAAACGTCTCGTAGTATCCTGGAGTGGCGGGTTGTCTCCTCCAGACGGCTCGTAGTATCCTGGAGTAGTCACGGGGCAATTGCCTGCGAGGGGTCATTGCACGGAGCGATCGATCCGTATAGTGACTCAGGAGTAGGGATTGCCAGAGGTTAAAAACTCCCCCCCCCCCCCCCCCCCCCCCGGGAGGGTCATTAACCTGTGAGTCATTGATCAGGGTGGACCTTGGGAAGACTTGGGATTTGAGACCCTGGATAGCACGCGTAGCTTGAAACTGTGACAGGTGTGATTGTGACATCTTGGATGTCAGGCATCAGGGATGTCGAAGATTAGTTTTGGGCTGAGTCCCACTAGTAATGGTTTTGGGCTAAGACCCACGTGATGTGATTTGGGCTGAGTCCCACATGTAAGTGATTTGGGCTGAGTTCCCACATATGGTTTGATTTACGGTTTTGGGCCAAGGCCCTAATGATTGATTTGATTAACTGGTTTTCGAATGCATGCATGCTTTTAGTGAAGGGCATAAATATCTTCTTTTTATGAAATGTTTTCTAAACTATTGATTTTTGTCCACTCACAGCTTTTCGTGGTTTTAATGCCCTTCAGGTTGATCGCAGATGCGGGCTGTAGTGGAGACCGAGACATCACACTACTCATCCGAATCCTAGCGTACTATGGAAGCCCGGTGGGGCTAAAGTCGAAATTTTTTCTTATCTGACACTTAGTGTCAGACAGGATCAGGCGCATCCCGCATTAATCCCAAGGGGATTTGGGACGTATCCTGATAATTTTGGTAATTTTAGTACTAGGGGTATTTTGATCTTTTCACAAATGATGATATTTTGTGGATTGCATATTATGGTGACAAGTTCCATCCTTACCCATTTTCCCCATAATCTTGTGTATGTGTGTGCACCACCTTAATATGGCGGTGCTGTGTGCATACGCATTTTTTATGTTGGAAAAAAAAAAACACAAAACCATGGCCAAACCGTGTGGGGAAAGCGAAGAGGAAATAGAGGAAAAAGAAGAGAAGAGGACAAGGCACCAAGATTAAAAAAACCTAGAACAAAAGGATAACCCAAAAGGTGTAACCATGCCCCATGAATTTGATTTACAAATTTTGGGATGCTAATTGCTCAAATTAAGGTTAAAATCAACTTTCTAGGACCTTTACAAATTGAACCATTGAAAGGGTGAAGGATTACACCAGAAATGAGTTTAGATTGAGTTCAAGATTATGCCAAAAAGTCAATCATTTTGAGGAATTAAGGCGTTAAAGTTTCCAAAAATTACGGAAGAGCGTGCAACTCGGAAGTCAACTGCGAAGACGGTGATGATGTTTTGACTATAATTTTTAAATGATTTTTGATGATTTTCAAGAATTTATTAATTGATTATAAGCGTGTGTTTTACGATGTTTTAAGAAATTATGTTTTGAATATTTTCAAAATGCTGATTTGGTTTTTTAATACATTATTGTGTGTTATTAATGTATATTTTCTCAATATTTATGAACTATTGTGCTCATGGACAACCCTCCTCAGATTGCTGTTTAGCTGGTTAGTCTCAGACGTCCAAAGCAAGACTCTATTTTCCTGAGACGTGTTTAGCTGGTTAGTCTCAGACGCCGGTTCAGGCTGAACCGACCCGGTCTGGACCGGTCGATGAGAGGAAGAAGACGACACTGTAGCAGGCGTGTGGCTCCTACGCGCAACCCCTTTGGGCGGCGCATAAGGGCGCGTGGGGCCTCTTTTGGCACTGGTTTCGAGTCGATCGGACATCGTCTCGATATGTTTCGGGATGTCCGAAGATTTTAAGGTTCGGTTAAAAATAGTTACAAATTTGGGAAAATTACGGGGCTTTAGTATAAGCTTTATGAAGTAGTTAATGACCTTATTATGAGATTTGGACAGGTGTGGGGAAGTCGGTGATAACAGATTAGCTGGGAACGACTTAAGTGCACGCGTATCGAGGCGGCAGCTTAACTGGTCTGTGAGTGGACTTTGCTTTCTAACTTATGATGCATGCATATATGTTTTTATATGTTTTCTATATGTGATTCTATGATTTTAATTATGATCTTGATGATGCACGGATTTCGAGATTATGACGTATTTGCACGTTTTACGAGTTTTCGACATCTCTTGTGATTTGATAATGGTTTCGATTTTGGAATTTGAAATATGATTTGATTTCAATGCTTTGACATGGATTTTGGAAAAGTGATTTCGGGCTTGGAGCCCTGTTCATGTGATTTCGATAAACGAGATTTCGATTTTGGAACTGGATTTCTGAAACGATGTTTCAGATTTGGTTTTGAAATTTGAAAGAGAAATTCTGGATTTGGGTTCGGGATGATGGTTCCGGATGCCGGCTTACAGAATCATTATTGCAAATTCGGATATGAATTTTCTGTGGTTTTCACTTGATTGAAAATGGTTTTGGGTTTAAAGACCCGGAAAAAGAAAAACGGATGGATCTGGTTTTGAGTTTAAAGACTCGGTTGATTGACGGTGGAGGGCCCTGGATTGATATGTTTTGAGTTCAAAGACTCGGTTATGATATCCCCCGAGGCTTTTTGATTGTGTTTTGAGTTTAAAGACGCGTTGATATCCCGGGAAGGCCTGATTATGTGCATGATTTTGAGTTTAAAGACTCGGGCGGACTTGAGATCTAGTAACTCGCATGATTGATGTTTTTCACTGGTTTTCAGATGATTTGGGCTATGGCCCGGATGAATTGGATTTGATGAGTTTTGGGGCTGAGTTCCCGTACTTTGAGATTGATTTGTGATTTTGGGCTTAGGCCTTGGATTTGAATTACGGATTTGAGAAAAGGAAAGGATTCCGGTTTTCAAGAATGGTTTTCATTGATGGCTTTGGATATGAAATGATTTCATGACATGGATTTTATATGCATGCATTGGTTTTTGCGTGGAGGGTATAAATTGTGTTTTCCGATAACTGTTTCCTAAACTTATCCTTTATCTTTGTCCACTCACAGTCTTTTTATGTTTTCGATACCCTCCAGGTTGTCGCGGTGCTGGCTGTTGGTAGAGAGAGACGGAGACATCACACACGCGATCCACAGTAGAGCCTGCGCGCTCTGGGAAGTCCGGAAGTTTTGAACGATTCGTTTGGAAATCCCTTGTCCGACTTACGTGTCACATGGAGGTTGGACGTCGGTTTAGTCTTCGTGTCAAGCGTAAGTTAGACGGGAGCATGACTTAACCCTTAATCCCGTGGGATTGAGGGTGGGTCGTGTCACTACCTCAATCTAGCTATTACCATTTTTTTATTCACTCATTCCATTAATTATTATTATTTTTCTTTTAGTTTATAAATTTAAATTTAAATTTATTATTATATTCATAACTAATAAATAATTTAACGAATATTTCGACATAATTTGTTGGTAAAGCTTTTTAATTTTTTTTGCTTTATAATAATAGAAATATACTCAAAAAGCCTGCAATGAAGATTTTTTTTTTTGCGTCTGAAGAAATAGATGGGGTCGTATCAAGTATGGACCAAACCAGGGGCGGATGCATTAAGGGGCAAAATGGGTCAATTGACCCCATTAACCCTTTTAATCTTCCTTTGAATGATTAATCTTGACCCACATAAGCGTCAAAACCTTACCCTCTAATCCATGCTTGAGCTGTTGATAAAATAAAAGAATCTAATTGTGCTTAATCGGTTCTGATCTTCTTGACGTAAGATTACTTTCATTTTCTGGTTCTCCTATTTCCTTAATGCGTTATTTTTTCAGATATGTCTACTTGTCTTCTCCTTTTTCTTTTATGGATCCATTGTTGTTACTTTATGTCGTTTTGGTGTGGCCATATAAAAACAAAAGTTGTGGAGCCCTTAAACAAAGGTGCTAGTTGACATTTTTTATTTTACGTGCTATATTTCTCATTTAAACAATTTCTAGTTTAATTCCAATATCCCTATTAATTTGATATTATAGTTCGACTATAGACTTAGATGCCTAAAATTCTACTCTTATAAAGATCAAAATTTATACTTAATATGTATAACTATATATAACCATTTTCAATATCTTATGTAGGAAAAATGTTAAAAGTTTCTCATTTTCACTCTAATCAAGGCCAATCCAAACTCATCTTAGACCACTATATGTAAGCTTCAACCACGTATCAATGGCAGAGTACGATAGTGACTAGTAAAACTCAATTCACTTTCAACATTCAAATTTTAATATGATTTAAATTAAATTGATCTAAATTTATAATCCTTTTGATTCATTATTGGATGATTTTATTGCATTGATAACAAATTTATTAGGCAACATTATCAACATATGAAAAAATATTTTAGATAGTTGTAAATTATAATTTTTTTTATGAATTATGGAGGATAATAATATCATTTCAATTTTAACATTTTCTTAACAAAAAAAAAATTACTTAAAATATTTCGCATGTTCATATTAATCCTCCAGAAATTATTTTCCAAATCCGCCACTGGACCAGCCACTGGACCAAACCCATGTACAAAAGCAAGCAGTTTTTATATGACTATGAACCTCCTGGATTAGGGTTTTTGGGCTTCTCTTTCTTTATGAGGCTTGAGAACTCAGAAATACCTTCTTATTTCACCAAAGCAGAAGGACGAGTGTACTTAACGGAGTAGAGCCATGGTTCACGTCAACTTCTACCGGAACTGTAAGCCATCTCTCTATATCTTCTTTATCTGATTTTTGATCTCATACACACACACACATATATATATATATATATATATGCGATCATTTGATTCTCCGATCCTTGAGAAATTGTGCGTTTTCTTCCAAGGAATTTCGAAAGTTAAACGTTTTACGTTGCAAAGTTCGTGAATTGATATGGTTCTGTCAGAAATTTTTTAATTTGGTTTTTACCATACAAGAAGAAGAGTTAAAATTCGTCAATGTTGAATTGGGCATGCTCTTGGGATTTAGAGAAAATGAAAAATTCAATGGTAGCTTAGTTGGGTACATTGGTCTCTACCAATTTCATTTTGTAATGATCGATTCATAACTACTTCAGATGGGAAGACGTTTAAGAAGCCCCGTCGCCCGTATGAGAAGGAGCGTTTGGATGCCGAGCTGAAGCTTGTCGGAGAGTACGGGCTCCGGTGCAAGAGGGAGCTATGGAGGGTTCAGTATGCCCTGAGCCGTATCCGAAACAATGCAAGGGAGCTTCTGACCCTTGATGAGAAGAACCCTCGTCGGATTTTTGAGGGTGAGGCTCTCCTAAGGAGAATGAACCGGTTCGGTGTCCTGGACGAGGGTCAGAACAAGCTTGATTATGTCCTGGCTTTGACTGTTGAGAACTTCCTTGAACGTCGTTTGCAGACAATCGTGTTCAAAACTGGTATGGCTAAGTCCATCCACCATGCCCGTGTGCTCATCAGGCAGAGGCATATCAGGTTTCGTGCCTCGATTGTAAAATACTGATGGATGATGTTTAGTTTTTGTACTGGTATATTGTTGTTGATGCAATTTGATTATGTGATCAATTTCGAATTAATGTGCACTTTCCTTGTTTGCTAGGGAAGAATGTGAGATCTGGTTATACATATGCTTGTGTGCTGATTGGATTCTAGATTCTTGGGGAAAGTAGAAAATTGGAGCTAATTTTGTATGAATTTGATTGTAGTGTTAGAGTTATAAAATCGTCGGTATACAGCCGCTGTTGTGATGATCGAAAATTAATTGGATAATAAATCTTACATTGTTTAGGTATCGTCAAACATATTTCAATTTGCGTTGGTTTCTAGAGCTTCATATCTTGATCAACATTCCTCTTGACAATGCTTGCTTTGTTCTTTCATTTCGGGACAGAGTTTGAAGGCAATTGGTGAACTGTGAGGGAGATGAGGACAGTGGAAGAGTGGAGGTGGTGCCACGAGGGCCATCGTGGACGGTGGCCTCTAACGGTGACGATCAAAACAGGGGACTTCGGGGAGGTTAGACTAGGAAAACTACCAACTCACATCCTTGACCCCTGCTTTGTAAAGGAGAGATGAAGAGGGGCATATCTGGGGGAGAGTGAGGGCCACTGAGTAGCTCATGACGGCAGGTCGAGGTAAGGACCCAGTGAACCTGAGACGCCCTGTTTTGCAATTAGAAATAGTAATTGTGTTCTTGTACGGTTTGGATCGATTTCATTGATGGGAAGATGATGCTTGAGGTCCAGGGGATCAATTAAGCCTGGTTTGGAGAATTAAGGTGGATGGTAAGGTCGAATTCCCGCAAAACCTTAGTTTAAATTCGAAAATGGTAAATTATGTTTGAACGGTTAATTTGTGATTTGGTTAATTGGGGAAGTTCCTGACAAATGTAGGGAGGCATTTGGAACTAAAACCAGAGCTCGAGGTAGGCATGAATGACAGGACCCGCCCCCAATCCCCTTGGATTAAGGGCTAAATTCTGCTCCCGTCTAACTTACGCTTGACACGAAGACTAAACTAATGTCCAACCTCCATGTGACACGTAAGTCGGACAAGGGATTCTCGATCCAACCGTCCTAAAAGTATCCGGACTTCCCAGAGTGCGCCGAATCTACTGTGGATCGCGGGTGTAATGTCTCCGTCTCTCTCGACCAACAGCCCGCACAGCTACAACCTGGAGGGTATCGAAAACACAAAAGACTCTGAGTGGACAAAAATACGTAATAAGTTCAGAAAACAGGTATCAGAAAACACAATTACATTTATACCCTCCATTCAAAAACCAATGCATGCACATTAATACATGTTATGAAACCATTCATATCAAAACCATCAATGAAAACCATTTGAAAACCCGAATCAAATCCACTATGCAAATCCAGGCCTCAGCCTCAAGTCACAAATCAATCTCAAATATGGGAACTCAGTCCCAAAACTCATCAAATGCATATCATCCGGGCCACTGCCCAAAACATCGGAAAACCAGTGAAGAACTAGTGAAAAACATCAATCATGCGAGTTTGCTGGATCTCAAGTGCGCCCGAGTCTTTAAACTCAAAATCATGCGCATAATCAGGCCTTCCTGGGATATCAACGAGTCTTTAAACTCAAAACACAATCAACAGGCTTCGAGGGGTGTTGATACCATATCGACCGACCACCTAAGCACAGGGCCCGCCAGGATAGGAAGGACACCGACCGATTACCCGATCGACACCCCCACACCATGGCCCGCCGATCGGCACTGACCTGCATGCCTGTCGTTCGGCACCTGACAGGGTACAGATGCCAGCTGGCTGCGACAATCACCTAACCAACTCTACCATACCCACTCCCTAACGGAGGCAGGTTGGGACTCCAGCTGACGCCTCCTCCGGATGTCCAGGGCTTGTCAGGCAACTCTTAGCCACAAAGCACAACCTGCTCCCGCAACAGTAGCCCATCTACCGCAGTTATGGCTACTATAAATACCTCGAAACCCTTCACAAAGGTGAGCCTCTCAGACCCTATTCAGAGCACTGTACTTACTTGCCCTTCGGCACTCAGATACTAACTTAGGCATCGGAGCCTCTTCGGCCGACACCACACCGGTGTCAAGACTTTGCAGGATCCCTACCGAATGACAACGCCCCCAGCGGGCCCGAAGCACCACGCAACTAGTGCCAGATCCCCCAGTGGGTCTCATCGAGTTGGTCATTTCAGGATCAAACAATTGGCGCCGTCTGTGGGAACCGACTGTCCGTCCCACTAACTCACATACCTCCGCTCAACCCTCTGCCGACGCACAATGTCTGCCGAACGGGATGACGGTGAGCTCAAAAACACCCCCCAAGTAGACAACAGTCGAGCCCGAGCCAGCCTGCCTTCCGAGGACATGCTCGAGATGCTGAGAACCCTCCGGTCGGAGGTTGCCGAACTCAGGAAAAGCAACGCTGCCATCGAGAGCAGGAACCACGTGTGGGGGGGAGCAGCATGGAAGCACCCTGGCCATCTTGCAATCCACACGCGAGGAACTAGAGGAGCAGCGGGAGGCAACCAAACGGGCCTTGGCCGCTGCATCTCGTCGGCAGGAGTTCGACGCCTGCCGAGTAGAGATTGGTGACATCTGCCGACCAGAAGCGTCTGGTCGCCTGCTCTTCCACCAGACCGGCCTGCCTAGCCCCTCGGGAACGCAGATCTACTGTGACGCCCGCGAACTACTCGACAGGAGACAGACACAGGCCCCGGCCAACCGTCTGACTTACCCCACTCACGATCCCCGCATCCAGGCACAATCGCCCCTTCTAGTACTATCCCAGGGTGCTTGGTCACGGTCTGGATCAGCACGCCAACCAGCGCAGCATCCGCGGACCTCTGCCCAGCCTCCTGGCAGTCCCTCCTCGCCGGTCGGCAGGTACCAGCCGGAGGACAATGCCAGCTCGACCACTGCCTCGTCCGGGCGACGACCGACACAACCTTGGAAGCCCAGGGGCGGCAGCACAAATCATCCAACCGGTGACCAGCCGATTGGGACAGATCGGCCCGACCGATCAGACGAGGTAGTCCAGGAGCTTCTCCAGCGCGTGCGGGAGTTAGAGGCCGCCAGACCCAAGGCCGGGACACTGCCCAGACCTCGCACTAACATCGGTCCCTTCACGGACCGCATCATACGGTACCGCCATGAGACGGAGGTCAAGCCCCTAAAGATTTCCCTATATGATGGACAGGGAGACCCAGACACCCATATCAATAATTACAACTCCGCGCTCGCCTTCAGGAATCTCTTCGACGAAGCGCATTGCCTGATTTTTAGCTCCACCCTCACTGGGGCCGTGCTCAACCGGTTCTATCGTCTGGAACTGCATTCGATTGACTCGTTTGACCGCCTACATATGGTCTTCCTGAACCAGTTCATGATCCAGACGGATCGATTGCTCACAATCGAGGACTTGCGAACCCTCCGACATGGAGATAGCGAGCCCCTACGCCAATACGCCGCTCGATTCAGCTTGGAATACTCCAAATGCCATGAGACGGATGACAAAGCCGCCTACCGGGCTTTCAGCAATGGGTTGCGGGAGTCCACCTTCAAGTACCATGCCTTCACCCAAGGTTGGGACGATTACAATGAACTCATGAGGCAAGCGGCAATACACGCCAAGGCGGAGAACTTCAACTCTCCCCAGGTGGCGCCCCGACCCGACGTGAACAGCACGCGCACCCCACCTCCAAACAACCGGCAGGCACAGTCGCCTCCACCAATCAATAACGCGCATACGGATCACCGATCTGACTCACACTCCGGTAAGCGGAAGGGGACGTACAACAATGATCATCGCGGGAGGGACAAGTACCACAACAAGGGGCAGGGATCGGGCCACCCCCAGTCGGGCAAACCCCACACGAGACCCACCTCAAAGTATGAAACTTATTCCATCCTGAATACCTCTCTCGAGAATTTCTTGATGAGCATCGAAGGCACAATCCCCAAGCCACGGGCGCGACCGCCTGGCCCCCGCCCGGGCATCCAATCCAACCTGTATTGCCAGTACCACAAGTTCAACGGTCATACCATCGACGAATGCGTGGCCTTCCGCGACATCTTGGAGGCGCTCGTAAGAGACAGGAAGATCAACCAGTTCCTCCAGCACGCGCGCCCTGCGCAGGGTCTGCCACAGATCAACACAATCAGTGGGGCCCCTACCATTTCTTCCTCCTACACCTCCAACCGGGCAAAGAAAAGCTTCCTGCGAGCCACAACATCCAACCACCAAATCTTCAACATCGAGGATGAGCGTGCCGCCAAGGTCGCACGGGCGGGATGGACGCCACGTGTTAGGACTCGACCCTCCTCTGTCAGGTCCCGACTCATCTAGCATGATATTGTCCGCTTTGGGCTCCTTGCCCACGCCCTCACAGTTTTGTTTTCGGGAGCTCACGGTGTAACTTCCCAGGGGGTCACCCATCATGGAATTGCACCAGCCTCAACTCGCTTAACTTTGGGGTTCCAATCCCCCCCAAAGCCACTGAGCTCCCAAAAGGCCTTGTGTTAGATAGATACGTGCCCACACATATAAGGCACTTCACCTTTCCCTCCCCGAGCGATGTGGGATCGTTCACCGATCTTACCTTCTAAGCTCACGGGTCTTGCTCACCGATCTTGCTTCTCAAGCTCACGGGTCTTGCTCACCGTTCTTGCTTCCAAGACCGGGTCTTACAATCCACCCCCCTTGGGGCCCAGCGTCCTCGCTGGCACACTTCCGGTCAGGGTCCGGCTCTGACCATGCATGCATAGGGAAAAACATATGAATGACAATCACCAGCTTTCCAACCAAACCACATAACAAGTCAACTCCCGGCTCTTAGGCCAAACACATGAAAACATAACCACCTGGCCACATAGACCAGAACTCGTACTCAATACCGGTACGTAATCACAACCAACATCAAACAATACTATGCACAAGGTCACAATCCATTACTCGATCAATCAATCCGCACTATTCACAAGTGCACAAACCATCACATAATCACATCCGCACTACTCATAGTCTATAACCCCGAGCATTAGCCGTCTGGGAACACCCCGAGCTCCGGCTATCTGGGAATACTTATCACCCCGAGTACCAGCCGTCTGGGAACACTCCTAGCTCCGGCTGCCTGGGAACAAGCACAATCATATCCCCGAGCTTCGGTTGTCTGGGACTACCCCCTAGCTTCGACCGTCTGGGCATCCATAATCACAATGAAAATCATCCTGGGATCATATCCCAAAACATCTCAATCAAATCCTTGACTTCAACCCAAGTCAAAATCATTACCAACCGGGACTCAAGCCCAAATAGCATTTATACGTAAATCTGTAAAATCATATCGAAAATATATCACAACACATATCAATCATATCCATGACCTCAAATCAAGTCAAAAATACGATCCATTTAGGCCTCAAGCCCAAAACATCAATATCACGAAAATCCGTGAAATCACATTGAACACAGTAAAATAATCCAGAAATCATCATTGACTCACCCAATAAGTCAAAACATCATTTTACAACCTTTCTGACTCCGGGCCTAGCCCAAAATACCATTTTCATAATTCCTCGAAAAATGTGTCTGAAAGACCGATTAAAATATTCATTAAATCACACATAATCATGCCACATCATCAGGACATCATTGCAAGTCAATTCATGCAATCAATCATGGGAAACATTTAACTATGCATGCATCATGGTTTATAAAACAAACGTCCACTCACACACTGTCCAACCCGCTCGCTTTCCGAGCTACACGCGTTTCCGTAATTTCCGATACTCGCTAGGAATCTCAAAGCCTGTCCAAAATCATTATACAGGGTTATAAACAACTCAATTTACATCATTTTAATTTCCCATAATTTTCCGGGATTTCAATATTATTTTAAAATATAACTTAAACCGTCGGATCCTCAAAACATTATCGAGTCGGTGTCCGATCGACTCGAAACCAATTTTAAAATGTCCGTTACATTACATAGAGTAAAACATCTGTTGAAACCTTCCTCAGAAAATGTGCCACGCGCCCTCACGCGCCGCCGCAAGCGGCTGCGCGTGAGTCCACGCGCCGTGAACAGTGACTGCTACAGTTACCCCTTCCACCCGTTTACCTGGTAAACGGATCCTCTGACCCGCGATACAACCCGTACCAATCTAAGCCAATTCGAACTCAATTTCTCCAGTTCTTTCAATCATTCCCATCTATTCCATGTCTATTATTGATCTATGTTTCCAATTTCATAAATGGAACCCTAGAATCTCTCGACTCAAGATGAACACCCGACGGGTCTGAAATCGGGTCCTTCCCCAGTTCACGTTAATTCATTAAATTGATCATACAGGAAGCATTCTACGTCCATTCGAAGCATAAATGTGAAATCAATTTCAGAAATCCTCACCTCCAAGTAGTCGAACTCAACCTCCAACATTCAAAGATGTCGCCGGTTCTGTTCTTAGCCGTATCACCCTCAATTTCGTTCCCAAGCGATTTGTTTCACTTCGTTGAGCTCCCAGAATATTCAAAAGCATATCAATTTCGATCAAAACCGCCTAAGAATTCAAATTCGAGATTTATTGTTTTGGACAGTTTTTCGGGTATCTCAGTGATGGATGCAGCTCAGTTTGTTCAATCATCCTCTCGGTTTTTCACTCAATTTCCACTCCCAATTACCCTTAATTCCTCACTTAATTGTTCCCTGGTTTTCTAAGATCGATCAAGGTTTGAAGGAGGTTTTTGTAGTCTGTAGTCTCTGTTTTTTATTTTGGGTAAACAATTCATATCTCAATTTTACAAACCGTTTCATTTACTTAGTTAATTAATAACAAAGGTACTAAGTGCCACTAATTCAATGTCTATCAGTGACATGTGTTACCTCAGGATGCCTTGAGTCATCAATTACATTGACTCATCAATTGGCTGAATTATCACAACTTAGCTGAACTAAAATTACCATTTTACCCTTGTTCTCACAAATTATCAAAATACCCCTAATTGTTCTAGACCCATAACATTTTCGTTCGGACTCCGATTGACGCATGCCGCCTGTCTACGGATTCAGCATCCCGAGACCTATCTAACTGTCTTCTCGGAAAGTCCAAATAATGTCCCGATCAAAATGTCAACAAATGGCCCCGTTTGACCAATTTACCCTCAAACTTCCGTATGTCATAACTTTTTCCTCGAATGTCGAAATCGGGCGTGCCACCTGCCTATGAACTCGTGACATTCCGAACTACGTCACGGTCATCGGTCAAAGTTCGTTTGACCGCTTGAATAAAAAGTCAACCGTTCGCTCAGTTCGAGAGGCAAAATCATCATTTTCCTCAAATTTTCTAAGTTTTTCGTTTTTCGCATTTCCGGGGCGTTACAACCTTCCCCCCTTAAAGAATTTCGTCCCCGAAATTTAATTTCATTATTTATGACACAAACATACAACAGTTCAACTATATAGCACTACGTACACATATCATACAAATATACAAACGTTAAACCACATGGTATCACCATTAACTCCCCCGGGGTGGTGCATTAGCAAGTGGGCCTGAAGGTCGACCACGTCCTCGTGGTGCACCCCTAGTGCTAGCAGCTCCTCGCCCACCTGCGGTTCAAGCAGTGGAGGCCGTCTCTGAGCCCGGTTCTGTAGTGCCACCCGTGGGACGATAAGGACAAAATCGCTTAATGTGCCCAGCTTTCCCACAGAAATAACAACCCTCTGTGCTAAGTCGTCCTGGTCGACCACCCCTATCTTGCTGATCTGAAACATTCTGATTATTCCCTTGCTCATTTCCATCATCATTAGAACTCAATCGAGATCCCCCAGGAGGATCAAGGCTACCACTACTTCTTTTTGGTGGTCCCTGAGACATCACTCCAGTCTCCTGACGCTCTCGGCGTTGTCCAGAAAGTTCTCGGGGAGGCAAAGTTGCTTCTACACGAGTAGCAGCATCTGATAGCTCTCGAAGTGTGGCATAGTATGCTTTTGAATCTTCTGGGAGCTCAACGAAGTGAAACAAATCACTTGGGAACGAAATTGGGGGTGATATGGCTAAGAACAGAACCGACGACATCTTTGAATGTTGGAGGTTGAGTTCGACTACTTGGAGGTGAGGATTTTTGAAATTGATTTCACATTTATGCTTAGAATGGACGTAGAATGCTTCCTGTATGATCAATTTAATGAATTAACGTGAACTGGGGAAGGACCCGATTTCAGACCCGTCGGGTGTTCATCTTGAGTCGAGAGATTCTAGGGTTCCATTTATGAAATGGGAAACACAGATCAATAATAGACATGGAATAGATGGGAATGATTGAAAGAACTGGAGAAATTGAGTTCGAATTGGCTTAGATTGGTACGGGTTGTATCGCGGGTCAGAGGATCCGTTTACCAGGTAAACGGGTGGAAGAGGTGACTGTAGCAGTCACTGTTCACGGAGCGTGGACTCATGCGTAGCCGCTTGCGGCGGCGCGTGAGGGCGCATGGCACGTTTTCTGAGGAAGGTTTCAACAGATGTTTTACTCTATGTAATGTAACGGACATTTTAAAATTGGTTTCGAGTCGATCGGACATTGGCTCGATAATGTTTCGAGGATCCGACGGTTTAAGTTATATTTTAAAATAATATTGAAATCCCGGAAAATTATGGGAAATTAATATGATGTAAATTGAGTTGTTTATAACCCTGTATAATGATTTTGGACAGGCTTCGAAATTCCTAGCGAGTATCGGAAATTATGGAAACGCGTGCAGCTCGGAAAGCGAGCGGGTTGGACGGTATGTGAGTGGACGTTTTGTTTTATAAACCATGATGCATGCATAGCTAAATGTTTCCCATGATTGATTGCATGAATTGACTTGCAATGATGTCCTGATGATGTGGCATGATTATGTGTGATTTAATGAATATTTTAATCGGTCTTTCGGACACGTTTTTCGAGGAATTGTGAAAATGGTATTTTGGGCTAGGCCCGGAGTCAGAAAGGTTGTAAAATGATGTTTTGACTTATTGGGTGAGTCAATGATGATTTCTGGATTATTTTACTGTGTTCAATGTGATTTCACGGATTTGCGTGATATTGATGTTTTGGGCTTGAGGCCTAAATGGATCGTATTTTTGACTTGATTTGAGGTCATGGATATGATTGATATGTGTTGTGATATATTTTCGATATGATTTTACGGATTTACGTATAAATGTTATTTGGGCTTGAGTCCCGGTTGGTAATGATTTTGACTTGGGTTGAAGTCAAGGATTTGATTGAGATGTTTTGGGATATGATCCCAGGATGATTTTCATTGTGATTATGGATGCCCAGACGGTCGAAGCTAGGGGGTAGTCCCAGACAACCGAAGCTCGGGGATATGATTGTGCTTGTTCCCAGGCAGCCGGAGCTAGGGTGTTCCCAGACGGCTGGTACTCGGGGTGATAAGTATTCCCAGATAGCCGGAGCTCGGGGTGTTCCCAGACGGCTAATGCTCGGGGTTATAGACTATGAGTAGTGCAGATGTGATTATGTGATGGTTTGTGCACTTGTGAATATTGCGGATTGATTGATTGATCGAGTAATGGATTGTGACCTTTTGCATAGTATTGTTTGATGTTGGTTGTGATTACGTACTGGTATTGAGTACGAGTTCTGGTCTATGTGGCCAGCTGGTATATGTTTTCATGTGTTTAGCCTGAGAGCCGGGAGTTGACTTGTTATGTGGTTTGGTTGGAAAGCCGGTGATTGTCATTCATATGTTTTTCCCTATGCATGCATGGTTTGATAAACTGGAGGGTAAATGATGTCTTCTATCAATGTGTTTTAACGAATATATTTTTGTCCACTCATACCTTTTCTGTTTTGATGACCCTCTAGGCCGTGGCACAACGTTCGGGGCTGATCTCGAGGCGGAGGCATGAGCGGCAGTTATCCCTTGTCTGATAGGTGCTGAAGGATAGTTTCGGGATTTCATTTGACTGGTCAGACGGGAGCAGGACCGGGTACGGTTTTCGAGGTCCAGTTGGGACGGGTCCTGTCACCACGGCTGGCCATGAACTCCTCAGCTTCATGGATGCATACTCTGGCTACAACCAAATCAGGATGCACCCCGACGACCAAATCCACACCAGTTTCCGCACCAATTTGGGGGTCTACTGCTACAATGTTATGCCCTTCGGACTCAAGAACGCCGGTGCCACCTACCAACGGCTCGTCAACTTCATGTTCGCGGATCAAATTGGCAAGACCATGGAGGTGTACGTCGATGATATGCTTGTCAAGAGCAAGACGGCCAACGACCATGTGCCAAATCTCCACAAAATGTTACAGGTCCTGAAACAGTACAAAATGCGGCTCAACCCGGCAAAATGCGTTTTCGGCGTCCGTTCTAGAAAATTCCTCGGCTACATGATTAGCCAGCGAGGAATCGAGGCTAACCCCGAAAAGATTCGGGCCATCCTGGACATGAAGCCCCCGCGCACCCTCAAGGAAGTCCAAACCCTTACTGGCAAGATCACCGCCCTCACCCGGTTCATCTCTCGGGCGACTGACAAGTGTTTACTATTTTTTAAGGTCATAAAGACCCGGGGCAGGCACATCAACTGGGATGAGACATGCGACGCCGCATTTGAAGCCCTCAAAACTTACATGAGCACTGCACCCCTACTTACTCGACCTACCACCGGCGAGCGGCTCACCTTCTACCTTTCTGTCTCCACATCCGCTGTCAGCTCTGTCCTTGTCACCAGCTGGGATGGCGCGGAGTTCCTGGTGTACTATGTCAGCAAAGCATTCCAGGACGCGGAGACCCGGTATGACGACCTGGAGAAGTTGGCCTTCGCCCTCATCGTGACGGCCGGGCGCCTCCGTCCATACTTCCAGGCACACCCCATGATAGTCCTCACTAACAAGCCCCTTCACCAGGTGCTCCAAAAGCCAGACACCTCGGGCCGACTCATCAAGTGGGCAGTTGAGCTCAGTGAGTTCCAGATCACATTCGCCCCTCGACCAGCGGTCAAAGGGCAGGTCGTCGCTGACTTCCTCTCCGAATTCACTTACAACACAATGCAGCCCATGCCCGACACTCTTGATCCCAACACTGCGGCACCCGCCGCTCATATCTGCAAGCCATCACCCCAGTCCACCTTGGACCATGCCAAGCCCATTTGGACCCTTTATGTGGACGGGTCTTCCTGTCATACCGGCTCTGGCGCTGGCCTCGTGCTCAGTACACCTACTCTGGAACGGCTAGAGTACGCGCTGCGTTTTGTTTTCCAGGCTTCCAACAACGAAGCTGAGTACGAAGCCCTCCTTCCTGGCCTCCGGTTGGCCACCGACCTCCAAGCGCAACAGCTGCAGATTTACAGCGACTCCCAACTTATCGTCCGCTAGATCAATAGCCTCTATGATGCTAAAGACGCCTCCATGACCCGATACTTGGCCAAAGCTCGACTCTTGCTTCGCCACTTTCACGGTTACGAAGTCGCTCAGATATCGCGGTCGGAGAACAGCCACGCAGATGCCCTGGCCCGTTTGGCTTCTTCCATCGATGACAGGGCAGGCCGTCGCGTCCCCGTTGAGTTCCTGGCATCTCCAAGCACAAACGAGCAACCAGTCCTGCTCACGACATAAGCCACCTCTTAGATGGATCCCATTACACTATACCTCACCACGGCCGAACTCCCACCCGACTGTAACGAAGCCCGACTTATCCAGCGCCAGTCCGCACGATACACTATGGCACATGGCCATTTATATCGACGGGGATTCGACACCCCCATCCTGAAATGCCTCCCTACTGATCGGGGCATTGCGGTCTTCCGGGAGATTCACCAGGGGATCTGCAGCAATCACTCCGGACCCAGGTCCCTTGCGTATAAGGCTTTCCAGCAAGGCTACTACTGGCCCACAATGCGCACCGACTCTATGGCCATCACTCAGCGGTGCGTCCCATGCCAACGGTGCGCTCATGTACCTCGTGCTCCTGCTAAGCGCCTCACTCCCATGCTCAGTCCCTAGCCCTTCTCCCAATGGGGCCTGGACCTCATCGGTCCCATGCCACCAGGGAAGAGCGGCGTCGAACACGCGGTCGTTGCGGTGGACTACTTCATTAAGTGGGCCGAGGCCAAGCCCCTCAAAACAATCACGGCCACCCAGATCGAGAGCTTTGTCTACCAGAACATCATCTGTCGCTTCGGTATCCCACACACGATCGTCACAGACAATGGCACTCAGTTCGATTCCACTCGTTTCCGACACTTCTGTGATGTTTATGGCATCCAGCTTTGCTTCGCCTCAGTGGCACATCCCCAGGCTAACAGACAGGTCGAAGCTGTAAACAAGCTCATCAAGTACAATTTCAAGGCTCGACTACACGACGCCCCAAAAGGCCAGTGGTCCGACCTCCTGTCCGACGTCCTATGGTACTATCCTCCGATCCCCAAGAAAATGTGGAGCTTCTGACGCAAAACCTTAACTTCATCGAGGAAAGCCGCGAACAGGCCAATCTCCGCAACATGGCACAGAAACAGCGAATCGCTCGCTACTACAACTCTCGAGTTCACGCACGCAGTTTCCAGGTCGGCGACTGGGTCCTCCGCAAGGTCAGCCTGGCCACTAAAGAACGTGCTGATGGGACACTCGGGCTCACTTGGGAGGGCCCCTACCTGATTACTCGAATCTGTCGTCCAGGCACTTACGAGCTCCAGACTACAGATGGACGTTCGCTTACCCACCCGTGTCACGCGGATCATCTCAAGTTATTTTATAATTAAAATTACTTTCCCATGTATATTGCTTTACGCTTCTTTGTATTCGACTTGGCTATCTCCAGTCGAACTTGCCTCTCCGGCCACGTATTCTTTCATTTATCGAAGAGTTACCTTTTGTCCTTAGAACTTGGGTAGCCTAGTCACCCTTGTCGATCTGCATTCAAGGTGAACACCGACAGGCATCTACTTGACCTACCGGCAGGCATACACTTAGTCAAGTTTAGCTCAATCTTCCAATTCGATTTTAGTCATATACATTATGGTTTGGGTTTGTGATTAAGTCCACTCGGTCCTTACTAGTCTCAGACCCCGTGGATCGGCATGCCTACACATATGCACAACAATCCACCAAGTACCCGCCTATCGGCAGTTCTCATTCCAAATACACAAAAAAAAAAGTGACTTCGCACGGTAGACAATCGATACATGTTGTAATCCGAATTTCATTTCATTTCAATCACGAGCTACAAGTTACACGGAGCATTCCCGGATTACAAAAAAAAAAAAACAACAAAGTACAACCCCCCTCAAACTTCCACCACCTCCTCGACTGCCGCCTCGGCCTGGTCGGCACCAAACGCCTCCGCAGCTTTCTCCCCACTGGTCGGCCGCTCGCCTTCAGCATTCGTTGGCAGGCCATCCAACGCGAAGGTCTTGGTCAGGGCTGGGGGCTCGTCCAGCCACGGGAAGTTGAGCATGACCCCTGGATTGAAGGACAACACGCGCTGTACGCAATCATCCTCTACCTCGGCAAGCGCTAGATCCAGGTGATTCGCGTACACCGGGTCGGCCATGAAGTCCTCCAGGGTCTTCTGCTGGTCGGCGGACAGCCGGACGCGAAGCCTGTCCACTTCCCCTTGTAACTCACCCATGAACTTCTCCTGCTCGTTCAGCTGCAAGGAGAAAACATGCACCGTCTCTTCCCGGTCCGCTATTACCCTCTCGGCTGCCTCCACCCGAGCCTTTTCCCGTTGGAGCTCCTTCTCCAGCTCCGCCACACACCTTCGCGCGGCATGGCCCTCCCGCTCTCGAGCCCGGAGACGCTCCTCCCGCTGTCGTGCCTCACCCTGCTTGGCCTCCAACCTTTGCATATGCTGCGAGGCCTTCTGCAGTGCGACGTAGGTCTACCCAAAGCACTGCCGAACCACGCACACTTGTCAGCAAAAAATAAAAAAAAAATGTCACAAGTATTCAAAACACAATATCACAACCACTTACATGGGCTTGCTCGGCCAGCAGGGCCGCGAATCGACCCGGATGAGAGCTAGTGCCGATCTGCTCAATCTCCGTCGGAGTCACCTGAGAGCCGAGCACAACGGCATTGGCCACAGGTGCCAACGACTTGTGCACATGATGAGTGACCGGCACCCACCCCTCCTTGGCCTTGGCAGACCGGACCACTTCCCTCGTCTCTAGGGGCTCGACAAAAATAGTGGCGATGCACGGAGCACTGACCGGCACCCTCTCCTTCACGGGTGGCAGCATCTGCACCCTAGCATCCTTCGCCTTCTCCTTCGGCACCTCGGGGGCCTTGAGGGCCGCCTCTCTCTTCTGCCGGCAGTCAGAGCTTTCATTCTCCGACACCCCGGCTGCCGGGGGAGACTTCCTCTGCCGATCCTCCATCAGCGTCCTCCGGCGTTCCCGGGCTTGATCCAGCCCGCCGATGAGGGGCCGCTTCAGTCCGAGCACCGAACTCATCAACTCAGCGCCCTGCCTCGCTTTGGGCCTGGTCGGCTTCATCAGCCCGTCTAGTCGGCCACCCGAATTGGGCCCCTGGGGCGGCTCCTCTCGGCCAACCCCCTTCAGCTTCAGCGCCACGGTCTTCTGCCTCCGCGTTGGTTGGGGGGTCACCTCCGGCTCCTTACCCTTGCCGTCGGCTGCAGGACCATGCTTCGCCACCGCTTCGCTCATCTTCTTTTGGGCGGCTTGCTCAACTTGGGGGTGCACTGAAATATAAAGTGTCAGTCTCTCGGCACCCCTACAACACAATGCATAACATACTACACTTACCGGGCGACGCGATTAGACCCACGGCAAGAAGGTTGGACGACAGCTTTAGGACGTACCAGCTGCGCTCTAGGTCGGACAGGTTCTCCCGAACCAGGTTGCACGCCTCCCAATCTTCCGCTGTTACTGTGGCCTTCGACGGACCTGCAACACACAAAACACAATCAGTCCCCGCCTCGGTAGCCCCAATTACCACACTATGGCCACTGGCCGAACGGCAGACAGACGACCTCCAGAATGGAAGTGGCTGGGAATTCTCGATCGGACCCTACTCACGTCCCCCTCCCACACTAAGCACCTACGCTACTGAACATATACTTAGACGAGGTGCCGTTCGACAGAAATTATACCTCTTACGTACTAGCTCGGCGGAGGTTTCACGTGCGTTTCCTTTCCTCTCGGCAGGCTCCAATTCAGTCGGCACTTGAAATTATCTCAAGGATGCACTGAGTAAAAAGTGAAAAAGTCAAAAGCTTCCACCCTCTTTTATAGGCCCCTGGCACGCCTCGAGATGCGCGCTTCCGATCTGACGGCCACCAGGCTGATACGTCCACCTTTCCGATACGGATACGTCCTTGTACTGTATGCACATCTGTATCATACATTCCCACCTATGTACATACGTACGTCTCTACATCCCTAATATACATCACTCCAGCATGCCGACCGGCAACTCTCGCCACCTCCCTCGACGGCATGCTTCTTCTCTCCGTCGACAAGCACACTATGTGACCGACCTGTCCCCGTCATCCCCCTCGGCTGCCACTCCACGATCACCGGGTCATCCCGGCGGGCAGCTTACGGAACTCGGCATCGGGGACTCCTTTCGCCTCGGACATACGGTGCACCTCCTCGATCCATGACTTGGGGGGCTACTAGGAGACAGGGCGCACCGCCCTGGTCGGTCGACAGGCACCCGCCGTCATCACAAGTCCTCGACCGAGGAAATACACCTCAGTGAAAGACTTAGGGGACTTATGTTGATACCATATCGACCGACCACCTAAGCACAGGGCCCGTCAGGACAGGAAGGACACCGACCGATTACCCGATCAGCACTGACCTACAGGCCTGTCGTTCGGCACCTGACAGGGTACAGACGCCAGCTGTCTGCGACAGTCACCTAACCAACTCTGCCATACCCATTCCCTAACGGAGGCAGGTTGGGACTCCAACTGGCGCCTCCTCCGTATGTCCAGGGCTTGTGAGGCAACTCTCAGCCACAAAGCACAACTTACTCCCGCAACAGTAGCCCACCTACCGCAGTTATGGCTACTATAAATATCTCGAAACCCTTCACAAAGGTAAGCCTCTCAGACCCCATTCAGAGCACTGTATTTCCTTGCCCTTCGACACGCAAATACTAACTTAGGCATCGGAGCCTCTTCGGGCGACACCACACTGGTGTCAAGACTTTGCAGGATCCCTACCGAACGATAACGCCTCCAGCGGGCTCGAAGCACCACGCAGCTGGTCCCAGATCCCCCAGCTGGTCTCATCGAGTTGGTCATTTCAGGATCAAACAAGGGGTATCACAATAATCGAGTCTTTAAACTCAAAACATATACCGAGTCTTTAAACTCAAAACATATCAATCCAGGGCCCTCCCCCCGTCAATCAACCGAGTCTTTAAATTCAAAATCAGATCCAGCGATTTTTCTTTTCTTTTTCCGGGTCTTTAAACCCAAAACCATTTTCAAACAACTGTGAAAACCATAGAAAATCCTCATCCAAATTCGCAACAATGATTTCGTAAGCTAGCATCCGGAACCATCATCCCAAACCCAAATCCAGATTTCCTTCCCGAGTCTCAAAACCAAATCTGAAATCTCATTTCCGAAATCCAGTTTCAAAACTGAAAACTCGTTTATCGAAATATCAGAAACAGGGCTCTAGGCCCGAAACCACTTTCCAAAATCCACTTTAGATCTTTAAAACCAAATCGTATTTCAAATCCCAAAAACTCGTTTATCGAAATCTCGTAAAACGTGTTATTCGGTAAATATCTCGAAAACCGTGAAAAATCGTAAACCATGAAAAATCGTAAACCATCAAGATCATAAATAAAATCATAGAATCACGTATGAAAACATATAAAAAAAACATATATGCATGCATCATAAGTTAGAAAGCATAGTCCACTCACATACCATTCCGTCGCTGCCTCGATACGCGTGCACTTATGCCGTCCCCGACCAATCCACTATCATCGGCTTTCCTGAACCTATCCAAATCCCATAATAAGGTCACTAACTACCTCACAATGATCATACTTAAGCCCCGTAATTTTCCCGAATTTTTAACTATTTTTAAACGAGCCCTAAAACCTTCGGACATCCTGAAAACTATCGAGATGATGTCCGATTGACTCGAAACCAATCCCAAAATGTTCGTTACATCGAATACTTTAAAAGTCGTGTTGACAACTTCCCCATGAACAGTGCCAGACGCCCTCACGTGCCTCCCAAAGTGGCTGCGCGTGAGGCCCACGCGCAGTTACTATTCATCATCTTCAAGCTCTGTTCGTCTGGTCTGAACCGGTTCGAACCGATCCGGTTCGACCGATTTGGCGCAGGCGGTTCGACATCTATTTTCGGTCTGTTTTCAATCCTTTGAAGCCTACCAGTTCCGTCCACCTATTTCCTATTCAACTCTAATCTCAGAACACGAAACCTAACATCGAAACATACCTTCCAAATCGAGAATTCAAAATCAGTTCCTCCTCCTTGTTGTTCGTAGGATTCTGACCATTGTTGGCCGTGATTCGGGTTCCAAACAATTCCTAGGAGTTCCAGGAACCTCATCCAAACACTAAATTGGATTATCAGTCTCTAGAATTCATGCTGCCATTTTTAATTTCAGAACTGGTTTCCACGGGAAAACAGCCTTACCTCTACTGTCAAGTCTCATTGTGACCCCACTAGCTTCATCTCGCCTTCGTTTTCATCTTGTAGTCAGAAACCACCAGCTAAGGATGAACTTTGAGAGGTTTGGATATGTTGAATTTCATAGGCTCTGTTTCTCGCGGAATCGAGGCCACTGTTCACGACCACTCACAACGGTGGCACCGCTCTTCTACTCACCTTCCATTCTCTGTATTTCATTCGAAATTCAGTGCCAAAGGACGAAGATTAAGGGAAATTGGGAAAGGTCCACTCTGTTTTTCCTTTCTGTTTTTCTTCCTTGAACCAAACCGTAAGAACGTTTTAAAAACAAAAGTAAGGCGGCTGAACAGGTTTCCAAAATTCTCTAGATTGAGCCAGGTGTCCAATAGTCTGTGGCTTTCCTCCTCACAATAGCCACATGTCCTTTTATCATTGGGCACAGATCCCAAGGCCCCAAATGACCAAAATGCCCCTTGAATGACAAATGACCATTTTGCCCTTCGTATTTCTAGATCCGTAACTTTGTCGTCTGAACTCCAATCGACACATGACACCTGTCATTGTATTCAAGAGATCAAGACCTATCTAATGGTCCTCGAAATGCGTGAAAATTTCATATCGTTTGAAAAGTCAACAAATTGCCCCTTTTAAAATAAATTACCGAATTACCCTTGAACTTCCGAACGTCGTAACATTTTCCTCGGATGTCGGAATCGGACGTGCCACCTGTCTATGAACTCGTGACGTCCTGAATTACGTCACGGTCATCGGTCAAAGTCCTTTTGACCGCCCGAAAGAAAAGTTAATATTTTTGCCCATTCTAGGGGCAAAATCGTCATTTTGCACCGTCCGTCCGAAATCGTCCAACTAATCACCGTTTAACTTTACTAATTGATATGAAATTGATATGAAATGGGTTCATAACATGAATTGATATGCGTGCATTGGTTTTTACGTGGATGGTAAAAATTTAATTTCTTCTGAACTGTTTCCTAAATTATTATTTATTTTTGTCCACTCACAGTCTTTTCATGTTTTTGATACCCTCCAGGTTGTTACGGTGCGGGCTGTTGGTTGAGAGAGACGGAGACATCACACACACGATCCACAGTAGATTCTGCACACTTTGGGAAGTCCGGAAGCTTTTTGGATGATCGGATCGGGAATCCCTTGTCTGACTTACCCGTCACATGGAGGTTGGACGTCGGTTTAGCCTTCGAGTCATGCGTAAGTTAGACGGGAGTAGGATTTAACCCTTAATCCAGGGGGATTGGGGGTGAGTCCTGTCAAATTGGTAACAGAACAGGTTTTGGGCGCTCTACGCGAGGTTTGGTTCCCATAGTCGTTGGTTTGTTGACTTGGGTGTTGTGATGCTACTGTGAATGTGATGTCTTGGCGCGGAATAGCCCGTCAGCAACCTGGATGCGATAGTGATAGTATGCTCGTTAGTGGTTAGTTAGTGGAGATTGTTAGTGCCAGCGAGGAGGTCGGTTGACGGTGGCCTGTTGGGCCGGATGGTGTTTGGTCGACGATAGTATGGACTTAGTTGGGTGTGAAGACTTGAGTGGCAGGGTCTTGGTGAATTAGTGGCTGTTGCGGGTTTGGATAACCCGTATGACGAGGATGATTTGAGGAACCCCGTGGGATGACCGGTCTGGAAACCGTGAATTGGGGTTTGTGGTTAGGTAGTTGTGGTGGTTGGGCTGAGTTACGGCCGGATTAGAGATGATGATGCTGGGTGCAGCCGAGGTAGTGAATGGTTGGTGGATGACTCTGGACGAGTCCAGTGTTGGGTGCTCAGAGTATTGGACTACGTGGGAGGTCACTTCCCCGACCCGAGAAAAGGTTGAGGGTTTGGCCCGGTAGGAGCAGAGGCTCGGGACTGGTGTGCTGAGAATACTAGATCGGAAGGATGTGCCACGAGTTGGGATGCTTGTACATGGTCGGATGGGCACATTGAGTCAAGGTTGTAGCCGGCTGTGAGGTACCGGTGTCTGGTAGGAACCATTAACCGAGCGGGGATTTGTGATGACCATTGGTAGGTCATATTTCAGGACGAATGGTCAGGATGCCGTTAGTCAATCAGAGTAGCGCAGCGGAAGCACTGTGGACCTATGCTTCGTGTTGGAACGAGCTAGGTTGGTATAGTCGGGTTTGACCGTTCGTGAGGTTTGTTCTAGTGGACTCCCCCTGATGTGTTAGTATATGTCGGTGGATACCGAGGTTGGCACTTGGTGATTGGCGACTTTGAGGGTGGTAACTGGGGAGTCCGAGGTTAGTGATTGTGGAGTGAAGATTCCGAGAGTTAGTGACTCGTATTTTAGCAGGAGCTCGGAGTTGAACTTCGGAAAGGTTGAGATGCGATCATCGAAAGGAGTGATGATTGACATCTTTTTGGATGTGCATACATGGTATGAACCGACAGGTGAGTTGGTCGGTGAGTTGGTTTAGTTACGGACACGTGGTTGTGATCCATAGGAGTCGTGGATCGCCTAGGTGTAGCGGAGTTAACATTTAGACGGTTGGTCCAATGGTGGTATTCGTGTCTCGGATTGAGTTCCATGGTTGGAAAAGGTGGATATACTTCCAACATGGTTAGAATCTCAGAATTAGGAGCTGTTGTAGTTCAGACGTTGAGATATGTATTGATTCCGAGATGATGTTAGATGTCGCATGTGAGAGATGGATGTTTTATAGTTGATTTGGGGATTCATTAAAGGAACTTCGAGAATTGTGACCCCCCCCCCCCCCCCCCCCCCCTTGGTCATGGACATGGGTGGATGTGTTCGGGAGTAGAAAGAGTACTTGGTGACGCTGGGAGTGGCCTGTGTGGCCAGTGCCGTATGGTTGTGCTAAGTTGGATTAAGGCAGGATGACTTGTGATGTCCTAGTTGTGGACCATTGGGAGTTCCGTTGGAGGATGACGGAAGGAAATGGAAAATGAGTGACTATAACTGATCGATATGAGGTTATTGAAGAGAACCCACAATCTAGATGTGCGATATATAAGATCGATTGGATTTGATGCAGTGGGTTGAAACCTAGTCAGTAGGATCCACTTAGGAGTGAGTGGATCAAGATTGGATCGTTCCTGGATTGAGTTATTGTGGATCAGGAAACTGGTGTGCAAGACAGAGGTTGGAAATGTTGGGCATGCAGTGAGGAGATTGCTCTGTCTTGTAAGAGTGAAGGTGGCTGGATGTCTTGACTATCTTGGAATGGTGTAGGAGTAGTGTAATTGGTTGTTGCATACGTATGGGTAGTGGACTTGGATCTAGTGCTGGGTCTGCCCTGTGTACGTAGTCGAGATGGAATTTCTTATTGGTAGGGAGACTCAGGAGATCTGGAGAACCAGAATAGATTTGAGTTAGACTTTCTTGGAAACCTTGTCGTTCAGCTAAGTGGTAGGTTTGAACCGATGGACTACAAAAGTGAAGCGTATTTGGCCTTTCGGCAGGTAGTAATCATTATGGTTATGAGGAAGATTGTGTACCTGGAGCTTGCATTATGAGGGTGACAGGTACACTATGTTGTTGTGGGTTGGACTTTGGGTGTTGTAGAACGTGACTGATACCACTGTGTTTGATAGTGTACATATCGTAGGATATACTCTACGAGCTGTGTTTGAGGTATTCTAAAATATCTTTGTTTTCTTTAAAGTTCGTAGGGTTATCCTTGCGTGTGGTTGGTGGTATGCACTGTGGTTCTAATTGGTGGTAACTGGTGCATGTACTTGGAATGTGTACGTACTGGTTCTGCGGTGGTCGGAACCATGCCGATGTAATTGGACGTGCAGTGTGATGTTCTAGTAGAAGAGTTGGTGAGCAGCTTAGTGCCGAGGTATGTTGTGAATAGATGGATAATCGGTGTAGTTCCGATATGGTGGATTTTGACGGAGCATGTGGGCCGGAATAGGGTGATCCGGAGTGGTTGATTGACAGGCTTCAGTGTTGAGATGAGCTGGATGCTTCTAGCCATGAGTGGCTGGTGGGACCCTGACATGGAGATGTATGCTCATGGTTAAACAAGTATGTGTTATGGTCTGGTTGCAAAGAGGCAGTGTGGGACGTAGATGGTGTTCCCACAGGTTGACAGTGTTAGTGGTTAGCGGAACCACTAGTGAGGGAATTGGCTAAATGAGGGGTATAAACGAGTACGTTGTGACTCCGGTGAGGATGGCGCGGATCGCTGACGGAAGTTGTATGGAATGACGTATGAATCTTGATGCTTAGGAGTACCGAGACCGGTAGATGCCGTCTTGTGAATGGGTGTATTTGGGATTTGTGTTTGTCGACGGCGAACTCGAAAGAGGTACTGGGACATTGGTACGAGGTACGCTCGACTCGAGAAGGAGTCAGAAGTGTTGAAACTGGAAGCAATGGTATGGTGGCGTACCCAGTGTTGGTTGAATCGTGAGTGTCGGCTAGTGTGACGTTAAAGGTATCTTGGGTACGAGTTGGAATGTGTTGACCCCGATGAGAAATGGATGTTTTGCCAGATGGACTGAAACGTAAGAATAGTTCGCTTGACCGAGTTGGGATGACAGTTTGGGAACCGTCAGGCTAAATTGGATTGGAAAATGATGGACACTAGGTAGGAGACCCAGGTGTGAGATTAGTTGGATTCCCCCAGTTGGTTACGGAAGTACGAGATTTGGAATTTCGGGGATGATATTCTTTAAGGGGGGGTAGATTGTAACGACCCGTTCCAGAAATAGAGATTAGCTTAGTGATTAATGACGGATTAGTGAGGTTAATCAGTAATTAGTTGGACGATTTCGGACGGGCGGTGCAAAAATGATAATTTTGCCCCTAGAATGGGCAAAAATGTTGACTTTTTGATCAGGCGGTCAAATGGACTTTGACCGATGACCGTGACGTAGTTCGAGACGTCACAAGTACATAGACAGGTGGCACGTCCGATTCCAATATTCGAAGAAAAAGTTATGACATTCGGAAGTTCGAGGATAATTTGGTTGAAATGGGGAAATTTGTTGACTTTTCCAATGACATGGATTTTTCACGGACTTTGAGGACCGTTAGGTAGGTCTCGATCCCCTGATTACAACGACAGGCGGCATGTGTCAATTGGAGTTCGGGAAATAGGGTTACGGGTTTAGTAATACGAGGGGAAAAATGGTAATTTGTCCTTTAGGGTCATTCTGGTCATTTTTTTCATGGGGATGTGTGCCTAGAGGATTTGTGACACTTGGCTTGTGTTGGAGTCTGTGCCCACCAGATTTAGGACACATGTCCTATCCTGGAAGGCTGTGGAACACTCCTAGCCGCCTCACATCCAAATTAAACGGAAAAAAATTCGGCTAACCGGTTGAAAAACAGAGAACAAGGTAAGGTGGTCACTGTGAACCCAATTCCTCCTCCGAACTTCACCAATTGCCAGTGATCTTGGATTGAAACAGAGAGGGAGATGAAGACAGTGGAAGAGTGGAGGTGGTGCCACGAGGGCCGTCGTGGACGGTGGCCTCTAACGGTGACGATCAAATCAAGGGACTTCGGGGATGTTAGACTAGGAAAACTACCAACTCACATCCTTGACCCCTGCTTTGTAAAGGAGAAATAAAGAGGGGCATATCTGGGGAAGAATGAGGGCCACAGAGGAGCTCATGACGGCGAGTCGAGGTAAGGACCCAGTGAACCCGAGACGCCCTGTTTTGCAATTGGAAATGGTAATAGTGTTCTTGTACGGTTTGGATCGATTTCATTGATGGGAAGATGATGCTCAAGGTCCAGGGGATTAATTAAGCCTGGTTTGGAGAATTAAGGTGGATGGTAAGGTCGAATTCCCGGAAACCCTTAGTTTAAATTCGAAAATGGTAAATTATGTTTGAATGGTTAATTTGTGATTTGGTTAATTGGGGAAGTTCCTGACAGATGTAGGGAGGCATTTGGAACTAAAACCAGAGCTCGAGGTAGGCAGGAACGTTGGCAGAACCTGATTGCAAGAAACAGGTCTGATCTTGGTTCAGGAAGGTACTATTCGGGTCTTTAAATCGTGTTTTTATTAGCTAAAGTGATTAGGTTGGTTGGGACGAAGCTATTAGGACCAATAGAATTGAAAATCATGGAAAAACGAGGGAAAACCGTGAGTGCCAGTTCAAGACTGGACCGGATTTGCAGACCGGTTCAGACCGGTCGACTTGAGGAAGACGATGAACAGTGTTGAGGCACGTGGCTCCCACGCGCAGCCCCTTTGGGCGGTGCGTGGCACTGTTCATGGGAAAGTTGTCAACACGAATTTTTATTGTATTGATGTAACGAACATTTTAAGACTGGTTTTGAGTCGATCGGACATCGTTTTGACATGTTTCGGGATGTCCGAAGGTTTTAGGGATCGGTTAAAAATAGTTAAAAATTCGAAAAAATTACGGGGCTTTAATATGATTATTGTGAAGTAATTAGTGAACTTATTATTGGATTTGGATAGGTTCGGGAAAGCCAGTGATAGTGGATTGGCCGGGAACGGCGTAAGTGCACTCATATCGAGGCGGCGGCATAACTGGTCTGTGAGTGGACTTTGCTTTATAACTTTCGATGCATGCATATATGTTTTTATATGTTTTATATACATGATTCTATGATTTGATTTATGATCTTGATGGTTTACGATTTTTCACGGTTTTCGAGATATTTACGGAATAACACGTTTTATGAGATTTCGATTGATCTTGTGATTTGATCATGGTTTTAATGATTTGACTTCGGGATTTGAAATATTATTTGATTTTAAGGATTTGAAATGGATTTCGGAAAAGTGATTTGGGGCTTGGAGCCCTGTTCAGACAATTGAGATTTCAGGTTTTGGAATGGGATTTTGGAAACAATATTTTCGGATTTCAGTTTTGAAACTTGAAAGGAAGTCTGGATTTGGGTTCGGGATGATGGTTCCGGATGAAGGCTTACGGAATCATTGTTGTGAATTCGGATATGGATTTTCTATGGTTTTCACTATTGATTGAAAAATGGTTTTGGGTTTAAAGACCCGGAAAAGAAAAGAAAAACTGTTGGATCTGGTTTTGAGTTTAAAGACTCAGTTGATTGACGGGGGGAGGGCCCTGGATTGATATGTTTTGAGTTTAAAGACTCGGTATATGTTTTGAGTTTAAAGACTCGGTTATGATACCCCCCGAGGCCTGTTGATTGTGTTTTGAGTTTAAAGACTCGTTGATATCGCGGGAAGGCCTGATTATGCGCATGGTTTGAGTTTAAAGACTCAGGCGCACTTGAGATCCAGCAACTCACATGATTGATATTTTTCACTAGTTTTCAAATGTTTTGGGCAGTGCCCCGGATGATTTGGATTTGATGAGTTTTGGGACTGAGTTCCCGTACTTGAGATTGATTTGTGATTTTGGGCTGAGGCCCTGGAATTGAATAACGGATTTGATTCGGGTTTTTAATAATGGTTTTCATTGATGGTTTTTTATATGAAATTGATATGAAATGGGTTCATAACATGAATTGATATACATGCATTGATTTTTGTGTGGAGGGTAAAAATGTAATTTCTTCTGAACTGTTTCCTAAATTATTATTTATTTTTGTCCACTCACAGTCTTTTCATGTTTTTGATACCCTTCAGGTTGTTGCGGTGCGGGCTGTTGGTTGAGAGAGACGGAGACATCACACACACGATCTACAGTAGATTCTGCGCACTCTGGGAAGTCCGGAAGCTTTTTGGATGATCTGAACTGGAATCTCTTGTCCGACTTACGTGCCACATGGAGGTTGGACGTCGGTTTAACCTTCGTGTCATGCGTAAGTTAGACGGGAGCAGAATTTAGCCCTTAATCCAGGGGGATTGGGGGTGGGTCCTGTGATTTAGCCCCTCAAATATTACTATTCATGACATCTTGCCCAAAGCAAGATTTAGTATTTCTAATGGGAAGGGATAAGAGGCAAGAATTCAAAATTTTATTTGAATTATTTTATTAAAGATAATTAAAACAAGAATTATAAATTAAAAAATATATTCTAAATTAAAACATATATAAAAAATTAAAAATAATACAATAAATATAACATTACATGTTTTTGTTGAGCTATTCTACCGTTTGGGAGCCATCGATAGGTTCCAGAAGTTTCAGAGCCGTCAATTGGAGTGCGAGGGCTTGAATCGAAGAGGAAAGAAGATGGAGAATGGAGTTGAAGTTTAAGCACTAAAACATATGAAGTAAAAGAAATTAAAGAATTACATAGAATAAGTTCTAGAACTCGAGAGTAAAAGAAATTTAAGCACTTTTTGAATTTCTAACTTAGAATTCATAAGTTCAAACATCCATAGCTTAAACTTATATACGTAATGAACTCTAGAGTGATTCATAATTTATTTGTTTAAATTGATATACATATGCCTCATAACTACTTGCCATAGCTTTTAATGAACTCTAGAGTTCTAGAACTTATTCTATGTGATTTTCAAAGCTTTTAAGTCAATAAGTTCTTTATTCTAACATTCTTCTTTCTTTATTCTTTAGCTTCGAATTGAAGTTTAAGCACTAAAACATATGAAGTAAAAGAAATTCAAAAAGTAAAACACATGGAGATTGTAACGACCTGTCCTGGAAGTCGGGGATTAGCTTAGTAGTTAATGACGGATTAGCAAAGTTAATCGGTAATTAGTTTGATACTTTTGAATGGTTGGTGCAGAATGACGGTTTTGCCTCTAGAATGGGTAAAATGTTGACTTTTGGTTCGGACGGTCAATTGGGCATTGATCGATGACCGTGACGTAGTTCGGGACATCACGAGTCCATAGACAGGTGGCACGCCCGATTCCGACATCCGAGGAGGAAGTTATGATGTTCGGAAGGTTGAGGGCATTTTCGTAATTTGGTTAAACAGGAGGAAATTGTTGACTTTTTGGTTGACCATTAGTTTTCACGCAAACCGAGGATCATTAGATAGGTCTCGACGTCCTGAGTACAATGACAGGCGGCACATCGTCATCGGACTTCGGATGAATTAGTTGTGGGTCTAGGAATGAGAGGGGTAAAATGGTAATTTGGACACTTAGGGGCATTTTGGTCTTTTGGCACCTTGGGATTTGTGAGCAATCAGATGGGGACATGTGGCTTGAGGAATTGGAGATTTTTTAGGATTGGACCGTTGGATGAAGGACACCTGGAGGTTTCCTAGAGGATTCTACACGGTTCACACAATTTTAAATGGTTTGTGTAACCGTTCAAATAAGAACAGAACAGGGGTAGAGAACCATCGATCGATTTTCCAGAGAGTGTGTGAGAGTTGAGGACTCCGGGTTTGGGTGAGTGAGTGCAGATGTTTGAGTGTGATTAAGAGAGCTTGGAGGATCGAGTGGCGGTGTTAGTGAGGAAAAAACCAGAGAACAGGAACAGGGCACCGCGCACGGTTGTGCACCTCGATCGATCGACCCATCACAATTGGACGTGTGGTGGTGTTCAGCAACCTGTGAGGAGTCTTGTAGACTCAGTGGAGTACGACGGAGCTCACGGTGGAAGGCAGGGAGTAGGTAACTTTCTCGGCTTCCCCTGTTTTTCTAGATTTCTTCAAAACTAAAATCGTGAAGTTTGGTGATTTGTTGACTCATTTTATTAGTCCTATTAGCTTTAGGAAGTTGTGGTTGAGCTTAGGAATCGAACCAGAGCTTAGTGGTGGCCACTGGTGGCCGGAGACGGACCCTGGTTTTTTTGGGATTTTCTTCGAGTTTAGGAGGTGATTGTTAGCCCGTTAATTCGTGTTTTAGACAGTGGGATAGGTTGGTTAGAGTGGGACGATTCCAATGGTGACAAAGGGTTGAAAACGGGGCAAAATAATCAAGAAAAACAGTTGAACAATTCACGCCGGTCCGGTCCAACTGGACCGGTTCGTCCCAAGGTTGAAGATGAACAGTAGCCGCGCGTGAGGCCCACGCGCGGCCACTTCAGGCGGCACTTGTGGGTGCCTGGCACGCCTTTTGGGGAAGATTCCAACACGACTTATAAAGTATTCGATGTAACGAACATTTTGGCGTTGGTTTCGAGTCAATCGGACATCGTCTCGATATGTTTCGGGATGTCTGAAGGTTTAGGGCTAGGTTAAAAATAGTTAAAAATACGAAAAAATTATGGGGTTTTAGTATGACCTTGTGAAGTAGTTAGTGACCTTAGTATGGGTTTTGGACAGGTTCGGGAAAGTCGAGGATAGCGGAATGGCCGGGAACGGCGTAAGGGCTCGCGTATCGAGACGACGTCGAAATGGTCTGTGAGTGGACTTTGCTTTCTAACTCTTGATGAATGCATATATGTCTTTAATATGTTTTCATACATGATTTGCTTTATGATCTTGATGGTTTACGGTTTTACACGTTTTTGAGGTATTTACGGAATTTCACGTTTTACGAGGTTTTGATGGATATTGTGATTTGAACCTGGGTTTAATGCTTTGATTTTGGGATTTGAAATACGGTTTGATTACAAAGAAATTAAAAGGATTTTGGAAAGTGATTTCGGGCTTGAAGCCCAGTTCGAAAAGTGGTTTTGAGCAAGGATGAAAATATCGATATCGACGGATATATCGCTTGCCGAATTTACGGATATTTCGTCCCAAATATCGATATCGAAATCGATATCGTTTACGGTCAACAAAAATGACGGAAATTGGGTCCAAATGACGGAAATTTGAAATGAAACTTTGGCAAACACTTAAGTACCCACTAATTGTTATATATGACTAATAAAAACTATAAAATGACTTTGATATGATAAATTCATGATGAATCATATGATAGAATATAGATATGCCGATCACTAACAGTATAAAATTTTAAAGATAAACTTAAATTAAAATATAATTTCATTGATAATATTGCATTAAAAATATTGTACACATATATTCATAATTTTAATATATATTCTAAAATAAAACATATATTATAAATTAAAACAAATATTACCAAATATATGAATTACCCCATATTCATATTAAAATATACATTCATAATTAAGGAATATATGAATTACCTAATAATACATTTTGAATTTTGAAAAAAAAACGTTTAAGGCTTCATTTTTTTTAATACATATTCATAATTAAGGAACAAAAACACATAAATTCATAATTTTAATACATATTCTAAATTAAAACAAATATTACCAAATATATGAATTAAACCATATTTTATATTAAAACATACATTACTAATAAATGATATATTAGTAAATCAAAAATGATATATTTTATTATGAAAAATGTTAAGGCTTAATCTATTTTAATACATATTGTGAAAAAAAAAAAATTAAGGCTTAATCTATTTTAATACATATTAAAGCTTAATCTATTTTAATACATATTAAGGATTAATCTATTTTAATACATATTAAAGCTTAATCTATTTTAATGCATATTAAAGCTTAATCTATTTTAATACATATTAAAGCTTAATCTATTTTAATGCATATTAAGGCTTAATCTATTTTAATACATATTAAAGCTTAATCTATTTTAATGCATATTAAGGCTTAATCTATTTTAATACATATTAAGTGTAACACCCCGGAAATTCGAGGATTCCCATATTGTAATTTATTGTGTGATTTGACGATTTTACCCTTGTGATTGGTATGGTCAAATGTTGACTTTTTGATTGATGAACTAAATGGACTTTGACCTATGACCGTGACGTAGTTCGGGACGTCACGAGTTCATAGACAGGTGGCACGTCCAATTCGGACGATCAGGGTAAAAGTTATGACTTTCGGAAGTTCAGGGGCATTACCGTAATTTGGACTCTCGGGGGAAAATGTTGACTTTTCTTTTGACAACTAATTTTCAGTTGACTCAAGGACCGTTGGGTAGGCCTCGACGTCCTGAGTCCGTAGACAGGCGGCACGCCGAAATCGGACTTCGTACGAGGAAGTTATGGTCAGAAACGTGAATTCAGGAAGTTCGGGTCTCGGTTTTCGTGTCGAATATTATATTCAGAAATTCTGATTGAAGGACACCTGGGGAGTGACAAGTGTCACTCACCCATTGGCCAGATTGGATCAGATCCACTATTGGATTAATTAACATTTAAATCAGCTTTAAATTATAGCCCTTGGATTGAAAACCCCTGATCTAATCTGAGCCCTTGATCTAATCTTGGAGATCAAATCTGGGCCGTCCGTTCTTTCCCTCCATTTCTTTATAATTCTTACCCGCAGAACACTCTGTCCATTTCGATCAAGCATCCCAGCTAACCATCCACTCATTGTGTCTGCGTGTTGGGGGACTCCCTGGGGAGACTGAGCGACGGCAGTGAGCACGGCGGAGGACGGCGGCGAGGAAGGAAGCAGGGGAAACCCGTGGCGGTTTCAACCCAGATTTTTGGTAAAACCATTTCCCACGTTTAAATTGGTCTGTTATGAATCCTAATCAACTCTAGGAACCTCCAGGAACCTTCTGGATTTGAGCCCGTGGCCGGTGGAGCTCAGGGCGGTGGCACAACTGCGACGGGAGGCCGGTGCTGTTCTTCGAGGTAGGCCCTCGATTCAATCCGTTTTACTCAATTCTATTTACATAGAACCAATCTAGGGACTAAGACGAGTAATTAGGAAATGAAAGGAATGAAAATGATCCAGAAATGAAGAAATGGCAACCGGGTCGTGATCGCGGGTCTGATCGACCCGAGTTGCAGGAAAACGGGTCAACCCGTCTGAGGACAGCGGTGATGACGTGGCAACCTGTCAGTCTGTCAGATGACGTGGACCAACCGTGAGCCGACACGTGTCACATGTCAGTGCACAGTCAGCACTGACATGTCAGTGACGTGGACCAGTCAGGGACTGCCACGTGTCACTGACATGTCAGTGACGTGGACCAGTGCCGTACTGACACGTGGCACATGTCAGATCTGACACATGGTCTGACAGATCAGTGTGGTGGACCATTCAGATGTTGACACGTGGCACCTGTCAGATGACGTCAGCATGACGTCATGCTGACGTCAGCAGTGACGTCAGCGATGACGTCAGCAGGAATTGTTCCTGCATTGACCGCCGCGTTGACCGGCGCGTGGGGGCGCGTGTGAACAGTGTTTCTGGTGGGACCACCACCATTCTTTAGGTTTCGACGATCCGGATCCAATGGCGGTGGTTTCGGGTCGATCGGAGATCTTTAAGTTGGTCAAAATAAGGTTTATTGCCTTGGAAAGCGCGTTCGGGCGGCTTTCCCGGGTCGGTTTCGACCTAGGCTTTCATGGTTGAATGTTAGGGGTTTGTATTGATCTTTACGAATACTTTGGACTTGACAGGGATTGTACATTTGTACCAGGACGAGGGTATACGTTCGGTTTCTAGCAGGACTGTACTGTGAGTGGGCCATTTTCTTAAACCCTTGTGTGCATAAATGTTTTCTGGTTTTATTATACTTATTCACATGCTAAAACAATGATGGTTTTGATGATATGGAAAATATGGTTATGGCACGTTTCACGGTATTTGGGCTTGAGACCCGTCCGATGAAACTGAATGGTTGGTTCGGATTCTATCTATGTATATATATGTTTGCATGTGGATATCAATAAAATGTATTTGTTAATGCACTGTATAGATCCTTCCATATTGTATTGTCTCCTCCGGATGAGGTACCCCGGAGAGGTCACGGACGTCTAGAACGTCCAGCGTCTATGACGCTAAGCATCGGGGATGCTGTACCCGAACGGGGTTCGGGGATTGAACTCGGAAATTGAGACCCGAGTGGCACGCGTAGCCTTGTGATTGTGACCTTATTGGACGTCAGGGACGTCAGACATCAGGGATGTCGGGATTGGAGTGTATAGTGCAGCAACTAAAATTATGGTTATGGTTTTATTATATGCCTTATGGTTCATATTATATGGTTATTGATTTTGAATTATGTTGCACGCATGTTTGGAAAACGGAGGGGTAAATTATATGTTTTACTTATCAAACGATTTCATAAACTTGTGTTTCGGTCCACTCACCCTTAATGTTTTGATAACCTCTCCAGGTCGGGAAACTGAGGTAGAGGAGGAACCAGAGGCTGAGGCATAGATCTACTTCTGCGTACCTGAACCCCTGCTGGGCGGTGTACCCGCAGGTTTACTTTAGAGTCGTGCTCGCAAATTTGTAATTTTGAATTATATCCTTTGTCTGACATTCGTTTAATTCGGATTTGATGTATGACTTTAATTTGGTTATTTATGCTTTTAAATGTTTGGAGGTTAAAATTGGTATGAATTATTGGGTGTCAGACGGGAGCAGGGCATGTCCCCTTGTGGTCCCTGTGGGATCGGGGCGGGTCCTGTCAGCTTGGTATCAAAGCCAGGTTGTGGTCAGTACTAGGGTATTGGTCTGCATGCTAGACTAGCGATTAGTACTAGTTACTTTTCGACTTTTAAGAATATTGTTTTCTGATCTATGCCTCTTGACAGTTGGTTATGCCTCCTAGGAGAATTCCTCATACTCGAACGGACGAGGATCTAGAAAGAGAGATGGAATGCGCGAGCATCGAAAGGGCTCAACGTTTGGGAGCCACTCCTTTCTGCGGGGGATCAAACCCCGAGGATGCTCACGACTGGATCACCAAGTGGGAGAGGATCTTCTCGGTGATGCACTGCCCTCCGGGCGAACGAGTGACTCTGGCGGCCTTCTTACTGGAGGGAGGAGCCTACCAGTGGTGGCACGGACTCGAAATGTCTGGGTGGTCTGTCCATACCACTACCTGGGAAGCTTTCCGTTCCAAGTTTCTGGACCAGTACTACCCGCGATCCTTTCGCACGGCGCGGGAGGGGGAATTCCTGCGGCTGGAGCAGGGTGACATGTCTGTTGCAGACTACGAGCAAACATTCGGGAAACTTTCCCGGTTCGCTGCCTCATTCGTAAGCACGGAGGAGGACAAATGCCAGCGGTTTGAGCTTGGACTCCGAGGGGAGATCTGGGCCAGTGTGACTGCTACCACTCATGCTTCTCTGAGGGATATGGTCGACGCAGCGGTGCGTGTCGAGGCCAGTCTGGCGGCACACCAATCACGACAACCTTCGGGGGAGGGGCGACGTCAGGATCGCCCACATTTTGGGCCATCGGGCCGTAAGAACAACAAGGGAGGGAGCTACAGGGGAGCACCCTCATCCTTCAAGGGTCGTGGCTGGTCGGGTCGACGTGGAGGCTCTCAGGGCAGAGGATCTGGACACAACTCTGGGCAGCACTCATCTTGGAGCGGTGCATCTGGTGGGCATTCGGGCAGGCCAAGGCCAGTAACTTGTTTTGCTTGCGGAGAGGAAGGCCACTATGCCTGTGATTGTCCGCAGTTGTCCAAAAACAACGACGCTGGGGGCTCGAGTGTGGTGCAGAGCACGGCTTCCCACACTAATGGAGGTCGCGGTCAGGGAGGTGACCGTGGTGCTGGACGTGGCGCGCGCGGGGCGCGGACGGAACGGAGGGCCGAGGGCCCAAGTGTTTGCAATGACCCAGCAGCAGGCGAGGACTGCTCCAGGCGTGGTCACAGGTACACTACATATCTTTAATTTTCTTGTACGTGTATTGATGGATGCGGGGGCTACACATTCTTTTATTTCGAAGAGTTGTGCTGGTTTGCTTGATTGTGTGGTATCAGCCTTAGATTGCGAAATGGGTGTTGGCACCCCGATGGGTACCGTGTACCTTGTGAATCAGGTGATTCGGAGGTGCCTGGTAAGAATTGAGGATGTGGATTTACCAGCAGACTTAATTATTCTGGATATCCACGACTTCGATATAATCCTAGGGATGGATTGGCTGTCGGAGCACGGATCGCTCATCGACTTCTGTAGCAAGCAAGTGATTTTGCGGAGCCCGGGTTTGCCGGAAGTTATCTTTCAGGGGGAACGTGATGGTTCGCCTCCTGAAGTGATTTCGTCACTTACTGCTACCAAACTTCTACGGAAGGGATGCCAGGGTTATCTGGCGCATGTCGTGTCGGAACGGGTCGATACTCCGGTTATCGACGAAATACCGGTGGTCTGTGAGTTTCCGGATGTATTCCCGGAAGACTTACCTGGGTTGCCACCATCGCGGGAGATTGAGTTTACTATTGAACTACTCCCGGGTACCCGACCTATATCCCAGGCACCATACCGGATGGCGCCGGCCGAGTTACGAGAACTCAAGACTCAATTGCAGGAGTTGGTAGATTTGGGATATGTCCGACCGAGTACTTCACCGTGGGGAGCACCGGTGTTGTTCGTGAAGAAGAAGGAAGGAAGTCTCCGTTTATGTATTGATTATCGACAACTCAACAAGGTGACATTGAGGAACCAGTATCCTCTACCCAGGATCGATGACCTTTTCGACCAGTTGCGGGGAGCTCAGTGCTTCTCGAAAATTGATTTGCGGTCTGGGTATCACCAACTGAGGATTTCAGAGGAGGATATTCCGAAAACTGCTTTTCGAACCCGTTACGGGCACTACGAGTTCCTTGTTATGCCATTTGGTTTGACGAATGCTCCGGCAGCATTCATGGATCTGATGAACCGGGTCTTCCGACCCTACCTGGATAAGTTCGTGATTGTGTTCATCGATGATATTTTGGTATACTCGAGAAGTGCCCGTGCACATGAAGAACATCTACGGTTGGTCTTGGAGAGACTGAGACAAGAACAATTGTATGCCAAGCTGAGCAAGTGTCAGTTTTGGCTGAGCAGTATTGGTTTTCTGGGACACGTGATATCGACGGATGGGATTTGCGTGGATCCCCAGAAAACAGAAGCGGTGACCAACTGGGCTAAACCGACAACAGTGACCGAGGTGCGGAGTTTCGTCGGATTAGCAGGTTACTACCGGAGATTCGTGGAGGGCTTCTCCAAAATTGCTGCACCATTGACTCGTTTGACTCGGAAGGGAGTAAAGTTTATCTGGGACGAGCAGTGCGATCGGAGCTTTCAAGAGTTGAAGGATCGATTGACCACTGCACCAGTCCTTGCATTGCCGGATGACAGTGGGGAGTTTGTGGTCTTCAGTGATGCATCGCTGCAAGGTCTGGGCTGCGTGTTGATGCAAACTGGCAAGGTTATCGCCTATGCATCCCGGCAGCTGAAGACCCATGAGTTGAACTACCCTACTCATGATTTGGAGTTGGCGGCAGTGGTTCATGCTCTCAAGATCTGGAGACATTATCTGTTCGGCGCAACGTGTCGGATATACACCGACCACCAGAGTCTTAAATATTTATTCACTCAGAAGGAGCTTAACATGAGACAACGGAGATGGTTGGAGCTGCTGAAGGACTATGACTGTACGATCGAGTACCATCCGGGTAAGGCCAATGTGGTGGCGGATGCACTCAGCAGGAAATCAGCGGGAACTATTGCACACCTGGGGATGGTGTATCTTCCCTTGCTGGTGGAACTCCGGAAAGCGGGAGTTATTTTGGGTACGGACAAACATGGGGCTTTGTTGGCCAGCTTCCATGTGCGACCAGTACTGATTGATCGGATCATTGAAACACAACTTCAGGATCCGATACTCTGTATTTACAGAATTGAGGTCGATGCGGATGGGAGACAGGATTTTACCATCCGGGACGATGGAGCACTGGTGAAATTGGGCCGTTTGTGCGTACCTGCAGTGGCAGAGTTACGGGCCGAGATACTTGAGGAGGCCCACAGTTCGGCCTATGCTATGCATCCGAGAGGTACAAAGATGTACCGTACCCTCCGGGACCATTATTGGTGGCCAGGAATGAAGAAGGATATTGCTGAGTTCGTGAGCAAATGCTTAACCTGTCAGCAGGTTAAGGCGGAACGGCAGAGACCGTATGGGGCTATGCAGCCACTTCCGATTCCTGAGTGGAAGTGGGATCACATCACCATGGACTTCGTCTTTAAGTTACCGAGGACTCAGAGTGGAGTGGACGGAGTATGGGTGATCGTGGATCGGTTAACCAAATCAGCCTTTTTTCTGCCAGTTCAGGAAACCTATAAACCTAACCGACTGGCTCAGTTGTTTGTGAAGGAAATCATACGACTTCATGGTACGCCGGAATCGATCGTGTCTGATCGTGATCCGCGTTTCACTTCCAGGTTCTGGCAAAGTTTGCAAGCTACTTTGGGAACAACCTTACGTTTCAGTACTGCTTTCCATCCACAGACCGATGGACAGTCTGAGAGAACCATTCAAACCCTGGAGGACATGATGAGGTCATGTGTACTACAGTTTCAAGACTCTTGGGATACTCATTTGCCATTGATGGAATTCGCTTACAACAACAGCTATCAGGCAAGCATCGGGATGGCACCTTATGAGGCACTGTATGGCCGACAGTGCAGGACACCTATCTGCTGGACGGAGGTAGGAGAGCGAGCGGCTGTAGGGCCGGAGATGATGGACTTAACCATGGAAACTGTTCGCGTGATCAAGGAGAGATTGAAGGTGGCACAGGATCGCCAGAAGAGTTATGCCGACCGACGGATTCGAGACTTGGAGTTTGAAGTGGGAGATTTTGTCTTCCTGAAGTTGTCTCCGTGGAAAGGGATTATCCGTTTTGGCCGACGGGGGAAACTGAGTCCGCGTTTTATCGGACCTTATGAAATTGTGGAGAGAATTGGCAGAGTTGCATACAGATTGGCACTACCTCCAGAACTATCAAGAGTTCACGATGTTTTCCACGTATCGATGTTGCGGATGTACGTACGTGATGCTTCTCATGTACTTGGGGAACAACCTGTCGAACTACGGGAGGATTTGAGCTTTGAAGAACAACCAGTACTGATCTTGGATCGGAAGGACAAGGTACTACGACGGAAGACGATCCCTCTTGTGAAAATTCTCTGGAGAAACCAGAACGTGGAAGAAGCCACATGGGAGCCTGAGGCTCAGATGCGAGAACAATTTCCTCATTTGTTTCTTTGAAATTTCGGGACGAAATTTCTTAAGGGGGGAAGGTTGTAACACCCCGGAAATTCGAGGATTCCCATATTGTAATTTATTGTGTGATTTGACGATTTTACCCTTGTGATTGGTATGGTCAAATGTTGACTTTTTGATTGATGAACTAAATGGACTTTGACCTATGACCGTGACGTAGTTCGGGACGTCACGAGTTCATAGACAGGTGGCACGTCCAATTCGGACGATCAGGGTAAAAGTTATGACTTTCGGAAGTTCAGGGGCATTACCGTAATTTGGACTCTCGGGGGAAAATGTTGACTTTTCTTTTGACAACTAATTTTCAGTTGACTCAAGGACCGTTGGGTAGGCCTCGACGTCCTGAGTCCGTAGACAGGCGGCACGCCGAAATCGGACTTCGTACTAGGAAGTTATGGTCAGAAACGTGAATTCAGGAAGTTCGGGTCTCGGTTTTCGTGTCGAATATTATATTCAGAAATTCTGATTGAAGGACACCTGGGGAGTGACAAGTGTCACTCACCCATTGGCCAGATTGGATCAGATCCACTATTGGATTAATTAACATTTAAATCAGCTTTAAATTCCAGCCCTTGGATTGAAAACCCCTGATCTAATCTGAGCCCTTGATCTAATCTTGGAGATCAAATCTGGGCCGTCCGTTCTTTCCCTCCATTTCTTTATAATTCTTACCCGCAGAACACTCTGTCCATTTCGATCAAGCATCCCAGCTAACCATCCACTCACTGTGTCTGCGTGTTGGGGGACTCCCTGGGGAGACTGAGCGACGGCAGTGAGCACGGCGGAGGACGGCGGCGAGGAAGGAAGCAGGGGAAACCCGTGGCGGTTTCAACCCAGATTTTTGGTAAAACCATTTCCCACGTTTAAATTGGTCCGTTATGAATCCTAATCAACTCTAGGAACCTCCAGGAACCTTCTGGATTTGAGCCCGTGGCCGGTGGAGCTCAGGGCGGTGGCACAACTGCGACGGGAGGCCGGTGCTGTTCTTCGAGGTAGGCCCTCGATTCAATCCGTTTTTCTCAATTCAATTTTCATAGAACCAATCTAGGGACTAAGACGAGTAATTAGGAAATGAAAGGAATGAAAATGATCCAGAAATGAAGAAATGGCAACCGGGTCGTGATCGCGGGTCTGATCGACCCGAGTTGCAGGAAAACGGGTCAACCCGTCTGAGGACAGCGGTGATGACGTGGCAACCTGTCAGTCTGTCAGATGACGTGGACCAACCGTGAGCCGACACGTGTCACATGTCAGTGCACAGTCAGCACTGACATGTCAGTGACGTGGACCAGTCAGGGACTGCCACGTGTCACTGACATGTCAGTGACGTGGACCAGTGCCGTACTGACACGTGGCACATGTCAGATCTGACACGTGGTCTGACAGATCAGTGTGGTGGACCATTCAGATGTTGACACGTGGCACCTGTCAGGTCTGACATGTCAGACCTGACAGCTGTCAGATGACGTCAGCATGACGTCATGCTGACGTCAGCAGTGACGTCAGCGATGACGTCAGCAAGAACTGTTCCTGCGTTGACCGCCGCGTTGACCGGCGCGTGGGGGCGCGTGTGAACAGTGTTTCTGGTGGGACCACCACCATTCTTTAGGTTTCGACGATCCGAATCCAATGGCGGTGGTTTCGGGTCGATCGGAGATCTTTCAGTTGGTCAAAATAAGGTTTATTGCCTTGGAAAGCGCGTTCAGGCGGCTTTCCCGGGTCGGTTTCGACCTAGGCTTTCATGGTTGAATGTTAGGGGTTTGTATTGATCTTTACGAATACTTTGGACTTGACAGGGATTGTACATTTGTACCAGGACGAGGGTATACGTTCGGTTTCTAGCAGGACTGTACTGTGAGTGGGCCATTTTCTTAAACCCTTGTGTGCATAAATGTTTTCTGGTTTTATTATACTTATTCACATGCTAAAACAATGATGGTTTTGATGATATGGAAAATATGGTTATGGCACGTTTCACGGTATTTGGGCTTGAGACCCGTCCGATGAAACTGAATGGTTGGTTCGGATTCTATCTATGTATATATATGTTTGCATGTGGATATCAATAAAATGTATTTGTTACTGCACTGTATAGATCCTTCCATATTGTATTGTCTCCTCCGGATGAGGTACCCCGGAGAGGTCACGGATGTCTAGAACGTCCAGCGTCTATGACGCTAAGCATCGGGGATGCTGTACCCGAACGGGGTTCGGGGATTGAACTCGGAAATTGAGACCCGAGTGGCACGCGTAGCCTTGTGATTGTGACCTTATTGGACGTCAGGGACGTCAGACATCAGGGATGTCGGGATTGGAGTGTATAGTGCAGCAACTAAAATTATGGTTATGGTTTTATTATATGCCTTATGGTTTATATTATATGGTTATTGATTTTGAATTATGTTGCACGCATGTTTGGAAAACGGAGGGGTAAATTATATGTTTTACTTATCAAACGATTTCATAAACTTGTGTTTCGGTCCACTCACCCTTAATGTTTTGATAACCCCTCCAGGTCGGGAAACTGAGGTAGAGGAGGAACCAGAGGCTGAGGCATAGATCTACTTCTGCGTACCTGAACCCCTGCTGGGCGGTGTACCCGCAGGTTTACTTTAGAGTCGTGCTCGCAAATTTGTAATTTTGAATTATATCCCTTGTCTGACATTCGTTTAATTCGGATTTGATGTATGACTTTAATTTGGTTATTTATGCTTTTAAATGTTTGGAGGTTAAAATTGGTATGAATTATTGGGTGTCAGACGGAAGCAGGGCACGTCCCCTTGTGGTCCCTGTGGGATCGGGGCGGGTCCTGTCATTAAGGCTATATCTATTTTAATACATATTAAGGCTTAATCTATTTTAATACATATTTTTTTAAAAAAAATTAAGGCTTAATCTATTTTTTCTATTTGGGGTTAAAAAACAAAATTAATAATAAATGATATATTTTATTATGACAAATAAATAATTAAATAAAATATGTAAATAATTAAAAAAAAAGGGTTAGAAAATAAAAGGAACGAAACGCGCGTTTCGTTCCTTATATTCATTATTTACTCAAAGCGAAGTCGTCTTCCTCAGTTGATAATTCGATATAACCGATTTGGGGCAAATTGGGGAAAAGGAGAGGGGCGACTGGTGACGGTGAGGGCGAGGGCGAGACGGTGACCGGTGATGGTGAGGGCGAGACGGAGGAGACGAGAGAGGGCTGGAGTTGTGGCCGTCACTCGTCCTCCGACGAATCGTGCGAAGTGGAGAACCGGGAAATCTGGTTGCAAAGAGGGTTCGTATGGCTTCGGGTCGACGTCGGCAGCTCAGTGGTGGGCTGGGTTCGTGTTTGTTCTTCGTTTCTTCGCGACTTCGCCCCCAATTTATGCTTGAAGTTGTGAGTCCGTCCGTGAACTTGGGTATTTTGTTTATTTTTTTTTCAATTATTCTCTTCATCCGTGAACATTATTGATGAATCTATGAATCATGTTTGATTGAATCCGTGATTTCCTTTTGTTTCTGTTCAATCCGTGATTTTGGTGGTTCTGCATCGATTTTGACTTGCTTGTTCGATTGTTTGCTCCCAAAATCGTCGATATCGAACAATATCGGTGATATTCGCCGATATTGTTCGATATCGACGATTTTGGGGGAAGAAATAGGTTCACCCCCTCTATCTCTGCCGGTGGCCAGAATTAGCGATATATCGCCCGATATATCGCCGATTCCGGCGATATTTTCATCAGTGGTTTTGAGGAACGTGATTTCGGGTTTTTGAATCGGATTTCCGGATGACGATTCGGGATTCGATTTGAGACTTGAAAGTGGATTCCGGGTTTGGGTTCGGAATGGTTGTTCCGGATGCCGGCTTACGGAATGATGGTTTCGGACTCGGATTTGGAAAATGAGTTGGATATGAATTCTGGGTTTGGATTCGGGATCCTGATGAGATTGCAGATTCAGATTCGGAAATGAAAAAGGGTTTTCAAATGGTTTGGATTGGATTTGCTGGATCTGGTTATTGGGTTTAAAGACCCGGATTATGATATGACAGAGGCAGGCCCGAATTGGGTTTAAAGACCCGGATTGAATTTAAAGACTCGGGAGTTTAAAGACTCGGATATTGATATTTCCCCCGTAGGCCTATTAAGTTTAAAGATTCGGGAGTTTAAAGACTCGGATTATATTGAGACCTGGATTGAGTTTAAAGACTCAGGAGTTTAAAGACTCGGATAGATCCAGCAAGTTCGATGAATGGAAATGTGGTATGGTTTTCAATAAAGGTTTTTGGGTTATGCCCGGATGAAATGGTTTTCGATGGTTTTGGGCTGAGGCCTTGGATTTGGAAAAAGGAACTTGTGTTCAGTTTTTCTTACATGGTTTGTTTAACCAGAATTTTGAATGGTTTGATGACATGGATTTGATATGCATGCATTGGTTTTTTTAATCGGAGGGTATAAATGAACTTGTTTTATGAACTGTTTTTAAACGTATACTTTATTTTTGTCCACTCACAGTCTTTTCGTGTTTTTGATACCCTCCAGGTTGTTGCGGCACGGGCTGTTGCTTGAGAGATGGAGACATCACACTCGCGATCCACAGTAGTTCGGTACACTCTGGGAAGTCCGGTTACTTTTCGGATGGTTGGATCGAGAATCCCTTGTCCGACTTACGTGTCACATGAAGGTCGGACGTCAGTTTAGCCTTCATGTCATGCGTAAGTTAGACGGGATCGGGATTTAGCCCTTAATCCCGGAGGATTAGGGGTGGGTCCTGTCAGATATTGCATTTTTACTTACAAATGTTGGAAAGAAAATACCAACACATATATTGAATTATAAGTAAAACCAAAACAATAACAAGAATTTAAGTAAAGGGAATAAAGTTACACTTTCGGAACCCAAGAACAGCTTGTGATTCCGAAAGTGGATGGAAACAATGGAATGTTATTCATAAGGAACACCGAACATCGGCTAGAACCTTATGAAAATGGAGGATAAAATATAAGAATGCAGACTTAAATTCTAGAATTATTTCGGAAATACTTGGCCTAGATATTTCTTAAGGAAATCATAAAAATGTGTTTAAGAGATCTCAAAGAAAAATCACAAGAACAAAGTAAAGAAGAAATGAAATTAAGAAATAACATAAAAATAACATAAATTAAGAATAAGAATTAAAAGGAAACTAATTAATAAAAAAATCTATAAGAAGTTAAAATGATCCCCAAAAATAAAGAACAAAAAGAAAGAAGATGAACTAAAAGAAGAGAAATACTAGAGAGAAAATTTTAGAACCTAAACTAAAAAGAGAAACAAAATGGGAAAAGTTGGGGCTATGGGGACTCCCAATACATGAAATGGCATCCCTATTTATAGAGGGAGTGCCACAATTGTTTAAATAAAAGTACAAAATTAAAATATAATAATTACAATAAAAATATTCCAAAGTAAAATGATGAGGTTGGCTGATTTTGGGGCAAAGATGCTGATTTTGGGGAAAAAAATGTTTATTTTGGGGAAAAGATGTTTGAAAAATCAACCAAAATGGTTGAAAATGAGGAAATAGGGCTGCTGGTTTTTGTCTTGGGCTTCTGGATTTCAGTAGCTTCTCATCGAATTTCCTTGCGATTTTCGTTGGTTTCTCATATTTCGTCAATAATTTTTTCGTTATAATTCCGATCGGAACGATTCTTTCACCAAAATGCTCCAAATTCCAAGCTTTATTTATTTCTACAAAAATATCACAAAATAAATTAATTTTTCTAATTGTTTATTATTTTAATATTAAAAATCAAGTATAAAGGGTATAAAAAAAATATGAATTAATGCTTATTTAACGACCTATCAAATACCTCCACACTTAAACTTTGCTAGTTCCTAGAAAATACTAAAATTAAACTAAGAAATCCAAAACAAGCAAACCCTTAACCATTTGTCTCAAATTTCATTGTTATAATCATGGCATAAAAGATTTTCACTTAAAACATTTAAGTATATGGAATTCGAGAGTTAATACATGGTAACAAAATGTTTTAACAAGTAAGATAATGAGTAAATATGGTGAAATGGATCTTTACATGAATAAGACAAGTATGAATCAACTCACAAAGATATGCACTTATAAATTCACTCAATTTGTGAGGGTTTGTGTTTGCTGACAGGACCCATCCCAATCCCCCCGGGATTAGTGCGGGATGACCCTGCTCCCGTCTGACAAGAAGTGTCAGACAAGGGCTATTTCCGACCTTTGCCCTCCCGGGCTATCAGAGTACGCCAGGATCCGGAGGAGGCATGTGATATCTCGATCTCTGCTACAGTCCACCTCCGATGTCAACCTGAAGGGCAGTCAAAACATTAAAAACTGTGAGTGGACAAAACAAGAGTTTATAAAAACGTTTAATAAGGAGACATTTGTACCCTCCACTAAAAAGCATGCATGCATTCGAAAACCATTTATTCAAAACAAACCATATGTGGGACTAAGCCCAAAGCAGATATAAACTAAGGTCGAAAGGACCACAATGAAAATGACCATACGGACCACTGCCCAAATCCATAAGGGACTCGACCCCAAACCATAAATAAACCAAGTACACGGGCCACTGCTCAAATCCTGTGCACACCTGTGCACACCACATATCATATATCATATATACATCACATACATATATATAAGTCACACAACCAATTCTGTCACGGTATCCAAAGCTGCGCGCGCGCTACCCGGGTCTCAATCCGAGTCATCTCAAAGTCAAGATCAATGTCTGCAGACCACTGACCCTACCCGAGGTAATAGTAACCATAGCCTTCCTGAGAGTAAGGAACCCAACTGGGGGGTGACTCCACTCAGTCGGTGCTCCGTGACTACTCCGGGGTCCACCCAGGCCAACGACCTTCCCCGGAGGAGATAGTAGAACATGTAAAGGAAGGTAGACGAACATATATATACATAACATAAACATTCATGACCGGTTCCCCTGAACCGTCATGAATCCATAATATCCATAATCAGGTAACATGCCGGTTCCCATAAACCGTCATGTACCGTAATAACATAACCAGGTAACATGCCGGTTCCCATAAACCGTCATGTACCGTAATAAGCAACAAGGGTTCATGCCGGTTCCCATAAACCATCATGAACCATGATACCATAACAAGGGTTCATGCCGGTTCCCATAAACCGTCATGAACCTGGGAATCCATTTAAGGTTCCCTGACCTGAAATCAAAACCGTAAAGTGACTGGGTCTCGTACCCGAACATAGGACACCAACTGGGCACCGTGCCCGGAATCTGAGGTCATATGCCCGAGACAAAACCAAATGGGTCTCATAACCGAGTTTATCATTTTGAAATCCAAATCCAGTTCAATAAATCAATACAGAAATACAGACCCGTATAAGCACCGTATAAGGCCGAAACCTCGAAATACGTGCTTATACGTAACCACATACAAATGCACCCATGGCATCATCAAACAAGTAATAAAACATACAATAAAAATTTATGCATGCACCAATTTAGAAAACAAGGTCCACTCACAGACCGTCCGAGCTGCCGCCTCGATTTGCGTGCCATACGGCTCCCCGAGCCGATCACCATCACCGGGACTCCCAAACCTGTCCAAATTTTAATAGAAGGTTACTAACTACTTAATTAACCTCCCATTAAAGCTCCGTAATTTTCCCGAACTTTTAACTATTTTTAAACCGACCCTAAACCTTCCGACACCCCGAAACCTATCGAACCGATGTCCGATTGACACGAGACCAGTCCCAAAATGTTCGTTACATCGAATAGAAGATTTCCCGTGTTGAACACTTTCCCAAATTCCCTGCCACGCGCCCTCACGCGTCGCCTGAAGTGGCTGCGCGTGGGCTTCACGCGCCAGCTACAGTACCCGCTGACGTCATCGCTAACGTCATGCTGACAGCTGTCAGGTCTGACATGTCAGACTCTGACAGGTGCCACGTGTCAAGCTCCCATTGGTCCACGTCACTGTGCTGTCAGTGCCACGTGGCAGTCTGACATGTGCCACGTGTCATCACGGCACTGGTCCACGTCTGTGCCACGTGTCAGCCCCTGATTGGGCCACGTCACTGACATGTCAGTGCTGACTGTGCACTGACATGTGACACGTGTTGCACTCCTATTGGCCTATTTTCTGACATGTCAGCTGACATTGTCAGATCTGACAATGCTGACGTCATCGCTGACATGATGACGTCAGCATGATGACGTCACCTGTCATCTCTGTCCTCCCGCGGGTCGACCCGAATACCAGTAACCGGGTCGCCGTGACCCGCGGCTTGACCCGGCCGGTTCTCCCAGCTCCGGCCACCAAAACACTCCCCGTTTGTCCCATTCTCTTCGTCTCAACCTAACCTACAGTCATATGACCTTAAAATGTAAGAAAAGCATCGAAAACCATACCTTCGAGTTTGGCCATGGCGGCCGTGCATTCCTCCGCCGTTCACGGCCGTTCCAGGCCGTCTAATGCCTCGAAACCAATCCCACTCATCTCCTGGGTGTCCTAGAAACCTTACCCAATTAATGGAATCGAATAAAACCCATTAAAACCCAATTTCGAATTTTTGAAATTTCCTTACCTCACGGGTCGAGCTCCTCCGCCGTGTCCTCCGTCGTCCGTCGCCGTGACTCGCCGTCCCAGCCTCTCTGTCCTTCCCTCCCGTCACTCACGGTCACACCTAAGCAATGAATGGTGATGGTGTGTGTGTGTGTTGCGGTTTTTGGAAGAAAATGGAGAAAATGGGGTTATGGGGTTTCGGGTGGTAAGGAAACAAAGAAGAATGATGGCTGATGAGAGGAAGAGAGATGGGATGGAGGGTGTGGATTTAAAGTTAGAATTGAATTGGATGGCTAGGATTGAATTAGGTGGGGATTGGATTATAAAATTAATTAAATAATATTAATTAATTATGTAGATCCACAAATTGGGGGATCAAGTCAATGGGATGAGTGACACTTGTCACTCATCCATGGGGCCCACTAAAATATCTGCCCAATCAGATTTCGCCAAATCGTCCCCGTCTCGAAGTTCGTGCATAGTGAAATCGAACTTCCGTGACCCATAACTCTCCCGTTCGAAGTCCGATTTCAGTGTGCCGCCTGCCTATGGATTCGTATCTTCCTCATCTACGTAACGGTCGTCGGCCCTCGGCCATCGGACCTCCCGGTCAAAAAGTCAACTTTTGACCTCCTATTCACCCAAATTACCAAAATGCCCCTAAACTTCCGAACGTCATAACTTCCTCCACGAACGTCGGAATTGAACGTGCCACCTGTCTATGAACTCGTGACGTCACGAACTACGTCACGGTCATCGGTCAAAGTCCATTTGACTGCCCGATTAAAAAGTCAACATTTTGCCACCATCAGGGGCAAAACGGTCATTTCGCACCGTTCGTCCGATTTCGCTCTACTAATCACCGATTAACCTCATTAATCGTGATTAGTCACTAATCTAATCTAGGAATTTGGGATGGGTCGTTACAACCTTCCCTCCTTAATTAATTTCGTCCTCGAAATTCCAATCGACCTAATCTAACCGTTCTTCCCTCCTTAATTAGTTTCGTTCTTGAAACTCCACTATCCTGATTCCACAACCACCTCGTGGAAAGTAGAAATGACCGCAAAACACGTGTACACTACTACACCCACTAGTCAACATAAACCTCGTTTGTAACTAGACGTACCACTAACGCTCTCGTCGTATCGACTACATTCGACCACGTCGAATGACAGAAGTCGTACGCTCCGAACTGATCCCACTTGTCAGATCTACCGTTTCGCTGACCCAACTAACTAGACGGTTCCTTGCTCAACCACTAACTATCCTGACGTCTGCTCCCACTGGGAGTCATCAGACCTCACACCATGATCCACGCTAACACCTCCTACAAACTGTCAGTACTTGACAGTTGTCAGTCGCAAACTGATATGACACACACTCGTGGTTACACTAACCACAAGCATTTCACTCGACCTGTGTGTAACCAGACTCATCAGAACCACTATGACCCAATGCACAGTATCCAATGTCCAGTCCACGACCCCGACTAATCCAATGGTATCGGAACCAAGCCGACTACCAACACGCTCTCCAATGTACCACCGGTATCTCCTATATACCGTCGCCAGGCACGACAAGTCTGCCTAGTATCGTACCTTGAACAACGTACAAGGTACGTACATCTACCCATCAATCAGCCTACAACCACCTAGGTTGTAGCCAATCACGTTTCTACGATGGAGTCCATTTGTCCAATCCAGTATTAGACAATCGAAACTCCGACCCATTATTTATTTCCAAATCAGAATCCGAATCCGCAATTTCGTAAGAAATCCCAAATCCGAACCCAGAAGTCGTATCCATATCCATGTTCAAATCCGAATCCGAAATCCTTATTCCGTAAGCTAGCATTTGGAATAACCATTCCGAACCCAAATCCATAAAGGAAAATCTACAGTCAAGCTCTAGACTCAAATCCTGAATCGTCACCCAGAATCCGATTCCAAAACCCAAATCTAGAAATCCTTTTTCAAGTTCCAAAATCAAATCCTAAATCGTCATCCAGAAATCTGATTCCAAAACCCGAAATATCGTTCTCGTCTACCGAGACACACTATATCCGAACCTATCGGATACCTGCTCAGATGATTACACATTACATCTGATTGACTTCATAGGGAAGCCGATCCCAACATCCACACATCTCTAAGACTAACCATATCCGACCACGTCGGAAGACTACTCATCGGACAACTACTCAGGTGAGTAATAAGTCATATGGGATTTACCTCGAAAAGATGTTCAGTCCCATCATGCTCCACTCAACATCCAAGTAAGAGTGATAAACTCTCCACCTATCTGGATCATCAAGATCACGATCCAGATCCACCACTACGTCAAACGACTATAGACGTCACGATCGAGACTATGGGTCCTCCCCAATCACCTCGTATCGATCCTTGGCATTCCACCTAGGAAAATCCAAAGATGATCCAAGACGATGACATCAAAACTCGTCCTATGTGAATACAACCAAACTCGCTGCATTCACCACGTCACGTAAACCAACATCGTCTGCCACCAAGCAGAAAATGAGAAATCTCAGTCACCTAACTTCGATATACTCATCTCCTCCTGATGGTCCAGAACAAATCCCGGGTCCACCAACCAATACACAATCAGTGTACGAGTGGCAACCAACAACATCTATATCATCAACGTCATCTACCATCATCAATCATGGTAGAATCCGAGAAGTCACCCAAAACGACTTCGACATACCCGTTACCAATGCGGAAAACCCGTATTCCACTCGTCACCTCAATCGCAACCTCTCGCGATTCCGAAGTTCCAACAAGATTGGAAACAACATACCCGGACATCAACCACGTGTCCCCTAACCAGTTTAACTCTATCTGAGTTCCACTCCTGAACCACAGATACCGAACATATGCCCATTACGACGGAGTCACACCCCGATCCGTAACTCATCGTCATCACGATCACCGGCACCAGTACCAGCACTAGTACTAGTATCATCACCAACGCACTATCACCAGTATCAGTATCAGCATCGGCACACCGGGTGCAAATCTGACAACCCTGGATCTCCACTCATACCAAGCGACGATCGCGTACCTCTGCTCGTATAGGAGAAACTCTGTCTCCCTCGTACCTGACAACTCTGGGTACAATCACCCTGACAACTCATGCGAGAAAAGGAAAACGTTCCCCGAACGTCCCCGATCCCCAACAATCGTAACTATAACCACTCTCGATAGTAGCGCCTGCCCCACATTCGTGCAGACCTAACTACCAGACATCGCTATATCCAGACTCCGTATCCAACGGAATCAATCGCCCGTACCAACTACTCTGTATCCCACTCAGGGATTCCATCGACAAGTACCAACCCTGGTAACTTGTCCAACAATCTCTATCCTGTCGTAACTTGACTAAACCATTGTCGTCTACCAGGTCATCCACGACCTTAGTTGCACCAACCCACAACTGAAGTAGCACGACAACCAACTCGGTCTAACCGATACGTACAACCCTAACTGCGAAGTGCAGTCCCAACACAAGCTGACATGACTAGACCGACTACCGAATCCAAATCCGAATAGTCGTCCAAGTCAAACCACCAGTCAACTCGCCTTCCCGAACCATACCTACCAAGGTAGGGTTCCACAATCACACCTAGAGTTCCTCGGAACCCAACTGCGAAAAGCAGTAACATCAACAACCTGACCGACCCCGCGGTCTTGACATCGTAAAAACGTCAATCCAATCCTACCGACAATCCAACTAGGATTCCCCGAAACCGACAACTAACTGCCGAACGCAGTAAATCCATTTAGCCCAACCCAAGTCCGACCATCGAGTGGTCGCAACTCCAAACCAGTCGTCGGAACCGATCCTACGACATCGTGAAAGACGATCCCAACTAACCGTCTCACGGTCAAAACTCGAAAATACTGTTTATCCCTTTGTAGGGTCCCACACTGTCATCCACGACAGAACTACGACAACCCCGACATCGAATGCCGAACCAAGGCATGCCATTCCTACTAACTATCATACCGCCCCCCAACAATCAGGTTGACCACGAACTGCAGCCCCTTGAGATATCACATCCTCGACCTGCGTACATACTCCAAGAGCTTCGTGGTTGCTCGAATAGAGACAACCCCGCTCTGATACCACGTTGACAGGACCCATCCCAATCCCCCAGGGATTAGTGCGGGATGACCCTGCTCCCGTCTGACACGAAGTGTCAGACAAGGGCTATTTCCGACCTTTGCCCTCCCGGGCTATCAGAGTACGCCAGGATCCGGAGGAGGCATGTGATATCTCGATCTCTGCTACAGTCCACCTCCGATGTCAACCTGAAGGGCAGTCAAAACATTAAAAACTGTGAGTGGACAAAACAAGAGTTTATAAAAACGTTTAATAAGGAGACATTTGTACCCTCCACTAAAAAGCATGCATGCATTCGAAAACCATTTATTCAAAACAAACCATATGTGGGACTAAGCCCAAAGCAGATATAAACTAAGGTCGAAAGGACCACAATGAAAATGACCATACGGACCACTGCCCAAATCCATAAGGGACTCGACCCCAAACCATAAATAAACCAAGTACACGGGCCACTGCTCAAATCCTGTGCACACCTGTGCACACCACATATCATATATCATATATACATCACATACATATATACAAGTCACACAACCAATCCTGTCACGGTATCCAAAGCTACGCGCGCGCTACCCGGGTCTCAATCCGAGTCATCTCAAAGTCAAGATCAATGTCTGCAGACCACTGACCCTACCTGAGGTAATAGTAACCATAGCCTTCCTGAGAGTAAGGAACCCAACTGGGGGGTGACTCCACTCAGTCGGTGCTCCGTGACTACTCCGGGGTCCACCCAGGCCAACGACCTTCCCCGGAGGAGATAGTAGAACATGTAAAGGAAGGTAGACGAACATATATATACATAACATAAACATTCATGACCGGTTCCCCTGAACCGTCATGAATCCATAATATCCATAATCAGGTAACATGCCGGTTCCCATAAACCGTCATGTACCGTAATAACATAACCAGGTAACATGCCGGTTCCCATAAACCGTCATGTACCGTAATAAGCAACAAGGGTTCATGCCGGTTCCCATAAACCATCATGAACCATGATACCATAACAAGGGTTCATGCCGGTTCCCATAAACCGTCATGAACCTGGGAATCCATTTAAGGTTCCCTGACCTGAAATCAAAACCGTAAAGTGACTGGGTCTCGTACCCGAACATAGGACACCAACTGGGCACCGTGCCCGGAATCTGAGGTCATATGCCCGAGACAAAACCAAATGGGTCTCATAACCGAGTTTATCATTTTGAAATCCAAATCCAGTTCATTAAATCAATACAGAAATACAGACCCGTATAAGCACCGTATAAGGCCGAAACCTCGAAATACGTGCTTATACGTAACCACATACAAATGCACCTATGGCATCATCAAACAAGTAATAAAACATACAATAAAAATTTATGCATGCACCAATTTAGAAAACAAGGTCCACTCACAGACCGTCCGAGCTGCCGCCTCGATTTGCGTGCCATACGGCTCCCCGAGCCGATCACCGTCACCGGGACTCCCAAACCTGTCCAAATTTTAATAGAAGGTTACTAACTACTTAATTAACCTCCCATTAAAGCTCCGTAATTTTCCCGTACTTTTAACTATTTTTAAACCGACCCTAAACCTTCCGACACCCCGAAACCTATCGAACCGATGTCCGATTGACACGAGACCAGTCCCAAAATGTTCGTTACATCGAATAGAAGATTTCCCGTGTTGAACACTTTCCCAAATTCCCTGCCACGCGCCCTCACGCGTCGCCTGAAGTGGCTGCGCGTGGGCTTCACGCGCCAGCTACAGTACCCGCTGACGTCATGCTGACAGCTGTCAGGTCTGACATGTCAGACTCTGACAGGTGCCACGTGTCAAGCTCCCATTGGTCCACGTCACTGTGCTGTCAGTGCCACGTGGAAGTCTGACATGTGCCACGTGTCATCACGGCACTGGTCCACGTCTGTGCCACGTGTCAGCCCCTGATTGGGCCACGTCACTGACATGTCAGTGCTGACTGTGCACTGACATGTGACACGTGTTGCACTCCTATTGGCCTATTTTCTGACATGTCAGCTGACATTGTCAGATCTGACAATGCTGACGTCATCGCTGACATGATGACGTTAGCATGATGACGTCACCTGTCATCTCTGTCCTCCCGCGGGTCGACCCGAATACCAGTAACCGGGTCGCCGTGACCCGCGGCTTGACCCGGCCGGTTCTCCCAGCTCCGGCCACCAAAACACTCCCCGTTTGTCCCATTCTCTTCGTCTCAACCTAACCTACAGTCCTATGACCTTAAAATGTAAGAAAAGCATCGAAAACCATACCTTCGAGTTTGGCCATGGCGGCCGTGCATTCCTCCGCCGTTCACGGCCGTTCCAGGCCGTCTAATGCCTCGAAACCAATCCCACTCATCTCCTGGGTGTCCTAGAAACCTTACCCAATTAATGGAATCGAATAAAACCCATTAAAACCCAATTTCGAATTTTTGAAATTTCCTTACCTCACGGGTCGAGCTCCTCCGCCGTGTCCTCCGTCGTCCGTCGCCGTGACTCGCCGTCCCAGCCTCTCTGTCCTTCCCTCCCGTCACTCACGGTCACACCCAAGCAATGAATGGTGATGATGTGTGTGTGTTTCGGTTTTTGGAAGAAAATGGAGAAAATGGGGTTATGGGGTTTCGGGTGGTAAGGAAACAAAGAAGAATGATGGCTGATGAGAGGAAGAGAGATGGGATGGAGGGTGTGGATTTAAAGTTAAAATTGAATTGGATGGCTAGGATTGAATTAGGTGGGGATTGGATTATAAAATTAATTAAATAACATTAATTAATTATGTAGATCCACAAATTAGGGGATCAAGTCAATGGGATGAGTGACACTTGTCACTCATCCATGGGGCCCACTAAAATATCTGCCCAATCAGATTTCGCCAAATCGTCCCCGTCTCGAAGTTCGTGCATAGTGAAATCGAACTTCCGTGACCCATAACTCTTCCGTTCGAAGTCCGATTTCAGTGTGCCGTCTGCCTATGGATTCGTATCGTCCTCATCTACGTAACGGTCGTCGGCCCTCGGCCATCGGACCTCCCGGTCAAAAAGTCAACTTTTGACCTCCTATTCACCCAAATTACCAAAATGCCCCTAAACTTCCGAACGTCATAAATTCCTCCACGAACGTCGGAATTGAACGTGCCACCTGTCTATGAACTCGTGACGTCACGAACTACGTCACGGTCATCGGTCAAAGTCCATTTGACTGCCCGATTAAAAAGTCAACGTTTTACCACCATCAGGGGCAAAACGGTCATTTAGCACCGTTCGTCCGATTTCGCTCTACTAATCACCGATTAACCTCATTAATCGTGATTAGTCACTAATCTAATCTAGGAATTTGGGACGGGTCGTTACATTTGCACTCAAAGTATGTGAGACATACTCATATAATCGAAATGAAGTACTTTTGCAAAATCTCAAACAAACACCTCAAGATAAAAACAAAACATACTTGCACAAATGAACCAAAACTATAAGCTTACTCAAGTGATTAACTCAACTTCATCAAAATTTACTATCTTAAGGATCATAAGGTCTTTATAAAGGTTGTAATGGGGCTAAGTTTAGAGGTAAGGAAAATATAGGACAAGTGGTGCTCAATTCGTTCCAAGACTCAATAGACTCCCAAAACGTATCATAACTTCCCAACCTTAGTGCAATGATGTCAGTAATCCATCCCTTCGAACATAGGCCTAATTTCATCATGTTAGGCCTCACAATCATTCTTTGTGTCAGATTTACAAATGTAAGGGATTTAACTCAAACATTACATAATTAAACCTTATTACCTTGATAAAGGCTCAACATTTTTTTTTTGGTTTTTTTTATATCAAGGTAATAACATGTGTCAACATACAACAAAGTTTAAGTAGGTAAATCCAAATGATACACATAAAAGTCTTTTCAACATCATCATTTTCTCTTCACACAATCTTTAGTCTTCAACCGAGTTCTTGGAATAAGGGTAAAAGATGTCTATACTAAGCTCAAGTGTTTAGATAATTATGGTGATGAAAGAAAGGCTTAATGTGGGCTCAAGAGGGTTAAAACTAAGGGGGGTCGCAACTTGTGCGCTCAAAATAGGGAACATGGATGTTTGAATTTATGGGTTAACCCTAATGCTTTAATCATATCCAAAATAAGAGAGTTTATTGACTTAAAAACTTTGAAAATCACATAGAATAAGTTCTAGAACTCTAGAATTCATTAAAAACTATGCCAAGTAGTTATGAGGTATATGTATATCAATTTAAATAAAGAACTTATGAATCACTCATCAAAGACGTATATAAAGTTCTAAAGCTCACATAAGGTTCATATGATTCATACTTATCTTATCATGCTCGTTTATGTACCAGTTTACATGCATTATCTTCAAGTCATAACACTTAATCACAAAATATTAACAAACAAATTCAAGTTGTAGTGATTATCTTTATGGCCATAACATATTCATTTATGTTCATTTATGTCATTGACAAGTTAAATGGCAACTTAAGACTAAAAAAAACTAAGTTAAAACAAATAGATTCAAGAAAGCAATAAATAAAAAAAAATTTAAACAATTTTTTTTGAACAATTAAAATTGTAAACCAATTACTAAATTAGTAAAGGGAACAAATTCAGTAGTTAGGCTTTAAATTTCCCACATAATTCTAGAAGTTAGAAATTATTTTCCTAAAACTAAATTTGGAATTGAAAATTCGAGTTCATAAAAAATTTAAGAATAAACTATTTAATAATTAGATTATTAATTATTAATTATATTATATTATAAATTATTTTGTGCGAAGTGTTAATATTATTATTATTATTATTATTATTATTATTATTATTAATCACAATAATATTAATAAGAGTAATACTCGCAATAATAATAATAATAATAATTACAATAATAATAATTAAAAAAGAGAAAAAAGAGAGATATTTTAATACAAGAACTTTGTTGGCAAAAAAAGAAAAAACAAGAACTTTGTAGAATGCTCTTTCAACTTCTTCAAGGGAACCAAACATCCAAAACTTCCTCTGCGTTGTCTTCAACAATGGCGAAGTTCGTCCAAAGGATCTCGCTTGCTACCACCGATTCCTCTCCGACTCCATCGCCTCAATCCGTTGCCACTGATTTCTTCGCCTAAACCATATCTTCTTCGTCTCCACAACAACCCTCTTCGACTCCATTGCCTTAACCTGCTGGCACCAATTTCTCCATCGTTGATTTCCCTCCCTCCATCTATGTCGCAAGCTCCAACAAACTCACCACAACATTCTACACCTCTTGCTGTGCTGAAATCTTCTCCATTGCCATCTCCAGACAGCGAGCCCGTCAATCTTCGCCTCTTCCTACTCTACTGCAATCGTCTTCATCACCACAGTAGAGATCGCACTTTGGGTCTGATTTACTGTCCAATTCTATTTTTTTTTATTTAAATTTTTCGAATTTTTTTTTTTCCAATTTCTGTTCATCTTGTATAATTTTTGTTTATCTTGTATAATTTTTGTTCATGCTTATCGTGGTTTCCATCATTGTGAAAGTGTGGGCCAACAACCTTGCTCGGGTTGGCAAGGAGGCTATTTTAGCCCCAGAGCTTGCCCTTACCCGGATTATAAATTGGCTACTAGAACCAGAATTGCATTGGCAAGAGACCATATTGTGCCTTGGCAGGCTAGTTTGCCCCGTTAGATATGGTTTTACCCTTTATATTGGTTTGCTCTCAATAATTAATATGCTTTCCCAAAACAAAAACAAAAATTGCAAGCACTTAATTTGAACATACATCTTACAGCTTAAAATCACTAAATAAGCACACAAATCAACAACAAATACATCATTATAATTCAACAAGAAAAAAAAAAATTGAATTACTATAAAATAATATTTAAAAAAAAACTAAATTTTATTCAAATTAGTGGAGGGGCATGTGGAACTTATCAAGAAGGACCTTCAGATTAGCCACAATCGCTAGGCTGTTGCTGGTGTACTCCATGGACCTTTTCATCTTGCCCTTCACTTCATCCACAGCCGTTGATCCCATCTCTTCCAACCCATCCAAACACGTCTCTTGATCAGTCACAGCGCTGCTTATCCACGTCTGCATATCGTTGACTTTTGACTCCGTTAACGCCTTGTCTCCCATCGCCGACATCGACTCGTTGAGCAGGTTCAGCGCATCCTCCAGCTGGCCCACGCAGTCGCGCGTCGCTGGATCGGAGTTGATGCTCTTGAACAGGGCCGAGAGGCTGGAGAGCTCGGCGACGGAGACTTCGAGAGAGAGCTTGAAAATGGCTTCCGGATCGAGTTTCGCAGAGGCGGTGGTGTTGAGGGAGGAGATGGAGGTGAAGCAGGAGTTGGGGTAGCGGGTCACGTTGCAGATGGTTTTGATGGTTGACTCGGCCAAGTTGGGGCTGGGGAGGGATTGTGACTCGGTGGTGGACCCGTGGATGAGAGCTGCTATGACGAGGCCGATCACTAAGGTAAAGCAGATGATGGCTGAGACGGTGGTGAGATTGGAAAAGATGGTTTTGTGGGTTTTAGGGGCTTTTGGGGTTGAGGCTTGAATTTGATCTTGAAGGTGTTCTGGGTTTACTTTGCCATAGCCCTTGAATTGATTGATGGATTCCATTTCTGTGCTCTGTTTTTGGGCTCAGATGAAATTCGAAGAACCACATAAATGTTTAAAAAGGACTAGAATTTATCGACGTTTTGATCAAAAAAAGAAAAAAAAGAAAAAAAAGAATTTATCGACGTTTGGCTAAAAATAAAAAACTAGGGTGTACAGTCACCAATGGTTTAGAATATAGATATTCCCATGGGTGTGATTAAATAATAATTAAAATCAAGTAGCCAGACCCAAGAATTTGAATGATTCAAACTAGAAAGACTGCAGCATCTAAGCAAGCAAAAATGGAGTTTTGAAAAAATAAATTATTTGCAATCCAATATGGAATAGTAAAATGTCCTAGTAGAAACTAATGGTCCAAACTCATTGTTCAATCTTCATCATCATCTGCATCCCCTCCAGCAGCCTTCTTAGCAGCTGCCTTCATGTTCCTTCTCTTGATTCTTCCAGGCCGTCCCGCGCCCAACGGGCTTGTCAGTGAGAAATCAATGTGCTTCTCGGAATCACATCGAACCACAGCCTTCCAAGATAGGACATGTGTCCCTAAATCTGGTGGGCACAGACTCCAACACAAGCCAAGTGTCACAAATCCTCTAGGCACACTTCCTCATGCAAACAAATGACCAGAATGTCCCTAAAGGACAAATTACCATTTTGCCTCTCGTATTACTAAACCTGTAACTCTATTTCCCGAATTTCAATTGACACATGCCGCCTGTTGTTGTAATCAGGGGATCGAGACCTACCTAACGGTTCTCGAAGTCCGTGAAAAGTCCATGTCATTGGAAAAGTCAACAAATTGCCCCATTTCAACTAAATTATCAAATTACCCTCGAACTTCCGAATGTCATAACTTTTTCCTCGAATGTCAGAATCGGACGTGTCACCTGTCTATGTACTCGTGATGTCTCAAACTACGTCACGATCATCAGTCAAAGTCCATTTGACCGCCCGATCAAAAAGTCAACATTTTTGCCCATTCCAAGGATAAAATCGTTATTTTGCACCGTCCGTCCGAAATCGTCCAACTAATTACTGATTAACCTCACTAATCCTTCATTAATCATTAAGCTAATACCAATTTTTGGAACGGGTCGTTACACTAAATCTTGCCTTTAACCCCTTACCCATTACCTTTAGCCCCTCTACCATTCGATATGCTCTAAGAATAAGTACATAATGGAAAGGAAAATAAAATATAAAGGATTTAAACGAACACGGCCCACAAGTAAACTTAAAATTTTAAAATTTTAAAATCATAATGAAAGTCCTAAATATGAAATTAGGGAAATTTATCCGTTTGTTGTAGCTCTCATCATTGGACAAGCAAGGCAAGTCCGGTCCAAATTTTTTGGACTTGGGCCAGGTTGGGCCAATCCTATTTCCTAATTTAAAAAATACCAAGTCGGGTTGGGTCGAATCGGACCGGACTAGCTTGGTCATAAATATAAAAGCATATATCCTTCTTCAGGATGAATTTAGGCCGAGTTTTTATCTGGCTTCACAGGCTAGACTTACTAAGCCCACTTGGGCTGGGCTCAATTAGGTTTTTAGAAGTGACTTATTCAACAAATTTTAGAATTGACACAAAAATTGAGGAAGCTGGCGGGACTTGGGAGAGCTCAAATTACAAATTCATTTCCAATTGTTATTCATATCAAGACTTATCAATAAAACAAGCATATAAATACTTAGAATATAAGAACTGCTAGTGTTCAAATAAATTACCATCTTCACATATCAATGAGCACCTAAGTTAAAATAAGTTTGCTCATGATAATTGTTTAACATGACATTAAACGCCATTAGGACAAGGAAATTTTAATATCGACTTTATCATGAATTTATCTCATGGTCTTATGTACAGATGTCACATTTGTGCCTATTGTAATTTCTTCTAGTTAATAATATGTTTATATACTCAGACTTGTAGATCAGATTTATATGGGTGGGTCAAGCCAGGCTTACCAAGCTCGGCCCTATCAAATTTGAATACTTTAAGCCTAAGTTCGGCCTGCTAATTTTTGGGTCGGGTCGGGTCATGCCCCACAAAGGGTCGAATTGGGCTTTTGATCAATGGGTCTAACAAGTACCCACAAGCCCATGAGCTTCTGGGCCAAATTTTGAGGGCTAATGCAACTCCCTGGAAAATTTAGAAGATGAAAATGACAATTTTGCCCCTAAGAAGTTAAATTGTTGACTTTGTGATCAGGATATCTTTTGGGAATTCCGAGAAGACTGTTACGTAGATCTCGAGAGCCTGAGTTCATTGAGTTCATTGACAGGTAGTACAAAAAAATCGGAAATCAGGTGATGTTGTTACAGGTCAAAAATAGTGAAGGGAAAAATGGTAATTTTTCCACTAAGGAGCATTTTGGTCATTTTGCTTGCAAGATATTTTGAGGGTGGATATTGTCCAGAATGCTTTGGAATTTGCCTCCCCAAAACACTTCACCGACTTACCCATGTCCTATTTGTGTGTGTGTGTGTGTGTGTGTGTGTGTGTGTGTGTGTGTGTGTGTGTGTGTGTGTGTGTGTGTGTGTGTGTGTGTGTGTGTGTGTGTGTGTGTGTGTGTGTGTGTGTGTGTGTGTGTGTGTGTGTGTGTGTGTGTGTGTGTGTGTGTGTGTGTGTGTGTGTGTGTGTGTGTGTGTGTGTGTGTGTGTGTGTGTGTTATGGTGGTGGGGAAGTTCTAAGGGGGTACACCGAAAAGGAGAAAATTGAGAAAACATAGGAAATAAACATAGAAGAGGAAGGAAGGTTAGGGAGAAAGAGAATCCAGAAATAAGGAGATGAATATAAGGGAAGAAGTAAGGAACGAGTGAAGCTTTGGGTAAACCCAGAACTTAAAACCGTGTAGTTCAAGTATGGGTCGAAAAGTTCAGGGTGCTTCAAGATGGTTTAAGCTCAGAACTAAATACTTATGAGGTTATATATGGAAGTCTCTGTGAACTTAGTAAGACATAAAGGTGAAGGATTTAGCGCTAGAAAATCTCAAGATCGAGCAGGGCTGCCAGGGCCGAAGCATGAAGGTATGCTTCCCTCATTAATAGTGTATTTTACTTTGTTCTAAGTACATAGAGTTCTTCCTACGCTCAAAACGATGCAATTCGGTATATAGAATGTAGAATTTGAACATAAAATGACTGAGAAATAAACGGGTCAAGTCGCGGGTCGATCAACCCGTATTGCAGAAGTCGGGTCGACCTAGTTTGAAGGTAGGGGATGACTGAGATGTAAGGACCCGTCCCGAATATCGGGATTGAATATTGGTTAATTATGGTTTAGAATGACTAATCGGGGATTAGTTGAGTGAAATCGGACGAAACGTGCAAAATGACCGTTTTGCCCCTAGCGTGGGCAAAATGTTGACTTTTAGTTCGGGCGGTCAAATGGACTTTGACCGATGACTGTGACGTAGTTCGGGACGTCACGAGTTCATAGACAGGTGGCACGTTCAATTCCGACCTTCGTAGAGAAAGTTATGATGTTCGGAAGTTGAGGGGTATTTTGGTAATTTGGCATATTAGGGGCCAAAATGTTGACTTTTTGATCGGGAGGTCCGATGGACGAGGGCCAAGGACCGTTACGTAGGTCTCGTCGATACGAATCCAACGACAGGCAGCACGTCGAAAACAGAGTTCGGGTGACCAAGTTACGGGTCACGGATGTCTAGGGGTAAAATGGTAATTTGTCGAACAGAGGGCAAAATTGTCTTTTAATATTGATTCTTGCTACCAGATTGTGACATTTGTCACTTTGTCATCTTCCATACCCCAGCTGCTAACATTGAAACGGGAATTATGGGAAACACAATTATACCACTTTAGACACAAATTCCCTAAATTGTGGGTTGTCTTAATGATTGTCCATTAACAGCTAATTAACCCGTGTTTCAGCCTCATTGTGCAATTGGGAGACTGAGGAAGCCGAATTGGGAGAGAGATTCGAGTGACAGTGAGGTCTCTGGGGGAATTTTGGTTCGAAAATTCAGAGAATTTGGGGGACTTTCGAATTCGGGATTGTGAGCTGTGAGGATCGAAATTGATGATTCAATTCGACTTCTGGGATCCATACGAATCTTTCTGCAACAAAAATGAAGTGAAACGGTGTCGGATTGAGGATGAACTGAGCTTCCATGGCAGCTTCAATTCGAGCTTGGGTTCGACGGGTTAGAGGTAAGAATTCTTCGAATTGATCTTGGAAAAACATTCAATACACTCTCACAATGCTTACCCTATGAATTAATTTGGAAATCAGGGACGGAATTGGTGAACCCGAATTGGAAACCCGTCGAGGATCGATCGAGAGTCGTGAGGATTTAGTCCATGATTCGAGTAATTGAACTTACAGAACTCAATTAGAGATGGATTAGAAGGGATCAGTTGAAAGAACGGATTTAATTGGTGTCGAATTGGGTGAGTTTGATCCGGGTCTGTTCGCGGGTTTTTCAACCCGTTTACCAGACAAACGGGCGAAGGGGACGACTGTGCTGGTTACTGTAGCTGGCGCGTGGGTTTCACGCGCAGCCACTCACGGCGGCGCGTGGGGGCGCGTCCGGCCTAGTCTCAAGGTGAGGTCAACATGACTTTTGATCCTCTCAGTGTAACGAACATTTTGACGTTGATTTCGGTGAAGTCGGATATTGTTTCGATAATGTTCCGCGTATCCGAAGTTTTGTTTTACGTTTAAAATACGTATTAAATCCCGGAAAAATTGGGGGAAATTATATGATGTATTTTGAGATGTTAGTAACCCTCTATAATGGTTTTGGACAGGATTTGTGATTTCCAGATTTTACGGAAAAACGTGCAGCTCGGAAACGGACCGTTTTGGACGGTGTGTGTGAGTAGACTTTGTTTTCTAACCGTGATGCATGCATATATGATTTAAATGCCTTATTATATGATTTTATATGCTTGGGCATGATTTGTGTTTCAATCCGGTAATTTCTCGGTTTTATGATTATTATATTATTATTTTTGGGCGATTTTCGAGAAATTACGAAATTTGGTAAAAATGATGTTTGGACTTGGTTTATGAGTCCGGGATTGAAATTGATTGAAAATAATGTTTGGACTCGGATTATTGAGTCATGGATTGAAAAATGATGTGGTGACTCGGGAATGAGTCGAGGGTCAATTTCGTGGATTTACGTGAAAATGGCAACGGAGGTTGCAACGCATGGATTTGCGTGATAATGTTATTTTGGGCATGAGAACCCAAGTGAATAGTGATTTTGACTCGGAATTGGAGTCATTTGTGAAATTGTGAAATTAATGATTTATTGGGATTTTATGATTATTTTAATCAGTCTTTCGGGCACGTTTTACGAGGAATGTGCAGATGATGTTTTGGGCTAGGCCCGGAGTTTAAATGATTTCTAAAATGATGTTTTGACTTGGTTGGTGAGTCAATGATGATTTTCGGATTATTCTATTGATTTAAATGTGATTTTAACGGTTTATGTGTAAAAGGTATTTTGGGCTTGAGACCCAGTTGAGAATGACCTTGACTTGGTATGAAGTCAAGATTTGATTGAAATGTTTTGGGATTTAATTCCCGGGATGGTTTTCATTGTGATTGTGATATTCCCAGACGGTCGGTGCTTGGGGGGATTACCCAGACGACCGGAGCTTGGGGGATGTGATTGTAGGATCGGGAGTTGATCTTATGGTAGCCAGCTTCTCGGATGAGACTGAGCCTGGATGTACCACTCGGAGGTGTCTGAACCTGGGGATGTGTTCGCCCAGAGGTGACTGAGCCCGAGGGGGTTGAGCCCAGAGGTGTCTGTTCCCGAGAGAGTGACTGGATATTGGCCTACTCGTAGTGCAGCACTTGTGAGTAGTGCAGTTTGATTGATTTTGCACTTGTGAGTAGTACATATGTGATTTGTGATATTTTATGCACTTGTGAGTAGTGCGGATTGATTGGATTGATATATTTCTTGTGCACTAGTGATTAGTGCTGATTGGTATTGATTGTGATGATGTACTGGTATTGAGTACGGGTTTTTGGTCCTTGTGACCAGTGATTATGTTTTCACATGGTTTGGCCTGAGAGCCGGGATTTGATGTTTTATAACATGAACTAATTTGATGAACATGAGTTTTATGGACCATGGGAAAATATGTTTTGATTTTATCGGTCACTCATGTTTTACGATATGCATGCAAGTTTGTGAAAACTGGAGGGTAAGAATGTATTTTGATAAATGTTTTTATAAGAGGTCATTTTTGTCCACTCACACATTTTCTGTTTTGTGACCCTCCAGGCCGTGGTACGACGCTCGGGACTGATCGTGAGGCAGTGACAGCAGCAGAAATCCGCGCGAACATCCCTTGTCTGGCAAGCACTGAAGGGGAGTTTCAGACCTTTAGTTGACTTGTCAGACGGGAGCAGGATCGGGCACGGTTTTTGACGTCCAGTTGGGACGGGTCCTGTTAAATTGGTATCAAAGCATTTGGTTCTTGATTTCTGTTGATACGTCATGCCTTCGAGTCGTACGTTCCGTACACGGTCTGAAGATGGGAGGGGCGAGAGTAGTATTAGTAAAGGCCCAGATATTGAGCGAGCTCGACGGTTATGAGCCACTGTGTTTCGTGGTGATTCGGAACCGGATGGTGCCGAAGATTGGCTTACTCGATTGGAAAGGATTTTTGAGGTTATGATATGTCCCCTGGAGGACATGGTGCCCTTAGCCACTTTTCTTTTGGATGGCTATGCTTACAGGTGGTGGCATAGTTTGCAGGTGACTGGCTGGGATGCCCGTACCTTGGCATGGGATGCATTCCGAGAGCGATTCTTGGATCAGTTTTATCCTCGCTCATTTCGGAACGCTAAGGAGGTTGAGTTTCTCCAATTGCAGCAAGGGAATCGGTCAGTGGTCGATTATGAACAGCAATTTTTGCACTTATCTAGTTTCGCTCCTCTGTATGTGGCTACTGAGGAGGATAAGTGTCGAAGGTTTGAGCAGGGATTGAGGAATGAGTTACGAGGTGCTGTAACTGTTGGCTCGTATTCTACCTTGAGGGAATTATCGGATGCTGCTATCCGAGTGGAGGCTACTATTTTACCTGTGCCAGAACAATCTTTGGGCTCTGAACGACGCCGAGAGCGTCAGGATACTGAACAGATGAGTCAGGAAACAACGAAGCGAGTTAGCCTTCATACTCTGGTGTCGTAATCCTCGGTAGGCGTTCATTCGGGTGGAACTTCAACCCAGTCGACAAGTAAGCGGCGTGGTGGGGCAAGTCGCCTCAGCACTGCCACTTGTCACTTTTGTAGGAAACTTGGACATTTACGAAGGAACTGCCCCGATCGACTTGACCGTAGGTCAAAATAATTGTATTGATACCTTGTAATTGGTTTGTATTGTCCATTTGTGTTGTAATATTGTATCATGTGTTTTGGGTGTGTCGGACTAGTGTGGGTCCGGATGGTCGTTTTTGTTAACAGTTTGGTTTGCAGATGGGCGTGTTGGGCCCAGAATAAGCTTGACCCGGGGATGAATATTGGTGTTATCGTTTCGGATCATCCTTGGTTTTCCCTAGGTGGATCGGGTTTGTGATGTCGTGGACATTAGGCATTGTGACGATCTAGGATCGTGATGTTCATGGTCAGCTGACGTCGTGATGGATCTGGACCGTAATCCTGATGATCCAGTTGGGTAGAGAGTTTGTCACTCTTACTCCGGTATGTGAGTCGTAAATGACGGGACTGAACTTCTTTTCGAAGTGGAGCCCTTTATGGTATATTACACGAGTGAGTAGGTTTCCGAAGTGGTCGGATTTTGTCAACCTTAACCGTGTGGTTGTTGGATTGGCTTCCTTATGAAGTCAACCGAGTATAATAAATGGGTAACCGATAGGTTCGGTTTTGGTGTGTCCGAGTGGACGTGAAAGAGATTTCGGGTTTTGGAATCGAATTTCTGGGTGACGATTCAGGATTCGATTTTAGAACTTGAAAGTGGAATACTGGATTTGGGTGCGGAATGATTATTCCAAATGCTAGCTTACGGAATAATGATTTCGGATTCGGATTTTGATATGAATTAAAAATGTGATATATGGATTTGGATTCGGGATTTCTTACTAAATTGCGGATTCGGATTTGGAATTGGAATTAGATGATGGGTGGAGTTTCGATTTGTCTCTTGCTGGTTTGGGCAAATGGACTCCAGTGTTGGAACGTATTTGACTATGACCTAGGTGGTTGTAGTCTTGTCAATGGATAGATGTATGTACCTTGTTTATGGTTTGGGGTACGATACTTTGCAGACTTGTGGTGTCGGGTGACGGTATACGGGTTATACCAGTAGTACGTTGGTGAACGTGTTAGTAGTCGGCTTAATCCTGATACCATTGGATGGGTTGCGAACGTGAACTGGACATTGAACACGATGCACTGGGCAGAGTGATTCTGATGATTTCAGTGATTGTTTGAGCAGGTGCTCTTAGCCATGGTTGGCTAGTATAACTCTAGTGTTGAGTTGTGTGATCACTGCTGGGCTGGTGTTCAATGTGTTCCAGTTACACCGTCTGTTTGAGTGTGATGACGGTATGCGTATACTCAGGATGAGTGAGTTGGTGGTTAGTGTGACCGCAAGTTGCTTTGCGGCGAGATATTACCTTGTCGTGACCTTACCAGCATCTGGGATCGCTGAGGGGGTGACAGTTGTGGATACTGCTGTTGGTATTTGTCGCAGGATTGAGTTTGCTCTGCGAGGGGAGATCATGTTGTTGATCTTGTGCTACATTGACGGACGTGGCGGTATGATGTGTTGTCACTGATTTGTTACTGATTGGCGCTTTACTAGGGTGGTAAAGCTTGGTGGTGACAGTTTGGCTTGTGGTGTCAGCATGGACTGACTAGTGAGTTTTGGTGACTCTCTATGAGAGCGGATGTCAGGGCACAGTAGTGATTACGTGGGGCCGTCAAGCTGAAAGAGTCAGCTTAATGGTGATATTGCCAATTTCTGGTGATCGATTTCACTCGAGGCGGTCGAGTGTAGTTAGTATGACGTGCATCGACGATGTGACGTCTGAGTGCAGACGAGTTCTGCGTTGGCTAGCGGGTGTACACGTGTACACGTGTTGTGAGGTCCATTTGTTTTCCACGAGGTAGTTGTGGAATACGAGTAGTTGGAATTTCGGGGACGAAATTCTTTAAGGAGGGAAGGTTGTAAGGACCCGTCCCGAATATCGGGATTGAATATTGGTTAATTATGGTTTAGAATGACTAATCGGGGATTAGTTGAGTGAAATCGGACGAAACGTGCAAAATGACCGTTTTGCCCTTAGCGTGGGCAAAATGTTGACTTTTAGTTCGGGCGGTCAAATGGACTTTGACCGATGACTGTGACGTAGTTCGGGACGTCACGAGTTCATAGACAGGTGGCACGTTCAATTCCGACCTTCGTAGAGAAAGTTATGATGTTCGGAAGTTGAGGGGTATTTTGGTAATTTGGCATATTAGGGGCCAAATGTTGACTTTTTGATCGGGAGGTCCGATGGACGAGGGCCAAGGACCGTTACGTAGGTCTCGTCGATACGAATCCAACGACAGGCGGCACGTCGAAAACAGAGTTCGGGTGACCAAGTTACGGGTCACGGATGTCTAGGGGTAAAATGGTAATTTGTCGAACGGAGGGCTAAATGGTCTTTTAATATTGATTCTTGCTACCAGATTGTGACATTTGTCACTTTGTCATCTTCCATACCCCAGCTGCTAACATTGAAACGGGAATTATGGGAAACACAATTATACCACTTTAGACACAAATTCCCTAAATTGTGGGTTGTCTTAATGATTGTCCATTAACAGCTAATTAACCCGTGTTTCAGCCTCATTGTGCAATTGGGAGACTGAGGAAGCCGAATTGAGAGAGAGATTCGAGTGACAGTGAGGTCTCTGGGGGAATTTTGGTTCGAAAATTCAGAGAATTTGGGGGACTTTCGAATTCGGGATTGTGAGCTGTGAGGATCGAAATTGATGATTCAATTCGACTTCTGGGATCCATACGAATCTTTCTGCAACAAAAACGAAGTGAAACGGTGTCGGATTGAGGATGAACTGAGCTTCCATGGCAGCTTCAATTCGAGCTTGGGTTCGACGGGTTAGAGGTAAGAATTCTTCGAATTGATCTTGGAAAAACATTCAATACACTCTCACAATGCTTACCCTATGAATTAATTTGGAAATCAGGGACGGAATTGGTGAACCCGAATTGGAAACCCGTCGAGGATCGATCGAGAGTCGTGAGGATTTAGTCCATGATTCGAGTAATTGAACTTACAGAACTCAATTAGAGATGGATTATAAGGGATCAGTTGAAAGAACGGATTTAATTGGTGTCGAATTGGGTGAGTTTGATCCGGGTCTGTTCGCGGGTTTTTCAACCCGTTTACCAGACAAACGGGCGAAGGGGACGACTGTGCTGGTTACTGTAGCTGGCGCGTGGGTTTCACGCGCAGCCACTCACGGCGGCGCGTGGGGGCGCGTCCGGCCTAGTCTCAAGGTGAGGTCAACATGACTTTTGATCCTCTCAGTGTAACGAACATTTTGACGTTGATTTCGGTGAAGTCGGATATTGTTTCGATAATGTTCCGCGTATCCGAAGTTTTGTTTTACGTTTAAAATACGTATTTAATTCCCGAAAAAATTGGGGAAAATTATATGATGTATTTTGAGATGTTAGTAACCCTCTATAATGGTTTTGGACAGGATTTGTGATTTCCAGATTTTACGGAAAAACGTGCAGCTCGGAAACGGACCGTTTTGGACGGTGTGTGTGAGTGGACTTTGTTTTCTAACCGTGATGCATGCATATATGATTTAAATGCCTTATTATATGATCTTATATGCTTGGGCATGATTTGTGTTTCAATCCGGTAATTTCTCGGTTTTATGATTATTATATTATTATTTTTGGGCGATTTTCGAGAAATTACGAAATTTGGTAAAAATGATGTTTGGACTTGGTTTATGAGTCCGGGATTGAAATTGATTGAAAATAATGTTTGGACTCGGATTATTGAGTCATGGATTGAAAAATGATGTGGTGACTCGGGAATGAGTCGAGGGTCAATTTCGTGGATTTACGTGAAAATGGCAACGGAGGTTGCAACGCATGGATTTGCGTGATAATGTTATTTTGGGCATGAGAACCCAAGTGAATAGTGATTTTGACTTGGAATTGGAGTCATTTGTGAAATTGTGAAATTAATGATTTATTGGGATTTTATGATTATTTTAATCAGTCGTTCGGGCACGTTTTACGAGGTATGTGCAGATGATGTTTTGGGCTAGGCTCGGAGTTTAAATGATTTCTAAAATGATGTTTTGACTTGGTTGGTGAGTCAATGATGATTTTCGGATTATTCTATTGATTTAAATGTGATTTTAACGGTTTATGTGTAAAAGGTATTTTGGGCTTGAGACCCAGTTGAGAATGACCTTGACTTGGTATGAAGTCAAGATTTGATTGAAATGTTTTGGGATGTAATTCCCGGGATGGTTTTCATTGTGATTGTGATATTCCCAGACGGTCGGTGCTTGGGGGGATTACCCAGACGACCGGAGCTTGGGGGATGTGATTGTAGGATCGGGAGTTGATCCTATGGTAGTCAGCTTCTCGGATGAGACTGAGCCTGGATGTACCACTCAGAGGTGTCTGAACCTGGGGATGTGTTCGCCCAGAGGTGACTGAGCCCGAGGGGGTTGAGCCCAGAGGTGTCTGTTCCCGAGAGAGTGACTGGATATTGGCCTACGCGTAGTGCAGCACTTGTGAGTAGTGCAGTTTGATTGATTTTGCACTTGTGAGTAGTGCAGATATGATTTGTGATATTTTATGCACTTGTGAGTAGTACGGATTGATTGGATTGATATATTTCTTGTGCACTGGTGATTAGTGCTGATTGGTATTGATTGTGATGATGTACTGGTATTGAGTACGGGTTTTTGGTCCTTGTGGCCAGTGATTATGTTTTCACATGGTTTGGCCTGAGAGCCGGGATTTGATGTTTTATGACATGAACTAATTTGGTGAACATGAGTTTTATGGACCGTGGGAAAATATATTTTGATTTTATCGGTCACTCATGTTTTACGATATGCATGCAAGTTTGTGAAAACTGGAGGGTAAGAATGTATTTTGATAAATGTTTTTATAAGAGGTCATTTTTGTCCACTCACACCTTTTCTGTTTTGTGACCCTCCAGGCCGTGGTACGACGCTCGGGACTGATCGTGAGGCAGTGACAGCAGCAGAAATCCGCGCGAACATCCCTTGTCTGGCAAGCACTGAAGGGGAGTTTCGGACCTTTAGTTGACTTGTCAGACGGGAGCAGGACCGGGCACGGTTTTTGACGTCCAGTTGGGACGGGTCCTGTCAGAGAGGCGCATGGCCCCATGCGCAGAGAGTTAGGGTGGTGCGTGAGGGCTTGTCGCTGGTTATCTGGCCGTTTGATCAACACAAAAAATCTTCGTGATGATTTTTTGAGTTTAATGGTATAATCTTCTAGTTAATTGGGTACCGATTGGGTATAGTTTTAAGGGCCCAAAGTTATGTATATACTTTAATATCTAAAGTTCATTTGAGGAGAAATTAAGCATGTAATCATGGTATCATTTGGATCCTAATGAACTAAATTATGTTAACAGAGGAATTGTGGGAAATATCTGTTAATTGTGGGAAATAAAGCTTAAGGTAAATGTGAAATTATTGTAATAGTATTATTGTTATTGTTTTCTTAAAATTGATTATGCATAATAATCCTATAGAGTATGACTTATAGACCTTTTCATGTCTAAGTCACATTACTAGGTGAATTTAGAGTTCACGTTAGAGTTCACATTTTGGGAAGAATAATATGATGATATGTGACATTAAAAGGAAGAACAAGTAATAAACTATGTGTGCTTATGAACTATAAACTATGATTATTCGTGGGCATAATCATGGTCGATTGAAATGTGTGAAATTAAAGGAAAAGTACTTAAGAACATAGTTGAGGGACTAACGCATATGGTCATGTGGTTAGGCATGATTGTGATAACCTAACAATGAAAATAAGCTTAATTGTGGTTAAACTCGTTAACACCACTACTTATTGAGGTAAATGGGTTGGATATGGGTGGTACCCCATAAGAGTGGGTATATTTTTGGTTAATTTAATAATTTGTGAATATAAATGAAATTTGTGATATCCCTTGTGTAACGAGAGTTGTCAGACGGGAGTAAAGCCGGTCCGATTTTTTTAGAAATTTGGGACGGGTCCTATCAGCTAATTTGTTGCAACCGCTCAAGCCGCAATAGTCACCACAATACCACAATCACAGTCAGGAAAAACACAAAGTGAAATTAATGAATCAATTAGAAAATAAGGGTGAGCAAACCACATGTGCACAAGGCTCTCCCATAATCTATTCAACGAGTGTATCATGCGTTTTTAAATCCAACCCAAAACTGTTGACAGTAAGTATGAAGAGTGAGGGACAGTGGCTGCTAGCCGTGAAGCATGAAGCATCATGATCAAGCCATGCAATCTGAATGCCAAGTGTAATAGTGACCTTGATTGTAGGGATTAGTTAGAAGGAACCAATTCTGTTAGTATCAGTTAGCTTAGGAGTGTTAGCTACTGATCTACATATATAAATGTGATAGTGTAATAAGGAAAAAAGGTAACGACTGATGATCAAATAGAACTCTCCCTCCTTTTTTTCTCTCTTGAAATCTCCCTTTTCCTTCCTCCTTCAAACCCGATCATCATCTTCAACATGGTATCAGAGCCGGGAAAGGCTTGAACCTGTAATCTCACCACAATTCTTCCGCTATTCTTCTTTTTCTGTTTACTTTGTTATGCTGTTTGTTGTATGATCAAAGCTCAGAAGAAGCTCAAAGATAATCTTAGAGATTCGAGAAGTTTACAAGATGTCAAGAAGAAACCAGAAACAAGAAGCAGAAAGAGAATAAACGTGCTGAGAAGCCTGCTTAGTGTTTGATAAAAGACCTCAGTGAGAAAAGAAGAGGCAAAGAAGAGCAAGAAGATCAAAAGTTTGAGTTCAAGAAATCTGTTTGCGCAGTGTTTGTTAAAAGACCTCAGTGAGAAAAGAAAAGCAAAAAAAAAAAAAAAGATCAAAAGGTTCAAGAAATCTGTCTGAGTGGATCTCAGAGAAGAACAAGTTCAGAATACAGAAATGGTGAATGTCTCACAACTGCAAATTGTGCAATCTCCTATTGCTAATCTCACCACCACGGTGGGGAATTCAGTTCAAGTAAAACTTGATGACCATAACTACATGACATGGAATTTCCAGATGGAGTTGCTGCTCAGTGTACATAGCCTAACAGGATTCATTGATGGGTCAGATTCTTGTCCTGAGTCATTAGATGAAGTCACTACTCAGAATGCTCAAGTGTGGAGGTTACATGACAGAGCTCTTATGCAACTGATCACTGCTACATTGTCTACTTCAGCCATGTCTTGTGTGCTTGGCTGCAAGAGCTCTCGAGAAATGTGGACAAACCTCAAAGACAGGTTTTCATCAATCACTAAAGCCTCAATTTTTCAAATGAAAACTGATCTTCAAAGTATAAAGAAGGGTTCAGAATCTATGCTACAATACCTACAAAGAATTAAAGACTCTAGGGACATGCTAGAATCCTGTGGAGTACACTTTGAAAACGATGATATTGTTATCTTGGCTTTGAGGGGTCTTCCTTCAGAATATAATACCTTTAGGTGTGTGATTCGGGGAAGAGAAAGCACAATCCCCCTCAAGGAGTTTAGAGCACAACTTCTTGCAGAAGAGGCCATCATAGAACAAGCAAATGAACAGACCCCTTTTCTGTCTGCCTTAGCTGCAACCAACACCTCAATTCCTTCCTTTCATAATTCCATTTATGAGGCAGGTTCAAGTCCATCAGGAGGCTCAACTTCTGCTGCTCTCCCTGGTTTCTCTCAATCAAGTGCAGTCTCTCAGACAAATTCCAATACTGATCAGAGTATGGGAAGCTACAGTGATCAACAGAATGGGAATTTTCAGCAGTTCAGCCCCAACTTTCAGCAATATGGCTATAATGGAGGTTACAATGGACCCTCCTACAACAATACATGGAGAGGAAATATAATGGCTTTAGAGGCAAGAAAAACAGGTCCTATAATAGCTATGGTGGTGGAAGGTACAATGGTCAAGGAAGAGGTTCTCAACAACAATATTTTCAGGGGTCACAACAAGTACCAACTTGTCAGATTTGTGGGAAAAGAGGACACTCTGCAGCAGATTGTTTTCACAGGCATCCTTCACAACCCTATAACCCAGTTGAACCATGCCAAATATGTTGGAAGTATGGCCACAATGCTATGAATTGCTACCATAGGGAAAATTACTCATACCAGGGAGCCTCTCCTTCACCTGTTTTGAATCCAAATCTGCAGGCCATGATTGCTTCTGCACCACCTATTGTCAGGACCCACCCCGGTTTCACCCCGAAACCCGAGGTAAATCCTGCTCCCGTCTGACTCCCCGACACAATACCCAAGTAAAGCTCACTCAAAATCACCCAAAACTCAGTCAGACGCAGGAGAAACTATATATAACATCTCGAAGGTATAATTTACAGAGCATAGTACGAAACACAAGGAAATAAAACCGATAATAATTACACGCACGCGGAAAACGTTAAACCACTCCGGAATCTTTCACGTGACCTCTATGCCTCAGACACTGCCTCGACGTCAAGACCCCGCGCTATCTCCACAACCTGGAGGGCAAGTTAAAAACACAAGGTGTGAGTGGACCATATTAAAAGAAAAATTCTAAAACCATTTATCAGAAAACCAAGTTTCACCCTTCATTTTGAAAACCACATGCATAACCCAGTTTATAAAACAGTTATAAACCAAATTACCACAAACCGTATCATAAGAAACAGAAACACTATAAAACAGTTAGAAAAACCAGAGCATGTGAATTATAAAACCGTATCATAAACCATGAACATGAAATCATCATTTTCCGATCAAACCTGCTGGACCTATCCAAGTCTTTAAACTCCCGAGTCTTTAAACTCAATCCAGGCCTTAACAATATCCGAGTCTTTAAACTCCCGAGTCTTTAAACTCAAAGGCCTACGGGGGAAAATCAATATATCCGAGTCTTTAAACTCCCGAGTCTTTAAACTCAATCCGGGCCCGTCCCCCGTCAAATCAGTATTCGGGTCTTTAAACCCAATAACCAGATCCAGCAAATCCAATCCAAAACCAGTTGAAAACCATTTCCATATTCACATCCAAACTCGAATCCGAAATCACCGGTCCGATTCCTTTCCCGCATCCCGAACCGTCATTCCGAACCCAAATCTGGAATCCACTTTTCCACTTGGAAACCAACCCTTTTTCTTTTTCCAAAATCCGTTTCCAAAACCGAAAACCTTGAATCATCGAAATCATGTTCCAAAATTCATTTATAATCATTTGAAAGCCCAAACTATAACATTATAATCAGAAATCAACCTTTTATCATAAAACGTGCCACATACCGTATTTTCTCGGAAAACGTGCAATTATGTAAAATCACATCACAAATCCAACCATCATGACATCACATATAGAAAACAAGTATAGAAAACAGTTATGCATGTTTGATTTTAAGGAAAGAGTCCACTCACAGTACCGAGCCCTCAATCGCGTCCCGAACGTCCCGCACGTTCCTCGGCTTCCTCGGGAAATCCCGATCCTGTCAACAACCACCAAAATCCGTCACTAACACGTCTATGAAGGTTCACCTAAATGCCCTCAAAATTCCCCGAATCGAAAGCGTAATAACCCGGGACCCTAAGCTTTCACCCTTGCGAAACTAAACTCAAACGACCACTTCCAATGAACTCTACACAACTCCTGGACCAAAAACCATGTTGACCGTTTCTCCCAGAACCGCCGCACGCGCCTCCACGCGCAGCCCAAAGTGGCTGCGCGTGGCCCTCACGCGCCGCCCAAAGTGGCTGCGCGTGGCCCTCACGCGCCTGCTACAGTGCATCGGCTACCTTGAGCAAACCCGGTTCAGCGCAGTCTTCTGCAACTTGAACCGGCGTCAACGGTTCTCCTCTGTCCGGCCACCACTTCACCTCCTTTCTTCTCCTATAGCTTCGTCCAACCTTACTCTATGCATCCCCGTCCTCCACTCACCTCGACACAGCCCCTACACCGTCGACTCAGACTCGAAACCAGACGGCCCAATTCCTCTGTTTTCCTTTCCGGCCGCCCAGGTAACCTCCCTTCACGGTGGCCATACCAGACGGTTCCTAGGACCTCAAGGAACCTAACCCAACTCTCCTAGACCTTCAACTCAGTCTCTAGGATCCCGACTCTTGGTTTGAAACAAAACGGGAAAACAGGGCACACAGAGTCCCTCCGTCGTGCCAACCGCCACCGTGCACCTCCCGTCACGGCAACACAACCGAACGACGCCCTGGACTCGACTGAACTCCCTAGACTCCCCTAGAATCTTCGATTCAACCCCTCAAGCCACAACTTCCAATTTGAAGTCACGGCCAAAACAGAGCATAGTCACGGGGAAATAGAAATTACCTGCAACCTGTCGCCGTCGTGAGCTCCGCCGGTATTGGTTGACTCCTCGCAACCCGCACGACACCACCACGGTCTCAGTTGCCCCGTACACGGCCGCCACCGCCACGATTCTCATGACCTCCCTGCTTTTCACCCCTGGTTTTCCCGCAGTTCCTAGTTGTCCAACCACACGACTTCCTCACCTCCCAACCTTCTTCCCGTCTCTCTTTCCCTCTCTGGACACCCACACACACTCACAACTCACCAGCTCCCTCAATCAACCCTTCAATGCTCTCAATTTCCTCCCACAATCTCCCTCTGTTTCTGTCTCCCTCTGCGCACAAACACGAACACGGGCACGGTTGCACCCCAATTATTTGGGCCGTGTATGTACAGGATTCAACCAGAACCCTCTAGTCCCTCAACACGTGTCACCAATCTGCCCAAGCCTTCACCATCTGGCCCAATCCCAGCCGTCCATCTGTTCTCTCTCTGCACAAATTCCAGAACACAAAAGACCAAACTACCCCTCCTTTTTACTCACTTTTACAATTAAGCCACTACCTTTCTAGACCCGTATCTCACACACCGTAAGTCCGATGAATACGTGCCGCCTGTCATCGAACTCAGGATGACGAGAGCTACGTAACAATCCTAGGTCAACGTACCAAAACCCGTTCGTACAAGGAGTCAACTTTTTCCCCCTTAAGTTAGCCATATTACGGTTATGCCCTCAACCTTCCGAACATCATAACTTCCTCCTCGGATGTCGGAATCGGGTGTGCCACCTGCCTATGGATTCGTGACGTCCTAAACTACGTCCTGGTCACCGGTCAACACCCAATTGACCATCCAAACGAAAAGTCAACTTTTTGCCCTAACTAGGGGCAAAATCGTCATTCTAAACGTACCGACCTATCGGGACCACCTAACCACCAATTAACCTCACTAATTCCACCTTAATCACACTACTAATCCCGGTTCTCGGGACGGGTTGTTACACCTATTCAGTACTACTCCCATCCTAGTTTACAGACTATGACAAACTCAACATTATCTGGCCAATTTCCTCCACAAAACTCTCAAGTTGGCTCAACCAATCAAGACTTCTGGGTTGCAGACACAGGAGCCACATCTCACATGACTGTTGATCCCTCTCAACTGACCATGGTCATTCCACATAAGTCCTCAGACACTGTAACCACAGCTAGTGGATCAGGTTTGCAAATTGCTAATGTGGGGCAATCCTCACTTGTTACTAGTTTTCCCTCCTCTCACTGATTTAAACTAAAACAGGTCCTACATGTGCCTCATATATCACAGAACCTACTGTCTGTCAACAAGTTTTGTAAAGATAACAAGGTCTGTTTTATTCTTGATGATACTGGTTTTGTGATTCAGGATAGGAACACAGGAAGGATACTGTATAAGGGGCTGAGCTGTGATGGGCTGTACACCATTCCCTGTCAAGTTTCTGCCTTTACTGCCTTTCAAGCACATCATAGAAGTGTCCAACCTACTTTTCTCTGCAAGAAAGTAAATTCTAACCTGTGGCATCATCAGTTAGGACATCCTGCAAATAACATTGTGTCTTCTATGATAAATAAGTCTAGTATATCTGTCTCACCAGATTCTCATCAATTTCCCTGTGAATTATGTCTACAAGGAAAACTCACTAAACTGTCTTTCTTTTTTCCTGCATCAAAGTCTGTTGTTCCCTTTGAAGTAGTTCATACAGATGTTTGGGGACCCTCTCCAACACCTTCATTAGATGGATATAGATACTATGTTACCCTAATTGATGAATGTACAAGATTCACATGGATACTCCCAATGAAAAATAAATCTGACTTTTGCTCTATTTTCATCTCATTTTATGCCTTTATTCTTAATCAATTTACTGTCTCAATTAAGATCCTTCAATCAGATGGTGGGGGTGAATACACTAGTCTGAGTCTTAGAACCTTCTTACTTTCTAAAGGCATAAAACATCAGAAATCATGTCCTTATACACCTGAGCAAAATGGATTAGCTGAGAGAAAGCATAGACACATCATTGATACCACTGTAACACTCCTACAAACAGCCAAACTTCCTGTTTCATTCTGGACTCATGCTTATCTTACTTCTGTTCATTTGATCAATAGGATGCCATGTTCAAACTTACAAATGCAGTCTCCTTATGAAAAATTATTTGGTTCCTTACCTGATATTAGTCATCTTAAGGTGTTTGGTTGTTCTTGCTATCCTCTACTAAAACCATACAATACAACTAAGTTCCAACCCAAGACAGTCAAGTGTGTCTTTCTAGGTTACACAGATCAGTACAAAGGTTTTGTTTGCTTCAATCCTCTCACCTCCAAGACAGTTATTTCCAGACATGTCTTATTCAATGAGTCTGAGTTTCCCTATGAGTCAATTCAGTCTAGCTCCTACCTATCCAAGAACCCAGAACGTGTCTCTTGCCTTCCTGTTTCAGTATCCAATCCTGCAGTGCCTTATCCTCTCAGCTCCCCTTGTGATCCTGTGGTTCCTGCTCCAGTTGGCACTACTCAGACCAGTGCCCCCTCTCCTGTAACTCCTGCTCCAGTTGGCACTACTCAGATCAGTGCCCCATCTCCTGTGATTTCTCCTCATAGTGACACTCCTCAGCTCAGTATTTCCACTTCATCTAGTACGGACAACACCAGTATTCTGGCTACTTCAGATGTCTCCTCCATTCACCCTGCTGCTCCTCCTACTACATCATCATCTGAGCCGCCCAACTCCCTGGCCACCTTGAATTCCACTGCTGATTTTGAGCCACAATTTCTACAGGTGGTTCTTCCAATTTCAGGTGTCAACATGCACCCGATGCAGACAAGGTCAAAGAGTGGAATCATTAAGCCTAAGGCCTTTAGTTCTCTGGTTACTTCTGCCTCACCTACTATGGAGCCAGACCTATCTCAAGTTGAGCCTAGCTCTTTCCAATCTGCAGCTGCTTCACCAGTTTGGCAACAGGCCATGCAAGAAGAAATTACTGCCCTTCTTGATCAGGGTACATGGACATTGGCCCCCCTTCCTGCTGGGAGAAATCTAGTTGGTTGTAAATGGGTATATAGGATCAAGAAGAATTCTGATGGCTCTATTTCCCGATATAAGGCTAGATTGGTTGCTAAGGGATTCAATCAGGAACCAGGTCTTGACTATGGGGAGACTTTTAGTCCAGTTGTCAAGACGACCACTGTTAGACTTGTCCTAGCCTTAGCTGTACAATTCAATTGGCCCTTGAAGCAGTTAGATGTTAAGAATGCTTTTTTGCATGGCCTTCTTAAAGAGGAAGTGTTCATGACTCAACCTCCTGGTTTTGAGAGTGTGTCTCACAAAGATCATGTATGTCTGCTTCACAAGTCTCTATATGGCCTCAAGCAGGCTCCCCGTGCCTGGAATGACAGGTTTACTAGTTTTCTGCCTGGTTTGGGATTTCAGTCAACATGGTCTGATGCCTCCCTGTTTGTGAAACAAACCTCTACTGATCTTGTGGTTCTTCTATTATATGTTGATGATATTATTCTAACAGGCAGTTCCATGCCCGCAATTCAGGCTGTCATTGATTCTCTGACTACTGAATTCGACATGAAGGATCTTGGCGACCTTCATTTCTTTCTTGGCATCCAAATTACAAGGTCCTCCTCAGGTTTATTCTTATCTCAGTCCAAGTATGTTGCTGATCTGCTCAGTAAGACATCCATGTATCATAGCAATGGTTTTGACACCCCAAGTGCTCCTGGTACACGGCTTCGAAGGCATGATGGTCCAGCTTATTCCAACCCTTCTAACTATCGAAGCATTGTTGGAGCTCTTCAATACCTGACCTTCACTCGTCCAGACATTGCTTTCCCTGTCAATCAGGTGTGTCAATTCATGCAGGAGCCTTGTGACACTCACTTCCTTGCAGTCAAACGCATCCTTCGATACCTGCAGGCTACTCCTACCCGTGGCCTCAAATATACATCTGGTACCCTTGACTTAGTGGCTTACACAGACGCTGATTGGGCAGGTGATCCCAATGACAGACGATCAACCACTGGTATGGCTGTGTTTCTTGGTTCAAACCCCATTTCCTGGACTTCCAAAAAGCAGCTAACTGTTTCCAAGTCCAGCACAGAAGCTGAATACCGTGCTTTGGCCATCACTGCTGCTGAACTTGCTTGGATTCGACAGCTTCTATGTGCTATTCACATCCCTCTCTTAAAGCCTCCTCTCATTTATTGCGATAGTACATCAGCTACTAGCTTGTCTGCCAATCCTGTTTTCCACTCCCGTGCTAAACACATCGAGATAGACTATCACTTCATTCGTGAGCGTGTGGTTCGTGGTGATTTGGATGTGCAGCATGTTTCCTCTGGTGGTCAGCTTGCGGATGTGCTTACTAAGGGTCTTGATGAAGGCCTGTTCAACGTTCACATTTCCAATCTGATGGAACATCAGATTGAGGGGGGATGTTGACAGTAAGTATGAAGAGTGAGGGACAGTGGCTGCTAGCCGTGAAGCATGAAGCATCATGATCAAGCCGTGCAATCTGAATGCCAAGTGTAATAGTGACCTTGATTGTAGGGATTAGTTAGAAGGAACCAATTCTGTTAGTATCAGTTAGCTTAGGAGTGTTAGCTACTGATCTACATATATAAATGTGATAGTGTATTAAGGAAAAAAGGTAACGACTGATGATCAAATAGAACTCTCCCTCCTTTTTTTCTCTCTTGAAATCTCCCTTTTCCTTCCTCCTTCAAACCCGATCATCATCTTCAACAAAAACTACAATGGGATATCGATGAAGATCAATGATGGAAGCAACCGGTGGCTCGATGGATGAAATCTAGTCGCTGAGAGTTCAACTATTCAAGATGAGTTACATCTAATGTAACAACTCAGACTTTCAACAAGGGTAAAATTGGAAAAGTTGGGCGAAATTGACCATTTTACCCCTGGAAGTCAAAGGATTGAATTTTTTATCGGGACGATTTTTGACGATTCTGAAAGCGCTTTTACGAAGGTCTCGGCTTCCCGAGTGTGTTGACAGTCACATGCCAGAAACAGAGCTTAGATGGTTTCGTTTTGGATTATGATATATGATGTGATATGTTGTGATGAAATGTGATATTGAGTTGCGATGTGAACACGTGTTTCTCAGTATGTGTGATGTGTAATGATATGATGAGGTGTGTTGATTGTGTGGTTTGAATGTAAGTCTCAGGCGTCGAACTCGGGACTCCGAATCTTGAGACTGGTATTGTGTTGGCGACTCAGAGGTCGAGTCGTGGACTCCGAATCCTGAGTCGAGTATCACTCAGATGTCGAGCCAAGCTCCGAATCCCTAGTGAGTGTGTGATGGCATACCGGTAGTGTCTTATGATGTGATGATTGATGTTGTGCTTATGTATTGATGATGAGTTGAATATATGTGTGTTCTGTGATGATGTTGGTTATGGATTGATTGTGTGGATTGATGTGATGGCTTGTGAGATGTGATGTATGTTGTGGTGTGTCTGCCAATTGGGCAGTGGTTTCATGTGTGACACTGTGTTGATGACGGGTTGGTTGTACGTGATTGATATGTTGACCTTGCGTTGATAGTTGTGATCTTATGTGACGGTTTAATCTTACTATTGAGTTGAGGACTTGTTTCACATATTTTAAAAATATATGTTGTATTTTGTTTTAATCGAAGTGAAATGGTTTTTCGTATGCATGCATAATTTTGGAAAACGAAGGGTAAAAGCTGGATGTTTAAAAATTTGTTTTTAAAACGTTACTTTTGTCCACTCACACGTTTTCTTGGTTTTGTGACCCTTCAGGGACGTTGCACGGGATTCAAGGCTTGAGAAGCGGAGACATGAATTAGCGATATTTGCATTTATCCCTTGTCTGACAATATTTATGTCAGACATGAACAAGGCCCAATTGTACTGTTCGTGTATTTTTAGGTGGGGTCCTATCATCTGATGACATAAGGTGAAGGGTGACATGAGGACTAAGTGACTTGTGAATGAATTTTGGGTTGAGAATGGGAGCTCAGATTTGGAGAAATACCAGGAGTCACTATAATAGGTGAAAAAAGAACCACCATAAAGGATGGAGCTAGGATACACCACTAAGGGTGGAGCATCAAGTTAAAAAAATGGTGATGTTAAAGGGAGAAGATGGAGAAGAGCAGAAGATGAGGAGAGGAGAGAAAAATAGAAGAAAGGGGCTGTCAATCTACCTCTAACTCCCACAAGAGGCCAATGGCTAGGGCTTGGTGGATGTGTTTGGACGTGGGTTAGGTGAGAGAATAGAGAGTTTTCATCGATCCTTTTTCCGCATATTTTTTGGGCTCTTACTCTCTTGTGTACACCAAATTAACATATTACATGTTTGCAATAATCATAAATAAGTTCATGTCTCTAATAGTACGAACATGAAATTCATCATCCAATGGCCAAGGCTCGTGTTGAACTTGCATCCACAAGGGATGGTCTGTCTTCCATTGAGGAAGATGGGTACGCACGTATAATTGCATGTAATTATATGAGCAAGTTTGAGTTAGAAACAAAAATTCCGTAAATGAGCTCATAGAATCATGAAAACTGTTCCAAAGTCTAGAACCAATTAAGAAGGACTCATTTCAATTGGGATTTACTCGTACTGGATCGCATGGATTGCTCCTATAATTATAATAACAGACTTTTTAGCAGACAAAAACCCTGGTGGTTGTTTCCTGTTTTATTTTTTTTAGTCGCTTCATTTTTTCTTGGTTTCTTTCCTAATGATACAATTGATACAAGTAAATCTTAGAAAATGCTTCCGGTCAGTATATTTTGCAGCAAATAGCAATGCATGATCAATAGTGGGACCAAAACTCATAAAAATACTATATTTAATTTAATTGGAGGTAGATCATTGGTCAGCTACCATTTTAACAACGACATATATATTACACACAGATGATCATAGAGAATACACTGCTAGACAAATTTACCTAAAAAAGAAAAAAGGAATAGCATACATATATGATATATCAAACCAAATTAACTCGCTCGATCCCTCACGCAGTTAATTAAAATATCTGCTTGAGAGAGAGGTATTATTATTTCCATAATTAATTATTAATTAATGGTGGAACAGTCTCGTAATAAGCTGTGCCTCAACATCGGTGATGTCTGCAGAATCCAGGAGCTGAGATAGTCTGTGGCTCAGATCATCGACCTCTTTATGCAGCCTCCTAATGTAACTGCATGTCTCTTCCAAAATGCCTGATGCTGAGACCTGCATATATACATCAAGCCTACATTACTTATAAGAATTATGCAGTGATGAATTAATTATTGATAATTACATGCATAATGGTTTGCGATAATGATTCCGTAGATACACCTATTTGATGGATTCGTCATCCAGCTGTACATAAATTAGTTTTTTTTTATGCACATTTAAAATTAACGTATAAATCTACACTGTCAGATGAGGAATCCATCAGGCGGATACACCAACGTACTGAATCACCACCGAATTGTTTGTATACATTACAATATTCTTAATTATAATGAACCCCTATACCGTTGCCTGGCGAGTGTGATTAAGCTGAGGAAGTAGTGATTGTAATTTTAAGACGAGCTCCATAATTTCATCCTTGGAGGGTCTAGAAGCTCGGGATGACGATGACGATGAGGACGGAGATCTTCTGGTTGACATGGCTGCAGGGCGATGAAGTGAGGGACTTTTGCTTATTTTCCTTCTTGGAAGCAAATGGATGGGGGGAAGTTGAAATACGAGGGCAAAGCTGCTTAAAAAGAGAGTGGAAAGTTGAGGTTGGGAGTCGGGAGTCGGGACACAAATCTTTTTAGTTACAAAACGACACCGATACAAAATTGATATGTTCTTGAGGTCCCATTTGTACAACATATCTGGGGGCTACAAGGGCCCCATTCTTTGTTAAACAAAAAATGTTAGAAATGTTGGTAGAACTATTTTTTTTTTTTTTTAAAAAACTTCATCTCCAATTAAATTATGATTGCCTCAAATATTTGTCTTAGGAGTTCATATTAATCTTAATTCATTTTATTTAAAAATTATTATTATATCACCGTGAATCATGTAAAAACTTCGTTTAGAAAGAGTTCGGATGATTAGTATTCATCTAAAAAATGTTTATATGGTTCAAATTAAGGCATCACATCTAACTCTATTGCTAATCAATGTTCTTTATGATTAATGTATGGAAAGATACTTTGTCCTTGCTACTTGCTACTTGCTACATGCTAGCTAGTCAAGGATGATGGGGTTTCTTTGTTTGATGCATTGCTTTCTATCTTTATTTCTTTTTTGTTTTTGTTTGGTGTTTTTTGGTGCTTTCTTCAGCCTACCAAAAAAAAACTTTCTTTGTGTTTAATTTGATTTTCCTCAAGTGTTTTTCATTATTATTATTATTATTATACCTTTCAATATTGTTAGTCGTCCGACTATTTACTACAAACAAGTTAGAGAGTATTATTTAAGCGTGTCTAGACCGTATAAAGGCACTCAATCGTACTAGCTTATACGGTGGCTAATTAATACGAGTAGTACCAAATATTTGTTCATATTATATTATCATATTCAGTCTTTTATACAACATGCCAAACGTAGCCTTATTGTTTGAGGCATTGGTTTATAGCTTGTGTGAACTATATAATTACAATTAGTTATACATGATTGAAGGCCTAATTGATACTAATCTCATGTAGAAACATGAGTCAGCTTATCTTAGTTGCCCAAATATTGTGATTCGAAATTACAATCCCTTTCGATATATATGGTTAATTATCAAACGTACAAGAAGAAGATTGTAGCAAATCTAACTCATTGTATTAATTTATACGGTAATTAACTAATACGAGTAGTACCAAATATTGGTTCATATTATATTATCCTATTCGATCTTTTATACATCATACCAAACGTAGTATTGTTGTTTTAGGCATGGGTTTATAACTTGTGTGAACTATATGATTACAATTAGTTATACATGATTGAAGGTCTAACTGGTACTAATCTCGTGTAGAAACATGAATCAATAACTTATCTTAGTTGCCCAAATATTGTGATTAGAAATTACAATCCCATTCTATATATATGGTTATCAAACATACAAGAAGAAGATTGTAGCAAATCTAGCTCAATAGTCTCAAATAAACCTAGATGATTCATTATGATTTTCTTCTGTCTTTTAACAAAGGAGCAATCACATCAACTAATTCAATCTACAATAGCTCGTCTCCTCTAAGTTCATCTAGTGTATGAATTCACAGAGAATATAACTCAATCTGATAACTTAATTAATATTGATTAATTCATACTTTATTAGATACAATTTCATTTCCAACTTATCATAACACGATACTGATCAATATATACACATACTCTACTAGCTAGAACAAAAGTGAATCCGTCGATGTAACGATCGAGTGATGATTCCAAATGAAGTTGCATATACATCATCTATTGCAATGGTAATTAAACTTATATTGGAATGAGGTAGGTATATGCCTTGATGATTTAAAGTGAGTGTGCAAAATGTGAAAGGAGAGGATGATGTGACAAAGCATACACAAGTGGGTGAGTGACTAAACTTAACAGACATGCTTATGAAGGCGCCATCTGAGGTGGTCAGGAATTTGCTTGGACAAACCCAATCAATGACTCTTTGGCTGTATTTACCAACCAATCTCAATTTCATTTATCAAAAAAAAGACACAAACCCATCTCAATTTGGACCCTAAATTTCCGGCACCCAACCCAGCACACTGTCCCATAATGATCTGCTTTCCAGATGACACGTATCACCCCAAAGGCCCTTGATGACACCACCTCAAGGCACCGATTCGATCAATTTTAGTAACAAGGACCTGCATGTCATGTGTGCCCTAGCTAGCTAGCTTATTAATTAGCTTCTCTGTGAGTGATGATGTCAACAATTCTAGATACAACTTATAAATTAAACGACTGACTCACTGAGTCACTGGTCGAGTCATTGAGTCTCTCTCTCTCTCTCTCTCTCTCTCTCTCTCTCTCTCTGTGTGGACCTCCTCCTCCTCCAAGCTAGAGTCCAAAATGGCAACATTTGCTCGACTAGTTAAATGTATGCCTGCAGAAGATACAATACCACGGAATGTCTTTCAAACTGTAAAATCTTGAGAAAACTAACCCCAATTTCTCGTTGCTTAATGAGTTCTTGTTTTGTTTCATATATATAGTTGGTCATTAGCCAGTGGAACATACTTGCCTCATTCCCTATGACGAAAGCATTATGCTGGACCTACATTAACGCTAATCCAAACAACCGAAAGGTAGCTAGCTAGTGTTCGATCAATCTTAATTACTCAGGAGCCTAGGTATGAATTATGATGGTGTTTTAGATACCCGGCCGAAGTTTTAATCTCTTAAAGCTTGATTTGTACATTATTTTGCTAATTAATCACTATATATATATATATATATATATATATATCTTCTTGTTACAGTCTGAAAAATGAACTGCAAGGGTTCAGATTCATTAATCAGTACTGCAGATCTGCCAATCACCAATCGTTTTCATGTCTGAGCAATTTATGTGTATATGAATGCGACTCAGTCCCAGCAATATCAATGACCGATCAGTAACAGTGGTCCAGGCACTACAGAGAAGCTATTAGCTAGGGTAGAATCTAGATATATATATATATATATATGATCTCTTTTTTTTTTGGATACTGAAATAAATATATATATATATATATGGACAATCAAAAGTAATTTTGGAGACCTAGCTAGTGACCTACTAGTCTGCTAGGAAGGATCTCTAGCAACCTAGCTACTACGTACTAGTGGCCACACTAGCTTTCTGTACGTAGCTTGAGATTTACGACTAAATAGTTAGAGAAACACTATGCGCCATCATGCACGTACAGATTTGGTGTAAACGCCATGGCCACACACTATTCATATCATCATATGCTAAGAGGTAATCTAAGTTGCAAAATTGAAGCTTTCCAATGAAAAACCTTTGATAATTGTTTGGTTTAGATGGTTTAGATATAAATTTTTTATATATTTTATTCACAAAAAGCACTCATTCATGACTTCACCATTTTCAAAGATTCCAACATTTCATATCAAGATTTCATTATTCATACATATCAACAATAAAAAATCTCAACATTTGAAACTTATGAGTTATTTTTAAATAATTTAAATTAAAAATAGGACAAAATGAGCTGAGTATGGATTATTAAGGGAGGTAGTGTCTATGATAAACACTTTCATTAACTAATGAAAGGGTGAAAAATATTAATTAATAATTATATAAATAAGTCAAAACTTTAACAATTTGATTTAGATATATTGTTACATTTTTAAAAATGATTGAAAATCCAAGTGAAACGGTTTGAGACCCTATCAACCTAAACCGGAATGCCAAAAATTGAATCAGTTTCTAGTTTCAACATATGTATGCTCACCTCTAGTGTGACTCATACAACAATATACAAATACATTCCACACACTAGCCAAACTTATCACTACATAAGTACATATATTGTATATAATTAAGTAGATTATCATAAAATTTAAAGAATCGTATAAGAGTGATTTATGGTTAATACGAAAGTGGGTTGAATGAAGTAACAATTCTAATGTGTCCCTCCATAACTATAGTTTCTAGGCTTTTTTTTACTTTTAATAAGAAACTATAGTTTCTAGGTTGGGCAAATTATCATTTTTTTTTCTTGTAATTTTTTTTCCTACTCTTTTGGTAAGTCATGGTTGTGGTACCATTCAATTTGATACCTTTTTTCTTTTATAGTCGTAGTATTTTCTATTTGTCCATTCTTTTTAGCATGTTGAGTTTAGGAGAAGAGGCCGGCCACCATTCTTCTGGTCTACTCCAATGTCCATTGGACCACCACCTTATATAATATGAATCGACTCCACAAAAAATATCAATTAATCAAATTCAAAATTATGTACAACTACGTTGATGGGAGAGGAGAAACCTTCTTCTACAATTGAATCTTAATAAATTTATGTACAAGATATATTTGTTAGGTCTCTTGATCTTTAGACCCAGTCGTTATGTGTTTATGTACATAAGCCAACAATTTTGAGGATGTTTTTCTTTCATAATCAAATTATGACTTTAGTTGAACTGCATTTGATATTAGAAATTATTTTAATAAACAAGCTAGACGTTTACTTGGCTTTAGTTGTAGGTAAGGAGGAAAGATAGAAATAGTGGGTATCAAAATGAGAGTAATGATACATGTTGGGTTTGTTTTAGTATAATTGATGTGAGTTCTAACAAATAAGATTGATGTTTTGAAGTTCAAATATTTTTTTATTTCCAAAATATCATTGGAGTGTGGAATTATAAGTTTTATATTAACTAGCGTTTGAATGTTTGATAATAGGATTGAAGAATGAATTTGTACTTTTAATCATTTTGAGTTCGTAGTGAGGTTGATGTGAGCTATCAAAATAAGATTGGGGGTTCCGAAGTTCAATTTTTTTTTTCCAAAATTTTAAGTTTGGATTTTGAAATTATGAGGTTTATATTAATTCTAGCATTTGATATTGTGGATTGAAGAATGAATTTTGAACTTGTTCCAATTGATTTTGGATTTTTTTATAGTGAAGTTGATTTGAACTTTCACAATATATGAGATTAGGGTTTCAAAATTTAATTTCTTTATTCTAAAATTGAGATTGGATTTTTGAGCTATAAGGTTCATATGAAACCTTAGAGTACATTTATATTATAGATTGGAAAAAGAATTTTAAATTCTTATTTATTTTCAATTTTTTTATGTGAACTCTCACAAAATGAGATTGAAGTTTCGAAATTCAATTTAATTTTTTCAAATTTTCAGTTAATATTAACTTTAGCTAGTTTTTATATTACAAGTTATATATGGACAAAATTTTAGATTTTCACCCTTTTCAATGTGGACCTCACAATATAATATTGGAGTTTCAAAGTTCAATTTTAATTCTTTAAAATTTTGAGTTTGGATATTTTGAAATTAATTATATGGTTTATATGAATTCTAACGTTTGATTTATGGATAATTGAAGAACGAATTTAATTTTCTATAGTTAGGTTGATGTGAACTCCCACAATATGAGATTAAGGTTTTGAAGTTCAATTTTTTTAATTCTAATTTTGTGTGTGGATTTTGTAGTGAAAAGATTCATATGTTTTCTAGCGTTTGATATACGGATTGTAGAAAGAGAATTGATTTTTTTTGTTTCATTTTGAGTTTGATTTTTCTATGATATATAAGGTTCACGTGAACTCTGCAATATAAGATTAGTTAGGGTTTCAAAGTTCAATTTAATTTTTTAAAATTTCAGTTAAGATGACCTCTAGCGTTTGATAATATTGGTGAAGACACAATTTTGAATTTTCTCCCATATGAGTTTGGTATTTCGCTTCAATTGTTTTCTTGATAATTTTGGAAGAATATCAATTGGCTTGAAGAAATAAAATAAAAATTTGAGAAGAAAAAGAAAATAAATTAAAATTGATCTAGAAAACTCAAATGCGTCATTATACTTTTTCTCAACAATTATAGCTACAAAAATAATTTGAACAAAGTGAGTGATCTCAAGTTTTAATTAAAACTTTATTTTATATAGAATAAATTATAGAAATTAGGGAACGAAATTTGGGAAGTAAGATTTAAAACAAACCATTAAAAAATATGTAAATTGACAAGAAAAGTAAAATTTAGGCCTAAAATATATGTATCAAAATGGAAGAAAATGAAATAAAGAGGAAATTTTTTTAAGGCCTCCCTCATCTCCATGCACAAAGTCCATTATAAAAGTTGGACATTTTTTTTTTGCCTCTAATATCTACGTGTGCATATTCCAATATAAAAGTTACTTTTTGATTTTTTAATTTCTTATATATATATATATATATATATATATATATAGATAGAGAGAGAGAAGGGTAAAATTTGAGGTTTTTCTTCGAAGTGTGACCCAAGGAACGAGCCTTGTATGCCTTGGGCTTGGGTTCAACCTGACCTATATAATATACAAAAAATTCTCTGAACAAAAGTCAACTTTCAAACTTTAATTATAAACAAGGACAAAATAGTCAATTTTCGTTTAAAATTTCTGAAATTACATCTATCTAATTTTGGGTCGTTATATCGAGTTTAAAGTTTGGAATTGTTAGGCTCATATGAACTTTAACATTTAATATTACAAATTGGAAATTATTTTTTATAATTTTTTTCCCAATTTTATTTTGATTTTTTTTTATAGTAAGTGTGGTATGAACTGTCACAGTATGATATTAGAGTCTCAAAGTTGAATTTTATTTTTTCAAAAGTTCGAGGTCTAATGGAATTATAAGGTTCATATAAACTTTAGTGCTTGACCTTATGGGTTGGAGGAAGAATTTTGGATTTTCTCGTTGTTGAATTTGGTTTTTCTATGGTAAGGTTGATGTAAATTTTCACAATATGAAATTGGGATTTCAAAGTTGTTTTTTTCTTCAAAATTTTGAGTTTGGATTTTGGAGTTATAATTAAGGTTCATATGAACTCTAGGTGTTTGATATTAAGGGTTGGAGACAAAATTTTGAATTTTTTTTTTTTTTTGAGTTTGGTTTTTTTATGGTAAGTAGAGCTAGAAATGAGTCGGGTTTGTGTCATATCATAAACTCTAGTTTACTCAAATATACCTAACTAGAACCCGACCCGTTTAATAATCGTGTCAAAGATGCCCAATTCGAACCCGACTTGTTAATGAATCAGGTAACCCATGTAACTCATTTATTAGGTGGGATGTGATCAGGTAACCCATGTAACTCATTTATTAGGTGGGATGTGATCAGGTAACCCATGTAACTCATTTATTAGGTGGGTTGTGTTCGAAATTCAATTACGTACAATTTGTTTAACCTATTTAAACTATTTAACCTTATAAATTGTTTAAACGATAGATAGGTAAATGGGTAGATACATATGTTGGTGATTAACACGGGTTAATAAGCCAGTACTTCGGTTAATAGGTTGACCTGAACCCCACCTATTTATTAAACGAGACAAGTTGACAAGTTGATTCAAAACTCACCTATTTATTTAACATGTCATATACGATTGACCCAAAAATGATTCGAAATTTTAATCATGCTGGTTGATCTGAATAAATTTGGTGCAGATTTTGCATGGGTTGTCTATCGTTTTGATATCATGGATTGAAGAAAATATTTTGAATTTGGTTTTTATATTGTAAGGTTGGTGTGAACTCTCACAATATGATATTGAGGTGTGACGACCCGTCCTGAATTAACGGGATTAATTAAGGATTAATTATGAATTAGCAAGACTAATCAGAGGTTAGACGAGGATTAGCGGACGTTCGGGCGAAATGATGATTTTGCCTCTAGTTTGGGTAAATCATTGACTTTTTATTCAGGCGGTCAAATGGACTTTGGCCAATGACTGTGACATAGTTCCTGACGTCACGAGGTCATAGACAGGTGGCACGCTCGATTCCGACGTTCGAGGAGAAAGTTATGACGTTCGGAAGTCCAAGGGCATTTTGGTAGGCCAAAAGTTGACTTTTTAACCGAGAGGTCCGATGGCCATGGGCCAAAGACCGTTACGTAGATCGAGACGATACGAATTCGTAGACAGGCGGCACGTCGAATTCGGACGTTCGACGGAAAAGTTACGGTTCACAGAAGTTCCGGGGAACTATTTACGGTGACACGTTTTACGAAGCAAAAAGTGAAGTTTTGTCTTTTGTGGGCCCAGATCTTTTCCAGACCTCAGGAGAAGTGACTTTTCACTCTTCCATTCCCTCATTTTCCTCATTCATGCATCGATCACCTTCATTCTTCTTCCAAAAACCCACCCGAAACCCATTTTGTGCAACCTAACCCTCACAAACACTCCCTCAACCACATTGGATGATCAGGAGCCATGAAGGAAAGAGGAAGAGGAGACCAGAATAGACTGGACGGTGGCAGGATCAGGTTTTAGGTGTTAGGGTTGAATTACGGTGTTTAGGTGGGGTTTATTGAGGTGGTAGGAAAGTGTAGAGGGTGGTTTGGACGGCAGTGAAGGGCTGACCAGCCCAGGAGGCGATCGGGAAAATTGAACCGTGGGATTCAAAGTGTACGGGTTGGGTTTTGGATGTTTTTCTTGGTTTTATTCATACCATTAGACTCCTAGGATTAAGATAGGAATTTTAGGATTGAAAAGGGAAAGAATGGACGAAAAAATGGAAGGATAGAATCTTGGACCGGTCACACCGGTCCAGTTGCAGAAAATAGACCGAACCAGCCAGTCTGAACCGGCTAGAGGAAGGAGATGATGCTACAGTGCCCTGGCGCGTGGGCTCACACGCAGTGGCTTCCCTGGGCGCGTGAGGGCGTGTGCTCCCTCTTTTGGGGAAGTGTCCAACATGTCAAATCATCTATTCGATGTAACGAACATTCTGGGACTGGTTTCGTGTCAATCGGATATCGTTTAGACATAGTTCGGGTTGTCCAAAGGTTTAGGTTCGAGTTTAAAAATAGTTAGAAATTCCGAAAAATTACGGGGCTTTAGTGAGGGGTTATTTAATTAGTTAATAACCCTCTAAATGAATTTGGACAGGTTCGGGAATCCCGGAGGCGACGATTGACCCAGGAGACGATCTGGGAGTGGACCCTTCTTTCGAATTTGATGCATGCATAAATGTTTTATAAGTATTTTAATATATGTTTTGTGATGCCATGGGTGCATTTGATTGTGGTAGCTTAGGATCGACATAATTGCACGTTTTTCGACATAATTGCACATTTTTCGAGGTTTTCAACTTTATGTCGTACCTTTACGTACTATGCTTTCAACGAGGGTTTAATAAATGGATTTCGGCTTTAGAAATATGAAATCGGGCACGAGACCCATTTGATTTATAACTCTCGGACTTGAAGTCCATTTGATTTGATGAGGAATCGGACCTAGGGTCCATTTCTGTTATACGATCGGGCTGAGGGCCCAGTTGGTTTACGATTTGGGTTTGAGGCCCAGTTAGGTGTACTATCGGGCTTGAGGCCCTGTTGATTTATGATATCGGGTCTGAGACCCATTTAGTTGAGATTTCGGGCTTAAGGCCCCGTTGGTTGTGAAATCGGACGTGAGGTCCTGTTGAGTCATGGTTTCGGGCTTAGGGCCTAGTTGATTGTAACATCGGGCTTGAGTCCCAATTCGGTTTGTGAAAGGAGTATTCGGGCATGAGACCCAGTGGAACTGCGGATTTAGGCCGAGGCCTGTGAAATGAATTTGAATCGGATTCGAGGAATCCTATTGAGATGAATCGGGTATGAGACCCAGTTGAAAAGTGATTTGAGTTTTGAGGAAGAAAGTATTTGAGAAAGAAAGAAAGAGATTTGGAAAGATATGAAACCCTTCATATGTTTATATGGTCTCTTCCAGACGTTGACCTGAAGAGACACGATCCACAGACCAGAGTGGGTATCCCCATAGGGATCCCGTTCCAGGAGTGGTGGTTACTTATTATGTTGTGGTCCCAGACCAGATTCTGAAGAGATATGTGGACTAGATCCAGAGAGAGAGAGATCAGACTAGATCCAGAGATTGAGCCTCCCAGATGGAGATTCCTGGGAGAAGACTCGGAGTGAGACCCCGAGTAGTGTGCACACTAGATAGAGTTGATATCGTGACATTTATCGAGGATGTGTTCCCTAGGGGTTGTGTGCCCCGAGTTGGCATCTCCTCGGAAGTACCGCGGATGGGTTATACGTATGTTGATACGTATGAGGTTTTATGGAAAAGTGATTTGGGGGCGGAGACCCCGTGTTCCATGTTTTATGTTTTAGAAAGTGATTTGAGGGCGGAGGCCCAGTGTATTATGATTTAGAAAGAGATTTGGGGCGGAGACCCCGTTTGTGATATTTTGGGAAATGGTTTTGGGCTGAGACCCACGTGACATGATTTGGGGCTGAGTTCCCATGTTTTGATAGATGGTTTTTGAATTGTGATTTCGGGTCAGGGACCCAAATGGATTTATGGGTCATGACGGTTTATGGGGCCGGACATGAACTCTTGAAATGTTTTAAATATGTTTGACAAATAGTTTTATGAACGTTTGATAAATGATTTTGAATGCATGCATATGTATTTATGAAGGGCATAAAATGTCTTTGTATGAAAACGTTTTTAATAAAATGTTATTTTTGTTCACTCACAATTTTCGTGTTTTAATGCCCTTCAGGTTGATCGCGGATTGATAGGTCGTTAATTAAGCATTATTTTATATTATTTTATACCCTTTATACTTGACTTTTAATATTAAAATAATAAATAATTCGATAAAATAATTTATTTTGTGATATTTTTGTAGAAATAAATAAAGCTTGGAATTTGGAGCATTTTGGTGAAAGAATAGTCCCGATCGGAATTATAACGAAGAAATTATGGACGAAATATGAGAAGCCACCGAAAATCGCAAGGAAATTCGGTGGGAAGCTACTAAAATCTAAAAGCCCAAGCCAAAAATCAGCATCTTTCCCCAAAATCAGCATCTTTTCCCCAAAATTCACCCAATCTCATCATTTCCATCACTTCTTCATGTATTATTTTATTGTTATTTTTATATTTTAATTTTGTACTTATATTTAAACAATTATGACATTCCCTCTATAAATAGGAAGGCCATTTCATGTATTAGGTGTCCCCCATAGTCCTTATTTCTCCCATTTTGTTTCTCCTTTTATGATAGAACCCCGTCCCAACTGGACGTCAAAAACCGTGCCCGGTCCTGCTCCCGTCTGACAAGTCAACTAAAGGTCCGAAACTACCCTTCAGTGCTTGCTAGACAAGAGATAATTGCGCTGATTTCTGCTGCTACCTCTGCCTCGCGATCAATCCCGAACGTCGTACCACGGTCTGGAGGGTCACAAAACAGAAAAGGTGTGAGTGGACAAAAATGACCTCTGATAAAAACATTTGTCAAAATACATTCTTACCCTCTAGTTTTCACAAAATTGCATGCATATCGTAAACACATGAGTAATAGTATGAAATCATTCAAGTATGAAAAGTGGACCGATAAAATCAAAACATATTTTCCCAAGGTCCGTAAAACTCATGTTCACCAAATCAGTTCATGTTATAAAACATCAAATCCCAGCTCTCAGGCCAAAACATGTGAAAACATAATCACCTGGCCACAAAGACCAAAAACTCGTACTCAATACTAGTACGTCATCACAAACAACATCAATCAACACTAATCACAAGTGCACAGTCAATCAATCAATCCAATCAATCCTCACTACTCACAAGTGCACAAACCATCACAATTACTTCTGCACTACTCACAAGTGCACAATCAAACCATCAACTGCACTACTCACAAGTGCTGCACTACGCGTAGGCCAATATCCAGCCGCATTCTCGGGATCAGACACCTCTGGGCTCAACCCTCGGGCTCAGTCACATCTGGACGAACACATCCCCAAGCTCAGACCCATCCAAGTGGTACATCCAGGCTCAGTCACATCCGAGAAGCTGGCTTACCATAGGATCAACTCACGAATCCTACAATCACATCCCCCAAGCTCCGGTCGTCTGGGTAATCCCCCCAAGCTCCGACCGTCCAGGCATTTCACAATCACAAAGAAAACCATCTCGGGAATTACATCCCAACACATTTCAATCAAATCTTGACTTCATACAAAGTCAAGATCATTCCCGACTGGGTCTCAAGCCCAAATTACCATTTTCACATAAACCGTTAAAATCACATTTTAAAACAATAAAATAATCCAGAAATCATCATTGACTTACCAACTAAGTCAAAATATCATTTTAGAAATCTTTTAGACTCCGGGCCTAGCCCAAAACATCATTTGCACGTTCCTCGTAAAACGTGCCCGAAAGTCTGATTAAAATAATCATAAAATCACAATAAATCATACAAAATCATCAATTTCATCATAATCACATGTGACTCCAAATCCGAGTCAAAATCACTATCCAGTTGGGTTCTCAAGCCCAAAATAATATTTTCACGCAAATCCATGCGTTCGCAACCTCAGTTGTCATTTTCACGTAAATCCACGAAACCGATCCTTGACTTCTTCCCGAGTCAATACATCATTCTCAAACCATGACTCATAAACTGAGTCCAAACATCATTTTAATCAATTTCAATCCCGGACTCATAACCCGAGTCCAAACATCATTTTCAACCAATTTCATAATTTCTCGAAAATAGTGTCAAATAATATAATAATCCATAAAATCGAGAAATCACCGGATTGAAACATCAATCATGCCAAAGCATATAAAATCATATATTAAATCATTTAAATCATATATGCATGCATCACGGTTAGAAAACAAAGTCCACTTACACACACCGTCCAAAACGATTCGTTTCCGAGCTGCACGTTTTTCCGTAAATTCTGGAAATCACAACTCCTGTCCAAAATCATTATAGAGGGTTACTAACATCTCAAAATACTTCATATAATTTTCCCCAATTTTTCCAGAATTTAAATACGTATTTTAAACGTAAAACAAAACTTCGGATACGCGGAACATTAACGAAACGATATCCGATTTCCTCGAAACCAGCGTCAAAATATTTGTTACAATGAGAGGATTCAAAGTCATGTTGACCTCACCTTGAAACTAGGCCGTACGCGCCCTCACGCGCCGCCGTGAGTGGCTGCGCGTGAAACCCACACGCCAGCTACAGTAGTCGTCGTCCTCACCCGTTTTCTCTGCAAAACGGATCCTTTTGCCCGCGAATAGACCCGATTCAATGTTCGTCAATTCTACACCATTTCTAGTAATTCAAACGGCCATTAGCATCAAATTAGTTTCAATTAGGGATCTGTGAACTTAATTACAATGATCCTTACCTCAAACCTTCAAATCAAGGCTGAACTTTCGAAGAACATCTGGGTACTGTTCCCACTTCGAAGTTCATCAATCTCAACCGATTTCCTTCAATTGATGCATCCAGAAGCTTCACTGGACTAAGAGAAACAATTTCCCTTCATCAATTGCGTCGTTTGATCACTCAATGATCACGACTCAGCTTCAACACAGGCTTACTGTCGTTTTGTCTGTTTATAGTCAATTGGGCACCAATTTGCTTCCTTCTTTCGATGAAAATGATCGTGGACTCAGCTTCAACACAAGCTTACTGTCGTTTTGTCTGTTTATAGTCAATTGGGCACCAATTTGCTTCCTTCTTTCGATGAAAATGATCGTGGCAATCCCAGAAGACTAACATTGAACTCAATTTCGATCAACAAGGCTCAAAGCTTCAATTTCAAATTTTCCCTCCCAAAATCCAAATTTTCGATTCTCAGTCTCCTTCTCTCTCTCAATCCCTCGTGTTTCCCAGTTCAATTCAATCTCACCATTCACTCAGGTTCACACTCACGAGCTCAGTAATGGAAGAGAGAACTTAAGGTTGGATGGAAGCTGAGTTTTGGTTGTACACGGTTAAGAAAACAGAGAGGATTAATGGTGGGATAAAACAATAATTAAGTATAATTAATAATTAATAAAACACAATAATCATGTTTTCCCCCAAAACATGGATTTGGTTTTAAGCCTCAATTTAAGAGATGAGTGACACTTGTCACTCATCCAGGTGCGTTCAATCATCAGGTACTATTCATAATAAAATAATATTTTAATCGAAATCCCGGTTCGTTCGGTTAATCAAGTATGTTCCCCTGACCATAACTTTGTCGTCGAATCTCCGATTTCGGCATGCCGCCTGTCGTTGGATTCGTATCGACGAGACCTACGTAACGGTCCTTGATCCTCGTCCATTGGACTTCCCGGGTCAAAAGTCAAAGTTTGGCCCCTTTTCAGCCAAATTACCAAAATACCCCTCAACTTCCGAACGTCATAACTTTTTTCTCGAATGTCGGAATCGAACGTGTCACCTATCTATGAACCCGTGATGTCCCGAACTACGTCACAGTTATCGGTTAAAGTCCGTTTGACCGCCCTAACTAAAAGTCAACATTTTGCCCACGCTAGGGGCAAAACGGTCATTTTGCACATTTCGTCCGATTTCACTCAACTAATCCCAGATTAGTCATTCTAAACCATAATTAATTAATATTTAATCCCGATATTCGGAATGGGTCGTTACATTTTAGTTTAGGTTCTTATATTTTCTCTCTAGTTCTTCTTCTCTTTTAGTTCATCTTCTTTATTTTTGGGGACCATTTTAACTTCTTGTAGATTTTCTTATTAATTAGTTTCCTTTTAATTCTTATTCTTAATTTATCTTATTTTTATGTTATTTTCAATTCTTCTTTATTTTGTTCTTGTAATTTTTTTTTTGAGATCTCTTAAATACATTTTTATGTTTTCCTTAAGAAATACCTAGGCCAAGTATTTCCGAAATAATTCTAGAATTTAAGTTCGTATTCTTATGTTTTATCCTCCATCTTCATAAGGTTCCAGCCGCTGTCGGTGTTCCTTATGAATAACATTTCATTGCTTCCATTCACTTTCGGAATCACAAGCTGTTCTTGGGTTTCGAAAGTGTAACTTTATTCCCTTTACTTAAATTCTTGTTATTGTTTTGGTTTTACTTATAATTCAATATATGTGTTAGTATTTTCTTTCTAACATTTGTAAGTATGAATACAATCTCCATGTGTTTTACTTTCTGAATTTCTTTTACTTCATATGTTCTAGTGCTTAAATTTCAATTCGATGTTAAGTGTTTTATCCGCTGCCGGTTCATTTAGACTAGAATTGAAGAGATTAAATGTTGATCGCTGTCGGCGCATTTAATTATAAACTTAAGGTGAATCATGTTGTAAATGTTTGAAGCATATTGATGTTTGACGCACATTAATGGTTGATGCATTTATAATATTGAAATACATATGTAAGTATTTGAGATGATGAAGGTAAGATTTCGTGATTAGTTTATTATGAGCAAAATGTTAGAGTGTTGACAAAATTTGTACTTGAAGGAAGTCTATTTTTAGGAGTAGTTTAATTAATGTGATTGTTAATTCGAAATTACTTACGTAAAAGTGTGAGTTTTGTCTATGAAACTACTCTATGGTTTGTAAGTTCTAATTAACATGAGCATTTGCATTTTAATTCTTAGTTAGTGTTTTCTTTAGTTTACATTACAAATCTTTTCAAAATCCCCCATTTTTAATTCTTTATTCTTTATTCTTTTATTCTTTTTATTCTTTATTCTTTTATTCTTTTATTTTTTTATACTTTTATTTTATTCTTTATTTTTTAATTCTTTATTCTTTATTCTTTATTCTTTATTCTTTTATCCTTTTATCCTTTTATTCTTTAATTAATAAATTATTTGATTATTTAATTCTTTAATTCATTAATTTATTCATTATTCTTTTCCACTAACACATTATTAATGTTCCCTAATTTTCCCGGTTAAGAACAATCCCTATTTACCAATATTACATCTACACAAAAAGGGTTTAAATTGCATAATACTCAAATTACGTGTTTAATTTAATGCGTAGTTTGGGCTTAGTCACGGATGCGGGCTGTAGCAGAGACGAGACATCACTCCCTTCCTCCTACGATCATGACGCACTCTGACAGCCCCGGCGAGGGCTAGAGATGAAATTCTCCCTGGTCTGACACTTCGTGTCAGACGGGATCAGGCGGGTCCCACGTTAATCCCGGGGGATTTGGGACCGGTCCTGACATGAGGTTTTGAACATGGAAAGATCCATTGAGGGGCAAAGCCGGTCAATTGACCCCTCAACCTCTTGAATCCTCCATTAATTGAAGCATCGATCTTGACCCCTTCCGCATGAAAATTTTGCCCTTTAATAATTGGTTATTATTTTTTAAGTATGATTATATAATCAAAAAATCAATTTTGATCCATGCAAACATAGAAATATTGCCCTCCATGATGGTGTGGCCACCCTTCATCCACTTCTTCACTTCTAGGCAATGTATGAGGTTTTAATTTTTCTCTTATGTCTTTTATTTTTATTTTTATTTTTATTTTTTGTACACTACCTAAACCTAATTTTGGGGAGATGTTATAAAATAAAAATTTTCTTTTATTGTTTTCCCAATTCTAATACTACCAAATCAATCCCCAATATATATCACTCCACCCAATGCCAATTTCTACCAAATATTAAATATTTAAATTTAAAGTATGTTCAAAGATCAAATTATTTCTTAATTCTCAATATTTTGATTATTTGCTAAAATATTTGGTTTGATTAATTGTTAATTGTTTTTTTTACTATGATTTTTTAATTGATTAGTATAGCTACTTATTTTTCATTTTGAATTATTTAGTCTAGAGTTTTTGATATAAAAAAATATTAAACTAAGAAATTTTTTAAACATATTGGGTGTCAACAACATTCTTTATAAGAGTTGAACTCAAAATCTCTCATTGCATAAAAGAGTGGGTAGGAGTATTATTATTCTCGTAGTACTTGTTGTTATTACTATTAGAGTCGAGTAAGCATTTTGTTCAAACAATAAAAGAAAGTTTCCTGATTTTATATTAAACAATTTGAGCATAATGTGTTGTTTTCAAATATATTGTGACTAATCAAATTATACATATAATTTACATATTGACCATTCCGACAAAAAATTTTGGATTCTCGAAGTTCAATTTTTTTCCCCCCAAAATTTCCTATTTTAATTTTAGAAATATAAGATCCATATGAATACTAATGTTTGATGTTGCAGATTGAGAATAAATTTTAAATCCAAATATCATATTTTGAGAAAAATAGTAATTTTTTTCAAAACACCAATTATATCATTTGAGTTCCGATCAATTTTACCATAAAAAAATCAATTACAAGGCCAAAAAAAATTAATCTTTTTTCTTTCTCTTGATCAAAATATTTAACGATAAAATTCTTATATACCTTATAATTCCAAAATTAAAATTAAAAATTTAGAAATAAATTTGAACTTCCAAATCCCAACTCTGAATTTTTGCTAAAACCTTTTTTATTCTTATCTCATCCAAACACACTACTATATCTCGAATATTAAATCTTTAAAGTTAGTGTTAGCAATTCACAACACTAAATGAGTGGTCGGTATTAATATGGCCGCTGGTAGCAACGAAGTTTTTTCGTTTTCAATTGGAGTAGTAGGCTGTCGGTTAGTCCTACGGAGTGGAAAACAGACTGAACAGTGTAGGGTTGAGTCGCCTGAATGGTCTTATTTTTTGGTGTCAGGGAAGATGCCAACAGCCTTCACCTGGCAGTTGCAGCCCGTACGCATAAAGTGATCACCTCTATGGCTCTATATCTACATTATGTCAAGTTAACTTCAACTCAGAGTCCCACAGTGAATCGACATCCCACTCTTTGTCCTCGAGTCTCAGTCACGTCAATTTCCAGTTTCCGATCCAACAAGAAATCAAGCACGACATAACACAAACAAACAGCAAAACACACACATCATACTATTCACACACATGAATATGATAATGAATGGTGATTTAACGGCATCATGGACTTTTAAGTAAAAGACGGGTCATGTCTCTGTGTGTCGGACCTATTACTTATTAGTAGTAAAGAATTTCTTCGAATGATTCATCTTTCGTCGATCAAAATTGGGAAATTTAGAGAAATATTTCCCAGTGGCGCATGTAAGTGAATACAATTAGGATGTTAACGTTGGAATTGGGCCGGGAACCGACCCGACCTCTCATCTCTACAACCTCATTTTTTCGGGGTGGCAAATCCTCAGCTTGAAACTTACCATTATACTGCATAGAAATATCACTACACCAATAGTCCTAGTGACTGAAAGCTTCGTCATCTTAAGAACGAATGAAAAAATGTAGAAGGCTCGTTACCATATCACCATGCAATCATTAGTTTCCGTCTCCGTTGGCATAACATTTTCAAAAATTTGCACCACATTCAAGCATGGTGCATTTACAACTATCATTAATGAAATATAATCCACATTTTTACAAAGGATCATATAAAATTCTTGAGCACTTGTACAGAAATTGATTGAACAACAATAATCGAACGGAATAATATAATTTCAGAAGCTGCAACTACAAAGAACTGAACTTTATCTTCCTAAAGAAAAATGGCAAGCTTTTCCTTTTTATTTTGTGTTTTTTTTTCCTCATAAAAAATAAATGGATGAGTTCAAGGGGCCCTAAATCATGTACAACAGAAATCCACTAGGGGAGCCCTCAACCTGTAAAAACTCTACTCTTCACAATCTTTTCTACCTCTGTTTCATTCAAATGTCTAAACCCATTACCCTTCATCCATCTCTCCCATCCTCCTGCCAAATTTTTTTGAAGTTTCTCTTCTTCCATCTTCAACAACTTCAAGCCCTCACTTACTTTCGGGAAAAACCCCTCCGGTCTCAAACACCAGGCCCCAAATGCTCCAAATAAAACCTCCATATCACTACCAAACCTCTCAACTCCACAATCGTGAAACTTCACGTGGCTCATTAGAATGCCATTGAAAAACGATCGGTCTATCCCAGCTGCCAAACTTCTCCACACGCCAACAAAGTCTAGCCCGTTCAGGTCAGTTTCAACGACTGACATTTTACCTTGCAAATAATCTAGGGCCCCGACTAGAGATTTGGAAACTGACCAACCATCCTCACGCTTTTCCTGCCACTGCCTCCTGTTCTTCACATAATCTCGACATTGAGCATCAAAGCCCCTCAACATAACCAGAGACAATTTTTCAGCCCACTCTATTCTGAACTCCTCCAACTTCACAATCTCCTCATGAAAAATACCACTTTCAAGATCATCCACTGGCACCACATTACCAGTTTGATCATCAGCTGATATTCCCTGTTGATCATTCTGACCTGACCATATCTCAAGAAAAAAGACATCCTCACCCCATTCCTTTAAAACAGATTCGAAGTAGTGAGCAGCATTTATGGAGTTTGCAACTTTAACAAGGCCATCATCATCCGTCAAGGCAGTCAGACCTTCTGCTTCTTGGCACCTGATGAGTAAGAAGTCCAAAAACTTCTGTATAATTGGTACCCCACATAATCTGAGAAACCTGGACCTCATAGAGATGCTAGGCAATGATCGACACCGATCAACGACAGATGATAAGCACCGGAGATAGGCACTGCAAATTGCAGGAGCTTTGTAATCTTCAGCTAGAACAGCTCCTTGGGCTTTTGTGGTCCAATTTTTCTCATCATCAGATTCAGGTTTCAACTTTTCTACCATATCGCTTAATTCTATCTCTGCCCATAAATCAAGCCAATCTGGCCGATCACAGAAAACAGAAAGAGAAGAAACCTTTAAAAAGTTCCCATCGTCCTGAAGTGAAAGCAAGATTCCAGAATTTTCTATCAGAGACTTGATTCGTTTATCAAAAGATATCATCAAGTCAACAAGATGAAGCAAGGATAGTCTGGCCTGTGACTGAGTACCCTCTACACTATCTTCATCTAGTTGTCCAGCATATTTTGGGAATATATCTTTCGCCAAGTATGTTGACAAGGAGGATACCATCGCTGAAATCCATTCTTCCCTGCAACTGTACCCAGTTAACATTGCTTCATCAACCAGTGGTTGCAATAGTTCATCCATAGAGTCAACATAATCCCTGGTGATCTTGTAGACAAGAGCAAAAATAAATTCTGGCTTATCAACCCATTTTGTGAAATGGCGTTGGGATGCCAAAGATATAGGATTTACTAACTCTTCAATCACCCAAAGCGGCTGATTCAGAGCAGCTTCCAGATTATAGCCATCTAGTTGACGCGATTTTCTTTGTCTCTGCAATTCCTGAAGGCTGCACAAGGCAAAAAAGTTTTCACAGTACTGGTCTTTGAAGTCTCCTTTCATCGTGAAAAGAGGATTCAGAACTTCAGATGATCTCCCCGTATCTGGAGCTGAGGGGATCAGATTGGCAAGAGGCGGTGGCCATCCAAGGGAAGTAAGAAGGGCCCTGTGATCTGCTATAGCTTGGGGTCTCAAAATGGCCAGAGCTCGATCTACTCTGTGATCAACTGCTGACACAAGTTGTGCCCATTGAGGGTGTGTCTTTGCAACTGAAGTTAAAGTATCTTCTATCAGTTTAAGTGTTTTAATAGCACCCAACCGCATTTCCTGAGGGAAAAAAAAGAGAATTAGGCATAACAAAAACTGGTATAAGAAATTGTAATTATTGCATTTTTTTTTCTTATAATAAGACAGATACTCACTTCTGAATTCTGTTTAGAAGAATGCTTCCATGAGTTTTTCTTCATGGTAGACGACACAGCATCTTCAATATCACCAATCATAGTTTGAAGTTTCAATGCTGTCTCTGAAGGATGAAATAAGAAATGTAAGACGGTTCGATATCAAAGATTCAAGTAGTAATTTGCTTTGCAGTAGCCAATAATTCTAGGGAAAAAAAATGTAGCACGCGCATATAAAACGAGGAAGAAAGCAGCCAAGCTAATGGCAAGTGCCCCAGATACACAGTAGGCAAATGGAAATAATTCAGTAGTATAAGGAACTTCACAGACAGAAAATCTCTCCAAAATTTGGGAAAAAAAATCTGGCTGGATGGCTTTTAAAACGTCCAAATATTAAACAACACTATCAAAGCTCTAATATTTCGACTAATTAAGAAGCTAGGATTGTTCATGTTGGAACTCAATCACAAGGAACAATCTTTCAACGCCTACAATTTTTAAATGAGAACCATGAAGAACTGGGATTCTCCCATCTTGTGTCTGGCCACTTTATAGTGTCACGAAAAAACATTTCAGCTTTTTCATGGTTCTACATTAATAATCTCTTACTGCCTAAACAAGAATATGATCATACCTCATTTAGCCAGTGGAGGCAACAGGTTTCCCAACACATACTCTACAATTGCATTAACACAAGCATACAAAGAAAAAAAGGACAGACTTTCATAAGATCCGTACAATTTTCAAGTTCGAGGACAAATTTGGTTGATAAGTAGATTGAATTTCTTATTCGTCTCCTTCTTTTCTTGCGTAAATAATTGACGGATTAATGAGGTATTTCAGAATTGATGTTACCATTAATGAGGAAATGGAGAACAAAGTTTCAATTATACATTTGTGGCACCTTGTCAAGTTAAAGAGCTAGTACAATCTGAAATGGTAAATCTTTCAGCTAAAACTAGTTCCTTAAATTTATAATTTCATAGCGCAGACCCTCTACCTGCGTATGTTCGAACAGACTCGACCCTCGCCACTTCCTTCGCCAATGCTGGCAGCTCCTCTCCCAATATCTGCTCCCCTCTCTCCTTTCCTTCTCCATCTACAAACGAAACTTTACAAAATTAAGAAAACAAAAACAGAATTCAACCAAAATTCGGTAATCTTAATGAGAATTGAACAGTTCTCAATACCAGCACACACAAACCTGAACTGTTAGAGCGAGTGGAGGATCCGAGACCTGTCAATTGAGCGTTGATGTCGCCTAAGAGGCCGTGGACGCGATCAGAGAACGAAGCGTAAGATAGAAGGGAGGATCCGAGGCTCCGATTCAAGTCGATTAGGTTTTGATCCAAGTCACCGCAAGAGACCTGGAGCTCCGCTAGGAGAGCCGTAGCCCTGCTCAGATTTGCATTGGTCCGGAACTTATCGTTGAGGAAGGAGACGACCGAGGGCGCGAGGTGAGAAGGTGGAGGTAGGGTGTGGAACGCGAAATCCATGGTCCCAGACTCCCAGTCCCAACTCTCAAGTCATTTCGGTTGGGTGGTGCGAGTGGGAAATTTGAATGGTCCGCGAGGGTACTTTAGGGTTTTAACTGGAATTTCCGAGACCGGAAGCCTGTGCCGGAATGTTCATTGCTTTCGTTGAGAGACAGTGACTCAAAATTGACTCCCACCAGCAGCCAGCACCAGATACCGTTATCGGTTTCTCAGTTCAACCCCTGGACGAACTTCTCTTGGGCCTTGTCACAGTCTTGGGCTTTCATACTCAGTTAGTGAGCTTTAAGATACCTAATTAGTGGTCTTTAAATGGGCCAAAACAAAGAAATTTTATAAGTCGTGATGACTTTCTCACTAGGGACAATTTGGGTTGGGCCAACCCGAGTTTGTTATATTCAAGTCGACATTTAACTTCTTTTTTTTTATCAAAGTCGACATTTAACTTGAGCGGCGGGTTTTGTTATTGTGTAAACCCACTCGAGTTCAACTCGAGTACTTGTTAGGTTGAATTGAGATAGTAACCAGCCTGAATCTACTCGAATTCAAGCCGAATCCAGACATCCCGAATTAAATTGACTTGACCACGTTTATTATATCATTTATTGCACATTTAATAATTACCACCTAGCCTATCCAAGACTCTATAATGTTAATTTTAAATTAAATACTGCTAATATTCAGGTTGCTAGAGTCTGAAATTTACCTATTATTGAGTAAGTAGATTAAGTTGGTCTGTCTGTTGCTTTAGTTCCAGACTTGTTTGTTGATTCTTGTGGGTTGGCGTTTGTCTTATGTTCCTCACTATTTGGGTTGTTTTTGCCCTCTGAGGCTTGTTGTTGTTGCCCTTCTGGGTTCTTCTTAGGACTTACCCTTTAATACAATTTTGATTTATCGAAAAAAAAAACTAGGTTGTTAAGTACAATCCACCAAGCAGAAGCGCAAAATATTAACCTAAACCATACTACTCAACATTAGCAAAACGAAAAGGACAAAATTAATTACCCTTATCTGATTTATTATGTTGCAACAATGTAAACCTTGATTTATTATGTTGCAACAATGTAAACCTTAGAGTTAGTGTTATTATACATTTAGCCATGTTTTTGTGTGTTATTTTAAATGTTCAAAATGACGCTAGCCACTTTTAGGGCGACGAATAGGGACCTAGTTTAGGCAGCTAAGCATAACCAAGGATTGAAATATCGATATCGACAGATATATCACTAGTCAAATTTACGGATATCTCGCCCCAAATATCGATATCGTTTACGGTCAATAAAAATGATGTAATTTCAGTCTAAAAGTTAGAAATTTGGAATAAAACTTTGGGAAAAACTTAAGTACCCAATAATGGTCATATATGACTAATAAAAATTATAAAATGACTTTGATATAATAAATATATGATGAGTAATATGATACAATAGGGTTCTGTCGATAACTAATAATATTAAATTTTAAACATAAACATAAACATAAACATAAATTTAAGTGAATTACTATAATATAGTTAAAAACATAAAAATAAGCATAATAATGGAGTTTACATTTATATAATAATTTAGAAAATCGGGGAGGTTGTATTTATATAATAATTTAGAAAATTGGACATTAATTAGTGAAAATTGAACGTAAAATGAATTCTTATCAAAGTCATTAACGATTAATAAAAATGACGGAAATTTAATCTAAAAGTTGGAATTTTTTAATGAAATTTTGGGAAAAACTTAAGTACCTAATAATAGTTATATAAGATTAATAAAAATTATAAAATGACTTTGATATAATAAACATGTGATGAATAATATAATACAATATGATTTTGACGATGACTAATAATATACAATTTTAAAAATAAATATAAATTGAAATGAATTACTATAATTGAATGTTAATATAATTAAATATATAATAATAAATTGAATGTGTATAAGTTTTAATCGAACATATATTCTTTTTTGGTTAAATTATAGAATACTTTTTAAATGACATAACCACTATTTACTTTTGAATTTGGTTTATCCAGTATTTTTTATTATTAAAATAATATGATGAATATTCAAAATTAATAATAATATATTAATTTTGTGTGTTTGAATATATACCATTATGATAATCCTATTCAACCCACACGTTTTGTTTTGATCAAAATACTCAATGAAATATGCACCATTAGATTTGAAATCCAATGGTTGGGAAAACAAGTAAATAGCTTTTAATTTTTTTTTTCTGAAGTCAGAGACTCATTCAAGTCTTCAACCTCTATCACTATTTCATCAACATCGTCTTCTGCCCATCATCCCTTTCATCTTCTCTCGCTTCGACTCTGTCACCAATTCACCACCATAATCACTCTGTGCCCGTGCCTGTGCCTCGCCGTACACTTTTCTCACTCTTCTCTCTCTCCGATGGAGGAGTCCAAGTGTAAGAGGTCGGGAGATGAGTCGGTGAGGGAGGATAACGACGTGAAGAGGCACCAAGATCTGGAGGTGGAACAAGTTCAAGGGGACGACTTTTTGGCTCTGTTGTCGAAGGTAAACTAGGAGACGCTCAATGAGGTCATGAAGCTTTTGGACGACGACTGGCCCATTTCGCCTTCTGGCGGTAATCAGGTGTGGTTCGTTGACGACCCGTACAAGCCGTTGCTGGTGTTCCAAATGTCGTCGTCGCGAGTATTTCTAACATCACCGTCGTGGCTTGCTCTCAAGTATCGTCACCAAAATCGGAAATTTCATTGCATATAGGCGAATGTCGCAAGAAATCGTCGATATTTACCGATATGGACCGAAATCGCTGATTTTGGGGGAGGATTTTCCTTCACCCCTTGCTTATGTGTCGGTTGCCGGAAAAAACGATATATCAGACGATATATCGCCGATTCCGGCGACATTTTCATCCATGGGCATAACTTGAGTGGGGCATATGTGGCTTTTTTTTTAATAAAGAGACAAATTCACTTAATTAATAGTATAATGGTGTATTATAAACATATTCACATTCATAATATTATAGTTGTAACGACCCGTCCCAAATTCCTAGATTATATTAGTGACTAATCACGATTAATGAGGTTAAACGGTGATTAGTAGAGCGAAATCGGACGAACGGTGCGAAATGACCGTTTTGCCCCTAGTGGTGGCAAAACGTTGACTTTTTAATCGGGCGGTCAAATGGACTTTGACCGATGACCATGACGTAGTTCGTGACGTCACGAGTTCATAGACAGGTGGCACGTTCAATTCCGACGTTCGAGGAGGAAGTTATGACGTTCGGAAGCCCAAGGGCATTTTGGTAATTTGGGTGAATAGGAGGTCAAATGTTGACTTTTTGACCGGGAGGTCCAATGGCCGAGGGCCAAAGACTATTACGTAGATAAGGACGATACGAATCCGTAGACAGACGGCACGTCGAATTTGGACGTTCGACGACGAAGTTACGGTTCACGGAAGTTTCGGGATACTATTCCCGGCGACACGTTTTACGAGACAAAAAGGAGAGTTTTGTATTTAGTGGCCCCAGTTACTTTTCAGCAACCAATGGATGAGTGACAAGTGTCACTCATCCACTAGTCACTAGCCCACATTCATGAATAACCCACACCATCGACCATTTCTTTTCTTTGTTCCCAAACACAAACCCGATCCACCATTTTCTTCTCCACAATCCAAACCCTTTATCCATGACCATTTGTGAGAGACTAGAGAAGGAAGAGAGGACCAGAGGACGTGGTGGTTGGCCCAGGACACACCGCCGTGAACGGCGGATGAGGAGGCGATCGAGGTAATCGGTTTTACCCGATTTTGTTCATTTTCCATTTTAATTGTTATGGGCCGATTTGGATGGTTTCATTGAACTAAATAGGTTGCTAGGATAGTTTTAGGAGGGTTTGGAGGGTGGTTCACGGCGGAGGAAGGCTGGAAGGTGGCCGGGAAAAATAGGGACCGTGGGGGTTAATTTTTAAGGATCGATTTAGAGGGTTTTAGGTTGTTTTGTTAATTGGGTTAGATAGGAAACACAAAAATAGGAATTTAGGAATTGAAATGGAAGAAAACGGATGAAAAATGAGGGAGAAGGAGGCCTGGACCGGTTACGCCGGTCCAGTTGCAGGGGTTGGACCGGACCGGATGTGCGAGGAAGGAGACGGGTATTGTAGCAGGCGCGTGAGGCCCACGCGCAGCCACTTCAGGCGGCGCGTGAGGGCGCGTGGCAGGGAATCTGGGGAAGGTTCCAACATACAAAATCATCTATTCGATGTAACAAACATTCTGGGACTGGTTTCGTGTCAATCGGACACCGTCTCGATATGTTTCGGGGCATCGGAAGGTTTAGGTTCTGAATTAAAAATAGTTAAAAATATCAGAAAATTACGGGGCTTTGGTAGGAGGTTAATTAAGTAGTTAGTAACCTTCTATTACGATTTGGACATGTTTGGGAGTCCCGGTGACGGTGATCGGCTCGGGGAGCCGTATGGCACGCAAATCGAGGTGGCAGCTCGGACGGTCTGTGAGTGGACTTTGTTTTCTAAATTGGTGCATGCGTAAATATTTATTATAAGTTTTATTACATGTTTGATGATGCCATGGGTGCATTTGTATGTGGTTACGTGTAAGCACGTATTTCGAGGTTTCGGCCTTATACGGTGCCTATACGGGTCTATATTTCTTTATCGGTCTAAATGAAATGGTTTTTGATTTCAAAAGGATAAACTCGGGTATGAGACCCATTTGGTTTTGTCTCGGGCATATGACGCTATTTACGACCTTCGGGTCTAAATCGTGGTCACGACGGGTGCTATGTGCACGACGATCGACGATACGACGTTCGCCTCCGGATTGGGATGTGTTCCTTCCGGAGAGGTCACGATTCACAATTCGTGGTCGGGCAGCCTGGGGAGGCTCGACTTCGAAGTGCTGACGGTTCAGGATAACGATCGGTGATGAGTGCACCATGATCTTGTGGTGGTCGCGTCGGTTGATTCGTTCACGACGACATACCAGGATTGAGAGCGGTCCTGGATGAATGGTTGCACGCATCACTATGATCGGAGTCGTGACTGACGCTTAGATATCGGGCACGGTGCCCAGTTGAGTCATATGTTCGGGCACGAGACGTAGTTATTTTACACTGATGATTTCGGGTCAGGGACCCTAGATGGATTTCCAAGTTCATGGCGGTTTATGGGAACCGGCATGAACTCTGGAAAGGTCATTGTGGTTCATGACGGTTTATGGGAACCGGCATGAACCTTTGTCAGGTCATTCTGGTTCATGACGGTTTATGGGAACCGGCATGAACCCTTGTTATGGATTTTATGGATCATGACGATTCAAGGGAACCGGGCATGAATGTTTATGTTATGTATATATATGTATTCATATACCTTCCTTTACTTCTATTATCTCCTCCGGGGAGGGTCGTTGGCCTGGGTGGACCCCGGAGTAGTCACGGAGCACCGACTGAGTGGAGTCACCCCCCAGTTGGGTTCCTTACTCTCAGGAAGGCTATGGTTACTATTACCTTGGGTACGGTCAGTGGTCTACAGACACTGATCTTGACTTTGAGAAGACTTGGATTGAGACCTGGGTAGCACGCGCGTAGCTTTGGAAACCGTGACAGGATTGGTTGTGTGAATTATATGTATATATGATGTATGGTATATGAGATATATGATATGTGATATGCACAGGTTTTGGGCAGTGGCCCATGTACGTGGTTTTACTATGGTTTGGGCTGAGTCCCGTATGGTCGTTTTCATTATGGTTCTTTCAATCTTGGTTTTGGGCTTAGTTCCCACATATGGTTTCATTTGGTTAAATGGTTTTCGAATGCATGCATGCTTTTTAGTGAAGGGTACAAATGTCTTCCTTATGAAATGTTTTATAAACTCTTGTTTTGTCCACTCACAGTTTTAATGTTTTGACTGCCCTTCAGGTTGACATTGGATGTGGACGGTAGCAGAGACCAAGATATCACATGCCTCCTCCGGATCCTGGCGTACTCTGATAGCCCGGGAGGGTGAAGGTTGGAAATATCCCTTGTCTGACACTTCGTGTCAAACGGGAGCAGGGTCATCCCGCACTAATCCCGGGGGGATTGAGATGGGTCCTGTCAATAGTGGGTACAAATAAATGTATACTACTATTTTATTGGTCCATTCCACCCGCCCACTTAACTAATTTAGTCTTAAACTATGTCTTACTCTCAATTCTCAAAGGGCGACTCATGACTCTATGTGTGAGCGAGACAACCTCATTGATGAAGAGTTCAAGATGGCGGAGAAGACTCCAGACGAAGAGTTTAAATTTGTCTCCACTTGAAACCGTGAAGACTGAAGATGAAGAGTTGAAGAGAGCGAGACAGAGTCATCGACTCCATCTCCAATCCCCAATTGCAGACATCTTTGACTCGTGATTTCTGATAGAGGCATCCTCAACGGTGGTGCATTGTTGATGTCGCAATGAAAAATATGGGGCTGGTGCGATGGTGATGTCGTGATGAAGAAGGCGATGTTGGTGTGATGGTCCAAGACTCTGAGTGCAATTGCATGCGTCAGTGATGGTGAGACAATGAGTAAGTCTCAGTAGGGATGGTGGCAATGTCGATGTCACGATGAAGAAAAAGAAGAAAAGAAGACGATGTCACGATATCCCCAGCGGTGGTGCGATCTCGATGACAATCGTGTGCTCAAAGTAATCGTGAAAGATGATTCGTGTTCTCTAGTTCTCGATTCAAACTGCGAAGGGTGATATAGGGTGAAATTTGGGTTTTACTAATTAGTGGTGTTGAATTTATGATTTGATTTCATTTTGAATTGTGTTTGTGTTTGGATTGAAGATTTACGAATAATTTTGTGTTGAATTGAAGATTTGGGTTAATTTTGCATTATGTTTGTGTTGGGATTGAAAAATTGCGAATAATTTTGTGTTGAATAAATTTGTGTGGATTGAATCAATCCTCATAGTCACGGCTCTACCCAGCTACCTAGGACCACCCAAGACTACATGTATATCGCCGAGTCTGCATAGGCACCGCCTGTAACGACCCGGATAGTTGAAAAAGGAAAATTTGGAAAATTTGAAGAAAATGACGATTTTGCCCTTGGAATCGGGCGAACAGTTGACTTTTGGTTTGAGCGGTCAAACAAACTTTGACCGATGACCGTGACGTAGTTCGAGACATCACGAGTTCAGAGACAGGTGGCACGTCCGATTCCAACATTCGAAGAGAAGGTTATAATGTTCGGAAGTTCAGGGGTAATTCAGTAATTTGGTTAAAGGGGGGCAATTTGTTGACTTTTTAAACGATAGGGAATTTTCACGTAATTCTAAGACCATTGGGTAGGTCTCGAGAAATTGAGTCCTTAGACAGGCAACACGCGTCAATCGGAGTTCGGATGATAAACTTACGGGTCTAAAAACGTGAAGGGCATTTTGGTAATTATATGAAGGAGGGGAAAAATGGTAATTTCCAAGGGTGCAGTTTGAAACAGCCGTGAGTGGGTTTTGAGGGAATTGTTTAACACCTTAAGTGACAATTGTCACTAAGGAAGGTTGGATCAGTGGCTAGCTGGGGCTGAGTGGGAAGCAGGCCTGTTGTGGTCTGTGAAGAACATAGCACAAGGGGAATAATTTTATTCAATTGAGTGTTTTGAGCAGAGCACCATTGCATTTGATTCATTAATTGAAGTGGCTTGATCAGTTCCTGGGAAGGATTGAGAGAAGCAGAGAAGTGGAGAGGATGAAATAGTGTGGAAAAAGGGGAGAAACAGGAAGGGAAATCCCATAAACAAACTGAACCCACCCGAAAACCATAATTAAGAACCTGGAATCAAATTTTGAATTGGACGGTCAATTGATGGAATTAGAGGGGAGGTTGAGCTTCTAGACGTCCAAACGAGTCGAATGGGATCGACAGTGAAGAAAATGGTGAAGAGATGAGCCCATACAACATTTGAGTTCAGTTTTGGAGATCCCAGTTGAGTTGGAATGGTTAGAGGGATTAGAGCTTGCAATTGAGATCGAAGACAGGTTTCTGATGATCCTGCGAAGCTTCTGAGTGAGTCAATTTAAAGGAATCACTGAGAATTTACAGGATCAAACGTTGAACAGTATTCGGTGTTCTTCGAATAGTCGAGTTTGATTCGACCAGATTGAGGTATGTTTTGAGGTATTTGATTTCACAGAACCTTAATTAGATCCTTAACGAGACTAATGGACAGTTGAACAACCAGTTTGCAGGCTAGTCGGGTGAGGAAGACGACTGTACGGGTAGGTACTGTGGCAGGCGCGTGAGCCTCACGCGCAGCCACTTGCGGTGGCGCGTGAGCTGGAATTTCGAGGTGAGGTCAACATGATTATTGTTCTATGCAATGTAACGAACATTTTAGCATTGGTTTCGAGTTAATCGGACACCGTTTCGATATTGTTTCGAGGGTCCAAAATTTATGTTACGTTTTTAATTAATATTTAATTCCCAAAAAATTATGGGAAATTAGTATGATGTTATTTGAGTCCTTAGTGACCCTGAAAAATGATTTTGGACAGGATTCGAGATTCCTAGAAAATGTTGAAAATTACGGAAACGCGTGTAGCTCGAAAAGCGAGCGATATGGACGGTGTGTGAGTGGACTTTGTTTTCTAAACTTCAATGCATGCATAATCGTTTTCTATGCTTTATAATTATGACTCATATGCTTACGCTTATGGTAATTACAATTTTCATATTTATACGTATTTCGATATACAATACGTAATTGCGCGTATTTCAAGACTATGGGTTCTCCTATGTTTTCATGATGGTTTAATGAATGATTTTATATGATTTGTGCGTGACATGTTTTGATGATATTTTGACTATGATTGTGAGTATGATTTACGATTTTGGCACGTATTTTGAGATTATTACCAATTTGCACGTTTTACAAGATTTCGAGTATGTTGTAGTTTAACCGTGATTTTGGTGATTTGAATGTGGTATTTGAAATACGATTTGGTTTCAAGGATTTAAAACGGATTTTGGGAAAAGCGATTTTGGGCTTGATGCACAGTTCATAAAAGTGGCTTTGATGAACGAGATTTCGGGTTTCGAAAACTTGAAGGTGCATTTCCGGAATTGGGTTCGGGATGATGGTTCCAGATGCCGGCTTACGGAATCATTATTGCGAATTCAGATTCGGGAATGAATGATGGGTATGATTGGGGAATTGAATGTGAAATTCGGATATGAGTTCCATTTCGATTAAATGTGATCTCGGATTTGATTTGGGAAATTGGTTTACGATGGATTTTGGATTTGTTGTGATGTACAAATGGTTTTGGGTTTAAAGACCTGGTACTATTGTTGGATGATGTTTTGGGTTTAAAGACCCGATTGATTGATGGCGGGGGAGGGCCCTTGATTGGCATGTTTTGAGTTTAAAGACTCGGTTATTGTAATATCCCCCCGAGGCCTAATGGTTGCGCTTGAGTTTAAAGACTCGTTGATATCCCGGAAAGGCCTAATTATGCACATGGTTTTGAGTTTAAAGACTCGGGCGCACTTGAGATCCAGCAGATTGGTTGACTTGTGAATTACTGTTGATTTCTGATGTTTTCGGATGCGTTGGGCAATAGCCTGGTTTACATGGCTTGATGGATTTTTGGGTTATGTTCTGTACTTGGATTGATTTATGATTTTGGGCTGAGGCCCTGTGTTTATGATTGCGGGCTAAGACCCGAAGGTTAAGAAAAGGAAAATGATTTTGACTTTCATACACGGTTTTCTTATATTGGAAATGAAATGGATTGTAAAATAATTTTCGAATGCATGCATTGGTTTTACGTGGAGGGTGAAAGTTTCTTTCTGTAACCTATTTTAAAACTGATTCATTTTCGTCCACTCACACCTTTTGTGTTTTTATTGACCCTCCAGGTCGTGGCGCGATGATCGAGGCTATTCGAGAGGTGGAGGCATGAGTGGGCACACGTATGATTATCCCTTATTTGGCAAGTGCTGAGGGTAATTTGGAAACTTTAGTCGACTTGCCAGGCAGGAGCAGGACCGAGCACGGTTATCAATGTCCTTTCGGGGACAGTCCTATCAAATTGGTATCAGAGCACTAGGTTGCTGATTCTGTTGCCACATCATGCCTCCGAAACATAAGCCTCTTGCGCGACCTGGTAGTGAGACGGGTAGACGAGGGGGTATGAGACCTTGTGATAGATCTTGGATGAGATTGACCCTATATTGAGGGTTAGATGTAAATCGGTGTATACTGTTTGTTAGACATAGCTTTGTGTGGGTCCCGGGGACGTTTGAGCCCAGAGGATAGAAAGGTTGCACGATTGAGCAAGTTGCACTCGTGGTGAGGTTTTTTTCAGTGAATTCCTTAAGGGGAATGTGTGTCTAAAGAGTCTAGACTGTGATGGGATATCTCTTAGGTCTTATAGGTCGTATAAGATATGGTGGACCATTGGTATCTGCTCGGTGACTAGGTATGACAATGATGGCATGGCTGATTGGGATGAGATTAAACTCAAGAGGAGTCGAGATATGGATGCGGGACTCAAAATGAGTTAGGATATTGGTTAGAAACTTGAGATGAGCCATGGTAAGGTATCAATGCTCGAGAGGAGCCAGAAAGGCTGATTGAGGAATGTTTGGCACTTAGGATGCCAAGGACTGGTATATGGTCACATATTGATGAATTAGGAAATCATGGCTTGGTCTTATTTTGGACTTGTGGGATGCGTCAGTGTCCTTCGTGACTGAGATTCGGGCGGAAACCCGAGGTATACAAGGATTTGGACTTAGGAGATAGTCCAGTTCAGTGGGATGCAAGTCGGGTCTACTGGGAGGTAAAGTAATAAGGGTAATTATGCAGTAATAGGTAGAATTGTGGGTCGACTGGTCACATCATAAAGAAATGGTTATATAGATTGATTGATATAAGTGAGATGACATTGTTGGGGTGTGATAGAGCGAGGATTAGTTCTTGTATTGGTTATTGATGTGGCAAGAGTGAGAAGAATTGGTAGGGCCCGTGATGGACCATAGGGGCGTGGTCAGTTGGGACCACATGCTTCGGGATTTGCAATTCCTTCGTAGGAAGTCTGAGTAGCCCCGGAGTGAAGACCTGGATACATATTATTGGTGGTCATGAATTTCAGGACCCACCCCGGTTTCACCCCGAAAACCGAGGTAAACCCTGCTCCCGTCTGACACCCCGACACGCAACTAAAGTAAACTCACGCAAACCACCAAAATACACAGTCAAACGCAGGAGAAACTTTACACATTCCGAAGTCAAAGGTTTACAGAGCATAGTACTAAATACAAAAGAAAGAAAACCGATAACCAGTACACGCACACGGAAAAATTTAAAACACTTCGGGGTCGCTCTCGAGTACGCTATGCCTCAGACGCTGCCTCGACGTCAAAACCCCGCGCTAGCTCCACGACCTGGAGGGCAAGTTAAAACTAGAAAGTGTGAGTGAACCATAAAGAATAAAAGTTTCAAAAATCATTTTATAATAAAACAGGGTTTGGCCCTCCGTTTTGAAACCACACATGCATAACCCAATTACCAAAAATAGTTATAAATCACAATATCGCCATGAAAACAATTGCAGAGAACATCATAAATGCAGTCATTTCCGCTTTAGCTTCCCCCGGGGATTAATTGATTGGATACCCGAGAACCATAATCTTTTCGAGAAAACGGAAAAGGAACTTATTGAATAGCGGATAAGGGCACCCGAGCCAACCTGGGATAGCTTAGTTGGTAAAGCGCAGGGCTTCTCGTCCGTAAGATTTACTGGTTGATGGTTATAGAAATCATATCATAAGCATCATAAAACCGTAACACAAAACATAAATACCAAGCCATTATTATCCGATCAAACCTGCTGGATCTATCCGAGTCTTTAAACTCTCGAGTCTTTAAACTCAATCCAGGCCTCAATAATATCCGAGTCTTTAAACTCCCGAGTCTTTAAACTCAACAGGCCTACGGGGGAAATATCAATATATCCGAGTCTTTAAACTCAACAGGCCTATGGGGGAAATATCAAAATATCCGAGTCTTTAAACTCAATCCGGGTCTTTAAACCCAATCCGGGCCCGTCACCCATCAAACATAATATACGAGTCTTTAAACCCAATAACCAGATCCAGCAAATCCAATCAAAACCATTTGAAAACCATTTCCGAATTCACATCCAAACCCGAATCCGAAATCACTGGTCTGATGCCCTTCTGGCATCCCGAACCCAAATCCGGAATTCTACGTTCCAACTCGTTTTCCGAAATCCGATTCTAAAACCGAAAAACCCTTGATCATCGAAATCATGTTCCAAAGTCCCTTTAAAATCATTAAAGACCATTTATCATTTGAAAACCCCAAAACCATAACATTATTTTCAGACATCAACATTTCCTCAGGAAACGTGCCAAATACGTTATTTCTCGAAAAACGTGCAATTATGTAAAACCAACATAGCATATTCAATAATCATGAAATCACATATAAAACCACAAAGCAATTTTAGAAAACAGTTATGCATGCTCGAGTTTAAGGAAAGGATCCACTCACAGTACCGAGCCCTCAATCGCGTCCTGAACGTCCCGTACGTTCCTCAGCTTCCTCGGGAAGTTTCGATCCTGTCAACAACCACCAACGTACGTCACTAACACGTCTACCAAGACTCTCCTAATTTTCCCCAAAAATCCCCGGGTCCTAAACGTAACGAACCGGAACCCTAAACCTTCACCCTCACGGAACTAACCTCAAACGACGTCCGAACAACCCGAAACCAATTCCATTAGACTTGTCACAACACCCAGACCAAAAACCATGTTGACCGTTTCCCCAGCCGCCGCCGCACGTGCCCCCACGCGCCGCCCAAAGTGGCTGCGCGTGGCCTTCACGCGCCAGCTACAGTGTCACCAGCAACCTCTGGTCGACCCGGTTCGACACAGTCACTGCAATTCGAACCGGCGTGAGCGGTTCACCGCCGTTATGCCACCCAATCAACTCCTCTCTTCACCATCTTCATCGTCCCATCCTTAGCAATACAGTCCCCTTACTCAGACCTCTCGACTCAGGCTACAACTCGTCGACTCAAACTCGAAACCAAAACCCGATAGACCTCTGTTCTTCCTCCCGGCCAACCAGGTCACCCCCCGTCACGATAACCACCGTAAACGGTTCTTGGGACCTTCCTGAACCTCACCTCACTCACCAAAACCGTCGACTCACACCCAAAACCTACAACTCTTCGTCTGAAGCAAAACGGAAAAACAGAGCACACCGGTACTCTCCGTCGTCCCAACCTCCACCGTATACTTCCCCGTCACGGCTGCACAACCAGAAGACAGGACCCTACTAAGTCCCCTAGACCTCACTAGACTCCTCGATTCAACCCCTAAAGTCACGACTTCCGATTTGAAAATTGACGGCAAAACAGAGCACAGAGAGGAAAGAAGAAAGATTACCTGCGGTCGAGCGCCGCCGTGCTCACCACCGTACGCCCTGAAGTCCACAGAGTCGTCCTTGTTCCTTGTCAAGTCCAATTGCACCAACACACGGCCGCACCACCACCACGATCTTCCACTTCTTCTCTGTTTTCTCTGAAAACCGACTGCCCCTACCACCGTGTTCTTGCACGATTCTACTCCCCCAAACACTCACCAGTTCACTCTTCCACCCTCTGATCACTCCTCACTCACCAGAACACACCAACACTCACCATCGTCTCTCAATTGTTTCTCAATCTCCCTCTCTGTTTCTCCCTGGTTCGAAGAACACACACGGGCACACATACTGCACGATTTAACCCCAAATTATTGGACCCGTGCACACAATCCTGGAATCCTCTAGTCAAGCCCCACGTGTCACCATCCTACCCTTCCTCTCACAAGTGGCCCAATCTCAGCCATCCAATTGCCCCTCTCTGTTGCACAAATCCCCATGTGCAAAAAGACCAGAATACCCCTCATTTTAAGTCAAAATTACCGTTATGCCATTACCTTTCTAGACCCGTATCTCACACATCGTAAGTCCGATGAATACATGCCGCCTGTCATCGAACTCAGGACGACGAGATCTACCTAACGGTCCTAGGTCAACATACCCAAAACCCGATCATACGAAAAGTCAACTTTTCCCCTTAGTTTACCCACATTACGGTTATGCCCTCAATCTTCCGAACATCATAACTTCCTCCTCGGATGTCGGAATTAGGCGTGCCATATGTCTATGGATTCGTGACGTCCTAAAATACGTCCTGGTCATCGGTCAATACCCAATTAACTGTCCGAACTAAAAGTCAACTTTTTGCCCGAACCAGGGGCAAAATCGTCATTCTACTCTAACGACCTTATCGGGACCACCTAACCCCCGATTAAACTCACTAATCTCCTCTTAAACACTCCCTTAACCCTACTTCTCGGGATGAGTCGTTACACAAAAGCCACAACTTTTGGTTTGAAGTTCAAGGCCAAAACAGAGTAAAAGAACGGGAAGAAGAAATTACCTGTATACGGACCACCACCGTGAGCTCAGTCGTGAGGACACGACTCCTCCAGTCCACCTCCGTCCTTTGGACACCTCCACCAGCCTCAAATGGTCTCTTACATGGCAGCACCACCACTCCACTCCTCTCTGTTTTCTGTAACTCACACCTCACACACACCAATTCCTTCACAATTGCTCACTCACCTTCACTCAGCAGCCCTCACACTCAGCAAGTCACACAGACACTCCACACCGCCTTCACCTGCTCGATTCCCTCTCAACCTCACTCTGTCTCTGTTTCTCCCAAAGGCACGGTTACACCGCCCAAATTATTGGACCCGTGAGAGATCCTAGAACCCTCTATCCCTCTTACACGTGTCACAATCCCAAAACCCTTCTCACAAGTGTCTCAATCTCATCCGTCCACTTGTCCCACTCTGTTTCACAAATCCCCAGACAACCAAAAGACCAAAATGCCCTTCTTTTTAATCCAAAATTACGATAATGCCCCTACCTTTCTAGACCCCGTAACTCACACATCCTAACTCTGATGAATGCGTGCCACCTGTCGTTGAATTCAGGATGACGAGATCTACCTAACTGTCCTAGGTCAACGTGTCAAAACCCGATCGTACGAAAATTCAACTTTTCCCCCCTATTTTAGCCAAATTACGAAAGTGCCCTCAACCTTCCGAACATCATAACTTCCTCATCGGATGTCGCAATCGGGCGTGCCACCTGTCTACGGATTCGTGACGTCCCAAGCTACGTCACGGTCATCGGTCGAAGTCCATTTGACCACTCGAACTCAAAGTCAACATTTTGCCCAACCTAGGGGCAAAATCGTCATTCTACCTTAACGAACCTATCGTCACCAACTAACCACCGATTAAGCTCACTAATCCCAGCTTAAGCACTGTCTTAATCCAAATTTCCGGGATTGGTCGTTACATGAATATGTATTCGGTAGGTCCCGGGCTATCCAATCTTCCATGCCTTGAGATTGGCCATTGGACGGATATGGTGTTGTTTGTGATTGGTTATGGTATGGAAGTCGTTAAACTGACTAGAGTTACCGATGTGATACTTTGATAATAGTTATGTGGTAAATTTGGTGAGACATAAAGAGGGGTAGACCCCTTGATGTGAGGTTACCCAGGGTAGCTGGTGTTATTGGCCTAGTGGCTGACTTAGATTTGGATGAATTGGATGTAATCCTTAGAATGTATTGGTTGATGACTCAAGAGACCTCTATCAAGTATGTTGATTAGGAAGTGAGATGTGGAATCTAGGATTCCAAAGGTTATGTTTCAGGGAGACTCGAGGGTGTTCCCCTCTAGGATGATTTTGATCCTCACAACCAATAGATGGTTGGTATGAGGTATTCAAAGTTTGTTGGTCACATGTGTGGTGTACGTGCTTAGTGTATGAGATGCCTAGTGAGGGCTGAGGATGCCCAGATTTCTCAACATATTCTTGAGGTTTTGCGAGGATGAGGAATTGAGTTTCCGATGATCTGAGTTTACATGTTGATTATGGACGACTTAATAAGGTCACGGTATGGAATAAGTATCCTGTATCACGAGTTAAGGATTTGTGGTTTCGTGGGAAGGTTGTGATTAGTGACCTTATTAAGAGAGGCCAACATGGTGGTGATTGTCGATTTTGAGTAAAAGAGAGAAAAGGATAATGTCCGGACTTGATATGGCTAAGGTTAATTGATGGTGATACCCTTGGATAGCCCAATGGACTAGTTATAGTTGGGAGATGAGGAGTCGGGTAGTCTGACCACATCTAGATGATGTATGGTACCATGATTGATGATTGGTTGGAGTACTTACATGTACCGATGGCATGTAATGTACTAAATAGATGTATTGAATATGCCCTCAGAGAAAGAGATAGTTGAGTAAGTGTTAGGTCTGATAGACCATAGTAGGCTTGGGAAACGTGAGTTGGTCTGAGATTTGTTGGAGACCACAGAGGATTGTAGGGGGGTTATCTACCATTTTTTCCAGTTATGGTGATTGACCCGGAAGGAGGTCAGAGTTATTGGAATTGAGAACTGAGTGTTGATTGGTTGGTGTCCTCCTATGTACAGATGAGTGGGCACACGTATGATTATCCCTTGTTTGGCAAGTGCTGAGAGTAATTTGGGAACTTCAGTCGACTTTCCAGACGGGAGCAAGACCGGACACGGTTATCAATGTCCCTTCGGGGACGGTCCTGTCACCGCCCAATCCCCATGGGGTATTTTGTTGCCGCATAGCCGTTATTCGCAATGACTCTTCTCTGCCTACTGCCCAGGCCACCATTTAGAACATTGGTTATAATAAAGATATTCTAACCTAATAGTTGAACATTCTCTTACACTCAAAGATTTGGAGGTCAATATCTGGACCATTAGGTTTCAATTTCATCATTTTGTTTCATGCGGTTTTGAGATCACGTCAATTTACTTCAACTCCATATTTCAACTATTAAATATCAATTAAATTAAGAGTGTTATTGGTATTAATTAAAATTTATTACTCATTTTATTTTTCATTAGGTAATTAATTATTTTGATTTAACTATTCTTTCAAATTAGTGCATTTAAACAAACTTTAAGAGCATAATTATTTAGGCTTAGTGTAAATGTAAATACAATGCCTTATAGTTTTTTAAATGCACAAATTGAAAAAAAGTAAAAAATTATAATGAAAACTAAGTGTTGATGCACAAAATGTACTAACTTAGGGGACGAATCTTGTTCAGCCACGTGTCCTTGAACAGGCCTCCAAAAATAGGGGAACTGGTTAGCCGGTTAGAGGTAGGCACTTGTGTGGTACCATCCTAAGAGTACTCCAACGTCCAAATCAATGGCCAGTTCGTGTGTAATGAGTATGGTGAATAGTAATTCGTAAGGTAGGTGTGAATAGTTAATGCTTAGTTATCTTTATGAGGAAAAGTGAATCTTTTTTGTATGGGTGTGATGTTGGCAATAAATGTATTCTTCCGATATGAGACAATGAGCATTAATTGTGAGACCGACACGTGGAATGTTGGGGTCTATCCACGTGTCAGTATTGACCAGACCTTGTTAGGGCTTGTTTATCAGTGTGGGCTTGGACCCTTAAGCTTTGTAGAAGTGTATTGGGCTAAAGGTATTGAGTTGAATGAGTCTAGGTTGATATGGTATCAATACCAAGAATGTTCTTAACTTAATTGATAATTTAATAGAGAAATAGACAAATAGAGTAAACTGATGTGATCTCTAAATGAAATGGAGAGAAATGATGAAACTGAAATCTAGTAGTCCATTCTGATGTGGATACCCAAACTTTGAGGTGTAAAATGATGTTTTCCCTAGTTCTTAAGTTTTTGTGGTTGAACTTGTGGGTTCAACTTTTAGGCTGGACTTATGGTTCATCTTTTAAGTTAAATCCGAACCCAACTCAACAATCAAACAAACTTACATTAACTCGAACTCATACTGGGTTGTCCATACTATCGACTTGAGTTTATCCCAAAGCATACAATGGTCTTACTAACAAGAGGGCTTAGGAAAATAAAAATTGATCTGGATTAGAAAAACCTATGTATTGTGTTTTTACTTTGTTCTTTTAGTATGGACCTGATGTATTGTTAATCACATATACTTTGAACTATTCAAATTGTTATACCCTATCCAACCCACAAATTATGTCCTGACCAAGTTTTTAAATCCGAAATCTTGGAATTTAAGTTAGTGATTCCTATCTTCTGTACAAAAAAAAATAAATGGCGATTCGTGTCATTAGTTGTGTCTAAAAAGTGATTAGCACTTTCCTAAAAAAGTGACTAGCACTAGTTAATTGTTATTAAAAACAACTGGGGCTTGAGGTGGTCCAAAACCAAAAGTGTGGCATTCGACAAGAAGGGGAAAATAGTACCTTTGGTTGAGTTGATCATCTCTATTCCTTCATGGTTGTGTACTATGGCGTCATCTCAATGTAAAACACTATCCTAATTTTTATTGCCTTTTAAATATAGGTATAGACTGTATAGTGCAATATAAACCTAGCCACCATTTGCAAACCCACCCAAAACTTTGCCATAATGTTAGCTTTTTCCACTCCTCTTTGGGTTTGGACCACTTGAAACATGTCAATCAAGCATCAAAGTCTAAACCCACAAAAAGAATAGGAACTCTAAAGCAAACCGAAAACGCCGAAATTCGGACTTAGTTGTGTGTCATGACACGTCGTAGATATTAGTGTTCATAAATTCATTAAAAATTAAAATCGAAACGATTCAAATTGCTATTTGTATTCTGTTTTGGATTTGATTAGATAAAAATCAAATGATTTGAAAATTCAAACAATTTAATTAGTAACAGTTTGATTTTGAAATTTTATTTTGAAAAAATATTGGAATTCAAATCGAACCATGAAGGTTCTTATTATTTTTTATAAAAAAAAGCGTTTTATTTGTTTATATTATTTATTGTGCAATAGTTTTCAACTCTATAAGATATGTTAATGTAAGTGTTCATTACATACCCTACCTGTAACGACCCGTCCCAAATTCCAAGATTATATTAGTGACTAATCACGATTAGTGAGGCTAATCCGTGATTAGTTGGGCGAAGTCGGACGAACGATGCGAAATGACCGTTTTGCCCCTGATGGTGGCAAAACGTTGACTTTTCGATCGGGCGGTCAAATGGACTTTGACCGATGACCGTGACGTAGTTTGTGACGTCACGAGTTCATAGACAAGTGGCACGTTCAATTCCGACGTTCGTGGAGGAAGTTATGACGTTCGGAAGTTTAGAGGCATTTTGGTAATTTTGGTTAAATGGGGTCAAATGTTGACTTTTTGACCAAAAGGTCCGATGGCCGAGGGCCGAAGACCGTTACGTAGATAAGGACGATACGAATCCATAGGCAGGCGGCACTCTGAAATCGGACTTCAAACGGGAGAGTTATGGGTCACGGAAGTTCGATTTCACTATGCACGAACTTCGAGACGGGGACGTTTTGGCGAAATCTGATTGGGTGGATATTTTGGTGGGCCCCATGGATGAGTGACAAGTGTCACTCATCCCATTGATTTGATCCCCCAAAATGTGGATCTATATAATAAAATAATATTATTTAATTAATTTTTTTTTAACCAAACCTACCCACCATTCAATCTTGGCCATCCATTTCAATTCATCCTTAAATCCACACCCTCCATTTCCTTCTCTCATCAGCCATCCTCCTTCATCTTTGTTCATCCTTCCACCCGAAACCCATAACCCCATTTTCTTCATTTTCTTCATTTTCTTTCAAAAACTAAAACACACAATCACACTTCACCATCCATCACTTGTATGAGCTGGGAGTGACCGTGGGGGGAGTGTGAAGGGCTGAGGACGGAAAGGGTGGACGGTGGCCCACAGTGGAGGACACGGCGGAGGAGAACCCGTGAGGTAAGAAAACTTCAAAAATTCGAAATTGGATTTTAATGGTTTTTACTTGATTCCATTAATTGGGTGAGGTTTCTAGGACTCCCAGGAGATGAATGGGATTGGTTTCGAGGCATTAGACGGCATGGAACAGCCGTGAACGGCGGGAGAAGTCACGGCCGCCATGGCCGAATTGAAGGTAAGGGTTTTTGATGTTTTTCTTCCATTTTAATGTCATAGAACCCTAGGTTAGGATTAGAGGATGAAAATGGGACAAACGGGAGGCATTTTGGTGGTCAGACGGCAGAGAACCGACCGGGTCAACCCGCGGGTCTGAACGACCCGGTTGCAGGGTTCGGGTCGACCCGTCGAGTGGTTGAAGGTGGTGACGTGGCATGATGACGTGGCACCTGTCAGATTGTCAGGTGACGTGGACCACTCATCAGCCGACACGTGTCACATGTCAGTGCACAGTCAGCACTGACATGTCAGTGACGTGGCCCAATCAGGGGCTGACACGTGGCACAGACGTGGACTAGTGCCGTGATGACACGTGGCACATGTCAGACTGCCACCTAGCACTGACAGCACAGTGATGTGGACCAGTGGGAGCATGACACGTGGCACCTGTCAGAGTCTGACATGTCAGACCTGACAGCTGTCAGATGACGTCATGCTGACGTCAGCGATGACGTCAGCAGGTACTGTAGCAGGCGCATGAAGCCCACGCGCAGCCACTTCAGGCGGCGCGTGAGGGCGCGTGGCAGAAAATCTGGGGAAGGTTCCAACATACGAAATCTTCTATTCGATGTAACAAACATTTTGGGATTGGTTTCGTGTCGATCAGACACTGTCTCGATAGGTTTCGTAGCATCGGAAGGTTTAGGTTCGGGATTAAAAATAGTTAAAAATACGGGAAAATTACGGGGCTTTGGTAGGAGGTTAATTAAGTAGTTAGTAACCTTCTATTACGATTTGGACAGGTTTGGGAGTTCCGGTGATGGTGATCGGCTCGGGGAGCCGTATGGCACGTAAATCGAGGCGGCAGCTCGGACGGTCTGTGAGTGGACCTTGTTTTCTAAATTGGTGCATGCATAAATGTTTATTATATGTTTTATTACTTGTTTGATGATGCCATGGGTGCATTTGTATGTGGTTACGTATAAGCACGCATTTCGAGGTTTCGGCCTTATACGGTGCTTATACGGGTCTGTATTTCTGTATTGATTTAAATGAACTGGATTTGAATTTCAAAAGGATAAACTCGGGTATGAGATCCATTTGGTTTTGTCTCGGGCATATGACCTTAGATTCCGGGCACGGTGCCCAGTTGATGTCCTATGTTCGGGTACGAGACCCAGTCACTTTACGGTTTTGATTTCAGGTCAGGGAACCTTAAATGGATTCCCAGGTTCATGACGGTTTATGGGAACCGGCATGAACCCTTGTTATGGTATCGTGGTTCATGACGGTTTATGGGAACCGGCATGAACCCTTTTTATGTTATTACGGTACATGACGGTTTATGGGAACCGGCATGAACCCTTGTTATGTTATTACGGTACATGACGGTTTATGGGAACCGGCATGAACCCTTGTTGGTTATTACGGTACATGACGGTGTATGGGAACCGTCATGTTACCTTTGTTATGTTATTATGGATCATGACGGTTCAGGGGAACCGGGCATGAATATTATGTTATGTATATATATGTTCATCTACCTTCCTTTACATGTTCTACTATCTCCTCCGGGGAGGGTCGTTGGCCTGGGTGGACCCCGGAGTAGTCACGGAGCACCGACTGAGTGGAGTCACCCCCCAGTTGGGTTCCTTACTCTCAGGAAGGCTATGGTTACTATTACCTCGGGTAGGGTCAGTGGTCTGCGGACATTGACCTTGACTTTGAGATGACTCGGATTGAGACCCGGGTAGCACGCGCGTAGCTTTGGATACCGTGACAGGATTGGTTGTGTGACTTATATATATGTATGTGATGGATATATGATATGTGGTGTGTACAGGTGTGCACAGGATTTGAGCAGTGGCTCGTGTACTTGGTTTCTTTATGGTTTGGGGCCGAGTCCCTTATGGATTTGGGCAGTGGCCCGTATGGTCGTTTTTATTGTGGTCCTTTCGACCTTGGTTTATATCTGATTTAGGCTTAGTCCCACATATGGTTTGTTTTGGATAAATGGTTTTCGAATGCATGCATGCTTTTTAGTGGAGGGTAAAAATGTCTTATGAAATGCTTTTATAAACTTTTGTTTTGTCCACTCACAGCTTTTAATGTTTTGACTGCCCTTCAGGTTGACATCGGATGTGGACTGTAGCAGAGACCGAGATATCACATGCCTCCTCCGGATCCTGGCGTACTCTGATAGCCCAGGAGGGCAAAGGTCGGAAATATCCCTTGTCTGACACTTCGTGTCAGACGGGAGCAGGGTCATCCCGCACTAATCCCGGGGGGATTGGGATGGGTCCTGTCAACGTGGTATCAGAGCGTAGGATTGCTTATCAGAGCGGGGTTGTCTCTATTCGAGCAACCGCAGAGCTCTTGGAGTATGTACGCAGGTCGAGGATGTGATATCTCAATGGGCTGCAGTTCGTGGTCAACCTGATGTTGAGGTGCCGGTACGATAGTTAGTAGGATTGGCATGCCTTGGTTCGGCGTTTGAGGCCGGGGTTGCCATAGTTCTGTCAAGGTTGACAGTGTGAGACCCTACGTGTAACGACCCGTCCCGAATATCGGGATTTAATAAATATTTAATGGTGATTTACTAATCTGGGATTAGTTGTGTGATTTCGGACGAATTGTGCAAAATGACCGTTTTGCCCCTGGGCGTGGGCAAAACGTTGACTTTTAATTCGGATGGTCAAATGGACTTTGACCGATGACCGTGACGTAGTTCGGGACGTCACGAGTTCATAGACAGGTGGCACGTTCGATTCCGACGTTCGTGGTGAAAGTTATGATGTACGGAAGTCCAGGGGCATTTTCGTAATTTGGACGAAAAAAGGGGAAATGTTGACTTTTCGACCGGGATGTCCGATGGTCGAGGGCCAAGGACCGTTACGTAGGTATCGTCGATGCGAATCCAACGACAGGCGGCACGCCGAAATCGGACTTCGTACGAGGAAGTTATGGTCTGGAACGTGAAATCGGGGAAGTTACGTCTCGGTAACTGTGTGGATTATTTTATTCTGAAATGGTGGTTGGAGGACACTTGGATGAGTGACAAGTGTCACTCATCCGACGGCTAGATTGGATCTTGATCCACTAATCATAAACTATATACTAAAAGTTCCACTATGTAATTATTTAGAATTAAATCCCTGCTTTTGATCTGAACCATCCATCTAACTCCCCAGATTGCATCACAGCCGTCCATCTCATTCCTCCCTTCTATTTCTGATCAGTCCTTAACCGTGTACACCAAAACTTCAAATTTCTTCTACCCTTAATCCCCTCCTTATCCACTGAATTTGTGAACGAAAATTGGAGAGGATTGAATTTGTTTCAGCCTGGGATTACACGGGGGAGTGACTGAGTGAGGGAGACTGAGAAATCGAAAATTTAGTTTTTGGGAGGGAAATTCGAAATGGATGATTTGAGCCGTGAGGATTGAAATTGTTGATTCAGTTCGACTTCTGGGATCAAAACGATCAGTTTTGCCGCAAGAACGACGGGAAACCGTGTCGGATTGAAGGAGAACGGAGCTTCTATGGCAGCTTCATTTCGAGCTTGAGTTCAACAGGTTAGAGGTGTGAATTCATCAAATTGATTGTGCAGAAACATCCCTTACACTCTCACGATGCTTACTCTATGAATTAATTTGGAAATCAGGGACGGAATCGGTGAACCCGAATTGGAAACCCGTCAAGAATCGATCGAGAGTCGTGAGGATTTGGACCCTAAATTGTGTAATTCAATTTACAGAACTTAAATGGTGATTGATTACAAGGGATCAGTTGAAAGAACGGATGGATTTGATGTCGAATTGGGTGTAATTGGACCGGGTCTGTTCGCGGGTTTTTCAACCCGTTTTACAGACAAACGGGTGAGAGGGATGACTGTGCGGGTACTGTAGCTGGCGCGTGGCTTCCACGCGCAGCCGCTTGCGGTGGCGCGTGGGGGCGCGTGAGTGCGAATCCTGAGGTATGATCAACATGACTTTTGTCCTATACAATGTAACGAACATTTTGGGATTGGTTTCGTGTCGATCGGACACCGTCTCGATATTGTTCGGGATGTCCGAAGGTTTTAAATCGAGTTTAAAAATACTTAAATATTCGGGAAAATTACGGGACTTCAATAGGATGTTAATGATGAGGTTAGTGATCCTCTAATGTGATTTGAACAGGATTGGGAGTCCCGGTGTTGGTGGTGTGGCCCGGGAAGGCCTATGGCACGCGTATCGAGGCGCTCGGTTAAACGGTCTGTGAGTGGACATTGGTTTCCTAAACTCGATGCATGCATAACTGTTTTATGATTGTTATAATTATGATTAAATGATTTACTTTGGATATCGGTGAATTTTAAATGATTTCACGTATTTCGAGGTGAATTACGTATTTGCACGTAAACCGAGGTTTTCTGGATTTGCACCGATTTCCATAAATATGGTTGGATATGATTTCATGAAACGGTTACGAACTTAAATAATGTAAAAATCAGACCAGGGGCCCAGTTGAACTATGAAATCGGGCCAGGGGCCCAGTTAACATGTGGATCGGGCCAGGGGCCCAGTTAACTTGTGAAATCGGGCCAGGGGCCCAGTTGATTTCTACATGTGATTGCGGGTCGGGGACCCTAAAATGGAATTGAATAAATGTTTCCTGGTTTACATTTTATATATGTTCACATGCTGATATCTATAAATGGTTTTGATGATATTTCGGTTATGGCACGTTTCACGGTATTTGGGCATGAGACCCGTTTGATGAAACGTAACGAATGGTTCGGATTTTATCTATGTATACCTATATGTTTTGCATGTGGATATCGATAAAATGTATTTAGTACTGCACTGTATAGATCATTCCATATTATATTGTCTCCTCCGGCGAGGTACCCCGGAGAGGTCACGGGCGTCTAGTACGTCCAGCGTCTATGACGCTAAGCATCAGGTGATGCTGCATCAGGTGATGCTGTACCCGAACGGGGTTCGGGGATTTAACTCGGAAAATTGAGACCCGAGTGGCACGCGTAGCCTTGTGATTGTGACCTTATTGACGTCAGGGACGTCAGACATCAGGGATGTCGGATTGGAGTGTATAGTGCAGTGGCTAAAATAATGGTTATGGTTTATATTATATGCCTTATGGTTCATATTACTGGATTTATGAAATAACTCTTGGATTTACTTTTGGAAATTGAAACTATGCTTTGGTTTCCGGGCTAAGGCCCTAATGGTTATTTCTAAATAAATATGGGATTATTGGTTTTGGTGCATGCATATGATTTTACTGAGGGGCATAAATGTCTTATAAATGTTTTAAACAGACTTGTTTATTTTCGTCCACTCACAGCTTTTGTTTTCAATGCCCTTCAGGTTGATTCCGGATACGACTGCAGCAGAGACTTGAGCATCGCACACCTCCTCCATCGATCCTTACGCACTCTGGAAGCCCGTTTGGGCAATGGCAATCGGTTATCCCTTGTCTGGCGCCTCTTGTCAGACGGGAGCACGTCACATTCCATGGTAATCCCGGGGGGATTGGGATGGGTCGTGTCACTACGGAAGGGATGACGTACCTGTACGTTAACGTTTGGATCGTGAGATGGTTCGTTGGGATCGTTTTCACGATGTCGTAGGATCGATTCCGACGACTGGTTAGGAGTTGTGACCATTTGATGGTCGGATCTTGTTGTGTTCGGTGGCTATGCTCTTGGGAGCAGCCAGATTCAGGGAATCCTAGTTGGATTGACAGTAGGACTGGATTGACGTCTTTACGATGTCAAGACCGCGGAGTCGGTCAGATCGTGGATTTTACTGCCTTATGCAGTTGGGTTCAGAGTGACCCTAGGTCTTGATTGTGGAACCCTACCGTATGTGTATGGTTCGGAAATGGGAGTTGACGAGTGGTTTGACTTGGACGACTATTCGGATTTGGATTCGTTAGTCGGTCTAGTCATGTCAGCTTGTGTTGGGACTGCACTTCTCAGTCAGGGTTGTACCTATCGGTTAGACCTAGTTGGTTGTCGTGCTACTTCAGTTGTGATGGATTGTTGGTACAACTAAGGTCATGGGTGACCTGGTAGACGACAGTGGTTGAGTCGAGTTACGACTGGTTAGCGATTGGTTGGGCAAGTTATCAGGGTTGGTACTTGTCGATGGAATCCTGGAGTGGGGATACGAAGTAGTTGGTACGCTCGATGGATTCTGTTGGACGCGAATCTCGATTGTGATGTTTGGTAGTTGGGTTTGCACGAGTCTGTGGCAGACACTACTACCGAGAGTGGTTGTAGATGTGGTTGTTGGGAATCGGGGACGTTCAGGGGACGTTTCTTTTTCTCGTATGAGTTGTCAGGATGACTGTACTCATAGTTGTTAGGTACGAGGGAGACTGAGTTTCTCCAATACGAGTTGAGGTACGGGATCGTCGTTCAGTAGGAGCGGAGATCTAGAGTTGTCAGTTTTACACACGGTGTGCTAACGTCAGTACTAATGCTAGTGAGGATGCTTGTGTGCTGATGCTGACGGGTGATAGTGATGGTGCTAGTACTAGTGCTAGTGCTAGTGCTGGTGTCGGTGCCGGTGATCGTGATGACGATGAGTTACGGATCGTGGTGTGACTCCGTCGTAATGGGCATATGTTTGGTATCTGTGGTTCAGGAGTGGATCTCAGATAGAGTTAAACTGGTTAGGGGACACGTGGTTGATGTCCGGGTATGATGTTTCCAATCTTGTTGGAACTTCGGAATCGCGAGAGGGTGCGATTGAGGTGACGAGTGGAATGCGGGTTTTCCGCATTGGTAATGGGTATGTCGAAGTCATTTGGGGTGACTTCTCAGATTCTACCATGATTGATGATAGTAGATGACGTTGATGATATAAATGTTGTTGGTTGCCACTAGTACACTGATCGTGTATTGGTTGGTGGACCAGGGATTTGTTCTGGATCATCAGGAGGAGATGAGTATATCGAAGTTAGGTGACTGAGATTCCTCATTTTCTACTTAGTGGCAGACGATGTTAGGTTACATGACGTGGTGTGTGCATCGAGTGTTGTTTGCATTCACGTAGGATGGAGTATTCGATCATTCTTGATTTTTCCTCGGTGGAATGACAAGGATCAATACGAGGTAATCAGTGAGAACCCACAGTCTCGGCGTGTCTCGTCATTGACTAATCTATTTAGATGTGGGAAATGGTTGAGGACTTTGGACGTCGAGACGATCGGGGATCGTGACGTCTATGGGCGGTTGACGTAGTGTTGGATCTGGATCGTGATTTGGATATCCAGATAGGTGGAGAGTTTATTACTCTTACTTGGATGTTGAGTGAAGCATGATGGGACTGAACTTCTTTTCGAGGTAAATCCCATATGGCTTACTACTCGCCTGAGTAGTTGTCCGATGAGTAGTTTTCCGACGTGGTCGGATATGGTCAGCCTTAGGGATGTGCGGATATTGTGATTGGCTTCCCTATGAAGTCAATCGATGGTATTGGAGTAATCGGTTGAGCAGACAACCGATAGGTTCATGATTGATACGTCTCGGTATACGAGAACGATATTTCAGGTTTTGGAATCAGATTTCTGGATGACGATTCAGGATTTGATTTTAGAACTTGAAAAAGGATTTCTAGATTTGGGTTTTGGAATCGGATTCTGGGTGACGATTCAGGATTTGATTCTAGAGCTTGACTGTAGATTTTCTTTTATGGATTTGGGTTCGAAATGGTTATTCCAAATGCTAGCTTAGGGAATAATGATTTTGGATTCGGATTTGGACATGGCTATGGATATGATTTCTGAGTTTGGATTCGGGATTTCTTACGAAATTGCGGATTCAGATTCGGATTTGGAAAGAGATGAGGGGTTGGAGTTTCGATTTGTCTAATCCGGGATTGGACAAATGGACTCCATAATAGGAACGTGTTGGCTACGACCTAGGTGGTCGTGTTGTTGTTATTGTTGTGGTTGTAGTCAAGTTGGTATTGATGTACGTATCTTGTACGTTGTTCGAGGTACGATACTAGGCAGACTTGTCGTGCCTGATGACGGTATATAGGTTATACCAGGGGTATATTGGTGAATGTATTGGTAGTCGGCTTAGTTCCGATACCATCGGATTAGTTGAGGTCGTGGACTGGACATTGGATACTGTGCGTTAGGTCACGGTATTTCTGATGGGTCTAGTTACACACAGGTTGAGTGAGTTGGCGGTTAGTATAACCACAAGTAGGTATAGTGTCAGTTGTCGACTGACGGCTGTCAAGTGGTGACAGTTTGTCGGAGGTGTCAACGTAGATCTTTGAGTGCGGTTTGGTGACTCCCAGTGGGAGCAGACTTCAGGATAGGTTAGAGACTGAGGAAGGAACCGTAGAGTTGTTTAGGTCAGCGAAAAGGGTAGATTTGACAAGTGGGTCGATCATAGGATACTTGGGCTACTCTGATACTGACAGGTGGTGTCAGTTCGGAGCTTACGACTTCTGTCATTCGACGTGGTCGAATGTAGACGATGTGACGTGAGCGTTAGTGGTATGTCTAGTTGCAGACGAGTAAGGATTGTTCTGGTTAGTTGGTGTACGAGCGTGCACGTGTTTTGAGGTCGATTCTACTTTCCACGGGATGGATATGGAATCAAGATAGTTGGAGTTTCGAGAACGAAACTAATTAAGGAGGGAAGAACGGTAGAATTAGGTCGGTTGGAATTTCGAGGACGAAATTAATTAAGGAGGGAAGGTTGTAACGACCCGTCCCAAATTCCAGGATTAGATTATTGACTAATCACGATTAGTGAGGCTAATCCGTGATTAGTTGGGCGAAGTCGGACGAACGATGCGAAATGACCGGTTTGCCCCTGATGGTGGCAAAACGTTGACTTTTCGATCGGGCGGTCAAATGGACTTTGACCGATGACCGTGACGTAGTTTGTGACGTCACGAGTTCATAGACAGGTGGCACGTTCAATTCCGACGTTCGTGGAAGAAGTTATGACGTTCGGAAGTTTAGGGGCATTTTGGTAATTTTGGTTAAATGGGGTCAAATGTTGACTTTTTGACCAAAAGGTCCGATGGCCGAGGGTCGAAGACCGTTACGTAGATAAGGACGATACGAATCCATAGGCAGGCGGCACTCTGAAATCGGACTTCAAACGGGAGAGTTATGGGTCACGGAAGTTCGATTTCACTATGCACGAACTTCGAGACGGGGACGTTTTGGCGAAATCTGATTGGGTGGATATTTTGGTGGGCCCCATGGATGAGTGACAAGTGTCACTCATCCCATTGATTTGATCCCCCAAAATGTGGATCTATATAATAAAATAATATTATTTAATTAATTTTTTTTAACCAAATCCACCCACCATTCAATCTTGGCCATCCATTTCAATTCATCCTTAAATCCACACCCTCCATTTCCTTCTCTCATCAGCCATCCTCCTTCATCTTTGTTCATCCTTCCACCCGAAACCCATAACCCCATTTTCTTCATTTTCTTCATTTTCTTTCAAAAACCAAAACACACAATCACACTTCACCATTCATCACTTGTATGAGCTGGGAGTGACCGTGGGGGGAGTGTGAAGGGCTGAGGACGGAAAGGGTGGACGGTGGCCCACGGTGGAGGACACGGCGGAGGAGAACCCGTGAGGTAAGAAAACTTCAAAAATTCGAAATTGGATTTTAATGGTTTTTACTTGATTCCATTAATTGGGTGAGGTTTCTGGGACTCCCAGGAGATGAATGGGATTGGTTTCGAGGCATTAGACGGCCTAGAACAGCCGTGAACGGCGGGAGAAGTCACGGCCGCCATGGCCGAATTGAAGGTATGGGTTTTTGATGTTTTTCTTTCATTTTAATGTCATAGAACCCTAGGTTAGGATTAGAGGATGAAAATGGGACAAATGGGAGGCATTTTGGTGGTCGGACGGCGGAGAACCGACCGGGTCAACTTGCGGGTGTGAACGACCCGGTTGCAGGGTTCGGGTCGACCCGTCGAGTGGTTGAAGGTGGTGACGTGGCATGATGACGTGGCACCTGTCAGATTGTCAGGTGACGTGGACCACTCATCAGCCGGCACGTGTCACATGTCAGTGCACAGTCAGCACTGACATGTCAGTGACGTGGCCCAATCAGGGGCTGACACGTGGCACAGACGTGGACCAGTGCCGTGATGACACGTTGCACATGTCAGACTGCCACGTGGCACTGACAGCACAGTGACGTGGACCAATGGGAGCATGACACGTGGCACCTGTCAGAGTCTGACATGTCAGACCTGACAGCTGTCAGATGACGTCATGCTGACGTCAGCAGGTACTGTAGCAGGCGCGTGAAGCCCACGCGCAGCCACTTCAGGCGGCGCGTGAGGGCGCGTGGTAGGAAATTTAGGGAAGGTTCCAACATACGAAATCTTCTATTCGATGTAACGAACATTTTGGGATTGGTTTCGTGTCGATCGGACACCGTCTCGATAGGTTTCGGGGCATCGGAAGGTTTAGGTTCGGGATTAAAAATAGTTAAAAATACGGGAAAATTACGGGGCTTTGGTAGGAGGTTAATTAAGTAGTTAGTAACCTTCTATTACGATTTGGACATGTTTGGGAGTTCCGGTGACGGTGATCGGCTCGGGGAGCCGTATGGCACGCAAATCGATGCGGAAGCTCGGACGGTCTGTGAGTGGACCTTGTTTTCTAAATTGGTGCATGCATAAATTTTTATTATATTTTTTATTACTTGTTTGATGATGCCATGGGTGCATTTGTATGTGGTTACGTATAAGCACGTATTTCGAGGTTTCGGCCTTATACGGTGCTTATACAGGTCTGTATTTCTGTATTGATTTAAATGAACTGGATTTGAATTTCAAAAGGATAAACTCGGGTATGAGACCCATTTGGTTTTGTCTCGGGCATATGACCTCAGATTCCGGGCACGGTGCCCAGTTGATGTCCTATGTTCGGGTACGAGACCCAGTCACTTTACGGTTTTGATTTCAGGTCAGGGAACCTTAAATGGATTCCCAGGTTCATGACGGTTTATGGGAACCGGCATGAACCCTTGTTATGGTATCGTGGTTCATGACGGTTTATGGGAACCGGCATGAACCCTTGTTATGAACCCTTGTTCCTGGCGTACTCTGATAGCCCAGGAGGGCAAAGGTCGGAAATATCCCTTGTCTGACACTTCGTGTCAGACGGGAGCAGGGTCATCCCGCACTAATCCCGGGGGGATTGGGATGGGTCCTGTCACTACCTCACTTAATCTTACCCATTTTGTGCTACTTAGGAATTTATATTATATCTAAAATATAATTCAATATATTGAAGTTTAAAATGTTGAAATTTTTAATTTTTTGATATATATGAATAAAATATTCATGTAAATGACTAAAACATTGATGCGAATAAATAAAATCTTAATGAGAATTTTGGACTTCTGGAAAAAATTATGTATCGGATGATTCTTTTTAATGAAAAAATTACACAAATTTTTATACGTAAATAATCTGAATTGATTCAAACTAAATCGTTAATAAAATATTTAATTCTATTTTTTTTTTTATCCAAGTTGGATAGCGTGCCCACACTTGCCGAATGTTATATGACAGAGAGTATAATACATTGCGTAGGGTAAGGAAACTGCATGATGTGAAAGCGATGGAGCTAATAATGGATTGAAACCTAAACCACTGACAAGTCCAAGACAGATTGTTACGGTTGAGAACCTTCTTTCTAAATTCGTTTTCTTCCTTTTTCCGATTTTAGTTACCGCGGGAAAGGTTGTAGTAATAGTAGTAGTAAAACTCTGCAGCTCTTAAAACAGCTACTAAAATAGAAACGGAAACCGCACCCAAAATGTAAATGGTTGAGTATTTTTTTTATCCTCAACAGAAAGCTCAGGTGACTGTTCTCCATTCCAAATATGGAGACTCCCATTCTGCCAGATGTGCCACTGTACTCTAAAAACAGGCTCGCATAATTTTCTGACGTCAGCACAACGATAAAAAAGAAAGGTAAACTCAAGGATTAAAATATTGATATCGACGGATATATCGCTAGTCAAATTTACGGATATCTCGCTCCAAATATCGGTATCGATATCGATATCGTTTACAGTTAATAAAAATGAAGAAAATTCGATCTAAAAGTTGGAAATTTGGAATAAACTTTAGGAAAAATTTAAATACCCAATGATGGTTATATAAGATTAATAAAAACTATAAAATGACTTTGATATAAATATATGATGAATAATATAATACAATAAGATTCTGTCGATGACTAGTAATATAAAAATCTAAACATAAATATAAATTGAAGTGAATTATTATAATTGAATGTTAATATAATTAAAAAAATAGCAATAAACATAAAAAATTTTGAATGGAAGAAAAAAATAGAAAATGAGTAAATATATTTAAAATTGGAAAAAAGAATAAAAAAATAGAGTCAATTTTTGAAGAATAAAAAAATAGAGTCAATTTTTGTTCAAGAATTGATATATTTAAAATTGGAAAAAATGATAAATATAGTTCAAAATAAGGAAAAAATGATAAATATAGTTCAAAATAAGGAATAAATTAAAAATATAAAGAATAAATGGAAAAAAAAAGGAAGCAAAATGCGTGCACTTGGGGTGTCAAACACAGGTGCAGGCGTGCAACATTTAATTAATGAACACGAGCCAAACCAACTCAACTAACAAGCCCAATTGAAAAATTATCCAACCAAATAATATATAAAGTAAACTTACTGACTTAAAAACAGTCGTCCCCTACCTTGCGCGGGTCTGCTATTCGGGTTTTTTTTACCCAGCGGCATGACCCGGCTGTAACTCACTAGTTTTACGTCCGATTTTCATGAAATTTGTTCCTATCTCGATCGTTTTAATGAAATAAGGAGATCAATAAGCTTAAAATAAAGAAAACGTTCGATATTTCGCTCAGTTTCTTTCCCCCTCTCTTACATGTCGCCGGCCAAATTCACCGATATATCCGCGAAATCGACGATATTTTCATCAATGGGTAAACCCCAGAGTTCTAAAACCCACATGCTCTGCACAGTCGATGTAAAAAGTAAAAAGTAAAAAGTAAAAAGGAGAAAGAGAAAGCAGTAAAAGCGGAGGAGTACAAATAGAAATTATAGAATTGAAAATTCAATTGAATTGGTTAAGTTTTGTCGTTTTTTCCATCGATTGGCAGAGACACTGGGTTTAATGAGGGCACGCACTGCCCACGTGAGCACCGGAAACTGTTCTTCGTGGGGTCCGCTAATGGAGGCTGCAGTCCGTCAGAATCCGTTTTCCACATAACAAAAAAAAGTACAACTTTTGTACTTTTATTTTGATCTTTATTTTCTGCAGGTAAAAAGTAAACCCATAGCACCGTAGCAGGAGAGAGGGTACAAGTTGCAAAAATGAGGGTACAATACAGTAAAAGACTCAAACTGTCTCTGCTCAAAATTAAATAATCAAAAAAGAAAAAAGGATCAAAAGAATATTTACAGGAATAATCAGAGTCCCTGCCGAATGAAATTATAAATATACTAAAATGCCTACAGCTATGTTACTGTTCAATGAACCGTAAATGAATACTAATTTTCCATTTTTACCCTTCATACATGTCTTCTTCATATGACTCTTGTTCAGTTTTTTTCTTGTACGTTTATTTCTTCTTCGTTCATGAGTCTTCGCCCGTCTTCATTTTCTCTTCATCGTTTTGGTTTTCTCTTCCTCTTCATCTTCTTTGATTTCTTCTCCACAACCTCTTTCTCCTTCTTCGTTCTTCTTTCTTCTCGCGTCTTTTTATTGTAGACCGATAGAGGGATAGTGTGAGAGGGAGTTAGACAGGTTATAGAGAGGAATTGTAAATCAAAATTAGGTTCTCGATTTCGATTTCAATTTCAATTTTGAAATTGATTTTCGAAATAGGTTCTCGATTTTGCTGAATAAGCCGTCTAATTGTGGATTAAAATTTTTCTATTCGTTACTTCAATTTGATATTTGTTCCTTCTCTTGAGAATTTTGGTTGCTTTCATTTTATGAAATCGTTTGGTGTTTGTTTGCAGATTCAACTGAGAAATTTGACAAACCCTATTTGAGATTTTCTGTCGAAATCAAGGTCTGTTAATATTAAGTTTGAAACACTCTTTTAATGTACAGTTAATTGTCTTATGATATAGTGTATTTCATACCTTCGTTCTTCTTTTATAATCTTCTATTACTTTTGGAACTATTATGCTCCTATTGTATCTACTGGTATAATTACGGGCTTCTGTTTTGTTGGTGTTCTCAATATTTGGTTGGGTTCTGATGCAGGTAGGAAACATAATTCTTTATGCAGCGAGTTCAGTCATTAAGTGTCAGGACTCGTCCCAATCCTCCCGGGATTAACGCCGGACGACCCTGATCTCGTCTGACACGGAGTGTCAGACCAGGAAAAATTAAAACATTTAGCCCGAAGGTTTCCAGAGTACGCCAGGATCCGGAGGAGGTATGTGATATCTCGGTCTCTACTACAGTCCGCACCTTATTCAACCTGAAGGGCATCGAAAACTGAAAGACTATGAGTGGACAAAAAACAATAGTTCGTAAATACATTTTATAAAAGACTTTTATACCCTTCACTAAAAAGCATGCATGCATAGTAAAACCGTTTATCCAATCACATATGTTTAAACAACCACATCCATACGAGCTCCTGCCCAAAACCATTTACAGAAAAACATAACATAATAAACATATGTGGGATCTCAGTCCAAATCCATTTATCAATCATAAAACACAATTTCTCAAACCAATTGAAATCATGTTTATCCATATATTTCATATAACCAATCATGTCACGGTATCTAGAGCTACGCGCGTGCTACTCGGGCGTGCTACCCGGGGTCTCAAACCCAAGTCTCTCCAGGGTCCACCCAAGTCAATTTCTGTAGATCAATGATTCTCCTTGGAGGTTATATGTAACGACCCATCCCGAATATCGGGATTTAATAATATTTAATTGTGATTTACTAATCTGGGATTAGTTGGGCGATTTCGGACGAATTGTGCAAAATGACCGTTTTGCCCCTAGGCGTGGGCAAAACGTTGACTTTTAATTCGGAAGGTCAAATGGACTTTGACCGATGACCGTGACGTAGTTCGGGACGTCACGAGTTCATAGACAGGTGGCACGTTCGATTCCGACGTTCGTGGTGAAAGTTATGATGTACGGAAGCCCAAGGGCATTTTCGTAATTTGACTTAAATGGGGCCAAATGTTGACTTTTTGATCGGGAGGTCCGATGGCCGAGGACCGAGGACCGTTAGGAAGGTCTCGATGCCCTGAGTTCGTAGACAGGCGGCACGCATCAATCGGGATCCGTATGACCGAGTTACGGGTCAGGATGCGTGAGGGGCATTTTGGTAATTTTCTGCACAAGGGCAGAATTGTAATTTCACACGGGGGGTACTGTTTCATTGAACAGCCGTGAAGGTGGATGCTTTGTGCGATCGATCCCACGATTTGTTTATCAATTAATTGAGTTAATTGGGTCAGTTTGAGGTGGAATTGCACATGTGATGGTGCTGGCAATCGATCACAAGAACGTGGGCACCATTTTATTGTGTTTTCGGGTCAGTGCAGGGGATCTATACAAAGTGGATTGAGGATGGTTTTGAGTGCTTTTAAGGACTAAGTTGGATTGTTAGAATTGAGAGTGAGTCGAGAGGATCACTCTGTGATTGAGAATGAAAGGAATGAGTGTAATCGATGCTGGATTTCTCTGAAAACCCGAAACTGGGTTCTAGGAAATTCAAATTCGAACTTCCAGTTTTAGGCCAGCCCAAGCCTAATTGATGATGGATTGAGCTTCCTGGAACTTCAACGAGTCGAACCAGATCAAATGGGGCAAGCTTTGGGGCTCCTAGGGCCGTGGACGGACGAGGTGGACGGCCGGAAAACTCGAGCTTGAGTTGTGGTGATTGAGGTAATGTCGTGTTCAATTAATCATGCTAATTGGTTCGTGTTAGTCCTTATATGCTTCATATGAAGTTAATTTGACAATGGTTGAGGATTGATGGAGTTTTGGTGATTGACCCGTTTTGGGTGATCACGGGTTGATGGCTTGATTAGGGAATGGTTGATGTTGATCGATGTCACAGAACTGAAATTCATATGCTAATGATTGTTTTAGGATCAAGAACGGATTGAATTGATGTCGAATTGGGTGTGATTGAACCGGATCCTATCGCGGGTAATCAGACCCGTTTACCAGACAAACGGGTGAAGATGGTGACTGTAGCAAGCGCGTGGCTTTCACGCGCAGCCACTCACGGAGGCGCGTGACGGCGCGTGGGCACGAATCTCGAGGTGAGGTCAACATGACTTTTTTCCTATACAATGTAACGAACATTTTGGGATTGGTTTCGTGTCGATCGGACACCGTCTCGATATTGTTCGGGATGTCCGAAGGTTTTAAATCCAGTTTAAAAATACGTAAAAATTCGGGAAAATTACGGGACTTGATTAGGATGTTAATGATGAGGTTAGTGATCCTCTAATGTGATTTGAACAGGATTGGGAGTCCCGGTGATAGTGGTGTGGCCCGGGAAGGCCTATGGCACGCGTATCGAGGCACTCGGTTAAACGGTCTGTGAGTGGACATTGGTTTTATAAATTCGATGCATGCATAACTGTTTCATGATTGTTATAATTATGATTATATGATTTATTTTGGATATCAGTGAATTTATATGTTTTCACGCATTTCGAGGCGATTTACGTGTTTGCACGTGAATCGAGGTTTTCTGGATTTGCACTGATTTCCATAAATATGGATGGATATGATTTCATGAAACGGTTACGGATTTGTTAAAATGAATCGGGCCAGGGGCCCAGTTAATTTTTTAATCGGGCCAGGGGCCCAATTGAATTATGAAATCGGGCCAGGGGCCCAGTTAACTTATGAATCGGGCCAGGAGCCCAGTTGACTTGTATATGTGATTTCGGGTCGGGGACCCTAAAATGGAATTGAATAAACTATTTCGGATTTGATTCAACTATTTGGACTTATGACGGTTTTATGGAAATTCGGGGCAGGGCCCTTGTGATATTTTGGAAATGAATAATTGAATGTGTTCCATAAAACCATCTCGATATGAGGATATTTATATCCTGGTCTCCTCCAAGTGTCGGGGACACTAGAGAAGTCACGGTGCATTGCCTGCGAGGGCTCATTATACGGAGCTACCGGACCGTATAGTGATCCAGGAGCAGGATTGCTAGACGTCATGGACGTCAGACATCGGGGATGTCAGAGATATGGACCCGGTGAGACCCCGGGCAGCACGCGTTGCTTAATACCGTGAGATATGACGTCTGGAACGTCAAGCGTCTAGGACGCTAGGCATCGGGGATGCCGGAGATGGAAAAATAATAAATGAATATTACTGGATTGATGAAATAACTCTTGGATTGACTTTTGGAATTTGAAACTATGCTTTGGTTTCCGGGCTAAGGCCATAATGGTTATTTCTAAATAAATATGGGATTATTGGTTTTTGGTGCATGCATATGATTTTACTGAGGGGCATAAATGTCTTATAAATGTTTTTAACAGGATTGTTTATTTTCGTCCACTCACAGCTTTTGTTTTTAATGCCCTTCAGGTTGATTCCGGATACGACTGCAGTAGAGACTTGAGCATCGCACACCTCCTCCATCAATCCTTACGCACTCTGGAAGCCCGTTCGGGCAATGGCAATCGGTTATCCCTTGTCTGACACCTCTTGTCAGACGGGAGCATGATACATTCCATGGTAATCCCGGGGGGATTGGGATGGGTCGTGTCATTATAAACCATAGCCTTTCTAAGAGTAAGAAATCCAACGGGGGCGACTCCACTCAGTCAGTGCTCCGTGACTACTCCGGGATCCACCCAGGTCAACGACCTTCCCCGAAAGAGACAATTCATATATAAAGGATGGTATACGAAAAACCTTTTAAAGATTCATGTATGGCCCCCATAAACCGTCAACAATCATAAACCTTTCAAGGGTTCATGCCGGTCCCCATAAACCGTCATAAACCATAAAAACCATTTATGGGTCTCAGACCCGAAATCACATTCTTAAAACATAACTGGGCCTTAGGCCCGAATCCACATACAAACTGGGTCTCCGGCCCGAATCGTAAACCAACTAGGCCTCGTGCTCGATTTCGTAAACTAAATGGGTCTCGTGCCCGATTTCGTAAACCAAATGGGCCTCGTGCCCAATACGTAAGTCAACTGGGCCTCAAGCCTGATTCGCAAGCTAACTGGGCCTCCGACCCGATATGTAAACCAACTGGGCCTCCGTAAGGGTGGCAATTTTTGACATGACCCGATACACGACTCGAAATCCGCACGAAATTTATGCGGGTCAACCCGCACGATTAAAATTTCGGGTCATTTTCGGGTCAACCCGTTATGACCCGTTTATTAAACGGGTGGGTTTCGGGTCAACCTGTTAACCCGTATAATAACATGTTAACCCGTTTAATAAATTGGTAGATTTCAGGTTAACAGGTTAATCCGTATATTGGCTTATATATTGATCCATTTAATAAACGTGTCATTACTAACCCATATATCTACCCATTTACTACCTAAATTTCTATTAAATTTTATAATTTAAATAGGTTAAATATGTTAAACGGGTTAAACGGGTCAAACGGGTCATAGGTTAATTGAGTTTTGAGTATGACCTGTTTATTAAATGGGTTAAACGGGTTACACGGGTCATTAACAGGTCGGATTTGGGTTGGACATTCTTGACACGATTATTAAACGGGTCGGATTCGGGTTGGGCATAAATGGGTAAAATAGAATTCATGACACGACACGAACCCGACACGACACGACCCATTGCCACCCCTAGGCCTCCGGCTCGAATGCCTTGTTAAATCAAATGAACTTCAAGTCCGAGAGTTTGTAATCAAATGGGTCTCGTGCCCGATCCATATTTCCAAATCCGAAATCGATTTAAGAACCAATTGGGCCTTTAGCCCGAGAACGTAACTAAGAAGGACTTCGAGTCCGAGGGTTTCCAAAACAAATGGGTCTCGAACCCGAGTTTACCTTTTTAAATCTAAAACCATTTCATGATATCATTTCCAAAACTATAAGTACGGAAAATCAGTGTAAAACTAAAAATCTCGATTTACGTGCAAGCACGTAAATCGCCTCAAAATACGTGAAACCATATATGTCAGGACCCGTCCCAAATCCCCTGAGATTAACGTGGGAAATGCATGATCCCAGACCAGAGAAATTCCGTCTCTAGCCCTCCTCGGGGCGTCCAGAACACGCCAGGATTATAGGAGGAGGAGTGTGATGTCTCGTCTCTGCTACAGTCCGCATCCGCGATCAACCTGAAGGGCATTAAAACATCAAAGGTCGTGATTGGACAAAAATAATAATTTAATAAAAACATTTTCACTTTAAGACATTTATGCCCTTCATTAAAAGCCTACGCATGCATTCAAAAACCGTTTATCAAAACGTTCATAAAACCATTTCATTATCAAACATATTCTCAAAATCATTCAAGGGTTCATGCCCGGTTCCCATAAAACGTCATGACCCATAAAAACCTTTCAAGGGTTCATGCCGGTTCCCATAAACCGTCATGAACCATAAATCCATTTGGGTCCCCGACCCGAAATCACAACCTTAAAACCATAAAACCATACATGTGGGAACTCAGCCCAAATCAAACACCAGTGGGACTCAGCCCAAAACTATTCTCAGTGAAATACCCAAAACACAGAATACGGGGTCTCTGCCCCAAACCACTTTCCAAAACATAACACACAGAACACGGGGTCTCTGCCCCCAAATTACTTTCCATAAAACCTCATACGTATCAGAATACGTATAACCTATCCGCGGAACTTCCGAGAAGATGCCGACTCAGGGCACACAGCCCCTAGGGAACACATCCCCGATATATGTCACGATATCATCTCTATACTAGTGTGCACACTACTCGGGGTATCACTCCGAGTCTTCTCCCAGGAATTCTCCATCTGGGAGGCTAAATCTCTGGATCTAGTCCGAGCTTTATCTCTGGATCTAGTACACACATCTCTCCGGAATCTGGTCCGGGACCACATCATAAATCATAACTCCCACTCCTGGAACGGGATCCCTATGGGGATACCCACTCTTGTAACGACCCGTACGGAATTCTGGGATTAGATTAGTGACAAATCTTGATTAGTGAGGTTGATCGGTGGTTACTTGGGCGAAATCGGACAAAATTTGCAAAATGACCGTTTTTGCCCCTAGTCGTGGGTAAAATGTTGACTTTTTGATCGGGTGGTCAAACGGACTTTAACCGATGACCGTGACGTAGTTCAGGACGTCACGAGTTCATAGACAGGTGACACGTTCGATTCTGACATTCGAGGAGAAAGTTATGATGTTCGGAAGTCGAAGGGCATTTTGGTAATTTGGCATAGTAGGGGCCAAATGTTGACCTTTTGACCGGGAGGTCCGATGGACGAGGGCCAGGGACCGTCACGTAGGTCTCGTCGATAAGAACCCGTAGACAGGCGGCACGCCAAAATCGGAGGTTCGACGAAAAGGTTATGGTCACGGAAGTAAACTCGATTAACCGAGACTCGAATTAAAATAATATTAAAATAATAAAATTTGATTACTTTAATCGAATCAATCTGGACCCTTGGATGAGTGACAAGTGTCACTCATCCCATATATTCCCTAAAACCTGGATCTTGGTTGGCCATTGGTTTAATTAATTAATTTTCCCTCCTGAAATCCTCACCCTTCATTTTAAACTGAGATTGAATCTTGGTCGTTGATTCATTTCCTTCTTTCTTTATTTGATCAGACTACTCACACTCCCATTTTCATTTTCCCTCAAACCCGTGAGCACGGTTTCCTTCCTTGAACGAACACATCACCACCTCTCAGCCTCAACCCACACCCCAGACACCACCATACCACCCTCAAGCACCACCAGACGGCCACCACCACCTCACGGCCGCCCTGCACGGCCGAGAAAACCCCCAGACCCGAGAGGAACCGAAACCAACCGAAACCGTCCAACCCCCCAAACCTTTATATCAGGACTCAAACCAACTTAGAGTTAGGTTCACTGGGACGGTAGGAAGACTGAGACGAGGACTGGACGACGTACGGCGGCGACACGGTGGCGGTAGGTTGAAAAACCCGAGAAGGTTTGATTTTCTTCCCTGTTTCGAAACACTGGTTTTTGACGTTAGGATGGTTTGTTTACTTCTGAAACATGCCCTAGGGACCTAGACGACCATTCTAGACCAAAGCTTGTGGCCGGAATCTCGACGAGTCGCCGGAGAAGATGACCTGAGTTCTCAGCCGGTTTTCCCGTCAATTTTCAGGTAATTTACTCGACCTAAAAACTAGTTTGGATTCCACAGAACCGTAGAAGAGACTGTGACGAGTCGTTAGGGCTAAACCTCATAAAAAATGGTGGTCGGAAACGTGAACTGTGATCGGGTCACACCGTGGGTCAACGGTGACCCGGTTTCAGACCCGGTTACTGTAGCATGACGTCAGCACAGTTGACCAGAACATTGACCTGGTGCGTGGGGGCGCGTGTAAGGTATTTTGGGGAAACTTCCAACATGACTTTTAATCTATTCGATATAACGAACATTTTGGGATTGGTTTCGTGTCGATCGGACACCGTTTCGATATTGTTCGGGACGTCCGAAGGTTTTAAATCAAGTTTAAAAATAGTTAAAAATTCGGAAAAATTACGGCACTTCAATAGGATGTTAATGAAGAGGTTAGTGACCCTCTAATATGATTTGGACAGGATTGGGAGTCCCGGTGATAGTGGTGTGGCCCGGGAAGGCCTTTGGCACGCGTATCGAGACGTATCGTTAAACGGTATGTGAGTGGACTTTGGCTTTATAAATTCTATGCATGCTTAACTGTCTTATATGGATTTATGATTGTGATTGTATGAGGTTGATTTGGATGTTGGTAAATTATACGGTTTCACGTATTTCGAGGGGATTTACGTGCTTGCACGTAAATCGTGGTTTTTCCGGTTTTGCACGGATTTTCCATGTTTATGGTCTTGGATATGATTTCATGAAATGGTTTTAAAATTGGAAAGATAAACTCGGGCTTGAGGCCCAATTGTTTTGGAAACCTTGGACTAGGAGTCCATTTGAGTTACGTAATCGGGTCGGGGGCCCAGTTGCTTTATGAAATCGGGCCAGGGGCCCAGTTGTTACGAAATCGGGCTGAGACCCATTTGAGTTATATTATCGAACCAGGGGCCCAGTTGATTTACGAATTAGGGTCGTGGGCCCAGTGGTTTATAAAATCGGGCTGTGGGCCCAGTGGTTTATAAAATCGGGCATGAGGCCCAATTGGGTTATAAATGTGATTTCGGGTTTGGGACCCTATGTTAATAAATGTGATTTCGGGTCTGGGACCCTATGTTTAATAAATGTGATTTCGGGTCAGGGACCCTAAATGGAATTGGGATGTTTTATGGAGATTTCGGGCAGGGCCCATTGTAATGTTGTGAAATGATTTAATAAAACTGTTTTCCATATACCATCTGGATACAAGGATATATGATGGTCTCCTCCAGGTGTCTGGGACACTGGGGAAGTTACGGTGCATTGCCTGCGAGGGGTCCTCGTACGGAGTTACCGGACCGTATAATGACTCAGGAGCAGGATTGCTATAATTGACGTCTGGGACGTCAGACATCTGTGATGTCAAAGATATTGACCCGGAGAGACCCCGGGCAGCACGCGTAGCTTATTATACCGTGAGATATGACGTCTGGGACGTCAAGCGTCTGGGACGTTAAGCATCTGGGATGCTGGTGATGGTAATGGTAAATATGGATTAATGAATCTATGAAATGGCTTTTCGGTTGGATATGTGTTATGTGGTAAAAATGGATTATTAGTTATGAAATGGTATTTCGGGTCGGGGACCCTAAATGGTTTTGGATTTATGGATTTATGTTTATGGCTTTGGGCGGTGGCCCACATGGTTTTAATATGTCTGATAGTGGTATTCCACAGTTTTGGGCTGAGTTTCCACACTTGGTTTTAAGTTAATGGTTTTTGGGCTAAGACCCTAATGGCTTGGTTGAACAAACGTTTTGGTTACTGGTTTTCGTGGCATGCATACGTTTTTATTGGAGGGCATAAATGTCTTATAACTGTGTTTACTAAACTTAATGATTTTCGTCCACTCACAGCTTTTGGTTTTTAATGCCCTTCAGATTGATCACGGATGCGACTGCAGCAGAGATTGGACATTGCACGCCTCTTCCATCAATCCTTGCGCACTCTGGAAGCCCCGTTTGGGCAGTGACTGTTGGTTATCCCTTGTCTGACACCCCTTGTTGGACGGGAGTAGGGCACATTCCACGGTAATCCCGGGGGGGGGGGGGGGGGGGGGGGATTGGGATGGGTCCTGTCAACTCTGGTCTGTGGATCGTGACTCTCCAGGTCGACGTCTGGAGGAGACTATATAAACATATGGAGGGTTCATTCATTTTCAAATATTTTCTTTCTTTCTCAAAACATTTCTCAACTGGGTCTCATACCCGATTCATCTCAATAGGATTCCTCGAATCCGATTCAAATCCATTTCACAGGCCTCGACCTAAATCCACAGTTCAACAGGGTCTCATGCCCGAATTCTCATTTCACAAACTGAACTGGGAGTCAAGCCCGATGTTACAATCAACAGGGCCTCAAGCCCGATACCACGACTTACTGGGCCCTAAGCCCGAAACCATAAAGCAACGGGACCTCAAGTCCGATTTCACAACCAACAGGGCCTCCAGTCCGATACTACAATCAAATGGGCCTCAAGCCCGAGATTACAACCAACTGAGCCTCACGCCCGAACTGGTAAACCAACGGGACCCTCGGTCCGATCGTATAACTTAAATGGAACCTCGGTCCGATTTCTCGTCAAATCAAATGGACTCCAAGTCCGAGAGTTGTAAATCAAATGGGTCTCGTGCCCGATTTCATATTTCCAAATCCAAAACCAATTTATGAAACCCTCATTGAAAACCTAGCACGTATAAGCATCGTATAGACAGGAAATCTCAAAATACGTGCAAATACGTAAATCCTAGGCTACCACAAACAAATGCACTCATGGCATCAAAAAATATATTCTCAAACAATTATAAAATATTTATGCATGCATCGAATTCATAAAACAAGTCCACTCACAGACTGTCCGAAGCCGCGTCTCGATACGAGTGCCATAAGCGTCTCCCGGGCCAAACGTCGCCCCCGGGATTCCCGAACCTGTCCAAATTAATTTAGAGGGTTACTAACTACTTATATAATCCCTCACTAAAGCCCCGTAATTTTCCGAAATTTCTAACTATTTTTAAACGCAAACCTAAACCTTCGGACGTCCCGAATGACAAGACCCATCCCGATTATCGTTCGATAGTCGTGATGAATCCTGCTCCCGTTTGACAATAACTAAAAAGTACCAAAAGTAACCAAACTTATATGCATACACCACACAACAAATCCCAAAAACATTGTCAGACAAGGGATAGTTAAGTTTTACAGACCAATGACGTCACAAGTTTGACTAGTCAACGACAATACAGAGCATAGGTACTATTACAGATAGGGATCAAATTCCTACTCTGTAGAGTGTCTGAGTGCGCAACGGTCTACTTATTCTTTTGCCTCGCTTGCCTCGTTTCTAGCCCCCGTACCTGTGCACTGGCCTGGAGGGTGAATAAAAACATTAAAGGTGTGAGTGGACAAAATAAACTTTTCTAAATACATTTACCGAAACTCAAGGTTTCCCCTCCAGTTTTCACAAACATGCATGCATAACATAAAACATGAGTAATAGTATGAAATCAGTTCATGATATAAAGCATCATTTTCTAAAGTATCTGGACACAAATATCAATAAAGCATAATACCACCAATCCTCAATATCCAATCTCAATATCCATATAACCCGTCACGATATCAATGCAACGCGTGCCAACTCGGTGTCTCACGTCCGAGTACATCCCCTAGGATCTACGACGTCTGAGGGGATATCAACTCTAGGATCAACGACGTCTAGAGGATATCATCATAATCCCACGCTCCTGCGAATGAGCCTCCCTCGGAGCTACTCATCTCCAGGCAGTGGATCGTGACTACTCCAGGATCTACGACGTCTGGAGGAGACTATCAATCACAGAGGATGGTATATGTGGAACAGGTCACCAAATCCAGTAATCTCATTTTAAAATCATTTATGTCTCAAATCAAGTAAAAAACATTTCAATAGGGCCTATGCCCGAGACATAGCTTTCACAAATCAAGTTCCACAAAACCATCATATAACAGTGTCCAGAACCAGCCGGCCCGGTTTTTTCTGGAAATCTAGTCTGCCTAGACCAGCGTGACCGGTCCAAGGCCCTTCTCTCTTCATTTTTCATCCAATCTTTTCCTTTTCGATCATATTCTTCCTAATTCAATCCTAGGAACATGTTTGTGCAATGAAATCCATCTAAAACCCATGAAAACCCACGGGTTCAACCTTCCTCCACGGTTCAACAAAACCCAGGTTTCTTCCAGGGCTTCACAGCCATGAAATCTCATCCAAAACTATCCTATTACTTCCCTAACAACTCAATAAACTCACTCATAACATCCAATGTAACGACCCGTCCCAGAAATTACAGTGTAGATAGTGATTAAGATGAGCTTCGTGCGTGTAATCGGTGACTAGTGGGTAAATGACGATTTTGCCCCTGATTTGGGCAAAAAGTTGACTTTTGGTTCAGATGGTCAAATGGACTTTGACCGGTGACCAGGACGTAATTTAGGACGTCACGAATCCATAGGCAGGTGGCACGCCCGATTCCGACATCCTATGATGTTCAGAAGGTTGGGGGCATAAACCGTAATTTGGGTAAAATAGGGGGACAAGTTGACTTTTTGTATGAACGGGTTTTGGTATGTTAACCTAGGACCGTTAGATAGATCTCATCGTCCTGAGTTCGATGATAGGCGGCACGTGTTCATCAGACTTATGAGGTGTGAGTTACGGGTCTAAAACGGTAAGGGTAAAATCGTAATTTTGACCTAAAATGAGGGGTATTTTGGTATTTTGGTTGTCTGGGGATTTGTGCACAGAGAGGGACAGATGGATGGCTGGGATTGGGCCATTTGTGAGAGAATTGAGAGGATTGGTGACATGTGGCAAGTGTGTAGTGGGTTCTACACCATTGTGCACAGGTCCAATAATTTGGGACGTTTGTGTTCTTCAAACCAGAGTGAAACAGAGAGGGAGATCGGGGAAAATTGAGGGTGGCTGAGAGTGTTGGTGAGGTTGTGAGTGTGTGAGAGTGATCAGAGGGTGGAAGAGTGAACTGGTGAGCGGTTGGGGAAGTGAAATCGTGCAAGAACACGGTGGTCGGGGCAGTCGGTTTTCAGAGAAAAACAGGGAGGAAGCAGGGAGGTTGTGAGAAATCGTGGCGGTGGTGGCCGTGTACGGTGCACTTGGGCTCGTGGTGGTGTCGTGAGGGTTGAAAGGAGTCGACCAGCTCCAGCGGAGCTTGCGACGGCGACAGAAGGACAGGTAATCCCTCATCCCTATATCTTTGCTCTGTTTTGGCCTTGAGTTTCAGACGGGAAGTCGTGGACATTGGGGCTGAGTCGAGGGATTTGGTGAGTTGAGTGAGACTCAGTTGAGGCCTAGAAATCTTCTAGTTTTACTGCCGTGACGGGAGGTGCACGGTGGAGGTTGGAGCGACGGAGAGTACTCTGTGTGCTCTGTTTTGCCGTCGATGCTCGAACTGGAAGTCGTGAAGTTTGGGGTAGAGACGACGGTTATGGTGAGTGGTGTGAAGTTCAGAGAGGTCCTAGGATGCGTTTGGGATAGCCACCGTGACGGGGGAAGACCTGGGTGGTCGGAGAAGGAAACAGAGCCGTGTACGGGTTTTCTTTCGAGCTTCAGTCAACGAGTTGTGGGTCGAGTCGAGGTCTGTGGAGTTGGGGAAAAGATAGCCTAGGTCTGGACGATGAGAATGGTGAAGAAAGGGAGGAAAAGGATGGTCGGACGGCAAAGAACCGCTCTCGCCGGTTCAGGTTGCAGAACTGGTGCGAACCGGGTCGACGTGAGGTTGAAGGTGCACTGTAGCAGGCGCGTGAGGGCCACGCGCAGCCACTTTGGGCGGCGCGTGGGGGTGCGTGCGGCGGTTATGGGGAAAATGGTCAACATGGTTTTTGGTCTAGGAGTTGTGTTGAGTCCATTGGAATTGGTTTCGGGTTAATCGGACGTTGAATCGAAGTAGGTTCACGAGGGTGAAGGTTTAGGGTTCCGATTCGTTACGTTTAGGACCCGGGGATTTTTGAGGGAATTAGGGTGGATCCTCGTGGATGTGTTAGTAATGTACTTTGGTGGTTGTTGGCAGGATCAGGATTTCCCGAGGAAGCTGAGGAACGTGCAGGACGTTCGGGACGCAATTGAGGGCTCGGTATTGTGAGTGGACCCTTTCCTTAAACTCGAACATGCATAACTGCTTTTCTCAATTGTGTTATATATGTGATTCCATGAATGTTGGATTTATGATGCGGTTTTATATATTTGCACGGTTTTCGAGGAAGTAAAGTAATTAGCACGTTTTACGAGAAATGTTGATTTCGAGAAAATAAAGCTATGAATTTGAGGTTTTCAAATGATAACTGATTTCTAATGATGATAACGGGATTTTGAAACGAAATTTTGATAATTGAGGTTTTCGGTTTTGAAATCGGATTTCGAGAATCGAGATCTGGTTTTAAGATTGGAAAGTGGATTTCCGGATTTGGATTCGGAATGACGGTTCGGGATGCTGGAAGGGCATCAGACCGGTGATTTCGGATTCGGGTTTGGATGTGAATTCGGAAATGGTTTTCAAATCGTTTTGAATTGGATTTGCTGGATCTGGTTATTGGGTTTAAAGACTCGGATATTGATTGATGGGGGACGGGCCCAGATTGGGTTTAAAGACCAGGATTGAGTTTAAAGACTCGGGAGTTTAAAGACTCGGGAGTTTAAAGACTCGGATATATTGATATTTCCCCCGTAGGCCTGTTGATTTTAAAGACTCGGATATTATTGAGGCCTGGATTGAGTTTAAAGACTCGGGAGTTTAAAGGCTCGGATAGGTCCAGCAGGTTTGATCGGAAAATGATGTTTTACGCTATGGTGTTATGATGCTTGTGATATGGTTTCTATAACTGTTTTATAGTGTTTCTGTTTCTTATGATGTGGTTTATGGTGTTTTGGTTTATAACTGTTTTATGAACTGGGTTATGCATGTGGTTTCAAAACGAAGGGCTAAACCCGGTTTTTTTTTTTTTTATAAATGGTTTGGAAACTTTTCTTTTATTTATGGTCCACTCACACCTTCTGTTTTTTTTTAACTGCCCTCCAGGTTGTGGAGCTAGCGCGGGGTTCCGGCGTCGAGGCAGCGTCTGAGGCATAGAAGTCACGTGAGGGATCCCGGAGTGTTTCAAATTTTCCGCGTGCGTGTATTTAGTTTATCGGTTTTTCTTTTCTGTGTATTTTGTACTATGCTCTATAAAACTTGACTTCGGGATATTGATATAATTTCTCCTGCGTCTGACTGTGTTGTTTCGGGGTGTCAGATGGGAGCAAGATTTACCTCGGTTTTCGGGGTGAAACCGGGGTGGGTCCTGACATCCAAAACCGTCCATATCGTTAAAATCACAATATTGGATTCAAAAATCATAACCGAGCTTCTTACCTCTCTCCATCGTGCACGGTGGCCCAGCTGCCTCCTGCCACCGTCCATAGCTTCAACAGCCTCCTATCACCCTCTGGGTTCTTCAGAAATGGTCATATAGGGTAGGGGTTTGGATTTGGGGTTGGATGGTCGATCGGTTTGGGCGTGTTTGGTAAGCACGAACAAGAAAGGGAGGATATGCATGAATGAAAACGGGTGGCCAGTGGATGGGTGACACTTATCACTCATCCATTGGTCCAATAACAAATATCTGGGCCCCACTTAATTCCAAAAGCATCCGTTTCGTAATTCGTGCAATAATGCGTTCGTACTTCAGTGAACCGTAACTTTTCCGTTGAACGTCTGAATTCGACATGCCGCCTGTCTACGGATTCGTGTCGTCTCAACCTACGTAATGGTCTTCGGCCCTCGTCCATCGGACCTCCCGGGTAAAAAGTCAACTATTGGCCTCCTTTCAACTAAATTACCAAAATGCCCTTGAACTTCCGATCGTCATAACTTCTTCCTCGAAAGTCGGAATCGAGCTTGCCACCTGTCTATGAACTCGTGACATCCCGAACTACGTCACAGTCATTGGCCAAAGTCCATTTGATCGCCTGAATGAAAAGTCAACGATTCGCCCATTCTAGGGGCAAAATTGTCATTTTGCCCGAACGTTCGCTAATCCTCGTCTAATCCCTTATTAGTCTCGCTAATCCGTCATTAATCCTTAATTAATCCCGTTAATTCGGGACGGGTCGTCACAATATAAATCACAACCATCCAAATCAACATCATAGAATCATATCTATAAACCATATAAAACATTTATGCATGCATCACAGTTTAGAAATCAAGGTCCACTCACAGGCCGTCCTAAGCTGCCGCCTCGGTTTGCGTGCCGTAAGCCTCACCGGGTTAATCATCACCACCCGAACTCCCGAACCTGTCCAAATCAATCTAGAGGGTTACTAACTACCTTATTAACCTCTCATTGAAGCCCCGTAATTTTCCCGAATTTTTAACTATTTTAAAACACGATCCTAAACCTTCGGATGTCCCGAACATTATCGAGACGGTGTCCGATCGACACGAAACTAGTCCCAAAATGTTCGTTACATCGAATAGATTAAAAGTCATGTTGAAAACTTCCCCAAAAGGTGTTTCACGCGCCTCCCAAAGGGGCTGCGCGTGAGCCTACGGGCGTTGCACTGTTCACATTCTTCAACCTCTGGCCAATCCAGTTCAGACAGATTCGAACCGGTTCGATCCAAACGAACCGGCGGTCCCGGTTCAATGTTATAAACCCCCTATTTTTGGTCCATTTTCGTCCCTTTCAATCCTAAACTCTATGTCTCAACCTTAATCATCCATTCACGACTTAAAACACCTAAAAACAAACCTAAAACATACCTTGATAAACCATGGACGAACCAGCCGCCTGCAACTTTCCACCGCCATGGCCTCCGACCGTCTTAGCCCTCGAGATCAATACCATTTACCTCACAATACCACCAGAAGCATAACCCAATCCTTAGGCTTCATCCAAAACCAATAAAAACTAAACTTCGAATTTTAAAACAAAAGCCTACCTTTCCAACCATCGTGCGTGTCGGCCCTCGCCGTCGACACCACCAACATGTCTCACTCATTAGCGTCTCACATCTCTCACCCATTCCTTTTCTCAACTCAAGTCCCACAATGATGTTCAGAGGGGTTGTAGGGGGAAATAATGGTTGTTCGGGTTTGAAGAAAAACAAAGAAGGTGATATCGATGCTCAGGTGAGAGAAGGGGAAGGAGGGATGGTGGGGATGTGATAAGACCCGCCTCGATCCCACAGGGACCACAAGGGGACGTGCCCTGCTCCCGTCTGACACCCAATAATTCATACCAATTTTAACCTCAAACAACAAATGCATAAATAACCAAATTAGAGTTATACATCAAATCCGAATTAAACAATGTCAGACAAGGGATGAAATCCAAAATTTCAAGTTGCGAGCACGACTCTAACATAAACCTGCGGGTACACCACCCAACAGGGATTCAGGTACGCAGAAGTAGATCTATGCCTCAGCCTCAAGTTCCTCCTCTACCTCAGTATCACGACCTGGAGGGGTTACCAAAACATTAAGGGTGAGTGGGCCGAGACTCAAGTTTATAAAATCATTTGATAAGTAAAACATATAATTTACCCCTCCGTTTTCCAAACATGTATGCATCCGTAATTAAAACCATCAATCATATAATATGAACCATAAGGCAAATAATAAAACCATAAGTATAATTTTTAGTTGCTGCACTATACACTCCAATCCCGACATCACCTGATGTTTGACGTTCTTGACGCCTAATAAGGTCACAATAATAAGGCTACGCGTGCCACTCGGGTCTCAATTTCCGAGTTAAATCCCCGAATCCCGTTCGGGTACAGCATCACCTGATGCAGCATCACCTGATGCTTAGCGTCATAGACGCTGGACGTACTAGACGTCCGTGACCTCTCCGGGGTACCTCGCCGGAGGAGACAATATAATATGAAAGGATCTATACAGTATAGTACCAAATACATTTTATTGATATCCACATGCAAAGCATATATATACATAGATAAAATCCGAACCAATCATTAAGTTTCATCAGACGGGTCTCAAGCCCAAATACCGTGAACCGTGCCATAACCATATTTTCCATATCATCAAAACCATTATTGTTTTAGCATGTGAATAAGTATAATAAGCCAGAAAACATTTATGCACGCAAGGGTTTAAGAAAATGGCCCACTCACAGTACGATCCCGCGGTGAACCTGCGCGTACGACACGTTCCCGAAATAGAAACCGGCTCGGGGAATCCGTCGACACGTTCCCCGAGGCAACCGGCCCTAAACTGACCCATCAAAAACTATCTCAGATCAACATGGTTAATTCACCAAAAATGTTCAGAATGATGAGAGGGATAAAAGTCATGTTGATCGTGATCGGAGATAAGCCCCAACGCGCCCTCACGCGCCGCCCAAAGTGGCTGCGCGTGAAAGTCACGCGCCTGACACTGTAGCTACAGTGTCAGCACCTTCACCCGTTTGTCTGTAATTCGGGTCTGCCACCCGCGGCTTGACCTGGTTAATTACTCATCAATTCCTACTCGATTTCAATCCAATTTGATCCTAACATGTTAATTAAACATTCGATTTAAGTTCTGGGTTATTAATTTGCCAAATCGAATCCTCAAACGGCCCTTCGACCCGTGATCAACTAAACGGGTCGATCACCCCAACTCACTGGTTTCTAAACCGAAATCAAATTAACCTTACATGAAGCATCATAGTATCACAACGAACTAGAAAACACACTCAATTGAATCAACACTCACCTGGAAGTAGTCGTCCAAACCTCTGAAATTCTTCTGAACACGGCAGTCACCGTCCCAGCTCACCCGTGGCTGGTTGCCTTCGATTTTGATATGGTTGTGTTCCAAATACTCCCAGAAAGCTTACTCTGCGATTAGATTGGCCCAACACACCGTAGAAATTAAACACTGATTTTCCCTCCAATTTTTCCAGAAATGGCTTCTCTGGTTTTCCTCACCCGTTCTTAGTTATAACAGCATCAGAGTGATGCTCAAGCACGTTCTAATTGGTTTTAAACAATTTCAAGCCGTCCCAGAGGCTCGTGGGTGTCCAATTGTCCACTGAAAAATGTTCCCCGAAAAGCTTCGATCTTGAATTAATCAATTGATTGTGCAGGCTGGACGGCTCAGGCCACGTTCAAAAGCAAAAGACAACCCAGACATTCCAGCACATGATAGCATAATCAATTGCACGATAGAACCACCGCACATGGTTGTGCCGCCCATGTCCCCCGCGGTCTGCTACAGTAACCAGGGCAAAAAGACCAAAATGCCCCCGGTTCAATAATTACCAAAATACCCCTCACTTCCTAAACCCGTAACTCAGCCATACGAAGTCCGATTTTGGCGTGCCGCCTGTCTACGGACTCAGGACGTCGAGACCTACCTATCGGTCCTTGAGTCGCGTGAAAATTAATTGTCAAACGAAAAGTCAACATTTTCGCCCGTGAAGTCCAACTTACGATAATGCCCCTGAACTTCCGATAGTCATAACTTTTTCCCTGATCATCCGAATTGGACTTGCCACCTGTCTATGAACTCGTGACGTCCCGTACTACATCACGGTCATAGGTCAAAGTCCATTTAACTCATCAATCAAAAAGTCAACAATTTGGCCATACCAATCACAAGGGTAAAAGCGTCAATTCACACATTAAATTGCAATATTAAAATCCTCGAATGTCCGGGGTGTTACAGGATGAGAGGAAGGATTTGGGATAAATGGCTTAGATTAAAAGATGAGGGAAATGGGAATTATAAAATAATAAAAATTATTATTATTTTAATCTCAAAAGCCACCAATCAAGAATGAGATCCACTTTTTGGGGTTAAGGACCAATGGGATGAGTGACACTTGTCACTTATCCATGGGTCCCACTTAAAAGTCAACCAAACAGATTATGCCAAGTGTCTTCTCCTCGTAATGCATGCATAGTGAAATCGAACTTCCGTGACCCATAACTTTCCCGTTCGAAGTCCGATTTCAGCGTGCCGCCTATCTACGGATTTGTATCGTCCTGATTTACGTAACGATCCTCGGCCCTCGGCCATCGGACCTCCTAGGTCAAAAGTCAACTATTTGCCCCTTTTAACTAATTTACCAAAATACCCATGAACTTCCGAACGTCACAACTTCTTCCTCGAATGTCGGAATCGAACGTGCCACCTGTCTATGAACTCGTGACGTCCCGAACTACATCACAGTCATTGGCCAAAGTCCATTTAACCACCAGAATGAAAAGTCAACATTTTGCCCATTCCGAGGGAAAAATCGTCATTTCGCACCGTCCATCCGAAAGTACCCCACTAATTCTTGATTAGTCACTAATCTAATCCCGGAATTCGGGACGTGTCAGGGCCCACCCCTAATCCCCCAGGATTAGGAACTAACCCTGCTCCCGTCTGACTTACGCATGACACAAAGGCCAAACAGACGGCCAACCTTCATGTGACACGTAAGTCGGACAAGGGATTCTCGATCCGACCGTCCAAAAACTTTCGAATTTCCCAGAGTACGCAGAGTCTACTATGGAACGTCCGTGTGATGTCTCCGTCTCTTTCTCGACCAACAACCCGCACCGCAACAACCTGGAGGGTATCGAAAACACGAAAAGACTGTGAGTGGACAAAAATAAAGTATAAGTTTAAAAACATTTCATAAAACAATGACATTTATACCCTCCGTTTAAAAAACCAATGCATGCATATCAATTTCATATCATAAAACCATGTACAAAAAACCAAACACATTTTCCTTTTCCTCAAATCCCGGGCCTCAGCCCAAAACCACCGAAAACCATTTCATCCGGGCCACTGCCCAAAACCATCAGAAAACCTTTATTCCAAAACCATCATTTTCATCCATCGAACCTGCTGGATCTATCCGAGTCATTAAACTCAACAGGCCTACGGGGGAAATATCGTAAATATCCGAGTCTTTAAACTCTCGAATCTTTAAACTCAATCCGGGTCTTTAAACCCAATCCGGGTCCGTCCCCCGTCAATCACAATATCTGAGTCTTTAAACCCAATAACCAGATCTAGCAAATCCAATCCAAAACCATTTGGAAACCATTTCGAACATCATAACTTCCTCATCAGATGTCGGAATCGGGCATGCCACCTGTCCACGGACTCGTGATGTCCCGAACTACGTCACGGTCATCGGTCAATACCCAATTGACTGCCCGAACTAAAAGTCAACAATTTGCCCAAACCAGGGGCAAAATCGTCATTCTACGCCGATCGTCCAAAATAATCCACTAACCACCGATTAACTCAGCTAATCCGTCACTAATCCTAGTTTCAGGGACGGGTCGTTACATTAAGAGATTAAAAATGGGTACTTGATCCAAAGTAAGTCAATTAGACATTATGTTTTCAGCCTCTAAACAGCTTGAAGTAGGAAACAGATTTCCCTTTTTTCACTTTCTTTATGTTAACGAGTAGATCTTTTTATGATCTTTAAATTTAATTAAGAACTTCATAAAGTGCAAAAATTTCACAAACCTTGCCATTTATTTTTAAGTTTTGCCTAAATTCTTCTTTATAACTTATAATTTGGGCTTTTGAAATTTGGGAATTGAGTGAGAGGGTATTCTTTTAGCTACCAGGTGGAATAAAATTAAATTTTAGGAACTTATGATCACTAATCCAAATATAGAGAATTTTGGATTTTTTAACTATAACAAATGACTTTCAGTTTCGAATGCCCTGAAACAAGGGGAAAGAAATTGCTACTTATCCTTAGATTTGATTGTTGTGCATGAATAAAAATGACTACACAAGGATAATCACGCTGATAACTTTGTAGTTGAAAATAGTTGAACTTATGTTTAAGCTAACACAAGTGAGGTGGCAACTAGGGAATTAAATAGTCGGATAGGAAATTAAACAACTTGCATAAACATTTGTAGAGGTCCATAATTAAAGAATTTGTGAAGATGAAGCTTTTAGAAATGGTATGAAGAGTATTTCATTTTGTTGTTAAAGAATTAATTTACATTTTGATATCTTCATTTTGTTCAAAAAGGATTTGTAAATTATCTGCAGTTTTCTTTCATTGGATTGTTTTATACTTTTGAATAATGTATAATTCTGTTATACATAGTACTGACAATATTTTTATTTGTTAGGGAAGGCAGTTGATCATTTAGAAGTGTTTGTGACAATGTTTAATTTTCCCACAATGAAATAAATGATTATCTGATCTATTGATCATAAAATTGAATGGTTTTTTTTTTATTGCTAATATTCAATTTTGAATTTACTTTTAACCTATCTATTATGAAAGTTTATATTATACTATTTTGAAAATTATTTTTTTACCTACATCATCACGCGAGCTACATTTCTAGTTCTATCTATATTATGGCGCAACAGTGATTTCACATTTTTACCCCTGAATTCTTATGTTTTAGTGGGATATGAACAGTAATTTCACTGTTCATGTACAGTAATGACCCTTTTTCCCCTCGGACTTCCCTTCTTCTTCCTCCTTCGATGACGTCTTCCCTTCTCTGATGATGTCTTCCATTCTCTCCTCGCCGTTCCCTCAAGCGAATCCTCACTCGATATCTCCTCGGCTCTTTGGCAACAGTGATTAAAGTAATTCCTCATCATTCTGCGTTCTCCTCACCATTCATGGCCTCCAACCGCGATAGACCTCAATTTATTCTTCGTCATCGCCGCGTTCCTTTTCCTTCTTGCTACTAGGACTTACCTCGCCGTTCGCTACATCCAATCCTCATTCGCCACCGTCGCAGCATCCGATCGCCTTTCTAATGCCTCCCCGCGTTCCTTCTCCTCTTTTCATCCTCTTCGTCGCATCTGCTCCTCTATCAACAAGTTACCCTCCTCTCTGCTTTCGCATTCCCGATGGGGCCTCCAATCACGATAGACGTTGACTCATCGATCGTCGTTGCCTCCTAATTTCATGCCACATCTCTCGCAATTCATCCTCCAATTTTCTTCCGTGTCGTTTACCTATTCTTGCACTACATATGTATCCAATCACAATGGAAACCAGGGTTCTCAATTTCGTGACACGTCTCCCGGCTTTTCACCTCTGCGATAAAATCGAGGGTTCTCAATCTGTCTTTCATTCTCTTTCGCATTTCAAAGGTATTTTTTGTTCCTTTTCTTTTCCATCTGATTTCATTAGAGCATTTTCCTGTCTATAATGTTTAAAGGTTTCATGGTTTGTGAGTGTTGCTTTCGTTTCAATAATTGTTTTCCTTTCCACGGAAGAAAATTGCATCGACTATATCTGTGTTAGAAGCTGGTTTATTTTCAGACAATTGCTTTGTTTCCCACTTCTATTTCATATTGTTTTTTTTTGTCGCTGGTATTTTTCACTTCCTGCGATTTGATTTTGTTTTCCTTTAAATGTGCTGCGTTAATTTCACACCGTCCCCGTCATCTATTTATTTGATATTATTTGTTTTCTCCCCGCGATTTCCCTATTTTGCAGTTCGGTGTTTCTCAGCAAGCTACTGGTGGCTTATTGGTTAGTGTTAACATGATGTAGTGATTTTTTCCTCATAATGCCACATATTGCCACATAATGTCTACGTTTTACAGACTTCTAATCAAAGAGTTTGCATTTGATTTTATACAAGGTCTGCAACAATATCACTAGAAGAAAAAGAATGTCTTTCACACAGGTACATTTCGTTCTGTAGTACATTTCGTTCTGCAGTACATTTCGTTCTGCAGTTCATTTCACACCTGTTCTCATAAATTGATAGGTACATTTTGTTCATCAGTTCATTGACAACCTGTTCTCGGAAATTGGTAATTGAGTTGAGTTACTATGATGGATTCCAGGGCCTGACTTTAGAGTTCAAACTTATTGCGAATCCTCCTAGGATACAGAAGATCACAGGAGATTAACTCTCAATCTCCCTAATCTGTTGTGATTTGTCAACGGAATCAATACGGATTCCTTCCTTGTATAGCTAGCAAATCTAATCTGATTCTTTCCTAAATCCTCCTAATTGTACACACCTAGTTAGGTCTCACTAGAACTTGTATAAAGAGACACTACTGTACACAATTGTTATTAATGAAATACACATAAAACATTCATACCTTTTATGGTATCAGAGCCATAAACGCTCCACCGAGTAAACCCTAATTCCATGGCTGCTTAGACCATCGTTCACTCTACTACTGTTCAGCCCGCCGCCTAACCAGCCCCACCCTTCGCTGACCTAAACCCTAATCTCCCCACCCTCATCACCATAAACACTGCGGCTCAACTCCTCTCCAAGCTCACTGCCACCACCTTCTTCCCGTGGCTAGCTCAATTCAATGCCCTTCTACGAGGGTATGACCTCATGGGCTATGTCGATGGCTCTCGACCCTGCCCACCCACAATAGAACTAGTCCTTCACGACTTTTGGGTCCTCCAGGACCAACTTCTACCCCACGCCATTCTGGCCTCCGTATCACCTCAGGTGATCCAACTCATTGCCGTCGCTCCAACTTCAGCCACAACCTGGGCACAGCTCACTCACCTATATGCCATAAAATCCAAAGCTCTTGGCCTCAAGGAACGGTTGACTCTTCTTCGCCAGGACTCCCGCCCAATTTCTGAATATCTTCAGGAAATCCAGGTTCTTGCTAATGAATTGGCTTCCATTGACATGTCTGATGATGATCTTCTCCTCCATGTTTTTAATGGAGTCAGACTTGAGTTCAGAGAGATCGCAGCAGCAGTGCAGTCCAGGGACACCATTGTTCCCTTTGAAAATCTCCATGACCTACTGGTCCAGCATGAGGCTGCCTCCAAACGTGCAGCCCACGCAGCCCCAAACCCTCCCATCACCGACAATCTCACTTAGGCCTCTCGGGGATTCCACTCCAACCGCTCCAATAGGGGCTTATATGGCCAGCGGTACCAAAATCAGCCCACGGGCAGCCAACGCCCTGCTGGTTAGAGGTCCAGCCAGCAACTTCCAGACAGCTCCAGTCGCCTATCATCTCAGACCACTAGCTATCGTGGCTATTGTCAATGGTGTGGCACTTAGGGCCATAGTGGTAAGCACTGTCCTCACCTCCAATAGTCAGCTCCACCACCTCCCGTGGCCAATCCTGCAACTCAGGTCTCCTCCTCTGCCTGGCTTCTTGATTTGGGAGCATCCCATCACGTGGCAACTAGCTCCCATCATCTCTCAGATGACACCAGCTACAACGGCCCCGATGAGATCATAATTGGCAACAATAAAGGCCTAATTATTTCACATACATGCTCTTCCCTACTCCCCTCCTCCAAAAAAAAATGTCCCTACACTGCTCTCTTTCAAGCCACTCCCAACTATGCCAAACTTCGAACCTTTGGATTTCTCTGCTTTCCCTGGCTTCGGCCCTATACCTCAAACAAAATGCAGCCTCGTTCTCAGCCTTGCCTCTTCCTTGGCTATTCTCTTAGCCAAAGTGCCTATCTATGCTACGATCCATCCACCAACAAACTCTACACTTTCCGCCATGTTCAGTTTGATGAAACCACCTTCCCCTCCACTCCCTCCCTCACCTCCTCCCTCAGCGTCTCCTATGACACCTACACCACATGGCTCTCCACTGTTCCCCCAGTCACAGAAATCCCCTTTCAGCCTACTATCACGACACCGCCACTAACAACGCTTTGTCACATTACTGGGGACTCTCTCGACACATCCTCCTTGCAGGTTCTTGCAACAGACTCGCCCCTAGCTCCGGTCCCACAACCAACACCAGTGCCCCTTGCCAACATCAGTCTTTCTGCTGCCCCTGTCTCTGCCCCATCCTCTGCTACCTCTCTTCCTTCCACCAGTGACTCCCAGCAGCCACCCCTACGTACCTACACACGACGGCAGCCTCCGCCACCTCCCCCACTAGGTCCCCATCCCCAAAATCCCACCAAAACACATCATATGCTCACCGAGACCCAAACAGGCATTCTGAAACCCGTTCACACCTATGCTCTCACTACCACAAAGCATTACTTACCCGCCTTGGCCGAGCCAACATGTGCCTCTCAAGCCAAGAAAGACCCTAAATGGCGTGCTGCAATGTCTACTGAGCTGAATGCTCTCATCTAGAATGGGATTTGGGAGCTCATTCCACCTCATCCAGACCAGAATGTTGTGGGGAACAAGTGGGTCTTCCGTATCAAATAGACACCCACTAGAAAAGTGGACAGATTCAAGGCCCGCCTTGTTGCCAGGGGGTGCCATCAACGCCCAGGAATGGATTTCACGAACACCTTCAATCCCGTGGTGAAGCCCACTACAATCCGTGTGGTACTTCACTTGGCTTTAACCAATGGTTGGCCCATTCGACAGTTGGACGTTAATAATGCCTTCCTCCATGGCACCCTTCATGAGGATGTTTACATGGCCCAGCCTGTTGGGTTTGTGGACTAGCAAAACCTTTTTTTATGTTTGCAAGCTCCGCAAGGCCATTTATGGACTCAAACAGGCCCCTCGGGCCTGGTACAAAGAACTTCAATCGTTCCTTCTCACCCACGGCTTTGTTAATGCCCACTCGGATGCCTCCCTATTCCTCCTAAGGCAAGGTTCGACTACTCAGTTTTTTCTGGTTTTTGATGACTTAATAGTGACAGGGAACAATGCAGAACTCATCTCCCAGTTCATCCAATCTCTAGCTGCCCGCTTCTTGGTTAAGGATCTCGGTGCCTTCCATTATTTTCTTGGCGTGGAGGTCCTTCCTACTGCCGCTGGCCTCTTCTTGTCCCAGCATAAATATATACATAATCTGCTCAACTTGGCACACATGGATGGAGCCAAGCCTGTGGCCATTCCTCTGGCGGTTTCTCCCATTTTTCATCCCCACGATGGATCCCCACCAGCCGATGCCACCTTATTCCGTCGCCTTGTAGGGAATCTGCAGTACCTCAGTTTGACCACACCCGATGTCTCCTTCACTGTCAATAAAATTTCACAGTTTATGCACGCCCCAACCACCCTCCATTGGCAGGCTCTCAAACGGGTCCCTCGATACTTGAAAGGGACCCTATTTTTTGGCCTCCACCTCCACCGTAAGGCCTTCTCCACTCTACATGTAGTTACTCACTCCCTCCATGGGTACTCTGATGCAGATTAGGCGGGGGACCAGGATGATAGAAAATTAACCATTGCCTATCTGGTCTACCTTGGCAGCAACCTCATCTTCTGGAGTTCCCGAAAATAGCGTGTACCCTCTAGGGTTTCTACTGAAGCAGAGTACATAGCTGTGGCATCCACCACTTCCGAACTGCTCTGGGTACAGTCCCTCCTTCATGAGCTTGGCCTCACCATCTCAGGCACACCCACCATCTCATGTGATAATATTGGAACCACCTATTATTGTTCCAATCCTGTTTTTCACACACGCATAAAGCATGTGGACATCGACTATCACTTTGTTCATGACCATGTCACCCGCGGTCAACTCCAGGTGTCCCATGTCTCTACGGATGATCAGCTGGCTGATACCCTCACCAAACCACTGCCTCGACCGCGGTTTCAACTTCTCCGGTCCAAGATCAGTGTCACGGATGGCTCCACTGTCTTGCGGGGGCGTATTGTGGATCCTCCTAGGATACAGCAGATCACAGGAGATTGACTGTTAATCTCCCTGATCTGTTGTGATTTTTCAACGGAATCAATACTGATTCCTTGTATAGCTAGCAAATCTAATTTGATTCTTTCCTAAATCCTCCTAGTCATACATACCTAGTTAGGTCTCACTAGAACTTGTATAAAGAGAGACTACTATACACCGTTGTTATTATTGAAATACACATAAAACATTCGTACCTTTTAAAACTTATCAAATATGTTATACATTTTGTTACATTCTGTCACAGTTTGTGGACCATTTTGTCTACGACAACCTGTTCTCTGGCCTGATTTTGAACGACTTTGTTATATGGCCTACTTCTAAATAACCTGTTCTTATGTACCTACGTCTACTATACATATCTTATTGGAGATGGATTATGGATTATAAAGATTATATTTTGGTTGCTCTTTTTCAGGTTGAGTATTGATTTCCTAAGCGTCAGCTTGCGGGTTAGTGTTCCCATGAATCAATTGAAAATTGATCAACTTCGTAATATAGTAATTGTACTAACATATGCCTCTGTTCATTTAAATAGTTTGGCTTTTGGGTGAACATCAAATGTTACAGGGTGAACATCACATCTCAACCCTTCTTTAAGCCTAACCTCACAATATCTCTTTACAATTTCTCCTCCACCTCTCTCCTTCAGAGCTCTCCTGCCCGCTGCGTACACATTTCGTGTTCGACTTCTTCCACGCTAAAACTTCCTCATCCGCCCATTGTAAGTTCTCTGTTTTACTTTCATTTATCAATTTAGTAATTTCTCTCTCAACTCAACTTATCATTTTGTTGATTTTGATTGCCTCGATTTTTTGTGCAGAGGATCCTAAATTCAGTCAGTTTTACACTTTCACGTATCATTTCAGGTAATTTACACTTCTCGGGGAATACCCATTCATTTCTATGATCTGCAGATGGATAAAGTTTGCAATTTCATTTGTATAGCAAAGAATTGTGCTTGTTCTGGGCATGCCCAGTTGTTTATATATATATATATATATATATATATCCATGGGAAAATATATATTTCTGTAATTTCTTTACTAGATTATTATGCATTACATTATTTGGTTTCTTATTTCCTATTCACATTTCCTCCCAACCAGATGTTTGCATAGTCGAGTTCCAAAAAAGGGTGTTGCCTCATTCTCACATTTTGGTTTGGCTAAAACGTAAGTACAAATGTTTTTCCTCCTTAGATATTGATTCCATTATTTAAGCTAAAATACCAAATAAACTCACAGACTCATTACTTTACCAAATTGTTCATCAATTAATGATCCATGGTCCTTGTGGCGAATTGAATCCAAACTCTCCGTGTATGTGAGAAGGTAAGTGTTCGAAAAATTTCCCGAAATTATATTGCAATGCAACAATTTTTGAACCAAATGCTTTTCCTGTCTACAAGCATGTTAACAATGCCTTCAAATTTGTTCTAAAAAATTCAATCCATATTGATAACCGCTTTGTAGTTCCTTATAATTCTGAATTGTTATTGAGATACAATGCTCATATAAATGTTAAATCCTGCTGTCAATCTATACTCATAAAATATTTATTCAAATACATTAATAAGGGTTCAGGTAAAGCTCAGGTTGTTTTGCAAGACAATCCAAATGATGAAATCTTGGCTTATCTGAACTGTAGATATATTGCTCCACACGAAGCAGTTTGGAGATTGTTTTAATATCCTATACCACATAAGGGAACCTTCTGTTGAACGATTGCCCTGTCCATTTACCTTTCAAACGTTCCATTGTTTTCCATAATGATCAATCAGTTCAAGCTATTGTTAATAAAAAATGTTCTGAGCATACAATGCTGACAAGTTGGTTGGAAACAAATAAACTTTTCGCCATAACACATACATTAACTTATGCACAATTTCCTTCCAGATTTGTTTGGAATGCACGAAATAATTTTTGGAAACCTTGACAACAAAGACATTCAATTGGCAGAATAGCATATGTACATCCTGCATCTGGAGAATTGTATTACTTACGAATGATTTTGAACTCAATAAAAGGTGCTACCAATTTTGATGAGATAAAGACTGTTAATAATGTTATACACTCATCGTATCATGTCAAGCCTTGGGACTATTGGGAGATGATAAAGAATGGCTTGGGGCTTTATCAAATGCTGAACATCTGTTGAACTAATACAACTATTTGTGACAATTAACCTATTCTGTGATGTTGTGAATCTTCAACGTCTTTTTAATCAACAGTGGAATATCATGTTCGATGATATATTATATAAATTGTAAAAAAAAAAAAAAATCCATGCCAAACATGAATGTCCCAGAAGAAAAGTTAGCAAATTGTGTTCTATTTGAACTCGAACAACTTTTCAATGCTTCCTCGAGCTCTTTAAAAAATCATTACTTGCCTATGCCTAATACACAAAATATGTTGGAAATAAAGAATAAACTTATGAGAGAATAACTAAATTATAATTGCAATGATTTAAAGATCAAACATTCAGTTTTGATAACACAATTGAACGAGAGCCAAAAATATATTTATGACTATATCATAGCCATTATGAATGCGAAAAAACCTGGTTTATTTTTTGTTCATGGCCATGGAGGAACTGGTAAAACTTTCCTATGGGAAACCATCACAACTAAACTTCGATATGAAAATAAAATTGTTCTAACTGTTGCCTCATCAGAAATAGCATCGTTATTATTACCAGGTGGTCGAACTCATTCTAGATTCAAAATTCCTCTAACTATCAGTGATTGTTCATTGTGTCGTATAAAAAAAGGTACTCATCTGACTAAATTGATTGAAAAAATTGCTCACATTATATGGAATGAGGCTCCTATGAACCATAAACATTGTTTCGAAACATTAGATAGATTATTGTCAGATCTCTTAGCATCTTTAAACACGGTATCTAATACCAATACCTTCTTTGGTGGTAAACCCATTTTGTTATGAGGTGGTTTTCGACAGATATTACCCGTCATACCAGGAGGCAGTAAAGAAGATATAATAAATGTTTCTCTCAATAGTTCCTATTTATGACCTTCATTTACAATTTTCCACTTAACTGAAAATAAGCGATTATCCAACAAAAATTTAGACTTTGATGCGAGAAATAAAATTAAATGGTTTGCAGAATGGATTTTAAAAACTGGCGATGACAAACTCAGATGTAAAAATGACACATTTTATACAACTGATAGAGATACATCTTGGATTGAAATTCCTCAAGATTTGCTCATTCCATTCTCAATAAACCGTATTAAGCAACTATTTCTTACAACTTACCCAAACTTTGAAACTACTTGTCACAATTTCAATTATTTACAACGGACAATTATTACACCAACAAATGCTACAGTGAACAAAATTAATAGTTATATTATTGATCTATTACCTGGCGAACAATATACATTTTTAAGTTTTGATTCTCTGTGCTTTTCAAGTGTAAATAGTGACAACCTTGATATCATGTATCCTCAAGAGTTTCTTAACACACTTGAATTCAATGATTTACCTATACATAATCTTATTTACATTGACTTATCAGTTTTAAAACGTCGTCAATTTCTAGTTAGGCCATGTTATGCAATGACAATCAATAAAAGCCAAGGCCAATCTTTAAACCAAGTAAGATTATATTTACCTCAACCAGAATTCACCCATGGCTAATTATATGAGTTACATCCCGTGAAGGAATCAAAATCCTATTATCCAGCGACAATGATACAATTACTCAATATACTAAAAATATTGTGTTTCAAGATGTTCTTCATAATTTATAACAACAGTCGATTATTGTATCACCGAGATATTGTATCATTGTTCATTTCAGATTAAAAAGATAATGTATATAGCTCCCACTCGGGTGTACTTTCCCTTCTATTTGAAAAAGTCGTGAACACAACACGTCGTCAACGCAGAAGCGGCAAAATCTTCCCAAACTTCACCTGCAGCATCGCGCGGGCCTCTTACCTAGTAAAATCTAAGTGCTAGATTTTTTTAAGACTTAAAATAATCCACCAAAAGTAACCAATAGCTTGAACGGTAAAAAAAAAAAAATCAAATCAAATCAAATCTGAGAATAAAATGATCAAGATGCAGAGGATGCATAATAAGTCACGGATTTGGCAATTTCACCTGCATTATTTTTCCTTCCTGAAAATGATGCCTCTTAACTTATTCTTTTCCATGTCAATCACTGAAAAAAAAATAGTAAACACCAACAAAAATCAGTCATGAAAACCATTCACCGAGTCATGAAAACCCGACCTGGGTTCATACCATTCACCGAGTCATGAAAACCAGGGATGGGCTCATACGCTACAGATTTTCTGGTAACTGTCATGGATGAAGAACACATGGCTGAGAAATATGAAAGTAGCTTTAAACCTGTAACTGGCAATGACGTATAATATGTAAAATAACAACAGAAGTCACTTACCACAGCATTAACTGGATATGTTTTATGTGATGTAATGTCATAAACTGAAGACCCACATCGGCCGTTTCAATGCACAAATGGTAGAAGTTGTATTATTTGAATCACTCTTACCTATTGTGTTTCTGAATTATGATAAATCAATGAATTGGGCAACAACCACAATCAGGAAGTGGAGATTTTGATATTCAATTGCAGAAACAGAAGAGAAATCCAAGCATCCTTCTCATTTCCTTGCCTCATCAGGTTCATCAAGGAAAGGAAAGTAAAGCCTTACCAAATGGATACAAAAACCATATATGTCATCAGATTTGTGTAGAAGATAATTCGAAGGGGCAACACATCATCACTTTCTGCAAAGACAAAGAAGTGAAAAAACCTAAAGATATATCGATGTGGTGGCAAAAAAGCTAGAATAAGAAAATTAAGAGCCTATTAAATCAGAATGGATGTGATCAAAATATGTAATAGGTAGCTATTACTAGATTACAAAAGAAAATTGAGTTTTACATCGGTTACAATACAGCTATACCCTAACCAAACAGCAATGCAGTCTAATAAACAGTTACGCAGTGGCAAATAACGTACATAAGGAAAACAGGTTATGTCAATTATGCATTTTTGCTAATGAAATCAATGTAGGTATTGACAAGGAAGGCACTACAGAACCATCCAGAAAACGAAATCACAAAACCACACAAATTTACACATATCCGAGAGTCATGAATCTTTCAAAGCTCGGCTTATACTAGCAAAATAGCCACAAAATGCCTGCATAAAATAACCAAATACATAGGTTAATATGGTCCAAGTACAAAAATTGTCAAGACAAGAAAGAGGAAAACCTGATGTACATGCCCCGCATGTGGTTGAAAAACTAACTTGATCTGAACTAGTTGCAGAACAAAATAATAGTAATGTCTGAGGCTTAAAAACCATTATCTTGACTCCAGAAATGCCAAGAGGCCTTGAAAATGATTCAAGGAATTCTTCAAAAGCACACTCAATGAGCAAAAGCATGACCAACGCAGTCCTGCCAATGCCTTGGCTCCCGGCCATTCCAACAAATTTAGCCAGATCCAAAAGATGGATTTAGTCTAAACTTTTAAGTGACCAACCACGTATTATTTATTATTAGTTATAATAATACTCCCAACCAATGATTTCTTAATGTATCTGGATCAAACCATATTATTATGTAATACATTGTTCATATAGTAGGTCAGTATGCAACAGCTAATAATCTTTCACAAGAAAAATATATGTAAAAGTTACTTTCTTGATAAATATATACGGCAAATCGAAGATGATAAATTAATACTGTTACTGCAGAACTTTCTCTCTTCTCTATTACTGTAGATCCTACATACAGAGTAAATAAAAAATGATAGACTAGCTAGTGCAGAAATTTTCACTCTTTTCTAACTATCGATGTTTGTTGGTCCTATATGTTATAGCTTCTTCCATCTAACAAGCCTTAAAGAGAGAAACTTTCCACAAAACATTAAACTTTAGCAGTAAAACTGAGCAGCCAAAGTGTTATCAACATTTATACTTCACAATAAGAAAGAGATAAAGTCTACCAGAAAGAAAGACAAAAATGAGGAAAATTAGAAAGAAATATAGTGTAGGTCCATTCAGATTGTGCAACACTGCATAACAAAGCATATAAAACCAAAGATAAAGACTATAAATCTATAAGATGCATATAATTCTCCATTTTTTCAATCCTCCAATGTGCGAGAAGAAGGAGAACTTGGAGATATAATTGCTAAAGAAATAAAGGAAATGAAAACTTGAACCATTACACAATTCTGCAATGTTTCAATAAAGCTTATGAAAGAGTTGTCACAAACTAAAACATGTACCAGTACTTCAGTTTATTCACCTTTGCCTGTCTACATGACAATCATTGAAAGCTCTCAAGTTACCAAAGGGGGAAAAGAAAAAGACACAACGCAACAAAGGCAAAAAGAAAAAAAGAAAATGAAAATAACTCTCCAGGCCTCCTTCTGTGATTGTATCTATGACTCTAAATAAAAACTGAATTTCCCCAAAAAGGAGGGCAGAGATTACCCACGAGCCGGAATCCCATCTCCTTGAAAGCGAAGATTGCAAATTCCACCCAAGATTCCGCACACACGGTGCCACTGAAACCGGACACCTCAGCATCCCATCACCGCACAATTATACACAAAACTGCCAGATGGTTTTCTGGCAAGCAAGTTCCATTGCAGTGAGCCTCCATCAGGGACCCATGCATTGAGTTCAATTGTCCCTCCACCTAAAACCCTAGGTCCACCAATCACCATTAGCTGATCTCCACAAGCCCTAAAGGCTAACCCCCAACCATTCATCGAGACTGCCCGCTCAGGCAATCTCCCAACAGTTACCCACACATTCTTCTCCATATCATATTTCCTCACCTCCTTTTCTGCATAATCTGCAGCATACAATATATTATTTACAACTGCAAGCAGAGGAGGTGCCTCAGTCAACCCAGCCCCTACATTTCGTCCAGGGAACATGTTTGGTATCTCAGTCCAAGTCCGCTTCTCCAAATCATACACCTCCCCACTGGTAAGTTGCTTCGGATCACCCACTCCTATCCCACCAATGACATAAAACTTCCCATCTATGAATACCCCAGAACACATTTTTCTTGCTATATTCATGCCAGGAAGAGTCGACCAAGTTCCTGTTTCTGAATTATAAAGCTCAGCAGAGTTCAAGATATTGCCATGTGGATCGCACCCACCAGCTAGAATTGCAATTTCGCCACGGCTTGCAGAACCAAACAAGCATCTAGGTGTATTCATCCTAGTGCCGGATGACCACGTGTTGGTAAAAATGCTGTACTTGTAAACAACATGGGACGTTATTTCCTTTCCAAAAACAAGAAGTTCGGTACCAACGGCCAACGACTCCTTGTCCAAACACATGAAACATTCATTTGACGTCATTCTAGGCAAATGCATCCAACGTCGACGATCTGGATCAAATGCCTCCCACTCAAGAAGGTTACAGGAGAAGTAAACCCAATGCTCAACAATACCCATTCTCCGCCTCAATGTGTACAGCTCCCCACTCCGAATTACAGAGCGGAAGTTTCTGTTCAATGATGCAATAGATCCATAATCAGACCTTGAGCACCGAAGAAGACAGTTGATTGAGATATCCCGGCCAAGTTGATGTATTAGCGAACTTGAATCAGCATTGCCACCTTCCTGTTGCTGGTCATTTGACTGGTCCTTGGCTGAGGGAAGGCCACACAGATCACTAATAGTTTCCCCTCCCAGAATAGCATCTGATAATTTGCATACCTTCCTCAATGTGAGTTCTTCGAGATCTCCAAGGGGGCGCTTACTGTTTGAGAGCTCCATAACACGTTGAGCATTGTAATTCCATTTGCTCTCTTGCTCATATGAGCTCGGCAACTCCCTTGACACAAGATAGGAAGGACCCTCCAACATGGTGTTGGAATTCTCCAATTTGACAAGCTGGAAAGGAACCCTTCCTTTGTTACACATCAAAACAAAATCAATGTAAACAAAACGAAATTCAATACGCCTTAATTACTCCATATGCATAAGTAACTATGAGCTAAGTATCTGCCAAGCACACAATCCTTGAATTAAATCAAGACACCATTCATATAGATTTAACATAACAAATAATTTACAACATAACAAAGAAAATTTCATTAGCTATATGTTTATGTGTGGGGGTACTCATACGAATCCCAGAAAAATTTCTATAAATCCAAATTTCCAATAAATAAAAGCACATGCAACAATGCCTTCTAGATCAAGAGCATATCTTCATGTATCAAAAATTCACTACTCGTCCATAACAAGTGAAACAGCTGAAAATTCAAGTGAGAAATAAGTAAAACAGCTGAAAATTCAAGTGAGAAACAAAAACTTGCATGCATAAATCGAATCCATGGCCAAATATAAAAATTACCCAAATCAGATCTTTGAATTCAATCCAACATAGAAAATCCATAAAAAGGAAACATAATCAATTGAAAACGGATTATCCACATCCAAGACTGTAATTAAAATGTTAATGCAGCAGCTAAATCCAAATACAAACAGCTTTTAATCAACATACACAGACTAAGAAAGAGATCCATTTCCAATTCCCCATCAATATCTAAGAACCCATGAGCACTTTTTCTTTTCTTTTTTTCCCACCTGGAATTGAAGAAATGACAGCTCCTCACAGAACAAAAAGAAGCAAAGCCAAGGCAAGAAAGGACCAGAAATTTTCACAAAAACAAGAATACAAAGTAGAAGCTTACGAATTTGGCGAGAAGGAGACGGTGTGTTTGGCCCCAGCTCTTCTTCTCTTCCTTCTTCTTCTCCCTCTCTTTTGCGCTTAGATTCTCTCTCTTGTGCTTCTGGTTATATTCGCTGTGTGGGAGAGTATTAAATAATACATACACATAAAAAAGAGTAAGGAAATATTTTTTTAATTAAAATAAAACTTTTTATTTTACGGACGAAAAAAAGGGGACGTTTGTGGCATCCGCAAAGAGGTATATTATAGAGTCGCCACTAGCCGTTTGGATTGCGGCCAGGAGGTACCGAAACCGCTAACGGCCGGTTCGGCACGTGTTGGATGCGTACGAGTCCGCGACGAGCCCGCCCTCCTTCCGGTTCCGCAAATAAACGACAAGTCTATGGTTGCGTTACCGTATTAGCAAATAGGGGTGATTTTTGAAAAATGCGATGGTTTTTCAGACTTTCTGGCTTTCCTTTATGGCGTCCTTTGCTTTAATTGCTTCTCTATTTTGTTTATGTTTGTAGATATTATCAAAATTTTCGGGTTTTAGGTGATAGATCTCATTTTGGATGAGTTGGATTTTTCTGGATTGATTTCGGTTACAGTAATTTTCTTAAGTTTTTAAAAAGTCATGCATAAAAAACCAGTCAAAAGTTTTTGAATTTCAATTACTCACGACTCTCTCTCACTGTTCAAGTTTAGTAAGAATGTGATATTTCAATATTTACAGTAATACGTGCGTGTGAAAACGAGAGATAAACGTGAAATCTTTTAAGTCGAGTCATATTAAATCAATTTTGAAAATTTGAAAACCTAACAAGTACAATAACTGAATATTAACATTCACATTACATTTCATTGTAATAACGAGATACTATATGTAATTTGTTTTAGTATGTATATCTGTAATTTGATGATAGAGGTGCGAATATGCTCACAATCTGTAGGACTTATACCGTTCGAATAGGAGTTAGCGTGTAAGCACCTTATCCATTTCTGTTTATAGATTGGCATAATAAAGAAAAGATAAGAATGTTGAACCTAACAAAAGAAGTAAAATTAAATGTTGTAAAAACTAGAATGATAAATAAAATAGAATGTAAATCATTTTTTCGCACGTGCAACTTTAAACTAGAACCTCAAAGCTGGACTCGACAAAATAAAGAGAATAATTTGAAGGCTAACAAAAAAAAAAGTATAAGGAAACTGGAATGGGAAATAAAACGGATAACTAAATATTGTGCACATGTAACCATGATATTAGAACCCAAAGCAGAGCTATCGGCAAACGAAAAAGAAGAAGTCAAGATTTAACGAAAAAATAACTTGACTTGAAACGTCGCAAGAAACAAGAATGATAAATAAAAAAAAATGCGCTAGATTTTTCGCACACAACCATCAAAACAAAAACCAAAATAGGGCTTGACAAAATGGATAGTGTCATCCTTTGAAACTCTGAAAAGTTAATATATGCAATCACAGAGTATTAATATTCATAAATTGGATAAAATCATTAGTCGTTGACTCTCAAATTTTCTTTATGAGAGGGAGAAATTTGTTTCATATCGTGGACTTAAGGAAGAGAAAACTGCCCTACTATGGGCACATCTAGGGAGGGGGTGAAGGTGGTGGGATGGGAGGGAGAAATTTGTTTCATATCGTGGACTTAAGGAAGAGAAAACTGCCCTACTATGGGCACATCTAGGGAGGGGGTGAAGGTGGTGGGATGGGAGGGAGCTCTAGTTGTTTGTTTTCAAGTCAAGCATTGTATCCCTATCTTTTTAAAGGTTAATTAAAAAAATATGAATAATTGGAGAGCTAGAAAAAGAAGTAACTTGTGTCCCAAAATATCAGAATGAGAAATAAAACAGAATTAATCTGATATTTTCGCACATACAACCGTCAAATCATAGAACAAAAGTCTGCATTGTCCCCTTTCTGTAGAAACCTCATTCTTCCTCTCTTTTCATTGGTGAATTTTTTGTATACAAACATATACCATTTGAAATTATTTATCTTTTAAAAGTCACAAGCTAAATATAATGATTTCTATACAAATAAAAAGTAAATTAAAATTATTTAACAAATTGTAATATTAAGTGAAAATTTATTCGTAAGGATATACATATCAAATATGTATATATATAATATTCATCCGACTATATTATAATACGTGCTTAATTACATCATATTACGTAAGCATATCATCACTATATCATTTAAGAAACGTAGTATGATACCATCAATGCCTTTGCAATCTGATCTCATGAAATTCATGCCCAAATGCAAATGATGAAATTTTGCACTAGTTGTACTTGTACACTACAAATGATGAGTAGTGTAGTGCAAGGAACCAAGGCACAAAAGCATACATAATTGTTTGCATTCTCTCTTGCTACTAAAGTGAAGTACATGTTCTGTGAAAATTGCATATGCGCCTTTAATCTTATCCGAAAGCCATACAAGCAATCTCCATACATATACAAATATTTAAAAATCAATTGGTTGGTTCCATAATACAGAACCAACCATACATTCGGACCTATTCCACAAATAATATCACAATTTAACTGTTCATTCGGTAACTCTCAACTCTTCAAATATCATCACTGCAAAAATTCATATTCATATTCAAATCGAAAATCGTATAGTTATTCAATTATAGGCAAAAATATTTATTGTGTTATCCGGTGTATTGTGTTTTTCTAAGCATTTAGCTATTGTGTTATATAACCAAATATTACCAAATTAGGTAAATTTTTTCAGATATAGATTTTTAAATAATGATTTATTAAATAGTAATATTATTTTGTGAAGTGGGTCTAATCGAATAATTATTGATATATATATATATACATATATATTAACAAGGCTGTTGGCCTATGCATAATTATATATGTTGATAATGAGTATGTTGAAAAAACAAGATGAGGAAAGAAGACTTGGAATTAGTCTAAGCAATTAGGGTTATGATTCGCCTTTTTCAGTTTAAACCCAGCATTATCAGCTTCACCGCATTATTTGTCATGATAATGACATTACTTTATTTAGGCCATCAATTAAGAGCTAAACAAATATGATTAAGAAGAAAAGCATAATCCTCCTCCCTCTAACGCAAATAATTATGGAATCTCCTAAATTTAATGAAAATTTGTGAATATGATTCTCGGCAATTTTGTCTCTTGCTCGGCAATTTTGTCTATTTCTGCTCGAATTGTTATGTAGCTGTAATCAAGCCACGTAATGTATTAACGAATGGCGTCAGGTGGTTGGAATATTGGAAGAATCGGGGTCTAAATCTTGATGGTTATTGAAAAGATTGGGCAGCATAATTTTGGATGCTTGGAGGATTATACGTCCATAATGAAAACCAAAGTTAGGCCCTCCCTTTTAATTTGTGCAGGGTACGTACTTACGTGGTTTCATTTCATATCATCGATCAGAGATCGTAATAATGCATCCACCTAGTTAGCTACTCTAAAATATGCAAGGTTTAATTATGACACATATCAACAAAAGAACATTTTAAAATGTCAGAAAACTGCATCAGATGCTATGTGGTCTCGATCTCTTGATATTTTATAGCTTGATGCCACTAGCACACACTAGAACAATTTGGGAATAATAAGTGACATTTTCAATCAGTTATTGGGAATTAGTGACCTCTCTCAGGCCAACATCAGAAACCCACTTGGAGTCTGGAGATCCTCCAACGACAATCAGAAAAGATGAATATGCTGCTTACTAATAAGACAAAATAGGACCTGAAAATTAAACAACTAATTGGTTGTTTAATTAAAAACGTGCTAATTAATTAATGTTGGGTATGTGTTGCGTGATGAATATTAGTGTCTTTAATTAATGTCCTAATAATTAAGAAGCTAAGCTAGAATTAGCAGCATGCATGAGCTTAGAATTAGCATGCCTGCAGGCTTGAAGCAGAGCCAAGATTAAGCCCAAACATTTGCCATTCCAACAGATCGACGATGTACTTTTATAATGGGCCTCTACTGGGGAAAGTCCAACCAAGGTGATATATCCCGAATGGCTGGTTTCGTAAAGAGAGAGCGTAGGACGAAGGAACACAAATACTATTGCATTTGAAATTTTGGAATTTGTTTCTGGTCTCTCTAGTACACCATCTCTCCCTTTCCATTCCTCGGTTCATCGAAATATCAAGTTTTTAGATCAACTATTTAATTTGTTATTTGTTTTGCGTACTTATATTTCCTACATATGGAAAACAATCACATATATTAAAGAAAATTGAGATTCTTCCGTAATTAATATTTGATAATGTAAGAAACAACTCAACCTAATGTTGTACAACTTTCCAACGAGATTTTTGTACCTTCACATCCTTAGACCACCCTTCAAGTGTGGTGATTTTTTCAAGACTAAGACGTAGAGAAGTCATTTGAGATGGGTGAAGTGGAATCAAAATGGCAGTTAAGTCTTATCCGTATAATAACCGGATTTGATATTATGATTAAAGTTGAGATTTCATTCCAAAGCCAATTAGTATAGAATATAGATAAATATGTCACTCACATACGTACAATGCCCATATTTTTGTTGATAGCTTTTCTTTAATCTCGTTTTAATGAAAAATGATATATATATATATATATATATATAGTGGGGTTTATTTAGATTTGTTGCACCTTTTCCCTGCAAAAGGATCGTATATATCTTCATATATACGATACAAGTTACGATTTCTATGCAAAAATAATCTGTATAATTTACACAAAATCATGCGTGTTTGATGTTTTCATATACGCGCGAGTCATTCTCAGTTCACTCACAAACCGGTAGATGAGGACCGTCAACATTTGTGATGATTTTTGAGTAGCTTGGATGAGATTCAGATCAAGAGCCACTGATCACGCTGGTCATGTCAGAAACCCAGAAAGTATATATGCTTATTCAGTGATTCGATCTCTACCATTAATTTTATATATGGATTATGGATACTGCTGCTAGCTCACTGCTAGGGTTTTAAAATCGTCCATAATTATTTATTAATTAGTTTGTGTCTTCGCCAATTACCCCTTTTTTGTCAGTTTAGTTTAATAAGGATGGACGTTGTACGTCCAAGTTAAGGCGTCTATGATGACCCTGGTGACAAGAAATTAACACCTAATTATAGAGAAGGAAAACAGCCTATTTTTATACAAGAAAAACAGATACTAGCTAGTTAATTTGTCCTGGTACACCCAGCTTATAACTAGCTAGCTAGCACAATCAATTCCTTCTGCAGAACCCTAGGAGGATTTTCATACAAAATGTAAACAAATCCAAACACAAACAAATTAAGTTCTGAGCAGTAGTTAACTTCAATTAGACTCATGAGTTTATTTAATTAATTATGGTTTACATCTTCTTCTTTTTAAAAAAAAAAAAAAAAACAAAATTTCAATTAAACGTACGTGGTAGCTTAGCTAGTGTAGTCTAATTTCAATAGATGTGTACATGCACATTCGCATTTGTAGTCTAATATGGAAGATTACAAGTTATATAGGAGTTGTTGAAGACAACGTCCTTCACCATAGTGTTCACAATCACCAATACTTGATTTCTTTAATTATCAAGTGATTATTGATATGTCGATGAATATAAATTCAGATGACCATATATAATGTCAACCTCCTCCTTCTCTTTCATATTTCAACAAAATCCACACATTATCCAGTTCGATAGAAAATGAACTCTAATTAATTTACAAACATATTTTCTAACAGATCGATTAAGTCAATACAAGGAAAAGATTTGGATGTGGACAGGGTCAAGTGGTCAGCGTACTGCTTAAAAGAAGGAATTTCTGAGCGTCCGAGAGTCAAGTGATCCTCCTTATTTTTTGTTAGATCTGACCTTATTCACTTATATATAACTCAATTAAGATGAGTTAGAGTTTTCTTTCTTATAAAATCTAAAAACGACTGGCGCAATATACAGATACTACGTTCCATGCACTAAGAAGAAATCAAACATATACAAACACCGATTTACCCAAATGATTTAGAGTTTTGTTTGTTTGTGTGCATGTTTATCCTAATTAATTAACTATTTGATTGTGATTATAAAAAGTTACATCATAGTTTTATTCCCTCAATGCATGGAAAGAAGGAAAGATGCTTCTCTTACACGTGCAATCGTTTCTCAACGATCTAATTACCTCTAGCTAATTAAGCTCCTATTTTCAAATCGAACGACCAAAGTTTAATATTAATCTTCAATTACTTAGCATATATTGTGGCTTAACCAATTCACTACCATTATTCATAAGAGTCTCTACATTGTAGACTAATGGTTTTAAGTTCCAACCTGATTAGTAGTGTTATGTGGTAAGACTATGGTCTTAACTACAACGCCTCTCATCAACTACAAATCGATCACCTTATAAGTCTGAAGTGGAAGATTTCAAATTCATTTCTGGTTGAACTATGTATAAATCCTGACTCATAGCTAGTGTTTTCCTAGTCATCATGTTTACTATATATAGATAGTTTTGAGGCAACTAGCATTGCTAATCAGTAGCCACGTCACGTACTAATTAAAGTAATTAGATGTTCGGTCGGGAAGTTAATCAGTTAATTAATTAACTAGCTATTAGGACAGTTAGAAGCTAATGAATTAAGCCTCCTCTGAACGAACGTACATATTTGAAGCTGACAATCACCGACTTTATTGGAGATGGAGGGAGTGTGAGAGTTTGATACGATGAAAGACATGGAGGGAATTAAATTATTAGTTAATTGGTAAAGAGGAAGATCGAATCTCACGATGTGAAGGTTGCAGATATATATGATAATTAAAATTATAATATATAGTATATATATATAAGAGATATATAGTACATAGTCCAGACCAGAGCATATGCTGAGGGGATCAGCAAGAGTATCGCCATAAATCTTTCTTGGAGTCTCAAAAACTCAACTCTTTCTAAACTCAATCTGAAAAACTAGCCCATTGGATTTGGAACATAACCATAATTCATTTTTATTTTAATAATACTAAGCAAATTAAGATATAAATAATTTAAGTTGATCGATCAGCACAATCCTCGCTGTCCATTGGATCCCACGGTCATGTGCTTGCGAGATGTACGCTGAGCCTTTGGCCTTCATCACTGCCTTCAAATTCACACCAAGCATATAGTATTTAATTTACTTGTTTGATTTTAAAGAAGAATCGAACTCACTGCTTATGAAACACACAATACACGTTTATTCTATAATTAAGTTGACTAGAGTAGATTAGCCTTGTTAATCGGGTAGAAAAAACCGACCGAAAAACCGCACCGAACTGTAATCGAACCGAAAAATACCGACCTGAGGAAAAATCGAGACCGTTTGGAGAAAACCTGTAACGACCCGTCCCGAATATCGGGATTTAATAATATTTAATTTTGATTTACTAATCTGGGATTAGTTGGGCGATTTCGGACGAATTGTGCAAAATGACCGTTTTGCCCCTAGGCGTGGGCAAAACGTTGAATTTTAATTCGGATGATCAAACGGACATTGACCGATGACCGTGACGTAGTTCGGGACGTCACGAGTCAATAGACAGGTGGCACGTTCGATTCCGACGTTCGTGGTGAAAGTTATGATGTACGGAAGTGCAAGGGCATTTTCGTAATTTGGACGATATAGGGGGAAATGTTGACTTTTTGATCGGGGGGTCTGATGGCCGAGGACCGAGGACCGTTAGGAAGGTCTCGATGCCCTGAGTTCGTGGACAGGCGGCACGCATCAATCGGAGTTCGTATGACCGAGCTACGGGTCAGGATGCGTGAGGGGCATTTTGGTAATTTTCTGCACAAGGGCAGAATTGTAATTTCACACGGAGGGGCACTGTTTCATTGAACAGCCGTGAAAGTGGAATGTTTGTGCGATCGACCCCATGGTTGTTTATCAATTTAAGGACTGAATTGGGACAGTGTGGGGTGTGATTGCACATGTATTGTGCTGGCAATCGATCACAAGAACGTGGGCACCATTTTATTATGTTTTCGGGTCAGTGCAGGGGATCTTTACACAGTGGATTGAGGACGGTTTTGGGTGCTTTTAAGAACTGATTTGGATTGTTAGAATTGAGAGTGAGTCGAGAGGGTCACTCTGTGATTGAGAATGAAATGAATGAGTGAAATTGGGGTTGGATTTCTCTGAAAACCCGAAACTGGTTTCTGGGAAATTCAAATGCAAATTTCTAGTTTTAGGCCAGCCCAAGCATAATTGATGATGGATTGAGCTTCCTGGAACTTCAACGTGTCGAACCAGATCAAATGGGGCAAGCTTTGGGGCTCCTAGGGCCGTGAACGGACGAGGTGGACGGCCGGAAAACTCAAGCTTGAGTCGTGGTGATTGAGGTAACGTCGTGTTCAATTAATCATGTGAATTGGTTCGTATTAATCCTTATAAGCTTCCTGTGAAGTTAATTTGGCAATGGTTGAGGATTGGTGGAGTTTTGGTGATCGACCCGTTTTGGGTGATCACGGGTTGTTGGCACGATTATGGATTGGTTGATGTTAATCGATGTCACAGAACTGAAATTGGTTGGTTGATGATTGTTATAGGATCAAGAACGGATTGATTTGATGTCGAATTGGGTGTGATTGAACCGGATCCTATCGCGGGCTTTCCAACCCGTTTACCAGACAAACGGGTGAAGATGGTGACTATAGCAGTCACTGTAGCAGGCGCGTGGCTTTCACGCGCAGCCACTCACGGCGGCGCGTGACGGTGCGTGGGCACGAATCTCGAGGTGAGGTCAACATGACTTTTATCCTATACAATGTAACGAACATTTTGGCGTTGGTTTTGTGTCATTCGGATCCCGTTTCGATATTGTTCGGGATGTCCGAAGGTTTTAAATCCAGTTTAAAAATACTTAAAAATTCGGGAAAATTACGGGACTTGAATAGGATGTTAATGATGAGGTTAGTAATCCTCTAATGTGATTTGGACAGGATTGGGAGTCCCGGTGATAGTGGTGAGGCCCGGGAAGGCCTATGGCACGCGTATCGAGGCGCTCGGTTAATCGGTCTGTGAGTGGACATTGGTTTTATAAATTCGATGCATGCATAACTGTTTCATGATTGTCATAATTGTGATTAAATGATTTATTTTGGATATCGGTGAATTTAAATGATTTCACGCATTTCGAGATGATTTACGTGTTTGCACGAAAATCGAGGTTTTCTGGATTTGCACCGATTTCCATAAATGTGGTTGGATATGATTTCATGAAACGGTTACGGATTTGTTAAAATGAATTGAGCCAGGGGCCCAGTTAACTTACGAATCGGGCCAGGGGCCCAGTTGACTTATGAAATCGGGCCAGGGGCCCAGTTGACTTATGAAATCGGGCCAGGGGCCCAGTTGACTTATATATGTGATTTCGGGTCGGGGACCCTAAAATGGAATTGAATAAATGATTTTGGATTTAAATCAACTATTTTGACTTATGACGGTTTTATGGAAATTCGGGGCAGGGCCCTTGTGATATTTTGGAAATGAATAATAAAATGTGTTCCATAAAACCATCTCGATATGAGGATATATATATATCCTGGTCTCCTCCAAGTGTCGGGGACACTGGAGAAGTCACAGTGCATTGCCTGCGAGGGCTTATTGTACGGAGCTACCGGACCGTATAGTGATCCAGGAGCAGGATTGCTAGACGTCATGGACGTCATGTAACGACCCATCCCGGAATTCGGGATTAGGTTAGAAACTAACCATGATTAATGAGGGTCAACCGGTGGTTAGTTGGGTGAAATCGGACGAACGATGCAAAATGACCGTTTTGCCCCTAGTCGTGGGCAAAACGTTGACTTTTTATTCGGACGGTCAAATGGACTTTGACCGGTGACCGTGACGTAGTTTGGGACGTCACGAGATCATAGACAGGTGACACGTTCGATTCCGACGTTCGAGGTGATAGTTATGACGTTCGGAATCCCAAGGGCATTATCGTAATTTGGACGAAATAAGAGAAAATGTTGAATTTTTGATCGGGAGGTCCGATGGCCGAGGACCGAGGACCGTTGGGTTCGTCTTGAAGCCCTGAGTACAACGACAGGCGGCACGCATCAAACGGACATCGGGTGACCAAGTTACGGGTCACGGATGGTGAGGGGCATTTTGGTAATTATTGCCCTGAGGGCATTTTGGTCATTTGCACGGGTTACTGTTCAAGCAACCGTGAAAGCAGAGCCTGCACGCCGTGCTGGGTGGTGCTCTGATCGGGTTATTTTTTTTAAACGGCTTAGTGGACTGAACATGAAATTGTTTAAGTATTTTGAGGTATTGGACGGCATAGTGGCATGGGCTGAGACAAACCAGTGCACGGGTATTCATTTTCCATGGCTCCGGGTTCTGTTTGCGGGAAACAACCTTCAGTGGAATCAGATGGATTCCCACGAGCTGTTGGCCGCGCCGTTCGATTATCTGGGTGCTGAGTGTGCTTCTGAGAGTCATTTGGAACAAGGGGAGGCTGAGCGCTGAGAGAACCAGCTCTGGGAGAAAAATCGAAAAATTGAGGGAAAAATCAGAATTTGAATTGTGTGAGGAATTGGACGACACCAGGGACAGTAATCGCCTTCTGGGACTATTTGGAGATCAACCGTAGCTATTGGCAAGGGATTCGATCACTGTTTGGCCATGCCCAGTGGTTCCTGTTTCAGTGTTGTGCAGGGACTGTGGACGATCACTTCCAGGTTAAGTCTTGTCCAATTGATCGTGTATTTCAGTTTCTTTTATGTCTAGAATCCTCACTGTGAAGTTAATTTGAGTTTGGTTGAGGAAACATAGAGTTTGGGTGATCTACCCGTTTGGACGATCACGGGTCGTGGGGCTGATTTTGGGGCTGTTATGATGAATCAGGAACATAGAACCTTAATTGGATAGCTGAGGAATGTGTTAGGATCAAGGACGGATGCAATCAGGGTCGAATTGAAGGTCATCTGACCGGGTTGGACTCGCGGGCCGCAAGCCCGTTTTGCAGGGAAAACGGGTGAAGAAGACGTACTGTAGCGGGAACTGTAGCAGGCGCGTGGCCTCACGCGCAGCCGCTTGCGGCGGCGCGTGACGGCGCGTGGATCCGAATTTCAAGGTGAGTTCAACACGACTTTTGTCCTATACAAAGTAACGAACATTTTAGCGTTGGTTTCGAAATTATCGGGCACCGTTTCGATGTGGTTCCGAGGGTCCGAAGATTTCTATTACGTTTGTAATTAATGATTAATTCCCGGAAAATTATGGGGAATTAGTATGCTGTTATGTAAGCCCTTAGTGACACTAAAGTATGCTTTCGAACAGGATTTGGAATTTCTGGAAAATATCGGAAATTACGGAACCGCGTGCGGCGTAAAACCGAGCCCTATAGGACGGTGTGTGAGTGGACGTTGCTTTCAAATTTAATGCATGCATAAATTATTTCTATGATTTTATGATTATGATTATAGGTTGTGATTGATTTTGACTTCCGTATTTATACGTATTCGATTCCCGTATTTATACGTATTTTTACTATACATGTGAAATTACACGTATTTCGAGACTATGATCACTCGTGTGCTTAATGATGGTTTAATGAAAGAAGTTATACGAAATGGGTGTAAAGTGATTTAAGAAGGTTGTTTATGATTTACGAGTGTGACTTACGATTTTGACACGTTTTTCGAGAACATTCCGAATTTGCACGTTTTACGAGATTTTGAGTTATTGTGATTTGATAACTGTTGATGTTTGAATTGGGGAATTAAAATGAGACTTGTGATTTTGCGGATTTTAAATGTGGGGTTTGAGTATGTTTCGCTTGGATTGTGATTTTGGTAATTATGATTGTGGTCTTGATGTTTTGATAACGAGATTTAAGAAATGAAGTGATTCAGGGAATTAAAATGGATTTTGAAAAAGGTGATTTCGGGCTTGATGCTCGGGGCATAAAAGAAATTTTAACGAACGAGGTTTCGGTTTTCGGAAATTTAAAGTGAATTCTTGGTTTGGGTTCGGGATGATGCTTCCGGATGCCGGCTTACGGAATCATTATTACGAATTCGAATTCGGGAATGAAAAAGGATTTAATAAAGTGATTTGGTCTGTTTTTGCATGCCCCGTGTTTCATGATGATTTGATTATGTTTGTAAAGTATGATTTGGGGAAAATGAATGTGGAATTTCGGACCATGGGTCCTGTTGTGAAAAATGTGATTTTGGGATGGATCCCACGTGGTCGTGATTGATGAACTGTTTTTTTTTTGGGGTTTAAAGACCCGCTGGAAACTGCTTTGGGTTTGAAGACCCGTTGTTGTGTTTGAAAACTGTTTTGGGTTTAAAAACCCGGTGCTATTGCTGGAGCACGTTTTGAGTTTAAAGACTCGGTTAATTGATGACGGGGGAGGGCCCTTATTGAGTTTAAAGACTCGTGAGTTTAAAGACTCGGTTATTGTGATACCCCCGAGGCCTATTGATTCTGTTTTGAGTTTAAAGACTCGTTGAAATCCCGGGAAGGCCTGATAATGCGCATGGTTTTGAGTTTAAAGACTCGGGCGCACTTGATGTCCGGCAAACTGATTGATTATGATTCATTGATATTCTCGGATGATTGGGTGTGTTGGGCAGTGGCCCGGTTTATATGGATGATGGATTGGTTGATGTCGTATACTTGGATTTGGATTTTGTGGGTTTGGGATGTGGCCCTGTGTTTATAACTGCGGGCTATGACCCGAAGATTTAGAAAAAGGAAAATGATTTTGATTCTCATATACTGATTTCTTATGTTGAAATGTTAACCGATTGCGAAATGATTTTTGTATGCATGCATTGGTTTTACGCGGAGGGTAAAAACGTTTGTTGTAACTGTTTTGCTAAACTAATTTATTTTTGTCCACTCACACCCTTTTGGTTTTTATTGACCCTCCAGGTCGTGGCGCATTGTTCGAGGCTGTACGTGGGGCGGAGGCATGAGTAAATACGTGTGGCTATCCCTGGTTTGGCAAGCACTGAGGGTAACTGGGGTTTTTCAGTCTTCTTGCCAGACGGGAGCAGGACCGGGCACGGTTATCGATGCCCCTTTCGGGGGCGGTCTTGTCAATTTGGTATCAGAGCGCTAGGTTGCTGATTCTGTTGCCACATCATGCCTCTGGAGCGTAAGCCTCGTGCGCGACCTGGTTGTGAGACGAGTAGGCGAGGGTGTTTGGGACCTCGTGTCAGATCTCGGGTGAGATTGACCCTGGTTTGAGGGTCAGATGTCGGGTAGTGTACGCTGTGAACTGTGATTTGCGCGACTTGCTTGACATAGAATTGTGTGGGTCGCAGGGACGGACGAGACCGGTGGCTGAAAGGCCACATTTTTGGGCAAATGTACTTTCTCTTAGGCCCTATTGGTCGAATAGAAAGTGGTTGAGCATTGGTTATCGCTCGGGGGTTGGGCATGTCAGTGATGACATGATTGGTTTGGTATGAGATTGGACTCAGGTGGAGTCAAGATGTGGATGTGGGACTCACGATGAGTCAGTATTTTGGGTTAGGAGCGTGAGACGAGTCACGGTAAGGTACCAAGGCTCGAGAGGAGCCAGAAAAGCTAAGTGAGGAACGTTTGGCACCTAGGATGCCAAGGACCAGAATATGGACGAGTATTGAGGAGCTAGAAATTGTGGCTTGGGTTTTGTGGGACGGTGGTCTTGTGGAGTTTAGCTGAGGGTCTGGGGTACTTGGTATAGTGGTAGTGGTTGAGGATCAGGGAGCGTTCAGGGAACGTTCATTATTTCTGATTTGGATTGTCAGAATGGTGGTACCCATGGTTGCAGGGTATGGGTGATGACGCGGGATCGTCGCTCGGCATGAGCGGAGATCCAGGGCTACCACTTTGCACACGGTGTGCTAGTGTGGATGTTTGTATGTTGGTGCGCTAGCGCGGGTGCTGGTGTCCGTGAGGGAGATTGTGTGAGCCACGATTTGGGGTGTGACTCTATTATGATGGGCACATGTTCGGTATTTGAGATTCAGTAGTGGTCGAGTCATGGACTGGACGAGATCCAGCAGAGATGGTGAGGTGTTGGGATAAGCCCCGACAGTGATGGGGTGACCAGATATGAGTGAGGTTTGAGATAGGAGGAATCTTGGGACGACGTTCCCTATATCATGAGAGTTAGAGGAATTGGGGAGTTGCTGCCAACTCCGAGATTGGCTCGACCGTATGTTTTCCAATATTCCCAGAGATGGGGAAAATCATTGGTGATTGGTATTCGGAAGTCATCGGGGTTGACTTCTTACCCTCTGCCCTGGCAGCGTTGATCATGGATACCAGTACAATGAGCGTGTATTGGGTGGTGGGCCCATGTGTGTTTTGGGGTAAACGGGATTCCCACTTTCTGCTTGGTGGCAGACGATGTGGGATATTCGGTACGGTGGGTGCAACGAGTTATGTTTGCACTCACGGAGGATGGATGTTGATAACATCGTATTGGATCATCCTTGGTCTCTCCTAGGTGGGGTGGCATGGATCGATATGAGGTAAATGGGGGGGATCCATAGAGTGGATGTGTTTCGTTGTTGAGTGATTGATTGGGGGAGAAAATAGTTGAGGATTGTTGGGTGGTTGACAAGAAATCTAGGGGGGTGTAAGACCCTATTATCGAGTTCCAAGTGGATTGCCTGCTGCGAGCATGAGTGGATCCTAGGTGGATCTGGATTATGAGGTTGTGGGCCTTGGGCGTGGTGACGATCTAGGATCGTGGTGTTACCAGTCGGGTGACGCGGTAACGGACTCGAAATGTGATCGCCTTGATCAGGCTGGGTGAAGAGCTTATTGCTCTGTTGTGAATGTTTAGATATGAGGATTGTTGGATTGAACTCCTTTTCGAAGTTAAGCCGTGCTCGAGCGAGTGGGAATGGTTATGAGTTGAACTCGAGGCTTGACTTGTGGATGAGTGGATATCCAACAGGGTCTAATTGGTCAGTCATAGAGATGGGCGATTGGGATTGGCTTCTTTTTGAAGTCAATCGGATGTGACGTGGTAACCGTTGCGCGAGTCTAGATTCGGGGTTGGTGTGCCTCGGTAATTGTGAGGAGGATTAGATGCCCTTTCGGCATGACTGTACACGCCTTGGCGAGCGTGCTTGGATTGGTACATCTTGGATGACGTGTTTGGGGGTTGATTTTGTGTTACTGGTCGGGTGACCATGGGATCCAGAATGGATGATGAGTTAGAATGATCAAATTGTCCAGTTTGAGATTAGACAAGAAACCCGAGTGTCAGATTGTGTTTGACTGTGGACCTTGTAGCGGACTTATTGGAGAGGGGGCGTACGTACCCTGTACGGTGTATGAGGATTGGTACCGGACAGGCCGAGTGGTATCTAGTGACGGTACGTGGGAGGTACCAGTGGTGTGGTTGTACGTGTTGGCATTCGGCTTAATTCCGACACACTTGGTGTTGTTGTGAACTGGAATTTGAGCTTGATATATGCCGCAGGGTTGGGCTTGCCCTGCGAGATGAGATCGTGTTATTGATCTTACGCAACTTTATGTGACACCAATTGGTTGTTGATTACTGCTTTACTGGTGAGGTTTAGTGGTGACCGTTTGGCTGGTAGCGTCAGCACGGACTGACGAGTGAGTGTTGGTGACTCCCACTGGGAGCAGACGTCAAGTGATCATTTTCACTCGAGGTGGTCGAGTTTGGACGGTACTGGGACGTCTAGGTGCAGATGAGTTAGTTGGTGTGCGGGTGTGTACATGTTGCGAGGTCAAAAAGTTTTTCCACGTGGTAGATGTGGAATAAGGACAATTGGAAATTTCGAGAACGAAACTGGTTTTAGGAGGGAGAAACAGTTGAGTTTTGATCAGTTGGAATTTCGGGGACGAAATTCTTTAAGGGGGGAAGATTGTAACGACCCATCCCGGAATTCGGGATTAGGTTAGAAACTAACCATGATTAATGAGGGTCAACCGGTGGTTAGTTGGGTGAAATCGAACGAACGATGCAAAATGACCGTTTTGCCCCTAGTCGTGGGCAAAACGTTGACTTTTTATTCGGACGGTCAAATGGACTTTGACCGGTGACCGTGATGTAGTTTGGGACGTCACGAGATCATAGACAGGTGGCACGTTCGATTCCGACGTTCGAGGTGATAGTTATGACGTTCGGAAGCCCAAGGGCATTATCGTAATTTGGACGAAATAAGGGAAAATGTTGAATTTTTGATCGGGAGGTCCGATGGCCGAGGACCGAGGACCGTTGGGTTCGTCTCGAAGCCCTGAGTACAACGACAGGCGGCACGCGTCAAACGGACATCGGGTGACCAAGTTACGGGTCACGAATGGTAAGGGGCATTTTGGTAATTATTGCCCTGAGGGCATTTTGGTCATTTGCACGGGTTACTGTTCAAGCAACCGTGAAAGCAGAGCCTGCACGCCGTGCTGGGTGGTGCTCTGATCGGGTTATTTTTTTTAAACGGCTTAGTGGACTGAACATGAAATTGTTTAAGTATTTTGAGGTATTGGACGGCATAGTGGCATGGGCTGAGACAAACCAGTGCACGGGTATTCATTTTCCATGGCTCCGGGTTTTGTTTGAGGGAAACAACCTTCAGTGGAATCAGATGGATTCCCACGAGCTGTTGGCCACGCCGTTCGATTATCTGGGTGCTGAGTGTGCTTCTGAGAGTCATTTGGAACAAGGGGAGGCTGAGCGCTGAGAGAACTAGCTCTGGGAGAAAAATCGAAAATTGAGGGAAAAATCAGAATTTGAATTGTGTGAGGAATTGGACGGCACCAGGGACAGTAATCGTCTTCTGGGACCATTTGGAGATCAACCGTAGCTATTGGCAAGGGATTCGATCACTGTTTGGCCATGCCCAGTGGTTCCTGTTTCAGTGTTGTGCAGGGACTGTGGACGATCACTTCCAGGTTAAGTCTTGTCCAATTGATCGTGTATTTCAGTTCCTTTTATGTCTAGAATCCTCACTGTGAAGTTAATTTGAGTTTGGTTGAGGAAACACAGAGTTTGGGTGATCGACCCGTTTGGACGATCACGGGTCGTGGGGCTGATTTTGGGGCTGTTATGATGAATCAGGAACATAGAACCTTAATTGGATATGACAGGACCCGTCCCAACTGGACGTCAAAATCTGTGCCCGGTCCTGCTCCCGTCTGACAAGTCAACTAAAGGTCCGAAACTCCCCTTCAGTGCTTGCCAGACAAGGGATGTTCGCGCGGATTTCTGCTGCTGTCACTGCCTCACGATCAGTCCCGAGCGTCGTACCACGGCCTGGAGGGTCACAAAACAGAAAAGGTGTGAGTGGACAAAAATGACCTCTTATAAAAACATTGAATCAAAATACATTCTTACCCTCCAGTTTTCACAAACTTGCATGCATATCGTAAAACATGAGTGACCGATAAAATCAAAACATATTTTCCCATGGTCCATAAAACTCATGATCACCAATTCAGTTCATGTTATAAAACATCAAATCCCGGCTCTCGGGCCAAAACATGTGAAAACGTAATCACTGGCCACAAAGACCAAAAACCCGTACTCAATACCAGTACATCATCACAATCAATACCAATCAGCATTACTTACCAGTGCACAATAAATATATCAATCCAATCAATCCGCACTACTCACGAGTGCATAAAATATCACCAATCACATCTGCACTACTCACCAGTGCACAATCAATCAAACTGCACTACTCACAAGTGCTGCACTACGCGTAGGCCAATATCCAGTCACTCTCTCGGGAATAAACACCTCTGGGCTCAACCTCCTCGGGCTCAGTCACCTCTGGGCGAACACATCCCCAGGATCAGACACCTCCGAGTGGTACATCCAGGCTCAGTCTCATCCGAGAAGCTGACTACCATAGGATCAACTCCCGATCCTACAATCACATCCCCCAAGCTCCGGTCGTCTGGGTAACCCCCCAAGCACCGACCGTCTGGGAATATCACAATCACAATGAAAACCATCCCGGGAATTACATCCAAAAACATTTCAATCAAATCTTGACTTCATACCAAGTCAAGATCATTCCCAACTGGGTCTCAAGCCCAAAATACCTTTTTCACATAAACCGTTAAAATCACATTTAAATCAATAGAATAATCCAGAAATCATCATTGACTCACCAACCAAGTCAAAATATCATTTTAGAAATCATTTAGACTCCGGGCCTAGCCCAAAACATCATTTGCACGTTCCTCGTAAAACGTGCCCGAAAGACTGATTAAAATAATCATAAAATCCCAATAAATCATTAATTTCACAATTTCACAAATAACTCCAATTCCGAGTCAAAATCACTATTCACTTGGGTTCTCATGCCCAAAATAACATTATCACGCAAAACCATGCGTTGCAACTTCCGTTGCCATTTTCACGTAAATCCACGAAATTGACCCTCGACTCATTCCCGAGTCACCACATCATCTTTCAATCCACGACTCAATAATCCGAGTCCAAACATTATTTTCAATCAATTTCAATCCTGGACTCATAAACCAAGCCCAAACATCATTTTTACCAAATTTCGTAATTTCTCGAAAATCGCCCAAAAATAATAATATAATAATCATAAAACCGAGAAATTACCGGATTGAAACACAAATCATGCCCAAGCATATAAAATCATATAATAAGGCATAAAAATCATATATGCATGCATCACGGTTAGAAAACAAAGTCCACTCACACACACCGTCCAAAACGGTCCGTTTCCGAGCTGCACGTTTTTCCGTAAAATCTGGAAATCACAACTCCTGTCCAAAATCATTATAGAGGGTTACTAACATCTCAAAATACAGCATATAATTTTCCCCAATTTTTCCGGGATTTAAATACGTATTTTTAACGTAATACAAAACTTCGGATACGCGGAACCTTATCGAAACAATATCCGATTTCACCGAAATCAACGTCAAAATGTTCGTTACACTGAGAGGATCAAGAGTCATGTTGACCTCACCTTGAGACTAGGCCGGACGCGCTCCCACGCGCCGCCGTGAGTGGCTGCGCGTGAAATCCACGCGCCTGCTACAGTGTCACCGTCCCAACCCGTTTGTTTGTAAAACGGGCCATTTAACCCGCGAGGCGACCCGGTTCGTTTTCTGTCAATTCGACATTGATTCCACCAATTGAACATTCAGTCAGTTTCGATTCAAGTCTAATTAGAGTTCTGTGGACTTAATTACAAGAAACGTTACCTCTAACCTCACGATCACGGATGATCAATCGAAGAACATCCGGCCACTGTTCATCCTTCGAAAACCATCAAACCTTCTTGATTTCGTTCAATTGATTCAACCAGAAACATTAGTGGACTCCGTTAAACATTTCCCCCAACTCAATTGCATCAGTCCAATGCTCAATCTTCACGACTCAAACTCGAACATCCGTACACTGTGCATCCATGGAGCTTCATCAATCTCCAGTGTTTTCCTTCAATTGATGAACCCAGAAGCATCGTGGGATCCTCAGGAACACAATCCCCACATCAATTTCGTCAATCAAAGCCTCAATTCCCTCGACTCAACCTCGAATTTCATCCTCTGTCACCAAGTGTGTTCAGAGTCAAAACAACACCAATTCCCTTCGTTCTTTCGACGTTTCTGATCGTAATGATCCCAGGAAGCTCGAAGTGAGTTCAATTTCGATCCTCACGGCTCAATTCCTAGTATTTGAATTTCCCCCCAATTTTTCTAAATTTTCGATTCTCAATCTCCAGCCCCCAATCGACCCTCAGTGTTTCCCCAGTTTAATCCTCTCTCACAATCTCACAAATTCCCCTCAAAACTGGATGTGAAAGGGAGCTCAATTCTCCCAATTCTGATTCCCCCTCCCACGGGTAAGAAAACAAAGAAGAAGAAAAATGGGGAAAAAGATGGAGGAATGATGGTGTAGGAATGATGATGTAGTAATGATAGTGTTGGGAGGGAAACATGGAGCTGGAATCATGGGATGGGTGACACTTGTCACTCATCCGGATGTGCACAGTCACCGGGTACTGTTCATATTAAAATATTATTTTATTCCCGGTTCGTTCGGTTAATCGAGCCTGATTCCGTGACCATAACTTCGTCGTCGAATCTCCGATTTCGGCATGCCGCCTGTCGTTGGATTCGTATCGACGAGACCTACGTAACGGTCCTTGGCCCTCGTCCATCGGACCTCCCGATCAAAAAGTCAACATTTGGCCCCTACTATGCCAAATTACCAAAATACCCCTCAACTTCCGAACATCATAACTTTCTCCTCGAATGTCGGAATCGAACGTGCCACCTGTCTATGAACTCGTGACGTCCCGAACTACGTCACCGTCATCGGTCAAGGTCCGTTTGACCGCCCGAACTAAAAGTCAACATTTTACCCACGCTAGGGGCAAAACGGTCATTTTGCACGTTTCGTCCGATTTCACTCAACTAATCCCCGATTAGTCATTCTAAATCATGATTAATTAATATTCAATCCCGATATTCGGGACGGGTCATTACAGGATAGCTGAGGAATGTGTTAGGATTAAGGACGGATGCAATCAGGGTCGAATTGAAGGTCATCTGACCGGGTTGGACTCGCGGGTCGCAGGCCCGTTTTGCAGGGAAAACGGGTGAAGAAGACGTACTGTAGCGGGAACTGTAGCAGGCGCGTGGCCTCACGCGCAGCCGCTTGCGGCGGCGCGTGACGGCGCGTGGATCCGAATTTCAAGGTGAGTTCAACACGACTTTTGTCCTATACAAAGTAACGAACATTTTAGCGTTGGTTTCGAAATTATCGGGCACCGTTTCGATGTGGTTCCGAGGGTCCGAAGATTTCTATTACGTTTGTAATTAATGATTAATTCCCGGAAAATTATGGGGAATTAGTATGCTGTTATGTAAGCCCTTAGTGACACTAAAGTATGCTTTCGAACAGGATTTGGAATTTCTGGAAAATATCGAAAATTACGGAACCGCGTGCGGCGTAAAACCGAGCCCTATAGGACGGTGTGTGAGTGGACGTTGCTTTCAAATTTAATGCATGCATAAATTATTTCTATGATTTTATGATTATGATTATAGGTTGTGATTGATTTTGACTTCCGTATTTATACGTATTCGATTCCCGTATTTATACATATTTTTACTATACATGTGAAATTACACGTATTTCGAGACTATGATCACTCGTGTGCTTAATGATGGTTTAATGAAAGAAGTTATACGAAATGGGTGTAAAGTGATTTAAGAAGGTTGTTTATGATTTGCGAGTGTGACTTACGATTTTGACACGTTTTTCGAGAACATTCCGGATTTGCACGTTTTACGAGATTTTGAGTTATTGTGATTTGATAACTGTTGATGTTTGAATTGGGGAATTAAAATGAGACTTGTGATTTTGAGGATTTTAAATGTGGGGTTTGAGTATGTTTCGCTTGGATTGTGATTTTGGTAATTATGATTGTGGTCTTGATGTTTTGATAACGAGATTTGAGAAATGAAGTGATTCAGGGAATTAAAATGGATTTTGAAAAAGGTGATTTCGGGCTTGATGCTCGGGGCATAAAAGAAATTTTAACGAACGAGGTTTCGGTTTTCGGAAATTTAAAGTGAATTCTTGGTTTGGGTTCGGGATGATGCTTCCGGATGCCGGCTTACGGAATCATTATTACGAATTCGAATTCGGGAATGAAAAAGGATTTAATAAAGTGATTTGGTCTGTTTTTGCATGCCCCGTGTTTCATGATGATTTGATTATGTTTGTAAAGTATGATTTGGGGAAAATGAATGTGGAATTTCGGACCATGGGTCCTGTTGTGAAAAATGTGATTTTGGGATGGATCCCACGTGGTCGTGATTGATGAACTGTTTTTTTTTTGGGTTTAAAGACCCGCTGGAAACTGCTTTGGGTTTGAAGACCCGTTGTTGTGTTTGAAAACTGTTTTGGGTTTAAAAACCCGGTGCTATTGCTGGAGCACGTTTTGAGTTTAAAGACTCGGTTAATTGATGACGGGGGAGGGCCCTTATTGAGTTTAAAGACTCGTGAGTTTAAAGACTCGGTTATTGTGATACCCCCGAGGCCTATTGATTCTGTTTTGAGTTTAAAGACTTGTTGAAATCCCGGGAAGGCCTGATAATGCGCATGGTTTTGAGTTTAAAGACTCGGGCGCACTTGATGTCCGGCAAACTGATTGATTATGATTCATTGATATTCTCGGATGATTGGGTGTGTTGGGCAGTGACCCGGTTTATATGGATGATGGATTGGTTGATGTCGTATACTTGGATTTGGATTTTGTGGGTTTGGGATGTGGCCCTGTGTTTATAACTGCGGGCTATGACCCGAAGATTTAGAAAAAGGAAAATGATTTTGATTCTCATATACTGATTTCTTATGTTGAAATGTTAACCGATTGCGAAATGATTTTTGTATGCATGCATTGGTTTTACGCGGAGGGTAAAAACGTTTGTTGTAACTGTTTTGCTAAACTAATTTATTTTTGTCCACTCATACCCTTTTGGTTTTTATTGGCCCTCCAGGTCGTGGCGCGTTGTTCGAGGCTGTACGTGGGGCGGAGGCATGAGTAAATACGTGTGGCTATCCCTGGTTTGGCAAGCACTGAGGGTAACTGGGGTTTTTCAGTCTTCTTACTAGACGGGAGCAGGACCGGGCACAGTTATCGATGCCCCTTTCGGGGGCGGTCCTGTCACGTCAGACATCGGGGATGTCAGAGATATGGACCCGGTGAGACCCCGGGCAGCACGCGTTGCTTAATACCGTGAGATATGACATCTGGAACGTCAAGCGTCTAGGACGCTAGGCATCGGGGATGCCGGAGATGGAAAAATAATAAATGAGTATTACTAGATTTATGAAATAACTCTTGGATTGACTTTTGGGATTTGAAACTATGCTTTGGTTTCCGGGTTAAGGCCCTAATGGTTATTTCTAAACAAATATGTGATTATTGGTTTTTGGTGCATGCATATGATTTTACTGAGGGGCATAAATGTCTTATAAATGTTTTAAATAGACTTGTTTATTTTCGTCCACTCGCAGCTTTTGTTTTTAATGCCCTTCAGGTTGATTCCGGATGCGACTGCAGCAGAGACTTGAGCATCGCACACCTCCTCCATCGATCCTTGCGCACTCTGGAAGCCCGTTTGGGCAGTGGCAACTGGTTATCCCTTGTCTGACACCTCTTGTCAGACGGGAGCATGACACATTCCATGGTAATCCCGGGGGGATTGGGATGGGTCGTGTCAAAACCAAACCGAACTGGACTGAACCGATTTAGTTTCAATTTTCGATAAAATTACACTGGACCAAACCGAACTGAACCAAACCGAAAGGGTAGTAAAACTAGACCCAATCGGCTCGAAATGCATTAGTTAATTTTATACAAAACGGCGTCATTTTATTTCTCTTTTTTATGAAACCTTAGACCTAGACGACAGAGTCTCACTTCCCTAGTTTTCTCACTTTCGTTCCTCCCACTTCGAAGTTTTCAACGGCCACCTCACTTCAGACCCTTCCTCTCCCTCAGACCTAAACGACAGGCTCATACCTCCCTCACTCCATCTTTCCTCTTTCCAGTCCTTAGACGACACCGTCGAAGTCAATTCCACCCCAGGCGACAGAATTCAAAGTTCGAGCCGTCGATGTCGATTCCAAACGCTCGCGCGTGTAACGACCCGAACTTTCGTAAATATTATTTTATTGTAAATTGACCATTTTGCCCCTAAGGGGGGGAAAAGTTGACTTTTGCCCCGGGGAATATTTAGGACTTTGACCCATGACCGTGACGTAGTTTAGGACGTCACGAGTTCATAGGCAGGTGGCACGTTCGATTCCGACGTTCGAGGAAGAAGTTGTGACGTTCAGAAGTCTAGGGGTATTTTGGTAATTTGGTCAAAGAGGGGCCAAATGTTGACTTTTGACCTGGGAAGTCCAATGGACGAGGGCCAAGGACCGTTACGTAGGTCGAGTCAATACGAATCCGTTGACAGGCGGCACGCCGAAATCGAACGTACGACGAAAAAGTTATGGTCACGGAAGTAATCGCGATTAACCGAACTAACCGAGACCCGGATTAAAATAATATTAAATTAATATAATCTGATTACTTTAATCAAATCAATCTGGACCCTTGGATGAGTGACAAGTGTCACTCATCCCCTACATTCCCTAAAACAAGGATCTGTGTTGGCCATTTGCTTAATTAATTATTTTCCCTCCTGAAATCCTCACCCTTCATTTTTAAACTGAGATTGAATCTGGGTCGTTGATTCAATTCCTTCTCTCTTTATTTGATCAGAATCTCACACTCTCACACTTTCATATCCTTTCAAACCGTGAACACACTATGCACAAACACCTCATCACCTCACAGCATCACTCCACACCCAGGCAACCTCCAAACAACAACCACCACCCACCACCTTCACTAGACACGACCACCACCACCACGGCCGCCCTGCACGGCCGGGAAACCTCCCAGACCCGAAAGGAAACCAAACAACCTGACACTGCCCAACCTTCCAAACCACCAACTTAGAGTTAACATCACTGGAACCTTAGGACGACTCAGAACTAGACTAGACGGGCCACGGTGGCGACACGGCGGCTGTAAGCTTAGAAACCCGAGAAGGCCCGATTTTCTTCCCTGCTTCGAAACGTTTGTTATTTACGTTGAAATTGTTTGTTTACTTCTGAGACATACTTAGGGGACCTAGACGACCATTTTGGACCAAGACTCGTGGCTGGAAGCTCGACGACTCGCCGGAGATGACGACCTGAGCTTGCAGCCAACCTTCCCGTCGATTTTCAGGTAGTTTCTTCAACCTAAAGTCTAGTTTTGTTTTCACAGAACCATAGAGTAGGATGTGACGAGTCCATAGGAACAAACCTCACCAGAAATGGTGGTCGGAAACACGATCTGCGATCGGGTCGAACCGTGGGTCAACGGTGACCCGGTTTCAGACCCGGTTACTGTAGCTGATGACGTCATCATGCTGACGTCAGCAGTGACGTCATGATGACGTCATCATGTCAGAAAACAGTCAGATCAGGGACCAATGGGCTGCTGACATGTGTCCTCTAACACTGTCAGTGATGACGTTAGCAGTGACATCATGCTGACGTCAACACTACTGTAGCACAATTGACCAGAGAGTTGACCAGGTGCGTGGGGGCGCGTGTGAACAGTGTTTTGTGTGGGACCAGAACCATTTTCAAGGTTTCGATGATACGAATCCAATGGCGATGGTTTCGTGTCGATCGGAGATCGTTAGGTTGGTCAAATTAGGGTTTGAAGCCTTGGGAAGCGTGTTCGGACGGCTTTCCTGGGCTGGTTTTAGTCTAGGGTTTCTTAGTTGTTTAGTAGGGACTTAAAGTGACCTTTACGTATGCTTTGGACGTGACAGGGATCGTACTTTAGCACGTGGACAGGGTTATACGCTCGGGATTGCAGCGAGATTGTACTGTGAGTGGGCCTTTGATTTCACTAAACCTTAGCATGCATAACTGTTTTGCTTTCTATTATATCTATATGTGATTCAAGCAAAAGTATCTATTTATCCTGAGTATGATTTATGGCACGTATTACGATGTTTGGGCATGAGACCCGTCTGGTTGATTATGCACGGTTTTGAGTCATGTATATGTATATGGATTTCGATATTTATCTTTGGTACTGCACTGTATAGATCTACCCTAGGATACTGTCTCCTCCGGATGTAGGTATCCCGGAGTGGTCACGGCGCATTGCCTGTGAGGAGTCATTCTACGGAAGGACCGGACCGTAGAGTGGCTCAGGAGCAGGATTGCTACTATTGGACGTCTGGGACGTCAAACATCTAGAATGTCATACCCGGACTTGGTTCGGGATCTGGACTCGGGATTGAGACCCCGGGTGGCACGCGTAGCCTTGGGACTGTGACCTTATTGGGCGTCTGGAACGTCGGACATCTGGGATGTCAAGGTTGGGATGTATAATGCAGTGACTGAGATTATATTATGTTGATATTATTCTGCTTATGATTATATGATTTTGTGGCTTTTGTGCATAACTGTTTTGCTTTCTATTATATCTATATGTGATTCAAGCAAAAGTATCTATTTATCCTGAGTATGATTTATGGCACGTATTACGATGTTGGGCATGAGACCCGTCTGGTAGATTATGCACGGTTTTGAGTCATGTATATGTATATGGATTTCGATATTTATCTTTGGTACTGCACTGTATAGATCTACCCTAGGATACTGTCTCCTCCGGATGTAGGTACCGGTACCCTGGAGTGGTCACGGCGCATTGCCTGTGAGGAGTCATTCTACGGAGGGACCGGACCGTAGAGTGACTCAGGAGCAGGATTGCTACTATTGGACGTCTGGGACGTCAGGCATCTAGAATGTCATACTCGGACTTGGTTCGGGATCTGGACTCGGGATTGAGACCCCGGGTGGCACGCGTAGCCTTGGGACTGTGACCTTATTGGGCGTCTGGGACGTCAGACATCTGGGATGTCAGGGTTGGGATGTATAGTGCAGTGACTGAGATTATATTATGTTGATATTATTCTGCTTATGATTATATGATTTTGTGGCTTTTGATACTGATGCATGCTTTTCGGAAAACGGAGGGGAAAATCTATATGTTTTCGATATGGTAAACTATTTTGTAAACCTTGAGTTTCGGCCCACTCATCCTTGTTGTTTTACAACCCCTCCAAGTGGTGCTATTGAGGAGGAAGATGAGGAGGATCCCGAGGAAGATGCATAGGTTTAAGTTGCGCACCTGAACCCTACTTCTGGGTAGGTTGACACGTAGAATGTATAGAGTCGTGCTCAATAAACTGTATTCGGGAACTATCCCTTGTCTGGCACTATTTGTATTCGGATCTTTTGTGTGGCGTGCTATGTATGACTTAAATTTGGATTTCCTTTATGCATTTGAATTCCTAAGGGTAATTTTGGTATTTTGAGGTCGGGTGTCAGACGGGAGCAGGGCACGTCCCCGGGTGGTCCCAGGGGGATCGGGGCGGGTCCTGTCAGCGCGCCCCTCATCGAAGCTTCCATCGACGCCGTCGAAAGGTAATTGTTGAATTTTTTTAATACATTTGTTTGTTATTAATTGTGAATTTACGTAGATAATTAACTTTGCTTATGTCTAATATGTAGAAATGGCAAATGGTCGTGCTAAGCTGCCTCAAAAGTCCAATCCTTGAGACTTCTTGCCTTGCTTATTTTTTTCATGATATTTTCTATTATTTTGTTCACTTGGATGGTTTGGTTTTGCAACCTTGTTGTTTTTATTGTTTGTAATGGACTTTCTCTATTAGATTTTGATGCTTTAATGATTTTATTATTTGTAATGGACATTCTATATTGGATTTTGATGCCTTGGTGATTTTTGTTGTTTGTAATGGACATTCTAGGTTGGATATTGATATCTTGATTACTTTTTTATTTGTACTGGACATTTATTAGTTGTAATAGACATTAATTAGACTGTAATGGACATTGATTAGGAAATAAATATTGACTAGTGCATAAAAAAACAAAAAACAAAAAATCGATTTTCAGAGAAAACCGAACCGGTTCACCGATTTGAATCGAAAAAGGTTGATTTTTACCTGAAATCGAATCGAACCGAACATTTTGATTTCGGTTCTAATCGATTTTTCGGGGAAAAACCAAACTGAACCAAAATCGGTTCGATTTCAATTTCGGTAAAAAAACCGAACCGAAAAACTGATTAATAGGACTAGAGTGGATATGTAGGTACTTCGATCATAACTACCTCTATATTTCTTTTTCAAAATATTTTTCAAATATCACAAGGTATCCCCACACTCGAAATAGTATGCCTAATTCATGCTCGAAGTGCAGCTTGCCTCTAGCACAAAGTCTCCAAGTAAATTCACTTATGTGAAAGTGATAGCTAGTTTACCAACTACGTCACTATACCTAACTTGTGAGTAGCTCTCTCTCTCTCTCTCTATATATATATATATATATCCGGTACGTACTTCTTCAATTCAATATTTGTGATTATATTTACATAGATAGTATTAACTTAGATTGTTCACGAGTTACTTTTGTGAATTGAAGGGCGCACTTTTCGTCCCACCATCTTTAATTTGGTATCAATAATTTTAAGTAGTAAAAGGTTAACCTCGTTTTCTTTTTTAACTTCTCGCATATATTAGCTCCTTAATTAGGATATATATATGGACTACTTCTCGAATATTAGTTGGAGTTCATTTTGTTATAAAAAAAAATGAAAATTACCTGTTGATTAAGGAATTAAGACTTGTAGTTATTCAATTAACTAACTTGCAACTAATGTAATTAACAAACTATATATACTTCATCGAATAATGAACTCTATTTGGAAACTATATATATATTCTAATATTCTTGTTAATGCACAAAAATGTATATATAGGCCGGGCCGGGCCGGGCCGGGTCGGGTCCACTACGTACCTAATATAATGCTCCTTCGTACAAACTATGAACATCGATGGGATTAGTTTAATCTTGAGATACTTGTTTTGCTCTTATGTAGTAGCGTGCACAGGAACATCAGGACCTTCCAGGTCGATAGGCCAATAAGATCAGAGTCTTCCCTAGTTTCATATATTTTTATGTGTAATTATAATAATGTTCACATATAGTTAATTGATCAACTCCCCGGCCAGTGACAAGCACGTGCTTTAGAAAATCATGTTCAATTTTTTTGGTATTAATAACTACAAAATGAGCTAGATCTTTATTCTCTCATCAAACTATATATTTGATTATATTTCTGCACCCATATATTTATATATAACATTATTATTTGTTTGGTTATGGTTGTACTATACATTAGTAAATTATAATCAAGATTCCACAGCAAGTGCTTGGGCATCAACAGAAAAGCATGCATGTTATCATCTTCAATCAATATCATGAAAATTATTGGATACTGTTATATATACATATATAATATGTATGTATATGTGTACATAGAGTTTAGACAGCTCTCTCAGGTTCTTTATGTGGATGATTTCGTTATAATTTTTATTTATATATATATGTGTATATATATTTAAATTAAACTAATATCATTAAGTTTAGACAGTTCACTTGAGTTCTCTCTATATATATATATCATTACTTGTGTTGATGCACGAAATGTGCCAACTTAGGAAGCGAATGATGCTCTGCCACATGCCCTGTGTGAACCTAAAAATGAAGGAAACTGGTCGGTCGGTCAGAGTATAGGCACCGGTGTGGTACCGGCTCAAAGGTACTCCGACGCCCAAGTCAGTTGTCGGTCTAAGGTTTAGAGAGTAACGGAGAGTATACTGTAAAAGTAGTAGTAAATAGTAAATTGCTTAGTTACCTTTGTACGACAAATGGACCCCTTTGTACGGGTGCGGCGAATATAATATTTGTATTTTCCCGATGTGGGACAAATGTCAATTCGCTGTGGGACTGACACGTGGAGGTACCATCCAGACCCGACTAGGACTTGTTCGCGTGAGTGGGCCTAAGCTTGTGCTAAGCGGTGGCACTGGGCCGACTGGTCGGTTTGAGTCGACGCACCGACCGGCAGGAGCTGGTCCTTTAGATTCGGCCGGTGGCGTGGTGTTGGAAGAGGGCTGGGCCTCTAGGTCGGTCTGGGCTGACGTGCGGAGCCAGGTAGAGGGCTGGGCCTCCAAGGTTGATCCGAACTGGTACTGTTTTTGGCAATGGGCGGGGCCTGTAGTCAGTATGGGCTTCAAGCTCGGTCTGGGCCGATATGATATGAACAACTTGTATTATACAAAAATTTACAAACCCTTTTTGAATATTCAAGAAATTATATCAGGGGCCGTATAATACCTTGTAATACTTTTTTAGATTTTGTAATTGACATATATACACCCAACTTCTATATTAGAATTTTTTGAGCCTTTAGTGAGTTACAGACAGAGTTCGAAAGGGTCAAATTTTAATGATTCCATAATACTTGATTGAGTTGCGAAAACTTCTGGATATGTATCCTACATCTAAACTCAATTCTTTAAGGTTAAAGAATATCTTTTTTTTTGTTGCTTAAATTTAGATACTTAACATATGGACAATGCCACCACAGTTGCTTATTGAAAAATCAATAATATATATATGCCCATGAAATTTTCTCACTCATTGCAATTTTTTTTTTTTTGCGATGTGATCGTTGACTTGTTTATGTAATGGAATCCGATTTTTCGAACTGTTTATGGCGCCCTCAAAACACCCAAAACATTTTCTACATAAGTGTCTATTTGTAATCTCTATATTTTGACTATGCTACTGTGTATATATAAGTTTCTATTTGAAGAGGAGTTCATTCTACCACATCAAAGTTACAGAAACAGAATACTTCACAACTTAATCAAAATCGTGTTAATAATAATTAATTATGTATCTTATGGATGGACATCGTATATATAAGACAGTATCGACTGAATGACATAGCTATCGACATGTTTAATTTGCAACACCAATTGTTGCATGCACAAGCTCAAGCTCTACTTTGCAATTCAAAGACTTGAAATTGCCAATAGTATACTAGAAAAGAAAAGAAAAAGAAAGAGATGGATGATGAGATCTTTTGAAGAACTCGAAACTTGAAACTGTCGAATAAAAATATAATATAATTGGTTTGGTTGGTTAAGTTTTGCATCAACTTGGATCAACGATCTCTGCAGTGATCTCACCACAAATTAATAGATTTTATTATAAGAGCTACACAGGAGTCGAGTCAGTTTAACGCTCAGGTTTCAGTGTGACGACACGTGGCGCTATGTCATCTGGCTAAGGCGAGAACATGGTGTGTTCATCGCTTTGAACGGTCAACACAGACCGTTCCTCACGTAGCCCTACCTTTGGGTTTTGGCTTTTCCTCAATCTATCATGGGCCCACACATATATTCAAACCCGAGATGTGATAAAAATATCTCACATTAAAAAAACATAATTTATAATTGTGTTTTATATGATCTTGGGTTACTCCTCCATTGTTAATTGATTTTGGGATGAAATCTCAACTTTTTACATGATATCAAAGCGGGGTTATCCCACGTGAAGGCTTAACCGCCACACGTGTCACACGTACCCATTCAAATCGTCACATGATATATGATCTTAGGCTACTTCCCCACTACTCTCCCCATTCCCAATTGGTTTTAGGGTGAAACCTCAACTTCTTACACACTCATCTATCATTTACTTTTCAAATATTTTTATTTATTTTCTCCATTCTCTACATTTTCTATTGAGAAAATGAATCGATAGAATACATGATTGCTATTGCATGTGGATAGGTAAGGTTTTGATGTACACCGGCCTCTAGGTCTCAGTGATCTTGAGTCTTAATGATTGATTTCACACGAAGAGGTAAGGGAGCTCACTTGAGACTTGATAAAAGATTGAAATATCAATATCGACGAATATATTGCTAGTTAAATTTACGGATATCTCGCCCCAGATATTAATATCGATATTGATATCGTTCACGGTAAACAAAATGACGGAAATTTGGTCTAACAGTTGGAAATTTGGAATGAAACTTTGGGAAAAACTTAAGTACCCAATAATGATTATATATGACTAATAAAAATTATAAAATGACTTTCATATAATAAATATATGATAAATAATATGATACAATAGGGTTATGCCAATGACAAATAATATAAAATTTTAAACATAAACATAAATTGAAGTGAATTACTATAATTGAATATTAATATAGTTAAAACATAAAAATAAGCATAATAATGGAGTTTACATTTACATAATAATTTAGAAAATCGGAGAGTTTGTATTTATATAATAATTTAGAAAATTTGACATTAATTAGTGAAAATTGGACGTAAAAAGAATTTTTATTAATCATATGCTCATCTCATATTTTTTTTAAATCCATTAATATTCAAATTAACCATTCAAATCATTTTCTTCAATTCAACATATATAATTTACTTCAATTCAACATATATAATTTACTTCAATTCAACATATAATTTGCGATTTTGCTTCAATTCAACATAATTTGTTTCAATTCAACATAATTTGCTTCAAATTAACCATCTCTACTCTACAAATTCTTCCATTCAACATAATTTGCTTCTAAAATTCATTAATATTCAAATTAACCTTACATTTAGATTCCCAATTTTTTTTTTTATAGAAAATACTAATTTAAATTTAAAACATATTATATTGGATATTCAAAAATATACCCATATGGTATCCAATTAACTTAAAAGTTGTACCATTAAACTCAAAATAAAAAATAAAAAATATTTCATGTTGGACGGAAGGCGAACAGCCGCTGCACGCATTGCCACACGCTGGTGACGGCCTCTGCGTGTAGTGGCCACGCGCCTGTACAATGTCGTCTTCTTCGGCGAGCCGGTCTGCGATTTGGATTTTCGGACCCGACGGCATGACCCGACTCAATAACCCTCATTTTACGTCCGAATTTCACAAACTAACGGCCTATCTCGATTGTTTTGATCCCATAATGAGATCTATGGGCTTAAAATAAGAAAAAAATTCAAAATTTCGGTCAATTTTTTCCCCCTTCTTATGTGCCGCCGGTCTAAATTAGCGAAATTTCGCCGAAATATACCGATATTTTCATCCATCGATCCAAGCACACTATTTTGGAATAATTGGAAAACCCCAGATGCAGGGACATTATAGCAACTTGATGAGTTGATTCTCTCTCTCTCTCCCTCTCCTTGAAAACCCTATATAAATACCGACTTAGGCCACCCCTATCTCTCATGCCATTGTATTCAACATTACCCAACACCCCACAGCTTCTGCTTTTGTAAAATTGCACTTCTCTCTCTCTCTCTCTCTCACAGACACACACATAAAGCACCAGAAAGCTTAGCTCCATAACTTGTCTTCAACATATATACTTTATAATTAAGTTGAATATTCATGCACTAAAAAGTATTCTGACACTTACAAATTCCTTCCAATTTGTCCCTCGGTCTCACAAGTTAATTGTAACTAGGTTCATTCAAATATAATTATGTCTAGCCGACGGTCAAGATCTAGGCAATCCGGTGACTCAAGAATCTCCGACGATCAGATTAATGATCTTGTTTCAAAGCTGCAACAGCTTCTTCCTGAGATTCGCAATAGCAGACGTTCTGATAAGGTACCTCCCGGTCCTCCACGCCTATATATATATTCACCTATCTATTTCATTCCTGATTTTTCTATCTTTTTTTCCTCCTTAGGTTTGTCTTCTCTTTCATTTGAAGTCGCCATCAAAAGAAAAAAAAATTCCTTGCCCAATATATAATATCCAAAAAAAATTTCATTGGACCATATTGAAATCATATTGATCAATATATCGAAGATTTACCTTTTTTATCAACTTAGAAAAATACAATGATTGTTACGAATCATGTCTGTAATTGGAAGCCAATTATAATATATAAATATATATAATATGTACGGGTCTTTTAGCTGCTAGCTATAGCTTCATTAATATAGTTAATCCCCTATATATTTAATTAATTATATTATTTCTTCAATTTCCATCTATTACCCTTTCAAATTATCTGGGAAAATTTTATGTTCTTCATGAAATTTATGTCTTTGTATACGGACGCAGGTTTCAGCATCGACAGTGCTACAAGAAACATGCAACCACATAAGGAACTTGCACAGAGAGGTGGACGATCTAAGCGAGCGACTTTCTGAGCTCTTGGCAACAACTGACACTGCCCAAGCTGCTGTTATTAGAAGCTTACTCTCTCAATAGACCCATCATAGTACCCATCAATGATCACTTATGTAATACCCATCGATCCCTCCTCGTTTTTCTTCTCTGTCTCTTAATTTAAATTTCTAGGGTTTCGTTTTTATTTATTTATTTTTGAGTAGATTAAACTATGATATGGTATTACTTGTAGAAGATCCTTAATTTTGCAAAGCTGCGTTACTAGCTGCCTTGTTAAAGGAGCTGATATATTAATAATAAAAAGGACTCCATGAACTAATTTTTAGCTAACCACGTACTTAATTTCTTCAAAACTAATTGAAACTAATGATCAAATGCCACTTATTTTCCATATCCTTACCATGCCAAAAGAAACATTAATTTATGAGCTGAAATCTTGCAACATTTGATGTATGTATAATGTTTTTAATTAGAGTTCGTGGTACCATAAATCACTGAAAAATTATGGAGTAAACGACGACAACGGCATGACACGATCCCCGCATTAGTTTAATGTATTTACTAGTTGAATACATTAATTAATCAGATCAATACTAATAAAAAATAATTTCTCCGCAAGTTATTTATTATCATTTATATAGTTAATCATAGTGATTTTTTTCCGTAGAATCACTTTAAACACTATTTCTTTCAACCAATCAAACGTCCAGTGACTCTTAAGATTTCACTATAGATATAGGGCCTCACTCACGTCTAAAGTAATTTCAAAACTCATACTAATACTCTGCCGATTTATTCACTCGATTAAACTAATTTAGAGGCATAAGAGTGTTCTTGATTGAACCACCCTCCTGGGCTTCAACCTTAGCCTAATTTATTTCTTATTATTGTGTATAAGGATTGTGAAGGAATTCTACCAATCTTGACGATTTCCACATCAACAGAGGTATAACATAATTGGTTTGGAGTCGAATACTACTTAAGTGATCAACTTAAATATAGAGATTATCTATTTGATACTTTTCTTTTGTATTGTTAAGTTCTTGATTTACCACAACAAACACTATAATATTATGTAAAAAAAACTCTATATAACATCAATAAATTCAATAGATATGATAACATTACTTAAAGAGGAATTTTCTCCATGATAAAGAAACTTAAAATTTACAATAAAGTTATGTAAGAACTTAATTCCCATGTTAGTGATCGAGTTACTAATGAATTGAATTGTTTGATTGGATCGAGAACATCTGGTATGGCGGTGCAACTTCGGCTTCTTGTTCGTGGGATGCACGGAACATGGAAGTATGGGTAGCTCCCCGGCCCTTCCACTCATACCATCAAAATAAAGCATCAAAATAAAGCATCGAAAGCTGCAACAGATAAGCAAAGCAACATTGACTTTTTTGCTTCCACTAACCAATAATATTGGTAATGCACATATATTGCCACTAAATATATAACATATATGATCACGACTTTGAACGGATAATTATGATCGATTCAGTAATATTTTTTTTTTCCATTTGTATTGAGATGTTTTAAATTTAATTTTTATAAATACAATATTAGAATATATTTATATAAAGTTTATTAGCTAATAATTATTAGTTCACTGTATAACCGAGCCTAAACCAATACACATTGCATGTCCTCGTTATAAGTTTAATTAAATAAGAAATATTAGCGAATTCTACATAGTCATATGTGATTTATATCTCGTTTTTATTATTTATGTATCTGTCAATTTTAACATATATATATATATATATATATACATATCTCACTTAAAGGCAGAGGCATAGAGGGACCAAAGGGGTCCCAGGCCTCCGTGATTTTTTTTTCGTTATCTTGTTTATTTGTATATGTATATAAAAATTACATTAGTATTGTAAAAGTTTTAAATTTTTTTATTTTTTATTTTTTATTAACATGCCAAATTCACTTAATAAGTATTGAAAATTTGAGTGCGTGAATATTTGTTTTGCCCCCTAGTTGTAGATTGGAAAGCCTTGAGCCCCTGTGGTTGTTTGATCTGTTAGCTAAGGATATAAACATCACTATTCACCTTGATTAATGAATTGAACCTTTCTTTGCCAAAAAAGAAAAAAGAAAAATTGTTTTCTTTTGAGCACTTAAAAATCACCGTTCAAAATAGTGGCTGCCTAGTCTACCTAGGCACTCAAAAATGAGGAGCCACCTCGCATATTGACTAGGCATTTAGGTGGATTTGCTTGTAAATCTTTTTAGTTAGTAAATCCAACTTAGAGCCCTTAAATATATATATATATATATATATATATAGTTATATAAGTTATTTTATTTGTTAAATTCTTAGCTAATAATATAATTACTAATTAAAATAAAGGTAATAAAATAAAGAACATAAAACTTTGTATAATAAAATTAATAAAAATACTTATATTCTCAAGATTTATAATTCCCATCTCAATTTATTTACGTAGGTAATTAATTTTTATTCTAAAATTATTTGGTAGTACTTATTATATTATAAATTTGTTGAATTTGGTCTAAAAATTGGCCCCCCACCTAGGTGCCGCTTAACCACCACTCGAAGGTGAGGAGTCGTCCCCGCATATTGATTAGGCGTCTAGATGGATTTTCTTATAAGTATTTTTAGCTTGTAAACCCAACTTAGAGTTGTTATATATGTATATATTTTAGTTATATAAGTTATTTTATTTGTTAAATACTTAGTTAATAATATAATTACTAATTGAAATAAAGGCAATTAAATCAAGAACATAAAAATTTGTATAATAAAATTAATAAAAACTTACATTTTCAAGATTTATAATTCCCATCTCAATTTATCTAATTAGGTAATTAATTTTTATTCTAAAATTATTTGATATTATTTATTATATTATAAATTTGTCGAATTTGGTCTCAAAATTGAATCCCTACCTAGACGCCACCTAACCATTTAGACGCTAAACCCCTATTGACAACCCTATAAAACGCCTAGCGTCGCTATAAGAACGTATATTTAACTGTAGCAGTAATGGTTGGCAACCCTAACTTTAATATCGGCCTCGTATAGGCGCTCGAGTCTCATAACAATGACGATCAATCCCATGCTAATGTGTATAGTACATATCATATGCGGAAAAAGAAAAAAAATCCACGTTCTTTCTTTGAGATATTGTAAATTATGTTGGCGTTGTAATTTGATTTTGAGACTTGAGAGCAATGTTCCACGAATTAATGACATAAATGAATATTAATAAAATTCTGTAGTAATTAATTAATTGTATTTTGTTTTATCACGTTCACATTCAATACATTACTGAAATAAAGACTTAAAAATATGAACGTATATTGCTTTGATACATTTTTAATTTATGGACCTTTATGTTTGGTAATCAAACTCGAATGATTTGTAGAGTAGAAAGAAAAGAGAGACTGTGAGAATTGAAGAACAGAAAGAAGAAGAAGAGAACTCAGTAATCCGATCTCTTAGATTGATGGATTTACCTGATTATTACACCACAATATCGACCATACGGATCTTACAAGTCTATACACTCTATATCGAATAGACATTACTAGTTTGGAGGCTAAGAAACCTCACTCAACTGTAAGAAGTTGAGGTTCCACCACAAAACCAATTGGCAATGGGGGAAGTAGCCCAAGATCTTATAAGGCACAAATTATAATTGTGCTTTTTCGATGTGGGATATTTTCCTCACATCTCAACACGCCCCCTCACGTGTGACGGATTTTCCAGCCTATCACGCGACGATTTGGATGGGTACGTGTGACACGTGTGACGGTTAAGCCAATCAGGTGGAATAATCCCGCTCTGATACCATGTAAGAAGTTGAGGTTCCACCCCAAAACCAATTGGCAATGGGGGGAGTAGCCCAAGATCTTATAAGGCACAAATTGTAGTTGTGTTTTTTCGATGTGGGATATTTTCCTCACATCTCAACATCAACAACTTTAACGGTTTTTCTAACTAACTTGAACTTATCTAACAGATTGTGTGAGTTGTCCATCACAACTTAGTGCTCTTACACGTGCAACAGGTGATCATCAGCTACATTGCAACTTTATCCAGTTTTGGTACATCATAATCAGTCGTGCAACAGGTGATCATCAGCTACATTGCAGTTCCATCCAATTCTAGTACATCATAATCAGTCATGCAACAGGTGATCATCAGCTACATTGCAGCTCTATCAAGGCTTGGTACATTGCATTGCTAACAATCCCCCGCAATCTGATGAAGAAGAGGCTTCGAGCATCAGATTGGAAGAATGCAAGTAGAAGAGGTCATCAGACAAAGACTTTATGAAGATATCTGCAATCTGATCACCTGAGGGAATATGTTGAACATTGAGATCACCTTGAACTACCTTTTCCCGCACAAAGTGATAATTGATCTTTATATGTTTTTCTCGAGAATGAAAAATTGGATTGGCACATAGGCTGGTTGCAGATGTGCTGTCACAGTAGATGATGGGAGGTTTAAGAAGTGGAATGTGTAAGGCACATAGAAGTTGTCTAATCCATGAGACTTCAGCAGCTGTAATAGCCAGAGCATGATACTCAGATTCTATGCTGAATCGAGAAACAATGGTCTATTTCTTGGACATCCAGGAAATGGGGTTTTCACCAAGGTAGACAACCACTCCTGTTGTAGATCGTAAGTCATTGGGATCTTTTGCCAATATGCATCAGTGTAGGTAATTAAATCCAATGAACCAGCCTTGAATGAGATTCCATGATGGGGAGTACTCTTCGGATATCGAAGGATTCGTTTGACTACCATAAAGTGAGATTCTGAGAGAGTGTGCATATATTGGTAGACTTGATTCACATAAAAGACTATATCAGGTATGGTGAAAGTCAAATACTGCAGGGCACCTACAATGCTCCTATAATTTGTTGGATTGCTATACAAAGGGCCATCATCTTTCTTTAGCCTTGAACTAGGGACACTTGGTGTTTCAACTATAGAATTATCAAGCATTGAAGTCTTTGTGAGAAGATCGTGTATATACTTTGATTGAGAAATAAAGAGGCCAGTTGGAGTGTAGTCAATCTGAAGTCCTAGAAAGTAATGCAGCCTGCCAAGATCTTTCATGTCAAAAATAGCAGTCAGTGCTGAGACAACTTCTGAGATGGCATCATCATTGCTTCCTATAATTATGATATCGTCTACATATAGCAGTAGAACAATCAGAGCAGAAGAGGTTTGCTTGACAAAGAGAGAAGAATCTGCCCAAGTGATCTGAAAACCTAGTTCAGATAGGAAGCTTGTAAATTTTTCATTCCATGTTGGAGGTGCCTGTTTCAGGCCGTAGAGGGACTTTTGTAACTTACACACATAATCTGGACACTTGGGATCCTCAAAACCTGGAGGTTGAGACATATAGACTTCCTCCTTGAGTTCACCATGTAAAAATTCATTCTTTACATCCAATTGTCTTGAGTTCCACTGAAACTGAGCAGCTAAAGAGAGTACCAATCTAACAGTAGTAGTCTTAACTACTAGACTGAATGTTTCACCATAATCAAGCCCTTCCTCCTGACTAAAACCCTTGAAAACTAATCTTGCTTTATGTCTTGCAACTGTACCATCAGAGTTCTTCTTGATTCTGTATACCCATTTGCAGCCAACTAAATTTATTGAGAAGGGGAGAGCAACTAGGGTCCAAGTGTCTTGACTGTAAAGAGCATTCACCTCTTCCTGCATTGCTTGTTGTCAGATTGGACTAGTAGAGGCTATTTTGACTGAAGTAGGTTCTACCTGGGTGAGATCAACTTCAAGAGAGGAAGTATAGGCAGAAAGAAGAGCCTTAGGCTTGACAATCCCATTTTTGACCTTGTTTGCATTGGATGCATAATGACACCTGTAATTGGTAATACAATCTCAAGAAGTTGGGGCTGAAATTCATTGTCTGTGCTGTTGCTGGGATGCATAGATGAGAAATGCGATCCTGTGGATTCCTGAGTATCTGGGGGATCTACTTGAGCCTCTTTCAAACTATGAGAATGCACAAGTGAGTTTGAAAGTGATAGAGATGAGGAGTGTACCTCACTGTCTTTACCAGGAGCAGAATTCACAGGAGCCTGAGTAGACTGAGTATGATCATAATGGATTTGAAACAAGGAAGGAAAGATAGAGCAAGGTATGGAAGCTGGCATGAGACCAGAATTCTGAGAAGTAATAGTTTGAGATGAAGAAGTAGTTTGAGATGAAGGAGTAATACTTGAGTAAGGGAACTGGTATTCATAAAAAAACACATGTCTAGAAACAAAAGTTCTTTGTGACACAAGATCATGGCATATGTACCCTTTATATTTCTCAGCATAACCAAGGAAAATACATTTCTTTGTTTTAGGTTGTAATTTGGTGTTATTGCATGGACGAAGTAGAGGAAAACATGAGTAGCCAAAGACTTTTAGATGATTTATGAGAGGTAATGTATTGAACAAACTTTCAAAAGGTGATTTCATATCAAGTATGGGACATGGCATTCTATTGATAAGATAGGTTGCTGTTGCAGAAGCATGAAACCAGAATTTCGTAGGAAGTTTGAAGAAGAGTAATAGCTATTTCAAGTATGTGTATGTGTTTCCTTTCTGCAAGTCCATTTTGTTCTAGTGTATAAGGACATGATTTGTGACGTGTTATCCCTTTACTAGATAGAAAAGTTTGAAAATCCTTACTAATGTATTCTCCTCCTCAATCACTTTGAAGAGTTTTAATTGACACAAAGAATTTATTAGAAACATAAGCACATAAATGAAAAAAAAAAAGAGTGAAATTCTGATATAGTTGGAAGAATCCAAGTAAAACGTGTACATTCATCAACAAGATTAATATAGTATCTGAATCCCTCAATTGAGCTAGTAGGAGATGGACCCCATACATCAGAGTGCACAATCTCAAAGGGAACACAAAACTTAGAACTAGAGCTTGAAAATGATTGTTTAGACAGCTTCCCTTCAAGGCAGGATTCACAAATATTTTGAGAGGAATGTTTAGGATGCAGAATATGAGCTTTATTCAAGACACAGGTTACAATCTGGTTTGAGGGATGACCTAACCTTCTGTGCCATAGCTGGATTTGTGTTACTTTTCCAAGAAAAGTAACTTGAGAATTTGGCTAAGTTATGGAGGGAAAATGAAAAGGAAGAGGATATAGGCCATTTCTACTTAGTCCCTTGAAGAGTCTTACCCCTGTGATCCTGTTCTGTATAAGAAAAATTGAGTCATCACAAACAAAACGACAATGATTGTCCTTACACAATTTGTTAATAGAGAGCAAGTTTGCAGATATGTTAAGAACATGAAGAACTTCAGGTAAAACAAAGCAATGAGGTGAAGGTTGAGTGGTAACAAGTGTAGATTGTCCAATATGTGCCACTTTCAAACCTGTGCCTCCAGCAGTAATGATGATATCAATATGGGCAGATGGACTAGGCCTTTGAATCTGTGACATTTCAGATGTCATGTGTGCTGTGACACCAGTGTCAGCAATCCAATAATCATGTTGCTAAGAAGAATAAGGACCTTGAGCATTCATGGCAGTGAGATTTTGTGGTGGTGATGAACCTTGGAAGGAGTAGTTTCCCCTGTGGTAACAGTTAAGGGCTGAGTGACCAAATTTCCAGCAGATTTGGCATTGCTCTCCTTCTCGATTTTGGGAAGGATCATTTTGATGCTTGTGATAATAGTTTGCAGCTGTATGACCTTTCCTCCCACAGATTTGACAGACAGGAGAAGGAAGGAACTGTTGTGGATTTGGTGCTCCAAGGATACTAGGATTGTTCCTGTTATTGTTGTTGTGATTCCAAGGTCTGGATCCATTTTTATTGTAATTAGGGTTCCATTTTCCTTTTTACTTCCCTTTGTAACAATTTCCCTTGTAACTATTGTTGTAGTTGTTGTTGTTTTGATGATAACCCCCATTGAATCCATACTGCTAAAAGTTATCAGAGATCTGTTGGTATTGACCTTGATTGGCAGATGCTGGTGTGCTTTGCTCAGGGTGAAAGAAGATATGAGAAGAATGTGAGGTAAGAATTTCCAGTGAATGAATTTGAGGGACCAATCTTAGATACAACCTGTGTAGGATTAGAACCTGAGTTTTTGACAGCAGTAAAGGCTGAGAGAAAATTATGCTTAGTGAATTGCTCAATGATAGTTTCTTCAGCAAGAAGTTGGGATGTAAAATCCTTGAGACTTATTGAATTCTCTCTTCCACGAATAACACATCTAAAGGTATTAAATTCCACAGGTAGACCTCTCAGGGCAAGTATCACAATGTCATCATCATCATCAAAGAACGCATTACAAGATTCAAGAAGATCCCTTGAATCTTTGATTCTCTGTAGATACTGAGTCATATTTTCTAACTCCTTCTTGATGTTTTGCAGATCAGTTTTCATTTGAAAAATTGAAGCCTTAGTAGAGGAAGAAAAACTGTCTTTAAGACTGAGCCACATTTCTTGAGAACTTTTGCACCTAATGATGCAAGAAATGGTTGTAGGTGACAGTGTTGATGTAATGAGCTGCATCAATGCTTGATCATGCATTTTCCAGATCGGGTACTTATCAGAAGGTGGAGAATCATATGTCACACGATCTGGACACCTTTGAGTTCTATTGACAAAGCTCATAATGTTATTGAAATTGAGCATCAATTCCATTTGGAAATTCCACGTGATGAAGTTATGATCATCTAATTTCACTTTGACAACATTTCCAACAGTTGGAATGAGAGAGGCAATTGGTGATTGCAAAATTTGAAGCTGTGAAGCAGTAACCATAGTTATACAATATTAGGAGATGGTATTTGGTGGAAGTTTGTAAGGGACAAAGATACAAGCACGTAGTGTGCACTATTACCAGAAAGATCCAAGGAAGTTATTTAAGAACACAAGAGAGGGAACACGATTATTGTGAAAGAATGAAGAAAGACTAGATGAAGAATTGATCTATTGATCTCAGAGAGAGCTCCAGAATCGATCATGTATGGTGGTTAGCGAAATTCATGAACGCAGCTCTGATACCATGTTTGGTAATCAGACTCGAAGGATTTGAAGAGTAGAAAGAAAAGAGAGATTGTGAGAATTGAATAACAGAAAGAAGAAGAAGAGAACTCAGTAATCTGATCTTTTAGATTGATGGCCATAATATCGATCATACTGATCTTACGAGTCTATATACTCTATATCGAATACACATTATGACAGGACCCGTCCTAAATCCCTCAGGATTAGCGTGGGACGTGCCTGCTCCCGTCCGACACGAAGTATCTGACCAGAGATAGTTTTTGTCCTTTGTCCAACCGGGGCTATCAGAGTACGTCAGGATTCGAAGGAGGAATGTAATGTCTCGTCTCTACTACAGCCCACATCCGTGATCAACCTGAAGGACATTCAAAACACAAAATCTGTGAGTGGACAAAACAAATATTTTATAAAAATATTTCATAAAAAGACCTTTATGCCCTTCATTAAAAACATATGCATGCATTCGAAAACCATTTCTAGGATTCATACTCGGTCCCCATAAACCGTCATGAACCATAAAACCATTTGGGCCTTGGCCCGAAATCTGTAAATCAATACATGGGACCTCAGCCCAAATCAAATCATATGGGAACTCGTCCCAAATCCAGCTCATATGGGTCTCAACCCAAAATAAATATGCGTGGGTTTCAGCCCAACGCCATCTCAGTGGAAACTCATACACATATACATATATACATATATAACCCATCCTAGGAACTTCCTGGGAAGATGCCAACTCGGGGCACACATCCCCTAGGGAACACATCTCCGATATATGTCACAATGTCTCAATATATATAAGTATGCATACTACTCTGGGTCTCACTCCGAGTCTTCTCCCGGGAATTCTCCATCTAGGAGGCTCATCTTCGGACCTAGTCAGATCATCTCTTCAGAATCTGGTCCGGGACCACATCATAACGCCCACTCCTGGAACGGGATCCCTATGGGGATACCCACTTTGGTCTGTGGATCGTGACTCTGCAGGTCGACGTCTGGAGGAGACAAATCAATAATCTTGTAAGGAGGGTATATACATACTAGTATAAGAAAAACCATAATACGGAACTCACGCCCGTTAACACAAAATAACTGGGCCTCTAGCTCGAACATAGGACTCAATAGGGCTTCTAGCCTGATTTCACAATAACTGGGCATCGATCCAGAACTCGTAAATCAACGGGGCATCGAGCCCGATATCTGAGGGTCAGTCACGATTCCGATCATAGCGATGCGTGCAACCATCAATCTAAGACCGCTCTCAATCCTGGTATGTCGCCGTGAACACATCACTGCCGCGACCATCTCAAGACCATGGTGCACACGTCGCCGATCGATCCTCTAAACTGTCAGCACTCCGAAGTCGAGCCTACAGTGGCTGCTCAACAACGGGACGTGCATCGTGACCTCTCCAGAAGGAACGTATCCCAATTTGGAGGCAAACGTCACGTCGTCCGTCGCCGTGCACACAGTACCCGTCGCGACCATGACTCAGAGCAGTAGGTCATCAATAGGGTCTCATTCCTGAGTCAAAACCAAATCCAAATGGGTCTCATGCCCGGTTCTACCTTTTCAAAACCATTTCATGAAAACCGAAAGCGTAAGCGCGTATAAGCACGTATAAAACTGAAAACCTCGAAGTATGTGCCCATACGTAAACACCCACACAAAATGCACTCAAGGCATCACAAAATACATATTAAAACATATATAAAACATTTATGCATGCATCGATTTCGGAAATAAAGTCCACTCACAGACCGTCCGTGTTGCTGCCTTGATACGCGTGTCATACACCTTCCAGGGTCAATCGTCACCTTCGGGATTCCCAAACCTGTCCAAATCACTTTATAGGGGACTAACTACTTAATTAACCCCTCACTAAAGCCCCCTAATTTTCTGGGATTTTAAACTATTTTTAAACGCGCACCGAAACCTTCGGACAATCCGAACTGTATCGAGACGATGTCCGATCGACTCAAAACCAGTCCCAAAATGTTTGTTACATCGAATAGATGATTTCACATGTTAGAACCACCCGTAAATTCTCCCCCACATGCCCGCACGGGCCACTTGAAGTGGCTGCGCATGGGAGCCACGCTCCAGTGCTACAATCACCTTCAACCTCGGTCAGGCGGGTCCGAACCGGCCCGCCCCGGTTTTACTCTGCAACTTGGACCGGCGTGACCAGTCCAGCCTCCTACCCGATTCAATTTTCATTCTTTTCCTTCCTAATCGATTCTAAACTTCCTATTTTGGTCCTAGGAACCTAAACCTATAAATTACAACACCTAAAACCTACATATTCGAACCGATCCAATTTTTCCTCACGGTTCAAAACATCCAAGTTTCTCCTAGGGCTTCCTCAGCCTCTAACCTTCCTCAAAATCATCCTATTACATTCCTAATAACTCAATAAACCCATTCTAATCACCTAAATCCGTCCATAACGTCACAAATTAAAAATGGAAGGAATCGGGTAAAACAGCTCACCCAGCACGACTGCTCCTGGCCGGCCACCACATCCTCCAGTCCTCACTTCATCCTCCTGGGTCTCACATATGATCATAGGGTTTAAGGGTTTGGGTTGGGGTGGAAGGGTGATCGGGTTTGGTTTGGAAATGGGGAAAATGGTCGAACAAACAAAAGGGGAGGATATGCATGAATTGTTTGGGCTGGGCAATGGATGGGTGACACTTGTCACTCATCCATTGGGCCTGTCTAAAATATCTGAGCCCCACTTGCTTCCAAACAGCTCCCGTCTCGTAAAACGTACAATAGTACGTTCGAACTTCCGTGAACCGTAATTTCTCCGTCGAACATCCGAATTCGATATGCTGCCTGTCTACGGATTCGTATCGTCCTGATCTACGTAACAGTCCTTGACCCTCAACCATCAGACCTCCTGGGTCAAAAGTCAACTGTTGACCCCTATTCAACAAAATTACCAAAATACCCCCGAACTTCCGATCGTCATAACTTCTTCCTCGAATGTTAGAATCGGACGTGCCACCTGTCTATGAACTCGTGACGTCCCGAACTACAACACAGTCATCAGCCAAGGTCCATTTGACAGCCTGAACGAAAAGTCAATGTTTCGCCCATTCTAGGGGCAAAATCGTCATTTTGCACTGAACGTACGTTAATTCTCGTCTAATCTCCGATTAGTCTCGCTAATCCGTCATTAATCTTTAATTAATCCCACTAATTCGGGACGGGTCGTTACACATTACTAGCTTGGAGGCTAAGAAACCTCACTCAACAACTTTAACGATTTTCCTAACTAATTTGAACTTCTCTAACAAATTGGGTGAGTTTTCCATTGCAACTTTGCAACTTAGTACTCTTACACGTGTGTTGAAGCGTTAAATGTTCCAACTGTCGATTATTCGTTGCCCAATTACCAAATGACGCGTGTCCCTCTTGTGACCTGTCAACTCAAGTGGATCGCGGGTTTCCGTTAGTATTGGCACCGGTGTGGTGCCGGCCTAAGGCTCTCTGACGATCAAGTCAGTTACTTTGTTCGTAAGAGGAAATAGTAAATGGTAAGTTTAGTAGAGTAATAGTGAATAGTCAATCTTAGTTACCTTTATTGGGAAATGTGTACCCCTTATGTATGGGTAGGTGGGATGTTCAATTCCCAAAGTTCCGATGTGGGACAAAATGCTCCTCGATTTACGTGCTGACACGTGTTACGTAGATCGAGGGTGGATACGCTTCCACGGGGCATTCCACAATGGGCCCGGTGTTGGGACTGTTGTAAGTATGGTAGTTTTGGGCCTTGAACGGAGTCTGGGTTTAAGTATACAGCCCAGTGGGTCTGGTCAGATATGGTGTCAACAGAAGTTCCCCAAGTCGTTGACTGAGGTGGAATTTCTCGGTCGGGGACTTGTCTCATTCTCCCAGACCCTGGTGGGAAGTATACCCGTAGTCCCTCGAGTCCCCTGGCGGGAGAGTCCGCCGAGACAGGCTCGGTCACAGCGAGGAAGTGACTAGTGGTCGGTCTATAAGGGATGAAACTCGGTGAACCAGTGTTTCAGTCGGTCATGGACGTGCACATGCAGTCGGTGGTAGTGCCATTGTAACGACCCGTCCCGAATATCGGGATTTAATAATATTTAATTGTGACTTACTAATCTGGGATTAGTTGGGCGATTTCGGACGAATTGTGCAAAATGACCGTTTTGCCCCTAGGCGTGGGCAAAACGTTGACTTTTAATTCGGATGGTCAAATGGACTTTGACCGATGACCGTGACGTAGTTCGGGACGTCACGAGTTCATAGACAGGTGGCACGTTCGATTCCGACGTTCGTGGTGAAAGTTATGATGTACGGAAGTTCATGGGCGTTTTCGTAATTTGAACGTAATAAGGGGTAAATTATTGACTTTTTGATCGGGTGGTCTGATGGCCGAGGACCGAGGACCGTTAGGAAGGTCTCGATGCCCTGAGTTCGTAGACAGGCGGCACGCATCAATCGGAGTCCGTATGACCGAGTTACGGGTCAGGATGCGTGAGGGGCATTTGGTAATTTTCTACACAAGGGCAGAATTGTAATTTCACGGGGGGTACTGTTTCATTGAACAGCCGTGAAGGTGGATGCTTTGTGCGATCGATCCCGTGATTGTTTATCAATTTAATTGAGTTAATTGGACCAGTATGAGGTGGAATTGCACATGTTTGGTGCTGGCAATCGATCAAAAGGACATGGGCACTGGTTGTTTAATGTTTTCGGGTCAGTGCAGGGGAACTTTGCACAGTCATTTGAGGACACTTTTGGACGCCTTTAACGGCTGAATTGAATTAAAAGAATGGTGAGTGAGTCGAGAGTGGTTCACTGAGATTGAGAATGAGAGGAATGAGTGAGTTTGGGGCTGGAATTCTCTGAAAACCCGAAACTGGGTTCTGGGAAATTCAAATACAAATTCCTAGTTTTAGGCCAGCCCAAGCCTAATTGAGGATGGATTGAGCTTTCTGGAACTTCAACGTGTCGAACCAGATCAAATGGGGCAAGCTTTGGGGCTCCTAGGGCCGTGAACGGACGAGGTGGACGGCCGGAAAACTCAAGCTTGAGTTGTGGTGATTGAGGTAATGTCGTGTTCAATTAATCATGCTAATTGGTTCGTGTTAGTCCTTATATGCTTCATATGAAGTTAATTTGACAATGGTTAAGGATTGATGGAGTTTTGGTGATTGACCCGTTTTGGGTGATCACGGGTTAATGGCTTGATTAAGGAATAGTTGATGTTGATCGATGTCACAGAACTGAAATTCATATGCTAATGATTGTTTTAGGATCAAGAACGGATTGAATTGATGTCGAATTGGGTGTGATTGAACCGGATCTTATCGCGGGTAATCAGACCCGTTTACCAGACAAACGGGTGAAGGTGGTGACTGTAGCAGTCACTGTAGCAGGCGCGTGGCTTTCACGCGCAGCCACTCACGGCGGCGCGTGATGGCGCGTGGGCACAAATCTCGAGGTGAGGTCAACATGACTTTTATCCTATACAATGTTACGAACATTATGGGATTGGTTTCGTGTCGATCGGATCCCGTTTCGTTATTGTTTGGGATGTCCGAAGGTTTTAAATCCAGTTTAAAAATACTTAAAAATTCGGGAAAATTACGGGACTTGAATAGGATGTTAATGATGAGGTTAGTGATCCTCTAATGTGATTTGAACAGGATTGGGAGTCCCGGTGATTGTGGTGTGGCCCGGGAAGGCCTATGGCACGCGTATCGAGGCACTCGGTTAAACGGTCTGTGAGTGGACATTGGTTTTATAAATTCGGTGCATGCATAACTGTTTCATGATTGTTATAATTGGGATTATATGATTTGTTTTGGATATCAGTGAATTTATATGTTTTCACGCATTTTGAGGCGATTTACGTGTTTGCACGTGAATCGAGGTTTTCTGGATTTGCACTGATTTCCATAAATATGGATGGATATGATTTCATGAAACGGTTACGGATTTGATAAAGTAAAATCGGGCCAGGGGCCCAGTTAACTTGTTAATCGGGCCAGGGGCCCAATTGAATTATGAAATCGGGCCAGGGGCCCAGTTGACTTATATATGTGATTTCGGGTCGGGGACCCTAAAATGGAATTGAATAAACTATTTCGGATTTGATTCAACTATTTGGACTTATGACGGTTTTATGGAAATTCGGGGCAGGACCCTTGTGATATTTTGGAAATGAATAATAAAATGTGTTCCATAAAACCATCTCGATATGAGGATATTTATATCCTGGTCTCCTCCAAGTGTCGGGGACACTGGAGAAGTCACGGTGCATTGCCTGCGAGGGCTCATTATACGGAGCTACCAGACCGTATAGTGATCCAGGAGCAGGATTGCTAGACGTCATGGACGTCAGACATCGGGGATGTCAGAGATATGGACCCGGTGAGACCCCGGGCAGCACGCGTTGCTTAATACCGTGAGATATGACGTCTGGAACGTCAAGCGTCTAGGACGCTAGGCATCGGGGATGCCGGAGATGGAAAAACAATAAATGAATATTACTGGATTGATGAAATAACTCTTGGATTGACTTTTGGGAATTTGAAACTATGCTTTGGGTTCCGGGCTAAGGCCGTAGTGGTTATTTCTAAATAAATATGGGATTATTGGTTTTTGGTGCATGCATATGATTTTACTGAGGGGCATAAATGTCTTATAAATGTTTTTAATAGACTTGTTTATTTTCGTCCACTCACAGCTTTTGTTTTTAATGCCCTTCAGGTTGATTCCGGATACGACTGCAGCAGAGACTTGAGCATCTCACACCTCCTCCATCGATCCTTACGCACTCTAGAAGCCCGTTTGGGCAATGGCAATCGGTTATCCCTTGTCTGACGCCTCTTGTCAGACGGGAGCACGTCACATTCCATGGTAATCCCGGGGGGATTGGGATGGGTCGTGTCAGCCATGGTCGGTGACGAGGACAAAAAATTGGAGTGGAAGTTCTGATTCCGAGCGGTGTACATGGGTCGGTAGCTAGGGCCATCAGCTGCTAGGGGGTGAGAGCACCGAGCGGTGTACATGAGTCGGTGGAGAGGGCCAACATCTGCAGGGCAGTCCAGGGCACCGAGCGGTGTACGGAAGTCGGTGTTGAGGACCAAAAACTGAAGTGGAAGTTCTGATTTCGAGAGGTGTTCGTGGGACGGTAGCTAGGGCCATCGGCTGCAAGGGGGTGAGAGCACCGAGCGGTGTACATGAGTCGGTGGAGAGGGCCAACATCTGTAGGGCAGTCCAGGGCACCGAGCGGTGTACGGTAGTCGGTGGAGAGGGCCAACATCTGTATGGCAGTCCAGGGCACCGAGCGGTGTACGGTAGTCGGTGGAGAGGTGAGGGAAGACGGTTGGGATTCCTCAGACAGATGGTTGACACGTGTTCGATCAGAGTGACTGGTTGCAACACGTGTCTGCCTCTGGGAAGGGTGACGCCTCGTAGTCTGTGCAACAACCTCTATAAATATGAGGAGTGTCCACCGATTGTCTCACTTTGTGTTTTTGAGAAAGTGGGGAAATTCTGTCCAACTAGGAAGGCGATTTCTGATCAGCTCTCAACGGTGGTGCATATGGTGGTTGCGATTTTCGACGAGCCCACCTCCATGAAAAAACACAGTAAGTATGCCTTGACTTGAGTTTGTTCGATTGAAGTGGGTGTTGGTGAGGAACTGGTCATGAACTTGGTGAAGTTTGTGGTCAGATCGTCGTAGGTCCGAGTCGATCCGCTAAGTTATGTTTGGTTTTACTTTCCTTCTTTTGTAGATGTCCGTTGATAGTGACTCGGTATCCGAGGGTAAGTGTTACGACTCACAGGGCGGTGAGTCGTCGGATAGTAGTGTGTAGGTTCTCATTCCCATCTCCGGGAGTGAGGACGAGGCCGACTCGGCCCAGGCACAAGATAGGGCACAGTCGGTGCATAGTACAACCGATTCATCCGGTAGGACAACAGAGACTTGTGCTGAGGCGGAGCCGACAGGTAGGCCGGGTAGTGGCAATCTCTTGGTGGACGCCGAGATGATAGTCAAAGTTGGCGTGCACCGATCATTGAAGCTAACCCACGGCCGAGATCGGGGCACAGTTCGGCTTAATAAGGTGAAACCGATCGGGGATGAGTCGGTCCCGGAGGCCGTTCCGATTGAACGTGCTGCCTTCACTGTGGACAAAATGGTCAATAAGGAGACCGAGAAGGGCCTGATGAAGATGAGGATCGAGTTTGGCGTTCCCGACTCGGTGACGACGAGGCTGCCCACAAGAGAGGAAAAACCGAGTAACCCCCCAGCTGGTATGGCGTTGTTCTATATCGAGCTGATGCACCATGGGGTAAGGCTGCCCCTGCATCCCTGGCTGCGGAAGATGGTGAAGAAGATGGGAGTGGCACTCGGTCAGCTCAATCCGAACGTGTGGATTGTGCTCTGCTCCCTCTACATGGCCTTCAAGTGGGCCGAGCAACCGGAGCCGACTTACGCCCAACTCATGTACCTGTACGAGTTTGGGTTTCAACAGCAGAGTACCGGGTGGGTCTTCGTCCATCATCGCAAGAAGAGCAAACGGGGGGAGTTCATCATGGACATACCGACCTCCCAAAAGTCGTATAAGATGAAGTTCTACCTAGTCGGTGGGAACTGGGAAGGGGACACCGACGGACCACCCATACCATCCAAGTTTCAGACCACAGGTGGATAGTTGTAGCATAGGCCGACCATTTTGATGTAATTGTTTATAGTTGGTATATGCCCAAGTATGGCTATGTTAGCTGACCAATTCTCGGTGTGCAGGGTTGTTCCCAGAAGAAGAAATCTCTCCGGCGGAGAAGGAAGTCGTCTACTGAGTAAGGGATATCTTGGACGAGCTTAACCGGAACCGACGGATCCTTCGGCTGCCTGGGTTCCAGTACAAAGTCGGCCTCATCGACACCGACGAGGGTAAGTGTGTATGTTTCTATGTTTGTTTTTTTTTTGTGACTGACCGTGTGCTCGGTGTTGTAGTTCCGTATCATCTCGGGAGCCGAATATACAAAGACTGTGAGCAGCTGAGAATGAAGGCTGACAAGAGCTCGGGGGAATCTGCCTAACTGTCAAAGGCTGCCAAGCGTCTGGAGCTCCTCCTCCGAAGGAAGAAAGAGCGAGCCGACAAAGGCCAGCCAGAGTGGTCCGGCCGAGCACAACAGGGCCAATCCTCCAAGCCGAGACCACCCAGCCCACCACCTCGGTCGCCCAAGAGGAAGCAGAGCACAATCGAGGGAGACCGAGTGCTCTCCCCTGAACCAAGGCGGACGAAGGTGAGAAAGGAGGCCGAGACGATTCTGTTGGCAAAGGAAGCAATTGGCGGCAAGAGGACGATGATGGTCCCAGAGTTCAAACCTCCACCGTCCCCCCCTCGGTTAGACGTGAGGATAATGGAGATACTCTAGAGGAGGGGGGGACGTGAACCTGGGCCTGTTCACCTAGGGGAAAACGATCGGAGAGGGGTCCAGCGCCGAGGCCACCCTCTGGTGTCCGAGGTAGATGGTGCCGTTGCTCAACGGAGTCTGCCAGGGAGCCTCTACGCCCTTAGACGAGCTGGCCGAGGTGCAGTGCCGGTCGGCAGAGAAAAAGATGGAGAAGGCCCTATTGCTGCTCAGCAATGTAAGCAATTGATGTCTTGTTGTTCTTTTGTTTAGTTTGCAAGTGTGTTGTCGTAGGCCGAGTGCCTTACGAAGCTTAGTTTTGTGCAGGCCCTCGGTGAAGTCTACTGCCAGTTTGGGAATGCCCAGAGGTGGGTGGCTGGTGCTCGGCGGGAGAAGGACCGACTCAAGAAGAAGTAGGTCACTCCGAAGCTGCAGGAGGCCGAGAGGGCCATGAAGGAAGCGGCCGACCTCAACTGCAAGTTGGAAGCCGAGAGGTGGAAGACTCGACTCAGGAGGCCCTAGCTGCCAGGGACCAGGTGAAAGCCGACCTGGATGCAAAGGAGAAAGACCGACTGAAGCACTGGAAGAAGCTGTGTCGGGTGAAGTCGGCTAGGGAGGCCGACCTGGAAGAGGCGAGGAAGACCGGGGTGGCCGAGTTCAAAGCTTCCGAGGAGTTCGACCAACTGAAGAATGAGTACACTGCCGAATGCGAGCAGGAGTTCTTCCGCAACCTTTTCCTGCACAACCCTAGGCTGACCGTGAAGACCCCCTGGCTCGTCCAAGATAACTGCCGACATGTTCGAGGACGAGTTGGGGGAGGATGAGTAGGAGGTTGCCCAACCGAGTCCCCAACAGGAAGCCGAGCCAGTGAACGCCCCGAAAGAGACAGAGCTAGTGGTTGAAGTTGAGCAGGCCGAGGAGGAGCCAACGGAGGGGCTAGTGTAGGATAGTTTTTAATGTGTTGTCCCTTTGTTTTGTTTTTTCTTTGGAAGGTTGTAAAGCTCTTGCAAGCCGAGCGTAATAGGTCTGCATATTTTGAATGAAATTGGACGTTCTTCGAACACAAATTGTATACCGAGGTACCCTGTCGATTTGTCTGTTTGTCTGAGGGTAGGTGTAAGCCGAGTAGGGCTGTACACCGACTCGAATGTTTGAGTCTAAAAATACCAAGTGTTGGAGGGTATGCCGAGTAAGACCGAACCCCGACTCGGATGTTTGAGTCAGAATGTTAGTGCAAGCCGAGTAGGACCGTACACCGACTCGATAGTGTGAGTTAAAATAGCAAGTGTTGGGGTTTAGGCCGAGTATGACCGAACCCCGACTCATGTGTTTGAGTCAAAGTGTTGGTGTAAGCCGAGTAAGGCTGTACACTGACTCAAAAGTTTGAGTCAAAATAGCAAGTGTTGGGGTGTAGGCCGAGTAAGACCGACCCCCGACTCGTGTGTTTGAGTCAAAGTGTTGGTGTAAGCCGAGTATGGTTGTACACCGACTCAAAAGCTTGAATCAAAATAGCAAGTGTTGGGGTGTAGGCCGAGTAAGACCGACCCCCGACTCGTGTGTTTGAGTCAAAGTGTTGGTGTAAGCCGAGTAAGGCTGTACACCGATTCAAAAGTTTGAGTCAAAATAGCAAGTGTTGGGGGGTAGGCCGAGTAAGACCGACTCCCGACTCGTGTGTTTGAGTCAAAGTCTTGGTGTAAGCCAAGTAAGGCTGTACACCGACTCAAACGTTTGAGTCAAAATAGCAAGTGTTGGGGTGTAGGCCGAGTAAGACCGACCCTCGACTTGTGTGTTTGAGTCAAAGTGTTGGTGTAAGCCGAGTAAGGCTGTACACCGACTCTAAAGTTTGAGTCAAAATAACAAGTGTTGGGGGGTAGGCCGAGTAAGACCGACCCCCGACTCGTGTGTTTGAGTCAAAGTGTTTTAGGTTACAAATGCTGTGTAAATGGAAGAGTTCATAAATAAAGGGCGCCGTAATCGACAAATTACAGCAAGTTATAAGATGAAAAAATACAATGTTTAAATGAAGTACTTCTTCAGGTGGTCGGCATTCCATGGGTGGCCAAGTTTTCGCCCACTTGGGTCTTCCAGTTTGTAGGTGCCGGGCCGGCAGATTCTTGTAACCCGATATGGACCTTCCCAATTTGGGCCGAGAGTTCCGGCTGAGCTGTCCTTGGTGGTGAGGCTGACCTTCCGAAGGACCCAATCCCTGGCCTGAAAACCCCGTTGTTTGACTCTGGCATTATGGTAATTGCAGAGCCGCCGTTTGCAGGCAATGTTTCTGAGGTTAGCCTGTTCTCGGTGTTCCTCAATGAGATCGAGACTGAGTGCAAGCTGATGGTTATTTTGCTCAGGTTCATAGGTCGATACTCGGTAAGAAGTTTCGTTCAGCTCAGCAGGGATGACTGCTTTGGTTCGGAAAGTCAGTGAGAAGGGGGTTTCATTTGTTGATGTGAGGTATGAAGTCAGATATGACTAGAGTGCATTGGGGAGGATTTCAGACCATTTTCCCTTGGCCTCATCCAGCTGCGTTTTCAGCGTGTGCTTGATGATTTTGTTGATGGCCTCTACCTGTCCATTGGACTGAGGGTGAGCTGGTGAGGCGAAGCAGAGACGGATGTTGTGTCTGTCACAAAAGGCACAGAAGCGTGCTTTGTCGAATTGCTTCCCGTTGTCCGTGACAATTGTGTGGGGGAGACTGAAACGGCAGATGATGTTCTGGAAGGTGAACGTTTCAATCTGGGCCGTGGTGATCGAAGCCAAAGCCTTTGCCTCTACCCACTTTGTGAAGTAGTCCACTGCTACCACTGTATACTTTGTCTTGCCCTTCCCTACTGGCATTTTCCCGATTAAGTCAAGTCCCCACTGCGAGAAGGGCCAAGGGCTGACCATGGTTGTGAGGTTTTCTGGAGGTAAATGGAAAAGAGGGGCAAACCGTTGACATTTATCACATCGTTTGGTTAACTCGGCCGCGTCTCCATGCATAGTAGGCCAGTAGAAACCCTGTCGGAAGGCTTTATGGGCCAATGACCACGGTCCAGAGTGATTTCCGCAAATACCGGCATGTATTTCTTCGAGAATGACCCTGCCTGCCTCCGGGACGAGGCACTTTAGGAGGGGTAAAGTGAAACCCCGTTTGTAGAGTTAATCGTTGACGATTGTATATCGGGCTGCCTGTCGCTGGACCTTTTTGGCCTCAATTTTGTCGGAAGGGAGAGTTCCGTTTGTGAGGAAGCCCAGCAGCGGGGTCATCCTCGTGCCGTTAGTGTTGATTGCCCAGACTGCCGGGCCCTGTGTGCTGGGTTGATCAAGAATCTCGACCAGTACATTCTGACTCTGTCTCTCATCGAGGGAGGATGCAAGCCGGGCCAGAGCGTCAGCGTGGCTATTTTCGGAGCGTGGAATCCGAGTGATGGTATAACAGTGGAAACCATATAGAAGTGACTTTGCCAAAGCTCTGTATGCTGCCATGGAAGAGTCTTTGGCCGCATACTCGTTGTTGATCTGGTTGACGATAAGCTGTGAATCGCTGAAGATTTTGATCTGCTTTGCTTCCATAGTCTTCGCGAGGCGGAGTCCTGCAAGAAGGGCCTCATACTCCGTGGCATTGTTGGAGGCCTTGAATTGGCAACGAAGGGCGTATTCCATTCGGACCGTGTCTGGTGTGGTGAGGACAAGTCCGGCCCCGGATCCATTGTGGCAGGCCGACCCGTCGACATATAGGAACCAAGTTGGCCGAGCAGGGTCGATTTGGGGGTTCCTCTCATCCAAAGTATGTGTTGTGGATGGAAGGGCAGATGGTGGGACCTCATGTGTGGCCGTTGCTGGAACGTAGGAGAAGTTAGAAATAAAATCTTCCATGGCCTGCCCCTTCTCAGCGGTGCGGGGGGCGAAAACGATGTCAAATTAACTGAGTTCGATCGCACATTTGAGCAGTCGTCCCGATGTTTCTGGCTTCTGGAGTACCTGACGGAGTGGTCTGTCTGTCAGGACAATGATAGAATGAACCTGGAAGTATGGCCTGAGCTTTCGGCAGACATGATGAGGGCGAAAGCGAGCTTCTCTAGGTCAGAGTACCTTGTCTCGGCGTCCTGCAAAGCCTTGCTGATGTAATACACCGGGTGCTCGGCGCCGTCCTCACGCTTAACCAAAACTGAACTTGTGGCAGAAGTAGAGACAGATAGGTACATGTAAAGGGTTTCTCCGGTGTCTGGTCTTGCTAGTAGCGGTGCTCTGCCCATGTATTCCTTTAGTTCAGTGAAGGCCTTGGTGCATTCCTCAGTCCAGGTGATGTGTTTGGACTTGCCCTTTAGGGCTTTGAAGAAAGGCACACACTTGTCCGTGGCTTTGGAGATGAAGCGTGTAAGGGCTGTGACTCGGCCCCGTTAGGCTTTGCACTTCTTTCTGGGTTCGTGGGGGCTCCATATTGACCAGGGCCTTGATTTTTTCCGGGTTTGCCTCAATACCCCTCTGACTAATCATGAAGCCCAGGAATTTTCCAGAGCTGACTCCGAACACGCATTTGGCCGGGTTTAACCTCATTCGACACCGTTTGAGGACGTCGAACATTCTCGAGAGATTGGGGATGTGCAGGCCAGCCGATTTACTCTTGACAAGCATGTCGTCGACTTAGACCTCCATTGTTTTCCCAATCTAGTCGGCGAACATGAAGTTTACCAGGTGCTGGTAAGTGGGCCCGACGTTTTTGAGTCCGAAAAGCATGACATTATAGCAATATAATCCTTGATCTGTTCGGAAGGTTGTGTGGATTTGATCTGCCGGATGCATAAAGATTTGGTTGTAGCCCGAGTATGCATCCATGAAGCTGAGGAGTTCATGCCCTGTTGTGGCGTCGACCAGTTGGTCTATCTTTGGCAGAGGGAAACTATCCTTGGGGCAGGCCTTGTTCATGTCAGTGAAATCAATGCACATTCGCCAGGCCCCCGAGGGTTTCTTGATGAGTACAACGTTGACTACCCAAGCAGCATAGATGGCCTTCCGGATAAAATGAATGGTGCTAAGTTTGACGATTTCGGCCTTCATAGCCTCGGTCCTCTCTGCATCGTAGAGGTGACGTTTCTGTTCGACAGGCTTGTAGGCAGGGTCGATACTGAGCCGGTGGCAGATCACGTTGGTGGAGATGCCGGGCATGTCGGCGTAGGACCAGGCGAAGACCTCAGAGTTGTCTTTTAAGAAACGAATCAATTGTGTGCGCAGGTCGGGCGAAAGAGTTGTCCCAATCTTTACCTTTCGGTCCGCAAAGTCGTGGGAGAGTACTAACTCTTCAACATCCTCAATAGGTTGTGGATGGGGTGTTGCTGAATGGTCCCGAGGATCTTCAATTGGCTCATCCCGTATTCTTTGTGCGTCTTGAGGGCTGACGGGGTCAGCCTCGAACGCGGACTCTGTCACTGCCATGGTTTCCTTCGGAGGTTGGATTGGGGTGACAGAGTTGCACGCTCTTGCAGCCATTTGGTCTCCTTTGACTTGACCGATCCCCATAGGGGTTGGGAATTTTACTAGCAATAGGTGGGTAGAGACGACTGCCTTCATTTGGTTAAGTATTCCCCGCCCGAGAATGGCGTTGTAGGCCGCGGGGCAGTCCACCACTAAGAAGGGTGCTAGCACGGTTGCCCTCCGTGGATGTGTTCCGAGGGAGAGGGGGAGGGTGACCGTTCTATGCGGGACGATGGAGTCCCCAGTGAAACCAAAGAGTAGCGTAGGTGAGCGGTCCATACTTGCTTCTGGGATGCCCAATTTCTTGAAAGCTCGCATGAAAAGGATGTTGACCGAGCTTCCGGTGTCGACCATCACCCGCTGTACGTCGAAGTTGGATATTTCAGCCATAACGACAATGGGGTCGTCGCGAGGATAGAAGATCCCGCGCTCTTCCTCCTCTGAGAACGTGATGGGCGCCCACACAAGCCGGCCTGTTTTCTTAGCTCTGCTATCCTCGATGTTGAAGAGCTGGTGATTCTGTTTTCTGGCCCTCAGAAAGTTCTTCTTGGCCCGATTGGAAGTGAGTGGGAAAGAAATGGAAGGGCCTCTCGAGATTGTGTTGATCTGCGGGTTGCGAGGTGGAGGCGGTGCATGCTGGAGAAATTGGTTGATCTTTCCATCTCGGGCCAGAGCTTCCACTAGATCCCGGAATGCAACGCATTGGTCAATGCTATGGCCATTGTACTTGTGGTATTAGCAGTAAATTCGTGTGTCTTTGCCAAGCTTGCCCTTTTCCGGCGCCCAAGTAGACTTTGGGATCATATGTTCCACATTGAGGAGGACGTTCTCACAGAGAGTATTGAGGATGGTGTAGGTCTCATATTTGGACCGAGGAACTCGTTTTTCCCCGTTGTTTGACCGCTCCCCCTGCGGCCTTTCTTGATGATTCAGGTGCTTGCCCTTTTTTCCGGGCTGTACAGGTTGTTTCTATGGGAGTAGTCTTTCCGTTTTCCCCCCATAACTCTGTTGCCCTTGCTCTTGTGGGCGCTGGGCTGAGCCTTGCTGTTCCGGGACGCTCTGTGGGTATGTTTTCATCGAGTTGGCCCGGGGAGGTTGACACGACCCATCGCAATCCCCCCGGGATTACCACGGGATGTGGCGTGCTCCTGTCTGACACGAGGTGTCAGACAAGGGATAACCCGACGCTACAGCCCCTATGGGCATCCAGAGTGCGCAAGGATCGATGGAGGAGGCATGCGATGTCCCGGTCCCCTGCTGCGGTCGCATCCGAGATCAACCTGAAGGGCATGAAAAACCAAAAGCTGTGAGTGGACGAAAATAAACAAGTTCATTAAAAACAGTTTATAAGACATTTATGCCCCTCAGTAAAACGTATGCATGCATCAAAACTCGGAAATCAAACATTTATTAGAAATAACCATTAGGGCCTTAGCCCGGAAATCATCAATCAAATCCGGAAACCCATCATAACTCCAGTTCATCAAGTCTCATAAACCGGGCCACTGCCCCAACACGTTTCAAACGATCAAAAATCAACAATACTTCATAAACAAATCTTAAACACGGGAACTCAATCCCAAAACTCATCAAAGCCAGTTCATCCGGGTCACTGCCCAAAACCAGTGAAAAACTGTAATCACACACATTTTCTGGATTAAGTGTGCCCGAGTCTTTAAACTCAAAACCATGCGTATAAACAGGCCTTCCCGGGATATCAACGAGTCTTTAAACTCAAAACATAGTCAATAGGCCTCGGGGGTATCACAATAACCGAGTCTTTAAACTCACGAGTCTTTAAACTCAATCCGGGTCTTTAAACCCAATTTTCCGGGCTCGCCCCCGTCATCAGTTAACCGAGTCTTTAAACTCAAAATGTGCTCCAGCAATGGCACCCGGGTCTTTAAACCCGAACTATTTTATAAGATACAATCAATCAGGATCCCTCACGATCCGTTTTCCGAAAAGCATCCTGAAATCACATATATTGAACAACTGGGCCCCTGGCCCGAATTCACTTAATCAATTCCGTAACTGTCTCATAAAATCATATCCAACCACAATTATGGAAATCAATACAAATCCAGAAAATCTCGATTTACGCGCATACCCAAAAATCACCTCGAAAAGCGTGAAATCATATAAATTCACCGACATCCAAAATAAATCATATAATCACAATTATAAAAATCATGAAACAGTTATGCATGCATAGAATTTATAAAACCAAATGTCCACTCACAGACCGTTTAACCGAGCGCCTCGATACACGTGCCACCGGCCTTCCCGGGCCTCGTTACTAACACCGGGACTCCCGAACCTATTCATATCACAATAGAGGGTTACTAATCTCTTCATTAACATCCTATTCAAGTCCCGTAATTTTCCCGACTTTTTAAGTATTTTTAAACCAGACTTAAAATCTTCGGACATTCCGAACAATGTCGAAACGGGGTCCGATTGACACGAAACCAACGCTAAAATGTCCGTTACATTGCGTAGATTATTTCCCATGTTGGACACTTCCCCATTGGACTCCCCACGCGCCCCCATGCGCCGCCGTAAGCGGCTGCGCGTGAAGCCCACGCGCCGCTACAGTGTCATCGTCTATCTCTGGTGAACCCGGTTCACCAGGTTCAGACCGGCGTTCACGGTTCTCTGGTTATTCTAGGTGGTTTTCAGTCCGAATTAGTCCATTAGATTCGTCCAATCACAATCTATTGATTTAGCTAATTGAATCACGAAGATTGAGCTTGTTTCTACCCTTCCAAACTTCGAATTTTAAAACCCGTCAAAGCCCTGTTTCGACTCCCAGCCACCAGAGGTTCCCCCCACCACGGCGTCACAACCACAAGGTTCCTAGGGACCCAAGGAGTCCAACCGAACTGACAGAAACCTTCGACTTACTCCCAAACCTCACGACTTAACGATTGAACCAAAACGGTAAAACAGAGCACCTAGAGGGAAATGAGAATTACCTGCCTGCCGTCCGCCACCGTGCTCCGTCGCATCCTACTGGGTTCCCAGAGCCGTCCTAGCCTCCCCTCGAACCAAATTGGTTCAACTTGATTACTCCTGGCTGCACCACCCTGTCAACACCTCTCGGTTTTTCCTGAGAGCTTACTCACACACAGAGGCTTGCCCTCACACGATTCTCAGCCAACATTACTCACCAGTCTGTCTGATCGCTCACCCTTGATCACAGAACCTCACAGAACTCACACAGACACACAAGGACGATCAATTGCTCACGGTTCCCATCTCTCTGTTTTTCAGTTCAGACACAGTCAGCCAACGCTCTAAATCTCTCACTCAGTCCTTACCCAAAATGAATCCTCTCAGCTCACAACTCAGCTAAACACACAATGGGGACGACAACTCGTGGGAACATTCTCAGACCCACTGGGAATTTGCTTCCCGTAAACTGAACCCCACCGGAATTTGAAACCACCCGTGCACTGTGCACGACTAATCCTCCCAGTACCACTCAGCCATGTTTCCACTTCCTCAATTCTATTTAACAATCTGTTCTAACCTTCAACTACAGATTAAACAATGCAGGATTTCAGTCCACTCACGACATCGTGCTCTGCCCCTGCTTCCCACCGTGTTCCACCGTGAGTGAACAGTACACGGCCCAAAAACACCTTGTGAAATTACATTTCTGCCCCTACGCAGAAAATTACCAAAATGCCCCTCACGCAACTAGGCCCGTAACTCGGTCATCCGGACTCCGATTGATGCGTGCCGCCTGTCCATGGACTCAGGGCATCGATACCTCCCTAACGGTCCTTGGTCCTCGACCATCGGACCTCCCGATCAAAAAGTCAACATTTTCCCTTATTTCACCAAAATTACGGAAATGCCCCTGGACTTCCGAACGTCATAACTTTCACCACGAACGTCGGAATCGAACGTGCCGCCTGTCTATGAACTCGTGACGTCCCAAAATATGTCACGGTCACTGGTCAAAATCCATTTGACCGTCCGAACTAAAAGTCAACTTTTTGCCCACGACTAGGGGCAAAACGGTCATTTTGCACCGTTCGCTCGAGTTCGCCCAAGTAATCACCGATTACCCCTGCTAATCACCATTAGTCCGTATTCTAATCCCGAATTCCGGGACGGGTCGTTACAGAGGTTAGTACGCATTGGCAGCGTTGGACTTTTGGCTCAGCGTTTCAGCCTTGGCGTGGATCGCCGCCTGTTTCATAATCTCATTATAAGTTGTCCAGCCTTGGGTGTGAGCTGCGTACCTGAAGGGGAAGTCTCGGAGGCCGCCCTTGAAGGCCGTGAAGGCTGCTCGGTCGTCTGTCTCCGCACACCGGGAGTATTCGTGACTGAATCATGCTGCGTACCGCTGCAGCGACTCGTGTTCACCTTGTTTAAGCTGGAAAAGGTCCTCGGCCGAGGATAGATGGTCAGTCTGTATCATGAACTGGTTCATGAAGGTGGAGGTGAGCTGTTCGAAAGAGTCGATGGACCCGGATTCCAACTTGTAGAACCAATTGATCACTACCTCGGTCAGTGTGGAACTGAAGATGAGACAATGTTCCTCGTTAGCGAGGTTTTTAAGGGCGATGGCCAAGTAGAAATTGTTCAGATGATTCCACAGGTCGTCCTTTCCGTTCTAAAGGGGGATTTTCAGGGGTTTTATCTTGTGATCGATCCTGAACTGGTTGATTCTTTCTGTGAAAGGGCCCGGACTGGTTTCTGACCAGGTTGGTCTTGCTACCCGAGCTGTCCCGGCTTCGAGTGTCCGGACTCGGTCCATGAGGTGCTGGACAAGTGAGTCGGTCCTGGATTGGTGCTTATCCCTAGGTGCCTGGCCGCTGTCGATCATGTATGACCGGTCAGCGCCCACTCTGCTCGGCGGGCTCTGGGAGTCAATTCTTCCACGACCGACCTACCTTGACCGTTCGGTGTACCCTGGTTTTGGTATGTTTAGGTTGCCAGTTCTCTTTTGACCCACCGACCTAGGCCGCTCGATGTCCCGCGGGTGGGGCGGTTCCTGAGACCTAAAACTTTGTCGCCCGTCTTGCCCTGACCGCTCGGTGCTCCTTCGGCGGGTTGGTTCAGGGCGATGACGGAGCGGAAGGCCGAGAGGTGTTGACCGCTAGGTGTCATCATGAGAGGGCCTCAATGTTTTTCCTTCTCGGTGAGAGCGGCTGGTCCTGTATCTTGGATGCCGAGCTGACTTGGCTGTTCTCTCGGCCTCCAGGGACAAGTCAGTGACGAGGATGGGGTCTTCCGTTGAAAAGTCCCCCGGCTGCCACTTGGGAGGGACCACCGAGCGGTTATGTGTCCTTAGTGGTGGGTTCCCTTTCCCACCTCCGACCGAGGATCGGGTCGGCGTGACTGTTGTTCATTGGCCGACCGGTTCTGCCCTCCCTCGCTGAAGGCATCGCCCGCGTCTTGGTAGATCCTGGTGTCACCGGGCTGGCTGCCGAAGATGATCAACATCCGAGCCTGTTTCTTGCTTAGCTCGGTGTCCCCATGCTTACTTTTATGTGGCTCGGCGGCCGTGTGTTCTTTCTCTTTTCCCGCCAGCCGACGATTCTTTTCAGCACGCTCGGCGCACTCGGCGACTACCTTGTCGACCTCAACCTTACCGACGCGAGCTCGGTGGGTAGCGAGTTCTGCCTGTGTGACCCTTAGCTGTTCGGGCCACCTCAGTGTACCGATCGTCGAGCGCCTGACATCTCGACTCGGCCTAGGTACCTTTAGCTTTCACCTCTTTCATGTCACTCTGGAGTCTCTCGATTATCTGTAAAAAGTTAGGAGAGGGGTCTCTCATTGTTTTGGGGCCCTGCCCGGGTGTGATCTCATCGAGATCGTGCTCGCCCTGCATGTTCAGTGTCGACGAGTTGTCTCTCGGTATAATGGGTGGATGAGTCGTAACTCGGTCTGGTTGAGCGTGGGCAACCTTAGTCAGATTTCCCACAGACGGCGCCAAACTTTTGAAGCGTTAAATGTTCCAACTGTCGATTATTCGTTGCCCAATCACCAAATGACGCGTGTCCCTCTTGTGACCTGTCAACTCAAGTGGATCGCGGGTTTCCGTTAGTACGGGCACCGATGTGGTGCCGGCCTGAGGCTCTCCGATAATCAAGTCAGTTACTTTGTTCGTAAGAGGAAATAGTAAATGGTAAGTTTGGTAGAGTAATAGTGAATAGTCAATCGTAGTTACCTTTATTGGGAAATGTATACCCCTTATGTATGAGTAGGTGGGATGTTCAATTCCCAAAGTTCTGATGTGGGACAAAATGCTCTTCGATTTACGTGCTGACACGTTTTACGTAGATCGATGGTGGATATGCTTCCACGTGGCATCCCGCATTGGGCCCGGTGTTGAGGCTGTTGTAAGTATGGTAGTTTTGGGCCTTGAACAGAGTCTGGGTTTAAGTATACGGCCCAGTGGGTCTAGTCAGATATGGTGTCAACAACGTGCAACATGTGATCATCAGTTACATTGCAGCTCCATCCAGTTCTGGTACATCATAATCAGTCGTGCAACAAGTGATCATCAACTACATTGCAGCTCCATCAACTATATTGCAGCTCCATCCAGTTCTGGTACATCATAATCAGTCGTGCAATAGATGATCATCAGCTACATTGCAGCTTTATCAAGGATTGGTACATTGCACTGTTAACACTTTAGGCTTATATTTATGTCTTGTCTTGATCAATCTTGATATATTTATACGTAGAAAAAATACGAACGTATATATGCACCTAAAAAATGTTGATCTTGCATTGCCTATTCTAGTACAATTAAAAACAAACACAAATATATATAATAGTCGGTTGAAAAGGATTGGATTCGGCAAAAAAACAAAATATTGGCGTGTGATTGTAGATTCCATAAATAAAACATAGTGTTTCTCCATGCATGTATACAACGATACTACTAAAGAGGTATATATATATATTGAGTATCATTTTTCCCTACAACAAAGGACGAGAAAAAGCACGAGAAAAAGTAGTGGCTAGTAATCCTTTCTGAGAAACGATGGTAATTCCTCTGATGGGCCTAGAGGATTCTGATCTGTTTTCATCTCTTAGAGATGCATGTAAAAAGTACCTGAAAGATCATATTCGTCCCTATTACAAGCTAAGATGCTGGTATGAACAATTTCTGATAGAAACTGGTTCAGTTGATATTTTTCATCACTATAGAAGCGAAACAAATAACATGATTGATTTCTGAAAAATAACGATTATGAAAGTAATCACTATGGAAGAATGGGGAGAAAGCCCTTATCGCTTGTATTATTTCCATAGCTCTTATATGAGCCCCATGGGTTACAATTTCTAGGATTCTCAAAAAGTTTGGGATCAAATCGTTTGTTTCAAAATGTCAGATATTCTCATACTTGATTTGTTCAATTCAAAATCTGACATCTAAAAGAAATTCTTCACTTGTTTCGAACTTGGTTGCTTGTTTAGGGTCCCAACGCTGATTTTTTTGCCTCGTGACATTTATGATTCATTTTTTGAAAATTATAAAAATGAAAATACTAACTATCCTGAAATGAGGAAATTGTTTTTATGGTTCATTATGATTTATAAACTACCTTGGATTTTAAAATGAGATTATATTTTCTATGATGATGAAGATGAGCTTTGAACTTTTGTTCCACAATTAGAAAGAAAAATATTAATTTGATGGTGGGATAAGTTTAATACTGATCATCTCAAACTAGCAATTTTTCATTCCAAAAAATTGTCCTTTCTTTTGTCTGATAGACGACCTAAAGCTCTTAAATCTACATGTTCTTCCCATAACACCCCTTCATCGTAAGCTGAAAAGTTTGTCTCTTTTTGAGGCTATTCCATCCAGTTCCAAATAGGATCTAAAAGGTAAAGTTCTTAAACTTCTAGACTTAGATGATGATACATAAATGAAGTCTGAAGCCGCTTCTGACACGACCCATCCCAATCCCCCCGGGAATACCATTGAATGTGTCATGCTCCCGTCTGACAAGAGGTGTCAGACAAGGGATAACCTATTGCCACTGCCCAAAAGGGCTTCCAGAATGCGCAAGGATCGATGGAAGAGGTGTGCGATGCTCCAGTCTCTGCTGCAGTCGCTTCCGGAATCAACCTGAAGGTCATTTAAACCAAAAGCTGTGAGTGGACGAAAATAAACAAGTCTGTTTAAAACATTTATAAGACATTTATGCCCGTCAGTAAAAACATATGCATGCACCAAAAACCAATAACCACATATTTATTTAGAAATAACCATTAGGGCCTTAGCCCGGAAACTAAAGCATAGTTTCAGATCCCAAAAGTCAAACCAAGAGTTACTTCATAAATCCAGTAATATTCATTTATTATTTTTCCATCTCCGGCATCCCTGATGCCTAGCGTCCCTGACACTTGACGTCCCCGACATCATATCTCACGGTATTAAGCAACGGGTGCTGCCCGGGGTCTCACCGGGTCCATATCTCTGACATCCCCGATGTCTGACGTTCTTGACGTCTAATGATAGCAATCCTGCTCCTGGATCACTATACGGTCCGGCTGCTCCGTACAATGACCCCTCGCAGACAATGCACCGTGACTTCTCCAGTGTCCCCGACACTTGGAGGAGACCAATATATATCCTTGTATCGAGATGGTTTTATGGAACACATTTTATTATTCATTTCCAAAATATCACAAGGGGCCTGCCCCGAATTTCCATAAAACTGTCATAAGTCCAAATATTTTATTATCAAATCCGAAATCATTTATTCAATTCCATTTTAGGGTCCCCGACCCGAAATCACATATATAAATCAACTGGGCCCCTGTCCCGATTTCATAAGTCAACTGGGCCCTGGCCCGATTTCTCAAATCAACTAGGTCCCTAGCCTGATTTCTTAAATCAATTGGGCCCCTGGCCCGAATGCACTTTATCAAATCCGTAACCGTTTCATGAAATCATATCCGAACCACAATTATGGAAATCAGTGCAAATCCAGAAAACTTCGATTTACGTGCAAACACGTAAATCGCCTCGAAATGCGTGAAATCATATAAATTCACCGATATCCACAATAAACCATAAAATCACAATTATAACAATCATGAAACAGTTATGCATGCATCGAATTTATAAAACCAATGTCCACTCACATACCGTTTAACCGAGCGCCTCGATACGCGTGCCATAGGCCTTCCCGGGCCACACCACTATCACCGGGACTCTCAATCCTGTCCAAATCACATTAGAGGGTCACTAACCTCATCATTAACATCCTATTCAAGTCCCGTAATTTTTCCGCATTTTTAAGTATTTTAAAACTGGATTTAAAACCTTCGGACATCCCGAACAATATCGAAACGGGGTCCGATTGATGCGAAACCAACGCTAAAATGTTCGTTACACTGTATAGGACAAAAGTCATGTTGACCTCACCTCGATATTCGTGCCCACGCGCCGTCACGCTTCGCCGTGAGTGGCTGCACGTGAAAGCCACGCGCTTGCTACAGTGACTGCTAAAGTCATCGTCCTCACCCGTATGACTGGTAAACGGGTCTGATTACCCGCGATCTAACCCGATCAGATAACCATCAATTCATGCTCGATTTCTTCCGTTTTTTATCCTAAAACAATCATTAACCAATCAATTTCAGTTCTGTGTCCATGATCAACACCAACCATCCCTTAATCGTGCCATCAACCCGTGATCACCAAAACGGGTCGATCACCGTAACTCCACAATTCCTCAACCATTGTCAAATTAACATTCCAGTAAGCTCATTAGAATTAATACGAACTAATTCGCATGATTAATTGGACATGAAGTTACCTCAATCACCACGACTCAAGCTTGGATATTCCGGCCGTCCACGGCTCTAGGAGCCTCGAAAATGACTACATTTGATCGGGATCGACCCGTGGAGGTTCCAGGAAGCTCATTCAATCTTCGAATAGTCATGGGCTGGCCTTAAACTGGAAGTTCGAATTTGAACTTCACACAGAACCAGTTCGGGTTTTTCAGAACACCCCACACACCAAAACCTTCACATTTTCCCCCTCTCAATCTCAGAGTGTTTCACTCAGAATCCAAACTCTCTTCCCGTTCAAAACCCACTCAATTTTGGCCTGGGGATGACTGAACAAGTGTGGGAAACAGTCCTCTGTTTTCTTCTATTTTCAGGTGCACCAGCCATAGTTAATGGCCAAATCCACCATCCCACACAGCCTGGCATCGTACAATCACTGATAAACAATTCCACAACACAAAAACAATAGTTTTAGGCCAGCAATTTGCCCCATAAACAAACCACCCGTGCACTGGCCATGTTCTCCCAACATAGCCGCTACTGTAGTTCAAAATGTCCCTGTGAAATTACAATTCTGTCCCTGTGCAGAAAATTACCAAAATGCCCCTTACGCATCCAGACCCGTAACTCGGTCATTCGGACTCCGATTGATGCGTGCCGCCTGTCTACGGACTCAAGGTATTGAGATCTTCCTAAAGGTCCTTGGCCCTTAGCCATCTGACCTCCCGATCGAAAAGTCAACATTTTCCCCTATTTCGTCTAAATTACGAAAGTGCCCCTGAACTTCCGATAGTCATAACTTTCACCACGAATGTCGGAATCAAACGTGCCACCTGTCTATGAACTCGTGACGTCCCAAACTACGTCACGGTCATCGGTCAAAATCCGTTTGACCATCCGAATTAAAAGTCAATGTTTTGCCCACGCCCAGGGGCAAAACGGTCATTTTGCACAATTCGTCCAATTTCGCTCAACTAATCCTAGATTAGTCATTCTAAATCATAATTAAATAATATTAAATCCCGATACTCGGGACGGGTCGTTACAGCTTCTTTCCAGTAAGATATGGAGGAAGAATACGAGAATGAAGATGACTGCTATGAAATCTTTCCTCTTATCAAACAAAAGAAATAAAGCATGATATGCGAGTATCAAATGCATGATCAAAGTTAGCATGAAATAGGCCCATAAATAAAGTAGATAAGATTCAATGTGCTGTCGGCCATAATAGACTTATTTTTTTTTCCTATAGCTATTTGTTTTTACCTGCCACAGTATCACCCGGGATATGCTGAGTCAAAAGTGAAGATGCCCTCCCCCATAATTGTAGGCTGCTTTTGATCGGCCCTCGATCTCATTGTGTGATACCTGACTATTTTCTTTTCTTTAGTTTGCTATTTAAAGAGCCTTCAAGTTGTAAGCACTTCAGTTGTGCACTTAGAAAATTAGACTTGTAAAAATTGTGAGCTTTGAGTGTTTGAGTGTGTCATGTGTTGTTTACTATTCTTTTGTACACAAGTTTGAAGATAAATGTGAGTTTATTTCATATGATCTTTATCTCGTTTCTAAGTTTTGTTTTTACTAATTATTTACTGTTCATATGTTTATTTCAATTTTTTCATTTTTATATTACGCTCTTTATATCTATATTATCTGCCCGTTTATTAATAAAAACTGAATTAAACAACGTTTTGTGCTTTTATTAGTATTACCCTTTCTTGTGGTTTTAGGCAAGTAGAGAAGACCACAGGGAACAGGCCTGTTGGAATACAATCTTTTCCAGAGAATCAGAAGAACTAATACTTGAAAGATTCTGTGTAATCCTTTGGAAAGAATCAATAATAATAATATGCATTAGTTACTCTCTTTAGGGAAGTCCTATCAAGAGTAGGATTATCGTATTTTCGTTTTTGTAAAATCCTGTAATTTGGAATGAGGTATTCAGATGCAGTACTTTTGGCATACATTCTAAGTTTGATGTCCACGAGATAATATTATGTCAATGTTCTAAGTTTGGTAGCCACTTCATATTCCACCCTTTGATAATTAAGTTAATGTTCTGTAGGTTATTCCATGGGGGGACCTAGACTCACTAGCCATGCTTCAGAGGCAGTTGGATGTGGATATCCTTGTGATAGGTCACACCCATTGGTCCACACCCTACAAACATGAAGGGGGTGTCGTCATAAACCCCGGGTCTGCCAGCGGCGCCTATAGCAGCATCACCTATGATGTCAATCCAAGCTTCGTCCTCATGGACATTGACGGTCTTCGTGTGGTTGTATATGTCTATGAGCTCATCGGTGGGGAGGTCAAGGTTGACAAGATAGATTTCAAGAAGACAACAGCCCCTACCCACTCAGCTCATTGAACGCAAATTTAACGTACTGGATTTCTTATAGACTTCAAGATTCCTCAGTCTCTTCTGTGAGTGATGTATGTCTTCAAATTATCCTTGTAACTGTTATTTTATCATTTTATATTACTTTAATATGGAAAGAAAAAATAGATATTCAATGAATTAAAAGAAAATAATGTATCTCAGAACAGCTACTTAAAGAAAGTTCGCAGTTTTTTTTTTTTTTGGTGAAGGTTTCTTTTGAAGGCCATGTGTCTTTCAAACCGGCAATCACCAAATTAAAGCAAAATCCATTGCAAGAAATAACTTCACTCTTGCAACTATGCAAACACAAACACCAAATCAATCAAATCCATGCATTTTTAATCACCCCAGGCCTTGTTCAAAACCCTCCCATAGCAAGCAAGCTTGTTGCTTCTTTTGCCTCAATTCCCCCCACCGCAAATTTTACTGCCCGTTTGATCGCCGACGGAGTCGACGGTCTTGATACCTACACCTGGAACACCATCATCAGAGGTTATTTGGCTGGAAATCATCCAAAAGAAGCGCTTTTGGTTTACCCCCATTTGAGAAGCAAGGGCCTGGAGGTGGACAGCTACACCCTTCAGTTTGCAATCAAGGGATGTCAGTTTATGCCATTGGTTCTTGAAGGGAAACAGATGCACAACCAGATTTTGAAATTGGGTTTTGGCTCTGAGGTTATAATTCAAACTGCCCTTCTGAATATGTACAGTTTGTTCAGTGGGCTTAATTTTATGCAGCAATTGTTCGATGAAATGCCTCATAGGGACTTAATTATGTGGAATTCGATTGTTTCTGCGTATTTTCAGCACAATTTTCCTTGTGACGCGCTTGCAGCTGCCAGCGCCATGGCCAATGAGGTTTGAAACTAAATGGGACGAGTGTTGTTAGCTTGCTTTCGGCTTGCTCGTCTTTGCAGGCCTTGCGGAAAGGGAAGGAAGTTCATGGCTATGCGATTAGAGGGCACCTTGTTGATAATCATGATGTTTTTGTTTACAATGCTTTGATTAATATGTACTCAAATTGCAGGTTTATATCAAGTGCTCGCTATATATTCCAAATGATGCCAGCAAGAAATGTGGTGTCTTGGACTTCCATGATCAATGGTTATAGCGACAGCAATCTTCTGAAGGCGGCATTGGCTCTGTTTGAAGAGATGGAGGCTCAGAATATTTGACCCGATGAAATTACCATTTTGGGTGCAATTTCGATGTCCTCAAAGTCACAAAACTTCAAGCTCTGCAAGTGGACTGACCATTACCTTGAGAGAAATGGATTTATTAGAATAGGGAGCATTAACACTAATACTACCATGTCCAATGCATTGATGGACATGCATGGGCATGCATGCCAAATGTGGGAACATCAAGAGAGCCTGTGAAATTTTTTATGCAATGCCGGAGAAAACATTGGTGTCATGGACAACTATAATCCAAGGGCTAGCAATGCACGGCCTTGGAACTCCGGCTCTGGTTCGATTCTCGCAGATGCAAAAAGAAGGGTTTCAGCCAGATGGGGTTGTGTTCCTCAACATATCATGTGCCTGCAGCCACGCAGGCATGGTGGACGAGGGACGAAAGTGCTTTAACTCAATGGTAATGGACTATGGCATGAAGCCATGGATGGAGCATTATGGTTGTATTGTTGATCTGCTGTGTAGAAATGGATTGGTGAGTGAGGCATTTGAATTTGTTGAAGACAAGCCGTTTAAACCAGATATGATGATATGGCGGATGCTGCTTGGGGCATGTCAAGGCCAAGGAGATGTCAGTCTAGCAACTAAGATTATGAGCCGTTTACAGGACATGGGGCCTAAAAATAGTGGAGATTATGGGCTGCTATCGAATTTGTTTGCAGCTGGGGCTGAATGGGACAGTGTTGAAGAGGTAAGAGAGGAGATGAAAGAGAAGGGAGTGATCAAACAAGATCCTGGTTGTAGTTCAATTCAATTGTAAGTTAATGTATGTATTATTTGATACCAAATTCAATACGTATTTTGACTCTTTTGAATTTGAAATATTCTCATTGCTTTCGCCTGACTGTCAATTTTGAATACTTTTATTCTCTGACACATGGAATAAGAAAATTAACATTTCTGAAAAAGCAAAAATGTCAATAATCTCTCTACCAAAGGGCATAAATGTAATTTTATTTCTTTCTAGTTTCTAACCTAATATAATTAATGGGACTTGCTTCTCTAAAAAGCTGCAATTTAGAGTTTTGGATATTTTATCTTTCTAGAATAACATTAGTTCTAACTTGGAAGTTACTCTTCCTTAACCAACAGGATTTGCATTGCAAATCCGAATCAAATTAGCAAAAGAAAAAAAAAAGAAAAATAAAGACGTACTATAAGTATAAGCCATCACTCATTAGCAAATCAATAATCCTCATATGAGCGTTCTCTCTAATTTTCGTGCGGCAAAATATTCTTCTTCTCTTCTTCTTCAAGACATGTCAAGCTACAATATTACCTCTCCTAGCTGTGAAGTACGGCAACTAGAAGGTTTCCGTGTCTATCCCAGCGTCGATGACGTTAAGGAGGAGGACGATGGCGGTTCCTCAACAAGCCCGAAATTCTTGATCGAGATATTTGCTTGCTTCACAGGGCAAGAAGCTGATTCTTAATTTATCTCCAAGGTCAACTTTACACTTCCATATGTTCAAGGAACAATGCCACCTTTTAACAGATAGCAGAACATCATGGCTTGTAATATCCAACATACTTTCTCAGATTTTAGTTCCCTACCATCTTCAGCCATCGATGATCCAAACAATTTCCACACGTGCCCGTGAGATCGCTGGGGACCCCGAAAACATGCATCTCAAAACCATTCCAATCCAAGTCTGCCTCACCGTTGGACAAGAGCAACAAATATTATTCTTGGATGAGGATCTCGAAGAGCAACTTGGTCAATTTCCTGATCATGATGATGTGCTACGATTTGTGCACACGAAAAAGTCGGCGATTTTGGAACTTGAGAGGGTGAAAATGGATGGTAGCGGCTCTGCAAGTCATTGCGTGATATGTTTGGAAGAGCTTGTGAAAGGGTGTGACGCAGCTCGAATGCCTTGTCTTCATGTCTACCATGAAAATTGTATTGTGAGTTGGCTGGAGACGAGCCACCAATGCCCTTTGTGCCGCCATGAAATGCTTGTTGAATCCTAATTAACATCACAAATTATTTGTAAATCAATACTTTGTTAGTCGTTATATTATAAATTCTTTGCAGGATCAACAAATTCTTGTCAGATTAATTTGTGTATAAAGATTACAATTTTCCATAATTTTTGTTTCGTTCTTTAATTTTTATTAGAAATTCATCGGGGAATGAACAATTTTTTGTCCGAGAGGCCACGTTTGGTGGGTTTGCTTTTAATGTCTAATCTCTTACAATTTTTTTTTTTTCATATAACTAGATTGGGGAGGTGATATATATATGGTTTGGGAATTGACCTTACTCTTTACAAGTGTTGAAAATTTGGTTTGTGGGGAGGGGATATATACCTTGGTTATTGGTCTGGTCGTCTCAAATTCACACTGAAGACATAAGACCTCCCATTATATAGCATCTTCAAATATGACTCAGCCATTAGTACTAGTCGTCTCCAATTTCCCTTGTAATGAACGAAATATTCATAAAATCTATCTTCAAAACAAAACAATTTACATATTATCTGATCCTATACAGCTCACTACATACATGTGGCCGACCCTAACATTCTTTTCTTGCATGCTTCCTTTTTTGCTTTCTTTTGGTGCTACAAGTTGCTGCTGGTAGAAAAGTTTGGCATATCGAATTCAATCTTGAGTTATCAGCAATTTCCTCTTATGATGATCAATTTCTGGCAAAGTTTTTTTGTTTTTTTTAACTTTTCAACTGCCAATTTGGTGAAGGGTTGGTGCCCTTTCACTTTGTCAGATCAATGACAAAACTACCCTAACTGAACAAATTTCTCAACTGAATCAAGACAACAAGATAAAAAACAAAACAAAATTGACCAACAGACAAACATTAACAAACAAATTTCAACAGACCAAATTTTATTAAATAATAATTAAGAACAGTTTTTATAAACACATCATATCTTCAACCACTTGCTTAGTTAGCAGTAAATCTATAGAGCATAACATGCAAATATTTCTCTCCAGGTTGCACAATCTGCGAAGGAAAATTCGGGTGATTCACAGAATCCGGAAACCCTTGAGTTTCCAAGCAGATCGCGGCGTGTTTCTGGTACACAAATCCTCCTTTCCCCTTCACATTGTCCACCATGTTACTGGTATAGAATTGCAGCCCCGGCTTGTTCGTCCACAGCTCCATTTTTCGCCCCGACAAGTTGTCACGCAACACCGCCGCCTTCCTCAAGTGCTTCTCATTTGAAGGGTCTAGGACATAGTTGATGTCATATCCATTCGGCAGCTCATTGATCTTGCTCCCGATTTCTTGTGGCTCAAGGAAGTCGTAGGGTGTTCCTTTCACGGGCACAATTTCGCCCGTGGGGATGAGGTTGTCGTCCACCGGAGTGACATTGGACCCGAAAATTTGGATGTGGTGTGACAATATGTCGCCGCTGTTTTGGCCTCGGAGATTCCAGTAGGTGTGGTGGGCGAGGTTCACCGGAGTTGCTTTGTTTAGCGGCTTGGCTTCCATTTTAAGAGCAACTTTGTTCGTCTCAATTATCATGTATGTTACCGATACAGAAAGATCGCCGGGAAATCCTGCATTGTTAAACTATTGTTAGGGTTTATGTTATTCTCAATTTCCTATTAAATTTTTTTGTTACCTTGTTCACCATCATAGCTGTTGTAGGTGAATGTGACGTGACTGTCTTTTCTGTGACTTTTTACTCTCCAGACAACATCACCGAATCCTTTGAGGCCACCTGAAGGATATACAATTCCATTAATCTGATTACTTGAGACTTGAATTGCTATGGGATTTAGAAGAAATTTGAAGATATTATCTATACCATGGAGAGTGTTGTTTTTTTCATTAGCAACCAGCTTATATTGAACACCATTTAGAGTGAAATGAGCTCCACTGATTCGATTGGCTACACGTCCAACAGTGGCTCCAAAGTAGACTGAATCATTCTGCGGAATTTTATACAAATTTGCTGTGTGAGATCTAAAATGGAAATCTAATTGTTTTCATATTTTAACGCAGTCATTCTAATTAGGGCTGGTTAGGTGGATTCAAGTCATTCTTATACAAGGGCAGAGGAACATTAGGGCTAGGAATTAAAAAAAGAAGAAGTATTTTTCATGTATATTAATTAATTAAAAAAATTAGCCCAATTTAAACTATTTAAAAGGTCATAGGAATTTTAAAAAATTTAATATTTATATCTTAATGTGACTCATTTCTTAAGACAATAAGAGTTTAATTCTAACTTTTTTTTTTTTGGTCAAATTTTAGTTCTAACTATTCGATCTATTGCTTCTATTTTTTTTTTATATTTATGTTGCACATAAAAATTTGGAATTGAAATATATATATATATATATATATATAGTGGCTAATTGGCTATATATAATTTCAGTAGCTATTTAAAATAAAAACAAAAACAAAAAATAATCTAAATACAATTAATTTTGACTAAAATAATTTAGTCCTGGCTCCGCCATGTTCTTAATTATAGCATTTACTAAACTTGTTTAGTATTTTTATTTTTTTTAGGGAAATCATTTCTCTCACCTATACGATTTCAAACGCCTGGCCCTAATTCGATTGAAACACAAAGAAAACGAAACAGATTTATGAACTAACCTTGTAGCCTTCAATTGATTCAAACCCAAGAACGATGTCGTCCAATTTCCCTGAAATTATAAGATGAAAGAATTGCATGTAAACACAAAATGCAACATTTGAACCCTAAATTTGTGAGCTAGTGAGAGGCAGACATTTTCACCGACCATTTTTATCGGGAAGAACAACAGATAGCACAGTAGCGCCATAGTTGGTGACCTTCACAGAGAAATCTCCCTTCTTCAATTCATAAATTCCAATCTTTTCATTTGCCTCAGAACAATCAAAAACCAATGGCAAGAGCAAGAGAATGCACCAAAACAAAGATATCTGAGGCATTGTAGATGAACAATATTAAGAACAACAAACAAAAAATCTCTACGAATAAAGAGTTGGATGTGATCTATATATATAGAAGGAAAACAAGATTAAGATCTATATTTGAACAAATAGGGTTTCGGAAAAAAAAAACATTTATGAGGTTGATATGGATAAGAGCATAATAAAATTTGAAACCATCTGAATTTGAAAATTATTGAACAAATTGGCAAATTAACTACGTACCCGGCCGGCCATTATTGAGAAAAATTGAAGATACTACCGATTAGGAGTGAACTTTTTTTGTTAGAAGAGATGTTCGATTAGGAGTGAATTACGCTGCTAATTGGGTAAGGGCTGTGTAGTTAATTAATTAGTTAAAATATTTGTCTGGAATTAATTAATTAATAATATTTCAAATTTAGGATATAAATGATGAAGCTAGCTAATTAACAAAATATATACGACCCTTTACCTAATATATTTATTTGGATTTTGACCTAAAACGGTAAAGCCATAATGGATTGGAAACTTCGAATTCCGATTAATTAATTGTTAATTTAGAAAAAACAAAAAAAAATTTTATGAAAAATAGCTAAAATTTGACTTTCAAATTCATGAATATCACTTTTTAATGAAAACTTTCAAACATAGCCACACCTACATGAATAAATTACTCAAATACCTCTAAAATTTAAAACCCAAATAAATTTCTTTTTATCCTCCCTTTTTTTCTTTCTTTTCAAATCTGAAACATTCATTTTATTTATTTTTAAAATATCTATGAAATCCCACCTAGTGTTTTCTGATCAACCAAACAAATTTTGATGTAAAATTAGATTTCATAAATTAATAACTTGAGGGCCATGAAGTTTGAATTCATAAAAATTGATTAAAAATTGAAAGAATAATTCAACACTTTGCCCATAAAATTTATATTATTCCTAAATTCAAAGTGCGGGTCTCGTTAGTCTTTGAAGGCTTTTAGTGGTCTTTCTCATCGGTTTAGACCAAAAAAAAAAAATCAGTTCAACACACTTACATATTTTATCGAAAAAAACTACACATTTTTCTATGAAAATTTCCATCAATTTTATTTTTTTGTCCACTTTTTACACCTAGGATTCTTGGGATTGGAGGTGGCCGGGGGAAGAGTGTTAATTTGTTGGCGTTCATAGCGAGATGCAGAGCATAGAATGTTTGTTTTGATTAAAAAAAAGAAAGTTTTTAATTTTTTTTCAAGTTTTTACATGAATTTAATTTTGTTTTTATTTTAAGAATGTTTAAGACTATTTAAATAGGTTTTTGGCTATTTATTTAACTTGATTATTTTTTTATAAAATTATTTCCAGACAATAAACCCTTGATTTTGTCAAGCACAAAAAAGTAAGTTACAACTCAATACATGACATTAATTAAGCATATATACAATGAATTTTAATTACAAGTTATCGATTAATCCGTATCTAAGACGCTGGATTCGATCTTCCTCGGGGCGCTTGCAACCTTAATGAAGACATCTTCCAAGGTTGTATCAGCCAGGCCCCAAGCATACACTGTGAACTTAGTCTTTGCATGCTCAACTGTCTGAAACACATCTGCAATTCTCACATCATTTTTGGGCAGCTCAAACTTCTGTGTCCCAGCCAGCAAATAAACCCTGTTGGCACTTGGCGATAGCTTCATAACCATCTTCTCCACTTCTTCCTCATGCTCTGAATTTGTTGTCATTTGGAACACATATGACCCTCCATATCTGCCCTTCAGCTGCATCATATTATGACCATTGTGGCAACTTAATGAAATTCCGTCAAAGGCAAATAAGTAAAACAACATCGTTTAAAGGATAAAATTGAGCTTAATTAGCTTACACCCTCGGTTCTCCTAAGGGCGATTAATTAAAATTCAAACAAAATAGGGTTGTCATTGGTTGCAAGATGCATGAAAGAAGGTCGATTATAGTCCTTTTTATGCAAGTTTGGTTATAGTTCGTTCCTAGGGTGCATTTTTCTCTAACATATATAACAACCAAACCACAATTAATTCATTAATTAATTCTCAACTACTAGTTTTGATTTAAGTCAATACTATCACACTTGTAAACTACGTACTAATATAAGTAGGATCCGTCAATACGAGTAGGGCCTTATTATATTAGTAGATATATGATTTATAAATATGGTTTACAAATGTGGTCTCCTTAGCATTTTTTCTGATTTATTGAGTTTCGAACTTGGTAGCCGAGATTTACCTCTTTTGGGTTTCCTATGCACTGCATTCTTCCATCTACGAAGATCCCTAATCGATCACAAAGGAACTCTGCCTCTTCCATGGAGTGTGCTGATCCAAGAAATATGCAAATTAAAAAGTTTTATAAATTGACTTAATAAAGGGGAGGATTGATCGACGAAGATCAATATCATATAGAACATAAGACAGAGAGATTGAGAACTTGTTAAGATGATGACACGGTTTTGCTTCGCGAGCTTGATGACATTCCATAGAGTGTTTCTTGAGGCAGGATCAAGCCCTGTACTTGGCTCATCCAAGTAAACAGCCTGCAATATGTTTTTTACTGACCAGGAATTAACAAAAACAAAAAAAAAAATGCAATCGGCAGAGCAAACATGGTCAAATTTAAGTAAATTTGACAGAGATGAAGACATACAACGGGGTTTCCTATCAATGAAATCGCGACGCTCAGCCTTCTCTTCATACCACCACTATATTGTCCGGCTGGTTTGTCAGCAACCCCGCCGTGAAATAGATTCAGATTCTTCAACGATTCTTCCACCGCCTATCATCAACAAAATTGGCACAAAACACGAAAAGAAATGAAAGTTCTTGTTTGTTTTTGTACGAAGAAAAGATACACAAATATTCTCTTGCTAGACAATCTGACATGTATCGACTTACTGTTGTTAAGACAGAACCTTTAAGATTCTTGAGTCTGCCATAGAACAGCAGATGCTCCTTTCCAGTTAGGTTTTCCCATAGAAGGCTGTATTTTTTGAACAAAGCAAGATATTAATTAGATTATAATGCTTAAATTAAAAACAATTAAAAGGGGAAATTTGTAGCTAGCTTACTCATATTGTGGACAAACACCCATGCAAGTATATATTTCATTCATTTGAGTCACAATGTCCAAACCAGCAACATATGCAGTGCCAAAGGTAGGCTTTGTGAGACCAATCATCTGCGCAAAGGTACGTACACGAAATGATAACGGAAGTTAAATCGATTCATTTACATCTAAAGAAAGCACAAGATTTTGATTTCTTGACGCGCAAGAAAGAGTTAAATACCATTTCAATAAAAGAGGTCTTTCCTGCACCACTGGGACCAAGCATACCAAAGCATTCTCCTCTAGGCAAAGCAAGAGACAACCCTCTCACCGCGAATTTCTCAGGGTTTCCATCTCTTCCCGGATACACCTTCTTCAACTTGTCACATACCACTACATGATTTTTGTTCATTGGATCTTGGAGCACCTCCTTAACCTTCTCTCTCTGTGCATAAATTAAGTCGAAGCATCACAATTTCAGTACATATTCGTAACAAAAATGTGGCGAAATGATTTGAGTTAATTAATTAATTACCTCTTGATTGACATCTGCATGTTTATCATTGTCACCAAAAGATTTAGATCCTTTCCTATCCAAACTGGGCACCCTCAGAGTTGAAGGGCTCATTTTGTTCGAGGGTTTCAAGAAAAATAGAGGACTTTTTCCACCCGTCACAACTTTATCCAAGTAAAATGCAAGAAGAAGTAGAACAAACCACTCAAAACTCATGATAATCAAAACTTCGGTCATCCCGTTATGGCTGTCACTCAATTTTCCCCAAGTCATCCCCTCGATGTCCAAGGATTTGGCTTCCGTGGCATATTGCCCTAGCTCGAATAACCCACGATATAGAGAGAAACCAGGATATAGCTCTAGAAAAATGAGTAAGCTTCCTACTCAAAAAAAAAAAAAATGATTAATCAAATCACTTAACATATACGATTCATTTTTGACATAAGTATTCGTGTCTCTCTACTTACTAGGTGAATCACTGATGAGGGATTCGAAAAAAAAGCCGCCAAGAAGCCCGCTTCCGAACACAAACATGTAAGCTACAACTGTGTGATGGATCATCAATATCGATCAAATGAATCATGGAAATCATGTCAACCAACGAGTCATTGATGTCATAACATAATTGAAATTTGAAAGTGATTGAATTGATTAATGGGATGTGCTAGATCGAATGTACCTGTGGCAGTCCTGGTGTCTGAAAACACTGAAGCTAGAAGAAAAGCCAGCACTATTTGCAAGTTTATGTAGGTGAAGTAAAACACAAATTGGATGGAGTAATCATTTTGAGTGAAGTTACTTAACCCTGCAATTAATTAAGGATGCATTAATCAAGTTGGTTAATTAATTAAGCAACTCATATTCAAGCTATTGCACCGAGACCAAATCTGAAAGAAAGTAGCTAATTTTCATGTTCTATTTTCTGTTCATGTAGCAGTAGAATTCCATTTTTCCTAACCATCAAATTGAGTAAATCAGAATAGAATAGAATGGACAGAAAAAAATCGTGTATATATATACTAGCTATACGTACCTAAAACTGAGCCAAATCCAATGAAACATAGCATGTAGAGTGCAGATAATGTAAGAAAATAGGCATACGAAATCAACCAATATGGCCCGTCGCCGAGGCCATGCATCTTCATCATGATTCTGAGCCTTTCTTGCTTCTCATAAACCAGTGCAGTCAACACAACCTACACCAGAATAATTACTACCAAAATCAAAACATGCCAGCTGGCTTAAATTTTAGAGTAAATTGCACTTTAATTATATAACGGTATTTTACACTAAATATCAAGTATCTTTGAACTTTGAAAAATTACATTTAATTATCTTGAATTCTTTAAAATTTTCATCAGGATCTCATTGTCACATTTTTCGGCAGAATTTTCATTAGTTGATGATGTAACATCCATAGGACTGGGCCACCCAAAAAGGAATCTCAATGTGGCTTTAAGAAAAATTGTTTAATTAGCCTTCAGAGTACTTAAATACAATATTTAAGCTAAGGTATAATTCAGAAATTTAATGTAAAATATAGAATAATGTATCTAATTTTGATTATACGGATATGGTTTACGTGTAAAATATATATATATAGACATCTTAATTTACCGGGAAGAGCTGTAAAACCACCCATGTGAAGAAGACGGTACCGATAAGAGCGGCAAAATCTAACTTGTTTACAGTTCGAGCCTTTGGCATTTCTTTGACAAAATCAAACATAATCTTCGTTTTAGGTCCCTTCAAAAACTGAAGGTAGGCATTTGTTGCCTGTGAATATGGAATTCATATATAAATATTAGATGGATACTGTTCATGTATATATGTACGTATAATAAATGCATGTAAATACCATATTTACGGCGCGTGGGACTCGAACGAGAGGCTCAACGTTTTGGCGGGTGAGCGTTGAATTGTACCATAAGGTTACATTGAAAGTGTTTTCGTTTGAGTTAGAGAAATCATAGGCTGAAAGTATTTCATTAGCCTTCTTCTCTGGATTTCCCTTCATGTAACCTTTGAATAGCTGGTCGTTTATCTCAGTGGCACTATTGCGCCACAAATACAAGGCTTTAACACAGTGAACATCTACATTATTTAGTAAAAAATAATAATGATATTAAATTAGGCGAGGAAGATGGCCGAAATAACTAAAATTCGTACATTTACATCTGTTCTAATCAGCTGCAACGCGCACACTACCTTTTTTGATTGGGATGGTCGACGATACTCGAAGTAGGGCAGAGAATGGAGATGGCTGCCGTGGGCATCGCCGCTGCAGATTGAAGATGGGAAAAAGTGCACCTGCAGTAGTGAACGCGGGTTCAAACATATGGGTGGATGGAATTTCAAGTTCTGTTCCCTGGAAAAAAAAATTTAATTAATTTAGATTGTCACGATGACGAACATTTTAATTACTTATAAAAGTTATGAAAATAAGAATAAATGGAAGCTTCTTACCATGACAGTTTTGGCCCAATCTGTAAGATTGCCAGCAGACTTTTCTGGGAAAGAACCCGAAAACATATTCAAAGCCAAAGCTTTCAAAATGAACACATAAGCGCACATCAATGTTATTGTTAATAATTTGTCATTGTTGATGATATGTCAATATCAGCGCATTTTATCGATAAGCTTACTTTTTGCTAAAGTCCGATTTTTCCCAGTGAGAAGGACTGTGACAGGGCAGAAGCCTTTGGTCCTGCATGACTCCTCTGGCAAGTCTTTAAATGAATCGGTTTTTACAGCACGAACATCATTTTTTGGTAATTTTAGCAAGGGAGGCCATTCTGGAGGCTTAGGAATTGGGCACGATTCGTCAAAATGGGCAATGTTTAAGGGATCCGACCCACATTTCTTATTGGGTTGGTTCATCATGCGATCAAGCATAAATTGGAGGAAAGCAAAGAGAATGCAGAAGAAAGCAGGTATTAGAATCAGCATAATATTTGCGCACATCCTCCTTTTCTGCATGCAAAATAAACGATAATTTTACAGACTCGTCACATAACTATTTCGTTTATAAGAAGGGAAACACATCGGGTAGCTGGATTATACCTGAAAGGTTATGTTTTTCCTAAGCAAAGCATTGGACTGAATCCAAAAGTTAGCCGGGCGCCCGCCAACGTCCAACATTAGTGTCCAAAAGTTCTTTAACTTGATAATATCCAAGAAATCGAATTTTGTTATGTCTATAGCGTAGACTTGTAACTACACACACGACATTGGATTGTAGAAGTGAAGTTGATTGAAAAAGGAAATGAAAGTTGTATATAATATTGCTGGTTAAATGAAGTAAATTAAAGTCCTCAGACAATGCCTGATTTGTTGGGTTTGACTATCTTTGAAGTTTTAACAATCACAAATAAAATCCGACTCAATTCTTGGTACCATCGAGTCCACTCATTATATTGATGGCTAAATGAACAGCTTCTTTTTATGCCTGAAATTTTTGAGGCCATTTAATTTTTTTTTTATTAGGAAAATACGAGAATGCATTGAAAATCGTAGACAATCATAAAAAGAGTACCACACACTCAAAGTGGCCTCATTAAAACTTTGTCGGAGTTTTCAACATGATTTAAGAAAAAGATTGTCACGCACACCACAAAATTACATCACTGTCAAATCTTCTACTAGAACATCACAAATAATATCTGGAGGTTCTTCGAACCAAGTTTGATTCGCCCCTACACTTAGGAACAAGTGACCCAACAATAGCCTGAGGTCTCGTTGCAAGACCAGCTACCGATCCCGGGAGGTCGATTGCCATCCTCGAGCGCCAGCTTGGTAGGGGACCCGGGAAAGTTATCTAGGGCACTAGGGAAGGGCTCTTTCTGGATGTCTCGAGCCCATCTTCGAGTTCTTCCTAGGGAGTCCATCCCGAGGAGGTCTCTCAACTGAAGGGCAATATGGAGAACCTCCAAGCGGAGAACGCCGAGCTTAAGGCCAATATGCTAGCCTCGAGGCCCAGCACGAGCAAATGCAGGCCCAAAATGCGCAAATTCAAACCCAGCTTGCACTCCTATTCAACTAAATAGGTCAGCGTGTGCCGGATGACCTTAACTCGCAGTCCCCGTTTCTGAGTCGACAGCCCACCCAGGATGATGCTCACCCACATCCGAACATTTATTTTATTAGATTTTTTAATTTTTAATTACGTAAAAATATTACATTTATTTATATATATTAATTTTATTTTATTAATTTTATTTTTATTTTATTGCTATTTTTATATTAATTGCATTTATTTAAATATATAATATTAATTAAATATAATTATTCAAATATTAACATAATTATTGAAAAATTAAAAAATTAAAACTTTGCCCGACAGACAACTCGTCGGGCAAAGTCCTACATTTTAAACTTTTTCAGCGGAGATGTGCCAAGCAAAGTACTTCTATTTAACGTGCTCGATGGACCTCCGCGGGGCAAAAGTTGAAAGGCTGGTTTTCAATCTCTTTGCTCGGCGAATAAGTTCGCCGGGAAAAAGTCGTTGACTTATGACTTGCTCGGCGGATCACGTTCTATGTTAAATAAAACGCTAGCCTGAAGAAGCTTACTCGACATTTGTTGCCTGACGGAGCTTCACCAGGTTAACATCTTGACAGTAGATTTCTTATCACCTATTATTTGGCTTATTTTATCAGGGCAAGTGTGCCTCGGGATAGTTAGTTAATACAAGAAAATTGGCACAAATGTTTCCAATATTCTGATCTGATATTTTTAATCCATATTCATCTAAAAATTCATTTACATCATTATTCAAGTAGTGAAAAGTTCATATAGATGAAATTTAGAACATCTGCATCCCTCCATCATGTTTGGCAACTATTTGCTATGAAAGTCAGTACAGTCCACAAAAGGTGTTCATAGCAATTAAACTTAGAAAACTCCCTTTTGAGTGTATGAAACTACTATGGGCTGTGAACTACCTATAGAGAAGACTGCTGTAAGTCTTTTTTTTTCTCCTTCCTCTAGTTTGTTCGGTTCACCACTCTCATTTCTCTCGCGGAGAGCGAAGGGCTTTTCACTGGTAACAAGAAATTTTCTTCTATCATACATACAACAATAGAAATGGCTTCAGTAACTTCACAACCCAATTTTCTTTACAAGGGAAGCTTCAGAGGGGCAGAGCTGTGTTTTCTGAGCTTAAGCCTCCAATTTTATAAAAAAAAAAATCTCTAAGTCCCTCAAGATATCCATGTCGTATGAAGCATGCTTTTCTCACCTTAACTTCAGTTATCTAATCAAGTATCAATAGTGCGAATAAACGACCCAACTTTGCTAGGGGAGGGAACAAACACATAAAACTAGTTTTCTGTTGTGAACATGATCAAATCGTCTCTATGATTTTATTTAGTTAAACCCACTTATATAGAAGTAGGGTTAGGGTTTAGTACAAAGCAAAAATTACATATCTACCTTCTTTACATATGACTAAACTATCCTTCACAATATTACATAAATAGCTACATACTTAAATATATTTACAACACTCCCCCTTGGATATTTCACGTAATGGTGTCACTAGGCTACGAGCTTATGTATTGCCTCGTTAAAACCTTGTCAGGTGACAAAAACTCTATGGGACAAAAATAACCCTGGTCGAATGAAAAAGAGTACAACGCGCGTGTAAATGGTCACATCGGAATCTTTTGATGTAGTTGATGTCGCCACTTATGGAATACGGGTAGATAGTATGCCTTTGAGATAAAATGCATTAGTGTTGCTCCACCAAAACCTTGCCCGATAAACCCAGTGGGAAAAACCCATGGTCGAAGGGAAAAGATGTGTAAATGCATATGAGTCAAATCAAAACATCTTCCAGATGCATTGTTAGCGGGGTGATCATACCAAAATGTGTGCCTCGTTAAAACCTAACTAGGTAACAAAACTCAGTGGGAAAAAATAACCCTGGTCGTAGGACAAAAGAGTACACGATGATCATGAGGATATGCTTCGGGATACTCAGTATACTTCTGGATATTTGGTATGCTTCAGGATACTCCCCCTGATGTCGACTCCCCCTGAAATTAAGGACTTGGTAGATCAACTAGTCTACCCAACCCAATACCATGAACATGCTTCTAGAAAGTTGCATTAGGTGATGGCTTGTTGTTGTCTCCTATAATGAAACTGATCCTCATCTGCTTGATGGAGGTAGCATTATCCGAGTGGATAATCTTCGGTTCATTATTGATGGAATGCAGTCCACAAGTACTTCGAATACACCTCGTAATGGTTTTTAGCCATATATATTCACGAGCTGCTTCGTGAAGAGTTAGAATTTCTGCATGATTCGAAGATGTAGCAAAAGGGTCTGTTTCGTAGACCTCCAAGATATTGTAGTGTTCCCACTGGTAAAGACACAACCGGATTGAGAACGTGCCTTGTGTGGGTCTGATAGGTAACCTGCATCAGCATACCCAATAAGGCAATGCATCATTCTGAGGATCAATGAGGTTTCATTCATTCTTCGATGCATATGGATATAATAAGCCTATATCTCACATACCATTAAGGTATTGGAAAAGGTCTTTCATGCCATTCTAGTGGCAGCGTGTTGACGCAGAGCTAAATGTAGCTAACAAGCTCACAGTGGATGAAATGTATACTCTAGTGATTTGAATCAAGTACATTAATGTGCTTATTGCACTTAGATATGAAACTCTTCGTCTCATTATCTCTTCATTATCATCCGCCAGATGAAACGAGTCCTTTATAGGATCTAGACTACAGATGATCATAGGCATGCTTGAATATTTTGCTTTTATCCTCATTAAAGTATTTCAACATCTTATGGGTCTAATATCAACATATTCTAGATGTGATTTAATCAATAGACTAAAACCTTATATGCATAGTACTTGAGCTTCAAGTCGAGACAGAACTTCGTTCTCCTAAGATCCTTCATATCAAAATCCAACTTCAGGTGCTTGGTAGTTTCTTTGGTTTCTTTTGGAATACCAATCAATAGCAAACCTGGAACTTGTTTTCATAATAAACACGCATGGGTCTTCTTCGTTATCCCATCCTGATCAAATCACTTAGATGGTTATACCACATCCGTTCGGATTATCTCAATCCATAAAGTGAACGCCTCAATGAAGTAGAGAGCGTGTTTCGTGGTCTGGAACTATTTTCATCAGGTATTTTAGGTCCTTCAGGAACTTTCAAACATCTCTATTTAGATCCTCTATAGAAATAAGCATTAACCACGTTTATAAGCTGCATATTCAGTTTTTTCTGGAAACTACCAAACTGATAAGGTAAAAGAACGTTATGACGTTCATTACGAGAGAATACGTCTCCTTGTAATCAATCTCAGGACGTTGAGAAAACTGTGCGCCATTAAATGAGTTGTACATCTTACAACCTCATCTTTCTCATTACGCTTCCTTATGACTACCCATTTAAATCTTGCAGGTTTAACATGGGGAGGTGTGGGAACTACATGTTCAAACACCTTCTTTTTTGTCAAGGAATCAAATTTGACCTGGATTGGTTCTTTCCATTTTGGCCAGTCTTCTCTACGTTGGCATTTATTCATCAACGAAGTAAGGTTTGATTTCATTTCTAGTTATTATTTCGGTAGCTACAGCGAATACATATAAATCATCGATGATAATATCATTCTGATTTCCTATCTCACATAAGCATGCATGATTTACCCGAGATCTCTTTATTCTCGGGAGTGGGTTCTGACGTTGGAGTGTCCCCCCAACGCCATCACAGACCCATAATCCGAAATTATCTCATGAGATGGTTCAGTTGATATTTAGAAGGAATTCGATTGTGCCAAATTTATCCTCTTCTGGGGATGAGAATCTTTCGAACCTATTAGTCTACCTCGCTTTTGGACAGGGACATATGACTGGTTAAACCGTACCTCGTCCGTCTGGGACGACGCGTCCTACTGGGACGTCTATCCTTGTAGGAAAGTTTGCAGTATGTATATGTGATCTCGTCACTTTAGCTAGATTAGAGGAAGCGTCTGACAGATTATTAGCTACACTCTATAAATCTAGAATTCTCCGCACTATGTTCTTACTTTGTGTATTCGTGGATTAAGATGAGACGTAGTGGGGACATTCCACATCAATTCACGTCGTTCTTCAGGAACGTTTGACTTTCTTATCTCCCCCTAATGACGGGAAGACTGTCTCATCAAAGTGACTATCCGCAAAATTACGGTAATGAGATCGCTTGTCAAGGGCTCTAAATAGCATATAATAGAGGAATTCATAACCGACATGTATGCCCCTCCTTTGTTGAGGTCCCATATGTGTACATTGTGACGACACAATTGACACGTAACTGCACACCCATAAATGCGTAAGTATGAAGCAGTTGGTTCGTACCCAGTCACCAGTTGTAACGCATAACATCGTTGGGTGGCGTTGACCTCAACCGGACCAATATTACCACATGCAAAATTGTGTAGCCCCTACGCAGAAACGAGAAACTTAGTGTGCCTTACCAAGGTTAATTAATGTTTCTGCGAGACCATTAGGGGTGTGAACATGGGAACCAAATGTTCAACATCAATCCCAAGGGGAATGCAATAGTCATCGAATGATTTCGATGTAAACTCTCCGGTATTATCGAGTCTTATAGACTATATAAGAGAATCCGAGTGGTGTGGCCCTCAATGTAATGATTTGGGCTAAGAGTTTAGCAAACGCAGTATGCGTGTGGACAAAAGTGTAGCATGTGACCACTTTGTCGGTATCTCAACCTAAACCATGAAAGTTTTTTTCAAAACGGTCCGCATGGTGGTTGGAAAATCCACAAAATCTCCCTTGTATTCTGCATAAGAAAATGGTGGAGTCTTAACTCATCTTTGCATATAATGATCTAATATTCGGTTTCTGCTAACTAGAAAACTTGGCATAATGTTTCATTAAACACAAAAGGTGTCTATGAGTAAGAGGATGCCCGTGCAATATATTGAGGATACGGCGCATCATTACCCTGACCTGGGTGTCACAACCGGTCATGTCATAATGAGCAATTGCTCGTACTAGTTAGCTTTTAGCTAACTGTTGGCTAGCTTCTAGCTAGTTTATCCAGTGTATGTTTCTGGTTATACTGATTGGAGGTTATTCAAAGGTATGTCCACTTTCTTGTCATTAGTGGTTTCAATATGATAACTGTTGACTCGAATATCCGTAAATCTTAACAATGTTCTTCTGGAACTTGGGAGAGTAAAAGATATAATTGATGGTAATGCAGTACCATTCAACAATATTCTTTTGTCATATCCCTCAGAGTATAATTCGTATGATAACAATGTCAGCTAAATAATAAACGTCCCCACAAAACATACATATTGATAGATTTAATTCAATGGGTCACATGCATAAAAATAAGTGTTTGAATTGAATTAAATCATATTCGAACGAAAAATCACATTTTTCAAATTACATTCTCACATGGATTTTAAATCATGTAAAAATGAATGATTTGTCATTCATTTCTTGCTGCAGGAAAAAAATCGTCCCTATGATGTGTAAACCGTTCTTCTAGAATCTATATAAAAGACAAATCATTGTATTTAATGCCTTGAGAAAACTCATCCATAAGCACCAAATAAGAACTTCAGGTTCTAGCAAATGGTATGATAAATTAGATTTAAAATGTAAAATCTACTTTTTTTTTTGGACAATACTACTTGTTTTATTATGTCCATTGAATTTATGAATGAATCTGCATGTCTCATTTTTTTCGTAGTTTTGCCGAAACTACGGGTTCGGTGATTAGTATGAACTATGAGTTCATTTATAAATCTCTAGTTTATTGATTTATAAATGAACATCTGGTTCATTTAAACATATGCATTTTCTAAATAAATTAAATATATAGATTTAAAAATATTAAACGATGTAATTAAATAGGATGTAATAATAGTTTGAATGAATGCTTCTGGCATAAGATGATTTCATACTTTAAATAAATGCTTCGGGTATAAAGTTTAAATAAATTAACATAATGCTTCGGGCATTAGGATTCATGCTTCAAATACATAAGTGAAAAATAAAAAAAAGAAAGAAAAATAAAATGTTTTCTTTTCTTTTCAGAATGTGATGGTCTGATTCATAGGGTTCGGTTCGACTGGACCGTTCGATTAGAATAATTCGATTCAAATAGACTAGTTCGGTTTAATTAGACCGATTCGATATGACTGAACGAGTCCAATATGATTAAACCGTTGCAATTCGTCTAGACTGATTTGATGGATTGATTTAGTTGGAACCAATCAGGTAGGGCTAATTTGAGTCGTGGACCTGTGCGAAAATATGGGTCTGACCCCTTTTTCTCGGCCTACTAGGTCTTCTTCTTGCCTAGCCTTCTGGGCTGTGGGCTATGGCCTTCTGGGCCTTTATTCAAATTTTCATTTTTGTTGTTGGCCCATTCTTTGTTATCAGGTGCACTTCGTGCTTATGATCATGGATCATCTTCATCTCATCATTAATTCATATACTCATCATCATGGCATGATACATCATTTATATCATATATGCATCATGTCATATTTTCATCACTGTCATGATCATCATAACATCATATTAGATTATCATATATACATATACCATTATGTGTTTATCATCATATATCATATTTTATTATTCACATCATCATCATGCTATCAATATGCCATCATATCATGTATATCGACATATATCATCATATATATTATCATGGTCATCTTGTTAATATGTCATGCATATCATCATACATACATCATGAACCACATATCACAATATTATCATCATCATTCATCATATACATTATAGCACATATATGTATCATATACATCATACATAAAATTATATCATGTATGTATCAATATACTCCATACTATCATTCCATTATCATGCCATCATTGTATATCACCATACATCATATATTATATAAATCATCATCATGGCATATTCATATCACATATCACATGTTCATCATCATAATTAATATTATCATATCATACCAAATTAATATTACCATCATAGCATCTTATAATGAATTTAGAAGATAGATGAACTTATCTTCTGGGTCGAAATCTGGGTTTTCGGAGTGCCACAGCCGAAGCAAACTTTACCTAGGAAAATGTCTGAAACAACATGTCATTTTTCTCACATACGACATGTCGTTTTCTCTTCATATGACATGTCGTTTCTCGCCATACGACATGTCGTTTCTTGCTCCATCTTCATCATCAAATCGCGATATTTGCAGCATATGTGGGTAATTGGTTGCAGTGGAGAAGATCAAGGCCACTGTAAAATGAAGATCAGACTGGAAATGGTGATTCCGACGACGAGATCTGTAACGACCCGGACGTTCAAAAAAGGGAAATTTGGAAAATTTGAAGAAAATGACGATTTTGCCCCTAGGTAATGGGCGAACGGTTGACTTTTTGCTTAAGTGGTCAAACGGACTTTGACCGATGACCGTGACGTAGTTCAGGACGTCACGAGTTCATAGACAGGTGACACGTCCAATTCCGACGACCAGGGAAGAAGTTGTGACGTTCGGAAGTTCAAGGGCATTTTTGTAATTAGGACGAAAAGGGGGAAAATGTTGACTTTTTGATTGATCACTATTTTTCACACCATTCGAAGACCGTTAGGTAGGTCTCGATACCCTGAGTTCGTAGACAATCGGCACGCTGAAAACGGACATTAGACGGATGAGTTACGGGTCTAGAAAGAGAAGGGCATTTTGGTAATTTTGTGCAGAATGGCAAAATAGTAATTTTACAGAGGGGTACTGTTTGAAACCGTGGAAACAGGACTGCACCACCGTGCTTGGTTGGTCTGATCTAGGATTTGTTTAACCTTGTTAGTGGCTGGGCAAGGGGATTTGTTAAATGGTTTTGAGGTAGTAGGAACATTTTAGTATGGCTGGGACAGACCACAGTGCACGGGAGGAAGTTTAAAACTGGTTTTGAGTCTGTTTGGGGGAAACAGAATTGCAGTGGGCCTGAGAGATTCCCACGAGTTGTTGGCTGCACGGTTCGATTAACAGAGAGGTAGAAGTGTTTGAGGGTGATTTTGAGCAAGAGAGGACTGAGAATTCGAGAGAAAAACAGACGGGAAGAAAAACTGGAAATTGGAGGGAAAAATCGAAAGTTGGATTGTGAGTCAAGAGGAACAAAACCAAGGATTGAAACAGCCTTCTGGGACCAATTAGAGTTCAACCATATCAATTTTGTAGAGAATCGATCATGGTTTGGCATTTGAAGAAGTTTCAAACCTGAGGACGACTACTTCCAGGTAAGTTTTCCTAAAATTGGTTATGGTTTAAGGTTCTTTTAGGTCCTATAAAGCTTCAGTTTAAACTAATTTGAAAGTGGAGTTGAGACGAGTAAGTTACAACGGTCGACCCGTTTGGTTGATCACGGGTCGAATGAGTGATTTAGAGAGTGTTGAGTGTGATTATTAATTGGGAACCTAAATTAAGTTATAATGGAAGGTTTTCGAAGGAAAAATAGAAGGAATTAAGCTGGTATTGCAAGAAATTGAACCGGGTTGTGTCGCGGGTTTGGGACCCATTTAGCAGGCAGTCGGCTGAAGAAGGTGACACTGTAGCATCAATATAGCAGGCGTGTGAGTTTCACGCGCAGCCACTCACGGGGGCGCATGGAGGCGCTTGGGCCCGATTCTCAAGGTGAGTTCAACACGACTTTTTTCCTATACAATGTAACGAACATTTTCGCGTTGATTTCGAATTAATTGGACACCGTTTCGATGTTGTTTCGAGGGTCTGAAGGTTTATGTTACGTTTTTAACTAACGTTTAAGTCCCGGAAAATTATGGGAAATTAGTATGCTGTTATTTGAGTTCTTAGTGACACTAAAAAACGATTTCAGACTGGTTTCAAGATTTATGGAAAATGTCGAAAATTAGGAAACGCGTGCAGCGCGAAAGCGAACGTTATGGACGGTGTGTGAGTGGACTTTGCTTTCAAAATTTAATGTATGCATAAATGGTTCTATGATTTCTATGATTATGATTATGACTTGTGATAATTCCAATTTTCGTATTTATACGTATTTTGGTATGCAATACGTAACTGCACGTATTTCGAGACTATGGTTTCTCTTATGCTTTGATGATGGTTTGATGAACGATTTTACATGATTTGTGAGTATGATGTTTTAAGGATGTTTTGATTATGATTGTGAGTATGACCTACGGTTTTGACACGTATTTCGAGATAATTACGGTTTTGTGCATTTTACGAGATTTCGAGTATATTGTGTTTTGATCATGGTTTTGATGCCTTGACTTTGGATTTTGAAATGTGATTTGATTTGACTTTGGGATTTGAAATGATTTCAAAGATTTAAAATGGATTTTGGAAAAGGTGATTTTTGGCTTGATGCCCAGGGCATAAAAGTAATTTTGATGAACGAGATTCGGATTTTGGAAACGTGAAAATGGATTTCCGGATTTGGGTTCAGAATGATGTTTTCGGATGCTAGCTTACGGAATCATTATTACAAATTCGGATTCGGGAATGGATGACGGATATGATTGGGGATTTGAATGTGAAATTCGGACATAGGTCCTATTATGACAAAATGTGATTTCGGATTGATTTTGGAATTTGGATCACGATGGATCCTGGATTGTTACGATTTACAAATAGTTTTGGGATTAAAGACCCGGTGCTATTGATGGATCATATTTTGAGTTTAAAGACTCGGTTAATTGATGATGGGGGTGGGCCCGGATTAGGTTTAAAGACCCGGATTGAGTTTAAAGACTCGGAGTTTAAAGACTCGGTTAATGTGATACCCCCCGAGGCCTATTGATTATGTTCTGAGTTTAAAGACTCGTTGATATCCCGGGAAGGCCTGTGAGTTTAAAGACTCGGTAATTGATATTCAGCAAAACTGATTGACTTGTGATTTGTTGTTGATCTTTGATGTTTTCGGATGTGTTGGGTAGTGTCTCGGGTTTTATGGTTTGATGGATTTGGATTATGTTGTGTACTTGGATTTGATTCGTGATTTTGGGCTGAGGCCCCGTGTTTATGATTGCGGGCTAAGACCCGAAGGTTAAGAAAAGGAAAATGATTTGATTTTCATACACGGTTTTCTTATGTTGGAAATGAAATGGATTGCGAAATGATTTTCGAATGCATGCATTGGTTTTACGTGGAGGGTAGAAATGTCTTTCTATAACTGTTTTATAAACTGATTCGTTTTTGTCCACTCACACCTTTTGTGGTTTTATTGACCCTCCAAGTCGTGGCGCGTTGATCGAGGCTGATCGAGAGGTGGAGGCATGAGTGAGTACGTGTGTGGCTATCCCGAGTTTGGCAAGTAATGAGGGTAATTTGGGAACTTCAGTCAACTTGCCAGGCGGGAGCAGGACTGGGCACAGTTACCAATGTCCCTCCGGGGGCGGTCCTGTCAATTTGGTATCAGAGCACTAGGTTGCTGATTTTGTTGCCACATCATGCCTCCGAAGCGTAAGCTTCGTGCGCGACCTGGTAGTGAGACGGGTAGACGAGGGTGTATGAGACCTCATGATAGATCTCGGATGAGATTGACCCTGGATTGAGGGTCAGATGTCATGTAGAATACATTATGAACTACTGTTTGTTAGACGTAGAATTGTGTGGGTTGCAGAGACGAATGAGCCTAGTGGCTAGAAGGGTTGCATAATTGAGCAAGTTGCACTCGTGATGAGATTATTCACAATGGATTCCTTAAGTGGAATGTGTGTTTAAACAGTCTAAAATGTGGTGGGATACTTCTTAGGCCTTATCGGTCGTATAAGATATGGTTGAGCATTAGTATTTTCTCAACGACTGGGTATGTCAGTGATGACATGATTGATTGGTATGAGACTGGACTCGAGAGGAGTCGAGATGTGGATGTGGGACTCAAAATGAGTCCGGATATGGGTTAGAAACGTGAGATGAGTCATGGTAAGGTATCAAGGCTCGAGAAGAGCCAGAAAGGCTGATGGAGGAACCTTTGGCACTTAGGATGCCAAGGACTGGTATATGGTCAGGTATTGAGGAGTGGGGAAATTACCGCTTGGTTTTGTTTTGGACTTGTAGGACGTGTCAGTGTCCTTAGTGATTGAGGTTCGGGCGGGGACCCGAAGTATACAAGGATTTGGACTTAGGAGGTAGTCCAGTTCAGTGGGACGCAAGTCGGGTCCACTGGGAGGTAAAGTAACAAGGGTAATTATACAGTAATAGTTATGATTGTGGGTTGTCTTGTCACGTCATAAAGACGGCGATATAGATTGACGGATATGAGTGCGATGGCACTGTTGATATGTGATAGAGTGAGGATTGGCTCTTATATTGACTGTTGATATGACAGGCGAGGGAAGAGTTGGTGGGGCCCGTGATGGACCATAGGGGCGTGGTCGGTTGGGACGATGTAAGATTAACCAAGACGTATGTATTGGGTAGGTCCCAGATTATCCACTCTTCCATGTCTTGAGAATGGCTATTAGTCGGGTATGGTGTTATTTGTGATTGGTTATGGTATGGAAGTTGTTGAACCGACTCGAGTTACCGATGTGATACCTTGATAATAGTTATGCGGTATGAGACGCCTAGTGAGGGCTGAGGTTGCTTAGATTTCCCAACAGATTCCTGAGGTTCTTCCAGGATAGGGTTTTGCTAGGATGAGGAATTGAGTTTACGATGATTTGAGGCTACATGTTGGTTATGGACGACTTAATAAGGTAACAGTATGGAATAAGGATTCCGTATCACGAGTTAAGGACTTGTGGTTTGGCGGGAAGGTTGTGGTTAGTGACCTTATTAAGGGAGGCCAACATGGTGGTAATTGATGATTCTGAGTAAAATAGAGAAAATGATAATGACCGATTTTGGTGTGGCTAAGGTTAGTTGGTGGTGATACCCTTGGACAGCCATTTGGGCTAGTCATAGATGAGAGAGGCGGAGTCGGGTAGTCTGACCACGTTTAAGTGATGTAAGGTACCATGATTGATGATTGGTTGGAATACTTACATGTACCGATGGGCGTGTGATGTACTGAATAGGTGAGTTGAATATGCCCTCAGAAAAAGAGATAGTTGAATAAGTGTTAGGTCTAATAGACCAAAGTAGGTTTGGGGAACATAAGTTGGTCTGAGACTTGTTGGAGACCACAGAGGGTTGTAAGGGGGTTCTCTACATGTTTTCTAGTTATGGTGATTGACCCGGAAAGAGTCAGAGTTATTGGAACTGAGAACTGACAGTTGATTGGTTGGTGTCCTCCTATTTACAGAGGAAGGTGTGAGATACTGGACAGACGTAGCGAATGCTTCAGGGTGAAACATATGGTTACAAGTGGAGAGACGGTGACTTATGTTCGATCACTCACTATGAGTTTGGGATTCGGTGAGTTAGGCGTTGAGGCTAGTTAAACCCTCAGAAATTGGCTGGGTTGAGACCGACCCACAGGGTTAAGTATGCAGAGGTCGTATACCTTTAGGAAAGAATGTACGAGTACCGTATCAACCTTTAGGATTGGTAATGAGGGATAAAAAGAAGGGCTTAATGTGTGATGAGGTGATGGTCGGAATAAATCGAGATTACGACCACTTTGGCGGATTAGGTGCTATTTGGGGAGAGGATTTTCATGTTTGATAACCTAAGGATAGGTGAAATCCTGTTAGTTATGGAACTCCATAGGATTGGAGTAATACATGATTCTGATAACTGGGACGGTTGGCGTCCAACTGCAGGACGATACTTGGTGTATGGTGGAGTCGAAGCTAAGAAGGGATGTGCCTTGCATTATAGTAGGTATGATTGTACTGAGTGCTTATTGGCAATAGGAAGGAATCAGGAGGAAAAGTTAAAATCGTTATACATAGTGACCCTGGGAAAGGGATATGGTGTAATTGACCTAGTGAGGGGAATGAGTTTCCGAGTTGTTGAACCTTATGAGTTTATTGGCCTGGTGGCCTGATGACATATGTGCGGATTTAGCCATTTAATCATGTCACGAGCAGATGACATGTAAACGAGAAGATCTGACTGATTCTGGTGTATCTTGGATTGTGTGGACTCGAACGTGAGCTAGGCTACATATTTCGAGTAATTTTATGGTATGACTGCCTATGGGGCAGGGGTTTACAGGAGGATTGAGGCTGGTGGTATGATTTCTACGAGTTGGGTATGACTTATACTCGTTTGAGGGTGTTTATGTTTGGGATTATCGTAGGTGTGTATCCTCGGGAAAATTTTATGGCTCCCACTAATTGGAATTTCAAGGACGAAATTCTTTAAGAGGGGTAGATTGTAACGACTAGGACGTTCAAAAAAGGGAAATTTGGAAAATTTTAAGAAAATGACTATTTTGCCCCTAGGTAATGGGCGAACGGTTGACTTTTTGCTCAGGCGGTCAAACGGACTTTGATCGATAACCGTGACGTAGTTCGGGACGTCACGAGTTCATAGACAGGTGGCACATCCAATTCCAACGACCAGGGAAGAAGTTGTGACGTTCGGAAGTTCAAGGCCATTTTCGTAATTAGGACGAAAAGGGGGAAAATGTTGACTTTTTGATTAATCACTATTTTTCACACCATTCGAGGACCGTTAGGTAGGTCTCGATACCCTGATTCCGTAGACAGTCGACACGCTGAAAACGAACATCGAACGGATGAGTTACGGGTCTAGAAAAAGAAGGGCATTTTGGTAATTTTGTGCAGAAGGACAAAATAGTAATTTTACAGAGGGGTACTGTTTGAAACCGTGGAAACAGGACTGCACCACCGTGCTTGGTTGGTCTGATCTAGGATTTGTTTAACCTTGTTAGTGGCTGGACAAGGGGATTTGTTAAATGGTTTTGAGGTAGTGGGAACATTTTAGTATGGCTGGGACAGACCACAGTGCACGGGAGGAAGTTTAAAACTGGTTTTGAGTCTGTTTGCGGGAAACAGAATTGTAGTGGGCCTAAGAGATTCCCACGAGTTGTTGGCTGCACGGTTCGATTAACAGAGAGGTACAAGTGTTTGAGGATCATTCTGAGTAAGAGAGGACTGAGAATTCGAGAGAAAAACAGACGGGAAGAAAAACTAGAAATTGGAGGGAACCATTTAGAGTTCAACCGTGTCAATTTTGTAGAGAATCGATCACGGTTTGGCCAGGAACCCAAGTTCCAGTTTTGAAGAAATTTCAGACCTGAGGAAGACTACTTCCAGGTAAGTTTTCCTGAAATTGGTTGTGGTTTAAGGTTCATTTAGGTCCTATAAAGCTTCAGTTTAAACTAATTTGAAAGTGGAGTTGAGACGAGTAAGTTACAACGGTCGACCCGTTTGGTTGATCACGGGTTGAATGAGTGATTTAGAGAGTGTTGAGTGTGATTATTAATTGGGAACCTAAATTAAGTTATAATGGAAGGTTTTCGAAGGACAAATTGAAGGAATTAAGCTGGTATTGCAGGAAATTGGACCGGGTTGTGTCGCGGGTTTGGGACCCGTTTAGCAGGCAGTCGGGTGAAGAAGGTGACACTGTATCATCACTGTAGCAGGCACGTGAGTTTCACGTACAACCACCCACAGGGGAGCGTGGAGGCTCGTGGGCCCGATTCTCAAGGTGAGTTCAACACGAATTTTGTCCTATACAATGTAACGAACATTTTAGCGTTGATTTCGAATTAATCGGACACCGTTTCGATGTTGTTTCGAGGGTCCAAAAGTTTATGTTACGTTTTTAACTAACGGTTAAGTCCCGGAAAATTATGGGAAATTAGTATGCTGTTATTTGAGTCCTTAGTGACACTAAAAAATGATTTCGGACAGGATTCGAGATTTCTGAAAAATGTCGGAAATTACGAAAACGTGTGCAGCGCGAAAGCGAGCGTTATGGACGGTGAGTGAGTGGACTTTGCTTTCAACATTTAATGCATGCATAAATGGTTCAATGATTTCTATGATTATGATAATTCCGATTTTCGTATTTATACGTATTTTGGTATGCAATACGTAACTGCATGTATTTCGAGACTATGGTTTCTCTTATGCTTTGATGATGGTTTGATGAACGATTTTACATGATTTGTGAGTATGATGTTTTAAGGATGTTTTGATTATGATTGTGAGTATGGCCTTTGGTTTTGATACGTATTTCGAGATTATTACGGTTTTGCGTATTTTACGAGATTTTGAGTATATTGTGTTTTGATCATGGTTTTGATGCCTTGACTTTGGAATTTGAAATGTGATTTGATTTGACTTTGGGATTTTTTCAAAGATTTAAAATGGATTTTGGAAAAGGTGATTTCGGGCGTGATGCCCAGGGCATAAAAGTAATTTTGATGAACGAGATCCGGATTTGGGTTCGGAATGATGTTTCCGGATGCTAGCTTACGAAATCATTATTACGAATTCGGATTCGGGAATGGATGACGGATATGATTGGGGATTTGAATGTGGAATTCGGACATAGGTCCTATTATGACAAAATGTGATTTCGGATTGATTTTGGAATTTGGATCACAATGGATCCTGGATTGTTGTGATTTACAAATGGTTTTGGGTTTAAAGATCCGGTGCTATTCCTGGATCATATTTTGAGTTTAAAGACTCGGTTAATTGATGACGGGGGTGGGCCGGGATTGGGTTTAAAGACCCGGATTGAGTTTAATGAGTCAGAGTTTAAAGACTCGGTTAATGTGATACCCCCCGAGGCCTATTGATTATGTTCTGAGTTTAAAGACTCGTTGATATCCCGGGAAGGTCTGTGAGTTTAAAGACTCGATAATTGATATCCAACAAAACTGATTGACTTGTGATTTGTTGTTGATCTTTGATGTTTTCGGATGTGTTGGGCAGTGGCCCGATTTTTATGGTTTGATGGATTTAGATTATGTTGTGTACTTGGATTTGATTCGTGATTTTGGGCTGAGGCCCCGTGTTTATGATTACGGGCTAAGACCCGAAGGTTAAAAAAAGGAAAATGATTTGATTTTCATACACGGTTTTCTTATGTTGGAAATGAAATGGATTGCGAAATGATTTTCAAATGCATGCATTGGTTTTACGTGGAGGGTAGAAATGTCTTTCTGTAACTGTTTTATAAACTGATTCATTTTTGTCCACTCACACCTTTTGTGTTTGTATTGACCCTACAGGTCGTGGCGCGTTGATCGAGGCTGATCGAGAGGTGGAGGCATGAGTGAGTACGTGTGTGGCTATCCCTGGTTTGGCAAGTACTGAGGGTAATTTGGGAACTTCAGTCGACTTTCCAGACGGGAGTAGGACCGGCACGGTTATCAATGTCCCTTCGGGGGCGGTCCTGTCAAGATCGAACTTGAAGGAGTCGAAAGTGTAGCGAGGACCCCACTCCAAGATGTGCACAAAGTATTGCAACCCAAGAACAAGTTTTTAGAGGTGGGTTTGTTCTTGAATTGCCTGAAAGGGTCATCGGGGAAGAAGGTCTCTTTCAGAGATGATTTCAGTGCCTTGAAAAATGGTTTCGAGGTCGGAATTTTGACGCGGTGAGGGCACTCGTAATCTGCGTTCCCCATTTCACTTGTGGCAAAGCCGGGCAAGGGATACTTGAGGGGATACAGAAACAACAAAAGCATCGCTTTTCACCTCCTCAAATGGCTCAAAAACTACACCAGTCAGCGCCACGGTGTTCGTCTCATTCAATGCAGAAACCGCAAGCTTGCTGAATTTATTCTGGGAATTAAAAATCAAAGCAGAAGATGGAGATCCAAGTTTCGAGCTTAACATATGGCTACAAACGGCGGTGCCATCCCCTTGCTTGCTTGGGATCGAAAAAGCCGAAACGGACCTCAGAGCCATTGTGATTTTCTGAGATAGGTTTTCAAAAACAAAGATGTTTAAGAAAGAATCTGGACTTGAAATGCAGAGAGAAGGGGGATTGCAGAAGGAGGATGAAGGTGTTGACAGCAGCGTCGGAGGTTGAATGGACGCTACGTACTATGGTGCTCCATGGCTGATGTAACGACCCGTCCCAAATTTTGGGATTAGATTAGTGACTAATCAAGGATTAGTGAGATCAATTGGTGATTAGTGGGGTACTTTCGGACGGACGGTGCAGAATGTGGGAGAGACTGAGACATCACATACCTCCTCTGGATCCTGGCGTACTCTGGAAGCCGGAAGGCTAAAGGTTTTAATTTCCCCTAGTCTGATACTCTGTGTCAGACGGGATCAGGAGCGTCCCTCGTTAATCCCGGAGGGATTGGGACGGTTCCTCACAAGTGGTATCAGAGCGAGGTTGTCTTTATTCGAGCAACCGTGTAACTCTTGGAATGATGCGCAGGTCGAGGATGTGATGTCTCAATGGGCTGCAGTTCGTTATCAACCTGATAGTTAGGATGCCGGTACGATAGTTAGTAGGATTGAATCATAGATCGTCTTGGTTTGGTACTCATTGTTGGGGTTTCCATAGTTCTGTCATGGTTGGCAGTGTGGGACCCTACGAAAGGATTAATGTAATAGTACGTTAGAGTTTTGTTCGTGAGATGGTTAGTTGGGATTGTCTTTCACGATGTTGTAGGATCGGTTATGACGACTGGTTTCGAGTTGTGACCACTAGATGGTCAGATTTTGTTGAGTTAGGTGGCTATGCTGCTGGAAGCAGCCGGGTTCGGGGAAGCAGCCGGGTTTGGGGAACCCTAGTTGAACTGACGGTAGGATTGAATTGATATCCATACGATGTCGGGACCGCGGGGTTGGTCAGATTGTTGATTATACTACCTTCTGCAGTTGGGTCCAGAGGAACCCTAGGTGTGATCGTGGAATCCTAAGGTATGAGGAATAGTTCATAAATGTGAGTTGGTGAGTGGTTTGACTTTGACAACTTTTCGGAGTCAAGTCTGTCGGTCGGTCTAGTCATGTCAGCTTAGTGTTGGGACTGCACTCTGCAGTCAGGGTCATACTTATCAGTTTGACTTAGTTAGTTTTCGTGCTACTTTAGTTGTGATGGATAGTTGGTGCAACTAAGTTCAGGAACAACCTGGTAAACAACGTTGGTCGAGTCGAGTTATGATAGGTTAGAGTTTGGTTGGACAGGTTACCAAGGTTAGTACTTGTCGATGGAATCCCTGAGTCGGGATACAGAGTAGTTAGTACGAACGATTAATTCCGTGGGATGCGGAGTCTCGATATCGATGTCTGGTGGTTAGGTCTGCACGAGTCTGTGGCAGGCACTACTACCAAGAGTGGTTGTAGTTGTGGTTGTTGAGAATCGGGGGACATTCAGGGAACGTTTCCTTTACTCGTGTGAGATGTCAGGGTGATTATACCCATAGTTGTTGGGTACGAGGGAGGCAGAGTTTCTCCCATTCGAGCAGAGGTACGGGGCTGTCGCTCGGTATGAGCGGAGATCCAGGGTTTTCTAATTCACATAGTGGTGCTGGTACTAGTGCTGGTGCTGGTGCTGGTGCCGGTGATTGTGATGACGATGAGTCACGAGCCGGGATGTGACTCCGTCGAGATGGGCATGTGTTCCGTATCTGTAGTCCGGGAGTGGATCACGAATGGAGTTGGACTGGATGGGATCCAGCAATAGTTGAGACGTGAGGACCGAGTAGTGATGGTCCACATCCTTTTGGATGTACATAAACGGTGTAAGACGATAGGCGAACTTGGTAAGCGAGTTAGACTGATTACAGACACGTGGTTGATATCCAAGTGTGTTAGTTTCGACATGGTTGGAACTTCGGAATCGAGAGAGGTTGTGATGGAGGTGACGAGAGGAGTGCAGGTTTTTCGCACTGGTATTGTGACAGGACCCATCCCAATCCCCCCGGGATTACCATGGAATGTGCCCTGCTCCCGTCCAACAAGGGGTGTCAGACAAGGGATGACCAAGAGCCACTGCCCAAACGGGGCATCCAGAGTGCGCAAGGATCGACGGAGGAGGTGTGCAATGTCCCAGTCTCTGCTGCAATCGCATCCATGATCAACCTGAAGGGCATTAAAACCAAAAGCTGTGAGTGGACAAAAACCAGTAAGTTCATCAAATACATTTATAAGACTTTTATGCCCTCCAATAAAAACGTATGCATGCCACAAAAACCAGTAACCAAAACGTTTGCTCAACCGAGCCATTAGGGCCTTAGCCCGAAAACCGTTAACCAAAAACCAAGTGTGGGAACTCAGCCCAAAACCGTGGAATACCACCACCATACATATTAAAACCATGTGGGTCACCACCCACGACCATAGATGAACATCAATTCAAAAATCCAAAACCATTTAGGGTCCCCGACCCTACATACCATATCATAACCAATAATCCATTTTTACCACATAACACATATCCAACCAATAAGCCATTTTATTCATTAATCCATATTTTACCATTACCATCACCAGCATCCCAGACGCTAGACGTCCCTGACGTCATATCTCACGGTTTCATAAGCTACGCGTGCTGCCCGGGGTCTCTCCGGGTCCATATATCTGACATCCCTGATGTCTGACATCCCTGACGTCAATCATAGCAATCCTGCTCCTGAGTCATCATACGGTCCGGCTGCTCCGTATAATGACCCCTCACAGGCAATGCACCGTGACTTCCCCAGTGTCCCAGACATCTGGAGGAGACCATCATATATCCATGTGTACAGATGGTATATGGAAAAACAGTTTTATTAACTCATTTCACAACATCACAATGGGCCCTGCCCGAATTTTCCATAAAACAACACATTTCCATTTAGGGTCCCTGACCCGAAACCACATTTATTAAATATAGGGCCCCTGGCCCGAAATCATCATTTAAATCTAACTGGGCCTCATGCCCGACTTTATGAACCACTGGGCCCACGGCCCGATTTGTAAACCAACTGGGCCCGCAGCCCGACTTACGTACTCAAATGGACTCCAAGTCCGAGATTTCCAAAACAAGTGGGCCTCAAGCCCGAATTCATCTTTCCAATATAAAAAAACCATTTTATCATATTATTTATTCAACCACAAGCATGCAAAACCACAAATAAACCGTTAATCTCGATACACGTGAAATACGGAAAATACCTCGAAATACGTGCAACATACCCAAAATCAATACTCACAAATACCATCATAGAAATCATGTATATAGACCATATAACACATTTAAGCATGCATAGGATTTATAAAACCAAAGTCCACTCACATACCGTTTTAACTGTGTGCCTCGATATGCGTGCCACCGGCCCTCCCGGGCCACACCACTATCACCGGGACTCCCAATCCTGTCCAAATCACATTAGAGGGTCACTAACCTCATCATTAACATCCTATCAAAGTCCCGTAATTTTCCCGAATTTTTACTTATTTTTAAACTTAATTTAAAACCTTCGGACATCCCGAACACTATCGAGACGGTGTCCGATCGACCCGAAACCAATCCCAAAATGTTCGTTACATCGAATGGATTAAAAGTCATTTTAACCTCACCTCGAGATTCATGCCCACGCGCCGCCACGCGCCGCCGTGAGTGGCTGCGCGTGAAACTCACGCGCCTGCTACAGTGTCACCAGCCCAACCCGTTTGTCTGGTAAACGGGTCTAATTCACCCGCGACACAACCCGGTTCCAATCCTGTCAATTCGATCCTAATTCCTTCAATTGATCATTCCATTAGTTTCGTTTTAAGTTAAATTAAGGTTCTGTAATCTCAATTACACAAAACATTACCTACAATTCCACGATTCAACGATGAACACGAAGAACACTCCGGTCACTGTTCAATCATGGGATTCCTTCAATCTCGATTGATTTCCCCAAATTGGTTCAACCAGAAGCATTAGTGGACCACGAGGAACAATTCCCCCACATCAATTTCGTCGTTTGATCAGTAAATGATCACGACTCAAGTACGAACACCGTCCACTGTGCAACCATGGAGTTTCATCGATCACAGCCGGTTTCCTTCAATTGATGAACCCAGAAGCATCGTGGGATCATGAGAAATCATTTCCCCACAACAATTGAGTCAATCACAGCCCCAAACTCCACGACTCAGCCTCGATTTCTTCCTCTGTCACCAAGCTCGATCAAAGCCAAAACGGCACCAATCCTTCTCGTTTTTGATGTGGATCGACTCGTCACAACCCCAGGAAGATGTTTGTAACCTCCAATTCGATCATCACAGCCCAATTCGTCCAATTTGATTTTCCCTCCTAAAACTTAATTATTCGAATTCTCAGTTCCTCCTCGCTGTCAATCTCTCGTGTTTACCCAGTTGAAATCACACTCAAAACGCTCACAAAATCACACTCTCAGGTTCAGCAATGGAAGAGGAATTGGTTGGGAGAGTATTGGATTTGGTTGTACACGGTTAAGGAAAATATGGAGATTAATGGTAATAAAAGATTAATTAATTAATTAAAAACTAATTAAACATCATCATGAGGTCTCCCCCAAAAACATGGATTCTGATTTCAAGGGATGAGTGACACTTGTCACTCATCCAGGTGTGTAGGGTCAACAGTCACTATTCATTATTATATTATTATTTTAATCCCGGCCTCGGTTCGTTAGTTCGTTTCCTTGACCATAACGTCGTCATCGGATCTCCGATTTCGGCATGCCGCCTGTCGTTGGATTCGTATCGACGATACCTACGTAACGGTCCTTGGCCCTCGACCATCGGACCTCCCGATCAAAAAGTCAATATTTGGCCCCTAATAAGCCAAATTACCAAAATACCCCTCAACTTACGAACACCATAACTTTCTCTACGAATGTCGGAATCGAACGTGCCACCTGTCTATGAACTCGTGACGTCTCGAACTACGTCACGGTCATCGGTCAAAGTCCGTTTGACCGCCCGATCAAAAAGTCAACATTTTGCCCACGACCAGGGGCAAAATGGTCATTTTGCACAATTTGTCCGATTCCGCCCTACTAACCACCGTTCAACCTCACTAATCAAGATTAGTGACTAATCTAATCCCGGAATTCGGGACGGGTCGTTACATATTGGGTATTTCGAAGTCATTAGGGTGACTTCTCAGGTTCTACCATGGCAGATGATGGTTGTGTCACCAGTACGTTGATTGTGTATTGATTGGTGGACCCGTAGTTTGTTTTGGGTCATCAGGAGGAATTGGGTATTTCAAAGTTAGGTGAAGGAGATTTCTCATTTTCTGCTTCGTGGCATATGATGTTGGTTTACATGGCGTGGTGAGTGCAGCGAGTTTTGGTTGCATTCACGTAGGATAAATGTTAATGTCATCATCTTGGATCATCCTTGATTTTTCTAGGTGGAATGACAAGGATCGATACGAGGTAATTGGAGAGAACCCACAGTCTCGGCGTGTCTCGTCGTTGACTGATCTGTTTAGATGTGGGAAATGGTTGAGGAATGATGTGACAAACAAAGAATTCAAGAGGGTGTAAGACCCTATGATCGGATCTCAGGTGGATTGTTAGCTGAATGAGCTTGCTTGGATCCTAGGTGGATCAGGATTGTGATGTTGAGGACTTTGGACGTCGTGGCGATCGAGGATCGTGACATTTATGGTCGGGTGACGTAGTGATGGATCTGGATCGTGATCTTGATGATCCAGATAGGTGGAGAGTTTATTGCCCTTACTTAGATATTTGAGTTGAGGATGATGGGACTGAACTTCTTTTCGAGGTTAATCATGTATGGTGTATTACTCGAGCGAGTAGGTTTCTGACGGGATCGGATTTGTTCAGCCTTAGATGTGTGATTGGTGGGATTGGCTTCCCTATGATGTCAATCTAATGTATGGTGTAGTAATTGTTGAGCAGGTAACTAATAGATTCAGAGTTAGTGCGTCTTGGTAGACGTGGGTTAGTTTTGGATGCCTAGTTGGCATGAATGGGTACGCCTTGGTGGGCGTGAGTCGGATTGGTATGTATTGGGTTACGTGATTGGGAGTAGACGTTGTGATGTTTGTCAGGTGACCATGGGACTCGAAATGAATGATGGGTTGGAGTTCTGATCTGTCTAGTACTGGATTGGACAGATGGACTCCAGAATTGAAACGTGATTGGCTACGACCTAGGTTGTTGTAGGCTGCTTGATGGATGGATGTACGTACCTTGTACGTTTTTTGAGGTAAGATACTGGCAGACTTATGGTGCCTGGTGACGGTATATAGGATATACAGTAGTACGTTGGTGAGCGTGTTGGTAGTTGGCTTAGTCTCGATACCCTTGTGTTAGTCGAGGACGTAGACTGGACATTGGATACTGTGCACTGGGTCATGGTATTTCTGATGGGTCCAATTACACATGGGTCGAGTGCTTTGTTGGTAAATGTGTAATCAGGTTGAGTGAGTTGGTGGTTAGTGTAACCACAAGTGAGTATAATGTCGGTTTTCGACTCGCGACTGTCAAGTGGCGACAGTTTGTCGGATGTTTCAACGTGGATCGATTAGTGAGTTGGTGACTCCCAGTGGGAGTAGATAGCAGGATAGATTGGTGATTGAGCAAGGAAACGTCAAGTTGGTTGTGTCAGCGAAATAGTAGATTTGACAAGTGGTATCAACTCGGAACGTGTGATCACTATCACTCGACGTGGTTGAGTGTAGTCGATGCGACGTGAGTGTTGGTGGAACGTCTGGTAGCAGACAAGTATTGTTCTGGTTAGTTGGGGGTACAAGTGTACTTTTGTTGTGTGGTCGATTGTGCTTTCCACGTGGTGGTTATGGAATCGGTATAGTTGAAATTTCGAGGACGAATTTAAATAAGGAGAGAAGGTTGTAACGACCCGTCCCAAATTTCGGGATTAGATTTGTGACTAATCAAGGATTAGTGAGATTAATCGGTGATTAGTGGGGTACTTTCAGACGAACAGTGCAGACTGTGGTAGAGACCGAGACATCACATACCTCATCTGGATCCTGGTGTACTCTGGAAGCCGGAAGGCTAAAGGTTTTAATTTCCCCTGGTCTGACACTCCGTGTCAGACGGGATCAGGAGCATCCCTCGTTAATCCCTGGGGGATTGGGACGGGTCCTGACAGCTGATCTCTTGCTGCTGTTGATATGGCTATGGCTATCATTTTCCTCACCATTTTTTTTTTGTAATAGTGTATTGGGATTGTGAAGCAAAGTGGTTGTGCCGGCTTGCTCACTGCTATACTAATTAAGCGGCTGTGCTCCAGAATTTTCCAAACCCTTTGGCAGAGAGAAATTTTGGGAGAATGAGAATTAGAGATTTTTCTCAGTTGGTTAGGGTTCGTGCTGATAACTTGTTGTGAACACGATCAAATCGTCTTTATGATTTCATTCAGTTAAACCCACTTATATCGAAGTAGGGTTAGGGTTTAGTACAAAGCACAAATTATCTATCTACCATCTTTACATATGACTAAACTATCCTTCACAATATTACATAAATAGCCACATACTTAAATATATTTACAACATTTTCATTATTTTACTTTTTTTTTTCTTTTGATATATTACAAACCTATCATATTTCGTAACTAAATTTACTATATCAGCATCTACAAAAGAAACAGAAATGGGTATTTCTGAGTAGCAATGAACAAAATATGGCAATTGTCATGTGAGTTCAATGAAGGTTTGGGCACTAAGAGAAACCTTAATGAAGACATCTTCCAAGGTGGTATCAGCTAGACCCCACGCGAAAACTGTGAGCTCGTTGCATTTTCAACTGCTTCAAATACGTCTGCGATCTTGACCTCGTGTTTTGGAAACTCAAACTTCTGGGTTTCAAAGAGATGGTATATCATGTTCGCATTTGGGGAGAGCCTCATCACCAAGTTCCCCACATCTTCCTCATGATTTGCAACTGTTGTCATTGTTAACACATACGACCTTTCATATCTAGCTCTCAGCTGAGATGGATAAACCAATGCATTAACAAATGTTACGCAGAAATTGCCTACAAAAAATTGATATATGCCTTATACAGATGTATGGCACTAATTTAAGATATCTCTTTCGGATTTCCTATGCACTGCAAGCTACCATCCACAAAAACTCCTAATCGATCACATAGAACCTCAGCCTCTTCCATGAAATGTGCTAGAATTTGCAAACAAGCATTATTAGTAAAAGAAGAAGCAAAAGAAGATCACCAGGTTGTTACATAATCGGACAAAATGAAGGGAAGAAGATAAAATTTGTGACTGGTTAGGATGATTGCACGTCCTTGTTTTGCACGCTTCAGAGCATTCCATAGATTGTTTCTTGAAGCTAGATCAAGCCCAGTACTGGGCTCATCCATGTAAACAACCTACAAGGAATTCATTAAAAAAGTAATAAGGAGAGTAGCATCTCGATATAACATAACTAAAATTTCAAAGAAAACTATGAAAGATATAGCCAAAGTAGGTTTAGCAGAAGACAAAGACATACCTTTCGATCTCCTATTAGAGAAATTGCAACACTCAGCCTTCTCTTCATACCTCCACTATACTTTCTAGCTTGTTTGTCTACAACCCCTCCATTAAATAGATTGACGCCTTTCAACGATTCTTCCACAGCCTTCAGCAACGAAATTGGGACGTGAAACAAGGCAGAAAAGCAACGGCTTATGATTTTTTTGTCAATATAAACTAACTTATATTGACCAACTTGTTTTAATACAGAACTTTTGAGGTTCTTAAGTCTTCCATAGAATAGTAGATGCTCCCTTCCAGTCAGAGTTCCCCATAACAGGCTACACAAGTACCAAAATGTTAGTTCCTAAGCAATCACTGATTACACTAAGTGTATGAGAGTAGCTAAGTGCTAGCACCTAAGTGAGGTGGCACTCAAGGAAGGTGTGGGAATCTGTTTTTAACAGATTCAAATAACTTGGGGAGCAAGATGAACATGTGTCATCTTCTTATAGGCCTATGGCTAGACTAATTTCTATTAGTTGAATGTCATCATAGTGATATCATGCATTGTAACCGTTTAAATGATGTAAGCACGGCTAGAATCAGTGTAAGAATGTGTGTACAATTTGAAGGAAATCAGTAGAGAGAAAAGAAAGAAAAAGTTCAGGAAATCGTGGTGAATTGCTCATAGGCATTTTCACAAACAGTTGGTGTGCATTACAGTGCATTCCATTCTTCTCCCAAGAAAACTTCATTTACAATCATCCATACACAACCTAGATACATTCTACACCTAAAACTACTCCCAATCGATTCAGTGATCAGAGGTTGAACTGTTACCTTTCAGTAAATTCAGCAATTTCCATTTCCAGTGCACTGCTCCATTGATCGATCAAAGCAATCATGCAAAACAGAAAGAATCTAAGTTAGCACCTGAGAATCAAAAGCCAAGACAAAGAACAAGACATTATCGTTTTAAATATTTAATGGAAACTTTGGTTTATTTGAGCTTAATGAAAAAGTATGGCTTACTCGTGCTGTGGACAAACATCCATACTGGTATATATTTCATCCATCTGAGTCTGAATGTCTAGACCTTGAACATAAGCAGTGCCAAAGGTTGATTTTGTGAGACCAATCATCTGTGAATAAGTACATTAAATTTTAAAAACTGAAATTACACAAGATCAAAGGTAATTATTGAATAGCAATAGAATGAGAGGCTATACTCACCATATTGATAGAAGAGGTTTTCCCAGCACCATTAAGGCCAAGCATACCAAAGCACTCCCCTCGAGACAAAGCAAGAGACAACCCTCTGACTGCTAATTTCTCATGGTTTCCATCTCTTCCAGGATACACCTTTTTGAGGTTGTCACAGATGACTACGTGATTTGTGTCTGAATCGAGTAATCTTGTATACTTCCACGCCTAGTAGCAGCCTCAACTAGTGGCACATCTGTACTTGATCGAAAGGCCTACTTGCTTCCTAGTATGCCTATCTAGGGATCGATTGTAGCTAAAAGGCCTATGAAGCTCAATCCATCTAATATCATCCATATCACATCACCCAAAAAAAACCTTACGAGTGGTCTGCCCCTTAACTCTGCACACCGAGTTCTGCGCAGAGGTCAAGTAAGGGTTGCCTCGGGCCTACTTGACTCCTAAAATAAGAAAAAAAAATTGGGTATGAACATAATCTGGCACTCCCAGTGGGATTTTTTCTAGTGCATTTCCAAGTTCAATATACTCAGAGGCACTAAGACGCTAAATGGAGATTTCTAAATAATCTTTCTCAAAGACGGTACTTGAGTTATCGACCCTGCAAGTTAACATGGAACCACCCCACGATGGAGTAATAAAGGAAATCACTAGCCAAGTTATGACAAAGGAAGAATTAGAATTCATGGAATTCTCCAAGGATATCTTATCTCATATCAGTTTGTAGATAGAAGCTCTGAACCGCCAGGTTCAAGAACTTTCTAGTTGAAGTACAGCTCCAGAGAAAGACACTAATGTCCGCTATTGGTAAATTCAACCCCTAAAAAAGGTTAAAATCCTATGGAATTAGATGCATTAGTTATTGAGTCTTTGATTCCAACACCAGCCTTACCAAGAGTCTCAGAGATTGAAATCTTAAAAACAAGTAGAGTTCACCAGGAGTTTTCAAGCTTCGATTCTAGGATATTTTCCAAGCCCAATATTCCACGAAAAAGCAGAAGCATATTAAACAACTGGAGAAAATCAGATCTCGATAAAGAAGATCAAATAAGGAATTTGTGCTTGATAAAAGGCTATCTTGCACAACAGAACATCATCAGGTTATCATTAATAAGATGAATGAACTGAGACGCCTAATATCGGGCCAACTAGCACCTGACAGGACCCATCCCAATCACCTTGGATCGGTGGTGGCATGTGATGTCTCGATCTCTGCTATAGCCCACATCCGCGATCAACCTGATGGGTATTAAAACCATAAAAACTGTGAGTGGACAAAACAACAGTTTATAAAAATCATTTATTGAAATCATAATTTATACCCTTCACGTAAAAGTATGCATGCATCATAAAATAGTTATTTCAAAAAATTTCTCGGAAGCAAGATGTATTGTTTTCCAAATCAAATCCAGTGAAAAATGCTTCTCAATCGAAGTCATTAGTACAGTAGGGTCTCAGCCCAAAACAGAAAAAATATACAGGGTCTCAGTCCAAAAATCGAGTCATAGAAAACAAGTACGGGGTCTCGGTCCAACTGATAGAACATGTGGGAACTCATCCCATCCTCATCTTAGTGTCAGTCACGATTCTAATCCTAGCACATGTGCATATAGATCAGGACCGCTCACAATCCAAGCATGTCACCGTGAACACATCACCCGCTGCGGATAACATCAGAGGATAACAGAGCCTCCAGCTGGTATCAGAGCCTCCAGCGGATAACATCAGCACTCCTAAGTCAAGCCTCCCTCTGGTATTAGAGCCTCCAACGGCTGCTCGACAACAGTCAGTGCATCGTGACCTCTCCGAAAGGAACACATCCGCAGTCCGGAGGCGAGCGTCACATCATCCGGGACTCGAACCCGAATGTCATCATCGACTGGGACTTTAACCTGATCGTTCGGACTCAAACCCGTAAATCATCAACCTGGCCACAAGCCCGAAATATCACCAAAAGGGTCACGACCCGAATTATCAACAAATAGGTCACAGCCCAAAAACTAGTGTCCAACGACACTTCATATCCCAGGATTCCTTGAATCCTATAATATTCACAACTGGGTCTCATGCCCGAAATATTTTTCGTAAAACTCATAACTGGGTCACAGCCTGACTTATCTCACGTTTGACTATACTCTAAGTCAAACCTCAAATCAACTGGGTTATACACCCCAAAGATATTTCCAAATCTGAAAACTATTTCTCATTTCCAAAACACTTTCAATTCATCGTTCAACTGGGACTCATGCCCGAATCTCGATTTCACGCATCTCCGTGAAATCCTCCAAAATCATAAATCAGTTCCCTGGTTTCATGCCTCTTCGTGAAACCTCGGAATCACATAAAATACAAGCACGTAGTATACTTGGCCGAAGCCCAAACATCATATAAAACAGAAATCTCGAACTATGTGCAATAACGTATTTTCCTCCGAAAATGCCAAACAATTCATATTTAAATCACACACACTCATGGCATCTCAAAACATGTTCATATACACATATAAAACATTTATGCATGCATCATATTCATAAAACAAAGTCCACTCACAGACCGTCCAAGCCGCGTCTCGATACGCATGTCATAAGCCTCTATGGGCTAATCCGACCTCTCCGAGCCATCCGGACTTGTCCAAAACATACTCAAAGGTTACTAGTAACCTATAAAAGTTCTAATCAAGAACCCTCAATATTCCCAGAAAAGTCAACGTGTCCCAGACACGTTTCCCTAGGCTTTAAATCTCAATTTAACCAACTTAACGATCTCCGATCGACTCGAAACCACCACCATTGGATTCGTATCGTCGAAACCTTTAAAATAATTCTAGTCCCACCTCAAAATACATGCCCATGCACCCCCATGCGCGGGTCAAAGCTGGCTGGTCAAAAGTCAACGCTGACGTCAACAGTCAATGGTCATAGTTAACGCTGACGTTAGCAGTGACTTCATCTCTGACATCTGACATATGTCAGTCTGACATGTCAGACCTAACATGTTGATGTCATCATCCCTATCCTCTATCCGGGTCAACGTGATTCTCTGCAATCGGGTCACGCAGACCCACGGACCCGACCCGGTCCATTCTTCCATCTCTGACCACCATTTTCGAAGTCGTTGCTTCCAGTATGATCGTCCAATCAACCCTAATCGATCTATATGATCAAAACCTAGAAAAACAACCTAAAATCTTACATGGAATCTATGATCAGTCCGGCCAATTTTCCAGCTCCTTGCCTGAGCTGCTCTGTCATCCTCAGCCTCTGTTTTTGATACCCACAGTCTCGTACAGATCCCAAAAACATCATCAAGTCATTAGAACCCACCTAAATGTACAAAACTCAAAATCCATATTTGAAATAAAATGGGCTTTTGAGTTTCTTACCTCCGCTGTGGCTCCGCCGTTCTCAGCCGTTCAACCCCTCTGTCAAACTCAACCCTTCATTCTCATTCTGTAACGACCCGTCCCGAATATCAGGATTAAATATTAATTAATTATGGTTTATAATGACTAATCTGGGATTAGTTGAGTGAATCAGACGAAATGTGCAAAATGGTAGATTTGATGATATCTTTGTGGTCACCTTGGTAGTTAGATTTGGTGAAATTAGTGATATATAAGGGAGTAGACCCCTTTTTATGTAAAGATACCTAGGATGACTGATGATACTAGCCTAGTGGCTGAATTGGGTATTCGTGGACTTGGATTGAGTTTGACGTAATCCTTAGGATGGATTGGTTAATGACTCATGATACCTCTATCGAGAATGTCGACTAGAGAGCGATATGTGAAGTCTAGGATTAGTAGAGGGTATGTTTCAAGGAGACTCGAGGGTGTTACTCTCTAGAATGATATTGACCCTCAGAATCGATGGATTTTTGGTAAAAGGTAATCAAATTTACTGGGCACATTTGTGGCACATGTGTGATACATGTGGGTAGTGTACGAGATGCCCAGTAGGCTGAGGATGTACGGATTGCTCAATACATTTTCTGAGGTTTTTACCAGGATGAGAGGTTGATTTTGTTGGAAATCATGTCGAGTATACGAGTTGTTTCTCGTACACTTGGGTATGTGACACCTACGAAGTCATAAGGATTGAAGGTGCAAGTACAGGACTTGATAGATACGAGTTCATTCGGCCGAGTGTCGCCGTGGGGAACCCAGTGTTGTTAAAGAGGAGAAATGGATGATGGTCCGAGCTTACATGTCGATTATTGGAAAACTTAATGAGGTAACAGTATGGGATAAGTATCCCTTATCACGAGCTAATGATTTGTGGTTCGGTTGGAAAAGTGTGATTATTGGGCCAAGGCTGCTCCAATTTGTATCATCGGTGTGATGATGATCAGTTACTAGTGAATGAGGAAAAGCTAAGGTTTGAATTTGATATGACTAAGGTTAGTCGATGGAGATGCCTTTGGATGGGCAAATGAGCTAGTTATGGCTGTGAGTTGATGAGGCAGGTATTCTGACCATAGTTGGATTGGTTATGATAACATGATGGATGATATGTTGGTGTGTCTACATCTATGGATGGGCATGTGATGTGCTTGGTGAATGTGTTGACTATCCTAAGAGAAAAATTAGTGGTGTTAGGTTTAGTTGACCAAAGTAGACTTGTGATATATGTGATAGTAGTGGCCGGGGTTAGTGTGAATCCCGGGAGAAACAGATGTTCTTTCCTGTGGACACATTGATGTGTCACTATGAGATTTGTGATTTGGCGAGGTATTTTCGGCAGTATAGGACAAGGATTGCGGATGCTAGCTAAACCCTCGGGAGTTTTACTTTCCCCTACATGGTTCGGGACCGACCATAGTGATCTATGGGTCGAGAATGCAGAGGCCACACTTCTGGAAAGGACGACCATCAGGAATGGTAATGGATGATAAACAGAAAGGCCTATTGTGTGTGAAGGCGATGGTCGGGAGACTTTGAGATTACAACTATATAGTCAGGTCGGGTATTATTTCGAAATGGCTAGCGAGGTAGCCGATATACTAAGCAGAGAGTTAAAATGTTTGATAACGTAAGGACAGGTGGAATCTTGTTATTAATGGAACTCCATGGGATTGGAGTAATACTTGACAATTGATCATTTGGAATACTGGGGTCCAACTGTAGGATCATATTTGGTGTATGACTTGTGGTATCGTATGAATTATTGTACTTGATGCCTAGTGACGGTACATGGGATGTACCAGTGGTGTGTGGATGAACATGTTGGTAATTGGCTTAGTTCTGATACCATTAGATTTGGTTGTGAACGTGAATTGGACATTGAATATGATGCACTGGGCAGAGTGATTTTGTTTAATTTAGTGATTGTATGAGCAGGTACTCTTAGCCATGGATGGCTAGTGAAACTCTAGTGTTGAGATGTGTGATCACTGCTGGGCTGGTGTTCAACGTGTTCCAGTTACACCACCTGATTGAGTGAGTTGACGGTATACGTATACTCAGGATGAGTGAGTTGGTGGTTAGTGTAACTACAAGTTGCTTGGCGAGATGTTATCATGCCATGACTTTACCAGCGTCTTGGATCGCTGAGGGAGTGATAGTTTGGCCTGTAGTGTCAGCATGGACTGGCAAGTGAGATTTGGTGACTCCCAATGGGAGCGGAGGTAAGGGTATATTAGTGATTGAGAGGAACCATCAAGCTGAAGAAGTCAGCTTAATGGTGAAATTGTCAATTTCAGGTGATCAATTTCACTCGAGGTGGTCGAGTGTAGTCGGTACAATGTGAGTCTATGATGGGACGTCTAAGTGCATACGTGTTTTGTGTTGGTTAGTGGGTGTACAAGTGTACACATGTTGTGAGGCCAAATTTGTTTTCCACGAGGTGGATGTGGAATAAGGATAGTTGGAATTTCGAGAATGAAATTCTTTAAGGGGGGAAGATTGTAACGATCCGTCCCGAATATCGGGATTAAATATTAATTAATTATGGTTTAGAATGACTAATCTGGAATTAGTTGAGTGAATCGGACGAAATGTGCAAAATGACTATTTTGCCCCTAGGCGTGGGCAAAATGTTGACTTTTAGTTCGGGAGGTCAAATAGACTTTGACCGATGACTGTGACGTAGTTTGGGACGTCACGAGTTCATATACAGGTGGCACGTTCGATTCCGACATTCGAGGAAGAAGTTATGACGTTCGGAAGTCGAGGGTATTTTGGTAATTTTGAAAGGTAAGGGCGAAATGTTGACTTTTGACTCGGGAGGTCCAATGGACGAGGGCCAAGGACCATTACGTAGATCGAGTCGATACGAATTCATAGACAGGCGGCACGCCAAAATTGGAGGTTCGACGAAGAAGTTGTGGTCACGGGAGCGAAATCTATTAACCGAACGAACCGGGATTTTGATTAAAATATTATTAAAATAGTGAACAGTGTCTGATGATTGAGGACACTCAGATGAGTGACAAGTGTCACTCATCCCTTGTTTTAAGGACCTTAAATCATGCTCCATGTTTCCTGTGAAACATCATCATCATGCTTTATCCTTTTTAATCATTTCTCATCATCATTATTCATCACTTAATATTTTCTTCTTTGTTCTTTGAACCGTGAACAAAGGAAAACAGAGAGGAGAGAATTGAGCTTCCTCCCTTAACCAATTCCTTCCACAACTAAACCATCAGAGAATTGAGATTTTGAGGAGGAATTAAGAGGATTGATTTGAGGAGGAAACCTCTAAACCCAAGCTCAAAACCGTGAGAATTCAAATTCTCCCATAAAATTGAATTTGAATTTTTAGGGCTTGAAACTTCAAATTGAGTTTGATTTGACCCTTTTGGGATTGCCACGATCAGAATCATCTAGAGAACGAAGCAAATTGGTGCCCAATTGGCTCTGAACGGGTAAGACGACAGTAAGCAAATTCGAAGGTTGAGTCGTGATCTTGGAGAGATCAAACGATGAAATTGAATTGGGAAATGAGTTTATCTTGGTCCAATGAAGCTTCTAAGTGGATCAATTGAAAGAAATCAAGTGGGATTGATGAATTTCGAAGGTTGAATAGTGCCCAGGTGTTCTTCGAACATTCATCTTCGAATTGAAAGATTAAGGTAAGGATTGGTGAAATCAAGTTTACAGAACTTTAATTGGACTTAAAACGAAGCTGTTTGAATGTTCAATTGAAAGATTTGATGTCGAATTGATAGAGAACAGATTGGGTCATCTCGCGGGTTGCAGGACCCGAATCACAGAGAATCGGGTTGGGACGATGACATTGTAGCATGCGCGTGGGCACGAATCCCGAGGTGATGTCAACATGACTTTTGTCCCATTTAATGTAACAAACATTTTGGCACTGATTTCGAGGAAATCAGATATTGTTTCGATAGTGTTCTGAGTATCCGAAGTTTCAATATACGTTTAAAGTACGTATTTAAATTCCAAAAAAATTGGGGAAAATTATATGAGATATATTGAAGTGTTAGTGGCCCTCGTTAATGATTTTGGACTGGAATTGCAATTTTCAGAAATTTACGGAAAAACGTGCAGCTGGGAAGCGGGCCGTTTGAACGGTGTGTGTGAGTGATCTTTGTTTTCTAACCGTGATGCATGCATATATGTTTTAAATGCTTTATTATATGATTTGATATGATTTGACATGATTGATGTTTCAATCCGGTGATTTCTCGATTTTCTGGATTATTATATTATTTTTGGCACGATTTTCGAGAAATTGTGAAATTGATGTTTTGGGTGTAGGCTCGGGATTGAAAATGATATTTTGACTCGAGTTATGAGTCAGGGATTGAAAATGATATTTTGACTCGGATTATGAGTCATGGTTTGATTTCATGGATTTACATGAAAATGGCAACTCGGGTTTATGGTTGCACGGATTTGCGTGAAAATGATATTTTGGGCTTGAGACCCAATGAAATTGTTATTTTGATTGGATTTGTATTTCCATGTGATTACATGATGATATTGATGATTTTCGGATTTATAAAGTAAATCGGGACTTGGGTTTTCCGGATTTGAGGAAACTATATTTTGGGGCTGAGACCCTGTGTTAATAAATGATTTTGGTTTTCAATGCAACTGTTTTTCACTGGTTTTCATAATGGTGATGTGTTGCGGATATTTAGGGCTTTCAGATGGAAATATGTTTTTCCCCGGAGTGCACCCTGGAGATAACGCTCGCCTTCGGGATGGAAGTGTTTACCCCGAAGAGGTCACGTAGCACGGTCTGTTGTCGTGCAGCCGAGGGAGGCTCGACTTAGACCAGAGGTGCTGGATTATATGGAGATCGGTCAGTGATGTGTTCACGATGATCTGGATTGTCGGCTGGTGAGGTTTCACAGCGACAGATGCTCGGATTTTGAGCAGTCCTTGAGCCTATTTGATTTGCACGCGTTGCAGGGATAAACGTGACTATACGAGATTGGATAAACATGATTTTGAGGAAACAGTGGTTTTATGGAAAATGATTTTGAGGAAATTGTGGTTTTATGGAAAATGATTTTGAGGAAACCGTGGTTTTATGGAAATTTGAATTGATTTAGATAAACATGAGTTTCAAAGAAAATGTGGACTTGGAATTTAGAAACATGTTTTGGATTTTATCGGTCCACTGATCATACTTGATTGATTTCATACTATTATTCATGTTTTATGATATGCATGCATGTTTGTGAAAACTGGAGGGTAAGAAAGTGTTTTGGTAAACGTATCTATAAATGTTTGTTTTGTCCACTCACACCTTTTCTGTTTTATTGACCCTTCAGGTCGTAGCGCGATGATCGAGGCTATTCGAGAGGTGGAGGTATGAGTGGGCACAGGTGCAGTTATCCCTTGTTTGGCAAGTCTTGGAGGGTATTTTCGGAACTTCAGTTGACTTGTCAAACGGGAGCAGGACCGGTCACGATTATTTGCGTCCTTAAGGGACGGGTCCTGTCACATTCTCTCAATAACCCAAGCATAAGAGGACATGGTGGGGTGGGTGTTTGGGTTGCACGGGTTTGGGGGGTTTTGGGTAAGTTCGAATGAGAATGAGAATGGGAGAGATGCATGTATCTATGTTAGGTGAGCAATGGATGAGTAACACTTGTCACTCATCCATTGGGCCTGAATCAAATATCTTGGCCCACAATAAGACAAATGCTCACTTCCTCGTAAATCATGCAATAGTACCCTGAACCTTCCGTGACCCGTAAATTTCCCATCGAATGTCTGATTTCGACGTGTCGCCTGTCTGCAGACTCGTATCGACTTGATCTACGTAACGGTCTTCGATCCACGTGCATTGGACTTCCCGGGTCAAAAGTCAACTTTTTACCCTCATCTGGGGGTAAAATCGTAATTTCGCCCTGAACGTCCGATGATCCCTGATTAGCCTCGCTAATTCGCAATTTGATCTTAATTAATCCCAAAAATTTGGGACGGGTCGTTACATCTCCTCCTAGGAGAATAAATGTCTCGACCTATAAAAAACCTTACCTGGTCTATATAGATTAGAACAACCTCTTTCCTAGAAATTTCAAACCGCCAACATTCACACTCTTTAGTGGATATGGCAACACCTCATCCTTGGAATGACAGGACCCGTCCCAACTGGACCTCGAAAACCGTACCCGGTCCTGCTCCCGTCTGACCAGTCAACTGAAGTCTCGAAACGATCCTTCAGCACCTACCAGACAAGGGATAGCTGTGCTGATTTCCGCTTATGCCTCCGCCTCGAGATCAGCCCCGAACGTTGTGCCACGGCCTGGAGGGTCAACAAAACAGAAAAGGTGTGAGTGGACAAAAATAATATCATTTGAAATACGTTTGAAACACATCAATTTCCCTCCAGTTTATCAAACCATGCATGCATAGGGAAAACATATGAATGACAATCACCGGCTTTCCAGCCAAACGACATAACAAGTCAAAATCCCGGCCCTCAGGCCGTCCCGGCTCTCAGGCCAAAACATGTAAAACATAGTCACTTGGCCACACAGACCAGAACTCGTACTCAATACCAATACGTAACTACAATCGATATCAAACAGTACTATGCACAAGGTCAACAATCAATTACTCAATCAATCAATCAATCAATCCGCACTATTCACAAGTGCACAAACTATCACACTGTCACACCGGCACTACGCGTAGGCCAACCTCGGGAACTGCACTCTCGCAACATCCGAGTCCCTCGGGAACTGCACTCTCGCAACATCCGAGTCATATCCATGACCTCAAATCAAGTCAAACACATTACCAACCGGGACTCAAGCCCAAATAGCATTTATACGTAAATCCGTAAAATCATATCGAAAACAGTAAAATAATCCAGAATCATCATGGATTCACCCAATAAGTCCAAATATTCTTTTTAAAACCTTTCTGACTCCGGGCCTAGCCCAAAATACCATTTGCACAATTCCTCGAAAAACGTGCCCGAAAGACCGATTAAAATATTCATTAAATCACACATAATCATGCCACATCATCAGGACATCATTGCAAGTCAATTTATGCAATCAAACATGGAAAACATTTAACTATGCATGCATCATGGTTTATAAAACAAAATTCCACTCACATACCGTCCAACCCGCTCGCTTTCCGAGCTGCACGCGTTTCTGTAATTTCCGATACGTGCCAGAAATCCCGAATCCTGTTCAAATCATTATACAGGGTTATAAACAACTCAATTTACATCACATTAATTTCTCATAATTTTCCGGGCTTTAAATATTATTTTAAAATATAACATAAACCGTCGGACCCTCGAAACATTATCGAGCCGGTGTCCGATCGACTCGAAACCAATTTTAAAATGTCCGTTACATTATAGGGAGTAAAACACCTGTTGGAACTTTCCTCAGAAAACGTGTCACGCGCCCTCACGTGCAGCCGCAAGCGGCTGCGCGTGAGTCCACGCGCCGTGCTACAGTACCATGAATAGTTCCCTCTCTCGCCCGTTTCTCTGGTAAACGGGTCTACAACCCGTGATCAGACCCGATCTGTTCTTGGTCAATTCGACCTCAATTTCCCCGTTTCTTTCAGTCATATGCATCTACTCAATATGTATTAATGATCTGTAACCTTAATTTTAGAAATCAAATCCTCAAAGTCCTCGACTCAACATAGATACCTGACGGGTCTTCATTCGGGTTCTACGCCAATTCGACCTATATCATTCAATTGATTTCACCAGAAGACTCTAACATTCATAATAAACACGAATTCAAAACCAATTTCAAGAATTACTACCTCCAAGTTATCGAACTCAAGCTCCAGATTCCATGGGAGTCGCAGGGTCAGTTCTTATTGATTTCCCCGTCAATTGTCTTCCGTTTTAATATGGTTCGACTCGTCTCAGTCCCAGAAAGCTCAATCCATTGTCAATTTCACTCTTTAAAGTCTGAAAGATCGAATTCGATATTTGTGTTTGTGGTTGGTATTTTCGGGTTTTTCCTCTCGGGTTCACGGTATTCTTCCCCGTTTTTCTCTCCTGTTTTCCTTCTGTTTTTCACTCAAAGTTTTCCTCTAAATATCCCAGTGTTTCCACGGTCATCCTTGATCAATCAGTGTTAGAATTGTTTAGAATTTAGACAAGGATTTTGGAGGTTGTTTGTCCGTATAAGGCATTCAAATATGTCACTAATGGACATGAGCAAGTAACAAATGTCACTTAGTAATTAATCCTAATCCAAAGAGGCTGATTCAGCCAAATTAAGATATAATTTATCCATTAAGTTCACCGTTAAAGACAATTACTGTTTTACCCTTATCGTAACAAATTACTGAAATGCCCCTCTTCGTTCTAGACCCATAACTTCCTCGTTCGGACTCCGATTGACGCATGCCGCCTGTCTACGGATTCAGCGTCCCGAGACCTACCCAACGGTACTCCCGAAAAGTCCAAACAATGTCCCGAATAAAAAGTCAACCGTTCGCCCAATTCCAGGGGCAAAATCGTCATTTTTCTCAAATTTTCTAAATTTTCGTTTGTTCGAATTTCCGGGGCGTTACAACCTTCCCCCCTTAAAGAATTTCGTCCCCGAAATTTAATTTCATTATTTATGACACAAACATACAACAGTACAACGGTCCAAGCTAAAATGCACACATACAGTACAAACACATACAGTACAAGAGTACAAAACTTTACATCACAACTACAACATACAACATGTACTACTAATTACAACAGTTACAGTCACACCAAGATCGTGCAACACACTATGACAGTTTTCAAGATCTACGTTCGTGCATTCGAAGGCCGACCACGACCTGGTCGCCTAGTTCTAGCGCTACTGGTACCTGTCGACATTGATTCTTGGTGTCGATCCACAGCTGTACGATCGGTCACCCCTTGATCCGACCGGTGGGGACATTCCCTCCGAATATGACCACGCTCTCCACAATGAAAGCAAGTGATTCGTGTACGCCGTGATGGCGATGAAATCGAAACGCTACCCGATTGTTCTGCAGGAAGGGACCGTGACACACCTCCTCGAGTATCATCTGGGTTATCTCCTTGACTCGTACTTCCAGTACTCTGATGTTCTCGGTAGCGCCCCGAGCTTCTATTTCATTCTCGAATGGGTAAAGTCGCCTCCACCCGAGCAGCAGCATCGGATAACTCTCGCAGGGTCAAATACGAACCTATCGTCATAGCGCCCCGTATGGCACTCCGCAATCTCTGCTCAAACCGGGAACACTTATCTTCCTCAGTTGCCACATACAGAGGAACGAAATTTGATAAGTTTAAGAATTTCTGCTCATACTCGACTACTGATAGATTCCCCTGCTTCAAGTGCAAGAACTCTACTTCTCGAGCATCACGGAAGGATCGGGGATAAAACTGATCTAAGAAACGATCCCGGAACATTTCTCATGTCAACGTATAAGCAGTAACACCAGTCCTCTGCAATCCACGCTCTGCAATCCACGCCACCATCGATAAGCATTACCACTCAACATAAAGGTGGCTAGTAAAACCATATCCTCCGGTGGACATCTCATAATCTCGAAAATCCGTTCAAATTGAATAAGCCATTCATAGGCCTCCTCTGGGTCAGTCTGGCCCGTAAATCTAGTGGCTCCCAGACGTTGGGCTCTCTCAACATCTGGACTCTCTAACTCATCGTCAGGCCGTGCACAGGGCTCACGTCTCGAAGGCATAACAGATCTGTAACCAAATGCTCTGATACCACTTTGACAGGACCCGTCCCAACTGGACCCTCGAAAACCGTACCCGGTCCTGCTCCCGTCTGACCAGTCAACTGAAGTCTCGAAACGATCCTTCAGCACCTACCAGACAAGGGATAGCTGCGCTGATTTCCGCTTATGCCTCCGCCTCGAGATCAGCCCCGAACGTTGTGCCACGGCCTGGAGGGTCAACAAAACAGAAAAGGTGTGAGTGGACAAAAATAATATCATTTGAAATACATTTGAAACACATCAATTTCCCTCCACTTTATCAAACCATGCATGCATAGGGAAAACATATGAATGACAATCACCGGCTTTCTAGCCAAACCACATAACAAGTCAAAATCCCGGCTCTCAGGCCAAAACATGTAAAACATAGTCACTTGGCCACACAGACCAGAACTCGTACTCAATACCAATACGTAACTACAATCGATATCAAACAGTACTATGCACAAGGTCAACAATCAATTACTCAATCAATCAATCAATCCGCACTATTCACAAGTGCACAAACTATCACACTGTCACACCGGCACTACGCGTAGGCCAACCTCGGGAACTGCACTCTCACAACATCCGAGTCCCTCGGGAACTGCACTCTCGCAACATCTGAGTCATATCCATGACCTCAAATCAAGTCAAACACATTACCAACCGGGACTCAAGCCCAAATAGCATTTATACGTAAATCCGTAAAATCATATCGAAAACAGTAAAATAATCCAGAATCATCATGGATTCACCCAATAAGTCCAAATATCCTTTTAAAACCTTTCTGACTCTGGGCCTAGCCCAAAATACCATTTGCACAATTCCTCGAAAAACGTGCCCGAAAGACCGATTAAAATATTCATTAAATCACACATAATCATGCCACATCATCAGGACATCATTGCAAGTCAATTTATGCAATCAATCATGGAAAACATTTAACTATGCATGCATCATGGTTTATAAAACAAAAGTCCACTCACACACCGTCCAACCCGCTCGCTTTCCGAGCTGCACGCGTTTCCGTAATTTCCGATACGTACCAGAAATCCCGAATCCTATTCAAATCATTATACAGGGTTATAAACAACTCAATTTACATCACATTAATTTCTCATAATTTTCCGGGCTTTAAATATTATTTTAAAATATAACATAAACCGTCGGACCCTCTAAACATTATCGAGCCGGTGTCCGATCGACTCGAAACCAATTTTAAAATGTCCGTTACATTATAGGGAGTAAAACATCTGTTGGAACTTTCCTCAGAAAACGTGTCACGCGCCCTCACGCACCGCTGCAAGCGGCTGCGCGTGAGTCCACACGCCGTGCTACAGTACCATGAATAGTTCCCTCTCTCGCCCGTTTCTCTAGTAAACGGGTCTACAACCCGCGATCAGACCCGATCTGTTCTTGGTCAATTCGACCTCAATTTCCCCGTTTCTTTCACTCATATGCATCTACTCAATATGTATTAATGATCTGTAACCTTAATTTTAGAAATCAAATCCTCAAAGTCCTCGACTCAACATAGATACCCGACGGGTCTTCATTCGGGTTCTACGCCAATTCGACCTATATCATTCAATTGATTTCACCAGAAGACTCTAACATTCATAATAAACACGAATTCAAAACCAATTTCAAGAATTACTACCTCCAAGTTATTGAACTCAAGCTCCAGATTCCATGGGAGTCGCAGGGTCAGTTCTTATTGATTTCCCCGTCAATTGTCTTCCGTTTTAATATGGTTCGACTCGTCTCAGTCCCAGAAAGCTCAATCCATTGTCAATTTCACTCTTTAAAGTCTGAAAGATCGAATTCGATATTTGTGTTTGTGGTTGGTATTTTCGGGTTTTTCCTCTCGGGTTCACGGTATTCTTCCCCGTTTTTCTCTCCTGTTTTCCTTCTGTTTTTCACTCAAAGTTTTCCTCTAAATCTCCCAGTGTTTCCACGGTCATCCTTGATCAATCAGTGTTAGAATTGTTTAGAATTTAAACAAGGATTTTGGAGGTTGTTTGTCCGTATAAGGCATTCAAATATGCCACTAATGGACATGAGCAAGTGACAAATGTCACTTAGTAATTAATCCTAATCCAAAGAGGCTGATTCAGCCAAATTAAGATATAATTTATCCATTAAGTTCACCGTTAAAGACAATTACTGTTTTACCCTTATCGTAACAAATTACTGAAATGCCCCTCTTCGTTCTAGACCCATAACTTCCTCGTTCGGACTCCGATTGACGCATGCCGCCTGTCTACGGATTCAGCGTCCCGAGACCTACCCAACGGTACTCCCGGAAAGTCCAAACAATGTCCCGAATAAAAAGTCAACCGTTCGCCCAATTCCAGGTGCAAAATCATCATTTTCCTCAAAATTTCTAAATTTTCGTTTGTTCGAATTTCCGGGGCGTTACATGGAACACATAAGGAGATTCTCAGCCTAATATGTATTGTTGAAAACAACCCTTACCTCAAATTATAGTGGCTTAAGCTAGCTTTTATGACCCCGGAATGAGAAGCATCAAATTGACTAGAAAATATAAGAACAGCCGCCCTAGCAAGGTGACGGCTCACAAGTTGTTCGAGTAATGATTCCTAGCTCATAAAGGATGGGGTGTGCTTTCCCCAAGGAGGAAATCTCAAAATAAATAATGAACTAACAAGGAACCAGTCTAAGAAGAAGCAATACGGTCTATAAAAGAAAGATTGATGGTATACTAAATTGAGCGAAGAGATACTCATGCCATGTCTTTTGGTGAAAGTCATCTCGAGTCTATTAAGAGGTGAAAACCAGAGAGTTCCGGCATCAATATGGCAGAATTTAAATTTATTCATGATACATTGATGATGAAGAAGAGAAGGATGATATCCCACCAGAAATCATCAAATTTTGGTTATCATAAGTGAATAAACCCCCGTCTGAGACCTAGGATCCTTTGGAAGAAGTTCGAACCAGGGAAGACCCTCGACTAATCTACATCAATGAGATATTGGAAAAAATGAAAGAAAAAATGATAGCACTTCTCAAGGAGTTCAAGGATTGCTTCACGTGCCACTACACGAAGATGCTAGGACTTGACAAAAAACTTGTTGGACAATGGTTACCTATCAAGGAAGGATACAAACCTGCTTGCCAACCAAGAAAGAGGATGTCTATCAAAATCGAACTCAAGGTTAAAGAATAAATTGAAAAACTCCTCAAAATGATTCATACAGACAACCAAATATGCACTGTGGGTGTCCAACATAGTTCCAGTAATCAAAGTGAAGACTAAACATGTTATAATATGTGTCGACTATCGCAACCTAAATGAAGCAACTCCAAAAGACGAATTCCTGATGTCAATGGCAGACATGATAATCGATGGCGCATCGTAGAACTAGTTCATATCCTTGATGGATGGTAATGCAGGGTATAATTAGATCTTCCTAGTAGAAAATGACATTCAAAAAATTGTATTCAAATGCCCTAGACACTTGGGGGCGGGGGCATTCAAATACGTCGTCGTATGCTTCAGACTGAAGAATGTGGGAGCCACGTATCAATGGGCAATGAATGCTTTTTCCACGAGATGATTGGGAAGAATCTAGAAGTATACATTGATGATCTCGTGGTAAAATCTCAAGGCAAAGAGAAGCATATCGAAGATCTTAGGAAAACTTTCTTAAAAATGAGGCAAAGTATGTTGAAAATGAACCCCAAAAAATACGCATACGGAGTCCAAGCAGGGAGCTTTATGGGATTCTTAGTTCATGAAAGAGGGATAGAAGTAGATGAAAATAAAGCTAAAGCAATAAGGGATTCATCCCCACCTAAGAATGAAAAGCAACTTCAAAGCCTGCTTGGGAAGGTCAAATTTTTCAGAAGATTCATAAACTAATCTATCAAGGAAGACCCAAGCCATCTCCTCATTGGTCAAGATTAAGGACATAGAAGAATTCAAGTGGGAAGAAAACATCAAACCGCTTTTGAAGAATTGAAGAAGTACTTATGCAAACCTCTAGTCCCAATGCCACCCAAAAAAAGGAGACCCTTGCAATTGTACATGTCAGCATGGTAAAATACCATCGAAAGCTTGCGAACTCAAGATAACAATGGAGAAAAGAGCAGGAAATCTACTACTTGAGTAGAACCTTGACAGAGGTGCAAGAAAGGTATATGACATTGGAAAAGTTATGTTCAACACAATACTTCATAGTTACCAAGTTAAGACATTACATGTTGCCTTTCATAAGTGGGATCATCACCCAAACTGATTTGCTGAAGTATATGCTATCACGACTTATCCTGAGAGGTCGGATAGGTAATGAATCTTGAATTTATCTAAGCTCAATTTCCATTACGTCGACCCTTAATTATCACCACATGCAATTTCAAGTTATCTTAAGGTGACACATGGGCTCTATTGAACAGTAAAAATAGAGTGGGTCTAGACCTAGTCTAAAAAAAGGTGGTGAAGCAGTAAAATATTATTAAAATCAAGGGATAAGGTTACATCAAAATTCTAACACTTCAGACCCTAAAAAGAATAAATTATTGGATCTGAGCCTTTGGAGGGGATAAGCGACCATCCTCAACTGTTTACCCAAAGCCTCACGAAAGGAAAAGCCAGCCCTGAGCTTTTCCTATAGTCACTTCCCTATGCACGTGCAATAGAGCTTTCTTGGTCTCACTGTCCTTCTCACAGAGGGAAATGATTTAAGCTCGATTGAAGACTATCTGGAGATGGGAAGTCAGTTTTTCCTCTTCGAAAACGAAGGAAGCATGGAGTTCTCTTCTCAAGTCAATAATATATGTAGTTGTTCTTGGGATTGGACGTGAAGATGTTCAATGAGCCTAGAAAGACATTTTGTGGTAAGGAGTTTGTCCTTGAAGAAGCCAATTTATAAGTAGTTATCTATGCATATAATAGTTGTGGTGGTTGTAAGTTAGACACTATGAGTAACATTAAAAGGTAAAAAATTCTTGCAAAACTTAGAAATTTCATTTCATTAATGGCGAGGATACAAAAAAAAATTACAATCAGTCATGGACCACATTACTGAGGCCCCAACTAAGCTCACGACACACAGTTTTGTCCCGCTTTTGGGATGTCGCTTTCTCCTCTTTTTGAAGGGTTGAGATGACCTCTCATACTTCTCTCTTCCCCTTCCTCAGACGTCTTATCGCAAATGCATCCTCTTCACCTCGGTGGAGAATATCGATGTATCATTGTAGTTAGGCCCATTGTTGTAAATATCAACAGTATCACCGAAATATCAGCCAACATGTCGCTAAATTGGGAATGTGGCATTGAAACAAGGGGGAAGAAATTTATTCCCCCAATATCCATGATCTTGTCCGATTTCAGAGATTATCGGTGAAATCCTCTGATATTCACCGAGATTTACCGATATTCGTCGTACCTCAAACCTCGAATCGTGTGATTCTAGAACCCGTCCCTAAATTTCATGAAGCATGGCTTGGTGATAGAACCCGTCCCTAAATTTCGTGAAAACTGGACTGGTCATGCTCCCTTCTGACTACTCTTATCAAACAAGGGATATGACCAATTTTAACCATTTCAATATTTTATTAGATTAACCAAATTAATCTCACCATTGAAGGGTTACCGTGACACACTTCGACCCGGAAAGTCCATTTATGACATGCAGGTCGAGGCGTGTTGGCCGACATCTGGACAATGACGTCCAGATGACGAAGCCATTTAGGTTAAAGCGATGTATTTTAGAGTGTCGGGTGGAGCCTACCTAGTAAAAACCGAGTACATTTCACCTAACAGCGGAAGCTTAGAGCATGAACAAAACTAGTTGATGATCATACCATACCTTTTTACATGTTAATACTCGATTGTACCGTTAGCTTCACTCTGCGCCCAGTGAGTGTCAGAGCAGCATCCGAACTCTTCAAAGTACTTGCGCCCCATCGAATCCTGAGGGGTTTAAAACACAAGGGTGAGTTGACCCAATTGTTAGTTCAATGTAAAGCCATTTTAAATACATAATCTTTAACCCCTCGTTTTTCTTAAAGAAATCCCGAAAACAGTCACAATATACTTGCACGTAATACGAGGAACAATCATAACAACAATTTAATAATAATTCAAAAGATGCAATCAGATGAGCCATGCAAAAATCATAAATACCATCAAGAATTATCTTATTCAGTTTATTTACATCTTCATTTACTGAAATTTGAAGCTGCAATTCGTGAAGCGTCTCGGCACAAAGCTTGACTCGGCACCAAGCATCGAGTTGAGCGAGTAGGCTCCTCGAGGGCCGTGGGATTTGGGATTGGAATTATTTTTCAAAATCCAATTTACCATCAAACCCATATTGGAATTAGGATTTGGGATTGGATTTTTTTTCAGAATCTATCATCCCACGAAGGAGATGATTGTGAATAAATCTAGATTTACTATTCATCATATTCTTCCTTATGGGTTGTATTCAATCTCTGATTTTAAAAGGGTTTAAATGATTTTGAAATATAGATATATTCAATCGGAATTTTTACAGGATTTATAAAAATCTCGATGTACTCAATTTTGATTTGAAATGATTGTTTTAAAGTACCTAAAAATCTTAAGTGTATTTAATTAACATTTTAATTGATTGTGTAAAATTTTAGGTGTATTAAAAAATTTGATATAATTTAATGAATTTGTGGATTCCAACTGATTTTAAAGTCAATATTATCACATACTAATCTCTAACCAAACCCCACATCCACCCTAGAGATTTCAAATGATTTCAAAAAAACAAAAAACAAAAAATTCTTGCATCTCCTCCATTCTCCACTGCACCTTTTCTAATTACATACTCTCTCTCTATCTCTCTCTCTCATCGAACAAATTCGTGTACTAGTTAACAACTGCATAAGACGATGAGTTTGCCTCTATTTTTTTTCTTCGTATTTCTCTTCCATTTGTGTGGGCTTGTGAATGAACTGTCAGGACCCGACCCTCCTCTGTCAGGACCCGACTCATCTAGCACCATATTGTCTGCTTTGGACCTCGCCCTCACGGTTTTGTTTTCGGGAGCTGTTGGTGCAACTTCCCAAGGGGTCACCCATTATGGAATTGCACCAACCTCAACTCGCTTAACTTTGGGGTTCCAATCCCCCCCAAAGCCACTTGAGCTCCCAAAAGGCCTAGTGCTAGATAGGTGTGTGCCTACACCTTTAAGGCACACCACCATCCTCTCCCAGACCATTCCTCCTCGCATGAATGTGAGATTGTTCACCGTTCCCTCTAGGACACAGGTCTTACAATCCACCCCCCTTAGGGCCCAGCGTCCTCGCTGGCACACTTCTCGGTTGGGGTCTGGCTCTGATACCAAATTGTCAGGACCCGACCCTCCTCGATCAGGACCCGACTCATCTAGCACCATATTGTCCGCTTTGGGCCTCGCCCTCACGGTTTTGTTTTCGGGAGCTGTTGGTGCAACTTCCCAGGGGGTCACCAATCATGGAATTGCACCAACCTTAACTCGCTTAACTTTGGGGATTCCTCCCCCCCCCCCCCCCCCCCCCCCACCCCCCCCCCCAACCCCAAATCCACTTGAGCTCCCAAAAGGCCTAGTGCTAGATAGGTGTGTGCCTACACCTTTAAGGCACACCACCATCCTCTCCCAGACCATTCTCCCTCGCAGGAATGTGGGATTGTTCACCGTTCCCTCCAGGACACGGGTCTTACATGAACTTTCTAGACCAGGTTAAAAAAGGAAAATGTAGTTTACATCAACCTTGTGAAGATGATGATGACATTGAATCCAAGCTCAAACACTTGAGTTTGAGGCGTACCACACCAACTCCCCACTTTTTCGATCAAAATGAATTTTGTATGTTTTTAATCCCTTCTTTCAATCCTTTATTTTCTTCTTCGCAATCTTCACCATATATAAGTCCATTGAATATTTTAATTTTTTTTTTAATTTTTTATTTCCTAATTCTATATCAAAGGATAACAATGGGGGTTGTGTTCGTTCTCGACATGGAGGAGTTCCTGTGATCCTTCGAGCAGTATCCAAATGCATGTAGACTTGGACAAATCTAAGGTTGGGCACCCCCTTAATAATAATATTCAAAAAAAGGCCAAGTTGAGAAAAAGAACGAAACTACAACCTAAGGATGTAGGCAGGAACAACAAACAAGCACAAAAATAAGAAGCTATGGACATTCTAGTGCCTTCTAGGTAGAGGTGGCAATGGGTTGTGTCGTGTCGGGTTCGTGTTATGTCATAAACTTTATTTTACTCATTTATGCCCAACCCGAACCTGACCTGTTAATGACCTATGTAACCTGCGTAACCTATTTAATAATCAGATCGTACTCAAAATTCAATTAACCTATGACCCGTTTGACCCGTTTAACCTGTTTAACATGTTTAACCTATTTAAATTATAAGATTTAATAGGTATTAGATAGGTAAATGGGTAGATATATGAGTTAGTAATGACACGTTTATTAAATGGGTCAATATATAAGCCAATATACGGGTTAACCTGTTAACTCGAAATCTACCAATTTATTAAACGGGTTAATAGGTCATTATACTAGTTAATAGGTTGACCCGAAACCCACCCGTTTATTAAACGGGTCATAACGGGTTGACCCAAAAATGACCCAAAATTTTAATCGTCTGAGTTAACCCGGATAAATCTCGTGCGGGTTTCGAGTCGTATCAAAAATTGCAACTCTTACTTTTAGGGAGCACAGATAATTAATGCCCATAGTATTTGAACATTTTAGGTCCTCGTAATGGATTTACTTTAGACCAATATCTATTGAGAGAAACTTTATTCATACAAGTTTTCTAGGAGAAAATAAAAAGAAAGAATGAACGACCTTCTTTGCACCACCGTCGCTAATATTACAAGGTGCGGTCATGAGAGATTTATTCTTGTGGAGGTGGTAATTCTCACATTTTTATCGATTCCAAATAATGATTGATTTGAGAAATCAGAGGCAACCTTAAAGAAAAACCGTTGGCTATTTTGATTAAGAGAGAGAGAGATCAGAAAGTGGGAGCGAGAAGATGAATTAGGCAGTGGGTATGATTTTATATTTGTTATGAGATGTACTTATTTTTTCTACATTTTGTGCTCGCTCTATCTGTATGTATGTTATTCTGCTATTTTTTTTTTTTTACTAAATGATCAACAAACTTGATATTTTTCCATGCAATGGTAAAGTTTTGCTTTAGTTAAATAAAACGATTGTAATTTTTATGTCGTTAATAACACTTAAATTGATGGTGGTGAAGTAATAATAATAATTTTTGTTAATTGATCGGATAAAAAATTCTTGGAATAAAAATAAATCTTTTAAAATCATAATAAATCAATAATAAAAAAATCCATATAGAAATACTTTGAAATCAATAAAAAAAAATTAAAATCTGTTCAAATCTAGGTGATTTGAAACCCGTTAAAATCTATTAAACCTATTAAAATCTAAATTAAATACATCTACGTAAGTAATATTGACGTTGTTATTAATATGAAATAACGATGGTAGCAACTGAAATAACATAATGAGAATTCTGACAGCATAATACAATGATTTAGAGTTCTAGGAATAAATTGAGATTTAGTGGCTAATTAAGGGAGTATTTTGAGTAATTGTATATATTTTATCTTTTTGTGTATCGTTTTAATTGCATTAGACTTGAAGTGGTTGATTCGTAAATCCTGCGAAGCTCCATGGTTACGTTGGTAATCCACAAACTTAACGAACAAACCAGACCAACGGCCTTGCGAACCTCTTGGGCGCTGTGGAAGTGGCTACTGTGTTTGAAATCTGAGCCGTAAACGTGATGGCTATTTTTGACAAGAAGCCAATGGAAAGGAATATTATAATTTATAAATCAAATCCCGCGCAAGGCTCCCACTGTACACACCCAAAAAATCAGAATTTAAGAAGAAAAAAATATATTAAAAAATAAATAATAATATAATTAATGGAATTAGTGAGCGGTTTACCACTGCTAATCCAGCAATTCACGGCGCTGTTCAGGAAGAACCTATTGCTCGCATGGCGGAACAAGTGGGGGACCTGCGTGCGGCTCCTCTCCTCCTTCGTCTTCATCTCCCTCATCTTCTTTATCCAGAAGGCTCTCGAGCATCAAAGCGCCTCCTCGACCGACCACAAGAGCGTCAAAGACCCCGAACCGCTGGTTTCGCCGCCGATCCCGCCCTGCGAGGATAAGTTCTTCATCAAAAAGCCATGCTTCGACTTCGTCTGGAGCGGCGATGCAAGCCCTAAGATTCGGAACATCGTCACTGCCATCATGGCCAATAACCCCGGCAGACCCATTCCGGCAACCAAGGTACGATACTTTGTTGCAATTTGTTTGCGAAAATTTTGGGGGGACATTGTAAAGTATCAATTTTTTGGTACTTAGGAAAGAAAATTTCCGTATGAGAGAGTTACAATCTCAAAGTTGGTGGCTTTTTCATTTGTGCAGGTCAAAGCGTTTAAAACAATTGCTGAAGTTGATGAATGGCTGGCTAATAATCCAATGACCTGCCCTGGAGCTTTGCATTTTCTGGAGAGAGAGACCACTGTAATTAGCTATGGCGTACATGTTAGGAAATTAATCCTCGCAAGTGCTAACAATAAAGAAAAAAAAAAAAGAAAATAAAGAAATCAAGAACACAAAAGATTTAACGAGGTTCGGCCAATTAACTTGCCTACGTCCTCGGAGAGTTTTCTCCTTCACTATAAGAGAATACAAAATACAAGATTACACTACTGAAGTTTATACCCAACTCAAGCCCTTGTATCCAATAGGATACCCCTTGTACACCCTCTCTTAACCCGAGAAAATCATTCTACCCCAAAGAGCTATACACACTCTTTCACCTTCTCTTAATCGAGAAGATCACTCTACTCCAAGAGCTATACACACTCTTGAAGTGCTCAAGAAGATCACTCTAGCCAAGAGCTATACACACTCTTGAAACACTCACTCACTTTTGAGGTGTTCTCCTTGATGTTGAAATGTGACCAAGCTCTCCACCTTATATAGTGCTTAAGGCACAAGTTGTATTTGTGCTTTTTCAATGTGGGACAATTTCCTCACATTTCAACATCCTTCATTGAAGTCCATTCATACACCTTCTTCAATTAATGCTCTTCTTCATGAAGCTTCCACATCAATCTTTTCCTACAAGGTTGAATGAACAACACCATGTATTTATTCCCAATACATAATCAAATTCAATGCATTAATAATCCACTAAGGAGGCATTAACTCAACAGTACAGACTAATGGTACATCTGTATTGAAACGAATGAGTTATGAAGACCGCACCTTCAAGTTTGAAATCCCGCTTCAGATTGCTGCAGAGCGGGAAATTGCTAGATCTCTAATTGGAGGTGTTCGAATTTTTTATTTGGGCATCGTATAGATTATAGTTATAGTTAAGCTGTTAAAGTCGTGTGCTTTTTTTTTTTTTCTGAAGAAAGTTTACTTGCATGATTAGTACCGATTGAGCACTCATAAAATGACTTGTTTTAGTTCCAAATTTTGGCTGGCGTGTTTCATTCAAGCAATTTGCACATCCTCCTGGAGAGTCTTTCTCCGCAATTAAGCAAGTGGGACCGACTTTTTTCCTTGCAACTGCCATGTTTGGTTTTGTGTTTCAAATGTCTTCTTTGATTGTAGAGAAAGAACTAAAGCTTCGGGAGGTAATTCTACAATTTTTATAGTTTAATTGGTTAAGTACGGTAGCATTGATTTCCAATTTTCTGAATGAAATAGTTTTTTATAGTGCTTACTTGATTTGCCTGGCAGGCAATGACAATGATGGGTCTTTATGATTTTGCATACTGGCTCTCTTGGTTCACATGGGAGGGAATTATGACAATTGTCTCCTCACTTTTTGTAATTACCTTTGGGGTGATATTTCAGTTTGATTTTTTCATACATAACAATTTTCTGGTCACATACCTGGTCTTCTTTCTTTTCAAACTAAATATGGTAAGACTGTTTCTTAGGCTTATTATTTTTGTTTTAATTTATGCTATTCTCTCCAATTTTTTCCTTAAGTAAATCTCTTTCTATTCTAATAACCTCTAATACATCCTCTATATTCTACAACATTTGATGCCAGGTTGGTTTTGCCTTTATGTTGTCGGCCTTTCTAAGCAGGTCATCTTCATCCACAACTGTGGGTTTCATCATATTTATTCTTGGATTTCTAACCCAGGCAAGATTTCCCAGTGCAAGATTTCTAGCTTAAGGGTTATTTGTTCAGTGGTAAACATCAGAATCCATTTTTTCATTGCAGACTGCTACAGGATCCGGATTTCCCTATAAGAAGACCTTCTCTAAAACCGCTCGCTTCTGCTGGTCATTATTCCCACCTAATCTTCTTTCCAAAGCTCTAAGTATACTTTCTGATGCAACATCCACTCCTCAGGATAGTGGGATTCGCTTGAGTGGAATAACGGAGTGTGGACTAAATGAGCTCGAGTGTATTGTAACTATTGTATGTGTTCACATTGTACCTCAAACTCAAAACTTTACACTAGTTTATAAATACTTCTGATTAGTTCGTATACTTTCCTTTTATATGAATGAATTCTTTCGAACTTTGACAGAGTGACATTTATAAATGGCTGGTGGCTACATTCTTGCTCTGGTGTGTATTGGCTATCTACTTCGATAATATCATCCCAACTGCATCTGGTATAAAAAAACCAGTGTTTTACTTTGTGATGCCTGGGTACTGGCTCGGGAAAGATGGAAACAAAATCCAAGGTGACCAAGTCTGAAATTTGGTTTGTGCTTGAGTTTCCCTTTGGATGGTACTTATGACTTGATACTTTTACCCTGTCCTTTTATAGATGTTGGCAATTATAGTTCAGCCGTACCAGTGGATGGTAATACGCCGGATGATGTAGATGTCATTGAAGAGGAAAACATTGTAAAACAACAAGCAAAAGAAGGTGCTGTTCTTCCAAACATAGCAGTTCAGATACGTGGCCTTGTAAGGACATATCCCGGATTCAGAAAAGGTTGTTGTTGCTGCTGTGGCAAGAAATCTGCACCTTACCATGCTGTCAAGGTCAAGAACCTTTTTGAATTTCGACCTTAAAGTTTACGTCTCTTTTTTTGTAGCACCTAATGTTTGTGCTTCATTTATTGCATCTTCCTTCAATTTTTACTTAGTTATCTCTTATTGTGTGGTGTTCTGATGAAGATTTTAGTCGCACTTGTGCAGTGCCATTAGTTAGCTGCTTCAGAGGAATGTCCCTTTGAGCTTTATCTATGGATATTTCATGATCAAGTTTTTGTATCCTGTTTCCTGACTTTCATTCAAATATGGTAACAATTGATTTGTCTTGAATATCTTCCAGGGTTTATGGGTGAACTTTGCCAAGGATCAATTATTTTGTCTACTTGGACCCAATGGCGCGGGAAAAACCACAACAATCAGTTGTTTAACTGGCCTCGCACCTGTGACTGGTGGAGATGGTAATAGTTTCTTTATTTTTGGGTTCATTGATAAAAACAAAAAATAAAAATAAAAAGTCAATAGGGATATGATAAAATTGTACATTTCCTTGTTAACAGCGTTGATTTATGGCCATTCTGCCCGAACTTCTGTTGGCATGGCAAATATCCGAAAAATTATAGGAGTTTGTCCGCAGGTGACCTGCTCTGCCCACCTTCCTCTCTCTACACACACACCTGACCTGAGTTTTTCAAGATTATACCAGTTCCATAGTTTTCACTGCTTTGCAACAGCTATTAAAAATATGAGACTTAACTTGTCTGCATATTGTCTTTATTCATAGTTTGATATTCTTTGGAGTGTGTTGTCTGGGGAAGAGCACCTCCACCTGTTTGCTACTATTAAAGGTCTACCTCCAGCTTCAATAGAATCAGTATGTAGCTGCATTAACTTGAATAAGTTATTTTCTTTGCAAGTGTTTGAATTCAAGTACAGGCGTCACAATCATTTATTTCTGTTGTAAGCTCAAGCAAGAGTGACTGTTTGGTCTGTGTAAGATTTAGGTTGCTAAGAAGTCATTAAAGGAGGTGACACTCAGCGAGTCAGCCAGAATGAGAGCTGGTAATTACAGTGGAGGCATGAAACGTCGCCTAAGTGTTGCAATAGCCCTTATTGGTGATCCGAAGTTAGTCATCTTAGATGAACCGGTATGGCAATTAGAACCCCTTCCCTTATAATTTGATCTACTTGCCCTGCTTACATAATTTAGTTCTTGATCTGCAGACAACAGGTATGGATCCAATAACAAGAAGGCATGTATGGGATATCATAGAGGATGCAAAAAAAGGGCGTGCAATTGTCCTAACCACTCACTCAATGGAAGAAGCTGACGTTTTAAGTGACCGGATCGGAATAATGGCAAAGGGTAAGCTCCGTTGCATTGGAACTTCAATCAGGCTGAAGTCACGGTTTGGGAGTGGTTTCATCTCTACTGCGAGCTTCAGTGGAAGCAGCAACAGGAAAACCCACGAGGCTGTGAAGCAGTTCTTTAAACATGTAAGTTGATTCTGGAAATCATTATGTATGTTAATTTTGGAGATTATTTCAACATTTTCTGCACGCCTAAGGGTCTAACATGGGAAAAGTTTTACAGAATTTGGATATTTCACCTAAAGAAGAGAACAATGCATTTCTGACTTTTGTTATTCCTCATGATAAAGAGGGGCTTTTAACGGTAATCATTTTTCCTTGCTACTTTGTTTTATATTTTCTCAATATGCTTCTACGCCATTGAATTTTACAAACTTTGCACAGAATTTTTTTGCGGAGCTTCAAGATAGACAGCATGAATTTGGTATAGCAGATATCCAGCTTGGTCTAACAACTCTTGAAGAAGTCTTTTTGAATATCGCAAGGCAGGCAGAGTTGGAAGCTGCCATAACTGACGGGAGGATGATTACCCTCCCTTTGAAATCTGGACCCTCATTCGATGTAAGCAAAAATATTTCCTCTTTTTAGCCTACGCTTTAGCAACGAAGCAAGCTACTGCATTTATAAATTAAAGTATATTTTTTTTTTCTTGTTTTACTCTTTTCGCTGTGTTACAATGATTTGGGTTTTGTCAGGTACCTGCAGGCGCCAAGTTTGCGGTGATTCCAGGAACAGAATCTGCGGAACATCCAAGAGGGTTAATGGTCGAAGTTTACTGGGATCAAGATGAGTCTGGTAAACTTTGCATTTCTGGTCACTCACCAGAAATTCCAGTGCCTTCTAGTGGTGGACCACCTGGTTTAGTATACGCAGACCTCACTCGCAAATAGGTTAGGCAAATTGTCATTCGCACAACCAGATCAGTAACCCTAATTCTCGTTGGTAGTGTTGCTTATAGTTAACTGTGGTACTCATTTTTGTTGTACATTTGATTTGCACCACCAGCATTGGAAACCGCAACTTTGATATAGATTACTAATCAGGTTTTAAGTTTCAGCTTCGCGCATCAGTTTAACTTGGTGTCAAAGCTTTAGTTGCGGCATCGGAATTTTCGGGCTCCTAATCTTCAATCTTAGTACCATGTATTTTAGGTCCAATGGTAGTTTTCCCATAACAGTAACCATGTATAAGTGTTATTTTGGTAATTATTCAGAAATTTCGCATTAAACTTGCAATGCACTGAGATTTTCTTGTAAATACTTAGTTGATATTTAGCATACAAATTGCAACTTCAAATGACTTTGAGTCCAGTTCATCATCGTATAAACTATAACAAACACAAAGATGCAGATAAACTCATAATCCCTATACAATAGGCGAATGGGCGAAAATCATGCTGTAAGAACGAAAGCCAACCACGTATGAGATAAATGCAAAGATGGTATCATGAATCCTATGATGTACATTCACTCGTAAACATCACACGCAGATAAATCACGAGGGGCTCTTCGCCGAAAATAACCCCATTAATAGAGAGGCCGTTACAATTTAACACTTTGAATCACAAAATGCATAAATCAAAAACCGAAACGAATGTCTGCCACTTTATATCGAAAACCACTTTCTCAATCAATCACCTTCTCCACTCTGCTTGGGTTACCTTTCCTGCAAAATCAAACAACCAAGGTGACTGAGAAATCCAGTGTTAAAAGACTTCGCCTTTTATAAGGCAAATCATTTTGCATTTGAGATGATAAATAAAAATATACAAAGCAATCAACTTTCAGCTCAACTTCCTTTGGGAAGAACAATAAAACGATTCATTCATACTGATAGGCCAGGGAAAGTATGCAGCAACTTCCAGATTGACGAAGAAAAGAAAATAAATTTAAGAAATCCTTTCTATCCCGAATCTCTCGTGATCAAATATGCAAATATATTTCCCAACAGTCTGAGGAAAAGAAGAATCAATCTATTAAGGGTGCAAATAATCATACCATTTCCTTCTCTCGAACCTGACACAGTTTTGTCACTTTTGTTTCCTCCTTTGTTTCCTCCTTTGCCACCTGTTTGAACCAGTCTCTGCGTCCTTGGCGACTGTGAGCTGATTTTGCTATTAGCTGATGATGGCAAAGAATGACGACGAGTGGAGTTATTTTTCTCAGTCGAGTCTGGTCCAAGTCTTGGGGAGCCTTGAGCTCTCAGCTTTGCCTTTGCAGATTCAGTTACTGCCATATAACTTGGAACCGTTGGACTGCTTTGCAACCCGTTCTCTGAACGTTCTTGTTTGGCTGGAATAGAAGTTTTCTTGTTGGATTTCTGGTTGTCATTGGTTGTTAGATCTTCCTTTTGGCTCAAACCCCCATTTGAGGATGAAATATTTTCGTCATTTTCGTTGCTCTCTGTTAATATCTTCGACTCAACTGCAGCTTCATCACTAGGTGTATTTATATCTTGACCAATGCTCTCTGTCAAAGGCTTCAAATCTTCTGCAGCTTGGTCACTAAATGATAGATTAAATACCTCTTTTGCTGCTGATGGTTCAGGAATTATTTCGGTATCAGACCGATGGGATGGAATCCATTTCGGGTCTTTCTTCGGTTTCTCAACAGAGTTACTAATAAACCCTTCCACAACATCAGGGCCCGGAGTCCTTGATGCCTTTTCCAGACTCTGTTTGAGACTCTCAGATTCGCCTTTCATCTGCACAGAGTTCTCTATTATGGGACTATGAACTTTCCTCAAGTTTCGTTTAACCTTTTCAAGGTCAACTTGAAGAATTTCCTGCACTGGTTCTGCTGGATGGGTAGAAACTTTTCTAAGGCTATGCTTCGGTTTCTCAAATTCAGAAGTGGCTTGCACCGAGACACTTTCAACATTAGCAGAAGGAATCCTCCGGTTACTTCTCTTTACCCTGCCTGTTTGAGACTCCACGTGCTTTCTCTGAGATTTCGGACCTGGAACTTTTCTTGGTTGGGGAACCGGTTTCCAAAAATGGGTTGCTGACCAGCGTTCTACCCAGATTGAGACTGAATTTAGATCTTCAGGTTCATATTGCAAACTCAGAGGCATCGCAGTAGGTGAAGAAGCAAGAAGCTGAAAAGAGAAAACGAAAGTGTTACAACATTCCAACTTCGCATACATGTATGTCAAGACAAAATTGTGATTGAAATATTTATTAGTCAAAAAACTAACCACAATCTAGAACTTACCTTGCAAATGAAAGAATTTGCTGATAGCTTTTCCATTTGAATCGACATATTATCTCCAATAGGACCCGCTAGCTTAGCCTGCTGATGGCCAATATATAAGATCAGTGTAATAAAAATGGTGGCACTATGGAAATCATAAATATGCTTGCCTAGTTATAGTTAGTTGATCAATAATGTAGAGTGAAGGAATCTAAAATTTTAAGTACATTATCTAATAATGCAGTTCCAAAGACATAGAGAGGATGGAGAAAAGCAGGGGATTATGAAATTCCTTGTTCAAAGATGAGAGTTATAACTAGCTGTTAATAAACGACTAAGTACTTATATTTACCAGAGGCACCACACTGCACCGTTTTTGCACTTCAAGCCCTAGATCAGACTGCCTCACCCGTCTTCCGCGAGCGAGTGCCTGAAACTTGACAATGCCCACCATACCGTACAGGGTAGCAACAGCTTGTCTCCTCACTAAGTGCCCACGGATAAGTGCCTGCAGCCTTATAATGCCTTTGAGGGCCCAAAACGCCCGGCGTGCCTTCACATGATATAACAACATGAGTGTTTTATAATCTCGACAAAAAAAAAAAGCCATAGAGGTGATACAATAAGTATAAGACAAAGCACGCAAATTTAGCCAACGGAAAAATACCACTTCAGCAAGAGACTTACAAGATAACCCCTGAAGGCAGCCTGAGCCTTCGTTGCAGCTTGCTCTAACTTGATTCTTTCAGGACCGTGTACTGCATCTTGTGGGGTGGATCCTCGTGCTTCCGTACTCTGACTTCCTGGCCCTCCATTGCCTAATACACCTGAAGCTTCCTTGTTCTCCAATTCTAATCCTTGGTTTCTATCTATGGTGTTGGTGTTTCTCTGAAAAGACAGAGGTGGATCTGCAGAAAATTCAGTTCCAGCTGCCCTCGCAGCAACCACCACCTCGTTCTCATTTGAAAATTTCTGCGTACACTGATGGTAGACACATGAAAAGATAATAATAATTGAAGCAAACTTATATGTTTATTCAGAAAGAGAAAATAATTGGACCTCTGAAATTGAAGAGAGCTCCAATGCAAAGGATAACAATAGAAAATAAAAACGTAGGTGTTTTTAATGTGGTTAATTGATAGCAAGGGAAATGTTTGAGAATATGTATCTGCATTTGGCTTAAAATATATATATATATATATATTCCAAAGTACGCTCAATAACAAAAGTGCTACCTCTCTTTCTTTAGGAATATTAGCTTTTGACGACTTCTTTCCAAACAGCACAGTTTTGATCCATTTTCCGGGAGATTTTCCCATTGCAGGAAGGCCAAGAGCCAAAAATCCTGAAGCCCACTTTCTGCATCATCCCATATGTTCACAATTCAAATATGCATAAATTAAAATTTGAATAAACGTAATAAAAACGAACCAACATCATCCAATCAAAAATTTAAATAAAAGATTTTACTGAGCAATACAAATCTCCAAAACCCAACCATTATACCGTAAAATCTTTCTAAGGATGCCAATTTTAAGAGAGAGGTTCTTGCAACATTTTGCTCTTGATAATAACCGACACGCCTAATTTTCAAAATAAATACCATAAAATACTTGAAAAAAAAAAGTCCCATGCGTCAAATAAAATGTAAATTTGATCAATTAATGTACTAAACGTTATAGTCAAATACATTAGTAGTATCAAATGCAATCAGCTCAAAGTCAATTAAATGTGATGACAAGAAAACTCTGCTTCACAAAGTATTCCAAAAAAGATGAGAAACTTCAAAACAAACAATTATTGTTCCTTTTCCAAAACCCAGAAAGAAAAACAAAGAAAATTAAGCATCACAACATGCTCAGATAAAATTCGCTGCAAATCTAACCAGAAACCCCAGAACGCACAAAATACTTCAAGCATATGAGGTTGAGTTAAGCCAGATCTGAAACTTACCTCACAACTGTGGACCTTCTAAACCTCCAAATCTACCATTCTTGGAAGAAGAACAAAACATGAGCCTGAACCCATGAGACAGAGAAAGCAAACACCCAGACGAAAAAAAGGAAGCTTTCTGAAGAAAGTTGCAGAAAGATCAAAGATTGGGAGAGCAAGGAAATGTACCTTGAGACGGTGAGAGTGTGCAAACCCAGAAACTGTGGTCTAATAGAAAAATGAAAAATATAAAGCTCCAAACTTTGCTTTTACTCTCTTGGCACACTGGACAACTGATGAACAAAAAAAAAATTGAAAATTTGAAAAATTGGGTAACTAAGGGAGTGGGGTTTGGTGTTGTACGGTGTAGATTAATAAAAATGAGATCTTTTATTATTGGTCAAATGAACTGGATATTTTCAAATATTTTGACTCATGGCTTGGATTTGAAGTAATATTCTCATCGGACGGTTGAGAAAGAGAATCTATTGGTGGACATGAGAGTAGGAGATTGCTTGCGTAGAATAAAAGACGATGTGTTGGCAGTCCCGAATGCAGTTAGATAGTTACTTTGGAACCAAGGGTGCAACTTTTTATTCATTCCGAAGCATGAGCGAAGGTACTGTTATGTCCTTACAACCGTAAATTGAATCCGAGGCTCGAAGGCGGGCGTGAGAGAATCGTAGCCGTAGGATTAGGCGGCAGAGGTCAAAGGGTCAAGAGTGTGAAGACCTCTCAGTCGTTATGGTTGTTGCGTTGAAGATGTAGGAAGCAAAGGCATTATGGTCATAAAACTTCCTTTACCCTCTTTTTGCAAAGACCCCCCCTTTCATTATGGTCACCACCCAACACCAACAAGGACAGCAAAAAGAAAAAAATTAACAAAAAGAATTTGTTATGATTTCATGGTTTGCATCAAAGATTAGTCTATGTAATGATGAAAATATTGATAGATAATTAAATTTATGAATATATCGATAAATATTATTGATATTGACATCGATATTATTTATGCTAAACAAATTATAAAAATTTAGTTTAAAAGTTAAAAATCGTTTATGAAACTTTAAGAAAAGTTTAAATACCTAATAATGGTTATATAAGACTAATAAAAATTATATAATAAGTTTGATATATTAAATATATGATATAATATGGTCTGATTAGGACTAATATGTATAAAACCTTAAACATAAGCATTATAAAAATAACTTAGTTTTTCAAATATAAACAATGTAAACAAATTAATAATTGATAATTAGTTATGTATTTATTTCTAGCACAATGTTAATACAAATAGAAAACAATAATAACAATAATAATAATAATAATACATGTTAATAATGATGTACTAATATTTAATAAAAAAGAATTACAATGTAATAATAATAATAATTAGAAAATAACAATAGATGTTGATAATAATGTATTAATATATAAGAAAAAAGAATTACAATATAATAATAATAATAATAATAATAATAATAATAATAAGAGTTATAAGTTAATTTTGCTTTGTCTATATAGAAAGAAAAAAAAATTGTTTAAACGTTCCTCGTCTCCCATGCATGGTTGGAGGCTAAAGACTGAAAACATAATCTAATGTCCCTAATAACATAATTTAACAATATATTTCAAACAATTGACATTAATTAGTAATATTTGTAAAGTAATTGACAATAAAAATAATTTTTTTGGAAAAAAAAAGTAAAAAAAAATAATAACAACAATAATAATAATAATACAAAATTAAGAACTTAATGGACTTAGTTTCATCTAGTCAAAACTTAAAAGTTTTAATCTTCAGTTAAAGTCTTAAAGAGTTATTTAACAAATAACAATCTCATCTATTTAAAGCATAAGTGAAGACTCGGTCTTCCTTCCGATAAAACCAAAGCCTTCACTTGACATTTGAAGGAGTCTTCGAGACTCACTCGAGAAATGAGGGAGCACAAGGCCACGGGACACACAGATCATCGACTGTGGCGGAGATGGATGAGTCGCAGGCGATGGAGATGGACAGAGCCGTGGTGATCGATCCATCACAGACATGGGCAAAATCGAGTCACATGCGATGGAGATCGACAGAGGCGTGGTGATGGAGGCGTATGTTGGAATCGACTGTGACGGTGGATCTTAGAGTCGGGCACAGAGGTCGCGTTTTCAATTTTGGGTTTTATAATTTATAGTATTTTATACTTCCAAATTGGATTTTAATTCGAATTTGTGTAATTTGTTTTTGTTTGCTTTGAATTGGATGGCGGTGGATTGTGAGAATATCGGTCTATTGCGTTGATTTTTGTGGATATTTCACAAATTTGTCGATATTTTGATGCCGACCACAAAATTAACGATATTTCCACCGAAATATCGACGAAAGCGCCTATATTTTTTAGCACTGAAATTTTGCTCTTCATATCTGTATACATTTCCCTTTTGGTGTGAAAATTGTGGCCACCAAACAAAATTAGAGATAAAATCTTTATTACATTTCATTATTTTCATTAGTTGAATCTTAAATCTCTAAAACTACATCAATATAATTAAGATTACCTAATACATATTTAGTGCAACACAAAAAGTTTACTCCTCTTATTCATTTACAATTCTCTTTTTATTTATTTATCTCTTAATCACTTAATTATTAAACATTTCGAACTAACAACACTCAATTACCGAACGAATATTTCAACGATAAGTATAAAGAGATAAAATTGAGGTGTGAAATATGGTAGACCAAACAACAATTAGACTACAAATCCCTTTTAATTTCCACTTTTTAATCCATCTTATATCATAATACGAGTTTGGTGTAACTAACATTTAAAAAAAAAACAATGCTATGAAAAAATCTAATTTGAAAATAATCTTATTTGTAATTGATGTAAACTAAATCAAATCCTATCCTTTTACCCCTGACCTATTGAAAAATCATGATTTTATCTGTAAGTTTTTGAAATGAGGCGGTTGCGGTGGTTATGGTGGGAACGGCAACAAGGATTGGGCAACCGTGGTTATGGTGGCAATGATAGTTGTGGTGGCGATGAGGTAGTGGTGAGGGTGGTTGCGGCCAAGGATGAAAATATAAATGACATTATGATCTCTGACAGGCCAGATAGTTCTTGAGACTTCGGCGGAGTGCAAAACTCGTGATTGAGCTACTTGGACAGTCTGTGAGTGACATTTGTTTTATAAACTGTGATACATGCGTAGTAAAATATTTTTAATATTTTGATGCATGAGTTTTATTGTAATAGGCTAAATAAATTATTCTAAATGTTGCTTGGTGAATTTTCTAATTTAGAATATTTATTCATGATTAGACTAGTGTCTAGACACGGATTTTTATGTTTGTGTTGTGGAAAAGTGTTTTGGGCACATGCCTGGATTTTGAAATGTTTTGAATTGATTTTGAGTCAAGTATTTATGTAAAAGCAAGTTGCTTGGTTTTGTAAACTGTTTTATATAGTTGACTATCCTCATGAGGTTTGATGAGCTCTTAGATACCACCAGATCCTGAGGCTACGATATGACTCGAACGTTGTAAAATCCTGAGATTACTCGGATATTGGAGGATCCCAAGTTTGTCTACACGTAGTATAGATTCCCACACGACTGATTACTCATGGTTTTCCCTAGACAGCTGAAGTTTGGGGTATTTCTCAAGAAGCCGAAGTTCGGAACTTTTCCCACACAGCTGATGCTCAAGGGAGTCATGGACTAGTTTTGTTTGGCTTGTGATATTTGTGTCCAAGTTTTACTCACATGGTTTGATAAACAAGGATTTCAGGGACATGTGGCCATGAGAATTTTGATAAATTTTATGATTTGTGGGTCCACAGCTTATGGTTTGATTTTAGTCTGAAATTGGATGTTCATGATTTGAATTGTTACGGATTTTTAAGTATGCATGCATACTTTATAACTGGAGGGTACATAATTGCTTTCTTCGAAAAGGTATTTTCAAATATATATTTTTTTGTCCACTCACACTTTTAATGTTTTTATTTTATCTCCATGGCATTGCAAGAGACTGCATGTGATCTAGAATGGTGGTACTGAATTGTGTCTCTGTCAAAAAATGAAATGCCTCCAAGACGCAAGCCTCATGCATGGCCTGGTAGTGAGGATGATGGAGTTATTATGAAAAGTACACATAATCCCAAGATGGACTTAGGGATGAGACGGACCCTGGATGTAAGGACCCGTCCCGAATTTATGGGATTACTTAATTATTAAGGATTAAATAAGGACTAATCATGATTAAATGAGAATTATCGGACAATCTGGGGTAAAATGACGATTTTGCCCCTAGAAAGAGTAAAAAGTTAACTTTTGACCCGAGAGGTCCAATGCACGAGGATCGAAGATTGTTACGTAGATCTAGAAGATACGAGTCCATAGATAGGCAATACATCAAAATCGGACATCGTACGAGAAAGTTATGGGTCACGACAGGTTTCAGGAACTACTCACGATTGTATGGGTTTCAAAATGGTTTTTTTAGTGGGACCCAAATATATGATTTTGGACCATAGGATGAGTGACACTTATCACTTACCCTATGGCCCATTTCCATACACATACATACAACATCATCATCTTTATTTTACATCATCTTCTTCATTTCTTCACCCAAACCCGTACCCACCCCATTCTCTCTTTCCACCATCTTCTTCCTTGGCTATTGAGAGAAACATAGTGAGGGAGTGAGACGGAGAGGACATAGACGACGAGGATGGATGGAGGCCGCAGTGGAGGTGGCTGGAAAAGGTAAGTTCGTGGGTTTTTGGGGATTTGGGTTTGAGTTTTGGTTGTTTTGGATCGATTCTAAGCCCATAATCATGTTCTTTAAGCTCATACGAGAATGGAAGGTTTTGGACAACGGGAGTAGCCAGAATGTTGATTCGAAGTTTAGCCGAAACTTTGGAAGGCCATATCTTCAAAACTAGGCACTTTCTTCAATTTCTGGGTTCATATTTGGATTCCTAGGCTCGAGTAGCATGATTTCTATATATAGAACGTAGGATTTGGCTGAGAAATGAGAGAAATATGAAGGTTTGAAAAATCGGGCAAAATGAGGTTTCCGACGGCGACGCTAGTCATCTTCTCCGCCGAGCCGTTGACCGGCTGACGTCAGCGTTGACTTTACTGACGTCAGACCGTTGACTTTGATTGCTTGACGTTAGCGTTGACTTTACAAACGTCAGTGTTGACTTTGACCATTAACCATGATGATGTCAGCATTGACTTACTGACGTCAACGTTGACCCTTGACTTTTGGGTTGACCAAACTTTGACTGGCGCGTGAGGCGTATGGTTCCAATTTCGAGGTGAAATCAATCATGTTCGAAAAGTTTTGACGATTTGAATCCAATAGTGGTGGTTTCAAGTCGATCAGAGTTCGTTTGATAGGTTAAGTAGTGGTTTTGCTCCTCAGGAAGTGTGTTTGGGACACGTTGATCATTCTAGGACGTGTGAGGGTTTATGATTAGGACTTGTATCGATGGTTAGTGACCTTTGAGTATGATTTGGATTGGTCCGGACGTTCCAGAGAGTATGGATTAGCCCCGGAGTGGCTTACGACACGAATTTCGGAGCGCACATCTGTGAGTGGATGTTTGCTTTATATATATAATGCATGCATAAATGTTTTATATGTTTTATGATCATGATTTGAGACGCATTGATTGCATGAAGTTTTGGTTATGATTGGGTATTTTAGTAGAAAATGCCATTATATTGCACGTATTTCGATATTTCCATTTTATATTATATTTGGTTATGATTGGGTGTTTTATATGATTTCGATGGTTTCATTGAGAGACGTGAAACTGAGGAATTGATTTACTATTTTAGAGGATTTCACGGAGATGCGTGAAATCGGTATTCGGGCATCAGTCCCAGTTGGATATTGACTTTGACTTAGATGATAGTCAAAGGTGTTTTAGAAATGTGTTTGAAATGTGAAATAGTTTTCGGATTTGGAAATATCTTCCGGGCATATGTCCCAGTTGACTTAAAGTTTGACTTAGAGTATAGTCAAACGTGTGATATATCGGGCTGTGACCCAGTTATAAAATTTATGAAAGATATTTCGAGTATGAGACCGAGTTTGGATGTGATAGGATTTGAGGAATCCTGGAGTTGTGATCGGGCATGAGACCCAGTTGTGAATTTGATAGGATTCGAGAAATCCTGGATTATGAAATGTTGATAGACACTGTTTTCAGGCTTGTGACCCATTTGATGATATTTCAAGCTTGCGTCCCTGTTGATGATTACATGATTTTGAGTTTAAAGACTCGAATTTGATTAGAGGGCCTCCGGTTGAAAATATGTTTTTCCGGAGAGTATTCTGGAGATGATGCGCCTGCTGTTGAGCAGCCGAGAGAGTCGGCAGTCAAGAGAGGTGGCAGCTGAGGGAGGCTCGACTCAAGAGTGTGGTATATGAGATCGATCGATGATATGTTCATGATGATCTGGAGATTGTCGGCCGGTGATGTATTCACGGTGACATGCTCAGAATCAGAACAGTCCTTGAGCTTATGGACACACATGTTGGGATTAGAATCGTGACTGATGATACTGATGATGATGATGATGGGCTGAGATCCCACATGGTTTTATAGTTGGGCTGAGATCCCACATGGTTTTATAGTTGGGCTAAGATCCCACATGGTTTTATAGTTGGGCTAAGGTCCCACGTGCTGGGATTAGAATCGTGACTAATGATACTGATGATGATGATGATGATGATGGGTTGAGATCCCACATTGTTTTATAGTTGGGTTGAGATCCCACATGGTTTTATAGTTGGGCTAAGATCCTACATGGTTTTATAGTTGGGCTAAGGTTCCACGTGTTTTATCTTTGGGCTGAGACCATATGTGCTTTGATTTGGGCTGAGACCCTATATGATTTGGTTTTGGGCTGAAACCCTAATGAGGAAATGGCTTCGATTGAGAAGCATTTTTCATTGTGTTTTTATTTGAAAAGCAATACGTCTTGTTTTTCGGAAAGTATTTGAAATACTATTTTCTGATGCATGCATGCTTTTATGTGAAGGGTATAAACGTATTTTCGATAACTATTTTTTATAAACTGTTATTTTTGCCCACACATAGCTTTTATGGTTTTTGATACCCTTCAGGTTAATCGCGGATGCGAGCTGTAGTAGAGATCGAGCCCACACACATGCCGCCACAAATCTTTTCTGTATAACCTCGAGCGGGTTTGGGTTGTTATCCATTGTCTAGCACGCGGTGGCAGATGGGAGCAAGCACATCCCGTGATAATCTAGGGGGATTGTGTGACGACCCGTCCCGAATTAACGGGATTAATTAAGGATTAATTACAGATTAGCGAGACTAATCAGAGATTAGACGAGGATTAGCAGACATTCGGGCGAAATGGCGATTTTGCCCTTGGAATGGGTGAATCGTTAACTTTTCGTTCAGGCTGTCAAATGGACTTTGGGCGATGACCGTGACGTATTTCGTGACGTCACGAGTTCATAGACAGGTGGCACGCTCGATTCCGACGTCCGAGGAGGAAGTTATGACGTTCGGAAGCCCAAGGGCATTTTGGTAATTTGGGTGAATAGGAGGTCAAAAGTTGACTTTTTGACCGAGAGGTCCGATGGCCGAGGTCCAAAGACCGCTATGTAGACCACGACGATACGAATCCATAGACAGGCGGCACGTCGAATTCGGACGTTCGACGGCGAAGTTACGGGTCACGGAAGTACGAAAGTACTATTCACAGTGACACATTTTACGAGGAACTTTTGGACTGAAGTGGGCCCAGTTGCTTTTCAGCAACCAATGGATAAGTGACAAGTGTCACTCATCCATTGGCCACCATCCCACATTCATGCATCCAACCTTCCCGTGCATCGTTCATTTTTCTTTGTTTCCAAACAAGCCCAACCGATCCACCCTTCACCCCAACCACTACCATGGACCCTAGGACCATAACTGAGAGGGAGGATATGACTGAAGGAAGTGGTGGCCGGCTAGGGAAGCACAGCCGTGCACGACGGAGGCCCAAACCCGAACAGGTACCCTATTAGACCCAAATCTCCCATTTTGTCGATTTTTACATTTTGCTTCGTTTTAATTGATCAGGGAACATTTATTAGGTTTCTAGGGAAATTTTAGGAAGGTTTTTAATTGGTTTAACGGCTGAGACGCCGTGGAGGTTGATCGGGGAAGTTTGAACCGTATGGTTCAAAATGGGTTCACGGGTTTTAGTTGGTTTTAGATGGTTTAATTAATTGGGAATGATATAAAACATTAAAAGAGGAATTTTGGAATTGAAATGGGACAAAACGGACGAAAAATGAAGAGTGTAGGGGCCTGGACCGGTCACGCAGGTCCAGTTGCAGGAAACGAACCGGACCGGCCGGTCTGAACCGGCCGTCGAGAGGTTGAAGACGCATTGTTCACAGGCGCGTGGCTCCCACGCGCAGCCACTTCAGGCGGCGCGTGCGGGCGCATGGGGGAGATTTTGGGCAAGGTTCCAACATGTGAAATCACCTATTCGATGTAACGAACATTTTGGGACTGGTTTCGTGTCAATCGGACATCGTTTCGATATAGTTCGGGACGTCTGAAGGTTTAGGTTTGAGTTTAAAAATAGTTAGAAATTCCGGAAAATTACGGGGCTTTGGTGAGGGGTTATATAAGTAGTTAGTAACCCTCTAAATTAATTTGGACAGATTCGGGAATCCCGGAGGCGACATTTGACCCGGGAGACGATTATGGCACGCGTATCGAGGCGCGGCTTTGGACGTCTGTGAGTGGGCCTTTCTTTCGAATTCGATGCATGCATAAATGTTTTATAATTGTTTTAATATATGTTTTGTGATTCCATGAGTGCATTTGTTTGTGGTAGCCTAGGATTTACGTATTTGCACGTATTTCGAGATTTACGGTTTTATACGATGCATATACGTTCTAGGTTTTCAACGAGGGCTTAAGAAATGGATTTTGGATTTAGAAATATGAAATCGGGCACGAGACCCATTTGATTTACAAACTCTCGGACTTGGAGTCCATTTGATTTGACGAGGAATCGGACCTAGGGTCCATTTGAGCTATACGATCGGACCGAGGGTCCATTTGATTTACGATTCGGGTTTGAGGCCCAATTAGTGGTACTATCGGGCTTGATGCCCCGTTGATTTATGATATCGAGCCTGAGACCCATTTGGTTGAGATATCGGGCTTAAGGCCCTGTTGGTTGTGAAATCGGACGTGAGGTCCTGTTGCTTTATGGTTTCGGGCTTAGGGCCTAGTTGGTTGTGATATCGGGCTTGAGTCCCAGTTTGATTTGTGAAATGAGTATTCGGGCATGAGACCCAGTTGAACTGAGGATTTAGGTCAAGGCCTGTGAAAGTGATTTGAATCGGATTCGAGGAATCCTATTGAGATGAATCGGGTATGAGACCCAATTGAGAAATGTGATTTGAGAAAGAAAGAAAAGAGTATTTGAAATAGTGAATGAACCCTCCATTTGATTATATGGTCTCCTCCAGACGTCGACCTGGAGAGTCACGAGCCACAGACTAGAGTGGGTATCCCCATAGGGATCCCGTTCCAGGTGTGGAGGTTACTTATGATGTGGTCCCGGACCAGATTCCGGAGAGATATGTGGACTAGATCTAGAGAGAGAGCTCGGACTAGATCCAGAGATTGAGCCTCCCAGATGGAGATTCTTGGGAGAAGGCTCAGAGTGAGACCCCGAGTAGCGTGCATACTAGTATAGATTTGACATCGTGACTATTTCGGGGATGTGTTCCCTAGGGGCTGTGTGCCTCGAGTTGGCATCTTCTCCGGAAGTGCCTAGGATGGGTTATACGTATGACGGTACGTATGAGGTTTTATGAAAGTGTTTTGGGGCGAAACCCCGTATTCGATGTTTTAGAAATGATTTGGGGGCGGAGACCCCGTAGAGGATATGATTTGGGCTGAGTCCTTATTGATTTGACCTACTGGTTTTTTATTGTGATTTCGGGTCGAGGACCCAAATGGATTTATGGTTCATGACGATTTATGGGAACCGGGCATGAACCCTTGAATGATTTCAAAATATGTTTGATAAATTGATTGATTTTATGAATGTTTTACTAAACAGTTTTTGGAATGCATGTGTATGTATTTATGAAGGGCATAAAATATCTTCTTATGAAAATGTTTTTAAATGAAAAGTTTAAATTGTCCACTCACAGTTTTTGTGTTTTAATGTCGTTCAGGTTGATCGCGGATGACAGGACCCGCCTCGATCCACCTGGGGACCACAAGGGGACGTGCCCTGCTCCCGTCTGACACCCAAAATAACATACCAATTTTAACCTCAAATGTTCAAATTAATAAATAACCAAATAAAGTTATACATCAAATCCAAGTTTAACAGATGTCAGACAAGGGATGAAAACCAAATTACAAGTTGCGAGCACGACTCTAAAATAATCCTGCGGGTCAAACCACCCGACAGGGGTTCAGATACGCAGAAGTAGATCTATACCTCCGCCTCAGGATCCTCCTCTACCTCAATAGCACAGCCTGGAGGGGTTACCAAAACATTAAGGGTGAGTGGGCCGAAACTCAAGTTTATAAAAACAGTTTAATAAGTAAAACATATAATTTACCCCTCCGTTTTCCAAACATGCATGCATCAGAATTTAAAACCATAAATCATATAGTATGAATCATAAGGCATGTAATAAAACCATAAACATAATGATAGCCACTGCACTATACACTCCAATCCTGACATCTCCGATGTCTGACGTCCCTGACGTCCAATAAGGTCACAGTCTCAAGGCTACACGTGCCACTCGAGGTCTCAATCCCGATTCCAATTCGCGAACCCTGTCCGGGTACGGCATCTCAAATGCCTAGCGTCCTAGACGCTCGACGTCCCTGACGTCAAATTATAGCAATCCTGCTCCTGAGTCATTTTACGGTCTGGTTCCTCCGTAGAATGACCCCTCGCAGGCAATGCGCCGTGACCGCTCCGAGGTACCACATTCGGAGGAGACAGTATCATAAGAATGGATCTATACAGTGCAGTACCAAATACATTTTATCGATATCCACATGCAAAACATATATAAATATTGATGAAATCCAAACCAATCTTTAAGTTTCACCAAAACGGGTCTCAAACCCAAATACCGTGAAACGTGCCATAACCATAATTTCAATATCATCAAAACTGTTTCTTGATTCCAGCATGTGAATATATAAGTAAATCAGAAAACATTTAAGCATGCAAGGGAAGATTGTAACGACCCGTCCCGAATTCCGGGATTAGTTTAGTGACTAATCTTGATTAGTGAAGTTGAACGGTGGTTAGTAGGGCGGAATCGGACAAAATGTGCAAAATGACCGTTTTGCCCCTGGTCGTGGGCAAAATGTTGACTTTTTGTTCGGGCGGTCAAATGGACTTTGATCGATGACCGTGACGTAGTTCGGGACGTCACGAGTTCATAGACAGGTGGCACGTTCGATTCCGACATTCGTAGAGAAAGTTATGGTGTTCAGAAGTTGAGGGGTATTTTGGTAATTTGGCATGTTAGGGGCCAAATGTTGACTTTTTGACCGGGAGGTCCGATGGAAGAGGGCCAAGGACCGTTACGTAGGTATCGTCGATACGAATCCAACGATAGGCGGCATGCCGAAATCGGAGATTCGACGACGAAGTTATGGTCAAGGACGTGAAACACGATTAACCGAGACTCGGAATAAAATAATAATATAATAATAGAATCTGATTACTTTAACCAAACCATTCTGGACCCTTGATGAGTGACACATGTCATCATCCCCTTCAATCCTTAAATCATGGATCTTGGTTGGCCATTGATTTAATTAATTAATTTTCTCCCCTCAAATCCTCACCATTGATTCTAAAACTCAAACTGGTCCCAGCCCTTGATCTCATCTGCACACTCTGATTTAAGCCATCAGACTATTCTTCACATTTTCATTCTCCCTCAAAACCGTGAGCACGGTTTCCTTCCAAGAACAAACACATCACCACATCTCAGCCTCAACCCATGCACCAGACACGTCCAGACGAACCCCAGCCACCTTCAGACGACGGCCACCGCCTCACGGCCGCCCTGCACGGCCGGAAACCTCCCAGTCCCGAGAGGAAACCAAACAACCCGACGCTGCCCAACCGTCCAAACCACCTCACCTGGACCTGAAACAACTTCATGTTAACATCACTGGAACCTTAGGATGACTCGGACCACGACTGGGCAGCCCACGGCGGCGACACGGCGGCGGTAAGTCCAGAAACCCGTGAAGACCCGATTTACTTCCCTACCTTGAAACGTCCGTTTTTGACGTTATGAATGTTTGTTTGTTTTTGAGACATGTCCTAGGAACCTAGACGACCATTTTGGACCATGAACCACGGCCGGAATCTCGACGAGTCGCCGGAGTTGATGACCTGAGTTCTCAGCCGATTTTCCCGTCAGTTTTCAGGTAGTTTAATCCACCTAAAAATTAGTTTGGATGTCACAGAACCGTAGAGGAGGTTATGACGAGTCCATAGGATCAAACCGCATCAAAAATGGTGGTCTGGAACTCGATCTGTGATCGGGTCAAGCCGCGGGTCGACGGCGACCCGGTTACAGACCCGGTTTCAGAACCCGGTTACTGTAGCATGACGTCATCATTGTTGACCTGAATGTTGACTTGGCGGGGGGGCGCGTGAAGGGTATTTTGGGGAAACTTCCAACATGACTTTTAATCTATTCGATGTAACGGACATTTTGGGATTGGTTTCGTGTTGATCGGACACCGTCTCGATAGTGTTCGGGATGTCCGAAGGTTTTAAATTAAGTTTAAAAATAAGTAAAAATTCGGGAAAATTACGGGACTTTGATAGGATGTTAATAATGAGGTTAGTAACCCTCTAATGTGATTTGGACAGGATTGGGAGTCCCGGTGATAGTGGTGTGGCCCGGGAGGGCCGGTGGCACGCGTATCGAGGCACACGGTTAAAACGGTCTGTGAGTGGACTTTGGTTTTATAAATCCTATGCATGCTTAAATGTGTTATATGGTTTATATACATGATTTCTATGATGGTATTTGTGAGCATTGATTTTGGGTATGTTGCACGTATTTCGAGGTGTTTTCCGTATTTCACGTGTATTGGGATTAACGGTTTATTTGTGGTTTTGCGTGCTTGTGGTTAAATAAATAATATGATAAAATGGTTTTTATATTGGAAAGATGAATTCGGGCTTGAGGCCCACTTGTTTTGGAAATCTCGGACTTGGAGTCCATTTGAGTACGTAATCGGGCTGCGGGCCCAGTTGGTTTATAAATCGGGCCGTGGGCCCAGTGGTTCATAAAGTCGGGTATGAGGCCCAGTTGGATTTAAATGATGATTTCGGGCCAAGGGCCCTATATTTAATAAATGTGGTTTCGGGTCAGGGACCCTAAATGGAAATGTGTTGTTTTATGGAAAATTCGGGCAGGGCCCATTGTGATGTTGTGAAATGAGTTAATAAAACTGTTTTTCCATATACCATCTGTACACATGGATATATGATGGTCTCCTCCAGATGTCTGGGACACTGGGGAAGTCACGGTGCATTGCCTGTGAAGGGTCACCATACGGAGCAGCCGGACCGTATGATGACTCAGGAGCAGGATTGCTATGATTGACGTCTGGGACGTCAGACATCAGGGATGTCAGATATATGGACCTGGAGAGACCCCGGGCAGCACGCGTAGCTTATGAAACCGTGAGATATGATGTCAGGGACGTATAGCGTCTGGGACGCTAAGCATCTGGGATGCTGGTGATGGTAATGGTAAAATATGGATTTAGGAATAAAATGGCTTATTGGTTGGATATGTGTTATGTGGTAAAAATGGATTATTGGTTATGAAATGGTATGTCGGGTCAGGGACCCTAAATGGTTTTGGATTTATGGAATGATGTTCATTTATGGTCGTGGGTGGTGACCCACATGGTTTTCATATGTATGGTGGTGGTATTCCACAGTTTTGGGCTGAGTTCCCACACTTGGTTTTTGGCTAACGGTTTTTGGGCTAAGGCCCTAATGGCTCGGTTGGTTTTTGTGGCATGCATACGTTTTTATTGGAGGGCATAAATGTCTTATAAATGTATTTGGGTAAACTTATTGGTTTTTGTCCACTCACAGCTTTTGGTTTTAATGCCCTTCAGGTTGATCACGGATACGATTGCAGCAGAGACTGGGACATTGCACACCTCCTCCATCGATCCTTGCGTACTCTGGATGCCCCGTTTGGGCAGTGGCTCTTGGTCATCCCTTGTCTGACACCCCTTGTTGGACGGGAGCAGGGCACATTCCACGGTAATCCCGGGGGGATTGGGATGGGTCCTGTCAGGTTTAATGAAATCGGCTCCACTCACAGTACGATCCCGCTGCGAATCTGTGCGTACGAACTTGTACCGGGATTATCGTACAATTTCTGTCAGTCCAAATCACACGTAAGGGTCACTACAAGTCTTAAACATTTATCCAAAAAGTCCGGAACATAAACCGGCTTGGGGAAACCGTCCAACACGTTTCCCAAGACAACTGGCCCTAAACTGACCGATCAAACTATCTCAGACCAACATGGTTAATTCACGAAAAATATTCAGAATGATGAGAGGAATAAAAGTCATTGTCATCGTGATCAGAGATGAGGCTCAACGCGCCCTCACGCGCCGTCCAAAGTGGATGCGCGTGAAAGTCACGCGCCTGACACTGTAGCTACAGTGTCACCACCTTCACCCGAATGTCTGTAATACGGGCCTGCCACCCGCGGCTTGACCCGATTGATTACCCATCAATTCCTACTCGATTTCAATCCAATTTGATCCTAACATGATATTTAATCATCTAATTTAAGTTCTGAGTCAATAATTAGCCAAATCAAATCCTTAAATGGCCCTTCGACCTGTGATCATCCAAACGGGTTGATCACCCCAACTCACTGGTTTTGAACCAACTGAAACACACAATCAATTGAACCAACACTCACCTGGAAGTAGTCTTCCAAACCTCTGAAATTTCTCTGAACACGGCAGTCACTGTCCCAGCTCACCCATGGTTGGTTGCCTTCGATTTTGATATGGATGTGTTCTAAACACTCCCAGAAAGCTCACTCAGTGTTTAGATTGGTCCAACAAACCGTATAAATTGAAGCGTGCCGCCTGTCAACGGACTCAGGGCATCGAGACCTACCCAACGGTCCTTGAGTCGTGTGAAAATCGGACTTCGGCTGGCTGAGTTACGGACCTGGAAAGTGAAGGGCATTTTGGTAATTTCTGAACTAGGGGCATTTTGGTCATTTCACTCACGGGTTACTGTAGCAAACTGTGAAGGACAACGGCTGCACCACCGTGTGCGGTGTCTCTGTGTAATCTTAATATTTTTAGGCTGTAATGAACTGGAAAGGGGAGATTTAACTAAGCATTACAGACTGTCTCAACGTGGGCTGAGTCACTCTTCATCAGTGGACACCATTTCTAATTCTGGATCGAAGCTTTTCGGGGAACAAAATCTCAGTGGACAGATTGGAGTTCCACGAGCCTCTGGGATGGCTTGGGTTGTTTAAACTGAGTAGAACGTGTGTGAGCTTCACTCTGCCGTTGAAAGAACTGAGAATTTGTGAGGAACCAGAGAGAAACCATTTCGGGGAAATTTGGAGGGAAATCAAGTTTTTAATTTCTGGTGCTTGTTGGTCTGAACCAAGGCTTAGTTTAGTCCTCTGGGAGTATTTGGAACTCAACCACATCGAAATCAAGGGGAACCAGCCGCGGTTGAGCTGGGACGGAGGCTGCCGTTTTCAGAGAAGTTGCAGAGCTTGGGACGACAACCTCCAGGTACTTTCAGGCACAATTGATCGTTCATTTTAGTTCGTTTTGATCCTTCTATGCTTATTGTGAAGTTAATTGGAGATTGGGTTAGAAACCAAGGAGTTCTAGTGATTGACCCGTTTGGGTGATCACGGGTCGAGGGTCCATTTAAGGGACCATTGAGGTTGATTTTTGACTCAGAACCTAAATTGGATAGTTAATGAATGTAACGACCCGTCCCGAATATCGGGATTTAATAATATTTAATTGTGATTTACTAATCTGGGATTAGTTGGGCGATTTCGGACGAATTGTGCAAAATGACCGTTTTGCCCCTGGGCGTGGGTAAAACGTTGACTTTTAATTCGGATGGTCAAATGGACTTTGACCGATGACCGTGACGTAGTTCGGGACGTCACGAGTTCATAGACAGGTGGCACGTTCGATTCCGATGTTCGTGGTGAAAGTTATGATGTACGGAAGTCCAGGGGCATTTTCGTAATTTGTACGAAATAAAGGAAAATGTTGACTTTTTGATCGGGAGGTCCGATGGCCGAGGACCGAGGACCGTTAGGAAGGTCTCGATGCCCTGAGTTCGTAGACAGGCGGCACGCATCAATCGGAGTCCGTATGACCGAGTTACAGGTCAGGATGCGTGAGGGGCATTTTGGTAATTTACTGCACAAGGGCAGAATGGTAATTTCACGGGTGTTTGAACGGTTACTGTAGCACCGTGGAGGGAACGTGGCCAGCGCACGGGTGGTGCGTTTATGGAGCAAATTGCTGGCCTAAACTATTGTTTATGGGATTGTTGGATTGTTTATTGAAGTTGGTTCGATGCAAGGCTGTGTGGACGGTGTGTTGGCCATTAAACCTTGGCTGGTGCACATGAAAATGGAAGAAAACAGGGGATGTTCCCCACACACGATCGACCACCTACACGGTCGTTTGAGGGAATTGATGGCTTGAAACAGAAGAGGAATGGGAGAGTGATTCTCTGAGATTGAGAGGTGGAAAAATGGAGTGAAAATGGTAGAGGAAGGTTCAAAAACCCGAAACTGGGTTTTGTGAAATTCAAATTCGAAATCCTAGTTTTAGGCCAGCCCAAGCCTAATTGATGATGGATTGAGCTTTCTGGAACTTCAACGCGTCGAACCAGATCAAATGGGGCAAGCTTGGGAGCTCCTAGGGCCGTGAACGGACATGGTGGACGGCCGGGAAACTCAAGCTTGAGTTGTGACGATTGAGGTATTGTCGAGTTCAATTAATCATGCTAATTGGTTCGTATTAGTCCTTATTAGCTTCCTGTGAAGTTAATTTGATAATGGTTGAGGATTGGAGGAGTTTTGGTGATCGACCCGTTTTGGGTGATCACGGGTTGTTGACTTGATTAGGGAATGGTTGATGCTAATCATGGACACAGAACTGAAATTGGTGGATTAATGATTGTTGTAGGATCAATAACGGATTGAATTGATATCGATTTGAGGGTGATTGAACCGGATCCTATCGCGGGCTTTCCAACCCGTTTACCAGACAAACGGGTGAAGAAGGAACACTGTAGCAGTCACTGTAGCAGGCGCGTGGCTTTCACGCGCAGCCACTCAAGGCGGCGCGTGACGACGCGTGGACATGAATCTCGAGGTGAGGTCAACATGAATTTTATCCTATACATTGTAACGAACATTTTGGGATTGGTTTCGTGTCGATCGGACACCGTCTCGATATTGTTCGGGATGTCCGAAGGTTTTAAATCCAGTTTAAAAATTCGAGAAAATTACGGGACTTGAATAGGATGTTAATGATGAGGTTAGTGATCCTCTAATGTGATTTGAACAGGATTGGGAGTCCCGGTGATAGTGGTGTGGCCAGGGAAGGCCTATGGCACGCGTATCGAGGCGCTCGGTTAAACGGTCTGTGAGTGGACATTGGTTTCATAAATTCGATGCATGCATAACTTTTTTATGATTGTTATAATTATGATTAAATGATTTACTTTGGATATCGGTGAATTTAAAATGATTTCACGTATTTCGAGGCAAATTGCGTATTTGCACGTAAATCGAGGTTTTCTGGATTTGCACCGATTTCCATAAATATGGTTGGATATGATTTCATGAAACGGTTACGAACTTGAACAATGTAAAATCGGGCCAGGGGCCCAGTTAATATGTGGATCGGGCCAGGGGCCCAGTTAACTTGTGAAATCGAGCCAGGGGCCCAGTTGATTTCTACACGTGATTGCGGGTCGGGGACCCTAAAATGGAATTGAATAAATCTTTCCTGGTTTACATTTTATATATGTTCACATGCTGGAATCTATAAACGGTTTTGATGATATTTCGGTTATGGCACGTTTCACGGTATTTGGGCATGAGACCCGTTTGATGAAACGTAACGATTGGTTCGGATTTTATCTATGTATACCTATATGTTTTGCATGTGGATATCAATAAAATGTATTTGGTACTGCACTGTATGAATCCTTCCATATTATATTGTCTCCTCCGGATGAGGTACCCCGGAGAGGTCACGGACGTCTAGTACGTCCAGCGTCTATGACGCTAAGCATCGGGGATGCTGTACCCGAACGGGGTTCGGGGATTGAACTCGGAAATTGAGACCCGAGTGGCACGCGTAGCCTTGTGATTGTGACCTTATTGACGTCAGGGACGTCAGACATCAGGGATGTCAGATTGGAGTGTATAGTGCAGTGGCTAAAATAATGGTTATGGTTTGTATTATATGCCTTATGGTTCATATTACTGGATTTATGAAATAACTCTTGGATTTACTTTTTGGAAATTGAAACTAGGCTTTGGTTTCCGGGCTAAGGCCCTAATGGTTATTTCTAAATAAATATGGGATTATTGGTTTTGGTGCATGCATATGATTTTACTGAGGGGCATAAATGTCTTATAAATGGTTTAAACAGACTTGTTTATTTTCGTCCACTCACACTTTTGTTTTCAATGCCCTTCAGGTTGATTCCGGATACGACTGCAGCAGAGACTTGAGCATCGCACACCTCCTCCATCGATCCTTACGCACTCTGGAAGCCCGTTTGGGCAATGGCAATCGGTTATCCCTTGTCTGACGCCTCTTGTCAGACGGGAGCACGTCACATTCCATGGTAATCCCGGGGGGATTGGGATGGGTCGTGTCAATGAACATGTTAGGATCAAATACGAGTGAAATCGAGTGGAAATTGAGGGTCAATTAACCGGGTCAAGTCGCGGGTGGCAGGCCCGTATTACAGGCATTCGGGTAAGGAAGGTGACACTATAGCAGCTACAGTGTCAGGCGCGTGACTTTCACGCGCAGCCACTTTGGGCGGAGCGTGAGGGCGCGTTGAGCCTTATCTCTGATCACGATCAACATGACTTTTATTCCTCTCATCATTTTGAACATTTTTGGTGAATTAACCATGTTGATCTGAGATAGTTTTGATGGGTCAGTTTAAGGCCGGTTGTCTCGGGAAACGTGTTGGACGGTTTCCCCGAGCCGGTTTCTGTTTCGGACTTTTTGGATAAATGTTAAGACTTGTAGTGACCCTTACGTGTGATTTGGAATGACAGGAATTGTACGATAATCCCGGTACAGGTCCGTACGCGCAGATTCACCGCGGGATCGTACTGTGAGTGGGCCCGATTTCATTAAACCCTTGCATGCTTAAATGTTTTCTGATTTACTTATATTCACATGCTGGAATCAAGAAACGGTTTTGATGATATTGAAATTATGATTATGGCACGTTCCACGGTATTTGGGTTTGAGACCCGTTTTGGTGAAACTTAAGGATTGGTTTAGATTTTATCTATGTATATATATCAATAAAATTTCATACACGGATATCAATAAAATGAATTTGGTATTGCATTGTATAGATCCACTCTTATGATACTGTCTCCTCCAGATGTGGTACCCCGGAGTGGTCACGGCGCATTGCCTGCGATGGGTCATTCTACGGAGGAATCGGACCGTAAAATGACTCAGGAGCAGGATTGCTATAATTTGACGTCAAGGACGTCGAGCGTCTAGGACGCTAGACATTTGACATGCCGTACCCGGACAGGGTTCGGGGATTTGATTCGGGATTGAGACCCCGAGTGGCACGCGTAGCCTTGGGACTGTGACCTTATTGGACGTCAGGGACGTCAGACATCGGGGATGTCAGGATTGGAGTGTATAGTGCAGTGGCTATAATTATGTTTATTGACAAGACCCATCCCGATTATCTCTCGATAGTCGTGATGAATCCTGCTCCCGTCTGACAATAACTAAAAATTTCCAAAAGTAACCAAACCTAAATACATACCACACACAACAAATCCCGAAAACATTGTCAGACAAGGGATAGTTAAGTTTTACAGACCAATGACGTCACAAGTTTGACTAGTCAAGGACAATACAGAGCATAGGTATCATTACAGATAGGGGTCAAATTCCTACTCTGTAAAATGTCTGAGTGCGCAACGGTCTACTTATTCTTTTGCCTCGCTTGCCTCGTTTTTAGCCCTCGTACCTGTACACTGGCCTGGAGGGTGCATAAAACAATAAAGGTGTGAGTGGACAAAAATGACCTCTTATAAAAACATTTGCCAAAATACAATTCTTACCCTCCAGTTTTCACAAACATGCATGCATATCATAAAACACGAGTGATAATGGGAAATCAATTAAAGTGGATCAATCAAAACAATTTCCACAAAACCACGGGACTTATTTCCATATCTTGTTGCTTAGAGTCACGTTTTATCCCTGCAACGCGTGCATATCAATAGGCTCAAGGACCGCTCAAAATCCGAGCATCCGCCGCTGTGAACACATCACTAGCCGGCAATCCAGATCTAGTGAACACATCACTTACCGATCCATATAATCCAGCACATCTGATCTGAGTCAAGCCTCCCCTGGGCTGCAAGACAAAGATCGTGCTACGTGACCTCTTCGGGGTAAACACTTCCATCCCGAAGGCGAGCGTTATCTCCAGGGTGCACTCCGGGGAAAAACATATTTTCTCCCGAAAGCCCTAAATATCCGCAACATATCACCATCACTAAAACCAGTGAAAAACAGTTGCATTGAAAACCAAATCAAATATCAATACAGGGTCTCAGCCCTAAGTTAACCAAAGTCCCGATTTACTTTATAAATCCGAAATCATCATTATCATCATATAATCACATGGAAAATGCAAATCCAATCAGAAACACAATTCCATTGGGTCCCACCCCAAAATACCAATTTCACGTAAATCCGTGCAACCGTAAACCCGAGTTGCCACGATCACGTAAATCCATAAAATCAATCATTGACTCATAATCCGAGTCCAAATATCATTTTCAATCCGGGCCTAGCCCAAAACATCAATTGCACGTTCCTCGTAAAACGTGCCCGAAAGACTGATTAAAATAATCACAAAAATCACGAAAATACCAAAAATCATCAAATTCACATGTAACTCCAAATCCGAGTCAAAATCATTATTTACTTGGGTTCTCACGCCCACAATATCATTTTTAACCAATTTCATGATTTCTCGAAAAGCGTGCCAGAATATAATAATATAATAATCATAAAACCGAGAAAATCGAGAAATCACCGAATCAAAGCATCAATCATGTCAAATCATAGAAAATCATATAAATAAGCATTTTAAACCATATATGCATGCATCACAGTTAGAAAACCAAAAGTCCACTCACACACACCGTCCCGATTGTTCAGCCTCGAGCTGTTCGTTTTCCTCCGAAGTCCCGGGAATATTCCAGCCTGTCAAACAAAGTGATTTAAGGTTACTAGGCTATCATACAATCCTTAAACAGGAATCCCCTAATTGTCGGAATTTTATAATATTATTTTAATATAAATTTAAACGTGTCGGGTACTCGGAACTACACTGAAACCATATCCGATTGACCCGAAACCAACGCGGATAGGTTCGTATCATCGAGAACATCAAGTCTCATGTTGAACACTTTGCCGGAATCCTCCCCACGCGCCGTCACGCGCCGCCGCAAGCGGCTGCGCGTGAAAGCCACGCGCCCAGCACAGTACAGCTACAGTGCATCGTTCTCGCCCGTTTGTCTGATAAACGGGTTGAAATACCCGCGATAGGATCCGATGCAATCTCAGCCAATTCGACCTCAAATCGATCCGTTCTTTCAACTGATCTCATCTACTCTAACCTCATTTTAGTTTTGTGAATTCAATTACCTCAGGTAAGGTCCAAATCTTCACGACTCACGATCGAAATTCGACGGGTCTCCTAATCGGGTTTCACGATTCCGTGCCTGATTTTTCAATTAATTCATATGGTTAGCTTCGTGAGAGTATAATGAACAATTTTCCATGATCAATTTCGATTGAGCTTACCTCTAAGTATCTGAACTCAAGGTCGATTTTTGGCAGCCATGGCAGCGTCTGTTCTTCCTCAATTCGACACGAATTCTTCTCGTTTTTGTTGCAAAGCTTTTAGTTTTGATCCCAGCAACCTAATGGAATCCTCAATTGCTCCTCTCCTGGCTCCCAAATCCGAATTCGATTTTCCCCTAATTTCCCAGAATTTTCGAAGCAAAATTCTCTCAGTTCTCTGAACCTCTCAAGTCCCTCTCTCTCAGTTATGCTACTTAGACGTTCAATTGCATAATGGCGACGAGTTTGGGGCTTATCACGGGCCAATTGGACATAATCATAGTCCAAGCCTAAATTTGGGGAAAAGTAGTCAAAAGGGGATATTATTGTGTTTCCCTTAAGACCCGGTTCTGTGTTTTAGGAAGTGAGAATCAGACAAAAGACAAGTCTGATCAAGGCCAAAAGTCCATTTTGCCCCTGGTTGGACAAATTACCATTTTGCCCCTAGCCTTCCGTGACCCGTAACGTTCGTAACCGAACTCCGTTTTCGACGTGCCGCCTGTCGTTGTACTCCGGGCATCGAGACCTACCTAACGGTCTTCGAATCGTGTGAAAATTAGTTGGCAAACAAAAAGTCAACATTTTCCCCCTTTCCGCCCAAATTACGAAAATGCCCTTGGGCTTCCGAACGTCATAACTTTTTCCCAGGTTGTCGGAATTGGGCGTGCCACCTGTCTATGGACTCGTGACGTCCCGAACTACGTCACGGTCATCGGTCAACATCCGTTTGATTCACCAATCAAAAAGTCAACAATTTGACTATACTATTCACAAGGGTAAAAACGTCATTTACTCATTATGTTACAAAATTACATTTTCTAAATGTCCGGGGCGTTACAACCTTCCCCCCTTAAGAAATTTCGTCCCCGAAATTTCAATGAAACAAATACGGGTACTGGTCTCGCATCTGTGTCTCAGGTTCCCACGTAGCTTCTTCCACGTTCTGATTCCTCCAAAGAACCTTCACTAAGGGAATCGTCTTTCGTCGGAGCACTTTGTCCTTTCGGTCCAAGATCTGTACAGGCTGTTCTTCAAAACTTAGGTCTTCTCTGAGTTCAACCGGCTGTTCCTCCAACACATGGGACTCATCATACACATATTTCCGTAGCATTGACACATGGAAAACATCATGGACCCTCGAAAGCTCAGAAGGTAATGCTAATCTGTAGGCAACTCGACCAATTCTCTCCACAATCTCATAAGGTCCAATGAAACGGGGGCTCAGTTTCCCGCGTCTGCCGAATCGCACAATACCTTTCCAGGGAGATAACTTCAAGAATACCCAATCTCCAACTGCAAATTCCAGATCTCTGACTCGGTGGTCTGCATAACTCTTTTGTCTGTCTTGGGCTGTCTTGAGTCTGTCTCGGATGAGTTTAACCTTTTCCGTTGTTAAGTCTATCAATTCAGATTTAGACAATTTCCTTTCACCCACCTCAGTCCAACACAAAGGGGTTCTGCACTGTCGTCCATATAAGGCTTCATAAGGAGCCATCCCGATACTTGCTTGGTAACTATTGTTGTAGGCGAATTCCATCAATGGTAGATGTGACTCCCAAGTACCCTGGAATTGCAAGACACATGCCCTCATCATGTCCTCCAAGGTCTGAATAGTCCGTTCCGATTGTCCGTCGGTCTGAGGGTGGAATGCCGTGCTAAAATGCAATCTCGTCCCGAAAGCTTCCTGTAAGCTTTGCCAGAATCTGGATGTAAATCGGGGATCTCGATCAGATACAATAGAGACAGGGGTACCATGGAGTCGAATAATCTCGTCAATGAAGAGTCTGGCATACTGCGTCAACCGAAAGTCTTCCCTTACAGGTAGGAAATGAGCTGATTTGGTAAGCCTATCCACTATTACCCAGACTCCATCATGTCCTTTAGGCGTTCTAGGAAGTTTAAACACAAAATCCATGGTTATATGATCCCATTTCCATTCCGGTATCGGTAGGGGTTGTAGTGCTCCATAGGGTCTTTGCCTTTCAGCCTTTACTTGTTGACATACCAAGCACTTACTCACAAACTCTGCAATCTCCCGTTTCATACCCGGCCACCAATAATGCTCTCGTAACGTACGGTACATTTTCGTCCCACCTGGATGCATTGCATACGCTGAACTATGGGCCTCGTCCAGAATCTCTTTCTTTAATGCTACATTTTCGGGCACACACAACCGTCCGTCCTTTACTAGGGCTCCATCCCTTCTAATTGCAACATCTTGTCGTTCCCCCGCATCAGCTTCAATTCGAAGGACACACAAGATAGGGTCTTCCAGTTGGGCTTCAATAACTCGACCAATCAGAATTGGTCGCACCTGGAAACTTGCTAGTAAGCCACCCTGGTTATCCAGTCCCAAAGCAACTCCAGTCCTACGTAGTTCCACCAACAAGGGTAAATGCACCATTCGTAGATGTGCCACAGTGTGAGCTGATTTCCGACTCAGTGCATCCGCTACCACATTAGCTTTTCCAGGATGGTACTCAATCGTGCAGTCGTAATCCTTAATTAGCTCCAACCATCGTCTCTGTCTCAAATTCAATTCCTTCTGTGTGAAAAAGTACTTCAAACTCTTATGATCCGTGAAAAGTCTACATGTCTCCCCATACAAGTAATGTCTCCAAATCTTCAGGGCATGTACCACCGCAGCTAATTCCAAATCATGAGTGGGATAGTTACGTTCATGCGGTTTCAGTTGTCGAGAGGCATATGCGATTACCTTTCCATGTTGCATTAACACACACCCTAATCCTTGTAAGGATGCATCACTGTACACTTCAAACTCTCCACTATCATCCGGAAGGGTTAAGATAGGAGCGGAGGTCAACCTTTTCTTCAATTCTTGGAAACTTTGCTCACAGTCTTCGCCCCAAACAAACTTGATTCCTTTCCTGGTTAGGCGGGTCATCGGAGCAGCAATCGCGGAGAAGCCTTCCACAAAACGTCTGTAATAACCGGCCAATCCCAAAAAGCTCCTTACTTCGGTTACTGTCTTTGGCTGCTCCCAGTTTGCTACCGCTTCTATCTTCTGGGGGTCAACACGAATCCCATCCGCGGAAATCACATGTCCCAGAAAACCAACACTCGTTAACCAAAATTGGCACTTACTCAGTTTGGCAAAGAGCTGGTTCCTCCTTAGCGTATCAAGCACAATCCTCAAATGTTCCTCATGCGCCCTCTTACTGCTTGAATACACTAGAATGTCATCAATGAACACAATAACAAATCGGTCAAGGTACTTCCGGAATACTCGGTTCATCAAATCCATGAATGCCGCAGGTGCATTAGTCAATCCAAATGGCATCACCAGAAATTCATAATGACCATACCGAGTTCGAAAAGCTGTTTTTGGAATGTCCTCCTCCCGAATCCTTAACTGGTGGTAACCAGAACGCAGATCAATCTTCGAAAAATACTTGGCTCCCCTTAATTGATCAAACAGATCATCAATCCGAGGCAAAGGATACTTATTCTTTATCGTGACTTTGTTAAGTTGCCTGTAATCCATACAGAGTCTCAAACTTCCTTCCTTCTTTTTCACAAACAATACTGGGGCTCCCCATGGCGATACACTTGGTCGAATGAATCCCACATCCACAAGATCTTGCAACTGTACCTTCAATTCCCTTAACTCCGCTGGTGCCATCCGATAAGGTGTCAAGGATATAGGTCGTGTACCAGGAATTAGTTCGATAGTGAACTCAATCTCTCGAGAAGGGGGTAATCCTGGTAAATCCTCAGGAAATACATCTGGGAAGTCACACACTACTGGGATATCCTCGGCCTTGATTGGTGCATCCCGCACATCGACAACATAAGCTAGATAACCCTGACAGCCCTTCCTCAGAAATCTATCTGCCGAGAGGGCTGATATGACTCTAGGGGTTATCATCCTCCGATCTCCCTGAAATATCACCTCAGGTAATCCAGGGCTCCGAAGTATCACCCTCTTATCGAAACACTCGATAGAGGCATGATGGGTTGTCAGCCAATCCATCCCAAGGATAACATCAAAGTCACACAAGTCTAAGAGTATCAAGTCAACCACTAGATGCACGTCCCCTATCACAATAGGGTATCCTCGTATTACTTGGTTTACTACATACAACTCTCCAGTCGGTGTACCGACTCCCATCTCACATCCGATCGCAGAAATCTCTCTATCTGCCAACAGTGCATACTCCCGAGAAACAAAAGAGTGGGTAGCTCCCGGATCTATTAAAGTACGTGCATGATGACCGAAAATAGTAAGCATACCTGTCACCACTTCCGGGGCTGCTCGGGCCTCCTGTTGAGTCACTGCATAGACTCGAGCCTGTGGTCCCGAAGTCCGACCACGCCCTCGTGATCCACCAGATCCACCCCGAGTTCTGCCACCTCCTCTCCCACTTGCAGCATTTGAAGCCGAAGTCGTACTAGGGCCCCGCTCAGTAGAGCCCCATCCAGTGCCGCTACTACCAACCAATCGTGGACAGTCTCGTTTGAAGTGACCCGGTTCCCTACAGTAAAAGCAGACAAGAACATTGCCTCGGTCATTACTCTGTCGGTCAGTAGATCCCACTGATGCCTCTCTGAACTGTGCAGTCGCTGATGGTCGATACCCAAATGTCTGTGTTCCCCTACCTCCAAAACTCGGACGAGCGCCACGCGAAGATCCAAAGCCATAATTACCTCGCTTGGAGGACCTCTGGTTCGTAGATCCCTGGTACTGACGGTCCCGGCGTCGACCAGAGCCCGAAAACTGCTGTGGCACTAGCAAGGTCGCCTCAACTCGTGCAGCTGCATCAGACAACTCCCGCAGGGTGGCATAGGTTCCCACAGTCACAGCTCCTCGGATGTCATTCCTCAGTCCTTGCTCGAACCTTCGGCACTTGTCCTCCTCGTTAGATACATAAAGAGGAGCAAAACTGGACAGGTTCAGGAATTTCAGTTCATAGTCTGCCACTGACATGTCCCCCTGATGTAGTTGTAGGAATTCAACCTCCCTGGCATTACGAAAGGAGCGAGGATAGAACTGATCCAGGAAACGATGACGGAAGTCCTCCCAACTCAGAGTACGGGCATCCATCCCTGTTAGTTGCAATCCGCGCCACCAACGGTAAGCTTGGCTGCTCAGCATAAATGTGGCCAGTGGAACCATATCTCCTGGTGGACATTGCATAATCTCGAAGATCCGCTCAAATTGAGTGATCCACTCAAAAGCCTCTTCTGGATCAGTCAGGCCAGTGAATGCAATGGCCCCTAAACGTTGAGCTCTCTCAATGTCCGGACCTCCAAAATCATCGCCAGACTGGGTACGGGGCTCGCGTCTCGGAGGCATATTGTGATGTTCTGTAAGAGAAACATATCAATATCACAATTCGTGTATACTAATGTGTAAGACTCAGACCGTGACCTAATGCTCTGATACCAATTTGACAAGACCCATCCCGATTATCTCTCGATAGTCGTGATGAATCCTGCTCCCGTCTGACAATAACTAAAAATTTCCAAAAGTAACCAAACCTAAATACATACCACACACAACAAATCCCGAAAACATTGTCAGACAAGGGATAGTTAAGTTTTACAGACCAATGACGTCACAAGTTTGACTAGTCAAGGACAATACAGAGCATAGGTATCATTACAGATAGGGGTCAAATTCCTACTCTGTAAAATGTCTGAGTGCGCAACGGTCTACTTATTCTTTTACCTCGCTTGCCTCGTTTTTAGCCCTCGTACCTGTACACTGGCCTGGAGGGTGCATAAAACAATAAAGGTGTGAGTGGACAAAAATGACCTCTTATAAAAACATTTGCCAAAATACAATTCTTACCCTCCAGTTTTCACAAACATGCATGCATATCATAAAACACGAGTGATAATGGGAAATCAATTAAAGTGGATCAATCAAAACAATTTCCACAAAACCACGGGACTTATTTCCATATCTTGTTGCTTAGAGTCACGTTTTATCCCTGCAACGCGTGCATATCAATAGGCTCAAGGACCGCTCAAAATCCGAGCATCCGCCGCTGTGAACACATCACTAGCCGGCAATCCAGATCTAGTGAACACATCACTTACCGATCCATATAATCCAGCACATCTGATCTGAGTCAAGCCTCCCCTGGGCTGCAAGACAAAGATCGTGCTACGTGACCTCTTCGGGGTAAACACTTCCATCCCGAAGGCGAGCGTTATCTCCAGGGTGCACTCCGGGGAAAAACATATTTTCTCCCGAAAGCCCTAAATATCCGCAACATATCACCATCACTAAAACCAGTGAAAAACAGTTGCATTGAAAACCAAATCAAATATCAATACAGGGTCTCAGCCCTAAGTTAACCAAAGTCCCGATTTACTTTATAAATCCGAAATCATCATTATCATCATATAATCACATGGAAAATGCAAATCCAATCAGAAACACAATTCCATTGGGTCCCACCCCAAAATACCAATTTCACGTAAATCCGTGCAACCGTAAACCCGAGTTGCCACGATCACGTAAATCCATAAAATCAATCATTGACTCATAATCCGAGTCCAAATATCATTTTCAATCCGGGCCTAGCCCAAAACATCAATTGCACGTTCCTCGTAAAACGTGCCCGAAAGACTGATTAAAATAATCACAAAAATCACGAAAATACCAAAAATCATCAAATTCACATGTAACTCCAAATCCGAGTCAAAATCATTATTTACTTGGGTTCTCACGCCCACAATATCATTTTTAACCAATTTCATGATTTCTCGAAAAGCGTGCCAGAATATAATAATATAATAATCATAAAACCGAGAAAATCGAGAAATCACCGAATCAAAGCATCAATCATGTCAAATCATAGAAAATCATATAAATAAGCATTTTAAACCATATATGCATGCATCACAGTTAGAAAACCAAAAGTCCACTCACACACACCGTCCCGATTGTTCAGCCTCGAGCTGTTCGTTTTCCTCCGAAGTCCCGGGAATATTCCAGCCTGTCAAACAAAGTGATTTAAGGTTACTAGGCTATCATACAATCCTTAAACAGGAATCCCCTAATTGTCGGAATTTTATAATATTATTTTAATATAAATTTAAACGTGTCGGGTACTCGGAACTACACTGAAACCATATCCGATTGACCCGAAACCAACGCGGATAGGTTCGTATCATCGAGAACATCAAGTCTCATGTTGAACACTTTGCCGGAATCCTCCCCACGCGCCGTCACGCGCCGCCGCAAGCGGCTGCGCGTGAAAGCCACGCGCCCAGCACAGTACAGCTACAGTGCATCGTTCTCGCCCGTTTGTCTGATAAACGGGTTGAAATACCCGCGATAGGATCCGATGCAATCTCAGCCAATTCGACCTCAAATCGATCCGTTCTTTCAACTGATCTCATCTACTCTAACCTCATTTTAGTTTTGTGAATTCAATTACCTCAGGTAAGGTCCAAATCTTCACGACTCACGATCGAAATTCGACGGGTCTCCTAATCGGGTTTCACGATTCCGTGCCTGATTTTTCAATTAATTCATATGGTTAGCTTCGTGAGAGTATAATGAACAATTTTCCATGATCAATTTCGATTGAGCTTACCTCTAAGTATCTGAACTCAAGGTCGATTTTTGGCAGCCATGGCAGCGTCTGTTCTTCCTCAATTCGACACGAATTCTTCTCGTTTTTGTTGCAAAGCTTTTAGTTTTGATCCCAGCAACCTAATGGAATCCTCAATTGCTCCTCTCCTGGCTCCCAAATCCGAATTCGATTTTCCCCTAATTTCCCAGAATTTTCGAAGCAAAATTCTCTCAGTTCTCTGAACCTCTCAAGTCCCTCTCTCTCAGTTATGCTACTTAGACGTTCAATTGCATAATGGCGACGAGTTTGGGGCTTATCACGGGCCAATTGGACATAATCATAGTCCAAGCCTAAATTTGGGGAAAAGTAGTCAAAAGGGGATATTATTGTGTTTCCCTTAAGACCCGGTTCTGTGTTTTAGGAAGTGAGAATCAGACAAAAGACAAGTCTGATCAAGGCCAAAAGTCCATTTTGCCCCTGGTTGGACAAATTACCATTTTGCCCCTAGCCTTCCGTGACCCGTAACGTTCGTAACCGAACTCCGTTTTCGACGTGCCGCCTGTCGTTGTACTCCGGGCATCGAGACCTACCTAACGGTCTTCGAATCGTGTGAAAATTAGTTGGCAAACAAAAAGTCAACATTTTCCCCCTTTCCGCCCAAATTACGAAAATGCCCTTGGGCTTCCGAACGTCATAACTTTTTCCCAGGTTGTCGGAATTGGGCGTGCCACCTGTCTATGGACTCGTGACGTCCCGAACTACGTCACGGTCATCGGTCAACATCCGTTTGATTCACCAATCAAAAAGTCAACAATTTGACTATACTATTCACAAGGGTAAAAACGTCATTTACTCATTATGTTACAAAATTACATTTTCTAAATGTCCGGGGCGTTACATTTATGGTTTTATTACATACCTTATGGTTCATATTATATGATTTGTGGTTTTAAATTCCGATGCATGTATGTTTGGAAAACGGAGGGGTAAATTATATGTTTTACTTATTAAACGGTTTTATAAACTTGAATTTCGGCCCACTCACCCTTAATTTTTTAGTAACCCCTCCAGGCTGTGCTACTGAGGTAGAGGAGGATCCTGAGGCTGAGGCATAGATCTACTTCCGCGTACCTGATCTCCTGTTGAGTGGTTTGCCCACAGGTTTATTTTAGAGTCGTGCTCGCAATTTGTAATTTGGAACTTTATCCCTTGTCTGACATCGGTTTATTTCGGATTTGATGTATAACTTTATTTGGTTATTTATTCATTTGAACTTTTGAGGTTAAAATTGGAACGTTATCTTGGGTGTCAGATGGGAGCAGGGCACGTCCCCATGTGGTCCCAGGTGGATCGGGGCGGGTCCTGTTAGCGGATGCAGGCTGTAGCAGAGACGAGACAACACTCCCCTCCTCCTACGATCCTGATGCACTCGGATAGCTCCAGCGAGGGCAGAGATGGAATCTTCCCTGGTCTGACACTTCGTGTTAGACGGGATCAGGCGGGTCCCACGTTAATCCCGGGGAATTTGGGACCGGTCCTGACAGATTGGGATGGGTTCTGTCATTGGATAATTTGGATTGGACATTGGATACTATGCTTCAGGATATAAGGATTTATATGGATCTAGATATTGAGTGAGCCCAGAGTTGGGGGTTACAACATTTACAAGTGAGTGGGGCTCATATAAGACAGATGATGGGTTACTTATTAGGGCAAGTATTCAATGTGATGTGATCTCACCAATAGGAAATGGTATGTTGATGGTGACATCGATCACAAATATCAGATAAGGACTCTAAAGGAGTCAAGATATTAGATTATGGCTCTAGAAGAGTCATAGAGCAAAAATAACAGCTTAACATGGATGATATCGAGTTAGGGCTTAGGTAGGAGCTCGAGGCACTAATGTAGCTCAGTATCGATAGTTGTTTGATCGATAGATTTGAATTTCAGGGATAAAATTATTTTAGGGGGTAGATTGTAACGATTCAAAAATTGTAATTTTGAAAAATTTGAATGTAAATTGATAATTTTTCCCTTATTTATACTTGGTCAAAAGTTGAATTTTGATTCGAAAAATTTTATGCACTGCTTTTGAGAATCATTCCGTAGGTCTCCGGATTCTAAATCCGTAGACAGACGCCATGTTAAAATCAGAGTCTAGATGAATTAGTTACAGGTCTAAAACACCCAAGGGCGAATTTGGTAAATTGGAGACTAGGGAATCAAGTCGAGACTTTAAGGTTTAGACGCAGGGGAACGCTAGAAAGTGAAGTGGATAACTAACCGAAGCTTCAAGCTTGTTTCTTGGTTAATTAAGGTAATATTTTCACATTCTAAATTCATAATCGTGTTTTTGGGGTCCAATAGGTAAACTTTCATGATTGGAACATAAAAAATGGGGAAGGAATGACAAAGTTAGGATGGGGTTATGCTACCTGGGTCACGACCTAGTTTCAGTCATAAAGGTCAACACATTAGACCTGCTAGTGCATGGAGGCTACTTACCGACCGTCCATTGACGTGTGATGGCCCGTGTGGCATCCCATCAGAGTCTGATCAACAAAACTTTTTATGTTTACAAAGTTACGAACATTTTAGTGCAGGTTTTGAGTCGATCGGATATCGTCTCGGGGTAGTATTGTGTGTCTGAAGTGTTTATATTTAGGTTTTAATACGTATATTATCCCAAAATTTAGGGAATTTGAATATGAGATTTCTTTGGACATTAATGACCATCAGTTATGTTTTTTGACACGTCAGATGGCTCTTGAGTCTTCGGAGGAGCGCATAGTTCAGGATTGAGCTGCTTGGACAGTTGAAGAGTGGACATTTGTTTTATAAATTGGGATACAAGCATAGTTAAATGCTTTAAATATTTATTGCATGAATTTTATTGAAATGAGCTGAGTAAATGATTCTAAATATATTTTGGTGATTTTTCGGATTTAGAATATTTATTCAGGATTTGATTGTGCCTAGACATAGAATTTTTGTGTTGTGGAAACAACGTTTAGATTGTAAAGATCCAAAAAATGTAATTTTGAAAAATTTGAATGTAAATTGATGATTTTGCCCTTATTTATACTTGGTCAAAAGTTGAATTTTGATTCGAAAAAATTTCTGCACTGCTTTTGAGAATCATTCCATAGGTCTCCGAGTTCTAAATCCGTAGACAAAAGACATGTTAAAATCAGAGTCTAGACGAATTAGTTACAGTTTTAAAACACCCAAGGGCGTATTTGGTAAATTGAAGACCAGGGAATCAAGTTGAGTGTCAGGACCCGTCCCAAATCCCCCGAGATTAACGTGGGACGCGCCTGCTCCCGTCTGACACGAAATGTCAAACTAGGGATAATTCCGACTCTAGCCCTCACCGGGGCATCCAGAGTACGCTAGTATTGTAGGAGGAGGAGTGTGATGTCTCGGTCTCTGCTACAGCCCGCATCCGCAATCAACCTGAAGGGCATTAAAACCACGAAAACTGTGAGTGGACAAAACAAACATTTCATTAAAAACATTTTTACAAAATATACTTTATGCCCTTCACTGAAAAACATGTATGCATTCGAAAACCATTTATCAAACCTTTGCAAAACCGTTAGGGCCTTGGCCCAAAACCGTAAAACAAACCATATGAGAACTCAGCCCAAATCAAAGACACATGTGGGACTTTGCCCGAATCCAGTAAACATGGGTCTCAACCCAAAACCATTCTCAGTGAAATACCAAAATATCCAATACGGGGTCTCTGCCATGGAACACGGGGTCTCCACCCCAAATCACTTTCTACAAGAACCTCATACGTATATGCATACGTATAACCCATCTGCGGAACTTCCGAGAAGATGCCAACTCGGGGCACACAGCCCCTAGGGAACACATCCCCAATATATGTAACGATTCATCTCTATACTAGTGTGCACACTACTCGGAGTCTCACTCCGAGTCTACCCCCAGGAATTCTCCATCTGGGAGGCTCTATCTTCGGACCTAGTCCAATCATCTCTCTGGAATCTGGTCTGGCACCACATCATAACAGCCACTCCTGGAATGGGATCCCTATGGGGATACCCATTCTGGTATGTGGATCGTGACTCTCTAGGTCGACGTCTAGAGGAGACCAAATAAATCATATGGAGGGTACATATACCTTTTCAAATACTTTCTTTCTCAAAACACATTTCAACTGGGTCTCATACCCGATTCATCTCAACAGGATTCCTTGAATCCGATTCAAATCAATTTCATAGGCCTCGGTCTAAATCCACAGTTCAATAGGGTCTCATTCCCGATTTCTCATTTCATAACTGAACTTGGACTCAAGCCCGATTTCACAATCATCTGGGCCTCTAGCCCAATATTACGAATAACTGGGCCTCAAGCTAGAAACCATAAATCAACGGGGCCTCAAGCCCAATTTCACAACCAACGAGCCCTCAACCCGATACTACAGTTAAAGGGACCTCAAGCCTGAGATTACAACCAACTGGGCCTCAAGCCCGAACTCGTAAACCAACGGGGCCCTCTGCTCAATCGTATACTCAAATGAACCCTCGGTCCGATTCCTCATCAAATCAAATGGATTCCAAGTCTGAGAGTTTGTAAATCAAATAGGTCTCATGCCCGATTTCGTATTTCCAAATCCAAAATCCATCATTGAAAACGCAGTACGCAAAGGTACGACATAAAGCCGAAAACCTCGAAAAACGTGCAAATATGTCGATCCTAAGCTACCACAAACAAATGCACTCATGGCATCACAAAACATGATCTAAAACAATTATAAAACATTGATGCATGCATCAATTTCGAAAGAAAGGTCCACTCACAGACCGTCCGAAGTCTCACCTCGATACGCATGCCATACGCCCTTCCCCGGGCCAATCGTCATCTCTGGCACTCCCAAACCTGTCCAAATCGTAATAAAAGGTTACTAACTACTTAAATAACCTCTCACTAAAGCCCCGTAATTTTTTGGAATTTTTAACTATTTTTAAACCCGATCCTAAACTTTTGAACATCTCGAACTATATCAAAACGGTATCTGATCGACACGAAACAAGTCCCAAAATGTTCGTTACATCAAATAGATGATTTCACATGTTGGAACCTTCCCCAAAATCCTCACCACGTGCCACCACGCGTCGCCCTAAGGGGCTGTGCGTGTGGCTCTCGCGCCTGCTACAGTTATCTTCAACCTTGGGTGAACCGACTGGTCTGGTTCGGCTCTGCAACCCAGTCTGGCTGGACTGGCGTGATCGGTCCAAGCCTATTCCTCCCTTATTTTTCGTCCAATCTCACCCCTTACAATCCTATTCTCTATATTTCAGTCCTAGGAACCTATCAAGTTGATCAAAACAAGGGAAAAGGGTTCGAAACCTCACCTAGCATATTTGGTTTTCCACGGCCAACCTTCCAGTCGACGGCCAAAGCTTTTCCACCGTTCTCCTCCTCCCTTTTTGATCGTCCCAAACTCGTACCAATCCCATTCACATCATCCAGCCATTAGAAATCGTTTAAAACGTACCAAATAGAAAACTGTAGGTTTGGATTCAAACTTACCTGCACGGGTTATCGTCCCTCCGCAGTCCACGACGATTCAGGCAGCCCCCCAGTCACCATCTTCATCTCTCACGGTCTCCATCTCAGGCCCTCTAAGCTCATAGAAGATCAACAAGGTAAAAGAGGTGGGTTGTGAGATCAAGTTCATTTGGATTAATGAAACAAGGGAATGATCGATGCATGTATATGGGAAGGTGGGCAATGGATGGGTGACACTTGTCACTTATCCATTGGGCCTGCCAAAATATCTGGGCCCCACACTAAAGACAAAAGTCCTCTTTTCGTATCGTAAAACATGTCATTTTGAATAGTTCCCGAAATCTTCCTTAAATCGTAACTTTTCCGTCGAACGTTTGATTTCGATGTGTCGCCTGTCTACAGATTCATATCGCCTCGATCTACGTAACGGTCCTCGATCCTCGGCCATCGGACCTCCCGGGTCAAAAGTCAACTGTTGCCCCTTTTAACCAAATTACCCCCAAACTTCTGAACGTCATAACTTCTTCCTCGAACGTCGGAATCGGACGTGCCACCTGTCTATGAACTTGTGACGTCCCGAACTACGTCACAATCATTGGCCAAAGTCCATTTGATCACCTGAACGAAGAGTCAACATTTTGCCAATTCCAAGGGCAAAATCGTCATTTCACCCTGAACGTCCGTTAATCCTCGTCTAATCCCCGATTAGCCTTGCTAATTCATCATTAATTTAAAATTACTTCCGATAATTTGGAACGGGTCGTTACATCAAGACTTTAAGGTTTAGATGCAGGGGAACGCTAGAACGTGAAGCGGATAGAGGCTACATAAGGTAATATTTTCACATTCTAAATTCATAATCTTGTTTTTGGGGTCCAATAGGTAAACTTTCATGATTGGAACATAAAAAATGGGGAAGTAATGACAAAGTTAGGATAGGGTTATGCTACCTAGGTCACGACCTAGTTTCAGTCATAAGGGTCGACACATTAGACCTGCTAGTGCATAGAGGCTACTTACTGACCGTCCATCGACGCGTGGTGGCCCATGTGGCATCCCCTCAGAGTCTGATCAACACAATTTCTTATGAATTCAAAGTTACGAACATTTTAGTGCAGGTTTTGAGTCGATCAGATATCGTCTCAATGTAGTATTGTGTGTCCGAAGTGTTTATGTTTAGGTTTTAATAGGTATATTATCCCAAAATTTAGGGAATTTGAATATGAGATTTCTTTGGACATTAATGAACATCAGTTATGATTTCTGACACTTCAGATGGCTCTTGAGTCTTCAGAGGAGCGCATAGTTTGGGATTGAGCTGCTTGGACAGTTTGGGAGTGAACATTTGTTTTATAAAATGGGATACAAGCATAGTTAAATGCTTTAAATATTTATTGCATGAATTTTATTGAAATGAGCTGAGTAAATGATTCTAAATATGTTTTGGTGATTTTCCGGATTTAGAATATTTATTTAGGATTTGATTGTGTCTAAACATAGACTTTTTGTGTTGTGGAAACAGTATTTTGGGCTACGCTCGAGTTTTGAAATGTTTTGGCTTAGTTTTCAATCAAATATGTATTTGAAAGAAAGTTACTTAAATTTATACAGTGTTTTCCACGGTTGACCATCATCGTGAGGTTTGACAAGATCTTAGACATAACCGGATCTCGAAGCAGCAATATGACTAGAATGTTGCAGGATCACGAGGTTACTCAGACGTTGCAGGATCTCAAGTTTATCTAGGTGTAGTATAGGTTCCTTACGAACAAAGTTACTAACTTGACTGTCAGAGAACCTTAGGCCGACACCACACTGGTGCCCGTACTAACGGAATACCCATTACTCTCCTAGTTGGTAGGTTACGAGGAAAGGGCATGCGTCATTTGGTGATTGGACGACGAGTAATTGACAGTTGGAACATTTAACGCTTCAACAATTTGGTGTCGTCTGTGGGAACTAACTAAGTTTACCTACGCTCAACCAGGCCGAGAAAGCACTCATCCACGTCATACACCGAGCACCCATTCACCCGATAGTGATCATGCAAGGCGACCATGATCTTGACGAGATCACACCTGGGCAAGGGCCCAGAACATCGAGAGACCCCTCTCTGAACTTTCTACAGATCATCGAAAAGCTCTAGAGTGACATGGCCGAGGTTAAAACCAAAGGTACCCAGGCCGGGTCGAGATGTCAGGCACTCAATGACTAGTACACCGAGGTGGTCGAACAACTCTGGGTCGCATAAGCTGAACTAGCTGAGCACCGATCACGCGTTGGTAAAGATGAGGCTAACAAGGTGGTAGCCGAGAGCGCTGAGCGTGCCGAGAGAAACTTCCGAGCGGCAGTGTAACAACCCGTTTCGAATTTCAGAATGAATTTATTAATTAATTAAGAATGATCGTGACTAATCCCTAATTAGTCGAGTAATTACGGACAACCGGTGTGAAATGACCGTTTTATCCTTGAAATTAGGCAAAATGTTGACTTTTGACCTGTGGAGTCAAACATACGAGGAGCAATGACCGTTTTATCCTTTAGGTTCCTGTTAGCATCCAAACTCTCGTCCAAAGGGCCAATTCGAAAATCAAGCATCAACAACCAAGTTTCCATTTCCAAACCGAACCAAAAGTTTCAAGGGAAAACCACTTACCATGCATTTCTGGTCGTCCAAACAGGCTCAAACTGTTCCTTGTGACCTTAATTTCACTTCCCAGCTAACCACCTCGATCCCTAGGCCTTGAATCAAAACTCCAAATTCAATAGAACAGGGGACTTTCTCGGTTTTCCTCAGTTACTACCGTCGTCCGCCACCGTAGAACCTCGGCGTGACCACCTATCAGCTCAGCACGTCCTCCTGTCCAACTTTCCTTCACACCCCGTCATCATCTGATCAAGTTTTGAGGAGGTTGGGGTTCCACGATCATCCTGGGCTCTGTTTTTCACGGCTTCGAGCCACCGTCCACGGCAGCTGGACAGAGGGCTCCACCCTATTCTCCTCTCCAATCCCTCTGTTTCCCTTAGCTCTCACAACAGTTCATGCTGATTGCTTCCACTCAAACACACACCCTGGAAACTGATCAACTCAATCTCTCTGGTTTCTCTGTTGCACGATTTAAACCCACATATTTTGAAATGGTAAAACGCACGGCCGACTTGGCTAGAACCCACTAGACACAAGCCAGGTGTCACACACCCTGTGGTCCCCTCTCCAAAATATCCAATAATCTCAGTCCATGTGTCCCTTTTCTGGTTGTACAATTCTCAAAGTGTAAAAAGACTAAATTGCCCCTAATTGTCAAATTACCATTTACCATTCACTTTCTAGACCCATATCTTAACCATCTGATGTCCGATGACGGCGTGCCGCCTGTCGTTGTACTCAGGACGTCGAGATCTAACTAATAGTTTTCGTTTTACGTGAAGAAAACTTGCCGTGCAAAAAGTCAACAAATTTCTCATTTCTAACCAAATTACGAAAATGCCCTCGACCTTCCGAACATCATAACTTCCTCCTCGGATGTCGGAATCGGACGTGCCACCTGTCTACGGACTCGTGACGTCCCGAACTACGCCACGGTCATCAGTCAATGTCCATTTGACCACCCAAACTAAAATTCAACATTTTGCCCATTCTAGGGACAAAATCGTCATTTTGCACCGTCCGTCCAAAAGTATCTAACTAATCACCGATTATCTTCGTTAATCCGTCACTAACCACTAATCTACTCCCGACTTCTGGGACGGGTTGTTACAGGATTGGTTACATTGTATTTCAATAAACTGGTTATTTAATATTGGTTGGTTTTTGGCTAAGTTCCCATATACTTGGTTTTGGGCTGAGTTCCCACTCGGATGCTCATTATCACCAACTCGGCGACACTAGAATCTACCGAGACACCCGCGACGCCCTAAGTGAGGGCTCCCAAAGGCATCAGTCGGCTCCTGATCGACGTGGACACCGGCTGCATACTCGGCTCGAGGAGAAGAAAGGACACTACTACCGAGCTAACATCACCGTTCGTTGGACCCGTCCAGATAATAGTGTAACGACCTTTCCTGAATATCAGGATTAAATATTAATTAATTATGATTTAGGATGACTAATCGGGGATTAGTTGAGAGAATTCAGACGGACGGTGCGAAATGACCGTTTTGCCCCTAGAATTGGGCAAATGTTTACTTCTGACTCGGGGAGTCAAACGTACGAGGATCGATGACTGTGAAGTAGATCAGGACGCCACGAGTACGAAGACAGGCAGAACGTCAAAATTAGAGGTTCGACGAAGGAGTTACGGGTCTAGAACATTTTACGGTACTATTGCACGAAAACCAAGAAAAGGGGACATGTGGCAGGTTTGGATTGGATTGGAAATCTAGGTGGACCAATCAGTAAGTGACACATATCCATTATCTGATTGGCCCATTCCCCCACATGGTGGGATACTTCTTTTCCATTCGATCAATCATTCTTCATTCTCCCAAAACCCGTGACCGTGCAACCCATCCAATCCCAACCTTCAATCCTCATTTTATGGGCTTGGTATGTGAATGAAAGTGAGAAAGGGATGTGAGACAAGGTTGGTGGTGGCCACGGTTCGAGCCGTCGTGGACGGTGGCAGGAGAAGCCATGAAAGGTAAGTTTTGGTTTTCAATTTGGAAGTCGAGTTTTGGTGGTTGTTGATTGGGTTTGATGTTTGGAAAGTGATTGTGGAGGTTGTACAAGTGTTTTAGTATGAAAAGGACGGACAGTGGTGACCGGAATCATGGAAAACCGACGAGGAGAAGTTGGCCGGTTCAAATATCAAATTGAAAGGTATGGTTTTAGCCTTGGTTTTCATGTTTTGAAATCATAAATAGATTAGGAGTGATTAGAGGAAGGTTTAGGAATGAAAATGGATGAAACTGGACCGAAAACAAGAGAGATATGGAGGTGAATCGGTTATTCCGGTCTAGTTGGACCGACACACAGTCGATTCGGGTCGGACCAGTTCAACAAAAGACGTGGATGATGAATAGTGCAGGCACATGCGACCCACGCGTAGCGCCTTTGGGCGACGTGTGGGGGCACGTGAGGGATTTTTTGGGAAAGTGTTCAACATGTGAAATCATCTATTCGATGTAACGAACATTTTGGGATTGATTTCGAGTCGATCAGACATCGTTTCAATATGGTTTGGGGTGTTCAAAGTTTTAAAGACTAGTTTAAATAGGATTAAAAATTTGGGAAAATTACGGGGATTTATGAGAGATTAATGAAGTAGTTAGTAACCCTCTAGTGTGGTTTGAACAGGTTTGGAAGTTCCGGTGATAGTGATGTGGCTCGGAAGGGCGTATGACACGCGTATCGAGGCGACAGAGTAGGATGGTCTGTGAGTGGACAATGTTTTCTAAACTGTGATGCATGCATAACTGTTTTATATATGTGATTTCTATAGTGATGATTGTGGCATTATTTATTCACATGGTGGCACGTATTTCGAGGTAATCCTATATTTGTATGTATTTCGATGTTACGATTTTATACTGTAGTTATACGTGATTGTGGTTTTAATAATGGCTCAATAGTATGGTTTTGGTTTTGAAAAGATGAACTCGGGCATGAGACCCATTTGAATTATGTGAACGAGTTCGGGGCCCAGTTGGTTTACGAAATAGGACTAAAACCCCTTTGAGTTATGTGATCGGGCTGGGGGCCCATTTGGTTTACCAAATCGGACATAAGGCCTAGTTGGGTTTTATAAATGTGATTTCGGGTCTGGAACCCTATGTTTCATAAACATGATATCGGGTCGGGGACCCTAAATGGATTTGTGATGTTTTATGGAAATTTCGGGCAGGGCCCTTTGAGATGTTTTGAAATGGCTTGATAAAACTATTTTTCATATACCATCTTGATACGAGGATCTATGGATGGTCTCCTTTAGGTGTCTGGGACACTGGGGAAGTCACGGTGCATTGCCTGCGAGGGGTCATTATACGGAGCGACTGGACCGTATAGTGACTCAGGAGCAGGATTGCTATGATTAGATGTATGAGACATCAGACATCTGGTATGTCAGAGATATGGACCTGGAGAGACCCCGAGCAGCACGCATTGCTACTACCGTGAGATATGACGTATGAGACGTCAAGCATCTAGGACGCTAGGCATCTGGGATGCCGAGGATGGTTATGTGGTAAATATGGATTATTGGATTTATGAAATGGTATTTCGGAGTTTATGGATTTGGGCAGTGGCCCACTTGGTTCTGGTTTTACGGATTTTGGTATTCTGCTGTTTTGGGCTGAGTCCCCACATATGTTTGGTTTTACGGTTTTGGGCTAAGGCCCTAATGGTTTATTTAAATAAATGGTTCATTATTGGTTTTCGGATGCATGCATACTTTTTAGTGAAAGGCATAAATGTCTTTTTATGAATGTGTTTTATGAACTTATTTATTTTCGTGCACTCACAGTTTTTAATGGTTTTAATGTCCTTCAGATTGATCACGAATGCGGGCTGTAGTAGTGACCAAGACATCGCACTCCTCCACCGATCCTAGTGCGCTCTAGGAGCTCAGAGCCACGAGCTGAGGGTATCTCAGTCGTGATGTGCTCATGGTTGGTTTCTACCACTACACGACGAGGAGGATTCATTGGCTACTGTAAATTCTTGGGAATTGTGTCGAGATGACGGACATAATAGAGATGAATTGGATGGAACCCAATAGTAGTTGAACTGGGCGGGGACTCTGTCCCAATAGTGATTGAGATGACGAAGTGGTGATTAGACAAAATGGATAATTGGACGATGCGAGTGCTGTCATGGGGATTAATCACCGGTTGGTCAAATACCATAATACGTAGAGATTTGACTGCAGATCACAGCAGGAGCCTGTTGTGACTCTTCGGTCGAGCGGTACATCGGGTTAGGATGAATAGACATCCTTTTGGATGTACATAAATGGTCGTAAGAGGATAGGCGAGTTGAATGGTTTATGGACATGTGGATGATGTCCGAGTGAGTTTGGGGCTTAGTTTGTGACTGAGTTGGTAGACGTGCTCTAGAATGGTAAACATGTGAGTTCGATGGGCACTGAGCGGGGCAGAGAGGATTCTGAGTGTTCGGTGCTGGAAATTTGATCCCATAAGGATTGGGACGTACGAACCAGTTTACCGACGTGAAAAGTGATGGAAGAAGCCGAAGAGAATCAATGGAAGTGTTTAGCTCGGAAGGAAAGGATTAAGCATTACAGTAATTATCAGAGAATACTCCTTATTGGAGGAGGACTTCACTTTTTCCACTAGCTTGGTTAGGGGTTTAGGTTGGCCGTTGACGTGACATGAGACTTGAGTTCGAGGATGCTCTTATAAGGAAGAAAGCTCAGTAAATGGAAACTTTAGGTATGCTTCCAATGTAACAACGCAGAAATTCGAAAAAGGAAAATTTGGAAAATTTGAAGGAAATGACAATTTTGCCCTTGGTCATAAGGGCCGAAAGTTTTGTTTTTATTGGAACACTTTTTGGACTTTTCGAAGAGACTGTTAAGTAGGTCTCGGGACGCTGAATCCACAAACAGACGGCATGCGTCAATCGGAGGTCGGATGTGAAAGTTACGGGTCTGTGAAGGTGAAGGGCATTTTGGTAATTTTGAAAGGTAAGGGCAAAATGTTGACTTTTGACTCGAACAGTCAAACAGACTTTGGCCAATGACAATGACGTAGTTCAGGACGTCACGAGTCCGTAGACAGGCGGCACGTCGAAATTGAACATCGAACGGGAAAGTTATGGTCATAGGACTAAAATCGATTAATCAAACGAACCGAGATTTTGATTAAATGTTATTTAAATAGTTAATAGTGATTGTTGATTGAGGACACTCAGATGAGTGACACTTTTCACTCATCCCTTGTTTTGAGGACCTTAAATCATGCTCCATGTTTCCTGTGAAACATCATCATGATGCTTTGTCATCTTTAATAATTCCTTCCTCATCATACTTAATCATCATCAGACATCTTCTTCTTTATGTTTTATTTGTGCCGTGAACAACACAAAAACAGAGCATGAGAGATGGGAGAATTGGCTTCCTTTCCACAGCTGAGATTGAGAGAATTGAGAGATTGAAGAGACGGTGATAACAAGGGAAACACGAGGGACAGAGATAGGGGAACTGGAAACCAAAATCGAATTTTGGAAATTTGGGGGGAAAATCCGAAATTCAAGCTTGGAGCCTTGAGGATCGAAATTGAAGCTTGAGTTAGCTTCCTGAGGTCATTATGAGTCAATCCACATCAAGAACGAAGACAATTGATGTCTGTTTGGCTCTGAACGGACAAGGCGACAATAAGCAAATTCGAAGGTTCAGTCGTGATCATGGAGAGATCAAACGATGAAATTGGATTGGGAAATGAGTTTATATTAGTCCACTGAAGCTTCTGGGCGGATCAATTGAAGGAAATCAAGTGGGATTGATGAAATTCGAAGGGTGAACAGTACCCAGGTGTTCTTCGAAAGTTCATCATCAAATTGAAGGATTAAGGTAAGAAATCGTCTAATTGAGTTTACAGAACTTTAATTGGACCTAAAATGATGCTATTGGCTTGATGAATTTTGAAATTAAATTGAGAATTGACAGAGAACAGATCGGGTCATCTCGCGGGTCGCAGGATCCGTTTACCAGAGAAAAGGGTTGGGATGAAGGTACTGTAGCAGGCGCGTGGGTTTCACACGCAGCCACTCACGGCGGCGCGTGAGGGCACGTGGGCTCGAATTCCAAGGTGAGTTCAACATGACTTTTGTCCCATTTAATGTAACGAACATTTTGACACTGGTTTCGAGGAAATCGGTTATCGTTTCGATAGTGTTCTGAGTATCCGAAATTTTGATTTACGTTTAAAATACGTATTTAAATCTCAGAAAAATTGGAGAAAATTATATGAGGTATATTGAAGTGTTAGTGACCCTCGATAATGATTTTGGACAAGAATTGTAATTTCCAGAAATTTACGAAAAAACGTGCAGCTCGAAAAGCGAGCGCTATGGACGGTGTGTGTGAGTGGACTTTGTTTTCTAACTGTGATGCATGCATATATGATTTAAATGCTTTATTATATGATTTTATATGCTTTGGCATGATTGATGTTTCAATCCGATGATTTCTCGATTTTTTGGATTATTATATTATTTTTGGCATGATTTTCGAGAAATTATGAAATTGATGTTTTGGGCGTAGGCCCGGGATTGAAAATGATGTTTGGACTCAGATTATGAGTCAAGGATTGATTTCATGGATTTATATGAAAATGACAACTGAGGTTGCGATCTCATGGATTTGTGTGAAAATGATATTTTGGGCTTGATACCCAATTGGATAGTGATTTTGACTCGGATTTCGAGTCACATGTAAATATGATTAAATTGATGATTTTGATTTATAAAGTGAATTCTGGACACTGTTTTATGATGGATTTGTGGAACTTGCTTTGTCAAAGCTATGTCTCGGGCATAGGCCTTATTGAAATGTTTTTTATTCGATTTGAGACATAATGATTTTAAAATGAGATTACTGGATTTGGTGACTGTTCCACATATACCATCCTTTGTGATTTGATAGTCTCCTCCAGATGTCGTAGATCCTGGAGTAGTCACGATCCACTGCTTGGAGATGAGTAGCTCCGAGGGAGGCTCACTCTCAGGAGCGTGGGATTATACGATCCACTGCCTGGAGATGAGTAGCTTTGAGGGAGGCTCACTCTCAGGAGCGTGGGATTATGATGATATCCTCCAGACGTTGTTGATCCTGGAGTTGATATCCCCTCAGACGTCGTAGATCTTGGGGGAGGTACTCGGACGTGAGACACCGAGTTTGCACGCCTTGCATTGATATCGTGACGAGTTACATGGATATTGAGATTGGATATTGAGGATTGGTGGTATTGTGATTTATTGATATTTGTGTCCAGAGGCTTTATAACATATGCTTTATAACATGAATTGATTTGATGAACATAAGTTTTACGGACCAGGGGAAAATATGTTTTGATTTTATCGGTCCACTGTTTATACTTGAATGATTTCATACTATTACTCATGTTTTATGATATGCATGCACGTTTGTGAAAACTGGAGGGTAAGAATGTGTTTTGGTAAACGTATTTATAAAAGTTTGTTTTGTCCACTCACACCTTTTCTGTTTTATTGACCCTCCAGGTCGCGGTGCGATGATCGAGGCTATTAGAGAGGTGGAGGTATGAGTGGGCACATGCGCAGTTATCCCTTGTTTGGCAAGTCTTGAAGGGTATTTTTGGAACTTCAGTTGACTTGTCAGACGGGAGCAGGACCGGACACAGTTATCTATGTCCCTCGGGGACGGGTCCTGTCATCCAACATGGTTGCAACTACTCTCGATTCTGAAGTCGATAAAGGAAATGGTCGTTTTCGACTCTGTGTCAGATGAGGTTGGGCGTCACCAGTACGGTGATCACGTATTGATTGGTGGACCCATGATTGACTTTGGGTCCGTGATCTAGAAAGATGGTGATGGAGACGAGGAGAAGAGTGCGTGCTTTTGCAGAGGGTGGTTGGCGTCACCGGATGTGGCGAGTGAGTGCCCGAGGTAGTGGAACCGTTGTGGACCGAGGTGTGTCAGGTTGAGTAGTGTGAGGGAAATCTTGATGATCGAGATGACGAAGGTGAATATGGCGACCGTGAGGCGAGTAGACCGAGGTCTGGTCGTCATTGGAGTGAATTGCCTTGCTGATCATGCTAAGCTAAGAGAAAAGGAGAACCATATTGTACGATTGTTGAAAGATCCCTTAGCATAGTGGGTGAGATATCGAATGTGTTTTGACAGAATACGTGATGCGGAGTTACGACTCAAGTGAGTCAAGATTTCAGCATTGGTCACGGAGTGACACGAGATACAATATGGGGACTCGAGAGCAAGTCGAGATCAGAGTAGCGCAAATAAAGTGTAGTGGAGCCGAGCGTTACCGGCTAGCCACGACCGTGGTCATGGACTTAGGGAGTGTTAGAGCGAGGGACTGAAAAACCGACTTGACGCCCCAAGGTTGGGAGGTGTCGGGATAGTAAATTGGGAAGCTGACTTCGGTTGTCAGATAAGAAGAACCATCAGGCTGAAAAGCCTATTTGATGTCAGCTTGGTATGGCTGACCTGTCACAGCGAGTGACAAGCGAGATAGACGAGCGTTGACGTCTCGAATGAGACTTACGAGCTGATGTGGGGACTCTCGAGAGTCAACGATCAGAACACGGTTGGTGAGAGTCTAGTTGGAACCTTGGAAGCTCCAGTGACAGTGCAAACCGACGAGTACGACATTTGTGACAGACGTGTACTTTTACACGAGAGTGCCCGAGTTGGGGACATGTTTGGATTCCACAGTTTGGTTGTGGAATTGGGTCGGTTTGAATTTCGAGGAAGAAATTCTTTAAAAGGGGAAGATTGTAACGACCCGTCCCAAATTATCGAGATTAATTATGGATTAGCGAGGCTAATCGGGGATTAGCTGAGGATTAACGGACGTTTAGGGCTAACACAGGAGGTCCGACACATGTGGGCCGAGGGTCGTTACGTAGATCGAGTCGATACGAGTCCGCAGACAGGCGGCACATCGAATTCGGACGTTCCACAAAAAAAGTTACGATTCACGGAAGTTCCGAGGAACTATTGCATGAAGTACGAGACATGTGGACTTTTGTCTGGAGTGGGCCCAGATATTTCCCCAAGCTCAATGGATGAGTGACAAGTGTCACCCATCCATTGCTTCCTTTAAACAGATACATGCATCTGTATCCCCTTCCTCATTCGATCGACCAACTACCCCGATGAAAAAAATTCAAACCCTTCCCCATTTGATTCAGTTGAGGCCAAGAGAGTGAGACTGAGGACGTGATGGTGGCTGGGAGAGGACATGACCATCGTGGACGGCGGCAATGGCCTAGGAAACAGGTGAAACCGAACCCCCTTTTTCTTTTTAAATTTCAAATTTTTGTTTTGGACGTTAGGGGGGTTTTCAAGGGATTAGAGGATGGTTGTGGGAGTTGTACGAGTCGTGGGGACTAGGAAACAGAGGCTGAGGATGGCTGAGCAGCCCGGAACGGCGGCCTGGAAATTTTCAGTGGCTGCCCACCAAATATGGTTTCCAGCCAAGTTAACCCAAATCAAACCTCCTAATACGTTTTTAGGGACCTTAGGAACTAAATGGAACCCTTAGGATTGAGTTTTTACCCCTGGAAGTGCCCAGAACATAGAATGGAGTTTTGGGTTCAAAAAGATTTTTGGAACCAATGGGTTTTAAGATTGTTTTCTTGGATTTAATCACATAGATAGGTAGGAAATGAAAATAGAAAGAGATTGGAATTGGAAGGGATGAAATCAGACAAAAAATGAGAGAGGAATGGGACTGGACCGGTTCCGCCTGTCCTGTCGGACCGAAAACCAGTAGATTGGTTCGGACCCGGTCTGCCGAAGCTTGCTGGTGACACTGTGCATGACGCGTGAAGCCCACCCGCAGGGCCCTTTGGGAGGCTCGTGGGGATGTTTTTGGGGAAGTGCCCAACATATGAAATCATCCTTTTGATGTAACGAACATTTTGGGATAAGTTTCGAGTCGATCGGACACCGTTTCGATAAAGTTTGGGAGGTCCGAAGGTTTAGGATCGAGTTTAAAAATAGTTAAAAATTCGGGAAAGTTTTGGAGCTTCATTGAGAGGTTAATGAGGTAATTAGTAACCCTCTCAAATGATTTGGGCAGGTTTGAGAACCCCGAAGATGGTGATTAGCCCTCGAAGGTGTATGACCCGCATATCAAGGCGGCAACTCGGACGGTCTGTGAGTGAAATTTGTTTTATGAATCGATGCACGCATAAATGTTTTATATGTGTTTATAAACATGTTTTGTGATGCCATGAGTGCATTTGTTTGTGGTGTATTAGTGTTCACGTATTTGCACGTATTTTGTGGTTTTCAGTTTTGCACGGTGCTTATACGTGTTATGTTTTCAATGGTGGTTTAAGTAAATGGTTTTGGATTTAGAACTGTGAAACTAGGCATGAGACCCATTTGATTTTGTCTCGACCCTATGGCCCTATTGATGACCTATGGGTCCGAGGTGTGGTCGCGACGAGTGTTGTGTGCACGTCGACGGACGACACGACGCTCGCCTCCGGACTGGGGATGTGTTCCTTCCGGAGAGGTCATGATGCACGTCCCATTGTTGAGCAGCCACTGGAGGCTCATTTTCAGAGTGATGACGGTATAGGAGATTGATCAGTGATGTGTACACCATGATCTAGAGGTGGTCGCAGCGGTTGATATGTTAACGGTGACATACTAGGATTGAGAGTGGTCTTGGACCGATGGTTGCACGTATTACTATGATTGGAATCGTGACTGACCCTGAGGTATCGGGCTCGATGCCCAGTTGATTTTGAGTTCGGGCTTAAGGCCCCGTTAAATTGTGAAATCGGGCTAGAGGCCCAGTTGATTTATGACAACGGGCTTGAGGCCCAATTGATTGTGATATCGGGCTTAAGTCCCAATTGTGGTTTTTCATAATTGTATGTATATACCCTCATTTATGAGCGGATTGGTCTCCTCCAGACGTCGTAGATCCTAGAGAGTCACGATCCACTGTCTGGAATGAGCGACTCCAAGAGGGAGCACATTCCAGGAGTGAGAGATATAGTATAGTCTCGGACTGGGTCCGCAGATCGTCCTCTAGACGTCGTAGATTCTGGATTTTGGACGATTCCTCCCAGACGTCGTAGATCCTAGGGGTAGACTCGGAGTGAGACCTCGAGTAGTATACATACTTAGATATATTGTGACGGGTTATTGATTGGGCATATGAGATGCCGAGGATGGGATATATATATATATATATATATATATGTTTGTACGAGGTTTTACGGAGATTGTTTTGTACTGAGACCCACATGTATTGGATTTGGGTTGAGACCTACGTGTGTCGAATTTGGGCTGAGTTCTCATATACTTTGATTTGGATTTTGGGCCAAGGCCCCAATGAATGTTTTGAGAAATGGTTTTTGAATGCATACATGCTTTTTAGTAAAGGGCATAAATGTCTTTTTATTAAAATTATTTTTATAAATTTTTTGTTTTGTCCACTCACAGCTTTGAGGTTTTTATTGCCCTTCAGGTTGATTGCGGATGCGGGCTGTAGTAGAGACCGAGACATCACACTCCTCCTCCGGATCTTGGCGCACCCTAGAAGCTCCGGTGGGGCTGAGGTTGGAATTATCCTTCGTGTTAGACGGGAGCAGGCACGACCCACGTTAATCCCGGGGGATTTGGGACGGGTCCTGACATCAAACCCATAGTACTCATATAGCCCCAACACTAGGCCCGATACGGGATGCCATATGGAAGCCTATCCACCCTCGATCTCCTTGACACATGTCAGCAAGCAAATCAAAGAGCATTTATCTCACATCGAAACTATGAAAATTGAACATCCCACTTACCCATACATCAGGGGTACACATTTTCCAATAAAGGTAACTAATATCGACTATTCACTATTACTCTACCAAACTTACCATTTACCGTTTCTTTTTACGAATAAAGTTACTAACTTGACCGTTGGAGAACTTTAGGCTAGCACCACACCGGTGTCCGTACTAACGGAAAACCCACTACTCTCATAGTTGGCATGTTACGAGGAAGGACACACGTCATTTGGTGATTGGACGACGAGTAATCGACAGTTGGAACATTTAACGTTTCAACACAAGTGAATTTCATGAGGGAAGTAGCCTTCAAATACATCTTTATACATGAATAAAAGTTTCAAGAGAAAATACAATTATAACAATGAATTAAGAAGTAATGCAAATACAATCTCGCAATATAAGACCAATTATTTTGGTTTTATTTTGGATGTTAGGCTCGGATTGACTGAATTTTTGAAATAGGTTAGATTAAGTTTTGAAAACAGTGAATTAATAAATAACTGAGTACATAATTTTAAAACAAAATTAAAACCTTGGAAGGGTTATAACCCTTCCGGCCCGAGTTGTAGTCTCGTCCCTTATTATGGACTACCTTGCTACAAGGGCGGAGGCATAGAGGGACTCCTGCGATTTTTCCCTTATCTTCTTTAATTGAAAAATTACACCAATATATTGTTAAAATTCTTAAGTTAATTATTTTCTACGTCTTATTTTTTTTTAATTATGTGTTAACATGCCGATTTCACTCAATAAGTATTGAAAATATGAGAGTGTAAGTATTTATTTTCAATTATTTTGAACATTCAAAATAAATGATTGCAATAATTATTTTTAGAAAATTGATATATATATAAATATAAAATTAGTTCAACCATTGATGTTGACATTCACATTAATATTGACATTGTATTAATAAATTTGTATTTTTTTTTATATTATCCATATAAATATAATATGTATTAAATTCTTACTTCAGAAATTAATGAATAAAATAAGCATCAATCTCTATAAAAAGGTCATCATTACTTACTTTAAACTTCGGGCTGTGTGTCTCTGACTATCTAAGTGAAATTCATGGTCAAAATCTAACTCCAACACAATTATATAAAAAAATCTCAAGTTGGATTTAGCTGATTTTTTTTTAAAATTATTGTTGATAAAAAAAGTCGAGTCACACACTGAATCATACTACTTTACCCCGCCCCTTAAAGCCAAATCCCCACTCTAATGCAAATCCCTATTTTACCCCGCCCCTTCTATCTTTTCTGTAAGTTATTAATATCAATGATAATTATCGTACTTTTTTATCCGAAAAAAATAAAAAAACTATCTCAAATATTATTCTTCGTCTCCTTCCTCCTTCCCTACCCTACCACCATTCTTGTTAACATGTCTTTCCTCTCCCTCCACTTATATATCGTGTAAAAACTGAAAATTTAGAATTAAATAATTATCAAAAGGATTCTTAACGGTTAAAAATAGAAACTTTTATTTGTCTTGGCCCAATGGGCCCTTGAAACATGTACGTTCAGCCCATAAAAGCAAGTCCCCATGTTTCAGAGAGGTTATTTATATACGTTTGGCTAGACAGAAATAAAAGTTGAAAAAACTGCCTTCGTCTGTCTCATACTCTCATCTCACTATATTCTCAACCGCAAAGCAGTTTTAACGGCACACGATTTGAAATTTGAAATTCGAATTTCACCCTTAATTATATGAAGCCATGGGTCCCATGCGGCGCCAGCCGTTGAAATCATCATCAAACACATGCCACGTCCACGCGTCCACTTCCCCTCTCAATCACGTCCGATCCATCCTACCATATCAAGATTCCCAAACGTAGACACAACGAAAGTCTCGCTGACTAAATCTACAGTCACGAATAGAAATCAGACACGTGGGTGATACATTGGACATGCTCACAGAAGAACGCGAGTACGATAGATTTTATCATTATGGCGCGTTTGGGGAAATTTGAGTTGTGTTGTCGGGGCGTCGATACAGTTTCCCGCTCAATCTATTGCAGTAAAAAAAAACAAAAAAGGAAAAACAAAACGAAAATGAATATAAAACCCAGTCTCTCAGTCATTGTTCTTTACAAAAAGCCAAGGAAGAAGAACGAGAGTTATAGACTATAGAGAGATCAATTGATCAATGGAGGAATCCCAATCTGCTCAATCTGGTACTACTTCAAACCTTGGTGTGTTTTTGTTTTTGAATTTCGGCGTGTTTAGGTAAAATTGGGGTTTCACTTTTGTTGTTTCAGGAAAGCTTCTCCGATATGCGCTCCGTTCCGGGAGTAAAGCCAAGGAGGAGAAGCAGCCGCTGGGTGGCGAATCGTCGAACAATTCCGCGTCCAAGAGGTATGATATGACGACGGCGATGCTATAGGTTTGATACTTGATAGTTTATATGATTGCACTTGCAATTAGAATCTGTCTACGGGAGGATATGCAAATTATTATTAGATTTTCCGGGGGAAGATAAATTTTGGTGAATTGAGTATGTCAGTCTGCAACTGTTATTTTCCGGGGGAAGATAAATCTACGGGAGGATATGCACAAATCCTTAAAAACTTGAGCCATTGCATTTGATCTTAGCAATTGAATTGTGTTTAGGTGAGATGTTTCATTTTTATTTTTGTTTGGTTTATTTTAGTTTTGAATTATTTCCAAAGCCAATTGATAGAGTGTTTTTCAATCCTTGACAGTCTGCAACTGTTAAATTGTTGCTAGATTTTGTTAATTAGACTAAAGCTGCGCAAATTAAACAATTCATTTAAAAAGTAGAGTTACGTTTTCAAGCTATAGTTTTCTCCTAACTCCCATTCTAATTTGCACAATGATCGTTTATTCTCCGTGTAAGCAAAATAGTACTGCTTGGAAACATATCAGTTTGTTGAGTTTATATGAGATGTCTATCCGTATGTGTTTAGGGGGCGACTTGCACCAAATTTGAGTAAAAGCATGGGTGTTCTTGATCTGTCTGGCAAGGACAAGCCTGCCAAGCCACCGAGAAGGCTCTCGACTCCTTCGAAGCCGGCTACCACCCCAGGTTCGAAGCTTGCTGGCAACATCACTCCAATTTCTGAGGCTAGGTCAAAGAGGTCTGTGAAAAGTGAAACACCATCTTCCGATGTTTCTAAAATGACAAGCCGGAAGAAGTTCAATGTCTTGTCCTCAGTATCCTACTGGCTGTCACAAATTAAGGTGTCTGAAGCTGCTTCCAAGCACACAATTTCACTTGGGTTTTTCAAACTAGCCTTGGAGGCTGGATGTGAGGTACATGTCAGGTGTCCCATCTTTTATAGTTTCCATTTTAGTGACTTCAGCCTCTTTTGTGGTTGAAAAGTTGTCTGTTTATCTATGCTTGCTCCTTGAATGAATTTCATCAATACATTGGTTTAATTATTATTATTATTATTTTTTTATGTTTTATGGTATATATAAATGATATGTGAATGTGAGATAAGCTAAATTTCGTTGTCTTTTGTTCAAATAATGTCAAAACACAGCCTCTTCAGCGGATGCGAGATGAGCTAAAGTCTTATGTGGATCGCCATGACCTTACTGACCTTGAAGACCCTTTGAAGGAACTATTGGAGAGCAAAAGTTCAGCAGAAAATGAGCAGTTGCAGGTGTCCGAAGCCTGTTCTCATGTACCTGAAGAGGGCACTCGATCTTCTGATGATGATACCAAGAGCTGCTCTTCTACAATGGGAAGTAGGAAACTGAAACCCAAGTCATTAAACACTGAAGTTGCTCAAGTTACTCCTGTGAATGCCCCAGTAAAAAAGGAGATTCCTCCAAAAAGCATTCCCACAAACAGGACTAGGGGATCTACCGCGAAGAATTCTTCAAATTCAGGACCTGTTTCTGATGGGGCTCGTGGATCAACTGCGAAAAAACCCCATAAGCCAATTAAGCAAGAACTGAACAAAGTAAAGGACAGCAATAAGAAGCAGGGGTTTAAACCTGCTGGTGAACAAGGCAAGTCTTTCAGATTATATGTTTGCCAATTCATCTTTCTTGTTACATTATCTAATGGTTCAGTGTGTTACAGGCTCAACCATCCCTCCTGCAGAGCAAAAATCACTTAATGAGAACAAAGAAAATGAGGTGAGCTTATTCTTATCTAAACATTCAAGATTTTCGGTGTATCTTGTTTGTCTTTCTTCTCCTTGGCTGTTATTTTAATAATATTCCTATATTTTTTTCTTCCCGATGTAGGATGCTGCTCCATCAGTAGAAGTCATCAGTCCAACTGAGGTTGTATAAACATACGGGACGTGCCAAATCCATTTCATCCTCGTTCTCTTGTTGGGTTTGTCTTCAGTGTTTTTTTATGGGGGATAATTCCTATGTAAAGAAGGTCTCAGCTCAATTTTTTTCAGTCTGTAGTGAAAAGCATTTCATTTGTGTTTCCGTTGGATTGAACTTAAATGTTGGGCTTGTTTGCTTAATGTTATACAGTTTGTGGTGATCTCAATTGTGCTTAGCCATTGAAATATTTGTTAAGTTATTTTTTATTTGGATTCCAAGGTATCAAAATTGAATCAAAGTAAATACATTAAAACTTGAAAATTTACATCAATGATCAATCCTGCATATAATAAATAAACAAAACAAATAAGAATTAAAAAAGATATCCCTGATTCAGGCAGTACTAGGCATGAACCGGACTGGGTGAGGCCAAACATGCATCAAGTCGTCGCTCAAACTACATTCTACTGGCTCAACTTACCCATCTTCCATGTTAAACATTCCCGAATCATTTTCGACCACTAAGCTTTTGCCGGTGTCCATTCTATCATCAGTGAAGTAGATACAGACATACAGTTGGGTTTTATCATCCCCTTACCGTGTCGCCCTTCCACGACGGTTGATTGGTTGTGTCCTACGAAAATCGTCCACCCTCCCAAGTTGTCAATCGGTAGCCACTCCCTTTCTTCCTCATCATATATGTAGGCTTCAAACCTACAAGTCTTATGGCCCTTCAGATAGCTGTCCTGCACAAACCTTATGAGTATAACAAGCCACTCCCTTTTCCACCTTTGAAGAAGAAGGGGTAAGAGATCTCGTCAATCCTCGGTGAAAAAAAGGAGTCAGCATGATCTTCTTTGCTGTCAGTCAAAATGGCAAGACATCCTTCCCAATCTCATTGGTGGCGAGAAACTTCTCCCCCTTACGGCAAATCATGTCGCCATAATACGACCCTTGCCTTGTAGTACACGAGACTTCGCTTGTCCCCGAAAATCGCAAACACTTTGTAACCGAAAGGGAAACGAGAAGGATCTGAAGAGAGTATGGCTTTGTGAAGAACAAAGGAAGAGTCTTGGTTGTAAAACAGCGAAGAGAAATGGTTCGGGAGATTGATTTGGGCTCGGTTGAGAGGGTTGAGGAGGGTCACGGCGGGCGTGTGTTCATCGTGGAAGACTAGCCAACCTAAGGATGATCCACACACCGCCTTTTCACGAGCCTCCGGGAGAGGAAGGTAGTGGATTTGGTGGCTGTAGACACTGAAGAAGCATTTTAAGCCTTCGTTATTATGGGCTTCATCGTCGTAGGGGGCGTGGGCGGTGGCAGTCCGGGAGCATGAGCCACGGCCAGGAGGAGTCGAGAGGAGGGGATTTGAAGGCGAGATTGAGTGACGTGTTTGCATCTCAAACAACATGTTAGGCAGTTTTGTGTGAAGGAATGACTGAAAGAGTTTGTGAAGGTATGAAAATGACTTGAAAGGAATATATAGGCTTGGGAGTTTGCTAATCCGAACTAGAGTAGGAGTGACAGATGAGGGAGTGCTATGAGAAGGTTAGGGCTAATTACATGTTAAGAAGTTTCCTAATATAGTCAACAAGGGATTGGGAAACTTAATCTTAGGGCTCAATTAAGTAAAGCGGAGTCCAAAAGCATCAATGCTGTTCGCTAACTAGTGTGATAAATTCTGTTTTTTTTTTTCCCCCACTTACCGAAAGGGAAAAAAAAAAAAATCTGATTTCCCTTGTCCTCAAGATAAATACATATTTGCTAAAATATATCAACAAAAATTTACACAACAAAACGAAAATAAAACACTAATAAGAGGTCCAAAATTCAATTTCTCCATCCCCATTGATAAAAAAAAAAAATCAGTTGTTCACAACAGACGAATGCAAATTAATACACAACACTATTTTACATGAGCTTCACCAACAAGCAAAGTGACAATTGGGTAACAAATATACTTAAAAGTCAAGGCAAATCCTAAGTGCCAGGGAAGAAAACATTGAAATACATGATAAATGTTGATAAGTTTGAGTAATGACTTTGACAGAAGCAATGCTACTGATAACATGCCTTCGAACAAATTCAGACTCTCCTACAAGCATCCGTTGCGGAGGAGCTAGTCTGCAGTCCAACTCTGTTCCACGATTTCCCTCACTCTTCGATTGTACTCACGCTTGTTCTCGCTAAACATGCGAGCAGCCTCTGAATTTGCAGGAGAGTTTGGGTTGGGATCGCATAGTAGGGACTGCAATAAGCAAATGGTAGATGTTAAGGATCTTATCAGATTGTTCGTTTTTAACACACTAAAATTATCGACATTTACATCCTGTTCTGTTCATTAAACTCCATCAACAAGTGCAGCTACTTGAACATTCTAACTACTTCATAAAGTCAGTTCTAAGGCTTATGCAAGCTATATCTGACCTGCGTAACTAGAAGCCTGATATGTACGGTCACAAATATAATCAGGGAAACAACATGCTGTATCCATACAATCAAACCCTACCTGGATAGATGTGAGTATAGCCGCCACATCGTATATAGGACTCCACTGATTTTGTAAAATATCTAAGCAAATACTTCCATCTGCATAAACTGATGAAATTTGAAAGAAAAATTGAATTCAGAAACCAGGGGAGAAAATTTTAACATGAAGGAAATGCTGAGATGTCCAGATATGTATAATCCAACTTACTATTGGGATGAAACATTCTAGAAACAAATCGCACTGTTGGCGGTTTGTTTGGATAATCCTCTGTGAACTGAAGAGTCAACTTGAAAGTACCTGCGTAGCTCAGCCGAGAGATATTATCAACAGAGTCAAGGGTTTCTAACAAAAACATACATACCCTTCTCACACCAATCCCAATTTAATTAATCAGCAAAAGATGTAAGCTGTAACATACATTAAATCAGAAATGAAAAAATACAGGAATTTCCATCCTAAGTTCCTAACTAGAGCACAACATAAGTTCTACATAGGCTGTCCGCTTTCATTCCAGAATGTAAAACTTAGAATGGATTATTCTATGTCTGAAACACATTAACATAATCAAAAGCTTCAGTGGAAGGATTAACTGACCTCCATCCCAAGGAGTATCATCGGGACTGCAATCCAAATCAGACAAGAAACGAGAAATGGCTTATCCAACCGTAAAACATAATGAAAAGTGAAACTTTATGTTGCATAACAGAAGAGAACGCAAAAGTTCCTACTATCCATTTCATTTTCCAACTTACCCAAATATAACAGCATTCCACAACATTATGTTGTTATCTTGGGGAGCCCCACTAATCCCTGCAGGAGGGTCTTGTTGCAGCCTCTTGAAGTCTCTCATCAGCCTCTTCCTTGCGGGAGTCGACATTTGTAGTTTGCTACCACCTATACATCACAGCAATCAACAGCCAGTAAACGTCAATTCGATTCAGTAACAGTCTTTCGAGATCAGCCATGCATTGGGTGAATCCCCTTGCATGCCTTTTCAACCTAAAAAGCAAAAACTACATTTTCCCACTAACTTGCACAACAATTTCTGCAAAGGACGTTATATTCACGATGAAATATAATATACAAATACATCAATTACCATCTATGCAGGTTTAGCTGAGCTAAGTATACACAAAATCGAAGCTCAAGACCTGAAATTAAGCTCAAAAACTGGAAATTTCACTTCAATTAAGCAAGTTTTCTGATGTTTACAGTGCTTGATATCGATTAAATGCATCGTTTTCACTAATTTGATCCAAAGAAACAAAACCCTAATCCATCTTCGGACAAACAAGTAACCAAAATGTTAACAAAGACAGGCATTTAAACCCATCCAAATACAAAAATCGGATCTTTCTTATCATACCTTCAAAACCCGCCTAAAATATCAACCGATTTTAAAATTAAACCGGGAAATGAAAAGAAAGAAGAGAAATTGAATATAACTTGGGGAAAATTCTCTCACGTGGAGCTCCTAATCTCCAAGAGGTCTCGATCCGAACAGGTTAAGAATTGGGTTGCTGAAGAGGATGATAAAAGAAGGGGTTAAGGAGGTGGGTTTGATCAGATCGAAGCCATTAGGTTTGAGGAACACAGAGCTGCTGAGAGAGAGAGAGAAGGGTGGAGTTTGTTTTGCAAATTAGCTTTGGGAGTATATGAACAACAGAACAAGAATTGAATTATGAAGTGAAAAGGGAATAAATTTGGGGATTTTTGGAATGTAGTTGGGGTCGGTCTACTCAGCGGTGTCCCTACCTTGGCTGCTTGCCTATCTTGCCTTTCCTCCCTTGCCTAATGAAGGAATTTTCTCTACTTTTTCTCTCTCTTTTTTTCTTTGTTTTTTCTTTTTCCTTTGTCCTTTCCCTTTTATGAAACCTTGAAATGGGTGGCTTTAATTAGCTCTTTAAATTGTTTTATAATATTGATCTGGTTTGTTGTGTATCCAAAAATATATATCATATTTCTCAATATTATAAAGAAAAAAATAGTATATTTTTAATCCTTTCCATGCACATACATTCACATATCCTGAATTAAATACAATTTAATTACAATTACAGCCAGCCATATACCATCACTAGCTATTAGTTAAAAAAGAAGAAGAAGAAAACCTAATCAATACTCAAAAATCAAACTCGATCAGCTTAATTAATTAATAACTATATCTTTATACACAAAAATCAAAATCAGCTTAATTAATTAACTATATCTTGTTTGAATAGTTACTTACTTGATAAATATATATGAACTAAGTAATTAACAAATCCTATATTAACTATAAACTTTTGCGGTCTCTAGTATCACCAGGAGAAGTAGAAGCACTCCTGGGTACACTTGAAAATGGCAATGAAGGTGGAAGAAACATCAAGCTGCTGCTCCCGGGCTGCGAATTTGCCGAATTATTTGCGGATTGTTTGTTGAAATAGCTTGCCAATATGTAATCACTCTTGAATTTCTCCATGCCAACTGATGATGATGATGACTGATTGTTATTATTGCCTAGAATGCCAGGTGTGCCAACAGTGCTACTAGTACTGCCAATGATGGATGTGAGGGCTGCTGCTAGGGCAGATTGGAAACTTGGGTCAGATGTGATTGCCTTGGTTGCTGCAGCAATTGGGTCGGTTGGTTGAAGCTGGTGATGAGCAACGCCTTGAGAAGAAGGAAGAGTTGGATTAATATTTTTGTGCATGAAACTTTGGTAATTGTTTTGTTGCATAGGCTGCCTTATTCCAAGGCTACCAAGTGAGGACCCAATCGACCCAATTTGGTTCTTACTGGTGTTGACATTGTAGGGTGGTAACTGGTTCGACCCATAGGAAAGGAACCCATTGTTGTTCCAAGACATATTGGTGTTGGATTCAGAATGAGAACCAAAGTTGAGGTTGGTGGAATGGTGAGAATAGTTTGATGATGATGAAGAAGAAAATTTATTGAAATGGGACAAGGAATTTGATGATGATAAAGGGTTCGATGAAGTGAGGTCTAAGGTGATTGTTGGGAGGGAAGATGACAATGAAGAGTTGGGCATGTAGAATCTTGATTTGGAGGTGTTGGAGAGATAGAAGTTGTAACCATGTAGGTCATGATGAGGAGTGGTGGTGGTGGTGGATCCAAGTGATGGGTTGAGGCTCGACGGCGCCGAGGTTGATGATGATGAGCCTGATAAGAGCATCGAGGCGGCCGCGGAGGTGGTGGAAGCCATTGCTGTGGCTGACATTGGAAGTGGGTGGTTATGTGTTCCTTCATATGTTGTGATCAAAATGGACATGTCGTCCGCACATCTTTGTACCTGAAATTAGTTGAAATGCACGCACATTTTTTAAAATTATTATACAATTAACTATCTTACATGACAAATTATGCGTTAGTTGTATATATATTCACATTACATACCTGTTTTCGTACAGGACATGAAGGTGCAATGGTGCAACGATAATACGCACGAGGGCAAGGGTTTCCTTTCGCAATCTTCTGTCCATATTTCCTCCATTGGCATCCATCGTTCATCTGAATCGAATCAAATGATATATATATTTGTCAAAAAAACCTGAATTAATATTCATGAATTTTATTTTGCATGCATGTAGAATTTAGCTCAATTAACTAACCGTTGGTGTGTCACATCTAGCTCTCACTGAAACCCTAGCCTTCTTAACTGGATTCTGTTGCCCGACCTCATCTTCCACACTTCTCATTGTCTTGAGAACCTTTCTTGGCGGCCAAGTCTCACCTGCGTCTTCCTTTCGCACTTCTTCAAGGCTGCTCGCAGGGCTTGGATTCTGCGCCGGCACTTGACCCGACGGTGTAGCAACACTCGATGACTTATTAGGTGCTTCGCATTTACAATCGAGCCCCAAAGACAAGCTTCCTCTATCTGACTCATGAGTCTCTTTGTTCCCTTGACTAGTACTAGTATTGCTGGGGTTTTTATTCTTTTCCTCTCTTTTGTGTCTGCTGGGAAACGATCCAAGGCTGAGGGAGACAAGATCTGATTCGTCGTCTTGATCGGGATTGTTGTTATCGGTACTTGCTGCTGCAATTGGAACATCCTTGGACTTGTTTGCTTTTTTTTGAATGTCGTGGAACTGCACTTGAAGTGTTTGGTAATCCTCGGTGATCCGACCTAGGTAGTTCTTCAGCCTTTGGTTTTCTTGTCTGACTAACCCCATTCGGGCTCTAGCAGATTCAAGCTTATAAATATCCTATATCATCAATCATCATGAATAATATTTTAGGAAATTTTGTTAACCTTAAATAAATAATTAATTACTTCACACATGCATAGATTAAGGCTCTAATTATTACTATTATTACCTGTTGATCCTTTCGACTTGAGGAAGTAGATGCCATATTTGATTGATCAGCTTCCACAGAGCTGGATCCCTTTACATTAGTCGTGGTTGATATCTGTTTATTAGTTAATGAAAATGATATATTTATTTTTGCTTCATTTATTCTCTATACTTGAAATTGGAAAAGAAGAAAAGCATGAAAATTAAGATGACTAATTAATTATTTATTTATTTTCAAATATTGAAAGCTTATTAATTTCAATTTTTATTACCTGCTTGCTGCAACTCCAATCTGTTGGTTCAGGCGAAGATGATTTCACTTCGTTATTGATCTCCTGGGTCGACCTTCCATTTTCAACCTGCAGTAATCCATCATATCAATAAACGAAGATGAAATTTAAATTAATCAGCCAGCAATTAATTAACTACTTAGAATTCATGAAGAATATTTCAATTTCACTATAACTTATATGCAAAAATTGAGGGTATAAAAATCTTACGCCCCTATATTTAAAACTAAATTGTGTATAAAAACTGGAATATTACATATTATCTAAGACAAGTTGTAATATCCATGAAATTTAATAAAATTTTTGGAACACATGTATTAATTCTCCATAATTTTGTACGTATTTATAAGATATGAAGGAGCTTAATTGGTCTCGAACCGATCGATCGAGCTGGAGATATATATAGAAGGAGAAATCGGAAAGCAAGCAATTCCGCCCATCAAAGATCGATCAATATTCTTTATAAAAAAAATTCATTCAAATTTCTCAGTAGAGAAAAAAGGATCTGTAAACCGCTCTACAAGTGCATACCTTCTTCCAAAGTCAGCATGGCTAACTCCATATATTTTTAACCAACATAAAAAATAGATCGATTAATTCACGACAACTTCGAGGCCATATATAATCGGATGTAAAATATGTTAATTAATTAATTAATTAATTAGACTTACTTTGCGAACAATTTCATCATCTTTGGAAGCAGCTTCTTGATGATGAACATGATCAGCATCGATTATACTGCCAGAAGCAAGCAGTACTACTGCTAGTCTCTTGTTCTCTTCCTTCTCTGATCCAGCAGCAGCCTCCATAGCTTTTTTCTCTCTTTTTTCCTCTCTTGATTTCTATCCTCCTTTGGCTATATATTCTCGATTATGCGGGCCTCCTCAATTGTCCCCTAGTTCTTCTTTTATAGCCAGCATGCAGTATTTGACTCACCCCTTTAAAATCTTGAATTCATTCAAACTCAGATATTATAGAGACATAACCCTCGTTTAATATCATTATTAAAATAAATATCGCATAAAATTATTTATCCACGGCACACAAAATGTCAACTACCTCATTCTCCAATTTGCACCAATTTTGAAAGAAACAAACACATATATACATTGCAGCTCTTCATTTCTTATGGTATTTTATTTCATACAATATAATATTCTACTACAAAAATAAAATAGATGATAAATTTGAGAATAAACGGTCAAAATTATAAGTATCTTAATTATCTTTACTCGATCACCACCCTTTATATACGAGTGATCAAAATTAATTTCAAATAGGCAAATAAAAAGAAATATCACTATACTTTAATGATATTCGGAGCTTTTGATTTGTTAAAGAAACTAAGGAAAACATAGAAGAAGAATTCAACGTCAACGTTTGAGATAACATGGAAAGAGAGACAAAACCTTGAAGAGTTGAAGGCTTGAAGCCGCAAAACTCGGTCCCCACTCAATTCAAAATTGTATAATGCAAGGTTTGAAGTTTCGTACGTTGCAAAAGTCACATGGGGATTGGTTGATGGTCAAATAAATAATTTGGCCGGGAGATTTATTTCCAGGCGAGGGTGGTGGGGCATTAGGGTTTTGAAGTAGTAAGAAAAAAATAAGATTCAGGTCAACTATGGCTGATAAATATAGTAAGACTAGGCATTGAGGTCACTTCAAGAATTATTGCTTTTTGGATTCATTTTGTCCATTCATTTGACCTTATTCACGTTAAAACCATGATTCGTCCTTTTTTTTTTCGAAAGTGAAAATTCATCCGTGAGAAAACCAAACCCAAAGAGAAACGATGCAAGAGAAATACGGGAAAAGAGGGAAAAAAAAAAGAAGAAAAAATTAAAAAAGGAATCGTAATAAAGAGGCATGCATGTCATACCATAAAACATCGCCCTAAAAAGACAAAAGCTTAGCTAGGTGGAGAGGGAAGTCCAAAACCATGATTCATCTATGCGGGAATTAGAATTAGCTAATTAGGTGTGGAATTACTCATCGTTATCGAAATTTTTAGAGACGCTTATATTTATTATTTACACGTTATGTTAAATAATTTTAATTATTTATTTATAAGAAATTGATTGATTCTCGTCTATAACACTCTAATAATTAAACATTTATTTAATCAGGGGCATTGTGCGTATATCTACCGCTTTATATAATATGTTCAAATTTCTCCCCTCTTTCTTATACTATGTAATGATCATTTGGCAAATTAAGATCGCTGACACCAATTGTACTACTATATATTATTAAGACTGTTTCTCTTGGCATTCAAAAATATTATTCCTTATTTTAGGTAAATCTACATTCGGTTGATGGGATGTAGGTTCATCCTTAATCAAGATGTGTACGTAGTGCTTCTTTTCAGATGTGAAAACACTTCTTGGGATTAGGTACGTCCTTCAGAAATATTAATAGGTGCATGCTATATCGGTGTTTCAAAAACTCGGTAAGAGGAAATATTTTGACCAAAAAATAAATAAATTGGAAAAGAAGGGAGAATATCGTGTATTGTTGTAGGATTGAGCAAGGCGTTGAAAGCCATTAACGAAAGGAAGCAATACGAGGAATGATCGATATTGGTGGGTACGAATTAAAATTAAAAATGGAATAGTAAAATACAAGCTGCAGGTAGTCGGTCCACTTGTAACCGCAAGACTCGGCCATGGGCAACCCCTATGGCTATTGTTAATTAACTATTTGATGTCATATGTGTGGTATACATTCTATAAAATAAGGTTGGGATCAAGACCATTGTACGTCTGCTAATTTGTCTTCGGTAGTTTGGTCCATTCTAGTTTCCAAGCAATATACCTATACCTGACTTGGACACAACAATATATACTTGATATGTTTAGATTATATTACTTTACTGGTGAATAAATCTCGATCGATGTAGGGACTGATTTGATCGATGTACCAAGAATGAATCATATATGTTTAAAAAAAAAATCAAGTAAAAATTCAATCAATAATTTTTTTTTTTAAGAAAAAAGGGACTAGTTAGTAATAAACTACATCATTTTTTTAAGGAATTAAGACTCACACACGCGTTTGAATGCACATAAAGAATCAATTTAGCTTTATTATTTTGTTTATATTGTATTTTAGGTTTACGAATGATAATAACTTACTAATTAATAAGAATAAATAAGTGGATTTTGAATCTCTGTCCATTTCCAAACTGTAATATTGAGCCACATTTTTTGCTTTGGGTAGGAGAGCTACACTTTTTGCTTCTGAAATGAAATCATACTTATACATATATTCTAATTGGAATTGCTCAATTTTTAAATATTAATAATTTCAAGATCATCTCCTTGTAGCACAAAAAATCAATAATTTTAGAGGTTTGTCATTCATATGTATCAAGCAAATTAAAGGTGTTGCTAACAATGAAGATTCTCATGGTGAATCATCAATTAGTGTACGCATATAAATGGTTAAATGATGATATTTAGTTTGGTTGATTTATGTTATAAATGATCTTAAACAAGAAACCTAGCCATTAGACACAAGTCTCTTAGTCACAAATATTTTGTTATGTCCTTTAATTATTAATAAACACAAATATTTCATATTTGTTTCCACTTTTAAAATGACACAATTATTTGTATCCAATAATTTTATTAATGCACACCAACATCCTACTAGACACGGAGTCCGTGTACAATACACGGTCAGGTCATGTTAGCTGAAAAGTTTTCAAACTTTTTTTGTTTCTTGACACAATTATTTGTGTCTATTACTTTATAACTAAGCCACACTTATTCATTAGTGACCTATTTCTCATCTATTTAAAATTGTATTCTAACCTTTCCCTTCTTTTCCAATATGCCAAAAATTTTTGAAACCCTACTTTCTAGTTTTTCCCCCTCATTAAATAACTTATAAGACACAAATATTTGTGTCATTTATAATAAATAAACTAAATGTATTGATTTTTCCCTCCTTTTCGAATATGCCAAAATTTTTTGAAACACTAATTTCTAGCTTTTCCCCCATACAACTCCAAAAATATTAAATAACTTATAAGACACAAATATTTGTGTCATTTGATCTATCCCTTCTTAGAAAGGTACAGTGCTTCAATTTATTAGATACAGATATTTGTGTCTTTTATAATTTATAAAGTTAATGTATTGATTTTTCCCTCCTTTTCTAATTCGCAAAAACTTTTTGAAACACAAATTTCTAGCTTTTCCCTCTCATTACAACTCCGAAAATGTTTAATAACTTATAAGATAAATAAACTAAATCTATTGAGTTTTCCCTTCTTTTTCAATTCACCAAAAATGTCCATTATGAGATTCAAACTCAAAAATGTTTCCAATCTTATAATAACTTACATGTTATTATACCAATCGATGGAGTAGAAAGGGAAAAAAGTTACTTACCAAAGATGAACAAAGGAAAAAAAAACAGACAAATTCTTATCAAGGTCGGAATGCCCACCATGATCGACCAAGATTTGCAGAGCTCAACTAGGGTGTTGCAACACAACATTAGTTAGCAAATCGTCGTTACGCCATCTGAGCATTTTCTTTCTTTCATTTTCAGAGAGAATATCCTTTTTCTAAATTATAAATAAGTAGAAAACGAACCACGCTAACATGATCCTGGATTAATTGCTCATTGGTTTTTCGAAAATGGTTTCTTTTTTTAGGTTGAGCATTTGGCTAAAAAGTTTGTGAAGACATCAGAGGACTTGTGCAAGATAAAGGAAAATGAGATTAGTTCAGGCAATTATGAGTTCGTTTTAGTTCCTTTTTGTAAAACAGTCCTTTAGAATTTCATCATTTGGTACATGACTTCATTATGTGACTTCATTTCATCTAGTATGACAACCTCTGCCCCATTTTTCGCACCACCGCCACTTTTCCGTGCATGTGAGAGTAGGGTTTCGCCGTTAGCATCCTTCGTATCCAACTTGGCTCCATTAGGAATCAAGAGTTCACACATGGGACCATAGCCTTCCTTCGTCGCTAACCTGGCCGGAGTGTAACCATTGCCGTCAGGGACATTGACATCATGACACGACCCACCCCCAATCCCCCGAGATTAAGGGCTAAGTCATGCTCCCGTCTAACTTACGCGTGACACGAAGGCTAAACCGACGTCCAACCTCCATGTAACACGTAAGCGGACAAGGAATTTCCAAATGAACCGTCCAAAAACTTCCGGACTTCCCAGAGTGCGTAGAATTTACTGTGGATCGCGTGTGTGATGTCTCCATCTCTCGAACAACAGCCTGCACCGCAACAACCTGGAGGGTATCGAAAACATAAAAAGACTGTGAGTGGACAAAAATAAAGGATAAGTATAGAAAACCGTTTACGGCTCGTGCAACCAAGTATCATCGTCGCTGCACTCACTCGCTGATTACACACTCGCTGCACTCAGTTTCTCTCTGTTTTCCCCTCTGTGTTCCCAGCCCGTGCAACCAAGTATCATCGTCCCTCTCTTTAAATTTGGACAGAGGCGGCTTAGGAGGTTCCACAAGCCTCTAGAGCTCAGCCAAGTGTCCACATCTGATGAGGCAACCAGCCCAAGACAGCCAAGTGTCACTAGCCCAAATCCCAAGGCAGCAGATGACCAAAATGCCCTTTATGGCAAAATTACCATTTTGCCCTTAACTTCCTTTGGCTGAAATCCAAGCCATCTATGATCCGATGACAGCGTGTCGCCTGTCATTGTACTCAGGGGATCGAGACCTACCTAATGGTCCACGGAATACGTGAGAAAGACATGTTATACAAAAAGTCAACAATTTACCCATTTTTCACCAAATTACCAAAATACCCCTAAACTTCCAAACCTTATAACTTTTTCCTCGAATGTTAGAATTGGACGTGCCACCTGTCTATGAACTTGTGACGTCCCAAACTACATCACAGTCATTGGTCAAAGTCTGTTTGAAGGCCCGAACTAAAAGTCAACATTTTTCCCATGTTAGGGGCAAAACCGTCATTTCACACCGTCCGTCCGAAAGCATCCAACTAATCACCGATTAAAATCACCAATCCGTCATTTACTACTAATCTAATCCTAGTTTCTGGGACGGGTCGTTACAATCTCCCCCCCCCCCCCTTTAAAGAATTTCGTCCCCGAAATTTCGCATCTCGTACCTCCGTAACTAACTGGGGGAAATCCAACTGATCTTACACCTGGGTCTCCTACCCGGTGTCCAGCACCTGCCAATCCTGTAACAACCCGTCCTAGAAGTCGGGATTAGATTAGTGGTTAATGACGGATTAGCGAAGATAATCGGTGATTAGTTGGATACGTTCGGACGGACGGTACGAAATGACGATTTTACCCCTAGAATGGGCAAAATGTTGGCTTTTAGTTCGGGGCGGTCAAATGGACTTTGACCGATGACCGTGACGTAGTTCAGGACATCACAAGTCCGTAGACAGGTGGCACGTCAGATTCCGACATCCGAGGAAGAAGTTGTGATGTTCAGAAGATCGAGGGCATTTTCGTAAATTGGTTGAAAAGGAGGAATTTGTTGACTTTTTCCACGACAAGTTTTCTTCACGCAATTCGAGGACCATTAGGTAGGTCTCGATGTCCTGAGTGCATTGACAGGTCTGAACCGGGTTGGCTGGAGGTTGACGATGACACTGTTTTCACTCTAATCGATGTAATGAACATTTTGGGATAAGTTTCGAGTCAATCGGACACTGTCTCGAGGTAGTTTTGAGTGATCGAAGGTTTAAGGGTTCGTTTAATTATGTTTAAAAATCCCAAAAAATTGGGGAAATTAAGGTAAGCTTAAATGAAGTGTTTGTGACCCGGAATGGTAACTTTTGACAGGTCGGGATATTCTTGAGGTAGCCGAGGAGCGTACGGGACGCGATTGAAGCGTTCGGACCTAGTGAGTGGACTTTTTGTTTTCTAATCGAGCATGCATAACTGTTTTTACTTAATTATTTATGTTTCGATATATGCTTTCTATGCTTTCGATATATGAATTTATGCTTATGAGTTCTATATTCTTGCTTTACTTGATTGCACGTTTTTCAATGTGAGTTATCGGATTTGCACGTACTTCGAGAACATGATTTCTGTTATGCTTTTGAGGATGGTTTCGGATGGATGATTTATGTTTATACGCATTCTGTTTTACTAAAGGTTTTCAGATATGATTGAGATTTGGAAGTGAAATTAGGGTGGAAGTCCCATTTTGATCAAACGTGATTTCGGCTTTCGAAGATTTCCAGTTTGGTTTTGGTTTTGGCTTTCGGTTTTTGATGGATTTTTCTTATGCTTGAAAAATGGTTTTGGGTTTAAAGACCCGGAAAAAAAGAAAAACTCGTTGGATCTGGTTTTGAGTTTAAAAACTCGGATTGATTGACGGGGGGGAGGGCCCTAGATTGAGATGTTTTGAGTTTAAAGACTCGGTATGTGTTTTGAGTTTAAAGACTCGGTATGTGTTTTGAGTTTAAAGACTCGGTTATTGTGATACAACCCCCCCCCCCCCCCCTCTCCCCCCCCCCCCCCCCCCCGCCCGGCCAGAGGCCTGCGATCGTGTTTTGAGTTTAAAGACTCGTTGATATCCCGGGAAGGCCTGGTTATTGCGCATCGTTTTGAGTTTAAAGACTCGGGCGCACTTGAGATCCAGTAAACTTGTATGATTGATGTTTTTCACTGGTTTTCAAATGTTTTGGGCTGTGACCCGAATAACTTGGTTCTTATGGATTTAGGGCCGAGTGCCCGAACTTTGGTTTTAATTTCTGATGATTTCCGCACTTATTTTCATATCGTACATATGGTTGTTTTAAGATACTTGGTTATGCATGTATGTTTTCAAACGGAGGGTGAACCCTGGTTTATTTCGCAAATGGTTTTCTAACACTTATTTTAGTCCACTCACGCTTTTAATTTTTTTAACACACTCTAGGTCGTGGTGCCAGCGCCGGGGCTAACGTTGGGGCAGAGGCGGATGCATAGAGTTTTCCCAATGCAGGTGTAGTCAGCTCTTAGTAGGATTTTTGTCTTATCTTGTACTGTTACTATGCTCTGTGCTACTGTTGACTAGTTGTATTATAACTTCTCCCTAGTCTGGCAATGTATATTTCGTGGGTTTTGTGGTTATTTTAGTCCTTTGAGTTGGGTTGTCAGACGGGAGTAGGGTTCGTCCCAGTTATCGAGGTGATACTTGGGGTGGGTCCTGTCAAATCCAACTTATCCTGACAGTTCCCAAACTGTCACCCCAAGTTGGTCGAGCGAACCAACTTATTCGACTTTCAGTCCATCTGACGATTGTCTCATTCTCACTGAGATCAACACATTCCAACTCGTACCCGAGATACCTCTAACGTCGCACCAGCCGATCCTCACGGCTAGTAGGTACGCCACAACACCACTGCCACCAGTCTCATCATCCTTGATCCTTTTCCGAGTCAAGCGTACCTCGTACCAAGACTTCAGTTCATCGTGTCAGTTTGCCGTCAACATGCATAAATCCCAAGTACACCAATTCACAAGACGACATCTACTGACCTCGGTATTCCCATGCATCAAGACTTATTCAACGATCTGCATTACTTCTGTCAGTGATTCGCGCCGACCCCACTGGAGTCACAACGTATCCACTCATAACAACTATGCAACAATTCATCTCACCGGTGGTTTCCCTAACCACCAGCCTAGTCAACCCGTGGGATCACCAATAATGTCCCACACTACCTATTTGTAACTGGACCCGATCACGTACCTGTCAAACCGTGTTCACACATCTCCGCATCAGGGTCCCATCAGCCACTCATGGCTCTGAGCATCCAGCTCACATCAGTACTGACTTCTACCAACTAGTCAGATCACATAGGATTAATCGGCTCCAGTCCATATCTCAACCGATCAATCACAGCGAAACTGTTCTGCTTCAACAAGACAACCAACAACATATCTCGGCACTAGGCCGATCACCAACTTCTTACCAGAACATCATGATGCACGTCTAATCACATCAAAACATATCTCAAGTACATGTATTAATCACAACCAACCGGAATCACGGTGCATACCACCAAACACACGCAACAACAACCTTACGAACTTGAATAAAACAAAGATATTTTAGAATACCTCAAACACAGCTCGTAAGGTACATCCTCAAGCGCTTCCAACGGCGTCCTACGGTAAGTCCACCAATCAAGCACATTGGCATCAGTTGAGCTCTACTACACCCAAAGTCCATCCAATCAACACTCTAGTGTACCCGTCACCCTCATAGTGTATCTCCAGGGCACACAAACATCCGCATATCCACACTGACTACCATCTGGCTACAAGCCAATCATACTTCACTTTTGGGGTCAATCGGTCCAATCCAATACTAGGCCAACACGTCAGGCCCAACATGTCTTTCGAAGAACACCATCTCAAGTCTATTTCGCGTCTCTCGGTCTCCTGGGTCTCCCGACCAATATGAACTCCAAACACATCTCAATTACGAATACCGGGCAGACCCAGTACCAGATCTAAGTCCAATATCTGTACGTATGATACGCGTCTTGCACAACTCCAAGATGGTCAAGATATCCAGCCACTTTTGCTCCTACAAGACAGAGCAATCCCCTCAGTTGGATGTCCAACATATCCAACCTCTGTCTTGCCTACGATCCTCCTGATCCACAACATCTCAATCTTGAGCCATAAACGATCCAATCCCGATCCACTCACTCCTAAGTAGATCTCACTTCTCGTCCATACAACTCTTACCATCAGACTATCACATCGAATTAAATCAATCCAGAATACCACACGTCTAGATTTTTAGTTTTCTTCAATAACCTCATATCGATCAGTTATAGCCACTTCTTCTCCGCTTCCCTCCGTCATCCTTCAACAGAACACACAGCGGTCTTTAACCATCTAAACACTATCCCCTGACACTCGCCACACAGGCCACACCTGGTGTCACCAAGTACTTTTTCTACTCCTGAACACATCCACACGTGTCCACGACCAAAGGGGGGGGGGGGGGGTCACAATTCCTGAAGTTCCTTCAATGAATCCCCAAATCGACTCCAAAGTATCCATCTCTCATACTCGACATCTAACACCAATTCGGAATCAACACACATCTCATCGTCTAAACTACAACAGCTTCTGATTCCGAGATTCCAACCATGTTGGAAGTATATCCACATTTTCCAACCATGGAACTCAATTCGCAACACGAATATCACAATTGGAAAAACAATCCAAACGTCAACTCTACTACACTTAGGCGTTCCACACTTCTACGGATCACAACCACAGTGTCCGTAACCAAGCCAACTCACCGACCAACTCTCTTGTCGGTTAACACCGTTTATGCACATCCAAAAGGATGTTAGTCATCACATCTCAATCTTTCCGAGGTTCCATTCTGAGTCACCAGCTTTCGGGATCACAATCAACAAGCACTCACCATGGACTCCTCAATCACGATCCTCGAAATCGTCCATCACTAAGCTCGGGGAATCACTGAGTACTGGCCTCGGCATCACCCAAATGCCAACCTCGGCATGTGCCGACACAGTCCAACATACTCGACATTTCCAACACAACAGGATGAGTCCACGAAAACCAACCTCACTCATGGTCAACCCGACCATACCAACCTAGCCTGTTCCAACACGAAGTATAGGTCCACCGCGCTTCCGCTGCGCTACTCTGATCAACTAACGGCATCTTGACCGTTCGTACCGAACATGACCTGCCCATGGTCATCACATCTCCCATTTCCGTTCGTAGGTCCTTCCAAACATCAGTACCTTACACCTGGTCACAACCTCAACTCATGATGTGCCCATCCTACCATTCACTAGCATTCCAGCTCGTGGCACAACATCCCCTATCTCGTGCTCACATCACACCAGTCCCGAACCTCCGCTCAAACCGAGTCGAAGCTGTCAGGACCCACCCCGGTTTCACCCCGAAACCCGAGGTAAATCCTGCTCCCGTCTGACACCCCGACACTAAAAGCCAAATAAAATAAGAAAGATCACTAAAGTACCATTGTCAGACGCAGAAGAAACATTTACACATCCCGGAGTCAAGTTTACAGAGCATAGTACTAAATACGAAGGAACAAAACCGATAACATTTACACGCACGCGGAAGGAAATTTAAACACTCCGGGGTCGCTCTTCTATGCCTCCGACGCTGTCTCGACGTCAAGACCCCGCGCTAGCTCCACGACCTGGAGGGCAATTGAAAACAGAAGGTGTGAGTGGACCATAATAACAGGAAAGTTCTAAAACCATTTATAAGAAAACCGGGTTTAGCCCTCCGTTTTAAAACCACATGCATAACCTAGTTATGAAAATAGTTATCCATCAATCGTCATAAAAAATCATAAGAAACAAAAACATTATAAAACAGGTATAGAAACCATATCATAAACATCATAAAAACCGTAACGTAAATCATAAAGTTCAACCAATCATTTGCCGATCAAACCTGCTGGACCTATCCGAGTCTTTAAACTCCCGAGTCTTTAAACTCAATCTAGGCCTCAATAATATCCGAGTCTTTAAACTCCCGAGTCTTTAAACTCAACAGGCCTACGGGGGAAATATCAATATATCCGAGTCTTTAAACTCCCGAGTCTTTAAACTCAATCCGGGCCCGTCCCCCGTCAAATCAATATCCAGGTCTTTAAACCCAATAACCAGATCCAGCAAATCCAATCAAAACCATTTGAAAACCATTTCTAAATCTGTATCCAAACCCGAATCCGAAATCACTGGTCTGATGCCCTTCCGGCATCCAGAACCGTCATTCCGAACCCAAATCCGGAAATTCACTTTTCAACTTCAAAACCAATTCCGTTTCCGAAATCCGATTCTAAAACCGAAAATCCTTTAATCACCAAATCATGTTTCAAAATCCCTTTATAAGCATTCAAACCATTTATCCTTTGAAAACCCCCAAAACAAGACATTTTACTCAGAAATCGACGTTTCTCGTAAAACGTGCAAAATACCGAATTTCCTCGAAAAACGTGCAACAATGTAAAACAAACAAAACATATTCGATAAACATAGAATCATGATTAAAACCATAAAACAAGTAATGAAAACAGTTATGCATGTTCGAGTTTAAGGAAAGGGTCCACTCACAGTACCGAGCCCTCAATCGCGTCCTGAACGTCCAACACGTTCCTCAGCTTCCTCGGGAAATCCCGATCCTGTCAACAATTGCCAAATTACGTCACTAACATACCCATGAAGGTTCATCTAATTTCCCCAAAATTCCCCGAATCCTAAACATAACAAATCGGGACCCTAAACCTTCACCCTCGCGAAACTAACTTCAAACGACGTCCGAATAACCCGAAACTAATTCTAATGGACTTATCACAACTCCTAGACCAAAAACCATGTTGACCATTTTCCCCAGAACTGCCGCACACGCCTCCACGCGCCGCCCAAAGTGGCTGCACGTGGCCCTCACACGCCAGCTACAGTACATCTTCAACCTCGAGCAGACCCAGTTCAGCACAGTGTCTGCATCTTGAACCGGCGTCCACGGTTCTCCGCCATACCTGCACCAAATCGACTCCTTTCTTCGCCCACTGCTTCGTCCAGACCTACCCTATCCTTTCCCCAACTCCACAGACCTCGACTCATCCCGTAGCTCGTCGACTCAAGCTCGAAACCAGAATCCGATAAACCCCTGTTTCCTTCTCCGGCCACCCAGGTCTTCTCCCATCACGGTGGCTACCCAAAACTCTTCCTAGGACTGTCCTAAACCTCACCCAACTCACCAAGACCGTCGACTCTCACCCAAAACCCACGACTTTCAAACTGAGCAAAATGGATAAAACAGAGCACACAGGGTACTCTCCGTCGTCTGGACTCCGCCGTTCATTCCTCCGTCACGGCAGCACAACCAGAAGAACCTTAGGACTCCACTGAACTCCCTAGACCTCACTAGACTCCTCGATTCTACTCCTATAGCTACGACTTAGCTTCTGAAACTAGACAGCAAAACAGAGCAAAGATATAGGGATGAGGGATTACCTGTCCGTCAGTTGCGTCGCAAGCTCCGCTGGGGCTGGTCGACTCCTTCCACCCCTCACGACACCACCATGAGCCCACTTGCACCGTACACGGCCACCACCACCACGAGCTCCCTCAGTCCTTCTCTGTTTTCTCTGAAAACCGACTGCCCCGACCACCGTGTTCTTGCACGATTTCACTCCCCCCAACCGCTCACCAGTTCACTCTTCCACCCTCTGATCACTCTCACACACTCACAACTCACCAATACCCACGATCACCCTTCAATTCTCTCAATTCTCTCCCTCTGTTTTCTATTCTTCTCTGCGAACAAACACACACAGCACACATTGCACGGTTAAATCCCAAATTATTAGACCCATGCACAATTGTGTAGAACCCACTACACACTTGCCACATGTCACAATTCAATAGTCCCTTTCCAAAATATCCACCATGTGTCCTCATCTGGTGTGCACAATCCCAAACAGCCAAAAGACCAAAATGTCCTTCCTTTTAACCCAAATTTACGATTATGCCCTAACTTCCTTGACCCGTAACTCGCACATCGTAAGTTCGATGAATAGGTGCTGCCTGTCATCGAAATCAGGACAACGAGATCTACCTAACCATCCTCGGTCAACGTGCCAAAACCCGATCATCCAAAAAGTCAACTGCTCCCCCTATTTTAGTCAAATTACGGTTATGCCCTCAGCCTTCCGAGCATCATAACTTCCTCCTCGGATGTCAGAATCGGGCGTACCACCTGCCTATGGATTCGTGACGTCCTAAACTATATCCTGGTCATCGGTCAATACCCAATTGACCACCCGAACGAAAAGTCAACTATTTACCCGAACTAGGGGCAAAATCGTCATTCTATACTAACGACCCCAACGAGACCAACTAACCACTGATTAAGCTCACTAATCCCATCTTAATCACTATCTTAACTTTAATTTCTGGGATGGGTCGTTACAATAACCCTCAATCTACTCTTGATTTGGGGGAACCGACATCCCTCGTAATCCACAACTCCGAGAAACTCAATGCTCAACCAACACCGCAGTCTCACTCGACTCGTCCACCAACCATCCACTACCTGGGCTGCATCTCGCAGCACCATTTCCAATCTGACCATAAATCGGTCCAACCACCACAACTATCTAACCACAAACCTAAACTCACAGTTTTCAGACTAAGCACTTACTATGGGGTTCTCATCAAGGTTTTCGCATTTACCAACCTAGTTATCCCAATGGGGTTCCTTACATCCTTATCATCACTCGGGTTATCCAAACCCTCGGCCTCCAATAGCTCCAAACAACCTCACCACTCAAGTTGTCACAAACTTCAACCAGTAACCATCGCTAGGGGGGAATCTCTCAGATCTCAAAGTAGTTTCTAAACCCTGCCACTCTAGGCATTCGCCTACTCGTAGCTGCACAAGTCCAATTTCAACCAAACTAACCCAAAGGACTATCGTCATCCGGCCTAACAAGCCACCGTCAACCGGCCTCCTCGGCCCACGTATACCACCAACTCAATAGGTGGTCATCAGACTCCACATGCTGACCAATCGACCATCACATCCGACCCTATGGTCCAAACATCGAGCACATCCAGCGCCAAACACACTAACTACTCCGACCCTAAGCCAACATACATCTCACCACACACAAAGGATTTTGGAACTTGAAGGTGGATTTCTGGATTTGAGTGCGGAATGATTATTCCAAATGCTAGCTTACGGAATAATGATTCCCGATTCGGATTTGGAAATGGGTTAAGAATATGATGTCTGGGTTTGGATTCGGGATTTCTTACGAAATTGCGAATTTGGATTTGGAACTGAATGATGGGTGGAGTTTCGATTTTTCTAATGCGGGATTGGACAAATGGACTCCATTATTTGAAACGTGTTGGCTATGACCTAGGTGGTTGTAGTCTGGTCGATGGATAGATGTGTGTACTTTGTACATCGTTCGAGGTACGATACTTTGCAGACTTGTGGTGCCTGGTGACGGTATATGGGTTATATCCAAGGTATGTTGGTGAGCGTGCTGGTAGTCGGATTGGTTCCGATACCATTGGATTAGTTGAGGTCGTGGACTAGACATCGGATACTGTGCAGTGGGTCATAATGGTTCTGATAGGTTCAATTACACGCAGGTCGAGTGAAGTGTTGATTGGTATATACTCGAGTCGAGTAAGCTGGTGGTTAGTGTAACCACGAGTGAGTATAGTGTCAGTTTTCGACTGACAACTGCCAAGTGGTGACAGATTGTCGAGATGTGTCAACGTGGAATTAATGAGTGAGCTCTGATGACTCCCAGTTGGAGTAGATATCAGGGTAGATTGGTGATTGAGAATGGAACCGTCGGGTTGTCGCGTCAATGAAATGATAGATTTTACGTGTGGTGTCAATTTGAAACGTGTGGTTCTGTCATTCGACGGGGTCGAAGTAGTCGATACGACGTGAATACTAGTGGTACTTTTGGGTGTAGACAAGTTTTTGTTCTGATTAGTTGGTGTACAAGTGTACACGTGTTGCGAGGTCGATTTTACTTTCCACGGGGTGTTTGTGGAATCAGGATAGTTGGAATTTCGAGAACGAAACTAATTAATGAGGGAAGAACGGTTGAGTTTAGTTCGGTTGGAATTTCGAGGACGAAATTAATTGAGGGAAGGTTGTAACGACCCGTCTCGAATTCCGAGATTAAATTGGTAACTAATCATGATTAGTGAGGTTACATCGGTGATTAGTTGGGCGAAATCGGACGAATGATGCAAAATGACCGTTTTACCCCTAGTCGTGGGTAAAACGTTGACTTTTAATTCGGGCAGTCAAATGGACTTTGACCGATGACCGTGACGTAGTTTGGGACGTCACGAGTTCATAGACAGGTGGCACGTTCGATTCTGACGTTCGAGGAAAAAGTTATGACGTTCGGAAGTCTAGGGGCATTTTGGTAATTTTGGTTAAAAGGGGCGAAATGTCGACTTTTTGACCGGGATGTCCGATGGCCAAGGACCGTTACATAGGTCGGGATGATACGAATCCATAGACAGGCAGCACGCTGAAATTGGACTTCGAACGGAGAAGTTATAGGTCACGGTAGTTCGATTTCACGATGCGCGCATTACGAGGCGAGGACACGTGGCTTATTCTGATTGGGTTAGACATTTTAAGTGGGGCCCATGGACCAATAACCTTAAAATATGGACTTACGCCTTGATTGGTGAGATTGGATTAAAATATTAGGATTTAAATTATTTAAAAAATTTCACTTAATTCACCTTTTGATCTGGGGCCTTCATCTGATCTATGCCTTCAATCCAGACCGTCCATCTCCTCCCTCCCCATCTGAACAGATTCCACCATCTCTGATATAACTCAACCCGATACCCCATTTTCCTTCTCCCATACAAACACACATATCCCTCACCTCACCATCTCTACTGTGTGTGCACAGCCATGTGAGTGACTGAGATAGTGAGAGACGACGGGAGGCGGCAAAGGAATGGCGGTGACCACGGTGGTTCACGGCAAGGTAAGTTGACCCGAGAGCTCCTCTGTGTTCAAACCTTAAGAGTCGAGTTTTAGTTGTGATTTTAAACTCCTGGTTGCTTCTAATAAGACCTAGGGATAGAGACGAACACAATGGACCTGATTTTGAGGCTCGAAGTGGTCTGGATCGTGAGGGAGGATAATCGAAAATTTTGGGTTTCAGATTTGAGTCCAGAGGTAAAGATCTAAACGTGTTCTCTTATTTTTGATTTCATAAACCTCTTAGTTGGACCTAGAAGAACACGTAGGAAGAAACCCCGTAGGAAATGGCTGAGTATTGGCTGAGAACCGGCCAGACCGGTTCACCACTTCGGTCGAACCGGAAAAAAACCAGAGGACCGGGTTCAGTGCGAGGTAGGGGATGACACTGTTCACGCTCGTGGGCTTCACGCGCAGCCGCTTGCGGCGACGCGTGGGGGTGCGTGATGGGTCCAATGGGGAAGTGTTCAACGTGTGAAATAATCTAATCGTTATAACGAACATTTTGGGATTGGTTTCGTGTCAATCGAACACCGTTTCGATATTGTTCGGGACGTCCGAAAGTTTTGAACCGAGTTTAAAAATAGTTAAAAATTTGAGAAAATTACGGGACTTTAATAGGAGGTTAATGAAGAGGTTAGTGACCCTCTAATGTGATTTGGACAGGTTTGGGAGTCCTGGTGATAGTGACGAGGCCCGAGAAGGCCTATGACACGCGTATCGAGGCGCATCATAGGACGGTCTGTGAGTGGACTTTGGTTTTATAAATTTTATGCATGCATAACTATTTTATATGGATTATGATTGTGATAATATGATGTTGATTTGGTTATTGGTGAATTATGTGGTTTCACGAATTTCGAGGAGATTTACGTCCTTGCATGTAAATCGAGGTTTTTCCGGTTTTACACTAATTTTCCATACTTATGGTTTTGGATATGATTTCATGAAATGGTTTTGAAATTGAAAAGATAAACTCGGGCATGAGGCCCAATTGTTTTGGAAACCTCGGACTTGGAGTCCAATTGAGTTACGTAATTGGGCCGGTGGCCCAATTGCTTTATGAAATCGGGCCAGGGGCCCAGTTGATTTATAAATGTGATTTCGGGTCGGAGACCCTAAATGGACGTGGATAAATGTTTTCGATTAGATGACAGGACCCATCCCAATCCCCCCGGGATTAACGCGGGATGACCCTGCTCCCGTCTGACACGAAGTGTTAGACAAGGAATATTTCCGACCTTTGCCCTCCCGGGCTATCAGAGTACGCCAGGATCCGGAGGAGGCATGTGATATCTCGATATCTGCTACAGTCCACATTCTATGTCAACCTGAAGGGTATTAAAAACAAAAAGACTGTGAGTGGACAAAAATAAAGAGTTTATAAAAACATTTCCATAAAAGACCTTTATACCCTTCACTAAAAAGCATGCATGCATAGTAAAACCATTTATCCAATCACATATGTTAAAACATCCATATTTAGGGTCACAACCCCAAGTTCCGTAAATATAAGTCACACGGGCTCCTGCCCAAAAACATTTACAGAAAACCATAACATAGTAAACATATGTGGGATCTCAGCCCAAATCCATTTATCATCATAAAACACAATTTCCCAATCCACTTGAAATCATGTTTATCCATAATATTTCATATCCAAGAACATGTCACGGTAAAAGAGAGCTACACGTGTGCTAACTGGGGTCTCAAACCCAAGTCTCTCCAGGGTCCACCCTGGTCAATGTCCGTAGATCAATGACCCTTCCTAGAGGTAACGAACCATGCCCATTCTGAGAGTAAGGAACCCAATTGGGGGGCGACTCCACTCAGTCAGTGCTCCGTGACTACTCCGGGGTGCACCCAGGCCAACGACCCTCCCCGGAGGAGACAATCATATATAAAGGATGGAATATGAAAAACCTTTTGAAATCATTATTTAAATCTTTCTAGGGTTCATGCCCGGCCCCCATAAGCCGTCACAATCCAGAAAATCCTTTCCGAGGGTTCATGCCGGTTCCCATAAACCGTCATGACCCGTAAATCCATTTCAGGGGTTCATGCCGGTTCCCATAAACCGTCATGACCCATAAAAACCATTTGTAACACATAACTGGACGCTAGGCCCGAATCCATATACAAAATGGACCTCAAGTCCGAATCGTAAACCAACTGGGCCTCCGGCCCGATTTCGTAAATCAAATGGAGCTCAAGTCCGAGAGTTACCTTTTCAAATCCAAAATCATTTCATGAAATCATATACAAAACCATAAGTATGGAAAATCAGTGTAAAACCAGAAAACCTCGATTTACGTGCAAGCACGTAAATCGCCTCGTAAAGCGTGAAACCATATAAATCAGAATCATCCAATTCAACATCATAGAATCATATTCATAAACCATATAAAACATTTATGCATGCATCACAGTTTAGAAATCAAGGTCCACTCACAGATCGTCCGAGCTGCTGCCTCGATTTGCGTGCCATAGGCTCTCCCGAGCCAATCGCTATCACCAGGACTTCCAAACCTATCCAAATGTTAATAGAAAGTTACTAACTACTTAATTAACCTCCCATTAAAGCCCCGTAATTTTCCCGAACTTTTAACTATTTTTAAGCCGATCCTAAACCTTCGGACAGCCCGAAACATATCGAGACGATGTCCGATTGACACGAGACCAATCCCAAAATCTTTGTTACATCGAATAGAAGATTTCATATGTTGAAAACTTTCCCAAATTATGGCCCACGCGCCCCAAGAAGGCTCAGAACACTTCATCATCAAGCTTAGGTGAACCGGTTTTCTGGACCGGTTACTGTTCATTGTTACTGTGCTGAACCGGCGTGACCGGTTCAGCAGTTTTCCTCCTCCATTTCGGACCGATTTCAACCCCAATTAATCCTATAATTCCTATTTCTTCATTCCTTATCAATTCCAATCATTAAAACAACCTAAAAACGCCTAAAACTCATGGTTTAATCTTTGAACCATACGGTTCAAACTTCCCAAAACTCTCCCATGGCTGCACAGCCATCCTAAACTTCCTAAAACCTTCCTAATGACTTCCTAACAACCTAAAAACCAATTCCTAATCACCCAAAACAGCCCATAATGCACAAATAGAATTAAAATGGAAATTGGACCTAATCGTGAAATCCTCTCAGTTCATGGCTCCACCGTCCACGGTGGCGTGTCCTTGGCCGGCCACCAGCATCCACACATCCTCTCTTCACTCTCTGGTCCTCTCAATCATGATCAAATAGGGTTGGGTTTGATTTGGGTGAAGGTTTACACGGGTTGGGTTGTTTGGAAACAATGAAAATGAATGATCGATGAAGGTGGGAGGTGCATGAATGAAAGCTAAGGGCCAGTGGATGGGTGAAACTTTTCACTCATCCATAGGGCATGGATTAAATATCTGGGCACCCACTAAAGTCCAAAGTTAACTCGTTTCGTAATTCGTGCAATAGTACCCTTGAACTTCCGTGAACCGTAACTTCGCCTTCGAACGTCCGAATTCAACGTGCCGCCTATCTATGGATTCGTATCGTCCTTATCTACGTAATAGTCCTCGGCCCTCGACCATCGGACATCCCGGTCAAAAAGTCAACTATTTGCCCCTTTTAACCATAATTACCAAAATGCCCCTAAACTTCCGAACGTCATAACCTATTCCACGAACGTCGGAATTGAACATACCACCTGTCTATGAACTCGTGACGTCACGAACTAAGCCACGGTCATCGGTCAAAGTCCATTTGACCTCCAGAATGAAAAGTCAACATTTTGCCACGATCATGGGCAAAACGGTCATTTCGCATTGTTCGTCTGATTTCGCCTAACTAATCACGGATTAACCTCACTAATCGTGATTAGTTACTAATCTAATCCTGGAATTCGGGACGGGTCGTTACATTTGAGAAATCAGATATTTGGACTTGTGACGGTTTTATGGAAATTCCGGGCAGGGCCCTTGAGATGTTTGGAATGATTTGATAAACTATTTTCAATAAACCATCTTGATACGAGGATATATGATGGTCTCCTCCAGGTGTCTGGGACACTGGGGAAGTCACGGTGCATTGCCTGCGAGGGGTCATTGTACGGAGCTACCAGACCGTATAGTGACTCAGGAGCAGGATTGCTATGATTAGACGTCTAGGACGTCAGACATCTGGGATGTTAGAGATATTGACCCGGAAAGACCCCGGGCAGCACGCGTTGCTTATTATTATACCGTGAGATATGACGTCTGGGACGTCGAGCATTTGGGATGCCCAGGATGGTTTAAACATGTTTTCCTGGAAGTGGTATTTATGGTTATTGTTTTGGGCGATGGCCTACTGGGAAATTGGAATTGGTATTCTGGATGTCAGATTTATATAATATATGTTTGGTTTTCGGTATTCATGGTTTTGGGTAGAGACCCACATGATTTGGTTTTACGGTTTCTAGGCTAAGGCCCTAATGGTTGTTTTTAGTAAATAGTTTACTTACTGGTTTTCGGTGCATGCATACGTTTTTATTGAAGGGCATAAATATCTTTGTGAAATGTGTTTTATGAACTTATTTATTTTCGTCCACTCACAACCTTTGTTGTTTTTAATACCCTCCAGGTTGATCACGGATGTGACTGCAGCAGAGACTGGGACATTGCATACCTCCTCCATCGACCCTTGCGCACTCTGGAAGCTCGTTGGGGCAGTGGCTGTAGGTCATCCCTTGTCTGGCACTTCGTGCTAGACGGGAGCATGACACATCCCATGGTAATCCCGGGGGGATTGGGATGGGTCGTGTCACCTTAGCCCAAAATCATAACTTCTCATCAAAGTACGGGAACTCAGTCCAAAACTCATCAAATTCAAATCATCCGGGCCATTGCCCAAAACATCTGAAAACTAGTGAAAAACCAGTGAAAAACACCAATCAATCAAGTTGCTGGATCTCAAGTGCGCCCGAGTCTTTAAACTCAAAACACATGCGCATAATCAGGCCTTCCCTGGATATCAACGAGTCTTTAAACTCAAAACACAATCAACAGGCCTCGGGGGATATCACAATAACCGAGTCTTTAAACTCAAAACATATACCGAGTCTTTAAACTCAATACATATCAATCCAGGGCCCTCTCCCGTCAATCAACCGAGTCTTTAAATTCAAAACCAGATCCAGCCGTTTTCTTTTTCCGGGTCTTTAAACCGAAAATCATTTTTCAACGGGTCTTTAAACCCAAAACCAAGTGAAAATTCATATCCAAATTCGCAATAATGATTCTGTAAGCCGGCATCCGAAACCATCATCCCGAACCCAAATCCAGAATTCCTCTTTCAAGTTTCAAAACCGAATCCAAATCATCTTTTCAAAATCCGATTCCAAAACCAAAATAACGTTTACCGAAATCACATGAACATGGCTTCAGGCCCGAAATCACTTTTCCAAATTCCATTATAAATCATTAAATAAAATCATTTTTCAAATCCCAAAATCAAATCATCCAAACCATCATCAAACCATAGCAGAAAACTATATTTCGTAAAATGTGCAAATACGTAAATCATAAATATCATAATCACAACATAGAAATCACGTATAGAAATCATATAAAACATTTATGCATGCATCATAAGTTAGAAAGCAAAGTCCACTCACAGACCATTAGTGTTGCCGCCTCGATACGCACGCACTTATGCTTTCCCGGCTAATCCACTATCACTGGCTTTCCCGAACCTATCCAAATCCCATAATAAGGTCACTAACTACTTCATTAAGCTTCTACTAAAGTCCCGCAATTTTCTCGAATTTTTAACTATTTTTAAACGAGCCCTAAACATTCGGACAGCCCGAAACATATCGAGACGATGTCCAATCGACTCGAAACCAGTGCCAAAATGTTCGTTACATCGAATACTTCATTTCACATGTTGAAAACTTCCCCATCAGAGGTACCACGCGCCCTCACGCGCCGTCCAAAGGGGCTGCGCATGGGCCTCACGCGCGGTACTGTTCATTATCTTCAAGCTTTCGCCGACCCGGCTCGACCTAACCGGCGCAGGCGGTTCAACCTCAGAAACTGTCCAATTTTGATCCATTTTCGTTCCTGTTTGAACCTATAGCTTTGTCCAGTAATGCGCTACACATCCATGACTTAAAAACATGAAATTTCAATCAAAATCATACCTTCCAACTCAAAGCAAATCCTTCCATTTTTCTCCTTTGGTTCCAGCCACCACAGGCCACCTCAAGCCTTGATTTCAAGTCCACACTTCCTTTTTTGACCTCCAGAACCTCGTCCAAACAATCAATTGGATTAACTATCACTAAAACATACTTTGCCATTTTTGAATTCAAAAGAGACTTCTGCGGGTTCTTCACTTACCGTCCCTATTATGCCTTGAATTCAAGTTCAAGGAGTTCGTTTCATTTTCCTTTCCATTTTTTGTTTGCAGAACTTAGGCTATTGATAAGGATTTGAGGAGATTGGATTCAAGGCCACACGCCCCTCTCTGTTTCTCATGGTTCGAAAACCAACCACCGTCCACGATGGTTCTCGTGACCGTTACACCACGTTCTTCTCCCTCTCTCATCATATTTTACTAACATAGGGAAATCAAATGGGCATGGGTTTCACGATTACACACTCGCTGCACTCAGTTTCTCTCTGTTTTCCCCTCTGTGTTCCTAGCCCGTGCAACCAAGTATCATCGTCCCTCTCTTTAAATTTGGACAGAGGCGGCTTAGGAGGTTCCACAAGCCTCTAGAGCTCAACCAAGTGTCGACATCTGATGAGGTAACCAACCCAAGACAGCCAAGTGTCACTAGCCTAAATCCCAAGGCAACAGATGACCAAAATGCCCTTTATGGCAAAATTACCATTTTGCCCTTAACTTCATTTGGCCGAAACGCCATCCATGATCCGATAACAGCGTGCCGCCTGTCGTTGTACTCAGGAGATCGAGACCTATTTAACGGTCCTCGGAATACGTGAGAAAGGCATGTTATACAAAAAGTCAAAAATTTACCCATTTTTCACCAAATTACCAAAATACCCCTGAACTTCTGAACCTCATAACTTTTTCCTCGAATGTCAGAATCGGACGTGCCACCTGTCTATGAACTTGTGACGTCCGTTTGACGGCCCGAACTAAAAGTCAACATTTTTGCCCATGCTAGGGGCAAAACTGTCATTTCGCACCGTTCGTTCGAAAACATCCAACTAATCACCGATTAACTTCACTAATCTGTCATTAACTACTAATCTAATCCCGGTTTCCGGGACGGATCGTTACACATCATATCCTCTACTTGTCAACAACTTGACTGCGTCCATATCCCCGCAACGAGTTGCACAATGCATAGCATAAAAGCCTCTGACATAGAAATTGCCCTTCTCTAATGCATATTCCTGCATCACCTTCTCAAATAGGCCACGTTATTGGCTCAATTCAGATAGTGTAATCGCAGTCTAACCGGACTTGTTACACAACTTCACATCAGGCCCTATATAAACCAGCAACCAGAATAACTCAACGTAGCCCTCCAAAGTCGTTACCATGACGACTGAGAAGCCCTTGTCATCATGGTAATCAATATCGTATTTTCATGAACCAACAACAGCTTTCAATGCCTCAATATCACCGGCTTCAGCTGTATACAACAATGGACAGAAAACAGAAAAGTTGCTCGAACTGGGCATTTTTCCTCCTCTCATTATATGCATCATTGTCTGCTGGAACCAAGCAACCACTTATTTGTCGTAGTAATTGAGCTCACTGACTGATCAGACAGAGTCTCCTTTTAATTCGTGCTATAGTAATTGTATATAGTAGCACAAATTTTTTATTTAAAAATTAGAATAGAGTACACAATAATATATGTGTGCCCATTAATTAACAAAGCATGTGGGCTCAATGTCAGAATAAAGACACAAAACATTAGTGTCCTTTGATCTTCAATATGTGGCCACAAAATAAGTTATTTGTGTCCTAGGCACGCGCACAGTGAATATGGTCAAATTATAGTGCCCTTTATTATAGGACACAAATATTTGTGTCTATAGAGACAAAATACACTTATAATTGTTGGTTTACTAAACCTGTTTTTCTTGTAGTGATGATTATTTAGAAGTTGACCGATTATAATGATACATATATATATATATGTATGTATAGATTGTTGAATAAATATAAAAGTTGGTACGATGAGGTAATTATGTATTCTCCAAAAAGGTAAGATGTAATTAAGTATTCTCCAAAAAGAAAAAAGAAAAAAGAAACCGGTTATGATGATACATATATATATATATATGTATATGTATGTATAGATTGTTGAATAAATATAAAAGTTGGTACGATGAGGTAATACCCAAAAAGAAAAAAGAAAAAAAAGAGATATACTCTGCTGTATATTTCTATCATATATAGGTTTGAGTTAATTGAGTTTGCTATTTGACCTATCTAACCTTTCTATGCTCCATAATTATCAGTTTGTTTTTTTTTTTTAGTTAGACCAAGGCTTAAGTTAGAGGCTATGTCGTGAGATTATGTGCTATTTTTTCTTTAAATTTTATTTGACATAAGTGACTCCAATGTGACTCCCTCTAAACAAGGGTTCCTTTCTTAATTAAAAAAACAAAAATAAAATTCAGTTTCCTATTTGTTTGTTGTATGGAAATGTTGTAACCTAGCTAGCTAGCTTAGTTTAAAGTATTAACATCCTAATAAAGTACTAAGAGGTCAATGGCATGTACTTTATTCATGCTTGTCATAGTTTATACATACCAAATTGCTTAGTTTAATCAAATTTCAAATGGCTAATTAAATCTTAAAATTGAGTATTTTTTTTGTATTTCATCAACGTAAGTGATGATTAAGTACTCATGGATTAACCGACTTCATGCATTATATATAATGAGAAAGGCTAATCATATATGCTATGTAGATTATAACAATATGTATTATGGAAATCAAAAGTCAAATTGCTCCCCACTAGATATTGTTTTATTTTAAGTGGAATCTACTAACCTAAAAAAAAGTTAGGAAAAAAATAAGTAGCAGGTGGTGCAAGCTCTCAAATGTCAATGGATGTCTTCATTTTTTCATTTAAAATTAATTTAGCGAGTCTTATATATATATTTCTTTCTGCATGGCACATTAAATGTTTTAAATTTTAATAAATAGTATGTTCAATTAATTTCTTCACCAAAATTAATTAGTCGTGGAAATTAAATTAGAATCAAGGCTGATTAACATAAAGAAAACTCATAATTCTGAAGAATGTTTGGTCAAACGGCCGACTAGCTACGTGAATAATATGGAGAAGATCAAGATGTCTTGTAAATTGTAATAACTTTCTTCAGGATCCACCCTACTGTAAGGCAAATTTTTTATGTCATAAAAATTTTGTATTGTAGATGCATAACCAATTTATTAATGACTAATTAAGTCGCAATTTTGTTATGAAGATAAATTTTAATTTTGTCTTAAATTAAAAATGCATATACTATACCGTCTTTGTCAAAACAACCAAAATAATCAAGAAAAAAGGGAGAAAAAAAATCATATGAATTAGAATTAAGGTTTAAAAATTAAAATTATTATCGTGGGACATTATATATATATTTTTTTAAAAAAGCCTAATTATTTGTTTATTATTATTTGGTTATTCCTTTATCTGATTAGAAAAAAAAAAACCTAACTTGGTTATTGATTCAAAGTTTAAACCTATATATAATTTAATTATATTACTCCTAGTACGTACATATAACTCATGTAGCAAAGAAATTAAAACTGAAAAAAACCGTAATTGCCAATTGGCTCTTAATTTGGAACAAATTTGAAAAACAACTACGGCCACCCATGGACGCCATTGCTGGCCATTGACCATGGCTTTCTATTGTTCTGATGCTCTCCATGAATTTTCCAGGAAGCATCTAATACATGAAGGAACATATATTTTCGGTTGAAGATGGTCCAAAATTTTAAGGTCAGGCAAAAAAAAATAAATTTAAAAAAATCGTAATTTGAGAGCTGAGTACACACGACTCGTATGCACGTTAATTATTGACTTTGTTTTTTTACGTATATTAATCGACTCTAAAACTTCCGGTATACAGTGGAGTAGAAGATTAGAAATACCAATTAACTAAAAAGTTAAAAGGAAACAGAGTTGGGCCTATAACCCATAATGATTTCAAAGCTAAAAAAAAGCTAGCAATAGGTCGGAATGGGCAGTCCAGAACTGTATTTTCAACTTTTAATCAAAGCCCAGAGTTTATTAAACTACCAGGCTCTACAATATCTATAATGTTGTGTTGAGTAAAATACTACGAGGTTTCCCACACCTAAATGTGTATCTAACCTCCATTTGAAGTGCACGCGCCAAATCCAAAACTCCAGTTTTCATTTTCTCTTTAAAAAAACCCTGCCGGTTCTAGCAACTTTGAGGTGGAGGTTTCACCTCCTTACCTTCCTCTTCCTTTTCTAGTTTTTCCTCCTTAGAGATTTTATTATGGTCTTCCCTTGTAACAGCCCGAACTTTCAACAAGAGTAAAACAAGAAAAATCAAAGGGAAATTACCATTTTGCCTTTAAAGGGTCAACAATTGACTTTTTGACAAGGATAGCTTTTGGATATTCTATAAAGGCTGTGATAAAATGGTATATGAGTTGGACCCTAATTGGAAGTGTGTCAGCGAGGACGCTATGCCCCAAATTGGGTGGATTATAAGACCCATGAGTTTGGGAAGTAAGAACGATGAGTAAGACCCATGAGCTTGGGAAGTGAAGCCGGTGAGCAATCTCACATCGCTCGAAGGAGAGAAATATGAAGTACCTTATTTGTATGGGCACACATCTTCCTAACACGAGGCATTTTTAGCGCTCACCGACTTTGGATTTGGTTGGAACTTTAAAGTTAAGCGAGATTGAGCTGAATCAATCTTATGATGAGTGACCCACTGAAAAATTGTACGTGAGTTTCCAAAAACAAAGTTGTAAGGCCGTGGGTCCAAAGTGGACAATATCGTGTTAGGGGAGTCAGATTGTGACATCCCTTCATTCTCCTTCGTTTGGCTTCAGATCTTGGGTTGGTGGTGCTGACCGGTGCTCATGGTGAACTGTTGGAGTTGAGTTGTAGTCTATCTAGGTGTCCTTTTTCGGTATTTTGGTCCTTGTGACCACTTTTGGTTTTTTCTGTTTTTGGTTTATATGTGCTTTGTCTGTGCTATTTCTTCTCATTCCACCACCATCTTCAATTTAAGATGCATATGCATCCTAACCTCTGTCTTCACAACTCATCTTCCCAAATCACATAATTTTTGGTTTGCTTCTCCTTCACCTACTCTTATGGATACCGCCACTATTGTTCTCCACTTTCAACCCCTCCCCATATATGTGCCTTTAATTTTGATGGTTGGATTATGTACTTTGATAATCAATATTGATCAAACATATCGTTTGAATATGTTGATTTTTGATGGTTATGTGCCTTTAATTTATGCTCTATAGATCAATCTTGTTGGTTCCAATCTTATTCGTACTTTGTGGTGGTAATTGCTTCCTTAATGGTGGCGACTAGTGGAGTTCCATGTACCTGGTAGGATTTTTTTGAGCTTATTTTGTCATGGATTAATGTTTAAGTTTGTGCTATTTTACTTTAAGCTTGTTTGTTTGTATTTTAGTTTCATTATATTTGTTTTTATGTGTAATAGCTGAAGTTAAGTTTTACATTTGGGATCTTATTTCGTTTGAAGTGCAATTCGTTCCAATAAGGGAGTGAGTAAGTGACAGTTTTGTAACATAATAAAATATCACAGTATTTTAATTTCTAAATTAGTAAAGTAAATTATATTTAACCTTATTTAACATTATCTTGACCATTGAGGTCTGTCAAGCTGATTGATAATTCTGACAAAAAGAAAAAAAAGATAAAAAAAAAAAGCTGTTTGATAATTGGGATTCTGGTTTTTCCCTAGGATCCTAATCAACTATGCACGCTGCAGTATCGTACAGCTGTAGTACACTGTTACCATTAGGGCCCTTACCATTATATGCCATTGGAGTGAAGAGCTGATGTGTCAGTAGAATCACGCAAACGTCCAAGCCTCTCTGAAAGTGTGAGAAGGATCGATATCAATAAATCAGAGACAAATCTAATCCCATTTCACCATTTCATTTAGTCAGCTAGTTCTCAATCAGCGAGCATGAATAGAATTGTGGTTTCCAGAGAATTGAGAAGAAGAGGGACCCAAACTGCCTTAAGCTGGCTCAGTTCATTGAACATCTCAAGGTATGATTGATGCAATGCTTCCGGTATACATTTCTTGATTTTGGTTTGTGGATTTGTTAAAAATGTTGAAAAATATATCTGGGTTGGTGTTATTTTAATGATCTGGCAACTTAGATACTGGGTTTTGTATATTTATTGATATCTGGCTTTGTGCTGGAAAAAAGTTGAAAGTTTTTGCATACAAGTGTCATGAATGATTGATTTATGTAGGATGATTGATTGATTGATGGGCATTAAATCTTGTAGACTCAGATAACTGGATAGAGGTGGTTTTTAAGCATCATGAATGATCCACTTATTCGATGGTACGATAGGCGAGGAAGTTTCAAAATTTCCATGGTTCATATATTCTTTGTTTCGGTTTTATTGAACCATGTTGGCTTTAAATTCAAGAAATGCTGCACATTTATGTGATTGTTGATGAGAATGGAGTATCTATATTTGATGATGATTCTACGGTAGCGTTTGTTACTTCTCAAAGAACTGATGGCGACTGGGTTTAGTCTGCTATAATGTGCGCCATATAACTAAAGAATTTTACTTGATACTTTGTATGTCGCTCATAATGACCTTTCTGGTGAGAATTATTACCAATCGTTTCCCCTCGTTTATGGCAGATCTGTTCATGGGTTACACTTCTCCTCTGTTGAAGCTGAAGAGATATCAGGTTCACAGCCTGCTGAAGTACTCAACTTGGGTAGGTTCTAGAGTTTTCAGTAGGGTGTCACTTTCCAGCAGAAATTAGTTATTGGTTCTGGAGTATAACTGAAGACTGCAACCGGAAATGATTATAGCCTGATTATTTAAGTACAATTCTTTGGAATAGGTTTTTTAATTTTTAATTTTTTAGCTTTTATTTGTTTGTATTTTCCTGGTTACCTCATTTATGGATGATGCCCTCTCAGTAAGGTGAAACTTATTGGGAAAGAAAAACCAGTATTTTAATCTATTGAAAATAAAATGTTTTATTTCATTAGTACAGGGTAAGTGGAAGAATACTTCTAGGTGGAACACACTTTTGGATCCTTTAAATGGGGAGCCATTCATTAAAGTTTGCGAAGTCGATGAAACGGGAATTCAGGTATGTCGATTGTAGTGTACTGGCATTCATTAGAGTTATATTTTCTTCCCAGTTTCCTTTATGCCAATGCCATTAGCTTAAACTTTGGCTTTTTCTATATCACTATCTGTGCACTTTAACTAAATTTTTTTTACTGTTGGACCGCCATTTGCAGCCATTTGTGGAGAGCTTGTCCAAGTGCCCAAAACATGGTCTTCACAATCCGTTCAAATCGCCAGAGAGGTTTGTGTTTATTATCCTTCTGTTCTTCATAGCACAGTAGATAACAGAAAGAATTTCGTTTCATTAAACCTTCCCTTCTTAGAACTTGATAGCGATATTCAATGAAATTTGAAACAAAAAAGACTACTGTCTGACGGACCATTTGCAGATATCTTATGTTTGGCGACATATCTGCAAAGGCAGCTCACATGCTATCATTGCCAAAGGTAACAACTAATAAGTGTAGAGCAGGACTCTGTTTCTTCTTTTTACCTCATAACTGAATTTGAGCTAAGAATTTCTAGATCAACCTTTACATGTAAATATATAATAATGCATTATAGTTTTGAAAATAGTTTTAGTACCGTACTGCCTTCAGGTTTCTGATTTCTTCACAAGATTAATACAAAGGGTTGCTCCAAAAAGTTACCAGCAGGCTTCTGGTGAAGTTTTTGTTACTCAAAAATTTCTGGAGAATTTCTGCGGTGATCAGGTACATTATGTAAATATACTACATCTGTTTGGTTCACCTGAATGTAGAAGTTGAGGTTCCACCCCAAAACCACCATTGTTGGGGAGTTGAACTCAAATTTCTTTCCAAATTCGTGTACTATCCTTTCTAACGTTTGTGGCAGGTCCGCTTCCTTGCAAGGTCTTTTGGGGTTCCTGGGAATCATCTTGGACAGCAAAGTCATGGTTTCCGATGGCCTTATGGTCCGGTGAGCATTATCATTGAACATATTAGTTTTTTGTTACAATACTATTTCACCCCAAAGCCTTAATCTTTTTATGGTACATATTTGTTTTTCATAATTTGATTTATAAACAAATCTCTATGCAGGTTGCAATTATTACTCCCTTTAATTTTCCCCTAGAAATTCCTGTTCTTCAGTTGATGGGTGCGCTTTTTATGGGTAACAAACCAGTCCTCAAAGTGGATAGCAAGGTATGCCAGTATATGGTCTTCTGGTTTATTGGTGTGTGGTTTGAACTATCATTCTTTATAATTTACATTCGATGTCTGTCATCGTTATTAATTAGAAACCCTTTTCTAGTAACCTTTTAGATTTTGTTTTTGTCATGTTGCTGTTTGTGTCCTCCTCTTTGTGGATGATTTATCTATTTATGAATCTTCTTTAGGTAAGCATTGTTATGGAACAAATGATGAGGCTGCTTCATTACTGTGGGTTACCGGAAGAGGATGTTGACTTCATAAATTCTGATGGAAAGACGATGAACAAGCTACTATTGGAGGTTGGTTCAATGTGCTACTATCAATTAGGAGATGTTATTTTAGTATTTTACTAACTTACGAAACGTAGGTTGAAATAGCTCACATGGTATTGAAATTTTTTACTACTATTGCTTCAACAGGCAAATCCACGAATGACCCTCTTCACCGGTAGCTCAAGAGTGGCTGAGAAGTTGGCTCTTGACCTAAAAGGTCGTATTAAGCTGGAAGATGCAGGTTTTGACTGGAAGATCTTAGGGCCTGACGTTCAAGAGGTTTCTTAAGAAATTCTTTTTCTTTTCTTTATTTATTTTTAAGATTAGAAGCTCTTTCTTTGTAGAGTCACATTCATTATTGATTTATCAGATTTCGTTTCTATATGGCAGGAAGACTATGTTGCATGGGTCTGTGATCAGGATGCATATGCATGCAGTGGTCAGAAGTGCTCTGCACAGTCGATGCTCTTCATACATGAGGTATGCTTGTCCGGCTTTAAACCTACTAGATTATGTTGGGGAATTATCAGTGCAAGATGGGCCTCAACAATTCACATTAAGGCTAAAGAGATTATGCTTTACGTTTCCATCTTGCATCCTATTCTGTGGCTTCCACTGATTCTTTGCAGGCATTTTGAGTTTCGCAAAGCTATCATCTTTTTTTCTTGTTTGTTGAGTATTTGTTTTATATTCTTATTCAGAACTGGTCTAAGACTGAACTTCTAACGAAAATGAAAGATCTGGCTGAGAGAAGGAATTTAGAAGATTTAACGATTGGTCCTGTCCTTACAGTACGTACACTGCTTGTACCGTTCTGTATTACTTTAAGATATTTAGCAACATATCTCTTTACACACTTGTGTTGTTGCAGTTCACGACCGAAGCAATGCTAGAACACAAGAACAAATTGCTTCAGGTAACAGGTTCAAAGCTACTCTTTGGGGGTGAACCTTTACAGAAACATTCCATTCCACCCATATATGGTGCCATAGAACCTACAGCTATTTATGTTCCACTTGAAGCAATGCTGAAGAAAGAAAATTATGAACTTGTGACGAGAGAAATTTTTGGGCCATTTCAGGTAACAAAAACACACTGCCAGAGTTCCTTTTTCTTGTGCTCGTATTTTTGTCTCTACTGAACTTCATCTTATCAATCTATGAATTTTTCAATTTTTTTAACTTTTTTTTTTTTTTTGGTGAGGACTCATAATGTACTTTTCCTTTCTTGATCATTCAAATTTATATTAATTATAAATAGATTAGATGATTGTAAGTTGGCTGGTATTACCTACTGAACTGAAAATATTATTTGCTCCTAGATTGTCACTGACTATAAGAGCAATCAACTCCCACTGGTGTTGGAGGCTCTAGAGAGGATGCATGCACATTTAACTGCTGCTGTCGTTTCAAACGATCCAGTCTTTCTACAGGCAAGATTTTTCCAGTCTCTACATGCTTAACGTTTGCAACCATGGATTAAGGAGTACATAAAGTTTGTTGGATCAACATGTTTCACTTATTCTAAAATTATATTTTCAGGAAGTTGTTGGGAACACGGTAAATGGGACGACTTATGCTGGCTTGAGAGCTAGAACAACTGGAGCTCCACAGAATCACTGGTACGTACAAAATTTCTTGGAAATTCGATTACCTTGTGAGAATCTCCGAGTGCTTAAATGTGGAAAACAATGATTTGTGACAGGTTTGGACCGTCTGGAGACCCGAGGGGAGCTGGCATTGGTACCCCAGAAGCAATAAAGCTGGTCTGGTCTTGCCATAGAGAAATCATCTATGACGTTGGCCCCATTCCGAAGAATTGGGAACTTCCACCTTCTACCTGAGAGACTCATTTTGGAGCAAATGAGAACATTGCCTCCACATTGATGTGGAGAAGCATGTGGTTGTAGGTTCAGATGCATCACTGATGTAGCACATTAGCAGATACTCTTTGACCCTTTTTTAGTTTATTTTAAATTTATGGAATAAAATGAGTGGGATTTTCTTCTCATGTCTTGCATTTGATTCATTGCCTCTTTTGTATGTCTTCTTTTCTATCTGTGGTATCTGCGTGATGAGAACGAGAGACCCATGAATAGGAGTGATAAAATATGTTCGTAGAGCCATGCATCAAGCATTGCATCACAGTTTATATACATGAAAAATATGAAATTGTCCTTAAGGAATTTCTCGATTGTCGAGATTGACACGGAATGTGTTCTTTACAAAAATCAAACTTGGCTTTGCTTTTAATAAAGTGGAGTGGGGAAATTTTCTCGTACTTGCCAAGTATGCTCCCGTTTCGTCGAGTGCCTCGCCCGATTAACTAGGTTGTTGGCCTACCAAGTACTTACCCGTTGCTTCTGCTTCCCGAAAAGCGAGCGGAGGGTAGATTTTTGAACTATATTATAAATTGATCTTCTCCTTCACACCAATCACGAGTTTTTCTTCATTCCTCTCGTATATTGTCGTAACGCCTTTAATGGTAGGTTTTGAGAAAGACTTTTCATGTCATTCCTGAAATTTACAATTCCGAGGGATACTACATGCCATTATACCATAGTGATACTGGCTAAGAAACTTAGGCCAACTCAATTGGAAACCTCCCGTTCTGCCCGACCCTACCCTTGCCCTCTCGAGCTCCACAAAAACACTCGCCGCCGCTTCTGTGCGATGAACTTTCCCTTCTCCATCGCCTGAACCTGAACCTTGATGCCGCCGCTTCTTTTGCGTTGGCCTTCACATCCTCTTTCGCTCGACCCTACCCTCGCCCTCTTGAGCTCCACAAAAACCCTCGCCGCCGTTTCTGTCTGATGGTCTTTCCCATCTCCATCGCCTGAACCTGAACCTTGCTGCCGTCGCTACTTTTCGTTGTCCTTCTCATTCTTTTCGCCCGACCCTGCTTTTTAGCCTTGTCTTCATTAAACCTCTCCATCGTATTCTCTTGATCTAGTTCTCAGCCTCGCCATCGGTTCCTTTGCGACTGTCCTATCTTTCTCCATCGTTTTTTCTTCGTCTCTGCCTGTGATCAATTTTGATGTCTACCCTTGTCTCCCTATGTTCCAATCTCCTTCTCTAGTTGTTAATCTTCATCCTCTCGACTCGATGGACTCGTTGGGTCCTCTGCGCCAATCCCTTCACCCAAAACCTCCATCCGGCCTCTCTGAATCCCTGTGCCCGGGTGTGTTTCTCCTGGTAAGGAAGGGCCTTCCTTTCTTGCTACTAGGAAGCCCTCCCATGGCCTTGGAAATTTGCTTTATGGATCCCATATTGTTGATGGGATTGTTATGAATGGTATCTCTTTGCAGAATGAGGCGCCTGGTGGCAGTAGCCCTTCTGTTGCTCAGTGTGGTTTGAACCCAAATGATGGCACATATGTTGTAACGTCCCGTTTCTTATTTTGGGATTAGATTAGTAACTAATGATGATTAATGGGATTAATCGATGATTAACTGAGAGATTTCGGACGGACGGTGCGAAATGACCGTTTTGCACATGGGATTGGGCGAAATGTTGACTTTTGGTTCGAGTGGTCAAATGAATTTTGGTCGATGACTGTGACGTAGGTCGGGACGTCATGAGTTTGTAGACAGGCGGCATGAGCGATTCCGACGACCGATGGGAAAGTTACGAGTCTCGGAAGTATAGGGGTATTTTGGTAATTTGGTGAAAGTACATTTTGGTCATTTGCTTTGCCTTGAGATTTGTGCCTAATCAGATTGGGACACTTGTCCCTTATTTGGAAGGCTGTGGAAGCCTCATCACCGTCTCACACGGATTTAAAAAAGGGAAGAACATGTTTGCAAAGGGTGTTCGGTGAGTGCAGGCCGAGAGAGGAAAAACAGAGGCAGTGAAATCCAATCCCCACGATTACCTTTAAACCTCAATAATTGCCTGTGCTTTGTGAATAAAGATGGAAAGCGGACTTGGACGATGAGGATGGTGGCCACGGAAGAGCAACGACGACAAATATGAGGTGAGAAACCGTGAAAAATCCTGTTTTGAATTCAAAAATGGAAATTTGAATTCTAGTGATTGTTGATCAAATTGGTTGCTAGGATGAAGTTCTAGAGGTCGATACGAAGCTGTTAAGCTTGGAACTGTGGATGGAGGTGGTCGGAATCACGAGAACACAGAGGAAGAAAACTGGATTTTGATCCTTGATCGAGAAGGTAATTTTTGGACTTGAATTTCATGTTTTGAAGTCGTGAATCGATTAGAAATGAAAGGACGCAGGTGTAGGAATTGAAAGGATTGAAAACGGGTAAGAAATGGTTGAGAACCGGTCTCCCCGGTTTGGTCGAACTGGAAATCAGTGGACCTGGTCTGAACCGGGTTGACCGAATAAAGACAATGACACTGTAGCAGTGTATGGGTTTCACGCGCAGGGATTATGGGCGGCGCGTGAGGGCGCATGTGCCTTAGTTTCGTGGTACGATTTACACGTGTTTTTATCCTTTTGACGTAACAAACATTTTGGGACTGGTTTCGAGTCGATCGTACACCGTTTCGGGGTAGTTTTGAGTGTTTGAAGGTTTAGGGTTTATGTTTAAAAGGTTTAAAAATCCGGGAAAATTAGAGGGCTTTAATGAGAGGTTATTGAAGTGGTTAGTGACCCTCAGGTGTGATTTGGACAGGTCCGGGAGTTTTAGTGATGGTGGATTATCCGAAAAGGCGTTTGACAAGTGTATCGAGACGGTAGTTAGGATGGTATGTGAGTGGACTTTGCTTTCTAAATTTTAATGCATGGATAATTGTTTTCTATGTTTCTATATGTGATTTATATGCTTATGATTATGGTATTTATGATTTCTGTATTTTCACGTATTTCGATGTGATTTACGTATTTTCACGTATTTCGAGAATATGGTTTTATGCTATGTTTTGATAATGGTTTTGATGGATGATTTTATCCTGTTTCTACGTGTTGTGTTTGATGATGGTTTTGACGAAAAATGTGATTTTGGATTGGATTTTGGTTTCGAAAATATGATTTCGGTTTCAGATTCAGATTCTAGTTTATAAGATATGATTTCGGATTCAGATTTGGAATTGATAAATGGATTTATGGATTTGATATTGATAACTGTTTTGAATTAGATTTGCTGAATCCGGATTTGGGTTGAAAGACCCGGTACCGGTAATTGATTGACGGGGGTGGACCCAGATATGTTATTTGAGTTTAAAGACTCGGTTATTGATTTCACATGGAGGCCTATTATTGAGTTTAAAGAATCGTGAGTTTAGAGACTCGGAAATGCCGGTTGAGTTTAAAGACTCGGATATATATATATATATATATATATATATTGAGTTTAAAGACTCGGATATGATCCAGCAGGTTCGATTGATTGAGATGTGTTTTGGATTTATGTGATATCATGATGGTTTTCATATGGTTTTCAGATGTTTTGGGCAGTGGCCCAGATGCTTGGATTTACGATTTTGCATGTGATTTGATTTATGGTTTTGGGCTAAGGCCTAGTGATTTGAGAAAAACAAATGGTTTTGGGTTTTACAAACGTTTTTCTTATGTTGGAGATGAAATGGTTTTCGAATGCATGTATTGTTTTTACGTGAAGGGCGAAAATGTCTTTTCTGTAAAATATTTTATGAACTTATTTATTTTTGTCTACTGATAGTCTTTTCTATTTTTTCTTGCCCTTCAGGTTGATAATGGTGTGGGCTGCTGATGAGACCGAGACATCACACGTTCCACTACTGTTTCTGCGCACTCTGGAAGCCGGTTGGACGGTTAGCCTGGGTATCCCTGGTTTAGCTTACGTGTTACATGGAGGTTAGATTGGTGTATGACCTTCGTGTCATACGTGGGTTAGATGAGAGCATGTCTCATCCTTGTAATCCCGGGGGAATTGGGATGGGGCGTGTCACCTGTGGTCCAATGTATACAGCGTGAAGCTGTTATGAGTTGTATTGGAATTGATTTTTCTATGGTGAGCCTGTCCGGCGCTCGGTCCGGTGATCAGGTTGAAGTGATTTGCATTGGTGATTTCCCAAATGGGATTTCGTTGGGTCTTGGTGGGTAGGAGTCGGTGGTGTGCTGGCTGTGCAACATGTGGTGGAGTAGGAACAGTGTGAATTAAGGGAGCATGGGCCTGTGATGGCTGAAGTGAAAGACAAGACTGATGGAGCGGCACAGAGTACTTTGGGAGATATTCCAAAAGCCTCTTATTGCTCTGTTGCTTCTGGAGCTGAGAAGCAGTTGGATGGGAAACAAAATTTAAAATTCATCAAGCCTAAGACTATTGCTGTTCGTAAGGTTGTGAGTCCCCCTCCCTTGGCGGCGGAAATTGCGGCAAAAGATTGGAACACCTGTTTGGTAGGTTATTTTGTTGACCGTCACCTAGATTTCAATTTTGTTAATCTGTTGGCTATGAAACTATGGGCCTTTTGGGGGCCTTGTGGATGTTTTAGCGGATGGTGGAGGCTTTTATTATTTCATGTTTAAGGATTTATGTGCTTGGTTGAAGGTCTTGGAATGGGGGCCTTGGCATTTAGCTTGTTCTAGTTTGTTCTTATCTCATTAGACGCAAGGTATGCAGTTAAACAAGAACGCTTATGCGAAGATTCCTCTTTGGGTTCGTTTTTCTAATGTGGCACTTGAGCATTGGAATGAGAAAGAATTTAGTCATATTTCAAGTGCGGTGGGAAGACCTCTTTATGTGGATTCTTATACGTAGTCTAGAAAACGTCTTGCTTTCATGAGGATTTGTATTGAGGTTGATGCAAAGGAACCTCTTATTGACTCATTGGATATTCTTGAACAAATTAATGAAGTGGAGGAGATTGCTCGTGTATTGAGGTGAAAGTGGAACATGAGGGTAGGCCTTGATTGTGTTCGAGATGCGAATCGTTCGGGAATAGTGAGCCCAAATGTCATTTGAAGCCCATTAGTGGGAGGTAAGCTTGGTAGGCCAAGTTCTAAGCTTGTGGTGTTGGAGGGTGAGACTTGTGGGCCTTTACTATTGGACGATATGGCTACTTGGACTTTACCAGTTTCGGTGGAGTGAGGAGTGAGTCAATGTCAGGACCGGTCCCAAATCCTCCGGGATTAACGTGGGACCCGTCTGATCCCATCTGAAACCACGTGTCAGACCAGGGAAAATTCTTTATCTGCCCTCGTCGGGGCTATCAGAGTGCATCAGGATCGTAGGAGGAGGGGAGTGATGTCTCGTCTCTGCTACAGCCCGCATCCGCGATCAACCTGAAGGGCATTAAAACATTAAAAGTCGTGAGTGGACAAAATAATAATTTATTAAAAACATTTTCCTACAAAGACATTTATGCCCTTCAATAAAAGCATATGCATGCATTCAAAAACCGTTTATCAACACTTTAATAAAACCATTTCATTTATCAAACATAATCTCAAAATCATTCAAGGGTTCATGCCCGGTTCCCATAAACCGTCATGAACCATAAATCCATTTGGGTCCCCGACCCGAAATCAAAATTCAAAACCCGTAGGTCAAATCAATAGGGAATCAGCCCAAATCACATCAAGTACGGGGTCTCCGCCCCCAAATCATTTCTAAAACATCGAATACGGGGTCTCCGCCCCAAATCTCGTATACGGGGTCGCAGTCCCAAATCACTTTCTAATCATAAAACATAGGGTCTCCACCCTCAAATCTCGTATACGGGGTCGCAGCCCCAAATCACTTTCTAAATCATAAAACACAGGGTCTCCGCCCTCAAATCACTTTTCCATAAAACCTCATACGTATCAACATACGTATAACCCATCCGCGGCTCTTCCGAGAAGATGCCAACTCGGGGCACACAGCCCCTAGGGAACACATCCCTGAAATAGTCACGATATCATCATATCTATCTAGTGTGCACACTACTCGGGGTCTCACTTCGAGTCTTCTCCCAGGAATCTCCATCTGGGAGGCTCAATCACTGGATCTAGTCTGAGCTCTTTCTCTGGATCTAGTCCACATATCTCACCGGAATCTGGTCCGGGACCACATCATATCTCGTAATCTCCACTCCTGGAACGGGATCCCTATGGGGATACTCACTTTGGTCTGTGGATCGTGACTCTCCAGGCCGATGCTGGAGGAGACCATATAATCAATATGGAGGGTTCAATCACATTTTCAAATACTCTTTTCTTTCTTTCTCAAATCACTTTTCAACTGGGTCTCATACCCGAATCATCTCAATAGGATTCCGCGAATTCGATTCAAATCAGTTCCACAGGCCTCGGCCTAAATCCTCAATTCAACAGGGTCTCATGCCCGAATAATCATTTCATAAACTGAACTGGGACTCAAGCCCGATTTCACAATCAACAGGGCCTCAAGCCCGATATCACGACTAACTGGGCCCTAAGCCCGAAACCATAACCCAACAGGACCTCGCGTCCGATTTCACAACCAACGGGGCCTTAAGCCCGATATCTCAACTAAATGGGTCTCAGGCTCGATATCATAAATCAATGGGGCCTCAAGCCCGATAGTACACCTAACTGGGCTTCAAACCCGAATCGTAAACCAACTAGGCCCCCGACCCGATCATATAACTCAAATGGACCCTAGGTCCGATTCCTCGTCAAATCAAGTGGACTCCAAGTCCGAGAGTTTGTAAATCAATTGGGTCTCGTGCCCGATTTCATATTTCTAAATCTGAAATCCATTTATTAAATCCTTGTTGAAAATGTGATACGCAAAGGTACGACATAAAGCCGAAAACCTCGAAATACGTGCCATTATGTCGATCCTAAGCTACCACAACCAATTGCACTCAAGCAACATAAAATACGTATTAAAAGCATTTATAAACATTTATGCATGCATCAATTTCGAAAGAAAGGTCCACTCACAGACTGTCCGAAGCTGCGCCTCGATACGCGTGCCATAATCGTCTCCCTGGTCAATCGTCACCTCCGGGATTCCCAAACCTGTCCAAATTCATTTAGAGGGTTATTAACTACCTAAATAACCCCTCACTAAAGTTCCGTAATTTTCCAGAATTTTTAACTATTTTTTAAAACCGATCCTAAACCTTCGGACAACCCAAAACCTATCGAAACGATGTCCGATTGACACGAGACCAGTCCCAAAATGTTCGTTACATCGAATAGATGATTTCGTATGTTGGAACCATTCCCAAAATCTCCCCCACGCGCCCGCACGCGCCGCCTGAAGTGGCTGCGCGTGGGAGCCACGCGCCTGTGAACAGTGTCACCCCTAACCTCGCGTCGACCGGTTCGATCCGGTTCGCCTGTAACTTGGACCGGCGTGACCGGTTCAAGCCCATAACCGGTCTAGTTTTCACCCGTTTCACTCCTAATTTATCCCAATCTTCATCATTTAATCCTAGGATCCTAACCTAATTAATTTGAAGCCCTAAAACCCACGAAAACTACCCGGTTCGATTTTTGGTTCCCACGGTTCAATTTTCAAAATCCACTCCAGGGGTTCTCGACGTCTCACCACTCCCAAAACCTTCCTAAAAACCCCTTAGCAACCTAATTAGTTCAATAGAAACAATAAAAATGGCCCATAATCAATAGAATCGATAAATGGATTAAAACGGTAAAAACCGATTACCCGATCAATTTTTCGTCCTTCGCCGTGTACGGCGGCCCTTCCTGGGCAGCCACCACTTCCAGCCAGTCCTCCTCACTTCTCTGGCCTCTCTCAAATGGTCAAATAAGGTTGGGTTGGATTTGGGTGAAGGTTGGGTGAGATTGGGTTTGGACGGGTTTGGTTGCACGAACAAGGAAAGAAAGATGATATGCATGAATGTAAAGGAAGGGCCAGTGGACAAAACTCATGTCGTCTCGTAAAACGCGCAATAGTACTTTCTTACTTCCGTGAACCGTAACTTCGCCGTCGAACGTCCGAATTCGACGTGCCGCCTGTCTGCGGATTTGTATCGTCCTCATCTACGTAACGGTCCTCGGCCCTCGGCGATCGGACCTCTCGGTCAAAAAGTCAACATTTGGCCCAAATTACTAAAATGCCCTTGAACTTCCGAACGTCATAACTTCCTCCTAGAACGTCGGAATCGAGCGTGCCACCTGTCTACGAACTCGTGACGTCGCGAACTACGTCACAGTCATCGGCCAAAGTCCATTTGATCGCCTGAACGAAAAGTCAACGATTCACCCATTCTAGGTGCAAAATCGTCATTTCGCCCAAACATCCGCTAATTCTCGTCTAATCTCTGATTAGTCTCGCTAATCTGTAATTAATCCTTAATTAATCCCGCTAATTCGGGACGGGTCGTCACAAACTTCACCCTTAAGGAATTTCGTCCTCGAAATTCAAATTGACCTGAGTCCACAACCAACTGTGGAATCCAACCTTATTCTTCGAAACGGATCGTTGCACCCACACTAGAATACTCGTGTAGCAGTACACGTCCAACACACATACCGTACTCAATGGTATCGTCCTCGGTACGTACCGTCATCAGAGCCTCCAAAGCTCCAATTTATTTCCGAGAACTATACGTCAGTTCGTACGTCTCACTCGAGACAGAACATTGACGCTCGTCGATCCCGCCTGTCACTCACTTTGACAGGTCAGCAATACCAAACTGACATCCCAATGGTTTTCAGTCGGACTCTTTGACACTTCCATCTGACAATCATCAAGCTGGAAACGCAGTCCCACTATGGCTAACACAGCCAAGCTGGCATCCTGCTCAGCATCCGATCTGACAACACCCTACAATTTCTGCCATCACAATGGCCCGAATCACATCTCGTAGGTCATCCTCAGACCTATGCCCAAACTGACTCTAACTGCTCGTACGAGTCAACTCTCTCAATTCCTATACCCAAAACTGACTCTCAAAAGAGTCACATCAATCCACATCGATCTGAACGTATCAGATATCTATCCATCCATTACCCTCAGACACTCACTCGTCACATCCTGTGACACTAAATACCATCTATTCGTCAAGTCAATCAAATTGACCCACAACCTAAGTGTTCGGTTCTTACACCCTCTTGAATTCCTAGCTGTCATATCACTCCTCATCGTCCCACCTAGGGAAGAATCAAGAATGGTGACACCAGGATTCATCCTATGTCATCCTCCGACATCAGTACTATCTACTAAAGAGTCACGCTCAGTGACCTCGAAATACTCATCACCAAGACGGAATCAAGCACTCTTCTCATCGTCTCAATCACAACTTCTCTTGATTCCTTAGTTCCAATCACTTTGGAAACATGCTTCTTTTCCCAATTACTGAGCTCACTCATCACACGCGCATTCCCGCGTCCTATAGGCAAACAAGTGCCATGTCCTCAATTCAGGAGGTATGGTCAACCGTAGTCAACCAAAACCAATCCGCAATGGACTCTTAAGTCCTCAACTCAACCGGACACCATCCACGCGTCTGTAACCTCCAATTCTCCTTTCCGTCATAAGACGTCACTTACGTCATCCACTCGTACCTAGATCTCACTTTTCACCTCAAACGTTTCAACTTCTGGGCACACCCTCGCGACTCAATCTCGCAACACTGGGGGAACTAGTCTCCATACCAAGTACTCCCGTACTTCGCACTGAGCCACTCAGGATCCTCTCTGTCCCACTTATAACAATCATCACATTCACAAGGGTAGCGTAGCAAGTATGCCAGCACCCAACATCAACATTTCATTCTACGATCAGACTCATCCGTCACCAAGTCGAATCTAGAATCACTGCTCCTACTGTACGCCACTCACGCACCTCGGATCCTCGTCACGATTGACAAATCCTATCGTCACAATCGTCACGGTAACCTAAGTCTATCCAACTCGATAAGACTCGATCACGTCTATCAATAGCAGCGTCTGCCACAACCTCGTGCAGACCAATCTTAGAAACACTCTGCTATTGAGACTCCAAAACTACGCGATCAACACACCGCCAGTACCAACCTTTCAACGCACAACATCCACCGATCAGTCCACCTCAGGATCCGATCACAAGTACCATACACCTGGTAACTTGTCCAATCAATCACCCACTAGGGTTACCACAAACCCGGCTGCCCGCTGCAGCCCTACCATCCTCACCGATCCTTCGATCTCGACTCCGAAGAGTCGTCGTATTCCAATATTGGTTGTCAGGACCCACCCCGGTTTCACCCCAAAAACCGAGGTAAATCCTGCTCCCGTCTGATACCCCGACACAACACCAAAGCAAACCACTAAAATACACCGTCAGACGCAGGAGAACTTTAAAACATCCCGAAGTTAAAATTTACAGAGCATGGTACTAAATACAAAAGAAGGAAACCGATACAAAGAGTACACGCACTAGGGAAAATTTAAACACTCTGGGGTCGCTCTCGTAACTTCTATGCCTCAGACGCTGCCTCGACGCCGAAACCCCGCGCTAGCTCCACGACCTGGAGGGCAATTTAAAACCAGAAAAATGTGAGTGGACCAGAATAAAAGAAAAGTTTCCAAAACCATTTATAAGAAAACCGGGTTTGGCCCTCCGTTTTGAAACCACATGCATAACCTAGTTATTAAAACAGTTATAGTTCACGTAAACCTCATCATAAAAACAGAAACATTATAAAAGACAGTTATAGAAATCATAGCATAAACATCATATAACCGTATCATAAACCATGAATATCAAGTCATCATTATCCGATCAAACCTGCTGGATCTATCCGAGTCTTTAAACTCCCGAGTCTTGCCTCAATAATATCCGAGTCCCGAGTCTTTAAACTCAACAGGCCTACGGGGGAAATATCAATATATCCGAGTCTTTAAACTCCCGAGTCTTTAAACTCAATCCAGGTCTTTAAACCCAATCTGAGCCCGTCTCCGTCAATCAATATCCGAGTCTTTAAACCCAATAACCAGATCCAGCAAATCCAATCCAAAACCATTTGAAAATCATTTCTCAATCCACATCCAAACTCGAATCCGAAATCACCGGTCTGATGCCCTTCTGGCATCCAAAACCGTCATTCCGAACCCAAATCCGGAATTCCACTTCCCAACTTTAAAACCAAATTCCACTTTCCGAAATCCGATTCTAAAACTGAAAGCCCTGATCATCGAAATCACGTATCAAAATCCACTTATAATCATGGAAAACCATTTATCATTTGAAATCCCAAAACCATAGCTTCAATATTCAGAAACCACACTTTCCTCGTAAAACGTGCCAAATACGTTATTTCTCGAAAACCGTGCAATTTATGCAAAACCACATTACATATTCAACAAATATAAAATCATGATTAAAATCATAAAGGAAGTAATTAAAATCAGTTATGCATGCTCGAGTTTAGAGAAGGGGTCCACTCACAGTACCTAGCCCTCAATCGCGCTTCGAACGTCCCGTACGTTCCTCAGCTTCCTCGGGAAGTCCCGATCCTGTCAACAACCACCAAAGTACGTTACTAACACGACTACGAAAGTCCACCTAAATTTCCCCAAAAATCCCCGGATCCTAAACATAACTAACCGGAACCCTTAACCTTCACCCTCGCGGAACTATCCTCAAACGACGTCCGATCAACTCGAAACCAATTCCAACGGACTCGTCACCACACCTAGACCAAAAACTATGTTGACCGATTTCCCAGCCGTCGCCGCACGCGCCCCCACGTGCCGCCCAAAGTGGCTGCGCGTGGCCCCACGCGCCAGCTGTAGTACCATCGTCTTCCTCGAGTCGACCCGGTCAAACCGGCCTCTGCAATTTGAACCGGCGAGGACGGTTCACCGCCGTACCTGCACCAAAACACCTCCTTTCTTGACCATCCTCTTCGTCCCGTCCTAAGCTATCCATTCCCCTACTCCAAACACCTCGACTCAACCTAAAACCTGTCGACTCAAGCTCAAACAGAAACCCAAACTGTCCCCTGTTTTCTACTCCGGCCACCCAGGTCTTCCCCCGCCACGGAAACCACCGTAGACTGTTTCTAAGGACCTAAGAAGTCGACTAGGACCAACAAGAACCCTCGACTCGTACTCTAAACCCACGACTCAACGTCTGAAGCAAAAACGGAAAAACAGAGGACACAAAGTACTCTCCGTCGTTCCAGCCTCCACCGTGCACTCCCCGTCACGGCTGCACAACCAGCATTTACCTAGGACTCCACTGAATTCCCTAGACCTCACGGGACTCCTCGATTCAACCCCTAAGGCTTCGACTTAGCGTCTGAATCTAGACGGTAAAACAGAGCACAGAAAGGAAAATCAGAAATTACCTGCCGTCCTGTCATCGTCGTGAGCTCAGCCGTGAAGACGCGGCTCCTCCCGTCCACCTCCAGCCTCTGGACACCTCCTCTGGCCTCGATTGGTCGAACACGGCACAACCACCACCACGATCTCTCTGTTCACTCTGTTTTCCTCCCTGGTTTTCCCGTGGCTCACAACTCACCCACACACAACCACTGGACCTCCAGACCTCCTTACTAACTCCCTCTCAGTCTCTGGTCACTCTCACACACTCATAAAACTCACCAACCCTCACAATCACCTCTTAATTTCCTCTCATTTCCTCCCTCTGTTTTCTGTTCTTCGAACACAAACACACACACACGGGTACACGATTACCCCAAATAATTGGACCGTGTATGCTAGAAACCTCTAGCCCTCCTACACGTGTCACCATCCCACAATTCCTCTCCCATGTGGCTCAATCTCAGCCCTCCATTTTCCCTCTCTGTTGCACAAATCCCCATGTGCAAAAGACCAAACTGCCCTTCTTTTTAAACCAAAATTACGATCTTGCCACTACCTTCCTAGACCCGTAACTCACACATCGTAAGTCCGATGAATACGTATCGCCTGTCATCGAACTCAGGACGACGAGATCTATCTAACGATCCTAGGTCAACAAGTCAAAACCCGATCGTACGAAAAGTCAACTTTTCCCCCTAGTTTAACCAAATTACGGTTATGCCCTCAATCTTCCGAACATCATAACATCCTCCTCGGATGTTGGAATCGGGCGTGCCACCTGTCTACAGATTTGTGACGTCCTAAACTACGTCCTGGTCATCGGTCAAAACCCAATTGACCACCCGAACTAAAAGTTAACTATTTACCCGAACTAGGGGCAAAATCGTCATTTTAGGCTAATGAGCTCATCGGGACCAACTAACCCCCGATTAAGCTCACTAATCCTTTACTAATCACCGTCTTAACCTTAATTTCCAGGACGGGTCGTTACACTGGTACCAAACCAGCCAAAACTACACACTGAGGATCTCGTCCTCTCGTAACTCTATGGCTCTCAGCCGCTGGCCTCCACAAGCATTCGGCCATACTCCGTGCCTAACACTGCACAACGACCATACGTCGCGATCGTCACCTATCGTGTCCCATGACAACCACTCCGGCGTCTCCTGCTAGTCGACATCCCATTGGGATTCGACACACTGAAACATGGCCTCTTATGCCAATTAGGGTCAAACATTCCTATTTCCAACAGTCGTGACTGTAGTCGTACAGTGTCATCGTACACTAGGCGACCCTGACCTCTGACTACCACTGGTATTAATCTGTACATCCTCTAACCGACACGACACTACCGTCGAGCGGTCACGACTCTCAAGTCGTCATACGGTCTCTACCGATCCACTGGATCCTAATTCCAGTACCACTACGGCCCTAAACCTTCGGATTCACACGAACACTGATCCTCCTCGGGATCCAACATCGAAACACGTGGTCTCTAATGCCAATCAAACCTCAAATTATCGTATCACATGCCAAACACAATCACACTAAGGTTCGATTCTATCGATTCCTCGTACTAATGCCCTAATAATCAGGTTGATGACGGGCTGTTACGACTTCAGAAACATCACATCCTCGACCTGCGCATACTCCACGAGCAAAACATGCTCTGATACCAACTTGTCAGGACCGGTCCCAAATCCCCCGGGATTAACGTGGGACCAGCCAGATTCCGTCCGACACCACGTGTCAGACCAGGGAAAATTCTTTCTCTGCCCTCACCGGGGCTATCAGAGTGCATCAGGATCATAGGAGGAGGGGAGTGATGTCTCGTCTCTGCTATAGCCCGCATCCGCGATCAACCTGAAGGGCATTAAAACATTAAAAGTCGTGAGTGGACAAAATAATATTTTTTAAAAACATTTTCCTACAAAGACATTTATGCCCTTCAATAAAAGCATATGCATGCATTCAAAAACCGTTTATCAAAACGTTAATAAAACCATTTCATTTATCAAACATAATCTCAAAATCATTCAAGGGTTCATGCCCGGTTCCCATAAACCGTCATGAACCATAAATCCATTTGGGTCCCCGACTTGAAATCACAATTCAAAACCCGTAGGTCAAATCAATAGGGACTCAGCCCAAATCACATCAAGTACGGGGTCTCCGCCCCCAAATCATTTCTAAAACATCGAATACGAGGTCTCCGCCCCAAATCTCGTATACGGGGTCGTATCCCCAAATCACTTTCTAATCATAAAACATAGGGTCTCCGCCCTCAAATCTCGTATACGGGGTCGCAGCCCCAAATCACTTTCTAATCATAAAACATAGGGTCTCCGCCCTCAAATCTCGTATACGGGGTCGCAGCCCCAAATCACTTTCTAAATCATAAAACACAGGGTCTCCTCCCTCAAATCACTTTTCCATAAAACCTCATACGTATCAACATACATATAACCCATCCGCGGCTCTTCCGAGAAGATGCCAACTCGGGGCACACAGCCCCTAGGGAACATATCCCCGAAATAGTCACGATATCATCATATCTATCTAGTGTGCACACTACTCGGGGTCTGACTCCGAGTCTTCTCCTAGGAATCTTCATCTGGGAGGCTCAATCACTGGATCTAGTCTGAGCTCTCTCTCTGGATCTAGTCCACATATCTCACTGGAATCTGGTCCGGGACCACATCATATCTCGTAATCTCCACTCCTGGAACGGGATCCGTATGGGGATACCCACTTTGGTATGTGGATCGTGACTCTCCAGGCCAACGCTGGAGGAGACCATATAATCAATATGGAGGGTTCAATCACATTTTCAAATACTCTTTTCTTTCTTTCTCAAATCACTTTTCAACTGGGTCTCATACCCGAATCATCTCAATAGGATTCCGCGAATCCGATTCAAATAAGTTCCACAGGCCTCAGCCTAAATCCTCAATTCAACAGGGTCTCATGCCCGAATAATCATTTCATAAACTGAACTGGGACTCAAGCCCGATTTCACAATCAATAGAGCCTCAAGCCCGATATCACGACTAACTGGGCCCTAAGCCCGAAACCATAACCCAACAGGACCTCGCGTCCGATTTCACAACCAACGGGGCCTTAAGCCCGATATCTCAACTAAATGGGTCTCAGGCCCGATATCATAAATCAATGGGGCCTCAAGCCCGATAGTATACCTAACTGGGCCTCAAACCCGAATCGTAAACCAACTGGGCCCCGACCCGATCATATAACTCAAATGGAACCTAGGTCCGATTCCTCGTCAAACCAAATGGACTCCAAGTCCGAGAGTTTGTAAATCAATTGGGTCTAGTTCCCGATTTCATATTTCTAAATTCGAAATCCATTTATTAAATCCTCGTTGAAAATGTGATAGGCAAAGGTACGACATAAAGCCGAAAACCTCGAAATACGTGCCATTATGTCGATCCTAAGCTACCACAACCAATTGCACTCAAGGCAACATAAAATACGTATTAAAAGCATTTATAAACATTTATGCATGCATCAATTTCGAAAGAAAGGTCCACTCACAGACTGTCCGAAGCCGCGCCTCGATACGCGTGCCATAATCGTCTCTCGGGTCAATCATTACCTCCGGGATTCCCAAACCTGTCCAAATTCATTTAGAGGGTTATTAACTACCTAAATAACCCCTCACTAAAGTCCCGTAATTTTCCGGAATTTCTAACTATTTTTAAAACCGATCCTAAACCTTCGGACAACCCGAAACCTATTGAAACTATGTCCGATTGACATGAGACCAGTCCCAAAATGTTCGTTACATCAATTAGATGATTTCGTATGTTGGAACCATTCCCAAAATATCCTCCACGAACCCGCACGCGCCGCCTGAAGTGGCTGCGCGTGGGAGCCACGCGCCTGTGAACAGTGTCACCCCTAACCTCGCGTCGACCAGTCCGGTCCGGTCCAGTTCGCCTGTAACTTGGACCGACGTGACCGGTTCAAGCCCATAACCGGTCCATTTTTTACCCGTTTCACTCCTAATCGATCCTAATCTTCATCATTTAATCCTAGGATCCTAACCTAATTAATTTGAAGCCCTAAAACCCACGAAAACTACCCGGTTCGATTTTTGGTTCCCACGGTTCAATTTTCAAAATCCACCCCAGGGGTTCTCGACGTCTCACCACTCCCAAAACCTTCCTAAAAACCCCTTAGCAACCTAATTAGTTCAATAGAAACAATAAAAACGGCCCATAATCAATAGAATCGAAAAATGGATTAAAACGGTAAAAACCGATTACCCGATCAATTTTTCCTCCTTCGCCGTGCACGGCGGCCCTTCCTGGGCAGCCAACACTTCCAGCCAGTCCTCCTCACTTCTCTGGCCTCTCTCAAATGGTCAAATAGGGTTGGGTTGGATTTGGGTGAAGGTTGGGTGAGATTGGGTTTGGACGGGTTTGGTTGCACGAACAAGGAAAGGGAGATGATATGCATGAATGTAAAGGAAGGGCCAGTGGATGGGTGACACTTGTCACTCATCCATTAGTCCCTGACAATTTCCCTGGGCCCCACCTAGGACAAAACTCACGCCGTTTCGTAAAACGTGCAATAGTACTTTCGTACTTCCGTGAACCGTAACTTTACCGTCGAACGTCCGAATTCGACGTGCCGCCTGTCTACCGATTCGTATCTTCCTCATCTACGTAACGGTCCTCGGCCCTCGGCCATCAGACCTCTCGGTCAAAAAGTCAACATTTGGCCCAAATTACCAAAATGCCCTTGAACTTCCGAACGTTATAACTTTCTCCTCGAACGTCGGAATCGAGCGTGCCAACTGTCTATGAACTCGTGATGTCACGAACTACGTCACGGTCATCAGCCAAAGTCCATTTAACCACCTGAACGAAAAGTCAACGATTCGCCCATTCCAAGGGCAAAATCGTCATTTCGCCCGAACGTCCGCTAATTCTCGTCTAATCTCCGATTAGTCTCGCTAATCCATAATTAATCCTTAATTAATCCCACTAATTCGGGATGGGTCATCACAGTCAAAGTGATCTTATCTTTGCTAATCTCTTCAAGCCCGTTTGTGTAGGATTAAATGAGCATATTATGGAACCAAGTGTGGAACCGAGCTTTCCCTTCACTGTCGTGTGGCCTACGGTTACCAAGTTTGGTGGTAAGACCTAAGTGAAGAAGTCAGTCTGGGTTGTTGTTGTGGCAAGTGATAGGGCTGTCATCAATACTCAGAACAAATTCCAACATTTGGAGTCTAACCAAGAGGATGTGGAGTTGGTTGTCGAGGCTTCGGTGCACCCTCAATGTGTGGATTCTTTTGTGATGGTTCATGGTGGAGGTGATGGGGCAATGGGTAAGAGGAAAAAGCAGAGTAAGAAGAAAAAGGGGAAGAAGATAATTGTTGGCATTAAGCCTCGGATGTACGCACCTATTATTTCTGATGATGATCAAGCCTGCTTGTTGGAATATAAGGGGAGTGAACAAGTTGGCACGTCAATTGGAGGTTAGTAAGTTCATTCGTGATCAGAATTTAATGGTTTTGGGTTTGATTGACACTCGGGTGCGTCATCCTATTGCGTCCCGTATTATGTGTGGGATAAATCATAATTGGAGTTGGGTGGAGAATTATAGTGAGCATATAAATGGTAGAGTGTGGGTCGGTTGGGATACTACTTGTGTGAGGCTACATGTGCTAAAGGTAACTGATCAGTGCATCTATACATCCCTGGAATTCCTTGACTCAAGATTGTTAATTTTCTCAACCTTTGTCTATGGGTCTAATGATGAGAGGCATAGACGTCTCCTTTGGGATGATCTTCTCAATTTTAGTAGGACTACATGTATTATTCCTTGGACCATCCTTGGGGATTTTAATGAAATTTCTCACCTTAATGAGCAAGTTGGGGGTAGTGGTATTTGGGATGCTGGTATGCGTGATTTTTGTAATTGTTTACAGGAGTGCAGCCTTGAAGATTTGTGGTTCTCTGGTCCACTCTTTACTTGGTGTAACAAACAAGGTAATGTGGAGTCCATATTCCGTAAGCTTGATAGGGTTCTTATTAATGAAGGGTGTCTTAGTCAGTTCCCTAGCTCCTGTGCAACATTCCTTCATCCGGGTTCTTCTGATCATGCTCCTAGTATTATGCAATTTGGGTCCCCTTCTCCTATGCAGGGTGATGGTCGTTTTAAAAGGGTTGAACAATTTGCCTTTTGTGGATGTATCAGTGGTTGTCAATTCTGCTAAAAAGGCTTTGGATTGTTGTCAACGTGAGCCGGTTACTAGGCCTAATGACTTGGGGTTGGTGAATCAGGAGCGTTGTCTGATGAAGACGTATGCATACTGTCTACTTGCTGAAGAAAGTCTGGTTAAACAAAAGGTAGGGTGAAATGGTTGGAAAAAGGGGACAGAAATACTGCTTTCTTTCACAAGGTGATTAAAAAAGATCGAACCGAAATAAGATTGATTCCATTACTCGGGCTGATGAGACTGCGACTTGTGATCTCAACGAGGTTAAGTATGAGGCATTTTCCTTCTATCAGCGTTTATTTGGTAAGGAGGTAATGATGGGGGATATGCAATTCAGTGATGTTATGGCCAACACTATTTCGGATGCGCAAGCATCTAAAATGGTTGGGGAGGTTTCTGATGTGGAAATAAAGTGTGCTTGTTTTAAACTTAAGGCTAGCAAGACCCCGGTCCTGATGGCTTTAATGCTTTATTTTTTTAGCGGGCTTGGCCAATTGTGGGGCCTCATGTGATTGCTGCTATGAATGAGGTCTATACTTTCGCGAATTTATTGGGTGAGAAAAATTCTACGATCATTACTTTGGTTCCTAAAGTACCCAATCTGACTATGATGGGGGACTTTAGATTAATTTCTTGCTGTAATACCATCTATAAGGTGGTTACAAAGATTATTACGAATAGAATCAAACCTGTGTTGTCTTCAATCATTTCTCCTAATCAATAAGCTTTTGTGAATAGGAGACGTATTAGTGACAATATTCTTTTGGTTCAAGAAATTTTCAAGGGTTACCACCTTAATTCTGGAGTACCTAGATGTGCAGTCAAGGTTGACATTCAAAAGGTGTACGACTCGTTGTCTTGGGACTTCATTTTTTCTGCTTTTGAGGTATTCAGGTTTCCTCATGTGTTTATTTCTTGGATTAGAACGTGTATTTCTAGTGCTCGATTCTCAGTTGCTGTTAATGGGGAGCTTGCAGGTTTCTTTCCGAGGAAGCGTGGTATTCGTCATGGTGATCGTATGTCCCCTTATATATTTGTTATTGCCATGGGGATTTTCTCCCTTATTTTGAAGAATTGTATGTATTGCAATCCTGCTTTCAGGTTTCATTGGAGGTGTGGGGAGGCAATGCTTTCACATTTATCCTTTGATGATGACCTCATGGTTTTCTCCCATGGTGATACTTTTTTTTTCTTTTTCTCTCTCTCTCTCTCTCTCTCTCTCTCTCTCTCTCTCTCTCTCTCTCTCTCTCTGTTATTAAGGCTGCTCTTGATAGGTTCTTTGGTATATCTGGGGCTTTATCTTAATATGGAGAAATGCCAATTATTTGCAGACGGGGTGGATGATTGTGTGAAGAATTAGTTGTTGAGTTGCTTTGGGGTTCAGGAAGGTTGTTTGCCTGTTCATTACCTTCGTGTTCCCATTATCACTTCCAAGCTTAGTTTCGCGAATTGTGCTCCATTGATTGAAATGATTCGTAATCGAGTAAAGGCATGGGAGCATCGTGTTCTCTCTTTCGGTGGGAGGGTTTTTTTAATCCAATATCCTCTAGGCAACATTATGGTGCTTTGGGCTTTCTATCTCTTCTTACCTAAGAAGGTTATTAGGGATATTGAGCAGATTCTTCGTCGGTTTCTATGGTCCGGGAAAAGTAATGGTCCCTATCAATTCAATATTGCTTGGGAGAGGGTTTGTAAGCCACGTGGAGAAAGGGGGCTTGGCTTTCTACACCTCTGGAATATTTGGATGATGGCTAGGTACATTTGGTATATTTTTGAAAGTGGCTCTTCTAATTTGTGAGTTAGTTGGGTTAGGGCAGTGTATATTCGTGACCAATGCATATAGACTATAAAAATTCCGTCATCCTATTCTTGGAATTAGAGGAAATGATTGAAAAATCGAGATGTTGTTTGGCCTTTCATAGTTAGTAAGGTGGGAAATGGGAATTACACTTTTCTTTGGCATGATCTTTGGTGTTCTCTTGGTAACCTGCTAAGGTGGGAAATGGGGATTACACTTTTCTTTCGCTAATTGCTGTTGTCCTTCTTCGGTTGTCTTTTGACAAGTTATTGATATGTTTCGGTTAAGATTGAATAGTTATAATTTTAAGGTTAATGTAGTTAAATTTTGACAGGGCTTGGGGTATGCCTTGAATCTGGCTAGTTTTTGTGGCCTTCTTACTTTGTTGGATGACCATCTGTTGTGGTCTTTATTTTGGGATCTTTTGTTGTTCCTTGTTTCTGGTTGGTTGAGGCTTTGTCTTTAATACATTTTTACTTATAAAAAAAACTTAGGTCAATTGTATATCAAAATTCACTCACACCTATCTATTTCCATCTACATGAGCGGAGTCGAAGACCTTCCATGGGTTTAAGACGAGTTTATATTTGAGCAAATTACGTACACTTTAGTATCCTGATGTTTACATCAATTTTCAGAATTATACCTAACGTTTTAAATTTTGGACTTTAGTTCCCTCACTTTTTTAATTTGTTACACCCAAATACCATTGTCAAATTTTCTGTTAAAAATCTGTTTTAAGCTAACACGTGCCTTGTTGGTCCCACCAAAAAATAAGTTAAATATATATTTTCTTTCTTGCTTTGTTCTTTTTCCTCCTTCGTTTCTTCTCGACTCTGCAATTTGCAGACTCACACTACCAAAAGCCATTGAAATAAATGACACCTCATCTTCCTCCAACCAACACCAAAACCCACAAAACCACATCCACCATGAAGATATTCTCACAAATTTATCCTAAGTTATATTTCAATATTGTCACAATGTGTGGCTATTCTCATATTCATATTTAACTCTTCAATTCACATTCAAACTCTTGCAACCACTTCACGAATTTATAAAAAAAACAACTGAATCAACCAAAAACTCTTCCATTCAAAAAGTAATGACAAAACAATATCCCTCAAACACAAAGCCAAACAGTGAATTTTTTCAGGGAAAATTTCCCCAATGGACAGTCATTGGTTCCGTTACCGCTGCTTCATGAACAAGCTCATCTTTTGTTAGATCTCCTTCTTGCTAGCAGTCATTTTCTTCCACAAAACCCTATCTTCCAAGTCCAACTGATGAGTCCTCTCTACCCTACATACCTAGGAAAACGTCGTCTTCCAATCTACAAAGCCCCTTGCCAATTCCACTGGGTTATCCGTTCTCTTTACCGGTGCCGTCGGTTTTTTCGGAACCCACGTTTCCATAACGCTTAAAAAATGCAGCGACGGTGTTGTCGGGATTAATAATTACAACAAATATTTTGGATCTCTTTGTTGGAGGAAGAAGAGGTTGTGTCTTGTTGGTGATGGGTCTGCAAATTTCAAAAAGGAAATGACAGGATCCATCCAAACCCCCCAAATTATCGTGGGACATGCCTGCTCCCGTCTGACACCACGTGTCAGATCAGGGATAAACTCGTCACCCGCTCGGGGTCCATTAGTGTACGTCAGGATCGGCTGTGATATGTGATGTCTCAATCTCTACTACAGCCCGCATCCGCGATCAACCTGAAGGGTATTAAAATCATAAAAGTTGTGAGTGGACAAAACAATAGTTGATGAAAATCATTTATATCGAAAAGATATTTATACCCTTCACGTAAAAGCATGCATGCACCATAAAACAGTTCTTTCAAATACTTTCTTGGAAGCAAGACGTATTGCTTCCCAAAACAAAACACAGTGAAAAATGCTTCTCAATCGAAGCCAATATAACAGTAGGGTCTCAGCCCAAAAACCGAATCATACAGGGCCTCTTGACACGACCCACCCACAATCCCCCGGGATTAAGGGATAAGCCATGCTCCCGCCTAACTTACGTGTGACACGAGGGCTAAACCGTTATCCAACCTCCATGTAACACGTAAGCTGGACAAGGGATTCCCAAACGAACCGTTCAAAAACTTCCGGACTTCCTAGAGTGCGCAGAACCTACTATGGATCGCGTGTGTGATGTCTCCGTCTCTCTAACAGCCCGCACCGCATCAACCTATAGGGTATCGAAAACAACAAAAAGACTGTGAGTGGACAAGAATAAATGATAAGTTCAGAAAACAGTTTATAAGAAATGACATTTATACCCTCCACAAAAAACCAATGCATGCATATGAAACCCTTTTCATAAATCCATTTCATATCCAAGAAAAGAAAACCATCAATGAAAACCGGGATCATTTCCTTTTTCTCAAATTCGTAACTCAAATCCAGGGCCTCAGTACAATTTCATAAATCCTTATCAAAGTACAGGAACTCAGCCCAAAAATCCATAAATCCAAAACATTCGGGCCACTACCCAAAACATATGAAAACCAGTGAAAACCAAAGTAAAGCATCAATCAATCAAGTTGCTGGATCTCAAGCGTGCCGAGTCTTTAAACTCAAAACACATGCGCATAATCAGACCTTCCTGGGATATCAACAAGTCTTTAAACTCAAAACACAATCAACATGCCTCGAGGGATATCACAATAACCGAGTCTTTAAACTCAAAACATATCAATCCAGGGTCCTCCCCCGTCATCAATCAACCGAGTCTTTAAACTCAAAACTAGATCCAGCCATATCTGGGTCTTTAAACCCAAAACCAAGTTTCAACGGGTCTTTAAACCCAAAACCAAGTGAAAATAACAGAAATCCAGAAATCCATTTCCAATTCCGAATTCAAAATCATCATTTCGTAAGCAAAGTATGCATTCGAAATCATCATTTCGAACCCAAATTCAGAAATCCACTTGCAAGCTCCAAAATCGAATCAGGAATCATCTTTCCGAAATCCGATTTCAAAACCCGAGATCACAGTTATCGAAATCACTTTTATGAACAGGGCTTTAAGACCGAAATCACTTTTCCAAAATCCAATATAAATCATTAAAATCAATTCATTTATTAAATCCCAAAATCATAGTATCAAAACCATGGTCAAATCACAACATAAATCGTAAGCTCGTAAAACGTGCAAATACGTAATTATCTCGAAATACGTGCAAAATTGTAAATCATCAATATCATATCACAAACATAGAAATCACGTATAGAAATCATATAAAACATTTATGCATGCATCATAAGTTAGAAAGCAAAGTCCAATCACAGACCATTCACGTCGCCACCTCGATACACGTGCAATTAATCTTCCCGGCTAATCCACTATCACCAGCTTTCCTGAACCTGTCCAAATCCCATAATAAGGTCACTAACCCCTTCACAATGTTTATACTAAAGCCCCGTAATTTTCCCGAATTTTTAACTATTTTTAACTGAGTCCTAAAATTTTCGGACATCCCGAAACATATCGAGATGATGTCCGATCGACTCGAAACCAATTCCAAAATGTTCGTTACATCGATTACATGATTTCACATGTTGAACACTTCCCCATTAGAGGCACCACGCGCCCTCATACTCGGCCCAAAGGGGCTGCGCGTGGGCCTCACACGCCAGGTTCTTATTCATCTTCAACCTCTCGCTGGACTGGTTTAGATCGGATCGAACCAGCCCGGTCCAATCGAACCGGTGGTCACGGTTCTCCCTCGTTTTCCCATCTTTTTCAATCCTATTTGTCCCAATAGCTTCGTCCGAACCTAACCACTTAATCTACTTACTGAAAACATGAAAAACAGGGTGAGAAAGTACCTCATCGATCAAGTAAAAACCTTCGAGTTTTCTCCTTACTGTTTCCATGGCTTTGGCCTGCCCATTCTAAGGGTAAAACCGTCATTTTGCACCGTCCATCCGAGATCACCCAATTAATCATCGATTAATTTCACTAATTCGTCATTAACCACTAATCTAATTCCGATTTTCTAGACGGGTCGTTACAATTTTCCCCCTTAAAAGAGTTTCGTCCCCGAAATTTCGAATAACGTACGTCCACAACTTTCTAGGGGAAATCCAACTGAGCTCACTCCTGGGTCCATACATTTACAACTCATGCCCAAGGTACCTCTAATGTCGCACTAGCACTCACGTCTTCACTAACAGTAGGTACGCCACAACACCACTGCTACCAATCTCATCATCCTTGATCCTTTTTCGAGTCAAGCGTACCTCATATCAATACTTCAGTACCTCGTGCGAGTTTTCCTTAAACAGGCATAAATCTCAAGTACACCAATTCACAAGACGACATCTACTGGCCTCAATACACCAATACCCATTCAACGATCCGTATTACTTCCGTCAGCGATTCACGCTGACCTCACTGGAGTCACAACGTCCTCGCTCACACTATTAACTTAACCAATAATCTCACCGGTGGTTCCACTAGCCACCAACATTGTCAACCTGTGGAAACTCCATCCTCGTCCTATACTACCTCTCTGTAACTGGATCTGATCACATACCTGTCAAACCGTGATCACACATCCCAACATTAGGGTCCCACCAGCCAATCATGGCTCTGAGCATCCATGGAATAACCCTTCCCAGGAGTCGGGATTATATTAGTGCTTAATGACAGATTAGCAAAGATAATCAGTGATTAGTTGGATACTTTTGGACGGACGGTGTAGAATGACGATTTTTCTCTTGGAATGGGTAAAATGTTGACTTTTAGTTCGGGAGGTCAAATGGACTTTGACCGATGACCGTGGACAGGTGGCACGCCCTATTCCGACATCCGAGGAGGAAGTTATGATGTTCGGAAGATTGAGGGCATTTTTGTAAGTTGGTTAAAAAGGAAGAATTTGTTGACTTTTTGAACGACAAGTTTTCTTCACTCAAACCGAGGACCGTTAGATAGGTCTCGACGTCCTGAGTACAACGAAAGGCGGCACACCTTCATCGGATATCATACGGATAAGATATGGTTCTAGAAAGATGAGGGGTAAAATGGTAAATTGTACAGCAAGGGACATTCTGGACATTTTCTGCATTGGGATTAGTGCCCAATCAGTAATGGACACTTGGCTATTTTTGGTTGGGGTGACCACCAGGTTTTGGACACCTGGCTAGGTCTGGATGGTTGTGGAACCTTGCACCGTCTCAAGTGTTCGATTAAATGGTTTAAACGGGTTTTGGGGTTGAACAGAAAACAGAGTAGCCGTAGGAAACCATGGCATCCTTGTTTGATCTTCAGTCTTTTGTGTGACAATTGAGAAGAAGAGAGTTAGGGGAGACTGAAGAGGGTAGTGGTGCTAGCGAGACGGGCCGCCGTGGATGGTGGCCACACCACCGTGAGAACAGAGCGAAAGAAAAATCGTGAGGAACCCAGGATTTGATCACCCCCAACCACGGTCTTGAGCCCATGATTTCGGAATAAAAAGTGTTTGGAAGGTTGAGATGAACTCCTTGGACGTGAATTTAGGGCTTGAGAAGAAGGTAAGTGCTAGTTCCATGAAAACTCGATTTTGATTTTGAAAATGGTAAACTGAGTTTTGGTAATTAGTAACCGATACTATTAATTGGGTGATGTTTTGGAAGCTGCAAGGAAGGTTTTGGCATTAAAATCAGAGACTAAGCTAGCCGGAATCGTGGAACCAGAGAGGGGGGCCAGTTCAAGTTTTTGCACCATACTTGGGAGGTAATCTTTAGCACCCATTTTCACTAATTAATTATAAGGAATCATTGGAAATGAAGGGACGAACGTGTTGGATTAATTAGGATTGAAAACGGGATTAAAATGGATGAATTATAGTGTTGGACCGCCTGCGCCGGTTTGACTGGGCCGGTCTGAACTGAACCGGTCTGGACCCGGTTCGGCGAGAGGATAGTGACGATGAATAGTGCTGTGCGTGGCTCCCACGGCCAGCCCCTTTGGGCGACACGTGAAGGCGCGTGGGGCCCCTTTTAGGGAAGGTTCCAACACGACTTTTAAAGTATTTGATGTAACGAATATTTTGGCGCTGGTTTCGAGTCAATCAGACATCGTCTTGATAGTTTTCGGGACGTCCGAAGGTTTTAGGGTTAGTTTAAAAATAGTTAAAAATTTGGAAAAATTACGAGACTTAAGTATAAGCTTAATGAAGTATTGTTGACCTCGTTATGGGATTTGGACAGGTTCAGGAAAGCCGAGGATAGCGGAATGGCCGGGAACAGTTTAAGTGCGAGCGTATCGAGGCGACGTCAGAATGGTCTGTGAGTGGACTTTGCTTTCTAACTTATGATGCATGCATATATGTTTTTATATGTTTTATATACTTGATTCTATGATTTGATTTATCATCTTGATGATTTACGATTTTGCATGTTTTTCGAGGTATTTTACGGAATTTCACGTTTTACGAGTTTTCGAACGATCTTGTGATTTGACTGTGGTTTTCATGATTTGATTTCGGGAATTGAAATATGATTTGATTTCAAGGATTTGAAATGGATTTTGGAAAGGTGATTTCGGGCTTGGAGCCCTGTTCATGAGATTGAGATTTCGGTTTTGAGATTTGGAAGGGAAGTCTAGATTTGGGTTCAGGACAGTGGTTCCGGATGCCGGCTTACGGAATCATTGTTGCGAATTCGGATGAGGATTTTCTATGGTTTTCACTAATTGAATGAAAAATGGTTTTGGGTTTAAAGACCCGGAAAAGGAGAAAAACCCACTGGATCTGGTTTTGAGTTTAAAGACTCGGATTGACTGACAGGTGGAGGGCCCTGGATTGATATGTTTTGAGTTTAAGGACTCGGTATATGTTTTGAGTTTAAAGACTCGGATATGATACCCCCTGAGGCCTGTGATTGTGTTTTGAATTTAAAGACTCGTTGATATCCCGGGAAGGCCTGGTTATTGCGCATTGTGTTTTGAGTTTAAAGACTCGGGCGCACTTGAGATTCAGTAAACTTGTATGATTGATATTTTCACTGGTTTTTCACTGGTTTTCTGATGTTTTGGGCAATGGCCCGGATAAAGTGGATTTGACGAGTTTTGGGACTGAGTTCCCGGATTTGAGATTGATTTGTGATTTGAGGCTAAGGCCTGGATTTGAATAGAGGATTTGATTCGGGTTCTCGAATGATTTTCAAAGATGGTTTTTGATATGAATGGGTTCATGACTTGGATTTGATATGTATGCATTATTCTTTTTAAATGGAGGGTATAACTGTAATTGTTTTATTGAACTGTTTTAGAAACTTATACTTTATTTTTGTCCACTCACAGTCTTTCGTGCTTTCGATACCCTTCAGGTTGTTGCGGTGCGGGCTGTTGGTCGAGAGAGACGGAGACATCACAACTGAAATCCACAGTAGTTCGGCGCACACGGGAAAGTTTGAATACTTTCAAGATGGCTAGATCGAGAATCCCTTGTCCGACTTACGTGTCACATGGAGGGTGGACGTCAGTTTAGCCTTCGTGTCATGCGTAAGTCAGACGGGAGTAGGGTTTAGCCCTTAATCCCGGGGGATTAGGGGTGGACCCTGACAATCCAGCTTACATCAACAATGAAGCATGCCATTATCAAACAGATCACTCAGGATCACCCTAATCCAATGCTCATCTCAACCAGTTAATCATATCGAAATGGTTCTGATTCAGCAAGACAACCAACATACCTCGGCACCAAGCCTATCACTAACACATCTACCAGAACATCACGATGCACGTCCAATCGCATCGGCATGGTTCCTACCACTGCATAACTCGCACGCACACACTCCAAGTACATGCACCAAACATATGCAACAACAACCCTACGAACTTTGAATTAAACAGAGATATTTTAGAATACCTCGATCACCGCGATCATAGAGTACTTCCAATTACATACGCCGGTAAGTCCATCCACAACCCCATAGTGTACCCGTCATCCTCAAAGTGTATTTCCAGAACACACAAAACATCCTCAGATCCACACGGATTACTATGACAACATGCCAAACACGCCTCACTTTTGAAGTCCATCGGTCCAATCCAACACTAGGCCAACACTTCAGGCCCAACACGTCTTCCGAAGAACACCAACTCAAGTATATTTCGAGTCACCTGATCTCTTGGGTCTCCCGACCCTCAACGCATAACCGAGGGCAGACCTGGCACTAGATTCAAATCCCGTATGTAAAATAGGCCACACGTGTAACGGTCCGAAACTTCAAAAAGGGCAAAAATGTAAATTTGGATAAAATTTGTATAAAAATGACGATTTTACCCTTGTGAATAGTGTGGTCAAATGTTGACTTTTTGATTGGTAGGTCGAATGGACGTTGGCCGATGACCGTGAATTTGGTTAAAAGAGGGAATTTGTTGACTTTTTAGGCCTGACGTTACGAAGTTCGGACAACCAGGGAAGAAGTTCGATGTTCGGAAGTTCAAGGGCATTTTCGTAATTTGGTTAAAAGAGGGAATTTATTGACTTTTTGCTTGACCATTAGTTTTCATGCAAACCGGGAACTGTTAGATAGGTCTCGACGTCCTGAGTACAACGACAGGCGGCACGTCGTCATCGGACGTCAGACGGTTGAGTTATGGGTCTAGATAGGTGAGGGGTAAAATGGTAATTTGGACTTTCAGGGGCAGTTTGGTCTTTTACCACCTAGGGAATGGTGACCAACCAGATAAGGCCATCTGGGAAGATGGGATTGGATATTTTGGGCTGAGTCCACAGGGTGATGGACACCTGTTCCGTTCCTAGAGGCTTCTAGCCAAGTTTACACGGTTACAATATTTTAAAATTTGCTTATTAATCGAACAAATGAGAAACAGGGTCAGAGAGAGACAGGGATAGTGAACAACGATCAAATTCCAGAGTGTGTGAGTCATGTGAGTCCTTTGTGGTGGTGTGTGAGAGATCAAAGAGCTTGGTGAGTGAACTTTGTGGTGGTCGAGTGAGAAAACTGAGAGGAAGGTGAGGAAAACCAGAGAAAACAGAGAAGGGGTTGTGGACGGGTGTGTAACCTCAATCGATCAAACCCATCGAAGTTAGGCTTGTGGTGGTGTTTAGTGAGCTGAGGAGTGCCTTGAGGACGCAGAGACTCACGGCGGAGATCACGGTGGTGAGCAGAAAACAGGTAAGGATTCGGGTCCCCTATTTTTTTTTCCAGTTTTGGTTCAAAGTTTTGGAGGTAAGGTTTAGGCCTTTATTTCGTGATTTTGTTAAGGGAATCCATTGCTTAGGGAAGGATGAAACTAATGGTGAACAAAGAAGTGGAAATGAATGGAAATCGGGTGAAAACCGGCCTCGTCGGCTCGGTTGGACCGGACTGGTCTGGACCGGTCGGAACCGGGTGGGCTGGAGGTTGACGAAGAACAGTAGTAGGCGCGTGGCTCCCACACGCAGCCCCTTTGGGCGGCGCGTAAGGGCGCGTGGAGCATGTTTTGGGGAAGTGTCCAACACTGTTTTCACTCTAATTGATGTAACGAACATTTTGGGACAAGTATCGAGTCGATCAGACACTGTCTCTGGGTAGTTTTGAGTGTCCGATGGTTTAGGGGATAATTTAATTACGTTTAAAAATCCCAAAAAATTGGGGAAAATTAGTGTGAACTTTAATGAAGTGTTTGTGACCCGGAATTGTGGTATTTGAAAGGTCAGGATATTCCTAAGGCAGTCGAGGAGCTTATAGAGCGCCATTGACGCGTTCAGACCTAGTGAGTGGACTTTTATTTTCTAACCGAGCATGCATAAATTTTTTATCTACTTGTTCCATGTTTTTAAATATGATTTTATGTTATTGATTATTCTATATCTGTTTTACATAATTGCACGATTTTCGAGATGTTCCTTAGATTTATACGTATGTCGACACATTTTATGAGATACGATTTGATTATGATTTCGATGCTATGGTTTTGAGATTTAAATATATAACTGGTTTTTAATGATAATAAATGATTTTTGAAACATGATGCGATAATCAAGGTTTTCGGTTTTAGAATTGGATTTCGGAACTCGAGATTTGGTTTTAAAGCTTGAAAAAAGGATTTCTGGATTTGGATTCGGAATGATGGTTCTGAACGCCAGTATGGCTTCAGAATAGTGATTTCGAATTCGGGTTTGGACGAAGATTTAGAAATGATTTAAAAACGATTTGGATTGGATTTTTTGGAGCTGGTTATTGGGTTTAAAGACCCGGATATGATATGACGGGGGCGGACCCGGATTGGGTTTAAAGACCCGGATTGAGTTGAAAGACTCGGGAGTTTAAAGACTCAGATATTATGATTTTCCCCCGTAGGCCTATTGAGTTTAAAGACTCAGGAGTTTAAAGACTCGGATTATATTGAGACCTGGATTGAATTTAAAGACTCGGGAGTTTAAAGACTCGGATAGATCCAGCAGGTTCGATTGGATGATGATATTTTGTATTTCATGTTTTTATGATAATGTTTCCATAATGATTATCATATGTTTTATATAGTTGTTTTCAGATACTTAGTTATGCATGCATGTTTTTAAAACGGAGGGTAAAATCCTAGTTTGATTATAAAACTGTTTTTGAAACTCTTATTTATTTTTAGTCCACTCACATTTTTATGGTTTTAATTACCCTCCAGGTTGTGGTGCGAGCGTTGGGGCTACCGTTGAGGTAGAGGCAGAGGCATAAAGATCACCCGTTGTGCGCTTAGCTCATAGTAGGGCTTTGTACTTATTTCATACTGTTACTATGCTCTGTAGACTGTTGACTAGTTGAACTATATTTTTTCCCTGGTCTGACAATGTTGTTTTGTCGTATTTGAGGTTATTTTAGTCTTTTGAGTGTGATTATCAGACGGGAGCAGGGTTCGTCCCAGTTATCGAGTTGATAATCGGGGTGGGTCCTGTCAACACGCGTCTTGCATAACTTCAAAATGGTCAAGATATCCAGTCACTTTCACTTCTCTGCATGCCCAACATATCCAACCTCTGTCTTGGCCTCTTACTAACATGTCTTGCATACGATTCTCCTGATCCAAAATGACTCGATCCTGAGCCAGAAGAAATCCAAGCCCGATCCACTCATTCCTAAGTAGATCCCACTTCTCGTCCAAACAACCCTTACCAACAGTACATCACATCAGATCAAATCGATCGAGACTACCACACGCCTCGGGCCACGTCTAGATTGTGGGTTCTCTTCAATTAACCTCATATCGATCAGTTATAGTCACTTCTTTCATTCTAACTTAGTCTCTTTATTTCGTCACCATACCACATAACTCACAATGGTCCACAACCACGACTTTACAAGTCATACAATCTTAATCCAACTTAACAAAATTCCATGACACTCGCCACACATGCCAAACATGGCGTCCCTAAGTACTCTGTCTACTCCTAAACACATCCACTCGTGTCCACAATTAAGGGGGTCTCAACTCCTGAAATTCCAACAATGAGTCCCCAAATCGACTCCAGAGTCTCCATTACTCAACATGTAACGCCAACTCGAAATCAACACAACAGCTCAACATCGAAACCATAACATCTCCTGATTCCGAGATTCCCACCATGTTGGAAGTATATCCATCTTTTCACACCATGGGACTCTGTCCTCAACAATGATACCACCACTGAACTAACCATCCAAACGTCAACTCCTCTACTGATCTTAGGAAAATCCACAACTCTCCCGGACAACCGTCTTGTCTGTAACCAATCCCACTCACTAACCAACTCGCATGTCGGTCATCACTGTTTGTGCTCATCCAAAAGGATGTCAATCATCAGTCCTCCTGATGATCTCGTCTCAACCTTCCCGAGGTTCAACTCCGAGAATCACTAACGTATGAGTTACCAATGCTCGGAATCACAATCAATGATCACTTACCTCAGACTCATGAGTCACTATCCTCGAAGTCGTCAATCACCAATCTCAAGGAATCACCAAGTACTGACTTCGGCATCACCCAATTGCCAACCTCGGCATATGCCGACACAGTCCAACACACTCGACATCTCCAACACATCAGGATGAGTCCACGAAAACCAACTTCATGGATAGTCAACCCGTCCATACCAACCTAGCCCGATCCAACACGAAGCATAGGCCCACCGTGCTTCCGCTGCGCTACTCTAATCAAACTAATGATATTCTAACAGTTCGTACAGAAATGTGACCGACCAATGGTCATCACAGATCCCAACTCGGTTAGCGGTTCCTACCAGATACTAGCACCTCACGACTGGCCACAACCTCAACTCACGAGGTGCCCATCCTGCTGTTTACAAGCATCCCAGCTCGTGGCACATCATCCCTATCTCGTGCTCACAGCACACCAGTCCCAAACCTCCGCTCATACCGAGCCAAAACCCTCACTCTACGCTCGGGTCAGGAAAACTGACCTCCCTTGTATCACAACGATGAGAATCTCAACGCTCGACGGTCTCACTAGACTCGATTAGAGTCATCCACCAAGCCATCCAATACCTCTGTGCCCAGCAGCACCATCTCCAATCCGACCGTAAGTCGGCCTAAACCACAACAACTGGCTAACCACAAACCCCAACTCATGTTTTCTAGACTAAGCACTTACTCTGAGGTTTCTCACCAAGGTACTCACAGTGACAAGCCATCCCTCACAACAGGGTTCCTCAAATCATCACTAGGGTTATCAAAGCCCACGACATCCACTAGCTCACAACAACCTCGCCCCTCAGGTCATCACACCCAGCTAATAACATCCAATAAGTTATCAGGTTCCATTGCCACCAAAAATCGAGGAATTCGGTTACTCGTAGCCGCACAAGTCCAATCTCAACCAAACTGACCAAAGGGTCACCAATCCAGACTATCGTCATCCAATCGCCATCTGGCCCAACATGCCGCCGTCAACTGGTCCCATAGGCTGACCAGCCAACCAACAATCATATCTCATTGGTTACCATTCGGGTTACACTCTCTGCCCTACATCCGACCCTTAGGTTCAACTCTCGAGCAAAGTGTCAAGCACGCTATCCCTTCCGGCCCAAAGCTGGCAAGCATCATACCCCATCACGTATCAGGCGACCAACACCCAGTCACTAGTAACCTCGCTACTAACTAAGTCACTAACTAGCGTACTATCACTCGCATGTCCAGGTTGATGACGGGCTGTTCGGCGTCGAGACATCACATCCAAAGTAGTATCACCATACCAAAGTTGATGAACCAACTACTCTGGGAGCTAAAACCTCGCGTAGAGCGCATAAATCCTGCTCTGATACCAATTTGACATGACCCACCCTCAATCCCCTTGGATTAAGGGATAAGCCATGCTCCCGTCTAACTTACGTGTGACACGAGGGCTAAACCGTCGTCCAACCTCCATCTAACACGTAAGCTAGACAATGGATTCCCAAATGAACCGTCCAAAAACTTTCGGACTTCCCAGAGTGCGCAGAACCTACTATGGATCGCGTGTGTGATGTCTCTGTCTCTCTAACACCAGCCCGCACCACATCAACCTATAGGGTATCGAAAACATAAAAAAGACTATGAGTGGATAAGAATAAATTATAAGTTCAGAAAACAGTTTATAAGAAATGACATTTTTACCCTCCACGAAAAACCAATGCATGCATATGAAACCCTTTTCATAAAACCATTTCATATCCAAGACAAGAAAACCATCAATGAAAACCAGGATCATTTCTTTTTTCTCAAATTCGTAACTCAAATCCAGGGCCTCAACCCAAATTCATAATCCTTATCAAAGTACAGGAACTCATCCCAAAAATCCACAAATCCAAAACATCCGGGCCATTGCCCAAAACATGTAAAAACCAGTGAAAAACCAAAGTAAAGCATCAATCAAACAAGTTGCTGGATCTCAAGCGCGCCGAGTCTTTAAACTCAAAACACACTCGCATAATCAGGCCTTCCCGGGATATCAACGAGTCTTTAAACTCAAAACACAATCAACAGGCCTCGGGGGATATCACAATCACCGATCTTTAAACTCAAAAAATATCAATCCAGGGCCCTCCTCCGTCATCAATCAACTGTGTCTTTAAACTCAAAATCAGATCTATCCATATCTGGGTCTTTAAACCCAAAACCAAGTGAAAATCATAGAAATCCAGAAATCCATTTCCAATTCTGAATCGGAAATCATCATTCCGTAAGCCAAGTCTGCATCCGGAATCATCATTTCGAACCCAAATCCAGAAATCCACTTACAAGCTCCAAAATCGAATCAGGAATCATCTTTCCGAAATCCGATTCCAAAACCCGAAATCACAGTTATCGAAATCACTTTTATGAACAGGGCTTCAAGCCCAAAATCACTTTTCCAAAATCCAATATAAATCATTAAAATCAATTCATTTTCAAATCCCAAAATCATAGTATCAAAACCATGGTCAAATCACAACATAAATCATAAGCTCGTAAAACGTGCAAATACGTAATTATCTCGAAATACGTGCAAACTCGTAATTGTAAAGATCGTCCCGAATTCTAGGATTAGATTAGTGACTAATCATTATTAGTGAGGTTAATCCGTGATTAGTTGGGCGAAATCGGACGAACGATGCAAAATGACCGTTTTGCCCCTAGTCGTGGTGAAATCGGACGAACTATACAAAATGATCGTTAATCCAATGACCGTGACGTAATTTAGGACGTCACGAGTTCATAGACAGGTGGCATGTTCAATTCCGACATTTGAGGAAGAAGTTATGACGTTCGGAAGTTTAAGGGCAATTTGGTAATTTTGGTTAAAAGGGCCAAAATGTTGACTTTTGGACTGGGAGGTCCGATGGCCGAGGACCAAGGACCGTTACGTAGATCAGGATGATACGAATCCGTAGGCAGGTGGCACGTCGAATTCGGACGTTCGACGGCGAAGTTACGGTTCAAGGAAGTTTCGGGGAACTATTGCACGTTTTACGAAACAACTTAACTTTTGGAAATTAGTGGGGCCCAAATATTTTATGGAGGCCCAATGGATGAGTGACACTTGTCATCCATCCATTGCCCACCCAAATTATCACATGCATCGATCATCTTCATTTCTTCATTTCAAACCCAAACAACCCGATCTCAATTCCTCTTCTCTGTGCAACCCAAACCAATCCAACCCTTACCCTATGATCATGCCTGAGAGACCATAGAGGGATGAGAGGACTATGGATGATGGTGGCCGGAGTGGACGGCGCCGCCGTGGACGGTGGAGCCACAAACCCGAGAGGGTACTCAGTAAGGCCCAAATTCCATTTTAATTCAATATATGCATTATGGTTTGTTTTGGATGTTTCTAATGAATTAAATGGGTTAGTAGGAAGGTGTTAGAATTATTTTAAGGATGGTTAGAGGTTTTAGGACACCAGGGGAGGTTTTGGGAAACTTGAACCGTGAGGTTCAATTTGGAATCATGGGTTTTAGGTGTTTTTTATTAGGTTTAGGGATTGGAATGGATAGGAAATGAGGAAATAGGATGAAAGGAATCGAAAAGGGAAGAAACAGACCAAAAATGGAGGGTCTAGATAACCGAACCGGTCATGCCGGTCCAACTGGACCAGCCAAACCAGGTAAATTAAACACGTAATTCGGATGTTATGCAATTTAAACCCTTTTTGTGTAGTTATAGTATTGGTAAATAGGGATCGTTCTTAACCGGGGAAATTAGGGAACATTAATAATATGTTAGTTAAAAAGAATAATGAATAATCAAAGAATAATGAATTAAAAAATTAAAAAATTAAATAATAAAGAATTAAAGAATAAATGAATTAAAGAATAAAAGAATTAATGAATTAATGAAATAAAGAATTAAAGAATAAAGAATTAGATGGGGGTTTGAAAGATTGTAATTATAAAATAAAGTAAACAAGTAAAAATAATTAAGAACTTAATTCTACTTCTACTTTAACTTTTGTGCAAGTGAACTTTCTTCAAACGCATATTTTTACCAACACTCTAACATCATGCTCATATTGAACCAATCACGAAATCCTACCTTAATCATCTCAAATACATGCATACGTTTTTCAATATTACAAATGCACCGAACAACGGTCATAAACACTTATAATACGATTTACCTTATGTTATTGATTTCAATGTGTGTCAAACATTTAAATCTCTTCAATTCTATTCTAAGTGCACTGAACAATGATCATAAACACTTAGTGTTAAATTGAAGGTTAAGCACTAAAACATATGAAGTAAATGAAATTCAAAAAGTAAAACACATGGAGATTGTATTCACATTTACAAATGTTAGAAAGAAAATACCAACACATATATTGAATTATAAGTCAACCGAAACAATAACAAGAATTTAAGTAAAGGGGAGAAAGTTACACTTTCGGAATCCAAGAACAGCTTGTGATTCTGAAAGTGGATGGAAACAATGGAATGTTATTCATAAGGAACACCGAACAACGGCTAGAACCTTATGAAGATGGAGGATAAAACATAAGAATGTGGACTTAAATTCTAGAATTATTTCTGAAATACTTGGCCTAGGCATTTCTTAAGGAAAACATAAAAATGTGTTTAAGAGATCTCAAAGAAAAAATCACAAGAACAAAGTAAAGAAGAAATGAAATTAAGGATTAATATAAATTAAGAACAAGAATTAAAAGAAAGCTAATTAAATAAAAGAAACTACAAGAACTAAAATGGTCCCCAAAATTAAAGAATAAAAGGAAAGATGATGAACTAAAAGAAGAGAAACTAGAGAGAAAATGAAAGAACCTAAACAAAACGAAAGAAATAAAATTAGATAAAATGGGGACCCTTTACAAGTGAATTTGTCTCTCTATTTATAGAGTGAGACCATAAAGAACTAAAAATAAAATACAAAATAAAATATAAAAATAGTAATAAAATAGTACAAAATAAATGATGAAAAATGATGATGAATGACGATTTTAGGCATGGTTTGGGATTAATTATTGGCTGGAAAACTGATGAAAAGGGGGTTGGTTTGCAGAAAATAATGGGCTGGTGCTGGAATTAGGTGGAGTGGGCTGGTGGATGTACAATGGGCAGGTGAGGATTCGGGCCAGGTGGATTTTTGAGCAAGTGGGCTGGCGCAGGCAGTTGGTTGATCTCTCAAGTAGGCCTCTAGCTGGCATCTGGGCAGTACAGATGGATTGGAGCTGGTCAGACGCAATGGAGAGCGGACTGGGCTGGCGGATTTTATTTGGATTGGGCTGCCACGACGCGAGCCGAGCTGGAGACGCGGTGGAGAGCTGACGAACGGGCCAAAGATGCGGGCTAGAGGATGGCATCTAGGCTGCATGGTTCGTTCATGGGCTATCTTTTCGTCTGGCCTGCACAAACAAAAAGGCTGGGCTGGAATTTATTATGAATTTGGGCTAAGCCAAAGAAATGGTTTGGGCTTTTAGCACTGAATTAATTTAAATTTTTAATTACTATTTTCACCGAATTTCGTCCATAATTTCTTCGTTATAATTCCGATCGGGACGATTCTTTCGCCAAAATACTCCAAATTACAAGTTTTATTTATTTAAACAAAAATATCACAAAATAAATTAATTTATCTAATTATTTATTATTTTAATATTAAAAGTCAAGTATAAGGGTATACAATAATATAAAATAATGCTTATTTGAGGACCTATCAGAGACCCATTTGGTTTTGTCTTGGGCATATGACCTATTGATGGCCTTCGGGTCTAAATCGTGGTCACGGCGAGTGCTATGTGCACGACGACAGACAATACGACGCTCGCCTCCGGATTGAGATGTGTTCCTTCCGGAGAGGTCACGATGCACGATCCGTGGTCGGGTAGCTGATTGAGACTCGACTTCGGAGTGCTGACGGTTCAGGATATCGATCCGTGATGAGTGCACCATTATCTTGTGGTGGTCACGTCGGTTGATTCATTCACGGCGACATACCAAGATTGAGGGCGGTCCTGGATGGATGGTTGCACGCATCACTATGATCGGAGTCGTGACTGACCTTTAGATATTGGGCACGGTGCCCAGCTGATGTCATATGTTCAGGCACGAGACCCAGTTGTTTTACATTGATGATTTCGGGTCAGGGACCCTAGATGGATTTCCAAGTTCATGGCGGTTTATGGGAACCGGCATGAACCCAAGAAAGGTTATTGTGGTACATGACGGTTTATGGGAACCGGGCATGAACCCTTAAATGAATGTTATAGATCATGACGATTCAGGGGGACCGGGCATGAATGTTTATGTTGTGTATATATATGTATGTATATTCATATACCTTCATTTACTTCTATTATCTCCTCTAGGGAGGGTCGTTGGCCTGGGTGGACCCCGAAGTAGTCACGGAGCACCGACTGAGTGGAGTCGCCCCCCAGTTGGGTTCCTTACTCTCCGGAAGGCTTGGATCGTAACCCTAGGACGGGTCATTGGTCTACGGACATTGACCTTGGACTCTGAGAGACTTGGGTTTGAGACCTCGGGTAGCACGCGCGTAGCTTTGAAAACCGTGATAGGATTGGTTGTGTGAATTATATGTATATATGATGTATATGATATATGGTTATAAGATATGATATGTGATATGCACATGTTTTGGGCAGTGGCCCGTGTACGTGGTTTCATTATGGTTTTGGGCAAAGTCCCACATGGATTTGGGCAGTGGCCCGTACGGTTGATTCTTTATGATTCTTTCATTATGATTTTGGGCTTAGTTCCCAGTTATGGTTCTTTCGGATAAACGGTTTTCGAATGCAAGCATGCTTTTTAGTGAAGGGTACAAATGTCTTCGATTAAATGATTTTTATAAACTGGTTGTTTTGTCCACTCACAGTTTTTAATGTTTTGACTGTCCTTCAAGTTGACAGTGGATGTGGATTGAAGCAGAGACCGGGATATCACATACCTCTTCCGGATCCTGACGTACTCTGATAGCCCGAGAGGGCAAAGGTTAGAATTATCCCTTATCTGACACTTCGTGTCAGACGGGAGCAGGGTCATCCCGCGTTAATCCCAGGGGGATTGGGATGGGTCCTGTCAGTAAATCATCAATATCATATCACAAACATAGAAATCACGTATAGAAATCATATAAAACATTTATGCATGCATCATAAGTTAGAAAGCAAAGTCCACTCACAGACCATTCGCGTCGCTGCCTCGATACTCGTGCAATTACGCTTTCCCTGCTAATCCACTATCACCAGCTTTCCCGAACCTGTCCAAATCCCATAATAAGGTCACTAACCCCTTCACAATGTTTATACTAAAGCCCCGTAATTTTTCCGAATTTTTAACTATTTTTCACCTAGCCCTAAAACCTTCGGACATCCTGAAACATATCGAGATGATGTTCGATCGACTCGAAACCAATCCCAAAATTTTTGTTACATCGATTACATCATTTCACATGTTGAACACTTCCCCATTAGAGGCACCACGCGCCTTCACGCGCCGCCCAAAGGGGCTGCACTTGGGCCTCAAGCGCCAGGTTCTTGTTCATCTTCAACCTCTCGCTGGACCGATTCAGATCGGTTCGAACTGGCCCAGTCCAATAAAACTGGCGGTCATGGTTCTCCCTCGTTTTCCCATCTTTTTCAATCCTATTTGTCCCAATAGCTTCATCCTAACCTAACCACTTAATCTACTTACTGAAAACATGAAAAACAAGGTGAGAAAGTACCTCCCCGATCGAGTAAAAACCATCGAGTTTTCTCCTTACTGTTTCCATGGCTTTGGCATGCCCATTCTAGGGGTAAAACCGTCATTTCGCACCGTCCATCCGAGATCACCCAACTAATCACCGATTAATTTCACTAATCCGTCAGTAATCACTATTCTAATCTTGATTTTAAGGACGGGTCGTTACACCTCTGGCCAAAACCAAATCAAGCAAACTAGAACGGAACCTCGACCCAAAACATAGAACACGTGGGAACACATCCCATGGGAACTTATCCCAATGTCAGTCACATTTCTAATCCTCGAACATGTGCATATAGCTCAAGACCGCTCACAATCCTAGCATGTCGCCGTGAACACATTACTTGCCGCGACTGTCTCTAGATCATCGAGAACACATCACCGATTGATCTCAGAGTAACTCATCAACACTCCTAAGTCAAGCCTCCCTCGATCATTGCTTCCCGTGACTGCTTGACAACAAGCAGTGCATTGTGACCTCTCTGAAAGGAACACATCTGCAATCCGGAGGCGAGCGTCATATCATCCTGGACTCACCTGAATACCATCATCCATAGGGCCTCAAGCACGGAATATCACCAAATGGATCACAACCCGAAAACCAGTGTCCTACGACACTTGATATCTCAGGATCCCTCGGATCCTATCAAATCCATAACTGGATCTCATGCCCCGAAATATCTTTCATAAAACTCATAACTAGGTCACAGTCCGATTTATCTCGCGTTTGACTATACTCTAAGTCAAACATCAAATCAACTAGGTCATATGCCCGAAAGAAATTTCCAAACCTGAAAACCAGTTCTCATTTCCAAAACACTTTCAAATCATCGAACAACTGGGACTCATGCTTGAATATTGATTTCACGCATCTCCGTGAAATCGCATCTCCGTGAAATCCTCAAAATCATAAATCAGTTCATCGATTTCACGCATCTCCGTGAAACCTTCGGAATCACATAAAACATAAACACGTAGCATACTCGGACGAAGCCCAAACATCATATAAAACAGAAATCTCGAACAACGTGCAATAACGTATTTTCCTCCGAAAATGCCAACAATTCATATTAAAGTCACATGCACTCATGGAATCTCAAAACATATTCATAAACACATATAAAACATTTATGCTTGCATCATATTCATAAAATAAAGTCCACTCACAGACTGTCCATGATGCGCCTCGATCTGCATGCCATAAGTCTCTCCAGGCTAATCCGACCTCTCTGGGTCATCCAGACCTATCCAAAACATACTCAAAGGTTACTACCAACCTAGAAAAGTCCTAATTAAGAACCCCCAGCATTCCTGAAAAAGTCAACGCGTCCCAGACACGCTTCCCTAGGCTTTAAACATCAATTTGACCAACTTAACGATCTCCGATCGACTCGAAACTACCACCATTGGATTCGTATCGTCAAAATCTTTAAAATGGTTCTAGTCCCACCTCAAAAAGTGTGCCTTCGCACCTCCATGCGCGGGTCAAAGGTACGGTCAACGTTGACCAAAAAGTCACCATTGACGTTAGCAAGGTCAACGCTGACGTCAGCAGTGAACAATAAAGTCAACGGCTCACGTCATCGTTGACGTCAGTAGTGACATCATCTAACATCTGACACGTTTCAGTCTAACATATCAGGTCTGATAGGATAACGTCATTTGATGACGTCATCATCGTTACTGTCCTCTGTCCGGGTCGACCCAGTTCATTGTTCCGGGTCGCACAGTCCCGCAGACCCTACCTGGTCCGTTCTTCCAGCTCCGACCACGAGTTTTGAAGCTGTTGCTTCTAGTGTGATTGTCTAAACATTCCTAGACTATCTGTGGTTTCAAAAACTAGAAAAACGGTCTTGAATTTTACCTTCAACTCGAAGAATAGTCACCCAGTTTTCTGGCTTCCTGTCCTGGCTGCTCCGCCGACCTCAGCCCCCGATTCTGGTCCTCAGTGACTCATCCATGTCCCAAAAACACAACCCAATCAATGGAAACGTCCCATACACACTCAAATTTCAATTTCGAAATTAGATCAAAAATCATACCTTCTTAGGTTTCCAGCCACCGTCCACGGTGGCCCTCGCCGTGGCCACCTCCCTGCTCGCCTATGTTCATTATGTCACCCCCTCGTTCAGGCCACCAACAGATGATGAAGGTTTGTGAAGGTTGGTGTGGGTTATGGTGTTTGGGTTTCGGGTTAGGGAGAATGAAACAGAGAAGGGGTGTTGGGTGCATGTATGTATGTTTGTGGGCAATGGATGAGTGACACTTGTCACTCATCCATTGGGCCTGCTCAAAATATATGGGGCCCACAGTAAGTGACAAAAGCCAACCTTGCCTTGTAAAATGTGCTATCGTAAATAGTTCTTGAAACCTTCCGTGACCCGTGTCTTTCCCGTCGAATGTCTGATTTCGACGTGTCACCTGTCTACGGATTCGTACCGACTCGATCTACGTAATGGTACTCGGTCCTCATGCATTGGACCTCCCAGGTCAAAAGTCAACTTTTTGCCCTCATTTAAGGGTAAAATCGTAATTTCGCTCTGAACGTCAGAGAACCGAAAAAAATATTTAATTTATTTTTGGGTGGGCCCACAAGGTACACGTCAGCTTCTGACAGATCACTGATAGAAAATTTAACGATGATATTTGGATGTAACAAATTAAAAAAGTAAGGGAATTAATGTGCAAAATTTTAAACATTAAATATAACCTTAAAAATTGATATAAATATCAGAATACTAAAGTGCAATTTGCCCTTTATATTTAAAGTAAAATAGAAAGGGCCAGCTCTCCCAGATTCCCAGCCAATAATGGTCCAGATCAAGTGGATTATGGATTGGGCTACTAGTTTTTTCGAAATACCAATAATGCCCCTCATATTAGTTAAAACCCCATTTTCTTTTTCGACTGCAGGAACTAAAACCCTTCTTCAGCCTATGTTTCTCTGCTAAAAAAGAACTCGGTGTTAGCTTACTGTTCTTGCTGCCGTCGGCCTCAAGCCAACACCTCTACGCCTCTCCAGGTTCGCTCGTCTATCTGCAGGTTTTTTTTTTTTAATGTTTTAGCTTGTTTCCTTTTTCTGATTTTTGGTAGCGTCATGTTCAATGGCGGATTTAGGATTTTTTTTTTCAGGAGGGTCGACACTTATAATGATATTAGCCACTATTAATATTCTGATTTTATATGGTAAGTAAATGTACAACTCAATAAAAAATAGTTACCGATTTTTCAGATTATTCCGATTACCTACTTCTCCATTATTTGTATGAAAATGTGCTCTTAATATGAATTGTGGTATGAAAATATAGCTATTATTTTGTTTGATTAGGGTCTGTTGATGTCGCGATTAATTAGGTGCAAGGTTATTATACATCCACCGATGTACATGTACCACTTAACAAAAGTGATAAATAAAAGACACATGTTGTAAGACCCATGTTTTGGGAAGAACGGTGAACAATCCCACATTGCTCGGAGAGAAAAAGGTGAAGTGTCTTATATATGTGGGCATGTATCTATCTAGCATAAGGCTTTTTGGGAGCTCACTAGTTTTGGGAGCTCATCGGTGAAGTGTCTTACATTTTTACCGATTATTTACTTCCTCATTATTTGTAAATAAACATGTACTCTTTTACCGATTACCTACTTACCGATGTATATGTACCACTTAACAAAAGTGATAAATAAAAGACACATGCTAGTGTTTAAAATAATTAGTAAACGTCTGAATGTTAAATGGTTATTAAATGTATGTATCAACGAGAATAATTGCCTAATTTTCGGTTACATTTTCACCGATTATTTACTTCCTCATCGTTTGTAAGTAAACATGCATTCTTTCATCGATTACCTACTATCCATTATTTGTAAGTACAAAATATAAAATTTGGCATGGTTATTAAATGTATGTATCAACGAGAATAATTGCCTAATTTTCGGGTACATTTTCACCAATGATTTCTTTCTCGTTATTTATAAGTAAACATGCATTCTTTCATCGACTACCTACTATCCATTATTTGTAAGTACAAAATATAAATTTTGGCATAAAACTTGGTGCACCTGTTATTATGTTTAATTTTGACCAGTTGAATTGAAACATATTTCATGGCATATCCACTGATGTAGAAGTGCCACATAATAAAGTGGTTAGTAAGAAAAAATACTTACTAGATACGAAATTTACCGATGCATTAATGTCTATTTTAGGACCTAACATATTCATGATCCAATTAAATATGGGTCTGAGCTCAAATTTTTCAGTTCTTTAAGGATGACCTTAAACAATAGTTAAACATACGATATTAGACTATAATAACTGATCATATTTGACGTGACACTTAATACGTTAGGATATGTTAATAAATTAAATTAAATTTTATATATTTTAGTTAATTTTTTTTCTTTTAGCAAAAAAGTCATAGAAGTGAATTGAATAAAATGATCCATTAATATGTTCAAATAAAATCATTCTAATTGATAATTGATAAGCATTGAATTAATTTATTCTTATTAATCAACTTTGTCAATATGGGAAGATATTTTTTGATTAATATGATATAAATGTGAATTGTGATGTACTAATATATTGAGTTCAATATTAAATTTTGAAAAATGGATTATATGATATGCACCAAATTCACCTAATTAAATATTATGCAATAAAAAAACTAGACATTTTTAACTCGAAACTAATAATATTACATATTAATTTATTGCAAGTTAAAATGGGTCAGTCAAGTAAGTTTAATTTAGTTGATTTTATTGTTAATTTGTAGATAATTAATGTCAAATTCAAACAAAAAATTTCTAAAAAATCCTTACCTCCACTGTAATAAACAGAAAGTTAAAATGGGCCGGGATAAAAGAGTCAAATTGGATCGGGATTCTAAAAGTTAAATAGGCCGGATTCTAAAAGAATTAAAATGGGCCAGAATGCTAAAATCGTGCTTACAGCCCAAACTTAGATCCGAACCAGGTTTCGAAGACGGAGTCGAGTGTTGAGGTTCAAGAGCGGTGTAATTGCCCTCATAGGTGGAGCGCAGAGGCAGTGCGCGAGCAGAACTCAGCGCAAAAGCAAGGGGGAGTTAGAGGGGACACAAAGGTAAGCAATTACTTATTGAAGAACTTAGAGGGCAAGATGCTAGATGTTTTTGGCTTGAAGATAGAAGCTTTAATCGAGGTTTTCAGGAGTTGGGGTGGTCATTTGACCACCCTTGCCCCTTAATAGATCTGCCTCTGGTCATGTTTATTCTTCTTAATCGCATATTCTTACCTTTTTTTTTTTTTTTAATTTGTTCTTAAGATTTTCAGTCATGTCGTTACTTGAAGTCATTGCCAAAGCCGCCGCTGACTTCAAAACTCAATCTACCACATCAGACCACCCAATTGTTCTTAACCCAGATTCTATTTTTGCCCAATTGAAAGCCAAAGTTGAGAACCCAAACCCCGTGTCATTAGCAATCCCCCTTACCGGATGGAAGATTTCAGATACCGACGCCGAGCTCATCGAGTTGGACAAGAAGTTCTTCACCAATCTTAAAACGAAGCTCAAAAACCCAAATAAGTTCACCAAGGTTGAGTTTTTGGCAACCCTGAATCGTTTTCTTGAGAACATTAGCAAAAGGGTTGGAATTTCGGTTGGGGTTGATTCGTCTAATGATGGGTACACCCGGGCTTTGATTAAGATAGTTGGGTCTTTCATGGGCAAGGATGTTACCGGCTTGATTTTGGATGCCTGCATTGAGATGGAAATGTGGGAGTTGATGAGCTCTTTGATTGAAATTGGGATTTTGCCAAACTCTTATCATCCGAATTTGGTTCGGAAACTTGTAGCAAAGAGAAGGTCAGACTTGCTTTGTCTTTGTGTTAAGCATGCATCTGATCTCGGGTCATCGGAGTTGCTCCTGATCTTGAAGTACTTTCTTGATCCACCCATAGATGGGTTTTCTAGCATTGTGGAGGGGAGGAAGGAATGGGAGAGCCAGGCCTTGTCAGCCACGATGAAGGCCTGTGATAAAAAATTCTCTAGGAAGGAACTAAACATGGCAGAAGATGCTGCAATTTTACTTATGTTAGCCTACGATGGGTTCTCTTCTGCAGAACTTTGTCTGCATTATCTGTTGGCGTCGAAGAATCTTGATGAGGTGATGTTATCGACAGCGATTAGCAAGTTGAGTGGGAAAGAGATGAAGAGTTTGCTTAGGTATTTGGGGAAGTGGCTAAAGAAGTATGAGAGGTTTCCTCAGGTTGGTCCATGTCACAATGCATCGAGAAAGCTTGGTTTGAAGGCTTGTGATTGGGTTCCTAAGCTTGAAGATGTTTTGAGATGCGTTGGGGTAATGCTGGATGAGAATTACTCTGCATTGGTGTTGCATCCGGAGTTTCAGGAAGAGCTCCGGTCGATAAATGAAGTGGTTGCTTCCTTGGCCTTGGAAGCAAGGTTCTGCTGCTCTGTGGCCGCTGCAGCTGATATCTTGAAGGTTGAAGATTAATAATAGCAATCTAGTGTTTTTTTTTTTCCATCTATGTTCCTTTTTTTGAATTGCTTTCGCGAGATCGAGCCCTATTGTACTGTGGATTTTCACAGAATGAATGGCAGTAACTTCTATATTCATACATTCATGATTCCTCTCTTTTTGCATTTTGTGAAATTCATTTTTTTCTTTCAAAATGAAGATAAAGTATAAACCACTAACAATACATTATGAAAATAAAAATGAATATTAATTTGGATTCAAAGTGAAGTATCAATGTTACGATTTGTACAAGAGGGACACCCTAAGCAAATAAAACCCAAATAGATTTGCCTAAAAGTATGTTCTTGCACTCATCTTATGTGAGCAAATCGATGTGCAATGCTGACGATTGCGTATTGTCTCGAGTGCAAAATTGATGTCATGGAGACAAAAGAAGCTTGTGCTTGTCCTGACCCTTGAGTACACGAACTTGAGTTGCCAAAATTGATGTCATGGAGAAACAAAAGAAGCTTGACTGGCTTGCCATCAAATACCTGCTTTAAGTGCAAAGACGCGGCCTGCTAATGGAGGAGGCAGCACTGACACAGCTTCATCGATTTCCTGGCAAAGCACAAGTGTGAATAACAATGGTTCAACAACGACAAAACTACAAAACGGTAAAGGAATAGATCATCATACCTTTACTGCGTATCTAGCTGAAAAGTGAATGAGAAGAATTGCTTTGTTTTCAAACTTCTTCGCATGACTAATTATCTGAAAAATCCATCCACATATGACAAGATCAAATCAGAGATTGACGAAGCCAAGAAGGAAAGAATTATGAGTCTGGAGATGAACCTCAGATAGATGCATGTGTCCGTACTCTCTTGCATGCTCCACTTTAATTGAGTCATCTATGAATGTGCTCTGCAAGAAACACTCCTAATGTGAGAAATTAACCATTTGTAATAGCCTCACAAAAGCTAGAAACCATAGACAAGTGATACACCTCCACGACAAGAATCTTTGCCTTCAGCACATCGATATTACTACTATCAGTAATGAAGTCAGACATGGTATCTCTGGTAAAAGCAACTTCAGGTTCTGTTAAAGTGTCTGTAATCTGCAAGTAAGATAACCCCAAAGGAAAAAAAAAGGTTACTGGACTGGGGGACAGGAAACTCTTAAGAAGAAAAAGGCACATCAAAATAGGCAATAACCAGACATGTGTGGAGCTTCAGCTACCAAACCAAACTGTCCAAACAGGTCGTTAGATTTGAACAATCTTACATGTCAAAGCCGCTAAAAGGTACGCTAACAAGTTTCTTCCAAGTTGTAACATTCAAAGCAAGTCGTCGTGTTCTTGTGAGTGGACTCTGGTCCAGCTGCTACGGTTTCAAATTGAGCCTTTTTCCATGTATACTGATGCATTAACAATTTAACATGGCTAGATTCATATCGGGGCTCCGACCAACTTTCTAAAGGAGGAAAACAATCATTTTGTTTAAATGCATGTATTTTATATTTGGAAAAGGGCTTTAGAAGTATAAAACGGACAAAATAAGGCCAAAGAGTTGTAATTATGAGTTTGAGGAATGAGGATAGATGTTCTTTCGTGTCATAGAATAGAACTCATGTTTTCTTCTCTTCCACCCCTTCAACTTCTTCCTTTCTTTCAATAGAATTAGAACCAAAGGATTATAGTTTTACAAACTTCATCCAACTCTTTAATCACATGAGTAAGGTCACTAGATCTTATTGGTCCCTATCGATACTCAACAAGGAAAAAAATACAATCCAGTAGCTGAAAGAAGAAACCAAAAAGGAAAAAAACAGAGAAAGAAAAATGCTAAACGTTTTAAGACACACCTCAACACCTGATGATTTCAAGTTTTTAATTTCATTCCCAGAAAGACCAATGTACTTCTGCTTAAGTTTCTGTTTTACTTTGTAGACTACATAACCCTGTCATATATCATGCACAGCCTGTTAGCACTTCAATAAATCTCAATATAAGTTATCAACCAGATGCTTGATAGAATTCCAAAAGAGAAAGTGTTACATATAATTAGGATACCTGACTTGGTATTCCATGATACGTCTTGAAAGCTTTTACTTTGAGATCCCTTCTTAAATAGAATTCTTCTCCTGCAAAAACATAAATTGGATAAGATACACATGGAAAATACATTCTGCAAAGTAGAAAACACAAGAAGAAAGTCATTTGATGGATGAATTTTCGACATCCAGATATTACCAACATCTAAGCCAATTAGATTATGCTTCAGCTCTGATTGGTCCATTTTCCTGTGCACCTCAAAGAGTTCCGCCACAACTTCTTTTATACATGTTGGTACAATTATTGTTGGTGGCTTCATACTGTATAATCCCCGAGTAGCAACATACATGGGCAGTCCTCCCTGTCACATAGATATGAATCATAAGTAGAAGTGAAGCAGCGTGTACGATGGTAAGATACTGGTCAGTGAAAAGCACCCATCCATAAATGATGAGAAAAAGACCCATTTTTATTGGACTCCTTTTCTTTTTTCCCTTTTCTTCGGCATCCAGGGATGGGGTTCTCAGTATCAACATTGACAGAAACACTATATTTACGGATCCATTTGATTCCATACCAACTCTCTCAACACAGAAACAAGATATCCCTCCTTCAACCCTTTATTAACACAGTGCCCCATATCTATCAGAAACCTAAGCTTTCCGCTCACAAATCTTCAGATGCATGGTAGTTCTTTAAACATTTAGATGTACATGCAATCACTAACAGATTCCATTTTTTTACCTGGTATTAAGATATTTAAACTTACATTTAAGCCCTCAATCTACCAGGTCTTTGTGCAGAAAACAGTCAAAAGCAACAATGAAAAATCACACATATGCCTCATTAGCAGACTTAGAAATACCAATCTCTCATTTGTTATATATTTACTAACTACAATATATAAACTTCTACCAAATTGAAAAGATACCCATAAAAGCCTGTCAAATGGTATCATGCAAGTGTTCCAAATGCTGAAAGCAGTAAAATTTAGATAGAAAACAAAAATCTTCCACCATCACAAGTACATAGAACAAAAGACCAACCCCAGCAAGTGAAGGGAAAACCAAATGTGAAAAAATGAAATAAAACCAGAAACCTATCAATATAAACATGCCTTTAGAAAAAATCCAAATAGCAAAATAAAGAGAGGGGAGATGAGAAGGATGCGCATACAATGTGATCCATGTGAGCATGAGAGATGAAGAGGAAGTCTTGCGAAATAGCACGTTGTGGGCAGCGACCAATATCGAAGCATAAGTTAAGGGCTGGGAAGATTATACAGGTTTCATGGCCTCCAATGGACAAACCTTCAACTTGGTATCCTTCAATGCTGAACCCCCTGCGATTATTTTTAGATGGGCCTGAGTCTGAATTGGGTATCTCTGGCTCTGACTCTCTGCTTCTACTTCCAGCCATAATTAGCAAACTAAGAACAAGAATCAGAAAGAAGATAAGGCTATTTAGAGGCTAAGGAGAGAAACGAAGTCCTCAAAACTTTAACAGGGTCTGTGATGAGCTGAGAGAAGCTGGTTGCTTATGGCAGAGTTTGCACTTTGCAGTCGTCAATTCAGCCGAGCTCTCCTTTTTCCACTGGGTGGCTTTGCACGTGTGGTTTCCTTAAAAAAGTTTGCACGTGTGAATTGCGCACGCACCAAAAGTTTTACCTCCCTCCAACAGTCCAACTGCAACTCCCAAATTTTTTTCTGGAATAGTCGATTGACACGGTCATCTTCCTCTTCTTTTGTTCATTGACTGATTGAAAACCTAACCCCAGTAAGCTCCAATTCTACAGAATTCAAATCATAAATTTTATTTATTTTCAGCCGGCTAGAGACTTTTTGACGATCCTCAAATCAGAGCCGATGGACCCTCAGCACCAACAATGGCGTCCTAGACCTCCAATTCCAGGTACCCTCTGCCCGGTTTGCTCGATTTCTCACTTCCCCTTTTGCCCTCCGCATCCGACCTTCAATCAAAACGCTATATTCCCTTACGATTCAGGCCACTCCTTCCAAAGACCCGGTTTTGACCCGTATATTAGACCCATGGGTACTCAAAGCCCATACATGGGCAATCACCCAAATAACGGATCTGAAAATCCGAGGCCGTGGCAGAGGAACCATAATTTTCATACGGACACTTATGGCCAATTTCCGTATAGAGAAGGCTTGGCGCCAACGCCACCGCCGCCGACGCCACCGCCGCCGACGCCACCGCCACCGCCACAGACACCGCCACCGCCGCCTACGCCACCACCGCCACCACCGCCACCGCCACCACTACCATATGAATATGGTGGCAATGGGTACGTTAATGAAGGTGATCGGAATTTGAAAAGGCTGAGGGTCGATGATTTGGGGTTAAAGAGTGAGTTTATCCCAAACAATTCGAGTTTTACTTCAGAAGATGAGCGGAGATTAAAGCTAATTCGTGATCACGGCGGGGCGGGTGCAGTTTTCTGTAGTGCTGAAACGAATAGGTACACTGAAAAAAGTGAGGTTTTTGAAGTTGGTAATGACAATTATTATAGCCACAATCCTCAACAGTTTAAAAGTAAAGATTTTAGGCCGGTGAATGGCTCACAACATTCCCCTATTAATAGTTGGCAACCACAACTCTATGGAATGCAGAGGCCTCCTATGAGACAGTCACTTGGGCATCAAACTTTGCCTGCAGTTTTTGACAATGCAGGTCATATGCTAACTTCTCGATCATTAAGTGGGGAGTCTCCTCTCCCCACTTCTCCTCCACCTCCTCTTCCAATGGACCCGCCATCTAAATTGCCAGCTTCACTGTTTCCTATTTCCCTTAGTTCCACGCCAATGTTGTCTTTACCATATCCTCCAATTCCCGAAGCTCACTCCCCGGCGCACCCTTATTTCCATAATAAGCCTTTTTTGCATGATTCTACTGGATTTGCTATGGAGGTATACTTTGCTTCCACCTGATTTTTCCATTTCTGTTGCATTGTTATTTGGGTTGCTTTTTTCTATTTGGCTTCTAGCCTTCTTTAAAACTTTTTCTGCCTTGTAATCCCAAGGAATCTCATGTTGGCCATCGATTATCATCAAAGCAGTATATAGGAGAGGGACATCCATTTCCACGAAAACAGCCATCTTTGGATAAGCCAAAATTTATTGATGCTTCCCACTTGTTTAAGCAGCCACATAGAGTCACTCGTCCTGATCATTTAGTGATTATCCTACGAGGGCTTCCGGGTAAGTTTCTTCCAATTTTTTGTGCACATTGTTCTTTTTAAGTCCTTAGAAAGTTTTAACTTTGGGACATGAGCGGTCTGCTTCGTAGAGAAGCAATTACTATTTAAATTGGTGCTTAAGCAGCTGTAAAAGCTATTTTCATACTGTCCCGATCACACACACACCATGATTATGTTCTGCGAGCATGATGCTGTGACTGCAGAAAACTATTTAAAACTCCCATCCCATCCCACTTACTTTCAGAGTTTTTGACTTTGAACGTATTCTGGAAATGTTACATTGCATTTGATACCAGGTAGTGGAAAGAGCTACGTAGCAAAGATGTTGCGCGACCTAGAGGTTGAAAATGGTGGTGATGCTCCACGAATTCATTCCATGGATGATTATTTTATCACAGAAGTAGAAAAGGTTTATTGTCTATCTTTTCCTATTCTTTTTTAAAAAATCCTGATTAATTCATGTAACAAATGAATCAGAAGGCTGTTCAGGAGAATTAAAAACTTCTTGCCTGGTTTCTTTGTCTCGTTTTACTTTCATCTGGTTTTGTCTTTATTTAACTAAATATTGTCTTTCATCCTAAAGGTGGAGGAAAGTGATGCTTCAAAATCTACAAGTTCAGCCAGAGGCAAGAAGCGAATAGTGAAGAAAGTGATGGAGTACTGTTACGAACCTGATATGGAGGAGGTAATGCAATTCAAAATATCTGAAACTTTTGGAGATTTGGTTTGATATGTGTTACATTTTTATATCTTTGGAATTGCTTGTTCTATTGTTAGGCTACATGATTACAACAGGGTCATGTTTTCTTGGAGGAGGTTTATGTAGATACTGTAGAATCAGGAAATATTAGGCAAATGACTTTTTCTGGGAACTGTTGCATAAAAGGCTGCAATTTGTGTATAATTTGCTTTTCATCAGTCTTTCTTGCTTGTTTGATTTTATTGGTTAGAATAAGTTTGTTGGGGGTCTTGTTCACTTTAGGCACTACTTTGTTGTCTAAAATCTTGTGGAACTTCTTTCGTTGGGGTGGGTGGTGGTTTTATATATTGGCTTTTAATTTACTATTGTATTATTTTCCTCTAGTTTTTCAAGCCCATTAATATTTGCCAAGGTATGTTTAAAGATTTTTTATATGTTTATTCACATAAAATATGTAGCAGCCCTTGATATGTATGTCTTCCCTGCAGGCTTATCGGTTGAGTATGCTGAAGGCATTTAAGAGGACCCTTGAGGAGGGTGTTTTTACCTTCGTAATCGGTATGACTTACCTTTTTGATATTAACAGATGACTGGTCTTTATTTTTTCCCCCCTTTTTTTTGCTTTGTATAAGGCTTTGGAATTCCTGAGATTTTGGATGGAATTACTTGAAACGTTTGTGTACAATTTGGTGAAAGTCTTTTTGGTCCAAGGAGGTTTAGACAGTGAGTACTTTGATCTCAGTATCTCACTCTAATGCTGGTGTTAAGCATTAGCTATGGTACATTGTCTGGTCTAAAACATGGGTGAATAAATGACCTACCTGAATTGTCGTTTAGATAGGATCCCAAACCTGTCCCCTATTATTTAAAAGGTTTTCTACTTTCGAGATATTTAAAAAAAAAATAAGTGATAAAGGTTATTCTAGCTATACTGGTTTGCCAGTACATTTAGAAAGGAAACTGATCTAGTTAATTATAGATTAAGTGGTGATGCAGTGCCCATCCACTGCGTTCATTTTCACTAACTACAGATGCAGTTTTATTCGGAAATTGACCCTTTTGTTGGTGGTATGTGTGCTTCGTTTTAGTGGATGACCGCAATCTGCGGGTAGCTGATTTTGCTCAGTTTTGGGTAATTGCAAAGGTATATCCTCATTTCTCTATTTGTCACAACCTTTGCCATGTCTTCTAAAGTGTCGACTCTATTTTTGAAATGCACTCACCATTTTAATGCTAAATCGGATAGGGGCGCCATGATTTATAGACCTTATCCAGTGTATCTCAGGCATCTTATCTGGAGAGCTAGTGAAAAATTTGCTTTTGTGTCACTATTCTAGATTAGCATTGCTGTAATGCAGATAACAAATTTACATAGTGACTATCATATGGATATTATGCAAGGGTCATTATTCCATAATATGGGTTAAATTCGATCAGGACTTGTAGGCCACATATATTCATCATCATTTCTATAAATTTGAGCTTCCTATCATTCTGTTAAGTTTGAATGTAGTTTTCTATCATTTGTCTTCCTGCATAAATTTCAGGTTTGAACTTTTATTTTTTATAGTAGTTTTAAATTTTCTTAAGTAGGCGGATGGGACAATATGATGTTCTGTCTAAGCAAGCACCAGTTCTGCAACCTATCTTGTTCTGGCCTCCATAATCTTGATTATGATCGATTGAATTATAGCTCTTATGGTTTTAAGATAAGACAATCCAAAAGAGGTTTTTATTTTTATTTTTTTATTTTTTGTCATGGAGCTATCGACATATGGCTGTAGTTTGGATTTCCAGAGTCGGGGTGTTTTTTGTCCCTTACCTACTTCATAGGTTGCAAGGTGGGGGTTTAGTGTTAGGTGGTTCTGTTTTCATTTATGTGGTCCGAGATACCAAATTTTGTGGTGTTTTTGTTCAAGTTTGTGGCCTATGTAAGGAAGTTGATCGAGGCAGGCACAATGCAGGAAATCTCATTTCAGATCTTCATCTAGAAGAAACTTTACTCTTTACTACTAGTAGTGCAATACTACTGTGATGGTTTTATGTAAATGGATGATGGTTTGGTTTTCATGGTTTATTCCAAGTAGGAAAATGAAATACTTGTGGTTGATTATTCAGTAGTGACTTCGATATTCATCATCTATTTTTAAGTTCGCTCATTGTTCCTTTTTTTCTTCAGAGTTCGGGCTATGAAGTTTATGTACTAGAAGCATCATATAAGGATCCTGCGGTGAGTTTTATATATTTGTTTTTATAACTGGTGTTCAGTAGTTCTTTTTCTTAAAGGGAAGTGTACATTAGACGTCAAATGAGAAAGGTTGTCTTGGAATTTCAGGGCTGCACAGCTAGGAATGTGCATGGGTTTACCCAGGATGACATACAGAAGATGGCTGAACAATGGGAAGAAGCTCCATCCTTGTACTTGCAATTGGACGTCAAGGTTTGTTGTTATTTAACTTTGGCTTTCACTCTGGGTTATGGTAGGGGAGCTCAAAGAGAACATCAGTTGTAGGAATAAACAGTTGATTTTGGAGTCCAGTTGCTGCCCTTACCTTGATCATTTTAGGAGGAGGGATGGGAAGGGAAAAAGAAGAGAAAAAAAAAATGGGAAAACTTAGTTTTCAACAGGATGGGCATCATTATTATTTCGTCTGAAAGAGAGGATTTATATCCTTAACTTTCGGGGTCCAAATACTAGTCCATAAGGATTCATAGCCAGGACTTTCCTTATTAATTGTGGGAGGTACCACTTTGCTACAAGGGCCAAGGGAACTAACAAAAGCCTAGTATTTTTTCAATTACATTTGCTTCTGGGCTTTGGTTTGATCTTATGTGTTACTGGTTTGTTTGACAGTCGTTATTCCATGGAGATAAGCTGAAAGAAAATGACATTCAAGAGGCAAGTTGAATCACATCTCTCTCTCTCTCTCTCTCTCTCTCTCTCTCTCTTATTCTTTACATGAATTAAAAGAACTCCCTGGTATTAGATATGCTTGGCTTATTGGGGCTAACTGTGTGATCTGATTGTCACTTGGCAAAAATAAATGTGGATACATGCCCGTAAAATTGATTGCTAGACATCAGCTTGCAGATTACCGGACTTCTGATCATGTTGATAGCTCTGCTAAGTCAACATGATCAACAGCTTTGTTGGTGTCGTTCATTCATGTTGACTGGGGGACATTCATTTATGTTGCGTGGGTGAAACACATTACATATATATCAACTTTAATCTGTTATTCACTGATGAACTGGGATCCATACCCACCAATCATTGGACTGAACTCCAATGACTGATCATTAAGTCTTGCCAATGAGTAGGATATCACTATTGTATATGTGGGAATGTTGATCTGTTATCATGTTGGTTTGATACCATTTCATTTTTCTTATGATATCTACCAGGTGGACATGGATACAGAAGATGCAGATAATGATGGTCTATCGAGATTGCAAGAAAGAAAACCTGATAAGATTGTAGCACCTCCTGCTGAAGATGATCCTCATAATGGTATTGTTAAGCTTTTTTTTCCCCCTTCTCATATTAGTATGTTTGAGTTGGCCCAATTTAATCAGGTTTTTTCAATCTTAAGATTTAGGCTCTTCGAAGGACGGGAATAGCTTGGATGCTGAAGAAGACCATCCAACTGTGGAAGTGAAACAATTAGGTAGGAGTAAGTGGTCAGAAATAGCAGATGAGGATGATACTGAAAAAACTGAAGGTGCAAAGGGTAATTTTAATGCTCTTTCCAGCCTGATTCAAGCTTATCGCAAGGAAGAAAAATCTGTATGCTGGAGTGACCAGGTATATGTTTTGCTAATCATTTGGTGATGTAAATGCTTAGTTATGATACGTTCCTCGTGTGTCGCTTATTCTTTTGAAACTGTAGTGTGCCAGGATCATGACTTGTTGCTTGTATAGTCAAGTTCTATGATAGAATTGATTCACTTCACTGACCAAAGAAATGAGGTTTTCAGTTTCTTTTATTCATGGTTGGTGGCCCCTTTGATTTAGGCTACATTCTTAAAATGTGCTAGCAGCTCTTGAGACCATAATTTCTTCGAGGATTTTGGATTTTTTACAACTTGAATGCCTTTTTCTTTCAAATCCATTTTGTACATCTATTTCTTAGCTGTTCTCTTCCTCCAGGTTGGCTATACTGGGTTTTCGATATCAGCAGCCAAAAAGGCGAATGCCTTGTCTTTGGTGATTGGACCGGGTGCTGGATACAACTTGGTTTGTTACTTACCTATCATGCTTGTCTTATCAGTAGAGATTTAGTCGGAACCTTAACTTTGGAAAGAAATTTTTAGTATCACCGGTGGTGTATTATATGCGTTCTTATTTTGGGGCCATTTATGTCTCATTGTGTTTTACTTCCAATACCTGCAGAAATCCAATCCATTACCCGACGAAGAGAACCCAGCAAACCATGGTAATGCCGAATCAAAGAGGCAGAATATATTCCAAGACCAACTCCGCGCAGAGCGTGAATCCTTTAAAGTCGTTTTTGACAGGAGGCGACAGCGGATTGGTGGACTCGGCCTTGGTGAAGACTAGGCCCTAGGCCTTAGGACTTGGGATTCTTTCCTCAACAATGTGTTGTTAGGACATCAATTTTTGTTAATGTCAGTTCGGCTGTTGTTTGTAGTATATATTGGCACTTGAATGAGCCTCTGATTTTGTAATTTTATAAGAACAGTAATTCTCTTCAGAATTCAATGTGATTTACCAAATCTTTATATTTACCCCGCTCTTCCACCCGTAAAAGGGGAGGCTTTTTTTTTTTTAATGGGTATAAAATAGAAATTTTCATTTGAGAGTCATGAAAGTGGATCACCATTAAATACAGCAGCCCAGCATAGCTTCCGAATGCTCTCTCTTCTCCTCCCATGGCTGCCGCTGCAAGGCAGCGGTGCCGTGCATGTTTCATGGACCCAGAAATAACCCAAGGCGGTGTAGTATCCAGCAAGCAGACCGTTCATTTTTCTCATCATGTAATGCCTTCTCTGTTTAAACATAAATTTTCCGTAGATTTCGAATCTCAATCAATCTGAAACTCAGTTCTCGAGATATGAGAATCTCGATCAATCTGATACCCCCTACTCAAGGTAAGAAGAGGAGACTACCTTTCCTAGAGTGTGCTAACTCCTTTATCCCGTTCATGCCCTTCCCGAGATTCACTGTCTCTGTAAGTGAGGGAAAGCCAATGAGGTCAGTTACTCCCCCTAAAGATCGCCAGGCTTCGGTCCTCCGGAGGACCAAGTCCTCTGGCCATCTAATGGTTAGAAATACACCAAATGATCCAAGGGCTGTGATAAATAGGTTGCAAACAAAAGAATGGCCCACCATAAATGTTTACCGAGTTCACTGTTTAGGTAAAGAAAAAAAGGGCATTTTTGTAAAAGACATTGAAACGAAAAGGAAGGTTTATGTGAGGGAGCTGGCGGGAGGGTAACCCGTGTTCTTCAATATAGTGCCACAGATTGGAAGAAGCTGGGTGGTGAGCGGCAGCGGGTGTGGTTCGAGGGAGGGAGAGAGCATAAGGGTCTCGGACCATGATTGGGAGAGAGGAAAATTTTGGAGGGAGGGAGATAGCATAAGGGTTGGAGGGTTTGGATGAGGAGAGGAAGAGGGGTGTTGAAGATGAAAGGGTGTCATTTGGGTTTGTGAGATATGGGCATCTAAGTTGAAGAGAAGAGGCAGCATACTGTATGAGACTCAAGGTAATATTTTTCTCGATGATTCTGTTTGTACATTTAAATGCCATTTAGTTTTCACTGTTAATGGTAATGCATCACCTTTTTATCATCAAGGTTCGTCATGCTTGTGTTCGCCATTTTTTCTTCTTCCTGATATTGAGTGCATATTCACTGTTATTTGCAATATTGTTACGACGTCTGAAAGACCAGAGGAAACACTTGAGATAGCAAAACTTATATCCCAAAAGATTACTCAGCAACCAAGTGACTAGGCTGCATTGCGCTTGAAGATGTGAGATACCTTCGTGATTTTGACTTTAGCTTGTTTGATTTGAATGTATTACTCAATACCCTGAGTTAGAAGCTAATTGTTTCGTGCTCTCGAATGCAATTGCAATCTAGGCCTTGACAAAGTTGGGTGCTTTCAAGTGCTTTCAGTGTTGTTTGTTATGCTCAACAGGAGTAGCATGTATTGAGGATAATTCTTCGAAGTCTGATTATGATTTGTTAACTTGTGGCAGTTATAGTATTTCATAGTTGTGTGGATTTACTGATTTATGTATATTTAATGAAATGAGAAGCTGGGTAGGTCTGCTTGGAGAGTTATGTTGATAATGGGTACCTAATCTGCTTAAATTGATTATGCCTTGCGTCGGGAAATTGTCAAGAAACAACATCCGCAATGGCTGTATGAATCTTAAATGTGCAAAATACTACAGGGACGAAGTACCGGCCTGAGCCTTTGTAGTAGGAAATTCTCCCAAAAATGTTCTCACGGTTGCAGATAAAATGGCCGGATTATTTCAGATCATACTAGGTATGGGTCTATTCAAGGCAAACAGATTTAGAGGAGATGATCTAACAATGTATGCATCTGGTCAATGCGATCGATTATCAAACTATATATGAATGTAATAGAAAGTTAATCAATGAGAAAAAAAATCAGTTAATTTTACTGTTGAGATTAAATGCCAGTGAAAAGTAGAAAGATGAAGCCTATGTATGGCCTAACTTTGGCGCCTAAATTTACTATGGATCTACAATAGAGGGATTACGATTACCTATATATATTCGTACACATATATATAGAGATCCAAGGAGGGGTGAAGAAAAAACCAACCCAGGTACGTCTTTGTATTAATGGGCAAGATCAAAGAATCCTGGAAACATACAAACAAGATGCACAGAGACAAGAAAAGCTTTATACCAAATGTATAGGACATAATTAGTATAGCATATTTATAGGAAGCAACCATATCCGCCACAGTAGTTTAGTTCGAAATCACCCAAACCCAAACCAAAAAAAAAAAAGAGGCAAGAGTATACTTACATTTTCCCATGTTAATCTAAAAGTCGCTAAACATGCATCGTTTCTACTAGCAATCATTAACGGGGAAAAAAAACCAGAAATGGGTGTGGATGGAAGACCTAAACCAAATGTAGGAGGAACTGAACAAAGTCTTCATTAACGAAGATCAAGGATACATTGAATTTAGGAAAAAAACCAGCTTTGGATGCTTCACGGCTTATCAAAAGACTTCATTCTCCACGAAATGAACTACAGTTAAATCAGTCGTGGCTCGAAAGGAAAAGTATGCCTATTCCTTACTCAGCCAAGTTGAACGGCAAGGTCTCCCTGTTCCAACAATAATAAGGTGTGAGGAAGTCTGACACCAGTTACAAGAAAACTAAGACAATTGCGATATGATGAATGAATTGAATTTATATGAAGATGCTTAAATAGAATGATCCTTGTTTCCCATTCTGGAAGCCTTGTACATGTCGACACCAAATAGCAATGAGTGCCAAGTTGAAGAACAACACTCATAAGTGTAGATATAAGGAAATGGTTGAAGTGCAAAGGTTCCAATGCTAGAAAGGTAGTAAAAATTACAAGGATTGTGTAATCGTACTGAAGAAGGGAATACAATACCACCTAGGACCAAATACTATATTTGGCATTACAAATGGTACACTTACACGGCGAATAAAATTTATTCTGACCTCAATTATATATAGGTATGACTTTCATTAGTTTCATTGCACCTTGTAGACTTATATTTCCCGATCATGCAATGCCTCCTAAATGTACAAACGAATGAATGGATGATAGTCTTAGGATACATACCAGCGTGTTCCTTGTTGGTTGAGGGATGAGTATTCATTTATTGATTCATGAGTATTATCTACTAATCCTTGAGATTGCTAAAGTACGGATTCAGTCCAAAGAGAATCAGATTCCTCCCTTGAGGATAAAAGGGGCCACTCACCCTCGGGTGTAAATTGAGGACCATTGATTTTCTTCGCTCCTGGTCGCAGTGGACATGTTGTCCTCGTGTGACCGCATACCCTGCATATACTACATGCTTGTCTTTTTGTCTTGCACTTATACTTCCCATAGGTGTGTGAGGGATTGTCAATTCCCCTTGCAATTACAATGCTACCATCTCTAATGATCTTATCTTTGAATCCAATGCTTCCAACTTTGTCATACAAGCCTTCTATGTTAGGTGTCAAAGATTCGAATTTTGTGGTCAATGAAGCAACTTTTTGTTTGACCTCGTTGAATGATTGACTACTCTTGGAAGCAACATGACACAACTTCTTGCACATTGCCCCAATAGCCCCATATCTAGAGGCTTGGACAACATCATCAAAGTAGTTATCCTCTTTGCTCTGAAATGGGATTCCTAGCCTCGCCTCTTTCATAAACTTTTTATTGATCAAACTTTTGGGGATCTCCATCATCCCCTCCCACTTCATCATTCCAAAAATATGACTAAATGGAGTGCCTTTAGACTGTAAACTATCACAGCTGCACTCAATATGTTCATTTTGGTCCTTGAAGTAGTTAACAGTCCAGTTACGTCCGGGGATCCCATACATAGATACGATATAGCTGGAGTACTCTGGGAAAGTAGTTGGAGGCATGACATTTAATTGAGCCACCGCATTTATCTCGGCCCGAACAATATAGAACACCTTTTCAGTATAAACCTTTGATGCATGTTTTTCAATCATTCGTAATGGGGTGGTCAAAACAGGGGTTGAGTTAAAATTCCGAAAATCCTCCATGGTACACTTATTCCTTACGCGCAATACTCCCCTATCCAATTGGCTAACGCATTCTTGAATCTTCATCGATGATCGCTTCAGAAAGTCTTTCATGCAAAAGTTCATGCTTTCACACCGCTGAGTGCTATAAATTCCTCCCAAAAAATGGCCTCTGAATGTCGCTTGAGCCCATCTCCCTTTTATTTTGTACAAACCCTTCATTGTTTTATTTTCATGGAGTTGAAATCTGTCAACCATTAACCTCCACTTAACTTCAAATTCTTCTTCGGTAATATGTTGATACAAACATTCCTTGAAAAGCAGTAGGAGGGGAGGATTATTAGTGATTTCCGAGACACTCCACAAAAGATGCCACGAACATAAACGATGCCTCACTCCGGGAAATACTTTCTGTATTGCACTTCGCATTGCTTCATCACCATCAGTGAATACAAATATCGGCATTTTCCCGGCCATTACTCCAAAAACGTCTTTAAGATCCAACAATATGTGCCGGCTGTCTCATTACAGATAAGGGCTAATGCAAAAACCACATTCATACGATGATTATTCATACCCACAAAAAGCACCAACGGCTTGTCATACACGTTTGTCTTGTATGTACTGTCAAACATAATCACGTCCCCAAAACAAGTATAATCATATAATGATTTGGAGTCTCGCCAGAACAAATTTGTCAATCTTTCCTCTTCGTCCACCATAAATCTGCAGTAGAACCCTGAATTTGTCGACGCTTTTGCATTCATATATGATAGGGCAGCCTCTGAGTCACCTTCTAGTACAAGAGCAAGTCGGTTTCTATACAACTTGTTATGAAGATCTTTGATATTAAAACCCACATGAACGTAGCCCCCCGCTTGATCCGCCATATATTCATAACATCTGCTTGTTCTTATACAAGCTTGGCGCATAGAATTGGCTTGGGCGATTTCAGGCTCCATTACCCGCCAGTGAGAAACAAGATAGGTAGAATGCCGCGGGGTTGCCAAATCATAGCTATGCTCTCTTTGGAATTCACACATGGTGTACAACCCGGTTCTATTTAACAAGTTAATCCGCATACATGCGCCACAATTCTCCCCAGTTTCAGGACGAGATGTATTAACCCGCCCATCCAACTCAATCCACTTTCTTCTTCGATGCCCCTCTTTTGAACACGTCCATTTCCTTCTGGTAACTACATTGTGCTTATTCCTATCCATGTAACCCTTCCTCACTGAAAACCCAACAGCCTTTGCATACCGAGTATAAAATAGATCAACATCGTCTACAGTTGTAAATTCTCTTGCGATCATGTCTTCGTTAGTCAGCTCACCATATCTTTTCCCTCCAAACACCAAACCAACGTAACCATCAGCGTCCACTATACTCTCACAGTCGTTATTAGTGGTTGGTAATGATGTATCTCGCTGGTACATTGGCACAGGAACACTTTGATCTAATTCAACATTCGTTGACGATGATTTGGAAAACTGGGTCATGGATGATTGCCCTGCTTCCATCTTCCTAGTCTGCAACTAGCTGTCAATAGTTATAAGTTTCGCCCGTTTTCATGTAACTTTGTGCATCTGGGTTGATTAAAAAATTATGTTAATAGATTAATCTCAAAACTTCACCCGTGAGGAACAACCATTCACAACCTCGTAAAGACCATGATCTATTTAGCATAGCTGCCATACCTCATTACATAATAATCAACCAAAAGTTATGCAAAACATTTAATTTGGTTGGAGCATGGGAATCTCTGAAAGTAGACATTGAAAATAAGATGACATTGCTTACACGCAAACAGCACGCAACCACCCCAGCATTTGTACGCGGCCTACGACCAGGGCAACGGCGGCGCCGCCTTCCTCATGCTATCGTCAAGCTTCATGGCGATCTCCGGTCGTTGTAATATATCGTGATTTTCGAAATCCCAAATCAGCACCTGCGTGCATTTCATAAGCTGCTGGAGATTGTATTGAACCTGCGTGCAAATTGCAACTTGAGGGAAGGTGGTGAGGGAGATATAATTGAAGGGTCAAATGTGAAAAAAGGCGTCGGTGGGGGTTTACCTTTTCTTTAATATCTGAATTTGGCGAGGTGGTGTCTGCTCATTTGTTTTCCGATCGAGGTTCCCTGTTTTTTTTATAGCCTGTATATAATGGAAAAACCCTTTTAGCATAAAGGGGGATTGGGAACCATTGAAG